>CM034390.1:8285264-9602264 GCA_019925095.2 Dendrolimus kikuchii | reverse complement strand
TATGTGAAACTCCTACAACACCGCATAAAGCACGCGCGAGACAAAGCCCTAGAATATATTCATAAATCAAAAATAAATTCCAAGACTTATTACGATTCTCATACCCAACCTATCCAATACAAAGTTGGAGATTATGTCATGTTGAAAAACCATCTCAGGCTGCGTAAAGCTCTATCACCTTTATGGAAAGGTCCATACAAGGTGGTAAAAATCAATGGAAACCATACATTAACCTTATTGATAAACAGACGTCATGTGAAACATCACTATGACGAAGTTAAACATGTTGAAGTTCAAACTTCTACATAAGGGAGTAAATAAATAAAAGGCCAAAACTCAGAAATAAACATTTAATATTACAATTGTAGTGTTAGAATTACAATAAATAGAATAGAATAACATTAATTTAGCATTGAGTAAGAAAATCTATTATAAGAAAGTACTAGTGATTGGTAACTCCGATACCTCTTTTCTTGCAGCGCTGTGGCCCAAGGTCACCAGAAGTATGTCCAACCGATCAGCTCGAGCTCCGGTATATATTTTGATCCAATTGGCGAACTCAAAATTAACACTGGGTACTTGGATATAGTCGCTCCATTTGATATTTCCCACATTGGACCCCATATTCAAAACATTAATTCGGTATTAGGTACAACTCGTTTCTTATGTGGTCAAATTGAAATTGAAACTACAAGTAAATTGGAATGCCATAATATATTAGAACCACTCACTATCAGGTACCAAGATATGGTCTCTGAGTACTCTTCCATAGCCCATCTTACAAACAGCAATAGGTTCAAACGCGCGGCGTGGATAGGTGGCATAGGCACCCTATCCAAAACTATTTTTGGGACTCTAGATGAAGACGATGCTGTCAAATATGACAACGCCATACAAAGCATACAAAATAATGAAAAAAGTCTGGGTTCATTAATTAAAGAAAACATTTTAGTTACAACTTCAACTTTGTCGAAATTTAACGAAACCTTGCATAAAATAAAAATTAACGAAGCCAGACTAAATGAAGGTATCGACAAGCTATCGTTACAACTAAAAAACTTGTCTTTCATTACCGAAGAACTGAAAATAAAAGCAAATATTAATCTAATATTAAAAAGTTTGGAAACCTCTGTACTCACCTTATCATTCCAATTGGAAGACCTAACAAATGCAATTATGTTTAGTAGTCAAAATATACTTCACCCAGCTGTGCTACCTCCCACACAGTTGTACCAAGAGCTTGTTGATAATTATAGATACTTACCTGCTGATTTGAAATTGCCCGTCACTTTGGAATTAAGTTACATTCATGTACTAATGAATATATCAAATGTTGTTTGTTATAGTTTGAATAATAAAATTGTTTTTATATTAAGAATACCTTTAGTATCACCTAAAGAATATAGTCTGTATCATAACATAGCATTGCCAACTCCACATAACATTATGAAACCAAATTCATTTAGTTTTATAATTCCCAGCAGTAAATACATCGCAATGACTAAAGATAAATCGGAATATTGTACACTTGAATCACTGAAAGAATGCAGAGTGATAAGTGCTCGCGAGTTCATCTGTGACGTCATTACCGTGTACCCTACCAGTGCAAACCCGAGTTGTGAAAGTGAGTTAATCTCTAACGTAATAAGTACATTACCAACGCAGTGTCAAACCGACTTCATTTACGGAGATTTAGATCTATGGAAACCACTTAGCAATAATAATTGGATCTATGTACAATCTCAAAACAATAAATTATATATAGAATGCCCGAAACAGAAAAGTTTGGAGTTAAATATTGTCGGAACGGGAATTTTGAATATACCGAATAATTGCTTTGCTTACTGTAAAAGTACTAAATTAATACCCAAATCGAATAGTATAAAAATAAATATTACCGAGACACATTCCGACTTTAATATAATAGATGACTCTTGCTGTACTTTAGATAAGTTTAAAAATGAAATAAATAATGAACCTCGTATAAAATTACAAAATATTGACTTAGATATTTTCACACCGGAAACAAAGTCGAGATTGAAATCTATGACAGATAAGACAGACGAGATTATTAACCAACATCAAATAATTAAATACGAGACTCATTATTCTATTCTGTTAGTTTTAATTTTTTGTATTGTCTTTTTATTTTTTGTAATTAAGTGTATTTTGTGCATTAAATCGCACGACCGTCTCTCCTATAGACTTCCCATATTTACCCGATCAGCTCCAGTAAATTCCCCAGAACCTCTACACCAAACACCAAATCCAGATCCTGTCATCCCTCTTAAAATCAGGAAATCTCAAAATCCGGAAGTCATTCCATCTCCTAGTACTAGGAGAAATATATAACTTTTCTTATTGTTTTCCTAAACTTCGAAATTTCAACCCCGAAGTTTAGTCTACCCCGGGGAGGTGTTATAGATAGTCTATGCACCCTATTCAGCTGACATCATACCTATTCCATTTAGTCATCATATTCATATATTAGCTTCCCATTTTGCCCATCCAATACACTCTAGTCTTCATCCAGTCCTCAACCAAGACGGTCGTGTCTTAAATATAACAACTTGTTTTTCAATTATCCTTTTTTAAAAAGGGGTTAACCCGGTCTCCCATAACAGTACGCTGACATGTCGGTAATGCAGTTCTGTGGCACAATGGAAAAAACACTTACTGATACCAATGCCGATGCCGAACGTGGATACGACTTTCTTGACGAAATTGAGTGTGTGTGGCGTGACGGTGGCGTCGGCGACGGCGGCGCGATGGTGGTACGCCACTACGTGGCACTTGGCCAGCCCCGCGCGCAGCTGACGCAGCACCTCCTCGTACCAATTCTCGCGGAACCACACCATCTGGCACAAAACGAGCCGGTAAATGGTCATCATCGTTCATACACATAATATACACTACTAATAAGTTATTTCTAAATGTCAAGTAGGTGAGTAGATATGTAAATTGTTAACTAAAATTTAATTTGCAACTTATTACTAAAATCATTGTTTACATGCATTAAGTCACTTAAAATTTACTTATAGTTGTTAAGTCCAATTCAGCCGTAAGCGAGCCGATGCGTTGTGTACCAAATACATAAATAACTTCATTGTAGGAATACCTGGTCCACGATTCCTTCAAGCGAAGACAAAACCGTGGGATGTATATCCCTCTGCAGCTGCATGATCTTGGAGCAGCGCCACATGGGCAGCGTGGCTTTGATGGCGCCGGGCTCCCCGCCGCTTGCGCTGCCAGAGCTGCCGCTGCTCGAGCCGCTTGATATCGATCCATCGCTTTTGCTGCTGCCCTGCATCACATCATTATTAAACATTTAAAAAAGGGTTATGCGTGTACAAATGTTAACGTGTATTGAAATTTAGTGCAGTTTTCACAATAATATGGACATCATTTTTTTCAATATTGCACATGCATGATATATAAATATTTATTTATGTAGTTAATTTATATGACTGTTTGTCTGTAAGCCTGGCTAAAATAAAAATTAAGGATTTGTTAAAAAGTAGTTGCTTTAATTATTAATTTTATCGCAGATCCTATAAAAAGTATTGAATGTAGATTTAATTATTACAACTCAAATGCTATGATTTTATAATATATTATCAATTTTAATATGAGGTCCTTACATATGAAGTTGGTGTTTTGTCGTACCGGCCACTTTAATCTCAAATATCTCCTCTTTGGTTAGGAATTCCAATTTCAAATACAGCTATTTACTTATGCTTTTGTGTTTTGAAAACCGTAGTAATTCATTTGTTTTTTCCTCTTTTAGTTTTTTCTTTGCGTCACTCAGTTTACAAAACGGAAACTTGAAATATAGCATTATTTACGAGTACGAGTTCCATCGTGGCACCAGTGCTGCCGAAACGGCTCGAAGGATTAATGATATGTATGGCGGCGGTGTCGCAAAAGACCAGCCAAATCCTTCCCAAGCGAAAAATGACTAAAAAAAAATTACTTGTGAGCGTTTGGTGGACTAGTGCCGGTGTCGTTCACTACAGCTTTCTTAAATCTGGCCAAACGATTACGGCGGGATGTCTATTGTCAGCAACTGCAAACCATGATGGAAAAGCTAGCTGCTAAAAAACTGAGGCTGGTCAATCGCTCTAGGCCACTGCTGCTTCAGGACAACGTTAGACCACACACTGCACAATAGACGGCTACCAAATTAGAGGAGCTTCAATTGGAATGTCTAAGACATTCACCGTATTCCCCAGACCTTGCTCCAACAGATTACCATTTTTTTCGAAAATTGGATCTTGCAAGGGAAAAAATACAACTCCGATGGGGCAGTCCAAAGCGCCTTCAAACATTTTATTGATTCCCGTCCAAATGGTTTTTTTTAGTAAAGGGATCAATGAACTACCTATGAGATGGCAGAAGTGCATAGATAGCAATAGTACATAGTTTGATTAAAGAAATATATAATATTTTTAAAAAATCGACTTTATGTTCTTCCCTTACAAAACGCCAATTTCATAAATGTAAAGACCTAATAAATCTTATTTAGTGTATACCACTAACATTATCTTAAGACAAAATCAAAAATATTGGCATTTTTAAATCGTGTTTATTAGGATTATGGAGGGTAGAGGTAAGGAGAACCATCTTTGTATATGAAGAAGTGTCTATCGAAATGCATTAAATGAGGGTGGCGCCACGTTAGCATCAGGGTAAATTTAAAAAAAGCACGAATACTTATTAGAGTAGTCTTATAAATTATATTAGTTTTGTAAAATTAAATATAAAAAATACCACTAAGCGTATTATTCAAAGTTCACAAAATTAAATCAGTCTTCACATTTTCACATAACAATTCTTTGAGGTTATATTTAATCAATTATTTTGTACTAAGTAAATAGTTGACGTTTTTAATAGTTTATTAAAAACTGACTGTTATTTACAGCTTACAGCTGGACACTTCTTCAACTATTCTCCCATATGAGATGGTTCTCCTTACATCTACCCTCCATAGATAGGATTATAACATCAAAATGATTGGATTGTTTTTTATTATAAGTTAAATTTATATTATATGAACTGTCTTTTATTTTCATTAATTTATGAGTTAACACCCATACAATACTCAAGTCTCAACAACTCGTATCGATTAAATCAGAACGAAATTCTACACCGACGCGTCGCCTTAAGGAGTTATTTCAGTAGTTTCACTCACTGCCGAAGTTGTGGGTTGGTGTGGTAAATGTGCGGCGATATTTTCAGCAGTCTTGTGTCTCTCTCGTTGTTCTATCTTCAATGTCAAGTACAGTGTACGGATGGGGAAATATACGGCTTGCGGATATAATCTTCCTACCTAAAATCAAAACATAAGGCTATTCTATAACTCAATTTTTTTTATTACAAAAGTGAATAATATGAAACATAAAACCGTATGTTAATACACTTTGAAAATGTTTTATTTGAATGTCTGTTCCTTCTTCAGGGTCTTCGAAATTAATCTATTTATATTAATTTTGGTATACATATTTGTATGATTTACTTTTCATAATGGGGACCGCACAATACGTTTTTTGCCAAAAAAAGTGGATAATGCTCACTGGCAAATTATTAAAAATTCATTTGAACACTCTACTACATTGATACTTTTTATACTTCAATTACATGTGTTGCGACCACTTTTTTTTATAACAGTACACATGTATAGAGGCATATAAAAGCCACTTTCATTCCAAATTTCATTTATAATGACAAAATTATTAGTGTTCCGTTTACGTCAATTACCTATAGAACCATAAAAACAAATTATGTACAGAATAATAAATTCTTTGATGTCTTAGTACATTGAATATGAATTATTTAGTTTTAGCGAAAGTTGTTTTTGTCTAATCTTCATGTAATATATAAAATAAAATAAAATACATACATGGCTAAGTAGATTGAGTATGACGCTGCCGTCATATTGCACAAGACAAGCGAGCAGCTGTGGAATCCAAGGCAGCCATTGCACGGGCGGAACTCCCACTGAATACTTGTCCAAAGCTTCAGCCAGACTGTTCTTTTCATCGTCGAAACTCAGCATCCACAGAACCTAGATGTAAATAGCATAGTAGCATAATTATACTTAAATTATTAAGTATTTGATACATATAAAAGCTGAATGACACGACACATAAATCTGGTTGCTTCATTCAAATTGAAACACCATATGTATGAACAATATCAGACAAGGCAACATACCCATACTACATGACCCATTTTTTTTTCCTCACCCCTTCGGTTACCACCAGTAGTACGTGCCAAAACCCCCCTGTCTCTTTAGTTTCAGTAATTCATAAACATTCATAACTTGGCTTATATTTCTTGAATTGAATATTATCTTGAAGCCTTGTAAAAAGCACGAACGTTGTGGGCCATATTTGAATATATCTCGAAAAAGTGCGAGATTTTCCTAGGGGATATTGACTAGGCGACGAAAACCTCCCTCCCGCCCCTATGACTAAGCGTGGTATTTTGAAGACCTTCCCACCCTGAACGGGTATGTACTATGGGTACGTTCCCTAAGGTCTGCCTACTACAAATAAGTTCTGCTCGCTGCTTCTAAGCTTGTGAAAGGATGAGTCCAGTATTGATAATAATCATAGTATGTGTTTAGTTTTAAAGCTGATTTACATCGACCCAGCTACCGACTACAAATTCGACAGAAGCCAATGCTCATTTCATACTGGCATTCCCAATTGAATATTTTAAAATCAGTCCACTCCATAAAGCAGTAACTGGATCAATGTAAACCAGCTGTGTGTATTTAAATTATAAAATAGTCTAAGTATATGTATTTAAGTTATATCCTATGTAATGCTCTACAACACCTACAGCGCTAAATTAGTTTAAAATATTCTTTAGGTTAGATTTCCTGGAGGAGTTTGCTTTCAGCGATAAGGCCGCCTATAATTTTTACCATGACAATATCGTAATCGTATGGGCTTTTTCAAATGGTTTTTTGTAATTATTAATTTAGTGAGCAATAGTGTTATCTATCTATTCCATCTTTATGAAGACAAGAATCGGTACCTTGGCACAGTATTTTCGTGACTTTGACTCATTCTGGTGTCGGCACGCGTGCAGGAAGCACGTCATAGCCGAAACGCCGACCGCCGTCTGCCGCGGGTCCCTTATGAAAATCTGTTCCAAATAATCGCCCCACAGCGCCCACGCCTTCACCAGAGTGTCGTGAAGTTGGACGGCCGCTGCGAACGCTTTATTCGCGTCCTCAGATCTTCCCAACTGAGCGAGTAAAAGTCCTTTGAAAGCGTAGAATTCCGCCGTCATTTCTTTAGTGAAATACTTGAAATTGGTCGATTCTATCATATCGAGTCCGTCCTGCAATTCGTCTTTTCCCTCCGTCCAGGACATCTGTATGTGACACTTGACCTGCTGTCTTATCTTCTGGAAGCAATCCACGATCGGAACACTTGGTATTGTGTATATGCGGTGTAGTGAATCGAGACACACCCCCGAGAGATTGTGTTTTCTAGCTATTTTCGCGAAATGTATTATAGCCTGCAAATAAAATAAGTGTTTAAAAAATAGTAACTAAGGTTTTTCCCCACATCTTCACACTAGTTCGTAACACTAGTTATATCAGCCAGCAAGCTTTCCCAAAATTTAATTTAGCCAGGTGGTAGGGCATTTGCCCGACTGGATGGCTACCACCCCTGGTCTATAGTATGCCGCCATAACAACCTTGTGTTGTATTCCGGCATTAGTGACCAGGTTCCAGACTCACTTAAGAGAGCAGCAGCGCATTTGTAGCACCTTTGGTGTTGCAAATGTCCATAGGCGATGGTAACCGCTTCCCATCCAGTGGGCCGTCTGCCTGTCTGCTGTACTCCAGCAATAAAAAAATAAATTTACATTTTTATCTAAGTGCGCTTCGGCGACTAGATCGCAAAATATTTTTTTTCTATTTACATAAAAACTCAATTAGGGTTTTATATAGGTATATAATAATAAGGCTTCAGTAAAAAAATATCTAACTGATGATGAAAACCGCTTAAAAATCCGTAGCGTGATTTAGGAGTTAGCAGATATACAGATAGACAGAGGCGAAAAACGACGTTGTTTTATATTATATAAAGATTATATACCTAAGGACACATTCACACATAAATTCGTCATTAATGATTCTTTATGTGACGTTTGTCTTGTAATGAATTCTTACAGACAAGAATAGATGTTCTCATTGGTAAAATGAATCGTGATTCGGAAAATTCGTTAAAACCATTCAATAACAACTCATGATGATCTAACTCTTTAAAGAAATATAGTTTTTTTTAAGGTGTCCATGATTTTTTACAATTCGTGAAGGTGTAAATACGATCATAGGAGTAATAACGATTCGTCAGTGTATAAGTGATTCCTAAGTCGTACCTGAGCGCTGGCGTGCACGCCTAGCATGCTGTGGTTGGTGGTGTGGTCTGGCTGCGTGTCGTAGTGCGAGGCGATGAACTGGTAGTGGTGCTGGCGCCAGGTGAAGATGGCGCCCCAGTGGGAGAGCGGGTCCGCAACCACCGGCAGCCGGTTGCGCCACGTCTTCACTATGGCCTTCATGTCGTGCAGCGACGTCGGCCGGCTATGTACCAGACCCTAGTGGCACATAACCGAATCCTCAATAAGGCATAATCAAAATAACCAATACATAGAATGGCAGTTTTCAGATAATTAAGTTTTCGAGTGTCTAAAATAGCCAGGGAAACTTCTTATTTAAAAATATGTTGGATAACAAATATTTCAAGACTTGTCTGTTTCAAATGACATTTTGAAAATGTGTCCGGAGAAGAGTTTATATACTCAAATGGACCAAAAAACTGTGTACGTTAGTTCAAAAGTATGTCTAGATTTCAGTTGAAAATCAGATTCTTTATATTTTTCCTTAAGTCGAGAATGATAAAAATGCATCATCTCACAAAATGTCGTTTGAAATCAATAATCTTTAAGCCTTTGACCCCTTGATTTATTATTACAACATATTATATAAGTAGTTTGAATCCTTGCAATAAAATATGTGACTTGGAGCAGTTCTGATATCGGTTGGTTGCAATTTGAATAACTGCATAATACCGTGTGTATCTGCGCGGCTTCGCTGAGCTCCATGAGCTGCTGCGCGGCCCGCAGCAGCGGTAGGTGGGCGTGCGAGACGACGCGCGGCAGGCGGCGCCACTCGCGCAGCGCCTGCGCCGCCGCCGCCTCCGCGTGCCGCTCCACGCCGCTCAGCTGCTGCTCGCCGCCCGCGCATATGCACAGGTACCCGCGGTACAGGTTCACCAGCCACGCTTCAAAACATTTATTAGAAACATTGAAAAAAATATATGCCCCAATAAGCATTAAACGTTTCTTATTTAAATAATTAATATTTCTGATTTAAAAAATACGATTGATTTGGAAAGAAAGTTGAAAAAAAAAAATCTACAAATTGCTTTAATAATAATTAGTAATTATAAGACAATTTTAAAGCTTTTGAGCAATAAAAAAAAAATTAGGGTTTCTTCGGGACATTTTGAGGTTAAAAAATTATATAAAATATCCTGCGTTGATCAATGATCTACAGAGTATATATAATGTTATCCAAAAATTCTTATATATATATAAATATTCCTTTTTGTCCTCACTTTGAAAATAAATTTTCTTTTTAAAAATTCCCCAAATTACGATCTCTGATTTGAACTATGGTCTTATAAAAAAATAAAAATAACCAGAACCTTTATTTATAGGTACATCATAAATAATAGAAATACAAAATGTATCTCTTTTTTACTTTTAATCAAAAACACGAAGGTGTTTACTTATTTCGATTGAAAAATGTAATATGAATAACTTATAGTAAAAGAACTAACTAAACAAAAATAATGAGCACTATTCTACAAAATGATTTTGCATAAAGCCAAATTTAAAATTTTCAATCATCCCACGATAAAATTTTGCCTATAAATATTCGTATGTAATAATAAATAGGTGATACCTCAGAGAAAGTTATAGTAATCCACACTAATATAATACAGTTTATCTTTTACAGTAAAGTCAATCTGTTTATCTGTGACACTTTTACGCGGAAAAAGTAAGGTATCGATTTTGTTGAAATTTGATAAATACATAATATAGTTTTAATGCCGAGAATAATGATATACTTTTTATCCCAGAAAATGAGAGTTTCCGAAATAAAATAAAGCAAAATTTTCAGGGGTGAATACAGTCTAGTGAAAAAAATATATGCAATGTAACCTATATGAATGCTTGCTCTCAAAATAAGCTGGAGCCTACTAGAGGTTTCCTTGTACCAACGTCAGCAGGAAAATACTAGTAAAAGCATTATATTAGTTTCTCATAGACAATACACTCACCAAGCTCCTTGGGACAATTATATTCGACTTCAGCGAGGGCTTCCTTCATCGTGGACCAATTAGGATTTCTCCACGAACTCTCCAATATTAGGAACGGATCTCGCCCACTCCTGGTGAGTCCAAGGTCGAGAAGCGAATCCCATTGGTTCAGTTCTTTGGCGCATTTTAACCAATGCTGGGTCCAGAGAGTACACTCTTTATGCATGTTGTATGATGATGGGCTCGCTGCGTAGTCCTGTTTTAGTCTAGCCATAGCAACGTCGTACGCCGCCTAAAAACAATATTTTACTTCATTTTTAATAGAAGAATTCTCTAAAACTATTAAAATCAAATGCATCACTGTAATTTCAATCTGTGGTTCCAGATGTCTGTAACTGTCTATTGTATCACTTGTCTTGTATGTGTATTACATAAAATTATATCTATACTTAATATTAAAGAGGTAAATTTTGTGAGTTTGTGATGTTGTAGGGGGTAATCTCTGAATCTACTAGACCAATTTTAAAAATTCATTTGCTGTTCGAAAGCTACGTTAACAGGGAGTGTCACAGGCTATATATATAACATGACGCTATATACCACGGGAGTGGGCCGCCAGTTTTATATAAAGTAAAGATAGTAATAATTAATTTTTCCTCAGATATCTCTTAAAAACAACTTTGGAATTATACATCAAACATTGAACATATTTGAATAATACACTGTTCATATTTGGATTTTATTTCACCATAATAAGAAATGGATAAAACATTGTATGTTAATGTACAAACCTGAGCTTGCTCGAAGAAGCCTTGCTGTTCATATGCTATAGCAACGTTTGTCTCGCGATATTTCGCGTGTTTCAACCATAATCCTGACCACATATCCTCCTCTTGTAAAAGTTCATACATATCACTTAACGAATCCAACACATCCTGCAAATATGAAATAGTAAAAATAATTAAATTTTCAATTAAAATAATTATAAATCTATAATATAAAAATATTCTAAACATTGAAGCTATTTCCAAAAAACGACAGGAATAGACTATATAAACGATGGAGAACACGATGCCTTTTTTTTAGATTTCTTGTCTGTTTTTTAAGGATTCATGTAAAAACTTCTGGGCCGATTTCAATGCGGTTTTCTGTGATCGAAAGCAAATTCTTACACTTACAATCAGCGCTATTCAGTGAATCCCTGGGGAAAAATTCTGGGAATGATTTAAAATGGTCAGATTAAAAAAAATCGAATTCCGATGTGATATTTTCACTGATCGATAGCAAATTTGATGTAATAAAATGTGTAGTTTTTTTTTATTTGAATTTCAAATAAATCGTGTCCGAAGTCGCGGGCATATCTTAGTTAAAAATAAAAGTATCACGTGCCGTGGGCGTCGTGGTTTCAGTGTCGTACTCATATACTTCGAGCGGCTCACGTTGCACGCGCCCACTCGCCTGCTCTATTGCCATCTGCTCCAGGTTCAACGTCATGCGGTGCCAGAGGTTGTGCGTTTTGCCCAAGTACTTCATCATTGGCCTGAAATCAAACAGTTCAACACTAATTTGTTATCAGGCTTGAAGGCTATACTTTCTTGTTAAATTTTATCCATATAGACCCAGAACTTTCTGAGAAACATGGCAATACAAATGTAGCCAAAATTTTAGCAAATAAATGTCAAAGATTTTTACTAAATCATTTCACTAAAGTAACGATGATAACATGTTTTATGACTTAAGCTAAAAACTATACAAAGGAATGTTACTTTAACGATAAATATAATTTACAATCATAGGATAGGATTACATAAATATAAACACAGTTATTATATTACATAAACGAAATTAAGTGTAAACAAGTATCTTTGTTTGTCACTCATAACAATTTCATGCATTAATTTTAAAATAATTAAACTTACGGTTTTATACTTATGGGTGGATTGCACCTTGCAAGAGCCTCAATGAATGTATTGAGCGCACTCAGAGGTTGATCTCTTTGGACCACATGTACTCCAGATATTATAAAAGGCACTATCTCATTCATTGTCGTCTGAAAGAGAAAAAAAGTTAATTATGTATTTCTTAAATACACACAAAACATTTATAAATATTATAGATAAATTGGATTTCATATAGGTGAAAGAACTGAATAATAAATTCGGCCACGTATCTACGTACCGAACTAATTATTGTACAAACAAAGAATTGTAGATTATATAGAGGTAATCAATATTCACTGTTTTTGTCATATAGTGTTTGATAAAAGAACACATTCTTGATAAAAAAAACTTCTATTAAAAAACTGGCTTCAAAAACTTAAAAGTATAAAATAAGTTAATAAAGATTTTTGACTAAGAATTTATTTAGTTTATTAAGAGGCACAATAGTATAAAATTTTCTACATCTTGGAAGTCGGTTTTTTTAAACGAAGTTTTTTTTTATCTGTTACTTAATAATATCTAGCTATGGGTAGTGCTACGAAAGATGCCGCGCGCCTTAAAAAATATAGGTCCCAAGAAACGGGAACGAAAAATTTTCATAAAAAAATGTTCATAAAATGAAAACTACATACATACATACATACATAACTTCACGCCAGTTCCCTTGCGGGGTAGGCACGAACAGCAGAGTGCCATTTAGGCTTATTCTTACACACCTCACTTGCCTCTTTGACATTCATAACTCTTGTCATGCAAGCTCGTCTGTTCTTAAGGCTCCTGACATCACCCTCTGCTAGTACACGATCAATTTGATCATGGAAGGTGTGTCGTGGCCTTCCACGACTTCTGCATCCATCCACTTTTGCATTGTATATCTGTTTAGTCATTCTTTCATCAAAATTATGTTAAACTTTTAGGGGACCAAATGGCAACTATTCCGCATCAAACTAAAGAAGAATCACGGAAATCGGAACATAAACCTCAGCGTAATCGGTGTACATACATTTTAAAAAACCAGTCAAGTTGAGAACCTCCTCCTTTTTGAAGTCAGTTAAAAATACCTCATATGTTAAAACTTTTCAATAACAAGTACCTGCTCACTTTGTTTATACCGGTTTAAAAAAGTTAATAAAATACAATTATAAACTTTTAAGATCGAAGTAACGATATGCCACATTTTTGTATATTGTATTCAGAATCACCTTGTTACTAAATTTCACGGCTACATACTGATGACAGTAATGAAAAAAAGACTAACATACACATATACTGGATATCATGACGCTGTTGTAAAGGCCGATTTTGTCAAAACGACCACAGAACTCTAAAACATGAGATAAATTTTTTATCTGTGCTGGAACAGAGAAAGAATACAATTTCCTGCGTTGGAGCGGCCTGTCATAAGAATCGACTAAATCACCCCTACCTGATAGCTACCAGCCCTGGTCTAAAGTATGCCGCCGTAACAACCTTGACTTGTACTCTGGCATTAGGTCTCCGTCTAGAGAGCGGCAGCACATTGGTTACACCTTTGGTGTTACAAAGGTCCATTGGCGACGGTAAGTGCTTTCCATGAGATGGGCTACCTGCCTGTCTGCTGAACTCGTGCAATTAAAAATAAAGCTCACCGCCAATTGGCGCTCGTCCAGGGTGGTCCACAATTTGGGGAACAGCCTGAGCCAGGTGTGGTGCGCGAGCGTGTCGTCCATGTGGCAGAGCTGCGCGGCCGCCACCACCAGCTGCTCGGTGCGCACGCGCCGCGCCGACTCCAAGAAGTCGGACTGCTTCAACACTATCTGGTTCACGGTGCGCTGTCTAAAATCAAAAATGTGACTTATATTAATATTGTAAAGAGGAAACATTTGTATTTTTGTATATTTGTAACGAATAAACTCGAAAACTACTAGACCAATTTCAAAAATTCTTTCACCATTCGAATGCTTCATTATCCCTGATTAATATAGGCTATAAAAAAAATTAGGGATCACTACCAAAACTTCAATAATGTAACCTATCAATGTAAACAAAATACTTGCGCTGGAATTGGGTTCTACGATTTTGATTTAATTTTATCTGTGTTTGAGTGACTACCAGGGTGGTTCAGATTGACAATTAGACCGGGTAGGTAGCGCTGCAATCGGGTTCTAGAATTTTTATTATTTCAGGGTAATAAAACGTCTGCCGAGACTGCTAGTCTTGGTTATAGCTATTAGGGGGCAGGTTGCATCCATGTGAAACCTAGTCTCGCAGAATATAGGCGTGAATAGTCTTGAGCTCATTGTATTTCGTACGATGACTGAGTTTCAATGGCCCCTATTCCATCTTCCTTATCCTACCTCCCTGTTCCATCTCCTCTATCACAATCCTCCTGTTCAATCTCCCCTGCCCTTTAATGTAACCCTCCATCTCCTTTACCACATCCCTCCTAGACATCTTAAAGACTGAAAATGCATTGGCACCACTCTTGCTCTTTCATTTTTCCAGGTGGTAGGGTATTTGCCAGATTGGATGGCTGGCACCCCTAGTCTAAAGTTTGCCGCCATAAGAACTTTGAGTTGTTGTATCCTGGCATTAGTGATCAGCTTCCAGTCTCCCTTAAGAGAGCAGCAGCGCATTTGTAGCACCTTTGGTGTTGCAAATGTCCATAAGCGATGGTAACCGCTTTCTATCAAGTGGGACGTCTGCCTGTCTGCTGAATTCATGCGATAAAAAAAATGAAATCTCTTGGGGCCTAATTCTGTTATTTCAATATCTTGGCGTTGCGAAGATATTTAAATTACGATTCCATTTCAGTAGTGTCAAAAATTCGTATTCTACGAAATCCATAACATCTTCCTTTAATAGTAGAAAAAATTGGTGTAACCATCAGCAGGAATGAATATTGAAAAGCTAACAAAAAAATTAAATTTCCATTCCGTTTATAAATATTAAGATAAGAGTGGCGTGCCACGGGCGCATCATTTGAATTAACAGAATACCGAAATGAGGCAAACCTACGATTGAGACGACAGTGTCCGGCGATTTTGACGAGATAATATTAGCAGTATTGGGCCTTCGGTTGTAACACCAACGCCTATAGGAGAGGGTAACCATTTTCCATTAGTCGAGCCGTATGCCTGTTTGTCAGCTTCGCAAAAAAGTTTAGTATAAGAACATTACTAGTTTGTAAGTTTTCTTTAATGGTGTACGAATAAGAGTTATGTAGCTATCTATGTTTATTTTAAAATTGGACGATAGACGAATTAAGCCTTAAAGGGGGCCAAATTTAATATTATTTTTGTTCATAATCGGTCAGCTGCCGTCAAAATTGCCTCGCCAAAACCAAGAGTATTATATCGTCTCTTTTACTCTAATATAAATTCTATGTAGTTAGAGGGAGAAAGCATGAGTTCAACGTTCGTTTCAATTATCTGTATTTGACCACAAATTTGTGGTGCTTCCCAATTGGCATGTGTGACATTTCGACCACAAATTTGTGGTGGTTTCGTCTTAGAGGGTTAAGGCTTTATTTAATATTAATGGAGAAAACTAAATACCAGATGGTCTTTTGTTAATACTGTTACATTGGAATACTGTGCTAACCTGTTTGGCAACGTTTTCGTGAAATCCTCCTTTGGGGTAGAGCTAGCATCCAAATCCATATCAAGCTCATCCTCTTTATCGGTTTCAAGTGAATCATTAAAAACGTCACTTATTTCTTCTTTCACACTGCTGAATATCACAAACGACTTGCGATCTTCACTGTCCGCGTGGTTGATCACCGACGTTATGCTTGGAAGGAGATATTTTGAATTCGACATACGGATCTGCGTAGCTGAAAAAAAAAATTTTTTAATTCACCTTACTCATACAGCTTCAACTTCTTGTACTCAAGAACTCGGAATTGTTTTACATTTTAAGATAAATATTCAAAGTCTAATAATGTTGACGAACGCATGGATAGACTTTACGAAACTTTTAACTAATAAATCGGCAGACCAACACACACACTCCCAAACTAAACAATTTATGCTTCTTTCATGTAGGTATAATATACAAGAATATTTTTCAAAAAAAGTATGCTGACGGGAATCAGACTAGTTCTGTGTTTTTTTAATTACCAAGCTGGCAAACAGGGTGAAAACTCAGCAATAGAAAGTGTTGCCGTCACCTACGGTGTTTGGCGACACCAAGGGCAAAGCCAACCAGTTGCCAGCCTATAAAGATGGGATAGAAGGCATGGGATATGGGATAAGATGTACCAGTGAATTTGGTCCGCCAACGCTTAGACCACTACAAATACTGTCAATAAGTAATAATTATTATTACCTATTGTAGGGACACGTACACCCATATTGTTATGTTAGTACAACACTTATGTAAATGTATCAAGTGGTGTGCATCTTTCCCATTTCCTGTCCATTCTTTATTATATAGTTAGTCCGCGTCGGCACTCCGCACTGCCCATTGGTGTACCGATATAGACATTAAAATATTGCGAGAGTACACCCATACTTACATCTGAACCCCACACTTATAATTGTTTAAAATGAATATAATTTAACTCACTTGAAACACATGTAACAAGCAATAACTCCAAACACTGTTTGATCCAGAAATGTTGTCCGATATGCTCCCAGTTCTGCGAGCAGATGATATAGAGCAGCCGGTCGAAGATCCGCCGCCGCACGCTCTGGTCATACACCTCGAAGAACTTGGCGCGGATGGGCGGCTGCGGGCAACGGAGCCCGGCCAGGAACGCCGGCTCCAGCTTCATCGACAGCTCCGTCATTTTCAGGTGTTCGTCTCTGTAATCCATTTCAATAAATCATATCCGTGCAGAAACAGGGCAAAAATAAAGAATACAATTTCCTGCGGCCAAGTGGCCTGTCACATGAGGCGACAAAACAACCCACAGCCAAGTGGTATGGCGTTTGCCCGTCTGGATGGCTACCATTGCTAGTCTAGAAGATGCCGTCATAACAACCTTGAGTTGTGTTCCGGCATTAGTGGTCAGGTTCCATCAGGTGGGCCCTCTGACTGTCTGCTGAACCCATGCATTAAAAAAAATAAGACTATGTTTTAACGGTTTTAAGCACGACATTTTATTTGATTGTTAACAGAGTTCCAAAAGAAGTAGGTTTTTAATTCGACTGTACGATATTTTTTTTGGATGTTTGTTATCTGATTTCTCCGTCAATTGTGGACTGATTTTTTTTTATCTGAAAAGGCACTCGTCCCTCTTCAACAAGGGTTGCTTTCAATTTTGAGAGCAACCCTTGGTGGAGAGCGACGAGCAGCTACATTATTCAAAAGGCAAAACTTGTATACGCGTGCCAGTAGTACATTTTTTACAGGCGCTTAAAATATTATTTCTAAAGCTATTCACCTAACTAAAAAGTATAAAATATATTTTTTTAACAAAGACAAAACTGACTTGAATTGAAAACCAAAAATAAATATTTTCTACAAAACTTGCACTCGGTTGGGTCGGAATCACCTCTTTGGATTACTTCTTTTTCTATCAGACGCCAGGATGACAGCTACTGTCAGTCTTTCCGTGCAATTGTGTAAAATTCGTATTTTATTAAAAAGAAAATATCATTTATTTTGAATATTTTTAATT
Source organism: Dendrolimus kikuchii (assembly GCA_019925095.2). Lineage (NCBI taxonomy): Eukaryota > Metazoa > Arthropoda > Insecta > Lepidoptera > Lasiocampidae > Dendrolimus > Dendrolimus kikuchii. The sequence continues at coordinate 9,584,370 of CM034390.1, read as the reverse complement.
AGTGTCCATTACAGTACCAACGAGAAGACATGCTAACATAGGTTGTCGATGTCAAACAAATGACAAATCAAACTGAACGTATGATTGTCTTTGTAAGAGTGGGTCTCGGGATGGTTAAGATTCACAAATGGATCCAGTAGGTGGCGCTGGAATCGGGTTCCAAGATTTTGATGAAATTTTTTATTTGTGTTTGTGTTAAATCCACAATTGGACACGGTACGTGACGCTGCATTTGGGTTCTAGATAAAAGTTTTTTCAGGGTAGAACAACGTTTATCGGAGCCATTAGTTTTGATATAAAATTACTTTTCAAAATAATTATATGTCAACATATGCTTTGAGCATACATTACCTATAGTTTCTAATTAGCCCCTGATAACCTACTTGAACAATATCTAATTTACAAAAGTGTTAATCGTAAAGTAATATAATGATGTAGTATAACCATTACCTGTATACATAGTTAATGAGGTCCAGGAAGTGTGCATTGAGCTCCAAATCGTCTGGGAATCGTTTTTCAACATATTGCATTAGTTTGACAAGCAGGATAGACTTCTCCCGCAAAGAGGGGGCGCCACTTCCGCTCGCGCCGGCGCCTGCTCCCACGCTGCGGTACATCACCCATTCTTCCACCATACGAATTATTGCTTTCATCACCTATCAATTCAAAGTCTTGATAAAAAAAAAATAACTATTACACCGGGTGTCCCGAGTGTCCAGCAATAGGATATTTTGCTCAGTGGAAACAATACTTTATTTTTAAATATAAAATGTATTCAAAGATTTTAAAAATATACTTGCCTTATATCTAAGAATCGAGCTGACCAAATATAAAAAAACTGAGTATATTTTTATGACGTAAATAACTTTTTAAAGATAATATAATGTTTCCATTGAGCGAAATATTATATCTACAATATTTAAAGAATTTTTCTTCATGTGGCATAGCTTTGCGAGACCTAGTATATAACCAAACTTAATATATATATATAACACGTGGATCAATAAGTCCCGGGACTGACGCATGGATTACATTGTCAAAAAAGTTCCGTATCATTTTTCATGAGTACCAACCTTCATAAGATACCTGTCTAAATTTCATGATATTCTGATGTTTGGTTCACAAGTTACAGTGATTTAAGTGACGCTAATCTTGATATTCTCAAAACAATGGATTCGAAACAATTTCGTGTGTTGATTTATCATTGCTTTTTGATAAAAAAAACACAGTGAAAGCTCAGCAATGGCTTAAAAAGTGCTACGAGGACTCTGCTCCATCAAAAACAACCATTTGTCGATGGTATGCTAAGTTTAAACTTGGTCGTACAGACACAGAAGATGCTGAAAGCTCCGGCCGGCCAAATGAGGTAGTTACAACCGAAATCATAAAAAAAGTTCGCCAAATCGTTTTTGAAAACCGTAAATTAAAATTGCCTGAGATAGCTGATACCTTAAAGATATCAAACGGTAGTGTGTACGCTATTTTGCATCAACATTTGTATATGAGGAAGCTGTTGTCAAAGTGGGTGCCGCGATTGCTCACGGTGGGTCAAAAACGACAAGGTGTCGTTGATTCCAAGCGCTGTTTGGAGCTGTTTCGCCGAAATAAACCGGTTTTTTGCGTCGGTATGTAACAATGGACGAAACCTGGATCCATCACTACACTCCACAGTCAAAGCGATCGTCAGCCGAATGGACTGCAGTCGGTGAGAAGCGTTCAAAGCGACCAAAAACGCAAATGTGGGCCGGTAAGGTTATGGCCTCAGTATTTTGGAAAACTCATGGAGTTTTGTACATTGACTACCTTGAAAAAGGTAAGACGATCAATAGCGAACATTTCATCTCGTCTGTTCTTCAGGCTCCTGACATCACCCTCCGCTAGTACACGATCAATTTGATCATGGAAGGTGTGTCGTGGCCTTCGCTTTTTTTTTATTTTAAAATATTCACTAATTGTACTTTTACCGACTTCTGCATCCATCCACTTTTGCATTGTATATCTGTTTAGTCATTCTTTCATCATGCATTCTTTCCACATGCCCGAACCACCGGAGCATTCCTTTCCTTACCTTCACCCCGACACTCTCTTTCAGACCAACTCTCTTTCTTACTTCGGTATTACGAACGCGGTCCGCGAGCGTCACTCCGCAGATTTTGCGCAGTGCTCGCATCTCAACCGCGTTTACTCTACTTTCATGCTCTCTCTTCCATACCCAACTCTCGCTTCCATACGTGAGCGTAGGTACCAGCACCGCGTTGTGTATGGCGAGCTGGGCCTTCTGGCTGAGGTTCTTAGCGCCTAGAAGTTTACCTAACGCTCCATTCAAACTATTCCCCAAATTTACTCTTCTTTCTATATCAGCGGTGTACCTTCCATCCCTGCTAAAAGCACATCCAAGATATACAAACTCATTCACTTGTTCCAGCATAACATCATCGACCATTATCCTTGCATTCGTTCTGGTTTCTTCTCTTTCAAACACCATAACCTTTGTTTTCTTCGCATTCAAATGTAAGCCTCTCGCCTGACAGTCATCTTTCATCATTGTGACTAGTGTTTGCAGTTCAGATGGCGATTCGGCTAAAAGCACGGCATCATCCGCATAAAGCAAGGTGCTTACAACTAGATCACTCATTCGCACCCCAACATCCATCAATCTTATTCTCTGGAGACAATCGTCCAGGTATAGGATGAACAGCAAAGCCGACAGCACGCAGCCCTGCCTGACGCCAATATTGACGTCAAACCAGGGCGACAGGCTGCCATCCACTCGCACGCATGCCATACAGTCCTCGTAAGTGGACTGCACAGCACGCATCAATTGGCCATTAATCCCATATCCTGGCAATATGTCCCAGAGCTCCTTCCGCACAACCCTGTCAAATGCTTTCTCTAAATCCACAAAACCGCAGAAAACCTTCTGGCCCATAGCCAGCTGCTTCTCTACGATATTGCGGAGAGAGAAAACTTGATCCATACATCCCCTTCCATTTCTGAAGCCACCTTGTGCATCCCACAGTAATCCATCGGATACCACTCTCATTCTCTTTTCAATAATCTTCGTATACACTTTAGATGCTGTGCTGATCAAACTGATGGCCCTGTAGCTGGCGCACTCCATACGTGACCCCTTGCCTTTATACAAGGGCACGATGACAGCGCGCCTCCAGTCCTTGGGAACCTTTCCCGTCCTCCAGCACAAGTTGCATAAGGACAGGAAAGCGTCCCGGACGCAGGTTCCACCATATTTGATCATCTCAGCAGACACACTATCGATTCCTCCTGCCTTTCCACTTTTCAGACTTCTTATCGACCATTCGATCTCTTCCAACGTGATCTCGGATGCTGACTCCTCGGAGTCAGTCACAGACTCAGTCGTGGTGCCAGCATCCGGAATATCATCATACATTTCTCTAAAATATTCACTCCATCGCGCTAACACCTCTTGTGGGTTAGCAAGAACGTCCCCTGCTTTAGATTTTATTCTTTCCATTCTGGAAGCTGACGAACAACCCCGAGACTTCTTAACCTCTCTCCAAAAGAGTTTGGTATTCGCCTTGAAGTTCTCCGTCAGCTTCTCTTCTTCTTTCAATTTTATACTTTCGCGCTTCTCTTTCACTAAAGCTTTGGTTTCGTTCTTGCAGAGGCGATAAACTTCTTTCTTCATCTCTTTCATACTGTCATTCTGTTGCAAAGAAGCAACATAATCCAGCCAGGCTTTTCTCTTTCTCTCTACGCTGGATTTAACATCCGCGTCCCACCATTCATCACCTTTCGTTGTTATGTGCCTCTTTGCGCATCCACATGCTTCTTTTGCGCTTTCCACTATACTTTCTTTCATACTATCCCAGTCATTATCCACATCTAAGTCGGAGAAGTCCGCTTTTGCAAGCCTTTCTTCGACTAGGCGCGCATACATACTCCTTACACTAACATCTTCCAATTTTTCACACTTTATTCTTTCAAGCTCCCCGAAATTGGTACGCACTCGCCAGTGTCTCCACTTCCTGAAAAGGCCCACAAACCGGCTTATCACCAGGTAGTGGTCCGTTTCAAGAGTGGGGCCTCTGTAGGCTCTTGTATCCATTATTGTGTTTCGGAGGCGACTATCTATTAAAATCAGATCAATCATACTTTTCTGATCATTCATTCCCCATGTATACGTGTGAATATCCTTATGATGGAATAAAGTGTTCGACACAAGCAAGTTTCTTTCCATGCATACGTCTATGATTGGCCTACCAGCATCGTTCACTCTCTTGTCACCATAGGGTCCAAGGACAGCCTCAAGGCCGTCTCGTTTGGTGCCCACCCAGCCATTAAGATCACCACACATAATTATTCTTTCATTCCCTTCAGCCAGATCCAGAATTTCTCTCACAGACTCCCAAAACTTCTCGAGTTCTTGGGGATCCGCTGAGCTTACGGGAGCATAAGCTGCGACCAGAAAAACTCGCGTAATCCCCAGTTTTAGACGGACCCAGAGAAGTCTCGGGTTCACCAGACAATAGTCTTTTACTCCAGACACAAAGCGGGTTGAGAGTACGACGCCTACCCCCCCACTTGCACGCTCGTCCAGGTCCACGCCGGACCACAGAGCAAGCATGCCACCGGGGAGGTCATCGATGTCGCACCCCTTCCGCTTTGTCTCTGTCAGACATAAGGCATCCAGGCTTCTCTCATTCATTATATCAATCATTTCGTCCATCTTATCTTTCATTCCACCTCTCACATTCCACGTGCCTATACGGCACTCTGCTCCTCTCGACCCGCCAGGTTTGGCGCTGCGTGAAGGGTGGCGGCCCCCTTCGCCGCATGCGCGAGAGTTCACACCGACGGGGGCGCATCGGTGAGCGTCGCCTGCGGGGGACGCCCTATTGTGCACTGCACGTCTGTGAACTCGGGTCAGAATTGTGGCCCCTATAATAATTATCGACGGTTCTTCCAGAGATTGCACCATTTCTTTAAACCATCCTTCGTAAATCTCCGCGGTCATTTCTTCGTGGTAGTCCGCTGTTTTCTTGGATTTAAAGGCCAGTAAAGCATCTGACACGAATCCTTTCGTAGACCCTCCTTGGCATATGATAAGGCGTTCACCTTTTCCCATTGGCACTGAACTAGTGGAAGCGGCGGTGTCGTCAGTCCAGTTCTTAGATACTGTGTGTGCTGTGTGGTTTGCATTTAACCAAGTCTCGTCCGTGAAAAATCATTTGACCAATCTGATATCCTTTTGGCTTCGATCAAAAATTCGCAGCGAGCCATGGCAACGTCGTGACGCTCCATCAATATTTTACGTTTGTCCGATTTTTTATACGAAAATCCAATTTCTTTCAAAACCAAGCTTAATGACGATTTTTGGCCATGGAACAAACCGCATTCACGTAAAAAAACAACAAGTGTTTTAAGTGTTGGAATTTCTTTGCGCAAGTAATAGTCATATATATGATGGTGAATAACGTCAGCGTCGAAGTTGTTAACCGATGTCACACGACGTGGTTGGCGTTCTTTTTTCGGCGTACGAAGCTTATTTTCCTGCATGCCGCTTGTACCGTAAGCTTCGGTAATAATTTTTGAAACAGTAGGTCCACTAATTCCTAATGCGGCCGCAACACGCTCTCGCACTTGCGACAGTGGTAATAGCGGGCCACCATTTTGATAGTCTGCTTCAAAGTAATTACGAACCTTGATCACCAGTTCTCTCGCCTGCCTTTTCAGAACAGATCCTTTAGGCATTTTGATATTTGACAGCTGGGCAGCAATCAACACGGAAGAACACAAAATACACAACGTAATCTATGGAGAATGTGAAAAAACTCAGCGAACAGAAATGAAGTGACTATATAGCTCGACCGTCTTGTTGCGAGTGACAGATTAAAACAAACACAAAATGGCGGTGAGCCATTGAGTGTTCCCAGCTTGAAAAAATATATTTGAATGTTTTTGTTGTATTTGTCTTTGTTCAAAACATAATAAATATATGCGATCGATACCATTACTTATTTGGTCACAACACTACAACTATCAAATTAGAACTGTCATCGAGAAAATAAAGAAATTGAAATAGTATAAATAGACATCAACTTAAATCAAAAATAAAATAAACTTATTATTCCTCTAAGAAACATCAGTAAGTAGTGCAACTGCTTAATTATGATGCGTAACTTGAATAAAAAAAACACGTCTAAGGGTCATCAGCAATTATAACTTTAATTTTGATTGAAATCACTTTTTACTAATTAAACATTATGAATTTATTTATTTTCAATCAAAGGTCTAAAAAATCTATTCTTTTATCCACCTACTCATACTTAAAATTTACTACAGGTAGGTTATGGTGTAAAAAAAGCCAAAAATTCGGTGTTATAAAGTTAACATTGTCAACAGATCACGATGTGTTGCTCTTGAGAAAAGAAAGAAAAGTGTGGAGAAATCAAACCGAAGTTCGGCCGAATTATTTGATTTTACCGAATGTTCGGCCGCAGTTCGTATTCGGTTCAAATCAAATTCGGCCCATCCCTAGAAAAAACCCTAATTTATGAGGCCGACCGGCCCGGCCTTTCGTAAGACAACAAAACAACCACAGCCAGGTAACCAGACAGGGCAGCCCTGATCTGGAGTATACTACCATAACATAATTATTTTTCAGCAAATACAAGCGGTTTCAGTGCTTCCTTCAAAGCTGGCACCATATTAGTAGCACTTCTGGTGTTGCAATGTCCATAAGAAACGATAACTACTTTCCACCATGTAGACCGTCACCGTGTCCACTGTAATTGTTAGTTAAAAGACGAAAGATACAAGAAGTTAAAATAGAAGAAAAGGTTGACATTATCACCTTTGCATCTGTAGTTTTCTCAATCAGTCCCACCAACACAGTACCAATGAATGTCTTTCTTGTGTCTCCTGGCATAACTGAGACACGAGCTTTAAGTAGGTCTAATGCCAAAATCTGTAAAAAAAATAATGAAATAACCGTAAAACGTTCTCAAACGTTAAAACATAACAAAATAGAAAAAAATATTAGACATTTCTCTTATTCAATATCGCTCATCTTCCTTAATCTGTTGAGCAACTGAATAGTTAACATTGACCCTTTGTCAATGTACAGTTATCGGTCAGTCAATCTTTTCGGAGATCTAAAATCCATTAAACCTCTTATTCACAATAGTTATATGAGGTTTACATACTCCTAAAAAAATAAGAGTTAAATATGAAGCATGTGTTTACATACATATGGACCGTTTATTTTGAAAGTGGTGTAAGTCCATTTTCTTTTGTTTCGAGAAAATTAAAGGTTATTATATTTGTTGATTTAAAAATACAGGCAAATCATATGAGGTCGGGCATTGTTTCTATTGTTTTATCAACATTTAATTTGTTTATATAAATTTGTTTTTGGCTAATTAGACTACGATAACACATATTTATGTGCTGTAAATGGACTTACACCACTTTCAAAATTAGACAATTGTAAAAATCGTTTAATTTCAATTTTGAAAAATCAAATATCGCTTAAAATATACTTCATTTTAATATAATTTTGTTTACAAATACGCATAACAACACATACAATTTTATTTTAGACGGCAATTATATTGTCATTACAAGATACTGATTACAAGAATTTACTTATTCTCTGCATGTGGTAGTGTTTCAAAATATGCATGATGCACCGGAGGTATATAGGGTAGTAGCTCCTTCATGTCTTTATCTTTTTCGTACGTAATAGACTGTTTTCAAATTTAATACACAGCTAGAGTATGAATTGGAATAGTACATAGGCTACATTTTATTTAAAAATTCAACTCCTAAATAATATAAAATTAGAAAAATCGTAATAAGATTGCGGATTTTTCTGCAAAAAGATGGCGCTACTGTTGTTTTTGTTGCTTTTTTAATTCGCCAAAATACAGGCAAAGATACGGAGTCATACAGCCTTGTCGTATTTATTTTCTTCTCACAGGTTATGCGCTGTACATTTTCTAATACATTTCTCTATTTTTTTAATATCTATCTTTTAACTTACGAGTAGTGGAAACACGGAGGGGAAACAATGCAAATCGTCCGCGGGTGAAACCGCGGGACACAGATAGTATAAAATAAATGAAAAATAACAAAACACTGATCGGCATCCATCTGCTATGCCACCTACCTCTGTCAATTGGACTTACACCACTTTCATAATCGATGATTATGCAATTTCATTTATCGACCGATTTTAAGTTGTACAAAACATGCGATTTTTTTGAGAAATTAAACACGGCCTAGTTATATATAAAAAAATTACATTAAATTAAGCATGAATTACGCGATAGCTCATTTTTTTTTTTATCAAAAATGGACTTACACCACTTTCAAAATAAATTGTCCATATTTTCATGCTTGTTTCTTGTTGGGATAGGCAGAGATGATACATCTCCATCTGCTACGATCTTGGCAAACACTTTATTACACTAGGCTGTTGTATACAAGCAATATAGTTCAGTCAAAATATGCAACATGTAAATAAGTTTGTGTATAAGCTCACCAGGAGATCAGCAAGGTTGGCGTCCGGGTTGGGAGCGACGTGGTCCTTCGCCATCCTCTGCAGCACCCGCATGAGTGGGAGCAGCAGCCTGTCCACGTACGCCGGGCTTGCCACGCAGCAGGCCTTAAGCATCATGAGGGGTCCCAGTAGCCCCATGGCCCCACTGGTGGCGCCCGCCGCCGCCGCCGTCGCCCCCGCGCCCGCCGCTCCCCCGCCTGCACTCCCCGACTTCTCGTACGCCGCTAGGCCTTCGAATGCGTACTTGCTCACGCATGCGTAAAGGGTTTCTAGCTCTTCGTACTGAATGAAATATCATTGATTTTTCAAAAGACAACAAGATAATAATTCTTTAGCGCAGGGGTATTAAGAACAGACACCAACTATGCGTAGGTCGTTTAAATGCTTTATTACTAGAATATTGTTTTATTCTAGATATGTGTGTCAACATCAGCATAAGAGATTATTATTAAAATAACGCAAATCAAGCGAGTTTCAGCCGGTTTCTATATCTTACTCATCATTTCCATTTCTACTTATTAAAATTTGACATCAAGTAATGTTAATTTTATGCCAATGGTAAGGTAAAAGGCTGGATAGTAAGATATTTCCCACGAGTGCATATTTACTGCAACACATCTGGTTCACTACAATTATAATACTGCATAATATTTTTTGTATTAAATACCTATTAATATAAAATATATTAGTAGTAAATTTCATGAACATTTCCGAAAGTTTCGTATCACCTAACCAGATTAAGAAATCTTTATGATTAAGATTGTCAAACTTTTGTATACCTTTGACGCTTGAGCAGCACCAGTGGGTTCCGTTGGGAATATGGCGGTTAGCTTAGCCAATAGATTGTGCGTCAAGCGAACTATCTTCGGATTGGTCGACGAGACGCAGGCAGCTAAGCCGCGCTGCAGCGGCTTCAAGGCGGCGAGTATCTGCTCCCTTCTCAATACACCCAGGAAAAATACTAGGAGTTCTAAACCAGTGCAGGCGTTAGCGCAACCACCTGCGTTCGCATCGGCAGTAGAGAATACCTGCATAATTAAGGTATTTTTGTACGTTTTTTAAATATGTATGTTGATTAAACAACATTGGTTCTTGTTAAGCTTGAAAACTACGAAAAAGATTTTGATGAAATTTGTTTAGGGTATGTATGTAGAGACATATCCCCTTATTCATAACAGCTATATGATGTTTATAGGCTCTTTAAAAAAAGAGTTAACGGAAGCGTTTTTTCGGTGACTATGTAAGACACATATTTTAAACCTAGACACTTTAAATCTCGTATAACTATTATGAATAAGAAAATAAGTTTTATGATCCTGGCATAAATCTAGTGATATGAAATTTACAAACATTAACATTATATTATAACACATAATGCTGTCCATGAAATTATTTAAAACATAAATAATAATACGCAATTAAATGACCTCTACAATTGTTATAATTTACACCCGAAACAGATACACAGAATGAACAAAAGGTATACATTGACATCAAAAAAGTTCTTTCCTCAATGATTGTAACAATATTTGATAGACATTGTGACTGCACTTTGTATCGCTGGAGCCTTGCCGATAATCAACTCAACTCCATTGATAACAAGTGTGTGAAATTGTTTCAATTGCATAACATCTTTACATAAAATAAAAAAGAAAACGTTTTTAAACATAGATTCTATAAATATGTATGTACATACTTTGTCCAACCACAAAAGCTTCGGTTCGCAGTGGTGGGACCACACGTCGGGCTTGAGCGCGGCCTTGAGCAGCATCACGCAGCGGCGCGACAGCTGCTCCCCGGCCGACACGCCGCCAGACCCACCGCCGGCCACGCTGCCTTCGTTCACCTACAACAAATTAATTTCTTTTATACACATTCGCCGGAAAAGTGAGTGACGTCTAAACTTTGAAATATGTTACTTTATACTGCCTGTCTGCTGAACTCCTGGAATAAAAATAAAAAAACATACAGAAGATACACAAAAAGGTTGAACAATCACGGCGACGCTAAGCATGCCTGTCCCTTTTTTTTTAAATTTCGATCGTATATATAGTTTTTGAAAAATAATTAAAAGAAAAAACTTGTTCACTTTCTATGGAAGATTTGGAGGGTGGACAAGTTCGGGGATAATAGCCTAGTGTTTATTCCAAATACAAGAATGTGATTTTATTACCTGACAGGCCAACCTCATGAGCAAGTGGATGACAACGTCCACGTGCTGCCTGTCGAGCGGCTTGGCAGCGTCTGGCTCCAGCCTCGACACGCTGGCCTGTGGACTAGCCCACCCAGTGTTCAACGCCTTACGGGCCTCCGTTCCCGTCTCGTCTGATGATACGCGCTTCATCGCACCACTAGGAGATGTCGCCACCTACAGAAGAGAGAAATTAAGAAATCTCCGAAATAAAAATTACTAATATATTTTATAAATTGCTATTGCTCATGAATTTAGGAAAATAAAATCCACTTAATATGATTGTCACTAGTTTAAAGCAATGCAGTGTCTTTCTTGTATATAACGAACTAGAGTTTATCCCGCGGCTATGCCGCGGGTCAACCCCTAGTCCGTGTATCTTGATTAAAGAATAGGTGGTACAGGCTACATTGTATTAAATTTTTATTTATTTGCCCCCGGAAGATTCACTTCATTTTATACCGCAAACTATACTCTCTCCCGTCTATCTGTAAACTACATAAATAACAAAACTTGACAAAAATGACAAAATAGATGACATGGCCCAAGTGGACCAAGTGGATCCAGTGGACCGAGTGGACCCAGTCGACCGAATGTACCCAGTGGACCAAGTGGACGAAATGGACAAAATCACAAAACTATCCTAGTTTCCGGGATAACCTTTACATAAATCTATCCCATTATCCAGGATGAAAAGTATCCTTTGGCCACCCTCGGTATTAAAATTATATATGTACCGAGTTTCAGCCAAATCGGTCCAATAGTCTTTCCACAAAAGGATAACAAACAGAGAGACAAATATATTTTTATCCCGGAAACTATCCCATTTTTCGGGATAAAAGTATCCTATGTTCAGCCTCGGCATCGAAAATATATATATATACTGAGTTTCAGCCAAATCAGTCCAATAGACAGACTGACAGACAGAGTTTGTTTCGCATTTATAATATTAATATGGATGTACGACTGTATCAACACGCTTTTAACGTCATAAGTGAAAATAGTTCTGTTTATTTATATTTAATAGTTGTCTAAATATGGTTTCTACAGATTTAGTCTCTTGTTTTGAGGCTGTAAGAATAAAATATTTTATTCCGTACATTCACTAAAATACAGTGAACAACTCCTATAGACGTAGGTGTTCATAAACAAACTACACATTGCATGTGGAACTGTTTCGCTATGTTATACATATAATACACTAGCTGTGCCCGCGACGTCGTCCGCGTGGAATTTGCTTTCAAAACCTTCCGATTTTGCACCGCTCCTATTGGTCCTAGCGTGATGATATACATAGCCTATAGCCTTCCTCGATAAATGGGCTATCCAACACTGAAAGAATTTTTCAAATCAGACCAGTAGTTCCCCTAAGATTAGCGCGTTCAATCAAACAATATTAGTATATAATAAAACTACGTTTTAACGGTTTTAAGCGCGGTAATTTTATTTGATTTTGGTTTTTCCGACGTTTCGACGTTTCGGCCACTTTTCAGTAGCCGTGATCACGGAAGACAAAGATGTCAAGTGTATAAAAAATGTGTATAAGTATAAAAAAAAATCAAATAAAATTACCGCGCTTAAAACCGTTAAAACGTAGTTTTATTATGTATACAAGTCGCGAAAACTTAAGAAAATATTAATATTAGTATATTTGGCTACAACACTAATACTTATATTTTAAATATCGCGATATCTTTTGAATGAAACGTCCGAATTGAATAATTCAAAAAGTTCTAGAAAGGTATTGAATTCGTCTTGAATATGGAGTAATTTATTTTGTTAAAGATTAATACCAAGGTACAAAATAAAGAGTTTTTGAAGCGACGCCATTTTAATTATTTAAAAAAATAAAAGAAAACACTTATTGTGAGATAACTACAATAGTTAGACATATGGTTATGGGATATTTTTTGTAGACAATTATATGTTCTGCAAAGTGGTAGTACATTGTTTTGTTCTATAATCAATAGTTTTCGCAGCGCACGCCGTGTAAGGATTTTCTAGGTGGTAGGGCATTTGCCCGATTGGATGGCTACCACCCCTGGTCTAAAGTATGTCGCCATAACAACCTTGAGTTGTGTTCCGGCATTAGTGACCAGGTTCCAGTCTCCCTTAAGAGAGCAGCAGCGCATTTGTAGCAACTTTGCTGTTGCAAATGTCCATAGTCGATGGTAACCACTTTCCATCAAGTGGGCCGTCTGCCTGTCTGCTGATCTCCTGCAATAAAAAAAAAGGATTTTTTCGGGTCATTTTTTTACACCTTGGGTTACATTATTGGACTTTTAGTAAGGATCCATAATTTTTTTGAAAATATAATATAGCCTATAGCCTTCCTCGATAAATGTTCTATTCAACACTGAAAGAATTTTTCAAATCGGACCAGCGGTCCCTGAGATTAGCGCGTTTAAACAAACAAACAAATAAACTCTTCAGCTTTATAATATTAGTATAGATAAATACTTATGACTTAAGAAAATTGTAATAGGAGAAATCCGATCTACATAACCCTAACATGCTACACATACTCTGCAAAATTATTGGACTTACTTTTCTATGAAAATAATTACATTCACATACCACACTATCATCATGTGTATGATCTCGTATTCTTTGCAGTTCCCATTTAAGAGTGACCTCGGCTAGGTCCACGGCGAGGCGACGATGTTCCAGCGACGCCGTGGCCGAAAAGCCCAACCGCTGCATCGCGGCTACCATGTGTCCCACTAACGCGTGTCGGACTGGATAGTAGACCTAGGATATAAAAAAAAATCTAGTAAGTCCGCCATTATGTACGAAGGACTGGAATATGTAGCGCGAATTTGGGGAGGCCTGCCCACGTCCAGAAATGGACAACGCTTGGCACAATGTTGCTATTTTAGCGACACCCTCAATTGTATAAAAAAAATGTTATATCCTTAAATCTTTTAAAGATAACAAATGTATCAAGTATAGAATTGTGTGTATATATTCAGTAAATTTCAACTTATTGTTACGAGTTGCAGGACTCGAATTAAAAATGCCGTTGGAATTACATACTATAGAATTTATTAGAACTATACAAACACGTATAACACAGGTACAAATATAATCGGACGCAATAAGTCCAAATGTAATCCACAATTCAATAACACGCGCAAAGTCCGTCACTAAATGTACACACGTCTTGTCTCGCTTGTGTTATCGCTTTCACTGCCTTACCCCTCCGTTCGGGAATTGTTTTATACTAAAGTATACAAATACAATATGTCTGCCTGCCAACATCGACGCAATTTCCCAGAAAACGTAGTCCGCACACCTGGTTAATTATTCCTGCAAACGGCCATGAACTAGTAGAATACACAATAGGCTGTTTTTCTAAGTAAACAAAAGAAGTCCAAATGCGGGAAGGTAATAAACTGTGCTCTATGGCAGGCAGGTGTGCATTCACTTTTGTCGGCATGTAACATTATAAAATAAACAATAATTTTCAAAGACTCGGCTTTTATTTCGCGCTTAATTTCTTGATAGTTACTTTGAAAAAATAATATTCATGAATATTTGACACTGGCTATTTCCACAAACCATACGAAATTGTATTTAAATAAATCACATGTGGTTTTCATCATATAAACATTGACAGTTTCTTCATATAATACAATACGAATGTGATATCTTTGAAATTAATAAAATGTTTTATAAGTATCAATGAGATATAATTACAATTGTGGTCCGGCACTGTGACAGCTTCCTCGCCCCAGTATTTCAAACTGCCGAAAGGTTTATGCTAACATTTTTTTAAATTCCATAAACTACTACTATACCTATATACATTCATAAGCTTGTAAAACTATTTTAAAAAATATAAACTTGACTAGACGAGCGTGCATGACAAGAGTTATGAATGTCAAAGAAGCAAGTGAGGTGTGTAAGAATGGGCCTAAATGGCGCTCTGTTGTTCGTGCCTACCCCGCAAGGGAACTGGCGTGAAGTTATGTATGTATGTATAAACTTGACTAATAAAAATATAGCCCAGATTTTAAGTTTAAGAATTCGCTGTCGATCAGCGAAAAACCCATCAAAATCGGCCCAGTAGTTTTTACGTGAATCCTAAATAAACAGACAAACCGACAAACAAACAAGAAATTGCATCGTGTTCTCCACCGCTTATATAGTCTATTCCAGTTTTCTTTTTTAATAGCTTCAATGTACAGACATGGCATGTTTAGAATTTTATAATACATATTATAAGACTACTTTATAAGCAACTGCACTAAAATATTATAGTTTAATTAATCTTAAACCAACCTTATAATGCCTAACAACGAGCTGTAGTATATGGAAGAGCTGTTGCACTGAGTGTCCATCCTCAACAATGATCTTCTTGGTCCAATGTGTGAGCATTGTGTTACCGTCCTCCATGCGTTGGGGCATTGCTGGTGTTAGTATTTCCAACGCTTGACGAACAACAGAACGAGCTTCCACCGCATGTGCCTTTAGGAGGCTATGGAACACTGAAAATATTTATTATAATAGATAACACTATAATTTGGTCATGCTATGCCTGGTTTACATTATGCCCACTATGGCAGCTAGCAGGAAATGGCAAATGGAAAACAATTTATTGAAACATTTGTAATAAAAATTGTATTTATTTACATGCACGTGTACTTCGCGAAAACTTAAGAAAATACTATGTGAACAAGAAAAATATGTTTTTAAATACCTTGTAAGACAATCCGCTTGTGTATTGCAAACTTTGCTATTATGTGACTCAGTAATAAATGTCCATGATACCTAAAATCAAATTATTTTTGCAAATGACATAAAATACAGTACAATTTTAAATATTTACTTATTTTTTTTTTTAATGTTTGCATAAATAAGACTTTTCAATTACCTAGTCGCTGGATCGACATAGTTCTTCCCCAAGAGGCAAGGCCACGCGAATGTCATGAGTCTTCTGAGTTTGTTTCCTTGCTTCTTGTTATTGGCGTCGTGAATGTGGGCGGACGCTTGCTCCAAGAGCAGGCATGCGAATTGGAGCAGCGAGATGCGCACTGCGTCCGAACAAGCGAATGGGTTCTCTGGGTCTATCACCTATTGAAAAAATATATTACTAGAATTATTATACATATTACCAGGGCCCCAATTCATTGGCATAATAATGGTTGTTTTTCCATATTAAAAAAAAAATCACACCAGTGGTTGGACATTCTGACGATATTGTAACAGCAGAATTACGGGCCAGGGCTCTACTATAACTTCACATGTGTAATTTTCACTACTTCCTTTTTCATCGATAAATAGTTTATGTTCCACTTCACAATAGAAATTACTATGTGACAAATTCCATAACATTCAACTTATCCCTAAGGCAGAAAATTAGTCTAACATTCATGATAAAGTAGCGCGCTCATAAACTTTGATTTTCAGTTTCCGATATAAAAAGTATAAATATTCATCAGCATTATCGAAATTACGTACATACCATGAATTTGTAGGGGATTTGTAGGATGTAAATTTGAAAATGCCGTTGGAATTATCACAAAGTTTATTAGAAGTACACACACACGTAATTCACAGTTCTTCCAAGTATAGTCAAATACAACAAAATCAAACTGTAGGGAAGAAAATCGTTATCACATAAATTGCGCAAAGTTTGTCGTTATAAGATACTCGCTCCGAAAGTGCATTAGCAACATCCCATGCAATGGTTTTTCAAATCGTTAAATGGTCAGCTTAATGGCTTCCAAGAATTTGAATGAAATACCAACAGAGGAAAGAAGGTTTTATGGTGTCTTACGGCGGCGTGAACAAAGAGATTAACGCGAACAATAGATCCCTGCAAGGGCCGGTGTGCATCAATACAATAATATCTCTATAATAAAATTACTAGAGAATTCTATAAGTGCGCGTGTACGCGATACAACCGCCGAAGCACTCGCTATCCAGCGTGAAGAGCTGCTGTAAGCGTCAAAGTTGAGGTGCACAACATTTGCACACACACAGAAATTGCCAGAATAGTGTGCTGGCGGCATTTTGACGGTACCATGTGCACGAGCGCTTAGGCTTTCCTCGAGGTCCATAAGGTCTATATTCCATATAATCTACCCTACCCTACCTTTAATGACAACTTATTCATTACCATGGCCAAGAAATGATAAATATAACATCTAAACATTAGTATATGTAAAAAGTCCTTCAATTTAGGCTTTGATGAGAGTGAAAAGTCTAACATGTTAAGATTTAAAACAAGTTAATACTCACGTTATTAATAAACACCGAAACAACATTATCAGGATTATCTTGATACGGAGCTGGCGGTCCGCCAACAATCTTCTGTCCTTTTTCGAAGCTCACCGCAAAACAGGGTATCAAGATCATTTGTAACACTTTCGCCTTCAACTCCTGGGACATGGCATCGCTTGAGAAGTGCTCCACGAAACGGAAAAACGCTGATCGCTTCCATTCCACTGTGTAATTCTGAGCCACCGTATTCTCGAGGAAGTCCCGCAGGAACTGTGTACAATAGACTTTAGCAATAACCGTTTTACACCACTAATATAATGTCAGTCCATGAATGTCCAACTGCTGGACTCGGGCCTCCCCAGAGAGCTTTACACAACTAATAAATAATTCGATCGGCAGTTTACGTTGGCGCGGAAAAGTGCACAAGGGTTTCCGACATGTAAATAATCTATGTCGAACTGTTTTCGCAAGCGGAAAGTGCAGTGTTGATTGCTATGTATTCGTGCCTCTGTTATGCTTACACGATTCATACACTTCGCGAGTAACTAAAATTGGTCTACTGCGTAGGTACATTTGGAGTAATTACTATTGTGTAAAACTGTATTGTACATATTCAAAACAAGCATTATATGATTCCTTTTGCTTGTACAAAGCTATAATGTACTCATACAAAATATTTGATGTCGCGACGTTTTGTTAGATAATAAAAAGTGTCTCAGTTGACTACCATCTACCCAATTGTATATAAAGATATGGTATAGTTTCCAGTTTCAAATTCAAATTCAAAAGTTTTTATTCAAAATAAGTTCCACTGGAGAACACTTTTTGAAGGTCATACATGTAAGTTAAAATTTAATTTTACTTCCTATTCTATGTACACCGCTTCGCAACGTATTATTGCTGTTAAGGAGAAAAAGCGGCAAGAAACTCCCCAGCAACACGTCTAGCTAAATATTGTTTTTCTTTATATTTCATACTAGAGTTTAACCTCTACTGCGTGCTTCTTGTTCAAAGATCAGGAGTTGTTAATACAGGTTACATTGTACTTAATTTTTATGTTAGTGCTGTTTGCACTCGGAAGTTTAATTTCATTTTATATCGCAAACTATCCCATCTCCGGGCATGAAAAGTATTTATGTCCATTTCCGGTATTAAAACTACGTTTAAACAAAATTACAGCAAAACCGATCCAGTATTTCTAGTAGTTTTCCGTGAAAACTTAACGGAAAGACATATCGAGTTACTATTGCATTTTTTATAGATGATGAATGTTTATATCTATAAACTTGAGAAATGATTGGTCTTATCCAAACTTTCAACCTTTATTTCAAACCGTCCTAGCTATATTTATCTATCCCCCGTCTATGACAACTACATACATGATAAAAAGAACAAATCGGACAAAACGGATAAATCGGACAAATCAGACAAATCGGACAACTCGGACAAAAAAGACAAATCTGACTACTCGGACAAATCGGACAAAAAGGACAAATCGGACAAAAAGGACGAATCGGACAACTCGGACAAAAAGGACAAATTGTACAAAGATGACCAAAATGACGAAAATGGAAAATCACAAAAAACCTATCCCACTTTTCGGGATAACTTTTACATAAATCTATCCCATTATCCGGGATAAAAGGTATCCCTTGTCCACCCTCGGTATTAAAATTATATGTATACCGAATTTCAACTAAATCGGTCCAGTAGTTTTTCCGTAAAAGCATAACAAACAGAAGGACAAATATATTTTTATCCCGGAAACTATCCCATTTTTCGGGATAAAAAGTATCCTATGTTCATTCTCGGTATCGAAAATATATATATACTGAGTTTCAGCTAAATCGGTAAAGGCCTTTTCACGTGAAAACGGAACAGACAGACAGACAGACAGAGTTACTTTCGCATTTATAATATTAATAGGGATTATATTTATTTCTCTTTTTTTATAAGTTTCGTACAGAAGTATATTACAGAAGTACTTTTTGAAGAATTCATGATTACAATTATAAGGTGATTGATAATTAAAAGTTTTAGTTATATATTTATTTATAGCTATACCATGTTATAGTAGAAAACTGGGAATGACAATTTGATGCAGAATAACATCACTGGACTTTAAAACAAAACACTGCACTGGGCAAATTTGTTTAGTTTTTGAGCTGATTTAAGACACTTAAAATAGAATAAAATGTAATAATGCATAAAATTATGTATATTATCTTTAGTTTATAACTTACCTGAAAATCAGGGATGAACCGATCACACAAAGCTCGCAAAAGTTGGAACAGTAAATCAATATTGTTAGGATGGTGACAGAAAAAGTGCAGCAATATCTTCACAATCAGCTTGGGTTCCTTCCAATGGGTGCAATCAACAATTTCCACTTTCTTGTGTACTTCCTGTAATGTTATTATAAGTTACATTAATCTCTTAGTCATTATCCAACTTGTCAGTTTCAGAAATACATATATATAAGCAGGCGAAACTTTCAAATTGGCCTTTATTGTTACAAAAAATAATAATGAAGAGACATCCATTTACAGACTTGTCATCTTGTGGGGAACACGGTGAGGGCGTGTGGGACTAGCGCACCTGGTTCTACTATTCATGTGGCGGTAGGTTGCCATTGACCAGAATACTCACTAAAACTCCGCGTGTTCCTTCCTTTCACCTATAGCCAGAGCTGCGGGAATCGGCCATCGCAGTGTAAGAAAAAGACCTCGGCGAAGATCTTTGTACACTAACTTAATCTAAAATGTAGGGTATACGGACATAAGAAGAGACCAAATACACGAGCTGCTCAGTAAAAAGCTGAGGGAGGGTTTCGTCAACTTTGCAATTAAAATTATTAAAAAAGCAGTCAAAAGAAACGCCAGTAATTAACGCAGCGTACATATTGTTATATATGTATCTTTAGCGTTTAAGAAATAGTGTTAAGTATAAATGTAACCAACCCTTAGTTAGTAATTGAAAGCATATAAATATATAGTTAGGAATAAAAATGTAAAAACATAAATAGAAATAAGACAGTATAAATAGATAAATAGTTAATCAAAGAAATAGATAGTCAGAATTATTAATAATGAAGTGTTAAACTAGATTAGTAAAAATATAATATATATAATATAATAATAGTTGCTAAGTTTTGGAAAAGAAAAATAAGAAAACAAAGGGACAAAGATATAAAAATATAGGACCCCTTTCCCCGTGTTGAGTTATAAGAAAATAAATAAAAAAAGAAAAAAACTCCAATGGACAAGTGGAAAAACGAATGGCAGATTATTAAAGTACTTGTCCAGTTTGAAAACCTGCCCATAAAACTTCAAGTTAAAATTTTGTTGCGATTCGTTTTGCCACTTATCCATGGAAGTTGCACTTCTACTGTGGCCCAGCACACATTTCGATTTTTCGCAGGTTTACTGTAAATTATGATTTGGTTAGGTTAGGTACATTTTAATGAGTGCATTTTTTATTTTAACAAATTTTATTTTATCAAACAAAATAACTGAATTCGCTCCTCCACGCGGCCGTAACGTTTTTTCGTGACAGAAAAATCCAAAACCCGTACATAGAAGTTTCACTTTAAAAAACATCTTTTTTTTTATTGCAGGAGATCAGCAGACAGGCAGACGGCCCACTTGATGGAAAGCGGTTACCATCGCCTATGGACATTTGCAACACCAAAGTTGCTACAAATGCGCTGCTGCTCTCTTAAGGGAGACTGGAACCTGGTCACTAATGCTGGAACACAATTCAAGGTTGTTATGGCGACATACTTTAGACCAGGGGTGGTAGCCATCCAGTCGGGCAAATGCCCTACCACCTGGCTGTGGGTTGTTAAGTCGCCTCTTACGACAGGCCGCCCGGCCGCAGGAAATTGTATTCTTTCTCCGTTCCTGCACAGATAAAGAGATCTATAGTACATTATGCCGCCTCTCACCACATATAGTCTAAATTTATGCTGCTCCTCCACGCGGCCGTAATGCTTTTTCGTGACAAAAAAACCTAAGACCCCCCTGTCTATATAGAAGTTTCACTTCATTAAAGAACCTCTATCTTGACTCATGATGGAGGAGAAGGTGTATAAAAAAGAATAGGGTATAATAAATATACTTAAAGGATTATCAGATATGATTTTACGGCACTTACATGATACTGATCACTACACCATATTCTCTTGAGCAACTCGATAAGGTCGTGTTGCGTCGACAACCACTGGTCGTCATACTTGATCAATAACGATATCACTCTTATAGCTTGGAATTGCATCTCCGCTTTATCCGCTTGCGGTAAATTTGCAGATGCGCCGCCAGTACTTTTGGCTGCCAATAATTGCATGAGGCGAAGTTTTCTAGAAGTTTGAAGAGCTTCGCGATATGCCGCACCAGCTTCTGGATGTTTGATTAGATATACAAGGAATCGGCTCCACTGTTGGTCCTTTATGTTGTTATCGCTAAGTATCAAGTCTAGAGTCTCGTTAGGATATCTATAAATAGTAAAACAAGTAAATTAGCATAAATAGTAGTGTTATAATTCCATCCCTCCATTGTTGAGTTTGGTCTTCTTATTTCAGAACTAGAGGGTGGTGGTACCCTTTGCTCTTATCCAAAACGAATTGTCAACTTTCGTATATCGTTAATAACGATGCGTAGATGTCATCACGATGTTATCTTTAACAGTCAGTTTATGGTCGTTATAAAAAATTGGTGTACGTACGCCTTCTGCCATGATTTGAACCTATGCACATAACTGAATAGTTAGGTTGCAGTAACTACCTACAAATTAGACCTCAGCCATCACCACTATTAATGTCGGAAAAAGATATGAACAAGTTCGAAATTAGGTGAAGTGTATGTAAAAGTTGACATACCTAAGTAGAAATTTGACGAGGGGGTCCCTAAAAGGGGAACCTGCTTCTATCATTAGTGACTTCTCAGTATGGAATATAAGTCGACATAACACATCGATAAACCTCGGCGACGCAGCCGGTATCTGGTGGAATATCCCGATTAAAATTATAATTTTCTGTTCATTCTCCATGTTTTTCGACACACTCTGTAAGAAGTTGCCACCTGGAAATATTTTTTATTCATTTATTTAGGTTCATATCATAAATACTATATTTAACTATTCTACAATCCATTTGTTACCGATGGCCAGATGACTGCAGAAATTAGGCCAGTCGATCGAGACAAAGCAAATAAAAATTCATGACTATGTAAAAATATTGATATATTCCCTGGTTCACGATAACTTGACGCGTGGGGTTACCAAATTATAAAATTGAACAGCTCTTAATGTAATGTTATAAAATAGATTATAAATAGACATTATTACAGAACGTAAATTATACTTAATTTTTGTTGAAATTTTCTAACAATTATCGCGATTTTAGGTGTTCTTGACTCTAGCTTTAGGTGTTAATATTTTTGATTGTTGGTATCCTGCGCGTCAAGTTATCGTGAACGAGGCTATAATAGTATACATGTGTTTATCTAATCAAAATATTTTCTGTATTTTAAATTGGTTAAATTATGAACTTTACTTACTATCACTTTACGATAAATGATAATTTGATAATAATTTATGTAAACGATTTTTAAATAAGTATCTGAGATTGGCTGTTAGACTTTATCTATCTTACATGTACAAAAAAATAAAAACTTGAATATTTAAATATACTTACCCCTATTAGTCTGTATGGAATAATCCAACAACTTCTTAAGTAATTGCAATAACTGTTCACACAACTTCTCACTAAAAGTCGATGGGAAAAGCTGTGTCAAGTACGAAAGTCTTTTCGCACCATTCACACTCAAGTGTCGATGATCTCCTAGAGTCAATAATAAAGGTCTCATCACAGGATGGACCATTTCCATGTCAATTTGGAAACCTGATAAGAACTTTTGCATACATTCGAAACCAGCCTGCAAAAGAAATCATGTAAATTTAGCTCTTTTTGACCATAAATTTAAACAGTAATATTGTGAAGTGTCAGTGCAGTGAAATAAACAGTGTTTGTGGTCGTAGTACCCGTCTTCGCTAGGGACTCAAGTTTTGAAAAAACAAAACTATAGCTACAGGGACAATTAATAGCCGATATCTTTAAAAGACATCTATGAATATTTAAGTAATAAATCCATTATACTGATGGACATTGTTAACTTTAAGGTACAGGTACGCATAGGCATGTACACAAATATTCTTTATTAGGTAGTTTATATATAAAACAAAATATACACTATTAACATCTTTTTTAAGATATATTTATTCAAAGTAAGAACGGAGATGAATCAACATATACATATTTTTCATCAAGACAATAGATAACAAAACGAAACTATTTTCGTGGCATTTGTAAGCTAGTATACAGGTCGACCACAATATTCAATAACGAAAAGAATATTAATAAATTATTAAAATCACCTGTTGCAATTCTTGGTCGTTTTTCTCCAAAGACTTATATAGTACTTGGAATATTTTATCCCTACAGTTTCTATCCTGTATATAATGACAGGCAGCTAGTACTCGCAGTGTGGACGCGCGTAGAGGCACCAAATTAACGCCTTTATAACAGGGCAATTTGCCCAACATTGAGTCTTCAGCTTCACATAACGATAATAATTCGCGGAAAAATACTTTGTGCTCACTAATATTTAAATCTGAAACAAATTAATCTAGAGTTGCAAAAGATTTATAATGTATCTACTTTGAATAGTTTATAAGTTTGTATCTTCAAATATTATCCCTTCTCTATTGCGGCCCTATATGAAATAATTGAACTTATAACAGTCGGTAAAAAATGGGTTTTCAATGTCTCTTATGACTCCACTTTTCTCGAATTTAAACCGGAAATTTCAGAAATAAATATAAAAAAATCTCAGAAAACAGTGACTTAATTTTACTTTAATAGTTCTCTGTAAACATTATACTACCGCCGCTGGTGTTTCAAAGAGAATAGCATGTATATGTAATGTCAAGAGGTTTTGAATTAATTATAAGAAAAATATTCTGTCTGAAAATAACTGTCAAAACAATGCTTTTTATCATATATAATAATATCAGCCATTACCATAGGACTGTCAAGTTTTTAAGTATTTTCAGGAAGTCCTTAAATATTGAGTATAATATAAAATCATTTTTTCAAATTCCAAGTACTTATCCTTCGAGAACTGAGCCTTGGGTTTGGCAATGATGCATCAGTTGAGATGGGAATAAGAAGGGTCAATAATTGGTAATGGTGATTAAGGGTGAAATGAATTGCTTTTCAAACTCAACATTTCTATGAATTCATTTACTAAGACTTTTATATACAGGTCACTCACGATATGATTGTCAATACTTACCAATGGTGAACAACCGAGGTTTCAAGGTAGTGCAGAATGTTGTGCCATCCATCAACCCCATTTGCGCATTAGCCGGTTGGTGTCGCAACAAATGTTTCTTTGGAGGAATTATATCAGCTAAGACTTCTCTATGTGGATCCATAACTTCTGTTACTGTTTTATTTTGTAACTCAGCAATTAGTTCTAAAGATTTCATAGCCTAAAAGATAATTACAACGATTTTCACATGAACACATCATTACAAGAAATTCATACAAATCATCACGAAAAGTTATAAGGATCGAAATTATGAAGTATGTGGTAAATACCTGTTGTCGGACAAGCAAATGAGGACTGGTTACTTGCAGAACCAACTCTTGCAAAACATCGTGCAGTGCTCTGGCTTTCGCTTCGGCTACTTCACCCTCGGGCTTTATTTGTGGCCCACCCGGACAACCCGATCCAGTTACACAAACGCGTACCAATCTCTCCAGATTCATAGTAGCCATGTCTATAGCCCCTGATGATACCTCACCCGTCAAGTCCATCATCACAAACAACACGGCCTTCAAGAACGTGAAGACATGCTTATAAACCCACTCTGGTGCCATTTTCTCGAACATAAATTTAACGGCTATGCATCCACCTAACTTTGCATACCACGCACGCTCATAACATAGAGCAGACATTCTTTCTGCAAGGTATTCCATTAGGGGCAGTTTACAAGCACGTTCTTTACTACCTAGCATAGTTGCAGCTGTTTCTATCATTAGAACCAGTGCGAGATTTCCCGGTTTACAAAGTTCTTTTTCTTCGTGTCCCATAACAACAGCAATAGCATCAATTAGAACGAGTGCATCAATACCCTCTTTAGGAACAGCAGTTCCAACGAATGGCCCGGCCTCCTGCGCTAAGGCAACCATGGTGTAATGTCTCACTAGTGACACCATGGTAGGCAAGACATGGTGACGTAACTCTTTAATTGCCGCGGCGACGAACATTCCCGTGAGTGCCGTACAATGTGTGTTCCTCACAATAGTGTTAGTGCACTTGTAATAAGGACCATTTTGGACCTGAATTTTGCCTTCAATAAATGCGGGATGGTTAAATAATTTTTGCAACGTCACTCTGTCGTCATCCAAATTAAGGGATGACGCTAGGTAGCAACGAATCACTTCCCAACATTGTCTTCGATAAAATGGATCTGTCGTACTTGTCTTCAGAGCACAAAATGCTGTCTCTATGGCTTTGTCGACCTCAAAATCGATCGGTTTTGGTTGATCTTGGAAATATGCTTGCACAGCTGGCGGTGGAGCATCAGTTTCACGGTACTCTAATCTTTGAGGTTCGATCATCATCTTACGATTTCCACCACCGAATTTCCCAAGTACTCTAAATGCAATTCTCGCTACTTCATTATTTTGCAGTGTTCTCCAAAGGGCCTGCATTAGATCAGCTCTAACAGGTTGAATATGTTCGTAAAGGAAGTCAGGTTGTAAATTATCCACACAAAGTTCTAAAGTTCTTAGACCTTGTGATATCAGGGTATGAGAGCCATTTAACGCAGAGACCAGGGGATCCATCAACATAGGTAAATAAGGCAACAGGCTGCTCAATCTGACGGGAACAGTCAGACACAACTCAACAAACAGATCTTTCATGTGCTGTTTATGAAGACCGCTTTGTAATCTGTTCAAGCCTTCTAACAAATTAGGTAATAATGGCAGGAATTCTTGGTACAATAAGTCGTGACTACCCCCACCGATGGAGCGAAACAGGGCTCTTAAAAGGAGGAAGTAATTATAGGGTTCTTTAGCCGTCATGGCGTAATCCATTGCCTTGTTAACAATACTATGCAGATGTGGCCTCAACATTTGTTCATTCTCTGTTGGGAATAAACTGACTGAACCGAACACCAACTTAAACAGTCTAAGGTAGAGGTTAGATCTTTCCACATTAGTGCCCATTTCTTCCATTCTCTTAAGGAGATATTCAACAAGAACAGTAGCGAAAATGGGTGACGTAGCCGGATTTGATAAAAAAGTGTTAGCGATTATTTGCAATGTCATATTTTTATTTATTCTTTCGACCATATGAGAAATGGTGGCAGTAAATATCTCTTGGAATGTTTGTGGATTCATCATTGAGAACTGTAAAAAAACACAATATTCTAAAAACGAGTTAACAGTTATATAAGCAGTTTATAACACAAAAATTGATTCCTTTAGCATTGTCTATTAAAGCTTTCGACACTATTCTGCTCGCGTAAGCGGTTATTGAATAATTTTCAGCTACTCTTTGATATTTGGGATTCCGTTTTCGATCTCGAAAGTGTTTATTCATAACAAGCAGTGAATATAGGAATTCTTATTTGAATTATCCTTGCTTGACATTAAATTTATCAGTGTTGAAAGAAGATGGTCATATTTTTATTTTGTGGACAAACAATAACCATTGTCTTCCGTGATCACGGCCATTGAAAAGTGGCCGAAACGTCGGAATAACCAAAATCAAATCATCAAACCCTGTAAAAAATAAGCCAACTATGTTTTAAAATTTGTTCATATTTTCGACTGAAAAACACATACGTTATGTCAGTTTTCATAATAATCGCTTTATTCCCAAGAACATAAAAAAGGAACAACAAATACACTGAGAAACAACTAAATAAGCCCAGTTTCCCAATTATATATTAGCACGATTACCTTTAAACAATTACTTACCACACCACTGAAATGCTCCAACACTTCTTTCTCCTCCTTAGATCTGACATGAGGTTGGGCGGGCGGCTGCGCGGGCGCACGCGGCGCGGCTAAAGTGTAAATGTCAAGGGACTGCAATCCCCACCGTACTAATCTTATAAAGACGAGAGTTTCACGTGCACTAAACTGCTTTTGACCAGTTATGGTTGTTGTCGCTGTTCCTTCACTATTTGTTGTAGTCTGATAACAATTAAAAACGAAAGATTTTTCTTATAGCTCGCATACATGAGAATAATAAAATATTTTTTTTAATATTCTCATATATTAATTAAATCTTAATAAGGCACTATTTTGTCATGTGTTACAATATTGCTCTGGTAATTATAAAATACTGCAATACTTCCCCTACTATAAAAATAAAAGCAACCCTACAAATGCATAAATACTATTTTAATTTTTGCCTTAGATCTTGATAATAATTATGTAAAATATTAAGTGAAATGTCTTGTAAGTACCGTTAAGCATAAAAAAGAGTTCTAAAACGCGCCAACTTTTATGGCTGGTCATAGTAACAGATAGTTCTATAATATATCTGTGTCGTGCAAATTACGAATCTATCTCTATAATCCCTTGTTCATCCTATTTATCGAAAGTAGAAGAAATACTAAATTTCAAGATATTCAGTTCATTCTCAAGACTGTAAAGAAGAAACGGTAAATTTGCATAAACGCGGAACCTGAAAATTATGCATTTTTTTGTATTCAAAGACTTTACATATCGTTTGCTATGGTTTAATAACGACACTAAAATCATCGGTAAGCCATCATTTAGACAAAAAATTAATACACATTACAATTAATTATACGTAATATATCGATAGAAATAATGTTCAATTTTAGCGTGACGACTTACCTACTAATTATAATAAAAACACAATTACTTTAAATTTGGGATTAATCTGCAAATGTAACATGTATGACATGATCAAAATAATTAATAATTATAAAATCAAATATTATGGCATTGCTAAAAAATCACGACATTTTGTAATATGTAAGTAAAACCTCAGATTAATAATATTGAGAGACAAAGTTTTTACCTCACTTTGCTAAATGTCAGGCAAAGGAACTAAATCCGTACAGCATGAATATCAATATTATTTAATCAAACTGAACATCTTTGAATGACATAAAAATACGGAATTTTAGATTTTTCACATTATTGTGATTAAAATCATTATTATATTTTTGTAGTTTGTATATATAATTAACGACAACATGCAATACTAATGTTAGACAAACAATATATAGGTGTGAGGGGTGTTCGAAGGTTATGGCAAGGACAGTGGGTTAGGTTAGGTTATCTTTAGACCAAAGCCCACGAGCCGAGCGAGCGAAGCGAGCGTGCCGCGGCAGCGGCCGGCGAGTGGCAGAACCGACTTTAACTTTTATCAAAATTATCAACAAATAAATGGAAATCAGTTGGTTCTGCCACTCGCCGGCCGCTACCGCGGCACGCTCGCTTCGCTCGCTCGGCTCGTGGGCTTTGGTCTAAAGATAACCTAACCTAACCCACTGTCCTTTTCACTGGTTACACCTTTGACCACCCATTACACCTATACTTTGTTCTGCTTACATTGGTATTGCATGTAGTCGGTATTTATATATACAAACTAGAAAAATATATTAATTATCTTAGTTACAATAATGTGAAAAATCTAAAATTCCATACTTTCATGTCATTCAATGATCTTTAGATTGATTGAATAATATTGATATTCATGCTGTATGGATTTAGTGTCTTTGCCTAACAAGTAGCAAAGTGAAGTAAAAACTTTGTCTCTTAATATTATTAATCTGAGGTTTCACCTACCAATTACAAAATATGGTGGTTTCTTAGCAATGCCGTAATAGTTGATTTTATAATGGTTAATTATTTTGGTCATGTCATATATGTTACATTTACAGATTAATCCCGAAATTAAATAAGTGATTGTGTTTTTAACACAACTAGGTGAGTCGTGACGCTAAAATTGAACATTATTTTTATTTATATGATGCAGGTTTTTAACATAATTAATTGTATTCTTTTTTAATTTTTTACCTAAATGACGGGTTTCCGATAATTTTAGTGTCCTTATTACACCATAGCAAACCATATTTATAGTCTTTAAATACAAAAAACGCATAACTTTCAGGTTCCGCGTTTATGCAATTTTACCGAAGAAACTTAAAAATATCTATTAATTTATATTATAAGTATGGATGTATTATTTTTACCTTACAAGAAGCGCAGCCCCATGTAATTGTTTTAACACCGCAAACTAATGTTTTAACTAAAGTCCTGTAGTCTCCAACATTCAAATTATTCATTTGGGATGTTGGAAATCCAATTTTCGATTTCTCCTCTGTTTTATTGATACTATCTAAGAAATCTGGAGTAGGTCTTTCTTCTTCGAATTTAATTTCCGTTACTGATGTGCTTGAGGCGGGGGTAGTGGGAGTGCTTGGAGTTGCTCCATTGGTACCATTTGGTGTTGCTGGTGTTGTTTGTTTACTAAAAACCATTTATATTCTAACTAAATGACATGTTCTTAGGTATAATTTGCATTGAATTTAATACCCGCTTGATTTGAATTGGGAGTGTCATTTCACTTTTCTAAATAACATTATGTAGTATAAAAATGGTTAAAAATTGATTACTAAGTGCCTGTGTCTCATATTATGTTTAAACATAAGAATAAAATAATAAACTGTACGCAAGGCTTAGAAACCGGTAAAAAAGTAGAACCAGTTTATTCTGCGAGAAGAGGAACTATCGTTCTACCTCTCTCAACATGTTAATACAATATATTAATATATTACCAGTCACAAAAAATATACGAATTTCCAAACCACTTTCCAAATGTAACAAATACTTTTTTAAATCAGCCACTGAAATTGCGCGTTGTATTGATAGCTATATGTTACAGTTGTCTGTAATTTCAACCCACTCATGTTTAATGGCAGTGCCTATTAATCCAAAGATAACTTACCACTTAGCCATGAGAGCGGGCAGTTGAAGTTTGGATATTGTCTTGAACTTGAGCACGAACACTTCGAGTATGCGCATGAGCAGCTGGCGGCCCTGCGGCTGTGCGCCCCCACCCGCTGCCGCCGCCCCCGCGCTCGACGCGCCCCCACTCGCGCTCTCGCTCTCGGACCTCTGACGGATGCAGTCCACCAGATTCAGTAGTAGCTTACATGACATCGTCTGGATGCTGGCCACAAAAGAAATATTCAATCACTAGGATTTTCTCCCCCCGACTTCGTGCAGGCTTGACAGGTAACGTAGGTACGATATAGGTAATGATCCATGAAGGAACGGAGAAAGAATACAATTTCAGAGGAGACAAAACAATTCACAGCTAAGTGGTAGGGCATTTGCCCGTCTGGATAGCTACCAGGCGTGGTCTACAGTATGCCGCCATAACAACCTTGACTTGTGTTCCGGCATTAGTGACACTACACCCTCTTTCAAACCACAACATTCCCCTATCACACTGTTTGTTATTATATCACATATATTAACTTTACATATACTTCTCTTAGCTCTCATTTTAACTACTTATACAGCATAATATAATTATATCAGAGTATTATTATAATATACACCTTGCACAAAAATACATCATTCCAAAGTTGTCTTTTTACATCTAATGATTTGAAATAGGCAAAACCTTTTTACATTTTTCTGTTTGATCTTGGCTCCCAACAAAATCTAACAAGATTAGGCACTGTATTAAAATGAATCATATATTCGTAATCATAAATTTTTACCTTGTAGGTAAAGATTCATCATGTACATTTTTTGAGAATAGATGAGCAGCGATAGCCAAATCTGTAAGTGGCAAATGCTGTCTCACATGGTGTACCAGGTCAGCTAGAGTTGAATAAGCCAGGGGGCGGAGGGATTCATGTACGGTCCAACCACCACCCAATAGCACATCTTCATCAAATAGACGCTCCATATAAGGCACAAATTCTGAAATAAAATCAATAATTATGACATAATTCAGTCTTCGTTGTGTAGTGGTTTGAGTGATAGCCACTATTTCATAGAACTTAAGCCATCCCCAATGGGGATTGTTCACTTTTTTTCAATTTAGCTTTTTGAAATACCATTTCGAGGAATAGTGTTCCTAATCATTTCTGTCTAGTTAAAATTCCAAAAAACGTACAATCCCCTTGTATTTTGAAAGAAATGCGTTTGACCTTTATTTGACCTTACTAAATCCTATGACGTCATTTACGTCTGGTGAAATGCATATGAATACCGTAGCCATTCAGTTTCAAAATACAAAAGGACCGATATTTTCCTTTTTATGTCATTGTTATGTCATACAACATCAACATAAACAAACATTTTATTCGACGTACTCCAGAATAAAATTATGTATATATTATCTCTTCAGACCAATATTTCTTAAATATCTGTAAAGAGAATGCTTACATATGGTCTCTAACTAAAAGTCAAAGAAAAGTGCATTATATAAACGAGCGTCTTCGTAAATGGCGATTGGAACGATGTTGAAATCTTTTCAAGAGATACGATCCAAAAAATAACCTGTTTACTGATGAGATTATCATCACGGTGGAAGAAAATTTAACTGGCAAAACAATACACCTTGCGCCAGAAGTTAGAAGGACGTCCAAAATCACATATTGGAAACAATGATTTAAGCATTAAGTGATACTTTATTCGTTGGATAGCAGTGGATTTTCCAATGGGACTCTGTACCCTCCCATGAAGCTAATTCAATCCAACATTGGTTACAAGCCAATTTGTCAGACTTTGTTCAGAGCATAAGTTGGCCTTCGTCGAATTCTGACTTGAATTCTTTGGAGTATTCTTTATGAACTGCATTGGAGCTAATGGCATACAAAAAGTTCACCAGAACCTGAATTTATCTCAAGC
Organism: Dendrolimus kikuchii; assembly: GCA_019925095.2. Lineage (NCBI taxonomy): Eukaryota > Metazoa > Arthropoda > Insecta > Lepidoptera > Lasiocampidae > Dendrolimus > Dendrolimus kikuchii. The sequence continues at coordinate 9,552,417 of CM034390.1, read as the reverse complement.
GAGCCCAAATCAATAAATGGAAACTGATTGAAAAGATTAGTACCACCATAGAAGAATGGCCTATATCTTTAAAGCTTAATTAATTGAAAACAAGGATGGCTATTTTAAATAACTTATTTTTATATATACATAAATCTAGATGTTATTAGTTATAATTCATGTAAACAATATATGAATATTTAACATTCCTCCAAAAATATTTTAGCTTTACTTTGACTAATATCTTAAGAGTTCACATTAAGAGTTATAAGAATAAGATGGTTTCTATACTGAAAGCAAACTATTGTGAGTTATAAATTTGTATGTGCCGTATATTAATAAAATATATCTTTTGACTTATTATTTTGCAAGATGAAATAATAAATAACTTTTAGCAGTTAAACTTGTTTATTTACTTAAACACTTAGTAATAATAATTTAGGACATATTATATAATCTTTTCAGAAATGTTCAGTTTTATCTTTTTCTTTTTTCTGCAGGCTAGCATTTGGTTTTTTCTATACATAAAGTTTTCATGTAAACTGCAGTGGATAAGTCATAAAATTCTATGATCAAGCATAACCCTTGCTTATGCAGAAAAGTTGTTGCTAATTTTTTCTGAACCTGAAAAAAAAAAGATATAAAGTGTCTATTTAATTACTCGCATAGTCCTTATTTAACTCATAATTTTTCATATTAGTAACTATGTTACACATCAAAATCATATTATTAAGAGATTTACAATCATTAAGGTATTTGTCACAAATCTTCATATTCCATGAAATCCTTCAAGCCATAGATGTGCTTAATTAATCACTTTTAAGCCGGCAAGTGAATATATTTAAAACTACTGGAGAGTTTCATATTTTCCGGTAATTTGTTGTATAACATCAGATCCATAACATACATTAGCAATCAAACACACTATCTAACCGCCAGGGCAGTGGTGCAATGTCTGTTACTTTATTTGTATGTATTTATATGAGATACTTTACTTGTATTATAGATTATTAAGAAAGTAATATAGGTTGCTGATTTATTTATTGTACCAAATTATCAAATAAGTAATTAATATTATTTTAATCAGTTTCTAATGAATGAGTGAGACATGTAGCTATTTTTCTATAAATAGGTGCACATTTTAAATGAATTTTGACTTCAACACAAAGTATACTTACATCAATCATATATTAACTGATAATTAACATTACTGATTTCTTATATGGATGAAATTTACAGACAGGAATAGTAATATACTACACAGGTTATAAAAGGAAAGAAGGAAGGAAGATCTATGGACGAACATGTTGAATTTAGAAACCTTCACAAAACTACTTACATCAGGATTTTAGCTCATCTTATTTCTCCAATATGTACTACGAGTATAGCTATGTACTCTAATAACATTACATGTTAGGTAGGTTTAGCGTATCGGCCTTTACAAAATTAACACTCCTATTTGAAGATCCGGCCATGTTTAGAAAAAGAAAATATTTAATACATTTTCATTAATAAAACAGTTCACTTTTTTGTCGGATGACTTTAGAAGATTTTTCTAAGGACGAAATTAATTGTAATGAATAATATTAGAATTTAGAAATGCTGCATTAACCGCCGATCTAAAGCCTAAATACCCAATGTTGCCAGGTTGCTAATAGTGAAATTACTAAAATTTGTAATTCTTGTAGGTACACACCGCAATGGTCTAAGGTACACACGTGTGTGTAGGAAAGTACCTCCCAACATATTGACTTAAAAAAGACCTTATCGAACATCGCCATGATTTTTAAATTGAAAACTTCGGTAGATACTTCTAGGATGGAGAAAATGCACTGCATTCGCACGACCGTCACGCTCAGATACCAAGTTTTTATCTCTGAAGTGCAGTCCTAACGACTGATATTTTTTTTAAAGGTCTGACTAATAATACTCCCCCCCCCCTCCCCCCCCCCCCCCCCACAATTGAAACTGACAATACAACCTTTTTATTTTAACTGGATCGATAACATCATTGGATAATGAGACTATGTCTAGGTATCAGACATTAAAAATGATAACCCAAATGTGATACCAAATCAAAGTATTTTAGTGGTTGAATGAGCTTTATCTGTTGTAATCGCCGAAAGAATACTTTATTACAAATTAAGAAAAGTAATGACATCGCTATAGTGTCTAATAGGTAATTTATGCCTGATTATCAATTAATGGTATTCAGTCTAACTGTACATTATTCAGTTTAAGTTATATTATATTGATTTTTCACTAAAGGTCACTTTAAATAACTTATCAGTAACTTTAGAAAATAATAAATGTTGGACACCAAAATATATAAAATAAATCTACCGATAAAATTGCTAAGCTGGCCACACTAAAATGATCACGATGTGTCATAATGAATAATGACAGTAACATTTAAATAGTAGCACAGATTAATATGATTATTTTCTTTTTATAGGCAAAGGAATTAATGTGAAGTTGTCCCCAATGACGTCATCGGATAATTTGTTTACAAATCGAATTAAAAAAAAACTAACTCTTAAAACACAAAAATATTCAAATTAGTATCTTAAAATACCCTATTTTACATAATAAAAATATAAAATCAGAGGGTAATTTTTTTTGAACAATCCCCATTGGATTCCCAGTCGGGTATATTAATATTCTGGATTTTATATTATTGGGCTTGACCCCAGCATTGCCCATTGTATGTTACCAATAAACAAAAAGCAGTTTGCTTAGCTTGAGAATATATGATGTGCAGGGCCGACTTAACTTTCCAGTATATCAAAAATAAAATTAGTAAAATCATATGGTTAATAAATTTCAATATAATTGCCATTCATTATGTTTTCAGTGATCGAGTTGAAATGATGTTAAGTAATTATCAAAACTAACAAGTGTGAGGTATAAGGACGTCAGCCTATGGCCCCTAGGTCTTAGCGCCAGGATACCACACACCCTTTGCCCCCTCAAGTGGTCCTGATAATGTGTTTCCCTGCAGATATCTTCATTATCATAAATTTGTTAAAACAAACTAATTAAATGTAGCTGTGCTGAAGATAGCAATTTGATGTTTGTTTAAATGATTTGGGTATAGTCAATGCACTAAAGTAATAGTAGTAGTAGTCTAACCACAACTTTGGCAATATGAGTGACAGTTTAACACGGTATAACTTGACACCAAAGGGAAAAAGAACTCTTATGGTCCATTCTAGTGCTGCCTCTATGCAATTCGAAGCTGCTTCACTCAGCGATTACTAAGGCTAAAATATGATATAGGACACATGTAGAAATTTTGTGTTTAGAAAAATACACATAATATTCTATGGTATGACACTCATGTTGCCAATGGGCAATGTCTCCTGTCTTTAATCGAGTACATCACGGAATACAGTAAGAGGACTTACTTAATCTTAAGTCGGTGGCCAGAATGTGTCTGGTGGCAATCACTAGTTCCTTTCTCAAATGTGCTACCTCAGGTGGGCATAATGTGAGCAGTCCAATAATGCCCTTAACCATCAAATTCGCATGATTTGCAATTGTATCTTGGTATATCCTGATAATGTAGGCTAGGAATGCCAATGTCTTTATTTGTGCACCCATGAAATCAACAAACACTTCTTTGTTGAAAGATGCAGATTGCCTAGAAAAATGAATTTGAACTATAGTAACTAAATAACTACAATGACATTTCTATCATTTGATTCTGTTGAAATGATTCTAACTATGATATATAATGTTTTAGGATCCCGACAATAATATAAAACATCATAAGTTACCTAGAAAAGATGTTCAGCATAATTACAGAAAGTACATAATACTAAATTACATGTAAAATAACAATGTTTAGAATACAAACACCTTTTCAAACGAGATAAATACAAATATTAATATATTTGACATTAATATAATATAATAGTATTATACTAGTAAGAATATATGCAATGATAAAATACCTGTGTGTAGCTGCTGGTTGTAAGGTAATTGTTTCCATGATGAGAGGTATAAAGTTGCTAACTTCTTGATGAACATTTTGCTTGTATAATTGATACATTAGTACCACTATTATTGGCAGTTCCTGTATCACTTTTAGGGATAGTACTGATCTGGGTATTAGATTGTACTGAAATAACCAGTGAAATAAAATTTACAGTGTTTATAAATTCTTAATCTTAAAATTTTAATGTAATCAATACATGCAGTTTTTTTTAATTTAATTAATAATGCAGTTCTTTAGAGGGTCTCTCTATTCAATGACCAACATATTTTCTACTTTTGACTAATTTACATTATAAGCAAAATTTAAATACATCTCTAAAGTTTTTGGTTGTCATTGCAAATTACAAAGTGATAAGTTAATGCCGTGGAATGTAAAGAGGAGAGAGTGCTGCGGTCTCTCTTAGCCACTATCTGAACTCGCATTGCAACATTTCACACTAGAAACTGTCATGTCTACAAATGATCGTTGTTAACACTTGACTGGACCTGAATGAATTCATGGACCTAACATGGAAAGGACATAAAAAGGAGAAAGTGTTTATGTAAATCTAGACTAGTGACTCTGCAGGCATAAGAATGTGCTGCATGTGACAATTATATGAAGTTGTATGGAGAATACCCATCCACAGCGAAAGCAACTCTATTTTTTTCTGTCTCTTTGCAAGCAAACGGACAGAACTTGACAATGGATGGGTATGTTGCCCTTGTACTTCAGCAACACTAAGTTCCTAGCTGGAAGGAGAATATGAATGACAAGTACAGTGTGCCAGTATATGGTGTCTTATACATATCTGATGCCAACAGCTAATGCAGTCTTTGCTACTCTAGTGTATGAAAAATTATTTTCTTCACTGGATTTGAAAAGCACACACACAAGTTACAAATGATGAGAACATATACAAGTTATTGACAGTAAATGAACCTGCAAACTTTACATTAGCTGTTATTGGACATAATAAGACCCAAAAGCAGAAGTCCAGAACTTACAGTAAAGTGACTTACAGTAACAACACTGCCATCAAGCAACTTCTTCTCTGTGTGTATAGGTGTCGTTGTGTAAGTCTCCTGCAAAAGCTGTTCGATGTTTACTTCAGAAAGGTCTTTCACTCGTATTGTTGGTTTTGGCTCAAAGATTTTTGGCAAATGGTTTGGCAGATCTGAGTAGATCCCTTTTACCCACTGTAGAAACTTATGTATCTAAAAAAAAGAAACTTAATGTTAGATATTATTATAAATACCTAATTATCATGAATCAGATGTTTAGAAAAAAACAGCTAATTTTAATATGAATAATAATATTTTTTAACCGACTTCCAAAAGGAGGAGGTTCTCAACTTGATGAGTATTTTTTTATGTATGTACACCGATTACGCTGAGATTTATGATCCGATTTACGTGATTCTTTTTTAGTTCGACGCAGAATAGTTGCCATTTGGTCCCCTAAAAACTTAACATAGTTTGGCCTAGTAGTTTTCATTTTATGAACATATTTATGAATTTTTTTCCGTTCCCGTTTCTTGGGACCTATATTTTTTAAGGCGCGCGGCAACTTTCGTAGCACTACCCATAGCTAGACACTAAACCGTAACCAATAAAAAAAATGTTAAAAAAAACTGACTTCAAAAACTAAAAAGTTTTAGATAATATGTATTAAAAATAAGATATTATAATTAAAAATAGCTTTAAAAAGAAGTTATTTTATTCTTTTTAGTTTTTGAAGTCGGTTTTTTTAAACAGTTTTTTTTATAGATACAGTTATCGCCTGCGAGGGTTTGCAGTGTTGACTTTGCCTTTTCCACATAATGTATAAATAACTATGAAATATTTGTAACATTTGATTACTGCATGATTTTCAATAACACAAGGCCACAAAAAAAGTTGTGTGTCCCAAGACAAATTTGAAGTAAGAATCCCCAATTCTTCATTCAATCCTCAAGTCATTGAGGAAATAATCAAGAAAAACATAAAAAGTTGTTGAAAATCAAGATCTTTTGGGTTTTCTTGATTATTTAGATGTTGACCCTCAATTCTGACTTTTGATTTGTATTCAGAAGGAAAAAAAACACAACTTTCTTTTATGGACATGTGTAATTATTGATATATGATGCTATCCTCATACTTAAATATTATTTTGTACCTTTTACTTTCATTTGCTATCAAAGCACGGTTTTTTAACTATAAATTCTTTTAATTTGGGAGTGTTTTTCTCTTTTTAAGAAAAACACTTATTTTAGTCTTTTTGAACAATTAAGTCTATAAACTTCAAATAAGTAAGTCTTGCGAAAACAATTTTTTGAAACATATGAGATGATGACAATGAGAAACATGCTGTAGCCAGTAAGCCACCATAAGTTAAGTTTTTATAATCACTAGTAGTAACTTACATCAACATCAGTACTGTATGCAGGTCTATACTGCTTATGTAATTCCATAAATATTTTCAAACAGACCAATACATTCTCTTCATTCTCAATTTCCATAAGTTTAAGCATTAATATCAAAATACTTTTCACATATTGTCTTAGAGTTTCAGTTATTGGTAATCTATGTATCATTTCAAGAATTAGCTTCCTGACTTGCTGTATATTGTACTCTGCTATGAAATGTGGTTCCCCCTCTTGAAGTATTTTAAGGAATATCTTCAAAGAGTGGTCAAGGAATTGAGGGTATTGTGGTGAACTAAGTATTACCTGAAAAATGTGTGTAAATAAGTAAAATTAGCAATAAATTAAACTGAAATATCTGTTATTTTTTTATTGGGTGAGTTCAGCAGATAGCCCACCTGATAGAAGGCGGTGACCATCGCCTATGGACATTAGTAGCACCAAAGGTGCTACCAATATGTTGCCGCTCTCTAAAGGAAAAATGGAACCTGACCACTAATGCCGGAATACAGCTCAAGGTTGTTATGGCAGCATACTCTAGACCAGGGTGGTAACCATTCGAATGGGCAAATACCATATCATCTGGCTGTGAGTTGTTTTGTCGCCTCTTAAAACAGGCTGCCCGACCACAGGAAATTGTATTTTTTCCCATTCCTGCACGAAATTCATATTAAACTAGCTTCTGATCGCGACTTCGCCAGCTTGGAAAGATTTTTTAATCATCCCACAGGAACTTTAATTTTTCGGGATGTAAAGTATCCTATATGTTGACCAGGGATATAAGCTACCAGCATACAAAATTTCATTTAAATCGGTCTAGTCGTACCTCGTACAAACAGACAAACAGAGAAACAAAAAATTTGAAAAAAATCTAAATTTAGCATTTTTTTCATTGTTCATAAATTCGACCTCTACAGTTTTATTATATGTATAAATAGATGTGAAAACTGCTATTTATACTATACCTAAGCATACATCATCATTTGTATAAATTTCATCTTGGTGTCAAAGTTTGTCTTGAAAAAGAATCAAAAGGGCTTACTGGATTTCAGTGAAAATTTTAAGAACTTTCTTATTTTTTTCACCAAATATTTACTGGGTGTAAAGGTCCCAACATAAATGTCTGGCAAGATAAATCTCACAGTTAATTTTTCCATTATTTACTTTATACCATATACAGGGAACAGTGAGATAAGTTGTAAACAAACTATATAAAAGATTTTTCACAGGTTACTTTTAAATTTTGTAAAAATATTAATTTGCAAAACTAAGAAAGGAATACTTTAAATAACAAGTTAGTACTATGTATGCCATACTTATCTACACTCTTTCTTATATTTTTTTTTTCATTTAAATAAATAAACAAATAAATTGTAAATTAGGAACATTACATGCTAAAAACCTAAAAATGATTTGATTTTAAAAGTCATATCATACCTCAAGTATAAATAGAGTAAGCAAGCAAATGCTAATAGACATGTTGAAAAAAGAGTGTGGTAGGATAAACTGGCTAAAGAGGACTATTGAACTATTGGAAATGTTTTTTAACCACTTCAGTTTTTAATAATTTTCTTTTTCTATTATTCACTAACATGTTAGTAATTTATATCAAGATTTGATATATTAACCCTTTGTAGCTCAACATCTTAAAATTTAGATTTATTGTAAAAATAAAAATTATTTAGGGATATAAAAACACATATATCTCCGAATTTTAATAATATTTATTATTCATTACTTATTGCCATTTTGGAGAGTGTGACAATACTGTAATATCAACATTTAAAAAAATACTTATGTATATAGTATGGAATAATTTGAAATTATTTCGTTTGTTATGGCATAATGCTACACCATATTTTTCGCAATGTTGGACGTATGGAATACAGCTGTGGGGAAGTGCTAGTGACTCAAACCTCAATATTTTGCAGAGACTTCAAAACATAATAATAAGAAACGTAGCAAATGTCCCATGGTTTATTACAAATCATGAAATACATGAACATCTGCAAATGAACACTGTGAGGGAGGAAATCCGAAACTACAGTAGCACATATAAAAAAAGGCTAGCTAAACACCCTAACAAGCTAGCAACGCAGCTGTTAGATACCAGCTGCGAGACACGGCTAAAAAGGCGTGTCATCTTAAAACTCGATAACTGCTAAACCAGTTAACACAGACCTTATGAGAAGTTGTTTCCGCTGGGAGACACGCTCGCACCGACATTACATACGCTTAACACATTTGCTTATAGTTATTAAGACTGATTGCAGATAAAGAGTACAAAACAAAAAAAAAAAAAAAATATTTTTCGCAAAATGTTTGTGAGATTCCAGTACACTTGAGAAACTTGCAAGATATTCTTTTTCTATCTGGTACCGCCTTACTATCAATGAAAGACATGAAACAAGGGATGTTTCATGGCTTGAACGTAATTTTCTATAGATCTACAAGTCTCGATATTAGATTATGGGCTCAGCTTGCATAAGGGCTCATCAATATCAAGTCAAAAATCTGCTGAAGACATTACTTTGTCATTAAAGTGGGATTAATAATGCTATCATCATTGTTATCTAAGCCATCTTCATTATCATATTGGCAAAGTGTGGCATAAATTCTGAAAACGTAAGACAGTTTAGCATCAATACTCAGATACTTTATTTGCAACTAAAATAGGGGAAAAATTAAAGGATAAAAAAAATCCAATTTTTTCTATCTTCTTATTTTTTTATGACTCTGATACAGCCATTTGAAAAATAGTGAAAATATGGAAAAACTGAACAGTAACAGGATTGTTTCAAAAATTAAAAGCTACCTTAGTCATATGACAATGTAAGAATATACACTGCTAACATTAAATTAATAAAATCATTAACTTACCTACAGGTTTTCATGAAAACAATATAATTTAATACATTTATTCATTTTTTATCAATTTGCAAATTTGCATGATTGAAAACCTATCACTTTCATTTGTTACACAGATTTGAATGAATTAATTATATTTAGTACACATTTTAGCGGGATTGATGAGATTTGTTACAAAAATGTCACAAGGCCTTACATAAGACTACATAGACCCTGTAAGCTCATTTGTAGCATGGTCGAAGCGATACTCCAGGGTTAAGATTCCTGGCTTGCGGTTTCCTTCTTCTGCGTATTCGTCATGTCGCAGAAGGATGACACTAAAAGAGCGAGGGAGAAGGACTCGTACGCGGAGCCCGTCCGCAGGAGGCAAACCGGCGGTCACAGGCGCCGCTACATTCATCTCCTCCTCTCATGGTTACTGTCACAGGGGGCCGCTGTCAGTGGGTGACAGCGGTCCCGTAACACCCCATAAAAGTGCTATAAATGGAGCGCAGGTTTAGATTTAGTGTGTAGTTTTCCGGCCATTTCACAAAGCAGTTTCGTGATAGAAGCAAGCTTGAAGAACAGGTCACTGAGAGTTCCACACACCCTCAATGCAGGCCTTATATCTACATTTTGGCCCTTACCCTGAAGGACCCGAGGATGGTGTCCAAAGACATTCCCTTTGTGTTAAAAAAAAAGCACTACATAGGCTATGAAGGGTTAATGTTAAATTTTAGTAGATGAATTATTATGGCAAAAATTACAGTGTTCCATTTCCATTTCACCATTTATTTCATATAATATTTTGATGTTTGCAATATTAACAAAACAACAAGTTTAGAATAATGTTCAGTTTCACACATTCGTGAATGTTCTCATATTATTTTACATCATTTTTAAAAATTACATCAAACACTTCCATTTACTCGGGCAGCTAAAATTGCATTAGAAAGCTTAAAAGGGACCTCCTTGACTCTTGTGCATTCATAGATTCCTCAAATTCAAGACACTCCTTTCTACACCCACCCTGAATAAACGTACACACTTAGTAAACATAATTACCACTTTTTTTAGTAATAGATGGCTGTAAACAAAACACTTTCACAAAAAATCATGTACTGGGCAGCTTTTTAGTAACAAATCTGGATATTTGCTAAGCAATTATAAAACATACCTCAAAGTTTTCACTTAATTCTTGTGCAGCTTTTAGTTTGATTTCGTCTTTAGCTCCAGGATCTGCTAGCATGGTCACATAGCTTCGATATGTATTCATCTGTGTGTGAGGATCGCCAGGTCCTCCCGCGCTCATAGAAGCCATCATTTTTGGGACTCACAAACAAATACAATGTTAACTTTCAAACGCAAGCATTCTTTTAACAAAAATACCGGACTTCCAAAAAGTTAGAGAACCATTATATATACATATACTACTACATAAATTATTGAAATTAATGTACAAAACCTATAATAATTGTGTGTTAAACAAACCAAATTTTTTTTTAATGTTTAAGGCTTGGCAACTAGGCCTTTAAGCCAGGCGCCGTTGTATTGTAGGCTACAATCGACGTCATTCAACGGAGTTCTTGTGAAAACTCGAAAGGCCACATTTGGCTATATAGTTCACATTTCTCGCAAAAACACATAATTACTACTCAAAAACTATCAATATCCTACAACTATTGTTCATTTTAGAGTAATTTTACACATTTTTAGAAAATAAAACTGCACAGCACAACGTCTCCTTTCAGTTCCCGCCAAAAACTCCCAATCACACTTCACAGACTATGTACTATAGATATATAAAACATAATCACAAACTACTATGGATACTACGTATAACATCAAGAAGCTTACACACAACTTGTAAAGCTTCTTGTATAACATAATGTGCTAGTTGCTACACTATTTTATTAAATAAGTAGTAGTATTTCATTATTTGACGAACAGGCAAAGATCCTAGACCATACAGCCTATATATATATATAATATTCATTAGATATATATTATTATATATATGTAATATTCGCGCGCTGTTTTCGGTCACGCAAACAGTGCGCTCTTTTCATGCTAAAAGCAAGATTTTCTCTGCTTTTTTCGCTGTTTTTTGCAAGACAGCAGTCAAGTATTATACGTAGAACATTCTAGGGTTGTGTGTGTTATAGTGCTTTTAATGACAGACACAAACTACTATGGGTACTACGTATATACCAGATTCGAATGGTTTCGAGAGTAGAAAGTACCTTTATCGCTCTTTCGCCGCACGTAGTTCGGTCGAGCCTCGGCTCGCAATTTCGACCATTCTCTTCGTGTTTTATGCATGTAGGTACCTGAGTTGGTTCTAACTGGCCTCCTTCGTGCAAAGGGGTCCGTGATGCCGGACCCAGAAATTCCTAAGCTGACTAGTGGTGAGATCGCAGCCCGGAAACGGGCTCGCGACTCCTCCCAGAAGGTCGAGGACACGGAGGAGCCTGGGAAGATCAGGCCCAAGGTAATTACCGCTCGACGCAGTCAAAGTGCCGTCGGTGTTATTATAGGGAAACTCACCTACCCTAGCAGAATGTTGCTGTTTACGAATAGTTACGTTATTAACTCCAGATCACTGGTCACTACAGGTTGAATAATAGTTTTAAACTGTATTTATTGCACTTTTTACACTATGTAGATATGAGATTACTTTTTCAATGATACTACCAAAATTGTCAACTATCTGAAAGCCTTTCAGATGAACATACATTGACAAAGTAATCTCATAGTGTGACTATAGTGAGAAAAGTGCAATAAAAAAAATTAAAACTATTATTTAAATTGTATTGACCCGTGATCTGAAGTTACTAACGTAACTATCCATCAACAGCCACATTCTGCTAGGATAGGTGAGTTTCCCTATAATAGGTTATGGGCCCAGCACGCTTCCACTGCGGAACTCTGCTTCTGTGGTGGAAATAGCGACTGACGCTTGTCTTTGACTCATCCATGTAATTGCTCCTCCAGCATACATGCATACTACGCCACTTGTTAAGTGTCCTGAGTGTTGATCTCCACCATGATCAGTATCGTGCGTGGGCCCTGGTCACGTAGGGGCGAGTGCGACGGCCAGCTAACTGGGATCATCCACGCCTTCCAAGAGGGCTGTCGCTAACGCCAAAGTTATTAAGACATGATCCAAACCTGGCAAAGAAATTTAGAATTTCTTGAGGCCGGCGTTGATACAGTGGAGGCAGTTCGTCCCCACCTATTGCGATAGGTCGTGTGGAAACGCGGGAACCTGACCTTTACAATGATGCAGATATTTATCGCGCACGGTTGCTTCGATAAGTATCTGCATCAGATAGTGAGATGTCTACGTCTCCTCAATGCCGCGAATACGGCTCAAGACACTACGTTTATAGCTGGTCAAATGCACTGCATGGCAACATCAGAGGTTCGGGCTCGAGGCCATTGTAGCTCCGATCAAATTCACTGGGGGGGACTGGTTGAGGCCATGTTCCATAGCGACGATCATTGCATAATGGGAAGGCGGCGGGTCTAACCTTTGATGGTGAAGTTGGTCACTCTGCTTCTCAGGATGACCAAAACTTGTTGCGCGGTTGATCATGGGAATAGCCTTGCCCTTGACCTCATGTTCTTTGACACTAATGCGAGTATGGGATACAGGTTTAGGTTTAGCGGCATAGTTGAGAATGCCTTTATCAGAGTCTTCGCACACGTTGCGCGGCGCTTATCGCCGTGGGTTAGTCCCACCCCCATAATTAAAGGGAAGGGACTCAGTATGGTACGAAATTTATTCACCGGCGTTAACAAAATAAAAAATTAAACGAGGGGTTTGGTTTGGTTGGTTGAAAGACAATTAATGAAGTCATATTTTAAAGAAGAAGTATCATAATCATGTTTATGGTACAGAATTCTATTGTTTATTCCGTGTCATCGGCATCGATGGATGCTTTTTACATGTTACATTACATGTTTTGTTATACACAAAATGGGTTGAAAATGGAATAATAACAGTGTATTGGTTGTGCAAAAGCATAAGATATGATGGTAAAAGTTACTTAAAATGTGATCATGGCTACTTTTACGATAGTGTTAGTCATAACATTTTGGCTTCAATGCACGATTGTATATCCGTACGAATTCATATCACGATATCCCAATCAACAGAATGAGACATTCCTGTTTTATCACCTAGCAGTGGACAGAGTGAGTGGTCAAGTGTACGCTGGGTCTTTAAATTGGATACATCAACTAAGTCCTGATTTGAAACCAATTCATATAATACAGACAGGTCCAAAACTCGATAGCCCTATGTGTCATGCTAGTGGATGTCCTTCTCCAGATATCAAAACTACCGAGATTGATAATGTAAATAAGATATTAGTGATTGACCAAGAGTCGAGGACGGTGATCGTGTGTGGGTCAGTTGCCCAAGGATCGTGTTATAAGTATAAACTGGGAGACCTGTCGGCAGAACCGGAATTTATCCCGATCAGTGTGGCAGCAAATGATGTCGATGCTTCGACATACGCGTACATCGGCCCCGAAAGGTACACTTGGAATCGTTCTAATGTCTTATATGTGGGGACAACATTCACCAACAATGGAGAATACAGGCACGATGTTCCTGCTATATCCAGCCGCGACCTTATGACTTTAGACCTTGCGCAGTTTACATTTTCAAAGCAAAGTTTAATACAAATAGATGTTAAGTATAGGGACAACTTTTTAGTGCAATATGTGTATGGATTTAATGCCAGTGACTATTCCTACTTTTTAATTATTCAGAAGCATTCCCACCTAGCTGGCAATGAGGAGTTAGGATATGTATCTCGTTTGGCTCGTACATGTGTAAATGATGACAATTACAACAGTTATACTGAAGTCACCTTAGAGTGTCATGTTCGTGAAGAAACAGTTAATGGTAAGAGTGAAGTTGTCAATTATAATTTAGTTCAAGATGCTAAGATAGGTAAGGCTGGTGCCAACCTCGCTTCTCAGCTAGGCATTGAAACAGGTGATTCAATACTTGTAGCTCTTTTTAGCCCTTCAAAAAGCATATCCAATGAACCCATGTCAAAGTCAGCAATTTGTATATTTTCCTTGCAAGAAATAGAAATTAAATTCAATGAAAATGTACACATGTGTTTTAATGGAAGTACTAAAGCTCGCAATATGGGCTATATCTCTGGTATGATATCCGATGGCAAGTGTCCTAGTGTTGGTTCAACAGGTAATATTCTTAATTTTTGTGAAGTAGGCCTCAAAATCAGTGGCTTATATCCAATAAAAACTATGTCAGTGATTCATTGGAATAATACTTTAATTACTTCTGTTACCATGTCAGTAACTGGTTTGCATACTGTAGCTTTTTTAGGTACTAATGAAGGTGTATGGAAGAAAGTGATGATTGAAGCTGACAGAGCTTTAGAATATTCTTCTGAAGAATTGCTACGTGGGCAAAAGATACTTCCAGACACAACTTTGTCACCTTATCAGAAAACATTGTATGTTTTGGCAAAAAACACTATTATTCAAATACCTACTGAAAAATGTGCTGAGCATGGAAACTGTTCCTCATGTTTAGAGTCAAATGACCCTCACTGTGGTTGGTGTTCATTAGAAAAGAGATGTACTGTACAAAGCATGTGTCAAAAGGGAACTCAAAGTGCACCTAGGTGGCTTTCACAATACACAGGCCAGCAATGTATTGATTTTGAACAAATCTTGCCAGACAGAATATCTATGAATGAAGTGACAACAGTTCACCTAGTGATAAGAACACTGCCAGAACTTCCATATGGAGCTAAATACAAATGTGTTTTTGGTTCTACTTCTCCCATTGATGCTGCTGTCACATCTAATGGCTTAGCTTGCCTCACTCCAGATGTAAAGCATAGACCGAAAATTCCTGAAAATCAGGACCATGTGTATGTACCTCTTTCAGTTCATTCATCAGAGACAAATAAAGACTTTGTCTCAAGAAGTTTTGCATTCTATGACTGCTCAAAACACACAACTTGTCATACATGTATTATGAGTGATTGGGCATGTAACTGGTGTATTTATGACAACAGATGTACTCATGATACTTCTGTCTGTCAAAGAACAATAATAAGTGGAGAAAACAATCCGACTAAACTTCTTAATCACGGAGTTGGTCATTGCCCTCGTATAAGACAGTATAAAAAACCAATTTTATTGCCCAACAATGTCCCAAAGGAATTGGAACTTGAAGTTGACAACTTACCACACTTACAGCCTGGTCATACAGGGTTTCAATGCATTGTAAGTATTGAGCTAGCTAATATGATTTTACCTGCCCGAGTTGAATCTAATCATTATATAGTCTGTGATAAAACAACATATTCATATGAGGAAGACATAGGAGAATACAATGTTAGTGTTCAAGTAGTTTGGAATCATAAACATTACATTGATACTATAACAATAACTTTGTACAAATGTGAAATTCTAGGCTCACATAGAGAACATGCAGACTGCTCTCTCTGTATCACTCGCAACTCAATTTACCAATGCACATGGTGTGACAACTCCTGCTCATATAGTGAGTCATGCTTAGAAAAGCCTGTTACTGAATGTCCAAAACCCAGAATAGACATGATAAAGCCATTAAGTGGACCTATTGAAGGAGGCACCATAGTAACAATTGAAGGCAGTAACCTTGGATTAAGAATAGAAGAAGTGGCTGGAAAGGTTCGCATTGGTGATGTACTTTGTGATATTGTAGATTTTGAAGTTTCTGTTAGCATTACTTGTCGAACTGGACCAAGTAATAGTTCAACAGTGGCACCAGTTATTGTGGAAAATGATTCCGGATACACAGAATCTTCAGTTTTATTCAGTTACAAAAATGTTAAACTGCAGGGCATATACCCAACTCTTGGACCTGTATCAGGTGGCACTCAGTTAGCTATAGGCGGTCAACATTTGAACATAGGATCATCTATATCTGCTTACTTAGATGAACTTCCTTGTTCAGTTAATAAAACTCAGTCATCAAATAGTAGACTAATCTGTGTTACAAGAAAGTCAAATACACCACGAATAGTGCATACATTGACAGTAATGATTGATAAGGCAAATAGAACATTACAAGGAGACCTATTTAACTATACTGCAGATCCCACAATAATGGAAATAAAACCATTAAAAAGCTTTGTTTCTGGTGGACGTATGATTACTGTTCATGGGACAAATTTACACACTATCCAAAAGCCATTAATGAAATTGTATTATGCAAATGAATTGGAACCTGTAAATCATACAGAATGTACTGTACTGAACTCTAATCAAATGGAGTGTCCAAGTCCTGCTATCAATAAAAAGTATTATGAGATATTGCAAGCTACTAAATCTCAAACTAGTACACCTCAGGTAGCAATGAAAGTAGGTTTTGTAATGGATAATGTGGAGACTATGCATGATTTGGAAAAATATTTTAATCCCCCTCGAACACATATGGTATTTGTTGAAGATCCTCATATTTATCAATTTCATAATAGAATAAAGTCTTATAAAGGAGATCCTTTGGTAATAGAAGGTGAAAATTTAATAAGGGCTAGTGATGAATCAGATGTTATTGTCACCATTGGAACACAGCCTTGCAATGTGACTAGCCTCACTATGCAACAACTCCTTTGTACTCCACCAGAAGTACAACCTTTTAACACAGATGAAAATGGAGTACAAATAACAGACATCAATTTGCCTTTAGTTGTTGTAAAAGTTGGAAGAAACTTACGATTTCCAATTGGTTTCCTACATTATGAATTGCTTAGAAATTACAACTCTCCACCTGAAGCCATAGCAGCTATTGCTGCTGGTACATTCTTTTTAGTATTGATTTTTATGATAGTTCTTATTATGTACAGAAGAAGAAGTACAAAAGCAGAAAGAGAATATAAAAGAATTCAAATTCAGATGGATACCTTGGAGAGTAATGTAAGATTAGAGTGCAAACTAGCATTTGCCGAATTGCAAACTGATATGTCTGATTTGGCAGCAGATTTGGAACATTCAGGAATTCCGACTCTAGATCATGTCAATTATGTGATGAAAGTATTTTTCCCTGGTGTGTCAGATCATCCTATATTGAATGTTCAAAGACAGTTTATTAACACTCCTAGAACAAATTATGATGCAGCAATGATACAATTTGAGCAACTTCTAAATAATAAATGTTTCCTGCTGTCATTTATAGACACATTGGAAGCACAAAAATCTTTCAATATAAGAGACAAAGTAAATGTTGCATCCTTGCTTATGATTATACTAATGGGGAAAATGGAGTATGCCACTGATATATTAAAATCACTGCTTTTGCGACTTATAGATAAATCAATATGCAACAAACATCCTCAATTAATGTTACGTCGAACAGAGAGTGTGGTTGAGAAAATGTTGACAAATTGGATGGCTCTATGTATGTATTATTATCTTAAAGATTATGCAGGGTCTTCTTTATTTTTGCTTTTTAAGGCTATCAAGCACCAGATTGAAAAGGGAGTTGTAGATGCCATCACTCATGAAGCTCGATATTCCTTATCTGAAGAGAAACTTTTGAAAGAGCAGATTGACTATCAAATTATAACTCTTCACATTATACAAGATGACTTTGATGAGAAAGTCCAGTGCAAAGTCTTAGACTGTGATAGTATTTCTCAAGTAAAGTCCAAAATATTAGATGCTCTATTTAAAAATACTCCTTTTTCTTTAAGACCATCCGTCCATGAAGTTGATCTAGAATGGCGACATGGAAGAGGTGGCCATGTAACTCTTCAAGATGAAGATGTCACAACAAAGACATTAAATGGCTGGCGAAAGTTAAACAATTTAGCTCATTATGGCGTTAAAGATTCCGCCATCATGTCTTTAATATCAAGACAAAATGATAGTTTTAACACTCCTTATAAAATTCCATGCAAAAACTGCACTGGAATATATTGCTCTAATTCACATATACGGGTCTATAACAGTGATATCACAGATCAGGATGTGCATTATTATCACTTAGTAAAACCCATTGAATATCAACATATTGTCAACAAGACTTCGGAACACAGTCATAAAGCCATACCGGAAATATTTCTTACGAGACTTTTATCAACAAAAGGAACAGTACATAAGTTTGTTGATGACTTTTTCAGCACAATTCTCACTGTGAATGATGTTTTGCCGCCAGCTGTTAAATGGTTATTCGATCTTTTTGATGACGCAGCGCGTTCACACGGCATCATAAATCCCGAAGTGGTGCATGCTTGGAAATCTAATAGTTTACCTTTGAGATTTTGGGTAAATTTAATAAAGAATCCGGATTTCATTTTTGATATAAATAAAACTGCTACTGTGGACTCTTCATTATCAGTGATCGCTCAGACATTTATGGATGCTTGCTCTTTAACTGAGCATCGATTATGTAAAGATTCACCATCTAACAAGTTGCTTTTTGCTAAAGATTTGCCAACATACAGAGATATGGTCATTAGATTTTACCAAGCTGTATCTCAACTACCTCAAGTGACTGATCAAGAGCTCAGTACTTCTATGCAGCAGCTATCAGTAGAGCAGTTGAATGAGTTTGATACTTTATCAGCTTTAAAAGAGTTGTATATCTATGTCAGTAAATACAGAGAACAAATTATACTAGGGCTAGAAAACAAAATTCACTTAGCTCATAAATTAGATAATATTGCATGCACTATGGAAGGTGATCCTTCATCTATATGCTGACTATATGACACCATGAGCTACGATTTAATTGCATTTAACTAATTTATTTATATACATTAATATCTATTTTGTAAAAAGAAGCTTTAATTTATTCTGAAAAATACTCATATATATGACGGACATGTAAAAAGACTGTAAAAATACCAGTTCCAAGACTAGTTAGGGGTTTTAAAACTTTTTCTGTCGTCTACTTATTTATAGATACTTATTTTCTGGGGAGTGTTATTTAGTTTATTATTTAGTATTAATTCAATTCAGAACTTTTTGTTTATAAACAATGTACATATTTTAGCTGCATCGAGCTTAGTGCAGAAGACCTAATAAACATTTGTATTACATCAAAGAGTCAAAATTCAATGTAGACAGAGTCCATTTTGTCTTTTATAATTAAGGACTATGATAGAATTTACACACAGAAACCAAACATTTTATTTTTACATTTTATAAGGTAATAGTCTGTCAATCGGCAGTTGCTTAAGATCATTGACTTTTATAATCATAGCCTGGGTCAGTGGTCGGCAAACTCGTCATCTAAAAGAGCCATATACAAACAATAGAAAAATATTCAAAGCTTTTTTTTTAAACTTAAGATTTCTTTAGTAGGGACATTTTTATGGAAATAATTAAGATTAAAAGTACACTCTCGAGCTTGGCTTTGCTAAATATGTCTTAGTCAAACTAACATAACTAACGGTATATTAAATAAAACTTGTTGTTTTCTAAAAATGTGACTTCTGTAGGCAATTTAATAAATAATATTTGGTGCCTGCACTAAACATTTCGTGAAGGAGCCGCAGCCAAGGAGTCAGAGTCGCAGTTTGCGGACCACTGGCTTAGGCGATCTACTAGTAGGCTAACTTCTTTTTCTGTACGTAGTCTGTCCCAGTGTACACTTAGCCTATTTAGTACTTTGCAACACTCATTTTTTTAGTATCTGTCGTTATTTTGATATAGTGTTGTTGATAATTACATTTCTGTACAAGAATTTATAAGGTATTAAAAATTTAATGTTACGAATTTGACTGAACACTCCCTTGTGGCCATATTTTAGTGTCCATGCTGTTTAGTAAGTATTCATAATAATTGCAGCTCTCTAAAACAGATCTTATGATTTCTATTTAATATTAATCTGGCACGGATAATAATTTTACAATGTAAATTATTGTAATTCTATGTATCTAAAAACTAATAAATTTTGATGTGTATTACGCTAAGATGTATGTGTAAAGAGATTTAAGATTTAATTAAGGGAAATGTTGTGATATTTGTATTTGGAATATTGGTAGTAGTATTATTTTTAGAAACTGAACTTTTTTTTTGTATATTTTCGCGTACATTTTTAGTCTGATTTGGCAGACATTACTTAATTCCTCTTATTAGCAATTTAAAATATTATTTTTACTACTATATTATTGATACTGGGGGCTTCTATTTATATTATCTTATTGTTAGAAACCGCCTACCACTCGAGAAATATGTATATTTTTGCATGTCTAATTAACTCGATTATAAGCACGCGTACTCTTTGATCTCGTTAGTTATTTGCTCAAAATTTATTTTTTATAACTGTCAATTACATTATAACCCCAGTTCACCTAACTTGTAAAGGCAGCGATCCATTATAATAATATTCCATTTACAAAATATTTTAAATAAGCTTTAGGTACATAAGTGTAACTTGGTAGACTATAAGGAAGCGTAAATTCACCCGTCTCTTTAAATTTTATATTATTGACTTAGAAATATACTTATTTATCAATCCTTTTGTAATGAATAATTTCAATATGAATGGGATAAAACAAATTAAATGGCATTTTTATTTTCATATTAACATTTATTACAGACATAAAGAAAATATATCAAATTTTTAGGCTTTTTTAACAGTCAAAGCTCAACATATCTTTATTTCACATACATTTCTAAGTTGCTAAAAGAACATACACTTTTACAGTATTTGTATCTAATCTCAAAGTACTTTGTACTAAGTTCATAATTTAACATTAATAATATATTTCTTTTCACCAAATGATTACTTTAACAACAAAAGTAAAATGATATTTTAGGAAAAGTATAAACATTGTTTTAAAATAGCAATAATTCAAAATTTAAAAGAGAACTTATTGCCGGCTCCTATATCTTAATATCGGAACCGGCAATAAGTTCTCTTTTCTTTTCTCTCAAATGAATGATAAGCAATTTGTTCAATTGCCTTACCATCAGTTGAATTTTGACATAGCATGTCAATCTTTAACCAATAGTAAAGCATATGAACGGTTGGTAAGATATACTAACGGGCTAGTATACAACAACACAAAATGGTCCCATAATTAAATTAAAAAATCACACTGGAGATTCCACACCCGAAAAATAAATACATGTTTACAATAGAATAGTTTTGACATTGTTAGTCAGTCAGTAATCAGTTTAATTTTAAGTCCTATGTCGTGACTTCATAATCCACTATTGAACTAGTACCTCTAAAGTTGCAACACACATACCGTCTTAACCTTCCTCATTCAGCCTTGAACCGACAAAAAGTCCTTAGAAAAATCTTCTCTAATTTGGTATATTTTTTGAGCTATGTCGATTCGTGTTGTTACTTTGGTTTTACCCATTAGATACCTGCTGTGTTTATTACATTATTAGTATTAACTTAGAAATTACTATTTAAAACATAATATTAATAATGTCATAATTATTGAAATGTTTACATTTATTAAACCTAGTAATCCCTTTTATAATCAAAGCATCATAATTACATGAAAAGTATATGTGGCTTCATTCTTGTCTAATGCACACAGGTTTTTCTAAGACAAACATATTATATATATATATATTCCCAAGCTAAGTTACACTTGTATTATGGGTAATATACAATGGACTACCCTGGAATAGATCCCAAACCATAGTAATAAACGGAAAATCCGTTTACTTTAGTCAGGAAGCGAACCCGAAGCCTCCGCGTTACAGTGAATTAGGCCGGCAATGGCACCCAATCAACCACAGAGGCCATCAAAACTATTCGAATAAAATACGATTATAATAGCTAAGTACAATCAAAGCAGCCACAGCAGAAAAAGGCCAAGACACCGAGACATCTTTTTCAATATAATATTGTTTGTACATAGACGAAGATCTAAACAACTTAAGTAAGTACACACCTGACACAGAATACTTAATAGAAATGACAATCCTCATTAAAAAAGGCTCGATTCACACTAAGATGCCGTATCATAGTTCAATCTCGCTCCAATCAGCAAGCAATACGCTTATCGAGCCTGAGTTGCAGCGCGTAATAGTGGGGATCCAGCTACAACCGATTTGAAGGAACAGTTTAACATTGCGGCCAGATCCAGCAAGAGGTGTATAGCCGAGGCTAAGATGCGGCACATTCAGAACATCGGCGACAAATTAATCAGCTCCAGCATGTAACAGATACACTCTACATTAGTATAAGTTTAGTATTAAAATTAGAATAAATTAATATAATAAGTTATTCTTAAGGTACACCAAAACAGAAAAATTACTACATATAATGTCACATACACTAACAAAAACAAACAATAAGCGTGTACAGAGTCTCAAATTTTTCATAGAAATTAAGTATTAAAAAAGGGCACGGAACTCGAGTCCCTAGAAATATATATATTAATAAAAAAAAAATCAGCTTCCCTTCTAGAAGTCGCGCTTTTTGTCTCTCGCCAAGGCTGTAGAAGGCAATTTCTGTAGGTCTTCCCTGCCACCTCTACACGGACCAGATGGTTCATTGGCTACTTCCGCAAAAGAGAAGGCTAATCTCTTGTGCTCTCTTTTCGCGTCGAACTCTACTCTTGACGATGGGGGAACGGCACCACCGATCATTCCGCGATGCGCAGAAAGAATGCCTGAAGTGCGCTTCACGCAACGTGCGGTGCGTCGGGCGTTACAATCCCTCGACGTCAAGAAGTCCAGTGGACCTGTTGGTATTACCGCAATCGTGCTTAAGACGTGTGCTCCCGAGTTGGTTTCAGTATTGACGCGCCTATTCTCGCTTTCCTATTCTGCGGGTGTAGTCCCAGCTTCGTGGAAGGTGGCTTATGTCCACTCTATCCCCAATAAGGGAGGCCGCACAGACCCGTCCAATTTCAGGCCTATTGCAATAACCTCCTTACTCTCCAAGGTGATGGAGCGCGTTATAAACACGCGTCTTCTCGGGTACCTAGAGGAGAACCAGCTTCTAAATGACCGCCAATACGGATTTCGTTACGGACGGAGTGCTGGCGATCTCCTAGTGTACCTGACTCACCGATGGGCAGCCGCCATTGAGAGTAAGGGGGACGCATTGGCAGTAAGCCTGGATATTGCAAAGGCCTTCGATCGGGTCAGGCATAGGGCACTTCTTTCGAAGCTTCCCAGCTACGGGCTCCCCGAGGGGTTGTGCGCATGGGTAACTAGCTTTCTATATGGGCGGAGCATCAAGGTCTTAATTGACGGTGTATGCTCGGAGACGAAGCCTATTGATGCTGGCGTACCCCAAGGCTCAGTGTTGTCGCCCACGCTGTTCATTCTGCATATCAATGACATGTTGCAGACCAGCAACCGCCTTCATTGTTAATCAGATGACAGCACGGGCGATGCCTTCTACACTGGCCGCGTAAATATTCCCCCCATGCAGAAATCGAGGAAAGTAGAATCCGGCTTGTATCTGAAATCGAAACTTCCCTGGAGCAGGTCTCGGGATGGGGTAGACGAAATCTCGTCCTTTTCAACCCCAAAAAGACAAGTCTGCGCGTTCACCGCCAAAAAAGCCCCATTTTTGTTAGCGCCACAGTTCCAGGGCTCACACCTCAAGATCTCCAACTCTATCGGGATCCTAGGCGTCGACATTTCGAGCGAGGTGCAATTTCGGGGTCATTTGGAGAGCAAAGCGAAAATCGCTTCTAAAAAGCTTGGGGTGCTCAACAGGGCTAAGCGGTACTTCACACCGGGGCATAGGCTTTTATTATATAAGGCCCAAGTCCGTCCCCATGTGGAGTACTGCTTCCATCTCTGGGTTGGGGCACCTCAGTACCAGCTGCTCCCACTTGACTCCTTGCAGCGCCGAGCGGTCCGGATTGTCGACGATCCCGAACTTACAGACGGCTTAGAACCTTTAAGTCTCAGAAGAGACGTAGGCGCTCTAATCGCGTTCTACCGTCTGTACAATGGAGTGTTCTGAGGAGCTGTTTGGTTTGGTACCTACATCGCCATTTTACCACTGCACTGCTCGCCGGCGACTGGTAGTTCATCCACACTTCCTCGACACCTGGAAGTTATCCACTGTACGTGGCGGTCGCTCTTTTATGCCATATGTGAGCAAGCTGTGGAATGAGCTCTCCCTCCCGCGGTTCTCCCAGAGCGCTAAAATATGGGGCTCTTCAAAAAGGGCGTAAACAGATTTTTAAAGTCTCAACGAGGTAGGGGCAACGCATCGGCTCCCTTAGTGTTGCAGATGTCCATGGGCGACGTAGCCACTTGCCATCAAGTGGACCCGTCTGACAGTTTGCCTATATGCAAACATAAAAAAGTAATTATGTGTTTTGAGAGAAATGTGAACTGTATAGTCAAATGTGGCCTTTCGAGTTGTAAGAAGAACTCCGTTGAATGGCTTTACTTAATAACCTACAGTTCAGCTGAGCTATACATAGGCTTAAGAAAATGAAGAAACTATATTGTAATCTAAGATCTGGCTCAATGGCCTAGCTGCCAAGTCATAAACCTAAATAAATAAATAAATTATCTATTGTTTAGTTATCTCTGTAACTTTAGTTTGTAAGACTACAGCTGAACCCCCTTAAAAGAAAAGAAAATAAACGATCGGTAAAATATAGGAACCGGCCACAAATCTTACTTTGTGGAACTATTACTAGTTTCCTGTTAGTTTCTGTTGCTTTAGCCAAATATTATTTGCGAAGAACCGATACCGCGCGATATCAGATTGGAACTAGAGCGACACGCTAGTGAGAATAGTCTGATTCTTGTTAAAGAAAATTTGAACGGACCGAGACCGGAGCGTAATAGAACCGTGAACGGCATCATAGTGTGAATCGAGCCTAACGCTCCTACGTCTTATACGACTAGATGGCTCACAGGTCATTCTTTTAACGTCTTTTGACTAAATCTGTTAAAAGTTTAAAATCTTAATAAGTTTCTTTTCACTTTTTGGCTAATTTAGTCTAAAGAATACACATACATATATTTTAAATAGTAAAACGTCCAAAAGCGAGACAAAAATGACTTCAATGAAAAACGATTGTCATTTCTATTCTTCTTGTAATTTAATGTGTTTTCATAATGCCTATGCTACATCTGAGATAATGTCTGTGTTAGTGACCCTGTCAAGCAGATTTAGCTAAATGTTAAATGCATTACTTGTGATGAGACATTGTTAATAATTATTAATGACGTTTAACATTGACAGATAACATATGTTACATAAACTAAAGTAGCAAATCGTCAACAGCGATATTTTTAATACTATAAATAAGACGCATTTGGCCCCACTCAACTACTTTAACATTATCGCAGATGGAGTATAAAGAAACTTAACATATAATTGATTAATGATACATTAACCAAGATGTGAAATAATAACATATTTGCCAAAAGGATATTATATAAACGACCATCATATCATATTGCACGTAATGCTTATTGTAATAAAAATTCTTAAAATAATTTAATTCAATCGTATAAATTATCATTTTACACAAAAGAGCTGATGCTATTCGAGATAGTTACGCATTGTATTTAAGTCATATTAGATAACTAGACCATTAAAAGCGGCATCACTCGCGTAATTCTGAGACCTATTTCGTGAGAATTCCCCTATTTTAGGCGTAAAAAATATCCTAGATTACTGTTATATAAAGCACACTTACTAAATTTCAAGACAATCTATTCATTCCCAAGGCCCGGAGTGATCTTTGACATGTACATCGAAAAAGGAACGCCTACAACAACAATAACAAACACGTTATATCGTATGTATAGATAATTCAGTCGTTTAGATAAAGAAGCTTAAAACCTTCAAAGAAATTTTACCAGGGCAAAGAAAAATAAGCAATCTATGCAGAGCATAGAAACCTTACAAATATTGAATATTGAAAATATAAAGTCATATAAATTTTATACAAATATCGGACGCAACAAACAAAGCATTTGTGCTTTCAAATCAATTTGTACTCTTCATAGCAACATACAACACAATCTTAGTAAGTAAAAGTTGGAGCATAACTTGCTCACTTTACTCGATACGAGTGTGTATTATTAAGTAGAACTACCTATTCTAGCTCACATATTTGCATGAAATGATCATATTTGTTTCAGATTTAAATTATTTTGAAATGCTGTTTTGCATTTATACTCCAAAAGAATTAAAAATATCATTCCAATGCATAATATCACGGTACAAAATCTTATAATGCAATTGTATAAATAATAGAATAAACTCATTAGTATATCACAATTTAAATAAGAGTCATATATAAAAACCACTCGCATTCTAAAGATTAAAAAAAAATGTATATATATATATTGGAAAACAATAATGAAATTCGGTGTTGCACATACACATCATTGATAGCACACACATATTTCACTGGTTAATAATTGTATTAACCGATTGATTAATCCAAAGTAAAGTTGTTTATCATTGGATAAACATGTTTACTTCGGACCATTGGAAAAGACAAATAATATAATTTACACACGAGTGGGACTCTTAATTTACAACATCGCCAAAACATAATTATATCGTGTAAATAAATACCTTTTATCACATTGAAAGCCTAAGTGTTGATTAAAGTATACAATGAGAAATTATAATATCCAATGTTGCCATATCAATCATCTTGGAAGACAAGTGATCAAAGCGAACACAGTGAAAATCAGCTCACATCATTTCGACCAAAAGGAGACAAACATTATACTATGCAAAACTATATTTAATTTTTATAAATAAATAAACATGTTAAATGTATGTTTTATAATCATGAAAGTGATTCTTGTTAAATAAGATAGCGCAAAGTATAATTATTATCAGTAACATATTGCTTATCTCTAAGCAATAAAACCTTTGTAACAATTACGAAGTGGAAAATTAGGTAATCCACACATGGGAAAATCGACAACTATGAAGTTAAAATCAACCATTGGGGCATATGTATTTGAAGTATTTGTAATTGGGGTCTAGATGGTTAGCTGCATGCCATATTGAGTGGCAATACCTATTCAGTCTGAATTTTAGTTACAACAAGAAGATTCTTGCTAATTTTCTTTTTTTTTATTGCAGGAGCTCAGCAGACAAGCAGACGGCCCACTTGATGGAAAGCGGTTACCATCGCCTATAGACATTTGCAACACCAAAGGTGCTACAAATGCGCTGCTGCTCTCTTGCTCTCTCTGGAAGAAATTCTTTGCTGATGTACCAACCACAAGGTCTCATATTTCAACAACAAGTATGTGGTGTTATCACGAAAATTATCTATTAATATGCTTCAAATAAATTTCATTATAAGCTTAAAACGATTACTTGTCTTCCAAGGTATTCTGTAGACATCTTAATTAGGGCAAAATGGGACTACAGTCCCAAATATCATAACATTAAACTTTGGTTCACACACTTAGAGACCACTTTTTATATAAGGACGCATTAACTTGGAATATTTGGCCTTCACTATTTTGCTCACACACCACGCACACATAGAGGATAGCATACCTGGCAATATCAGCTTTATTTGGCGTTGTGGTATGTATGCAAAAAACTTGCCGTTCTTAATTATACAATCTATAAAAATTAAGTTTCTAATTTCGTGTGGATTTAATGTACATTTTATAAATATATCTACGGACAATGCTTTCAAGTATCTATTTGAATTTTTTAAAACATTATGTTATATCTATTCTTGACAGATCATGGAATGTGAACTTCGGAGAGATTTATTCTGTAATAAAATGACAATAACACAACAATTGAAAAATCATCGTCCATCGATACTATCGATCAGGTGCATTAGAATACTTTACGAGTACTCTTCAACAATGTGCAATAAGTTAATATTCTTAAGACTCTAACACGACGCCTGTGGGTTTTTCTTCTCTAACGGGTCGCGGTATACTATTGTAGCAGACTTGATAAGGTCGGGCTCGTCGTCGGAAATTGCATAATCATAGAGCACAGCTGCGTCTTTGTACGAACACTTGTTGTGAGCCATCAATAACCCACCAGCCAGACCGACCAAGGCACGGTCCAGCCAGTTCACGGGATTAGCGTATATTAACCCTCCCTCATAGAAACCTAAATGTCCGCCATGCGCCAACTCCAGATACATTGCCTTATCGCGGGAGCCTGAAAAATTTAGTAAGTTTTCACCTCTAAAATTTCTCATTCACGATTATTATATAATTATACCAAAACTCATAAAAACCAAACGCAAAGCTGTGTAAAGGTAACACAGGCACAAGAGTTACTTTTCACCTTTATAGTACTTTGCATATCAGCTCATTAATATGCGGCTGGAATCATGTTTCATATATTACGAGGTGTGTAACATTATTCTCTCAAGGCGCCTATAAACTGTATTTGCTTCTCAGAACCCACTATACACATTAGAATTGAGATATTTTAGTGTCGAAACCTATATCTACTGGAATCCAATTCAGGTATGTTAATAACAACTGAAATGTCAGTGCAAACTTTAATCATATTTTAAAAATATGATACACCTACCTATCTTTTAAAAGACGTATTTACAAATTTAACTTCAAAGGGTTAACAAAATAAATGATTGGATTAAGAATAATTTTGTTTTAAAATGAATTTTAAATTAATTTAACATCAGTCTCAAAATCAAGTTTTTGTATATAAATTGAGATAAACGTATACGTATAAACGTAATATTTGTATTCAGGCGTTTTGCTATCGGAAAATATGAACTTGTCGCTAATGACTAAAAAATAGTGATAAAAAACGTACGATTCAGTCACTCGCCTCAATTATACAAACGCATGATTTATTTCATTGACCGCAATCACTGAACTTTGACTTTTCAATCTGCGTTTGGATTAGTAAAAAATTAACAACATAAAATGCACAGTTGACAAGAAAACCTGTACAGTAAGAGAATTTATACTAGAAACCCACAAATACTTGCTAAACAAGTACAGTGAAATCTCTGTTACTATAGAAATAGAAGAGATGTCTTATCTCTGCGTAGGATTTGAAATCCGATCGTTTTTTGTTAGTGAATAGACAGATAGACAATGTACTTTGTATATTCCGCATCTAAGCAAGTTATGCTTGTGTTATGGGTAAAATATAATGGGCAATTATGAGCCCGATTGGAGACTTCCAGACCAGATTAAATAACCAAAATTTAATTTATGAAATTTAACCGGTTGGGAATCGAACCCGGTAGCTCCGCGTTCCAGTGAACGAAGTGAGTCCACTATACCATATAGAAGCCGTCGTTGCTTTCATTGCCCTTAATGAAATCAAGGTCGCCGATAGGCGCTGGATGAGAAAATCAGAGGACAGGGATGAGCGACGCCGTCTTAGGGAGGCCTACGTCCAGCAGTGGACTGCGAATGGGTGACGACGAGGTAAACATAAACTGTTTAATCGGTGCAAGTCCCCCGGTCATGATTCGATTCCACGTCATTGGTTCGAGACGAGGATATCGTAGCCTGAGTATTAAGCTATCATGACTAATTACAACGATAAATATACTTACTGACAAATTCCCTGATGATCGGCAACAGTGGTTCGGGAACTATGGGGTCATCGCGGGCATTAATAAATATCATTGGTGTCTTTATATTGTGCAAATAAAACGCTGACGAGCTCCACTTATATAAGTCTGCTACTGAATCGAATCCATGCACCTTCCTAAAATTAACAATAAATTGGATAAGTGCTTAGCAGTCCGCGCACGATAGCGTACCGTAGAAGTGACAAACGTTCTGCATGCTTTTTTATTTGGCTATACGAAACCATAAAAAATCATTTAATAGAAAGTACGCCATTATCACAAAAACTACTAGTATCCGTTTATATTATTCAAAACAATTTTCATTAAAAGTATTTTGAAGCTGTATTACCCTCGATTTTTTTAGAATAATCCTCTTCAGAGTTTAAATTTTAGAGGGCCATGCCCTTTTTAGGGCCTACTTATTGACTTGATTAAAAAAGTCCTTGAGAAATATGACTATTTTTTCAGCACATTACTAACGATGCTCCAAATGTCGCAATAAATTTTAAAATCATGTCCATATAAAATAGCGAGAGTAAAATTACCTCGTAATCATCATCCTTTTTCAATATCACGAAAATAGTAATAATGCACTATTAGACTCGTTAACGATGACGTCGTAACTTGCTACGCTCCTACGAAATCTAGATTGCTTTGGCGTTTGGTAAGATAATATTGTAGATAATAAAAAGCATCTCGTTGATTCGGTTATCAACTACCTTATTTGGTTGTTATAGTGATGTGAGGTAATTTTAAACCTTAAACTAACATTTCGCCCTACGCTGTAAACTCAATCGAATGTGTAAAACAGGCTTCATACAGGAGGAAAGTCTTTGTTAACACTGTGATGTGGTAATAAACAAAATAAAATTATATTATCATATTAGAAACCTATGGGATTTTAAAAAAAATTATTTTATTTGGGTATAGAGGTTTCAGTGAAATAAAAAAATCTCGAAAAAGTTGTACAGCCTACTGTTATAGGGCAGGTTGATTTCACCGTTAGATCTTTGGAATATGGACCTATTAGTATAAATTACTACTATTGACCGCCACAGGCCATCAATCACACAACCCGATGGTCCTTGACGTCATTCACGAATCGATAACACAAACACCAAGTAGCCGTCTAATTGATTACTCATATTTTTTTCACTCTCGTTTTCCCTGAAGCTATTTTTAGATATATGTAATTTAAATGAGTTGGAATAATGGACTGAATAGTCTCGAAAATGTTAATAATACAAATTAACATATTCAAAATTATGTATGCGATAAGCAGAGATAGAGATCACTGTTCTAATGGAAATGTATTTATATTAAATGTCTAAGTTTAAGTTATGGTGAACAATAAACAGTTTTCATTTATTCCTTCATTCATCACTATAATATAATAAAAATAGCAGCTATAAAAGTCGGTATACGGGGTTTGTATAAACCGGATGGGTAGTTTATCTCGATATGCAGGTTTCCTCACGATGGTTTTGTTCACAATTAGCACATAGTAATTATATCAACATTGCCATTTGCAATCAGGCCTGAATTTGAACTCATACCAATTGAATGAGACCCGAGTGCCTGTGCTATTGAGCCACTAAGATTTTCAGATATCAGTGGTACATTGAAATAATGTAATCACCTTATATATTAATTTAAGAAGATTCTTCTTTTTTTAATATGGCTCTGTTATATTTGTGTATCTAGGCCAAAGTCAAATATCAATTAACATACAAGTTTTAAAAAGAACTTCAAACAAAACGTCAGCCAAATTGTACATACACGTTATATAGTTCTTGAAGCAACAGAAAAAACATAATTCACTGAGCAGTGAAGATTATCAATACAATTCTTAATTGCAAACAATAGCCTATGATTATAGTCTGCTCAACAAAAATAACAATATTAAAAATAAAACTAGATTCAAGTTCCAACCAAAAAGCATTTAAGATTATCATTTTAATTCTAATATTATAAATTAGTCATGTATTATTTTCGTAACCATCACCAAAGCGTAAGAATATAATTTAATAATCGTAAGAATAAATTAATAATTTAATATACCTAAAATTCACAAAAACAACATCCCCTTGCGCCCTATAGTTAGCCAGCTTGACTCACCAACATACAGACTGGCACAACATCTCGCGAAGACACTCAACAATCTCCGCGGCAACACACCCTACCATGTCAAGGATTCCTTCGACTTCATCAGCGCAATTGAAAATTTGACATTGGCTGAGGATGAAGTACTAGTCAGTTTTGATGTCCAGTCCTTATTTACCAGTTTACCAGTGGAAGACTGCATTGAGATTGTCAAAAGGAAGCTAATAGATAATAACATGCCTGAGGAATATGCAGATCTACTAAAACATTGCCTCACATCTGGCTATTTCGTGTGGGACTACGGCTTCTACGACCAAATCAACGGTGTAGCCATGGGCTCACCGGTGTCTCCTGTCGTAGCTGACATTTTTATGGAAGACTTCGAGCAGAAGGCACTGGATACCGCTCCGGCTAAGCCGAAGATGTATAAAAGGTACGTAGACGATACTTTTGCCGTCCTCCCAAACGATAAAGTCTCTGAATTTCTAGATCATCTCAATTCCATTAGCAGTAATATTAAATTTACTATGGAACTAGAGGCAAATAATAAATTAGCTTTTCTGGATGTGCTCATCCTAAGGAACCCTGACAATACTCTTGGTCATACGGTGTATAGGAAACCTACCCATACAGATAAATACCTTAATGGTTCGTCTCACCACCATCCTAGTCAGTTAGCTACCGTGGGCAAATCTTTGTTTCAGAGAGCACGGAAAATTTGTGACGAGAACCACATAGCTGGAGAGCTTCAGCATGTCAAGCGAGTTCTACAACGCAATCAGCTGAAGACTCCACACCAACGTCACAAAGGCCCCAAACCACCTTCAGTTGAGCGGTGCCCTGCTACCCTACCCTACATCAAGGGGGTCACAGACAGAATTGGTCACATCCTCAGGCGAGCTTCAATCAAAACATATTTCAAGCCGCAGAAAAAGATTACCCAATTTCTGAGACCTGTGAAATGCAATATCCCACTCCAGGATGCAGGGGTTTACAAGCTTGATTGTGAGTGTGGATTGTCATACATTGGGCAAACAAAGAGGAGCATAAAAACACGAGTAAAAGAACACATTGCTGACATGAAACACACAAGGTCTACGAAGTCTGCGATCAGTGAACACACGCTGGATAAACCCAACCACTACATCAGATTCGATAACCCACAAATCCTCGCGAAAGAGAATCGTTTCATACCTAGAATGATGCGTGAGGCTATTGAAATCAAAAAACACCCAAATTTCAATAGAGAAGATGGTTGGCAAGTACCACCTGTTTGGGATCCAATTATCAAAACTATTAAGACCCAAACCCAGCAAAAACCACCTGCCAGACCTCAAGACACTGTGAGCTCTTTCTGCGTACAACGGAACACAAACCAACTTGACTGATAATTACTTTTATTTTTCCTTCCACCCATTTTAATATTATATAAAATTATTAGAGCTAGGCATGTTTGCTGAAGAGTTTCTTGCGCCGCTTCTTCTCTTCAAGCCATAACATGTTGCGAAGCGGTAGTAAATTAGATTAGGCTCCCATAGATTAAATAATAACCATAAACAAAATTAAAAATTAAATAATTAAAATTAATAAGTTGGCGGTAGGCTAAATAAAACTTTAACAATACTCGTTGACACTTGACATCTTTGTCTTCCGTGATCACGGCCACTGAAAAGTGGCCGAAACGTCGGGAAAAAACCAAAATCAAATAAAATTACCGCGCTTAAAACCGTTAAAACGTAGTTTTATTATGTATACAAGTCGCGAAAACTTAAGAAAATATTAAATATAATTTAAGTTAGCTTGCCTGGAAGACATCATCGTAACCTCTAACCAATAATCCTGCCGCTTTTTGCTAAAAAAATATTGTTACTATACATTTTTGTAACCGTTTTTATCTTGGTGAGCAATAAAGTAAATTATCTGTCTATATAATTTAATCGTCATCTTCAAAGACTTGTAAAGAGATACGACTGGCTTAGTCGTATCTTTACAAGTTGCTGATTGTGATGACATAAGTTCTCCACGCACGATATCTTTTCAAGATAAGCATTTATTCACTTGCGCCGGCTTTTTAAATCTTACTATCGAATCTTTTAATTTATCATTGATAGAAAATTGACATTACTCGTATGGAGTTTATGTCGTTAATTTATTCAGTCAGTACTAATGCTGATATTACACGGATAAACCAATGGAAACGAAAGACCCACATAGTGAAAATGAACGTATTTATTTCAAAATAGAATCTTACGCATTACTTATCAAAAGTCATGAGGCTATCGCCGCTTCCAAAGCAATTTTAGTTACTGTTAAAGGAGCAGAAGCGACACAACAAACTCACCAGCAACATATCCTTTACTTCATTATTATTATTATGTGTATACATTAGTGGACACTTGTTTTTAATATATTTGGAACTCATAAATACTAATAATAAAACTACATACTACTACTAGCGCGGTAATTTATAATTTACCGCGCCTAAACCCGTTAAAACATAGTTTTATTATGTACTAGCTGTGCCCGCGACGACGTCCGCGTGAACTTTGTTTTCAAAACCCCCCGATTTTGAAACAGTCTTCATTGGTGCTCCGCTTCTATTGGTCTTAGCGTGATGCTATATAGCCTATAGCCTTCCTCAATAAATGGGCTATCTAACACTAAAAGAATTTTTCAAATCAGATCAGTAGTTCCTGAGATTAGCGCGTTCAAACAAACAAACTCTTCAGCTTTATATATTAGTATAAGATACAAGTCGCGAAAACTTAAGAGAATATTACCATAAATACTAGGTTTAATAAAGTAATTTGTATGAATAAATATTGAAAGAGCTTGGTAGCGATCGTATTATTCCCATTCGGTGCGGTCGTCTAAGACAGGTAAGGGATTCCGAAAGTATTTTGGACAAGAGACCCCTTTTCAAGAAAATAAACTGATACCTCAGACCCCCCAAAGCCAAAACCAAAAACTTTGCGGTTGGTTAAGTGAGTGAACTCGACATAATTTTCTTTTTAAAATTTAACAAAATTAATAGACATAAAATTCAGTAAATATCTAGTATCTACTACCTATATAAATATAATAAAATTGTGGAGGTCGAATTTCTGTACAATGAAAAAAAATACTAAAAACCGAGTCAGGAGGATGTAGGAAGTGAAATAGAACTAATTTAGATTTTTTTCAAATTTTTTGTTTGTCTGTCCGTTTGTACCGGCTAATCTCCGAAACGACTGGACGGATTTAAATGAAATTTTGTATGGTGGTAGCTTATATCCCTGGTCAACATATAGGTTACTTTTGATCCCGAAAAATTACAGAGTTCCCGTGGGATAGTTAAAAAACCGCACCACGCAGACGAAGTCGCGGGCATCAGCTAGTAATTAATAATGATTAACACAAATTACGGAAAAATATTTAAATAATTATTTTTTGAAAAAATAAACACATTTGTAGACGTAACACAACTTATACAATACATATTGAAAGATTCAAATAAGAACTTGTGTTAAATTATTTCCATTTCTCTATTTTCTCGATGACAGCTCCTGTGGAAACTTGAAAGAGCCTCGTTTACATTATGTATACATTATTTAATAACAATATGACGTTTACGCACGTACAAGGTCATATCAGAGTCGCAGAAACTGATAGGAATGGGGCTATCGATAAACGTAACACGATAACAGACCCGATATTTTTTAACAAAGTGTAAGAAACTAAACTATTGCCGGATAACTTTGTAGCAATTTATTGACTAATATTACATTTCATTACAAGATGTAATTATATTATGTTGATTCTTTATTTATTTATTTTATTCGTCACTGTCACTCGATGAGCTCTCCCCAACATTTATTATAAGTTCCTGTACTTCTATATTATAGAATGCCACATGCATTTCCCAATCCGACGCTTATAATGTTTTGGGTTCTTCTCACAATTTTTTCCCAGAGTTCGGCGGTTACTTCCGCACATGCATCTTTTAATAAATCTAACATCTTGTTTGTCGTAAAAGGGGGAAGGGTATTGTTTCGAGCGGCGTGTCCTTTGATTTGTGCCCATATTAGTTCTATAGTATTGTACTGGCAATGATACGGCGGAAGTCGAAGAATCCAATGACCACATTCGGCAGCTATTTCGTCGGTAATATATCTTTTAGGGAGGCTTTTTTTCGATTTTAAAATATTCACTAATTGTACTTTTAATAAAGTATTATCCACATTTTCGCCATGACGTTGGAGCCAGTCAATAATCTCTTGTTTTTTATTGGCCTGCGTCGGCATTTTATCAATTTGTCTGGAGTGATATGTAGCCTTGTCCATAATAATTATCGACGGTTCTTCCAGAGATTGCACCATTTCTTTAAACCATCATTCGTAAATCTCCGCGTTCATTTCTTCGTGGTATTCCACTGTTTTCTTGGATTTAAAGGCCAGTAAAGCATCTGAGACGAATCCTTTCGTAGACCCTGCATGGCATATGATAAGGCGTTCACCTTTTCCCATTGGCACTGAACTAGTGGAAGCGGCGGTGTCGTCAGTCCAGTTCTTAGATACTGTGTGGTTTGTATTAAACCAAGTCTCGTCAGTGAATATAACATTTGACCAATTTGATATCTTTCTGGCTTCGATCAAAAATTCGCAGCGAGCCATAGCAACGTCGTGACGCTCCATCAATATTTTACGTTTGTCCGATTTTTATAAGAAAATCCAATTTCTTTCAAAACCAAGCTTAATGACGATTTTTGGCCATGGAACAAACCACATTCACGTAAAGAAACAACAAGTTTTTTAAGTGTTAGGAATTTCTTTGTGCAAGTAATAGTCAATATGACGGCGAATAGCGTCAGCGTCGAAGTTGTCAACCGATGTCACACGGCGTGGTTGTCGTTTTTTTTTTCGGCGTACGAATCTTATTTTCCTGCATGCCGCTTGTACCGTAAGCTTCAGTAGTAATTTTTGAAACAGTAGGTCCACTAATTCCTAATGCGGCCGCAACACGCTCTCGCACTTGCGACAGTGGTACTAGCGGGGCACCATTTTGATACTCTGCTTAAAAGTAATTACGAACCTTGATCACCAGTTTTCTCGCCTCACAACGTAACGTATGGATAATGTGAAAAAACTCAGCGAACAGAAATGTAGTGACTATATAGCACGACCGTCTTGTTGCAAGTGACAGATTAAAACAAACACAAAATGGCGGTGAGCCATTGAGTATTCCCAGCTTGAAAAAATATATTTGAATGTTTTTGTTGTATTTGTCTTTGTTCAAAACATAATAAATATATGCGATCGATATAATTACTTATTTGCTCACAACACTACAACTTTTTATCCGTGTAGGAACGGAGAACTACAACTATCAAATTAGAACTGTCATCGAGAAAATAAAAATATGGAAATAGTATAGTAGGGGTCGATTTTTAGTCCACATCGACCCCCAAAATCAGTTTTCGCTTATGTCGGCCCCTGGGTCAGTATTTAGACCGCAGGGGGTCGATATCGACGACTGTGGGAATCCCGGGTCTAGAAAATCTTTCGTCGTATAATGAGAAG
The DNA here is from genome assembly GCA_019925095.2 of Dendrolimus kikuchii. Taxonomy (NCBI): domain Eukaryota; kingdom Metazoa; phylum Arthropoda; class Insecta; order Lepidoptera; family Lasiocampidae; genus Dendrolimus; species Dendrolimus kikuchii. Next base: position 9,515,031 of record CM034390.1, on the reverse strand, counting down.
TAATTACGGTAATCCCTATTAATGTTATAAACCAGGTGATGCCCGCTACTTCGTCCGCGTGGTGCGGTTTTTTAACTATCCCACGGGAACTCTTTAATCTTTCGGCATCAAAAGTATTCTATATGTTGACGAGGGATATAAGGTACCACCATACAAAATTTCATTTAAATCAGTCCAGTCGTTTCGGAGATTAGCCGGTACAAACAGACAAACAAAACATTTGACAAAATCTAAATCAGTTCTATTTCACTTCTTACATCCTCCTGACTCGGTTTTTAGTATTTTTTTTCATTGTACAGAAATTCGACCTCCACAATTTTATTATATGTATAGATATGAAAGTAACTCTGTTTGTCTGTTTGTCTGTTCCGTTTTCACGGAAAAACTACGGGACCGATTTGGCTGAAAATCAGTATATATATATTATCGATGCCGAGAATGAACATAGGATACTTTTTATCCCGAAAATGGGATAGTTTCCGGGATAAATATATTTGTATAAGGAATGTAATCACGTCGCTATTTCTTCAAATAAAGTTTTTTCTTTCTTTCTATTTGTCTCTCTGTTTGTTATGTTTTTACGGAAAAACTACTGGATCGATTTGGGTGAAATTCGGTATATATGTAATTTTAATACCGAGGGTGGAGAAGGGATACTTTTTATTCCTAATAATGGAATAGATTTATGTAAAGCTTATCCCAAAAAGTAGGATAGGTTTTTTGTGATTTGCCATTTTTGCCATTTTGGTTAGTTTGGTAATTTTGGTAGTTTTGGTAGATTTGGTAGGTGTGGTCGATGTGGTCGATGTGGTCGATGTGGTCGGTGTGGTCGATGTAGTCGGTGTGGTCGATGTAGTCGGTGTGGTCGATGTGGTCGATGTGGTCGGTGTGGTCGATGTGGTCGATGTGGTCGATGTGGTCGATGTGGTCGATGTGGTCGATGTGGTCGGTGTGGTCGATGTGGTCGGTGTGGTCAGTGTGGTCGATGTGGTCGGTGTGGTCGATGTGGTCGGCGTGATCGATGTGGTCGATGTGGTCGGTGTGGTCGATGTGGTCGATGTGGTCGGTGTGGTCGATGTGGTCGACGTGGTCGATGTGGTCGGTGTGGTCGATGTGGTCGATGTGATCGATGTGATCGGTGTGGTCGATGTGGTCGATGTGGTCGGTGTGGTCGATGTGGTCGATGTGGTCGATGTGGTCGATGTGGTCGATGTGGTCGGTGTGGTCGGTGTGGTCGGTGTGGTCGGTGTGGTCGGTGTGGTCGATGTGGTCGATGTGGTCGATGTCGTCGGTGTGGTCGGTGTGGTCGATGTGGTCGATGTGGTTAGTGTGGTCGATGTGGTCGGTTTTGGTGTACATATGCAGTTTTAATACGGAAAATTGGCATAGATACTTTTCAGCCGGAAGATGGGATTGTTTGCGATATAAAATGAAATGAATCGTCCGGGGCAAATAGCAATAACATATTAAACAAGAGGCACGCGCTATAGGTGGACCTGCGGCGTGGCCGCGGGGTAAACTCTAGTTTACGCCTATAAAACTTCAACACCAGGGACGGACCCTTTGCCAACCTTCAGGATGAGGAGGGGATGAGATACAGTTATAGGGTAAACAACATGGAATAGGAGAGGGGGAAATGGGCCACACGGAACTCACACTCACCCTATGTGACTTTATGGCGATATTTATTAAGAGTATTTTTAAACGCTATCAACACCTTGAATTTTTTACAATTTCACCCTGCAGTTTAAAAGTTAGATTGGGAAAATTTCTACAATTTTACAACTTCCTACTGTCAGACCACAAGTACAAAGAACTCCTTATTAACTTAAACATATAGAATATATTTATTTCAGTAACACGACTCGAAATGAGAGTTCATTAATATTAAATAGCGACGATTGAATTTCTCGTTTTACTTTTTTAACATTATTATAATTCACTTCTGTTAGTATAACAGTCACGAATGTTATGAACATAAGTAACACTAATTTTAAGCTATAAAATGCACTATTTAATCATTGATTTTGATCGCTTTTTGTTCTTTAACGGCCCGGGTCACGACCTTGTCGTTATGAGCAACAGTCAAGCGCGACGCGACGAGCGACAAAGGCAAAAATATTAAGATATTCTGAAGCATACTACGAATTGGTGCGCTCAGCGTCAACCTCCGTCGCGTCGCTTGCCGCTAAGCCCAAGGTCGTGGCCGGAGAGCAAAAGCCCTAGTAAGTAAAACATACCTGGAATAAGCCTCATCGAGATCCGGCAGTGTACCGGCAGACACAATCATGTTCTCGTCCAAATTATATCTATTCTTCATTTCTGGGCTTAACAACATTCTTTTGTGCCTTGTTATTATATTACGATAGTTATCTGTCATAATGTACAGGTAGAAACGGCGGAAATTCTGCCATTGTAGTAGGTACACCATTGTACTGAAAAAAAAAAAAAGTTTTATTTATTGGTATTTCACACGATTCATACAACACAATACAATAATATTTATTGTTAACCAACATAAGATATGGAAGAACACACTATAATTTTAAATAACATAGGGTAACATACTTTACAAAGGGCAACCTCATCTTTCAAACAAAGTAAGATCTTGTTCTTCCAAATAGCAACCTATGGAAGGACAAGATCTTATTTAAGACGGTGTAGTGCACCTAATTGATAACATTTTAATAAATATAAATTATATAGTTAGCTATATAAATATATGTGTATATATACACATATAATACAATCGCATTAAATTAGATAATGTCTCTTCTAGGAGAAAGAGTACTAATTCCTGCAGCCGGGCGGCCTGTTGTGAGAGGCGACAAAACAACCTACAGCCAGGTGGTAGGGTATTTGCCCATCTATAACAACCTTGTCTTGTGTTCCGGCATTAGTGGCCAGGTTCCAGTATCTCTTAAAAGAGTAGCAGCGCATTTGTTGCACCTTTGATGTTGTAAATGTCCATAGGCGATGGTAACCACTTTCCATCAAGTGGGCCGTCTGCCTGTCTGCTGAACTCATGCAATAAAAAAAAGACTTTTGAAATAGAATATGTATGTACCTAATGGTAAACGGATCGTATATCTACTGACAGTCCATTCCAGAGATGCCCATGCGCAGTCTGTTGGGTTATTATAATCACTTTCGCAGATTCGTATTATGACCATGATAAGTGTTAAAAAATCGTAGAATTATGATAAGTCTTGTAAACAGAGCTGATTTTATAAATTAATTCTCCCTCAACACAGTCTAGTCACGAACATGCCTAATCTTTATATAACAATAGTTTGAATAACTTTGAATAGGTATATTATTATCAGCATTAAACACTAACAGAATCACTAAAATGCTCACTATACAATACCTAACAATTCTTTGAACACTGTGCTTAGTGAGGAAACGCGCGAACTTCAAACATGTTATACCAATATTCATACTGGTATTTATATTTTTTAATTTATTTAACAAGACAACAAAATGATTACAACTTATTGAATTATACATAGCATAAAAAACCTCCGGGGTTTATATTAGCGCCATGGATATCTACGTTCGTAGCATTTAACAATTTTAACATTAAATATGAATCAACAAGTGTATTTTAAGTTTATTTTTAATATTTTTTGTTGTAATGTTTTCTCTAAACTCAACGAGTAAGTCATTTAGCAAGCGCAGTGCTAAATATGCAGTTGTGCACTTACCATACATATGTGTCTCTATATAAATCTTAGTGTCTGTTCATTTTTTAAGGCGTTGGGAATTAAGTGTCTGTTCATTTTTTAAGGCGTTGGGAATTAAGTGTCTGAAATTTCTATTAGCAAAAAGGGGATAGTAGCAGGATACTTTCGGATTATAAGTTTATGAAAGCGAAGTATCATATTTGGTATAGGGATATTACGTCCCTACGTAATACCAGCAATTAATTTAAAAAATATTTTATTCAAAAAATTGGTATACTCCACACGAAATCTTTTATACCAGTGAAGCCGAAAACTAAATAAAAGGTCTAGTTTAAAATATCTTACCGAGCGATCATTTGCCTTACTATCGGCAAGGAAAAAGAATAAATACTATGTTGTTCTTCCTTCTATCGGTTAAAATGTGACATAAGCGTCATACTGTCAAAAAATAATTGTATGTAACTATTAATGTCAAATTTGCCATAACAATCTTGTATTGTGTTCCGGCATTAGTGACCAGGTTCCAGTCTCCTTTAAGAGAGCAGCAGCGCATTTCTAGCACCTCTGGTGTTGCAAATGTCCATAGGCGATGGTAACCGCTTTCCACTAAGTGGGCCGTCTGCCTGCCTGCTGAACTCCTGCAATAAAAAAATAAAAAAAAATTCAACTGATGGTATGGCAAGTAAATGAATAGTAAGACATAGAAACCCGCCATTAGTGACTACAGCACCTCATTTTACATACAAATGACTTTAGATCGAATTCCGAACGGAAGCATCAATATCCTTTATGTGTAAAACCTGCCAATCCGTTTTGTCACAGTGTAGGAGATAAAATGTCTGAAACTCTAAAAATGAGAACCCCTACACCTCAGCAGCAGGATTTTATAGGATAATTATAAATTTTTTTTATAGCTGGAGTACTGCAGACAGGCGGACGGCCCACATGTTGGAAAGCGGTTATCGTCACCTACGAACGTTTGCAACACCAGAAATGCAACCAACGCACTGCCGGCCTCGAAATTTTATGACACCCTTTTTAAGGGGGAGCTCATTCCAAATTCCCACGGTGCGCAAGGTAAGTTCTTGAGAATCGTTGCGTACAAGAGCGAAGCAGCTCGAAGAAGAGGGGAGGAACGCCCAGCCGATGGCGTGCGGTGCGGTGGTAAAAAGAAGTCGAAGGCACCAGTCGGTAGAACACGCAGAGAGACGCGAAGTCTCTCCGAAGGCCAAGCGTATCTAAACCGTTTGTGAGTACTACTGGGGTCTCGACAATACGAACGGCTCAACGTTAATTAATGTCCACGGGATTAAGCTGGTAGGCGGGTGCGCCGGCCCATAAGTGTGCGCAGTACTCCATAGGCGGCCTCACATGGGCTTTATAAAGTCCAGGTGATATATATAATTGAATGACATGTGTAATACACTAACATAGTCTATGGTTAATTACATTAATTGCTCACTAGTCATTGCCCCATTGCCAATAAAATTAAATACTTGTTTTATCATTACTCAAACGAAGTTAAAGGTTATCTTTCATAGCTATATAATAAAAAAATAGATTATGTATGAATTTATAAATACACAAATATATATATATATATATATATATATATATATATATATATTCTCTATTATACTAGACCATTTAATTGTACCTTGCATTTAAATTTTATCTATATCTGGACCCAGGACATTTTGTGAAAATTATTTTATAAGGTTTCCGTTTTTGCCAAAACCGTTACAGAAAAATATTGTTACGACCGAGGTGCCGACCAAGGCAAATTCACACCTGCAGCCCTGTAGAAACACATTTTATTACCTTTTTGGCATTTGGACTTCTTTTGTTTACTTTGTGTTTAAAATTTGTGATTAGAAAAACAGCCCATTGTGTATTGTAATCTTTTATGGCAGTCATTAGGCAGATGTGATTTTAGGAAATACGGACACGCGGCCGAGCAGACATATTGTATCCGTGCAGTATAAAGCAATACTTCGATTGATGGACGAGACAGTCGAGCGATAACCACAAGCGGAGAAAGACTTGTGTACATTCGGTAATCTATTTAGTGATGGACTTTGCGCGGGTTATTGAATCGTGCATTACGTTTGGACTGGTTGTGTTCAGTTATATTTGTACCTGTGTTATACGTGTTTGTATAGTTCTAATAAACTCTATAATAATTCCAACGGCATTTTAATTCGAGTCCTGCAACTCGTAACAATATAATCAATAACTTTAATCATTGGATTGCCAGGATTTTTCATTATCCCTGTTAATTCAATGCGCAAAGAGAAAAAAACCCTATAAGGACAAAATTGATAACAAATTTATTATAGTAAATAAGATAATCTTTAATTTAAATGTTTAAGTGATTTAAGTACATTAATATCACTATGTAATTATATCCAAAAATTGCATTCCGCAATAATAAAAATTAACGCGATGTTCACTAAAGATAATGCCTGACCTGTAGATACATTAGTGCATCGTTTTGCATCCGGATCAATATCAAAATACTAACAATTGTAAACCCAAGTACAGTATACCCTTATCGCTTTGGCAAACACAATATGATTAATTTTAATGATTTATAAGCGAACACTGTAATAAATTAAAATAAATACATACAACACACATAATACGTATTATCCTATGATAAACTGAATAACTTTAATGATGATTTATAATAGACAACGCTGGCGCTGATTTCAGAAATCCATACTAGAGAAAAAACGGAAAGTCCGTTTAAGAAATTTATCCTGTTAGAAATCGAACCCGGGATTTTTACGTTCCAGGGAAGTAAACGGGCGAGCCGCTAGACCACTAGACTTCCAGAACGAATTTCAACTACGATTATAGACACATTCATAAAGCTTTAGTTAACACTTACCACATACTACTAGTAATCAAAATAATTACGCCAGTATTCGATAACAATACTCATGTGCGATTCCACATTAGAGATGATTTTTAATTTAAAAAGTGATTTCGGATACACGATACTTCATAATGCCAGGAGACATTTTATATTTACCGATTACCATCACAAATGGCTGTTTAAAGCTGAAATTTATTCTTGAATCCTCTTTGTCAAATTATCAACAGAATAATGATAAATATGTGTTAGTGTAATAATAAAAAAATATTATTAAAACGTATAATGGTAGTCCTTCGAACGCACTAACAAAACATTTTTCCTGTCAATAAAGTAATGACAAAATCTAGAACAATAAATATACTTACTCAATAGCGTTGTATCCCTGACATATGGAAATGCCACCTATTATATTATTTGGCCTCTTCCTTTCCTCACCCAGGTATTTCGAAATCAAATTGCCGCCAAGACTAAATCCGACTAGAATCAACTTTGTATTTGGATATCGCTCCAATAGGTTCTCTATCATATAATTGAAGTCATCAGTATGCCCTGAAAAAAAAAAACAAATTATATGACACTGTATTCTCTTTTTTTTCTGTCACCTTCTCCCAGATATATGGGGTCGGCACAATATGTCTTTAACTTCCATAATACTATATATATTCTGTCATACGTCTTCTGTCACACCACAAATCGTCATATCATCTTTCACACAATCCATCCATTTTTTTTAGTCTGCGTTTACCTTTGTACCCATCAAACATGCAGTTTATCATTCTTTTTGTCACGTTTACTTTCATCCCACCTCATTACATGCCCATACCACCTTAATCTTCTTCCTCTCAGTTTTTCAGTCACAGGTGCAACTTTCAAATATCCCCTTATGAACTCATTTCTCACCTAATCCATTCTTGTAACACCACATATCCATCTCAGCTAAATGGAGAAGTTTATGGTCTATCACTTTAGTGGCCCAACATTCATCGGACCTGTATATCATGACCGGTCGTATGACAGATTTATATGATGCTGTATTCTATAAGCAACATTTGGAATTTTACCAGGGCACAACAGTTGAGATCTAAACAAGCATTCGATCCAATTGTAGACAAACGATACTAGGAATTATGACAACCAATACAAACTCTCAAAATATTCTAAATGTGCACAATGGGCGGTCTTATCGCTAAGAAGCGATCTCTTCGAGACAGCCCGTGGCAGGAATAAAACAAATTGTATTGGTCAAAGGTGGTATAAATAAATATTAGAGGTTACGCAGTTACTTACATATATTTTATTTATTTATAAACATATAAGTATGTAAAATATTATATAAGTAATAATTACACTTAATAGAGATATATAAATACACCTATTGTTATCACATACATAAATATATTCATAAATATACATAAATATACGTAAAAATATCAAATATCACTAAATAATGCTTGGGAGTATTAAGTTTAAGATCGTAAATTCTATCGTAGAAGGTCGTAAATTGTGAGAGGAAGAGACGAATTCAAAGCATTCTTTGAGATAATACAGGGTTGTGGGGATAAACAGCACACTGTAAAGGAGTGAAAGAATATGAGCACTCCGGCGAAAACGAGTTGGCAACTACTTGAGTTTTTTACGAAATTCAGAGACGTGGTCATATTTACGTAACCCAAATATGAACCTTATACAAAAATTTTGGAGGCGCTCAAGCTTATTAAGTTGCTCTTGAGTCAAATCAATATAGCTGGCGTCAGCATAATCAAGAATGAGGAGTAGTAAGGACTCTGCAAGCTTAACTTTGGTGGTTATGGGCAGGAAGTTTTTCAACCTCCCGAGGGATTTCGAAGAGAGGAAGAGACGTCGACTCAATTCAGTTATGTGGGGTCGCCAAGATAGCTCCCTATCAAATATGACTCCTAGATTTTTTACTTTTTCACTAACCGGGATATGTGTACCATTAAATATGAAATTTGGTAAGCAGGTCCAGTCAATTCTACACAGCATCCGTGGACTACCTATGATAATTAGCTGAGTTTTCTCGGGATAATATATATATATATACATATCAATTCAATTCAATATTTTATTAGTATCTAATATGTACTAATAAAACTTATCATCCCTATAAATATACCTAATAGAAATGTGAAGTGACGGGCTTCGTGTGTTTCTTTCTCACGGTGTTGGGAAAGAATCAATTGCCTCGAAATCGGGTATTTACTTATTTTCGATAACGGAGATTTAAACATAGGATACGTTTATCCCAGTAAATAGTTTCTGAGGGATAGGCTTTTTAAAAAGCCAGTGAAAGTAAATAAACAGATTATGGTTAAATTTTGTATTCGTAATATCAATAAAGAGGAGTATTTTTTATCCCAAAAATTGGATAGATAGATAATAACACTTTATTGCTCACCAAATATACAATTTAAAAAATACACAATTACAATATTGTCATGGTATAAACTATAGGCGGCCTAGCAATCTCTTCCAGTCAACCTATTTAACCTAATTTGGCGATGTAGGTGGTGCAAATTATTAGATATATCATAAACAAACATACTAAAATACATACTTTATAAATTAAATACACGTACCTAAATTACTTTATAAATTAAATACATACAAACATATTTATAAGATATATATATTAATTAGTCTATAGTATAAGAATTAGGCATAATTATTTAAGAAATAGTAGCGTTTTCTGAGTGCATTCTTAAATGTAGGCGATATAGGTTTGGCCTCTCTGACAGTAAGAGGCAGCGCATTCCAAAGTTTGACAGCCTGCACTGTAAAAGAGTTATCATAAAAGTATGAAGTTTATGCAGGTGTAGTGAGTTTACGATACGTATGAGTGCGCAAATTGTGGGAAGCAGAAAGGCAAAGCAATTCAAAACGTTCCTTAAGGTAAGGAGTACTACTAGGAATAATTAATATGTTTGGTAATAGGTATAATTAAGTAAGTTTCCGTGGGATATAAAATTATCATGGAAATCGCGAGTAAATCTAAGTGGGTTTTTGTTTATTTCTTCCTCACAGCTTAATGAACAAACAGATTTTCATGAAATATTTTATCTATATTTGTACAGAACATAGCGTACTTTTTCCGTGATACAGAAAAACATATACATATATCGTGTACAAAGTTCCGAAAAGGCGTTATTTCGTATATTTATATTTTAGATCTGTAGTTTATACCTAAAACCTAATAATGCTCAAAATATCTAACACATCTTATACTAATATATAAAGCTGAACAGTTTGTTTGTTTGTTTAAACGCGCTAATCTCAGGAACTACTGGTCTGATTTGAACAATTCTTTCAATGTTGGATAGCCCATTTATCGAGGAAGGCTATAGACTATATATCATCCCGCTAAGACCAATAGGAGCGGAGCAGCAATGAAAAATGTTTCAAAATCGGGGGGGCTTTGAAAACAAATTCCACGCGGACAGGTAGTTGTATTATAATAATGATTACTTCGATTAGAATGATAAATATTTATTAAGGTTAATGAAGAAGTGGCATCACTTTCAAAATTAATTAGTTACACATGTTATTGTGTAATATTATTCAAGTTACAGTACAAAATACCTAAAAGCAATACAAACAGTAAATGCTAAATAATATGTTTATTTAAGAGTGCTAATTTATGTATTTTGCACGTTGGAGCCAAACTGTTACTGAGAATGTTTACAATCTATGTAAGTTACGAAATAGTGGGAACATATTGAAACATTATGTGAATTAGGAGCATTTCAAATGTGTTCTAGGACGATCGTACTCAAACTCAAATTCTTTATTTGCAAGTATTCAAATTTTGTTCAGAAATAACATGAGTGAAACGGAGTACACTATATAATATAATTTTGATCAGATAAGTCTCGTTTGGGATAAAATTGGCAAAAATACACATTGATGGGAACAATCATGAATCTACCACGAAGCTGATAAATATTCTATTGACTTGGTAAATATTTGTTTCGATTAATATTTTTTTTATGGTTCCATAGGCGGATTTCCGATAGAAAAAAATATGCTGAGGCCTATACTATTTCCATTTTTTTATTTTCTCGATGACAGTTCTAATTTGATAGTAGTGTTGTGACCAAATAAGTAATGATATCGATCGCATATATTTATTATGTTCTGAACAAAGACAAATACAACAAAAACATTCAAATATATTTTTTCAAGCTGGGAACACTCAATGGCTCACCGCCATTTTGTGTTTGTTTTAATCTGTCACTCGCAACAAGACGGTCGTGCTATATAGTCACTACATTTCTGTTCGCTGAGTTTTTTCACATTATCCATACGTTACGTTGTGTATTTTGTGTTCCTCCGTGTTGATTGCTGCCCAGCTGTCAAATATCAAAATGCTTAAAGGATCTGTTCTGAAAAGGCAGGCTAGAGAATTGGTGATCAAGGTTCGTAATTACTTTAAAGCAGAGTATCAAAATGGTGGCCCGCTATTACCACTGTCGCAAGTGCGAGAGTGTGTTGAGGCCGCATTAGAAATTAGTGGACCTACTGTTTCAAAAATTACTGCCGAAGCTTACGGTACAAGCGGCATGCAGGAAAATAAGCTTCGTACGCCGAAGAAAAAACGCCAACCACATCGTGTGACATCGGTTGACAACTTCGACGCTGACGCTATTCGCCGTCATATAATAGGTCGGGGAAAAAGTCTTTTCGCATATAGTATGTATGAACTTGTAATAAGATCTCTTTGGCTATACCATTTGCATCTGGGTGGGTTTAGTATCATTAAAAAGTTTTAATTTTAAAGAAGACAATTCCAAATTCAAATTAGGAAAATGTGTGTTTTTCATTTGTTTTTCTTATTGTTAAAATGAGTGAATCTAATGATGAAATTCGATACATTTTAAAATTTTACTACAAAAAAGGTAAAAATGCAATACAAGCCGCGAAAAAAAAAATGTGATGTTTATGGACCTAATGCAGTATCTGTGAGAGTAGCGCAAATTTGGTTTAAACGTTTTCAATCTGGAAATTTTGATGTCAAAGATGCACGTCGCTCTGGTCGCCCTGTTACGGACAAAATTGATGTCATTTTTGAAAAAGGGGAGCAAGATCGGCATATTAGTAGTTACGATGTAGCTGGAGAACTGGGAATTGACCACAAAACGGTTTTGGCGCATTTGAAAAAAGCTGGGTACACAAAAAAGCTCGATATTTGGGTGCCTCATGAGCTTACTGAAAGAAACCTAATGAACCGTGTACTCAAGTGTGATTCTTTATTACGACGTAATGAAACCGAACCATTTTTGAAGAAGCTGATAACTGGTGGTGAAAAGTGGATCACGTACGACAAGAACGTGCGAAAAAGATCGCGGTCAAAGGCCGGTCAGGCTTCACAGACTGTGGCGAAACTCGGGTTAACTCGCAACAAGGTGATGCTGTGTGTATGGTGGGTGGGATTGGAAGGGTATTATTCATTATGAGCTGTTACCGCCAGGCAGGACCATCGATTCTGAACTATACTGCGAACAACTGATGAAATTAAAGCAAAAAGTTGAGAGAAAGCGGCCGGAATTAATCAACAGAAAGGGTGTAGTTTTTCAACATGATAACGGTAGACCTCACACATCTTTAGCCACTCAGCAAAAATTACGAGAGTTTGGCTGGGAGGTGTTACTGCATCCGCGGTATAGTCCTGACCTTGCACCTTCAGATTTTCACCTGTTTCGGTCTCTGCAGAATTCCTTAGGCAGTGTCAGGTTAACATCACGAGAGGACTGCCAAAACCACTTGTGGCAGTTTTTTGATCAGAAGCCCCAAAATTTTTATAGCAATGGGATAACGTCCCTACCTACAAGATGGCAAAAAGTTATCCAACAAAATGGCACCTACATACTTTAGTCAAATGTAAATAAACTTTATAAAAAAATCTTTTGAATTTTTATATAAAACGCGAAGAAACTTTTTCCCCAACCTAATATTACCGACGAAATAACTGCCGAATGTGATAATTGGGTTCTTCGACTTCCGCCGTATCATTGCCAGTACAATGCTATAGAACTAATATGGGCACAAATCAAAGGACAGTCGCTCGGAACAATACCCATCCCCCTTTTACGGCAAACAAGATGTCAGATTTATTAAAAAATGCATGTGCGGAAGTAACCGCCCAACACTGGGAAAAAATTGTGAGAAGAACCCAAAACATTATAGCGTCGGATTGGGAAATGCATGTGGCATTCTATAATATAGAAGTACAGGAACTTATAATAAATGTTTGGGAGAGCTCATCGAGTGACAGTGACGATTCATCAGATTTTGATTAAAATAAATAAATAAAGAATCAGCATAATATAATTACATCTTGTAATGAAATGTAATTAGTTAATAAATTTGTACAAAATTATCCGGCAATAGTTTAGTTTCTTACACTTTGTAAAATAATATCGAGTCTGTCATCGTGTTACGTTTATCGATAGCTCCATCGATAACACGATGACGGGGGACGGACGGACTATATAACCCCGGTCCAAGGAAATGCCCGGCCCCAAACAGGGGTGGACCCACGCCAGCCAGAGTCGCGGCACCGGCATTGTCCTGGTACCGAGGCCCTGACTTCTGGTGAGACAGAAAAGACAGGTGTTCTAGTGTGGGGGTCACTGGCTAGTTGCCGGAAACTAGCTGGTGACCCCCACACTACCTCACTATCTAGGTCACAGGTGTGATTTCACTTCTACAAAAAAAGGGCCCCCAAAGAGAAAGGGGCCTCGCAACTAACTAGTGCCTGCATTTTGTTATTTAAAAAAAAAAACAATTCTATCTGTTGAAAATGATTTAACAAGATCCATCAACGATACAGCAATCCTCGTATATGTGTCAGCATGGAAAAAGAATACCTTTTCTATGGTGTCAGTAAAGTGTAGAAAATAAAGTTTATTTTTTGTTTTATACCTGGGTCTATCACAATTACGATCTAATTTGTTCTTTTTGTGTTTTAATAGAATTTGACTTTTACATTAGCCTTTTTATTCGTTCTTTTATTATAATCATGTCCAAAACGTAATGCTATGTTCGAAATTTAGAAGCTTCTTATAATGGTTGGGTCCCAGAACTTCAGTCAAACTAGGGCCCCAAAAAACCACGATGTGCCCCTGCATAATTCTGTCGTCATTTTTTCAAAAACCAACTTAGACAAGTTCGTTACGTCCTTTCGCCTTCTTCCTTTGTATTTCGGAGGGTAGAGATGAGGAGCACCATCTCTGTGTTGAAAGTGTCCGTCAAACGCGGATAATAAGGGTGGCTGCGGCAACATAGGATAAATTGTAAAGGACGCGCCAAACGTAATTAAAGTGATGGCATATCTCTATCCCCCCCCCATACTTTGTACGTCACAGTTATTTGGGAAAAAGGTACAGAAGTGCATTTCTATAAGATAACAACACTTTAACTTCTTCAATTTTAGACTTAAGAAAATTTAATTCAATTTTCTCAAACCAGCTTCGTTTTGCAACGTATTTCTATCTAAGACTTACGTGTAGAAACTTCATAACAAAGTATAAGACGATCGATACATAAATAATACCTAGTATTAAAATGCACCATGCAGTATTTCACATTATTAACGACGGCAATGACTCACGTAAGGTCTAGGTAATAGACTTGTGACCTATACAAGCGTTTATTAAAGAACTGCCGTCTTATCAGTAAGCCTGTGTTTAATAATATTGAAGTACGATATTTGTAGTCGCTTACGTCCGTTTTGGACATTAATAGAGTAGGTACACGCCCCGGGATATAAGCTAGCTCCTTTTCGAGTTTAATTTAAATCCGTTCAGTAGTTTTCACGTGATGCTCTAACAGACAGACAGCTAGACAGAAATTCTAAAAGTTGCATTTTCGGAATCTGCTCGTCCAAATTAGCCCCCCTGATTTTTTTTCACATTTCTAAACGAATTGTACAAACTCGAACCATTTACGGGTTTATTGTAGTATAGATAGATTACAACAGCAGTTATTTGCGAAATAATTCAAAATTGAATAAATAAATTACATATTAAAGTAAAGAACGGGAGTAACAATCCAAATTGATCCTGTATTAAACAGTATTTTATTAACAGTAATATTAAAATAATTCATACTCTGTTGCAAAAAATATTATAATTAAATTTGCCAGGAAATGTTGCGCAATAGAGTAATGTGGATATTTTATCAGGTATTCACTTTATTATAATTTGTTAGTAAAAATAATATAATAATGATTAAAATAGGCGCGCGAATTTATTAATGTCGGGCTCTTATACGAAGATTTCCCTATGATTTCCGTTCCAGTGAATGGATCATCGACCACTGAATTAGTCCAAAGGAGACTTTCATGTTCCACTTAAAAAATATCACAAAGCAACACTTTAGGCGCGACCTTTAACGCAAATTTGAAGCCAGCGATAAAAAATTTAGGTCTTTAAATAGGGTGCTATACGTGCGAGCAAGTACATATACTTAGTCTGGCCATAAATACTGTTACAATTAAAAAGAAACAAAATATTACATTTGAATTTGGAATCTGTCATTTTTATATGATTGTTCATTATGTTTTCTCATTTTGGCGCCAATACATTGTACAACATTTTGAGATATTAAAATGGAGTGGGGCGATAAAAAGAACCGAATCGCTGTGATTACATTACACAAAGTAGGTATGGAGCCAAATGCAATTTTTAAAACTCTCCATACGCTTGGTATTAGTCAAATGTTTGTGAACCGGGCTATTAATAGGTACAATGAGACCTCCTCTGTTTGTGACAGAAAAAGATCTGGCCGTCCACGAAGTGTTCGTATGAAAAAGGTGGTCAAAGCAGTAAGGGAAAGAATTCGAAGAAATCCTGTCCGAAAGCAAAAAAAAATATTTCGGGAGATGAAGATATCACCTAGAACCATGTCGCGTATTTTAAAAGATGACTTAGGACTTGCAGCCTATAAGAGACGCACTGGTCATTTCTTAACTCATAATTTAAAAAAGAATAGGGTGGTAAAATCGGAACAACTATTGAAGCGGTACGCAGAGGGAGATCACAGAAAATTTTTGTTTACGGATGAGAATTTTTTTTAAATTGAGCAACATTTTAACAAACAAAATGACCGTATTTATGCTCAAAGCTCTAAGGAAGCTTCTCAATTAATCGACAGAGTGCAACGTGGGCATTATCCGTCTTCAGTGATGGTTTGGTGGGGTGTTAGCTATGAAGGATGACCGAGCCATATTTTTGTGAAAAAGGTATCAAAACATGGGCACAAGTGTATCAAGATACCATTCTTGAGAAGGTAGTTAAGCCCCTTAACAACACCATGTTCAATAACCAAGAATAGTCCTTCCAGCAAGACTCGGCGCCGGGTCATATAGCTCGGTCCACGCAGTCTTGGTTGGAAACGAACGTTTCGGACTTCATCAGAGCTGAAGACTGGCCGTCGTCTAGTCCCGATCTTAATCCGCTGGATTATGATTTACGGTCAATTTAAAGAGAGTACGGCTTGCTCTAAACGCCATGATAATTTGAAGTCCCTAAAACAATGCATACGATTGGCAGTGAAGAATTTTCCCATAGTAAGATTGCGTGCTTCCATTGATAACTGGCCTCAACGTTTAAAGGACTGTATTGCAGCTAATGGAGACCACTTCGAATAAGCTTTTTATATTTTAAATTGTTTTATATTTATGTATTAAACTAACACAATGTAAAAGTTATAAATGTTATTTCCAATAGAAAACAATATTTTTTCTTTGTTACAATATTTATGGCAAAACTAGGTATATACTAATGACTCGGCGAAGTTCAAGTAATTATGGTGAGAGACGGTCGAAAAAGGTTCTAGAGCCGTAAGTTTGCGTATTTGCTCGCACGTCTATCACCAGATTTATATTATCAATTATTAATATCTTGTATATTTTAATTATCAATTAAGGATAAACTCATTTCTATTATCTATATAAACATAAATTTAACCCATTCATTGTCATTGAATACAATCTTGTGCTTTCATATTGTGTATTTATCTGTCGATTAAAAAAAACTCACTAGCTGGAAACATTTTCACTGAGAATCGTTTTGATGTAGTTATCGATTTACTTTGGCTTTATTATTCCAATTCAGATTCAGCTAAGACAGATCTGGAAAGTACTATTACTCACCGTATGAGAATATTCGTGCGCTAGTAACCGGCACGCTGTTGAGTGCGCCTATATGGTTCAGCACGGCGCACCTGTAGCCGTGGCACTGCGAGTAGTGCACGTAGGTGCGTATATATACGCTCTCAGAAGTGTTGCCGATGCCGGGACATATAGCCACGGTGACGTCATCTGTGAACATTATTTGAAGTTTAGTCATACGTCGGGAAGTGATTTACTCAGGTGTTCGACAGTTGCTATGGTTACAGAAAGCTTACAACATCATACAATGACATCACAATGCAGTTACTTTTGTTAGTAATGATTTGATACTACGGTATTTTCCGCAGCTTCGTTAGCGTAATTTGACTGGGGGCATGTTCAGTGGAAATACGCGGCCACGTGACGGACACGAGACAAAAGTATCTTATTAAATTCACAGTAGTCATTTGACTATATAGAATTTTGACGTTATAACAACAAAAACAACACATTACATATACAAAATGAATTGAAGTGACGTCACAGTCTGTGACTTCAGTTAATTTTTTTATTTCATATTCAGTTATTCAAATTTCGCTCTTAGATCTTTTCCCCTATACTTACATGTTTTATGTATACATATTTAAATCTTAGTGAGTAGAATGAGTCATGTAATTATATTCTTATCATCTCAGTTGATTTTTTAATCAGAAATTAGAGTTATAAACATGCTTTAAGGTCAAACGATTCTTACTTTATTATTTTTTCAAATGTTTGAATACATAATTATTGTCACAAGTGTTAAATATTTTTTGCTGTCATAAATCTGTTACACTAAAGCCAGATCAAACAATTAATGAAACACTTGGATTAATCGCCTCTAATAAACAAATTTATCAAAATTAATTGAACAATTTTCAATTGTTCAAATATAAATTTATTATTTATGGGTTATATTACTCTGTTTAATGCCTTCATTTAATTGTGTATTGCTGTCATTACCAATAGCAAATACATACACACATAACTTCACGCCAGTTCCCTTGCGGGGTAGGCACGAGCAACAGACCGCCATTCAGGCTTATTCTTACTCACCTCACTGGCTTCTTTGACATTCATAGCTCTTGTCATGCACGCTCTTCTGTTCTTAAAGCTTCTGAAATCACCTTCGGCTAGTACACGATCGATTTGATCATGGAAGGTGTGTCGTGGCCTTCCACGACTTCTGCATCCATCCACTTTTGCATTGTATATCTGTTTAGTCATTCTTTCATCATGCATTCTTTCCATATGCCCGAACCACCGGAGCATTCCTTTCCTTACCTTCACCCCGACACTCTCTTTCAGACCAACTCTCTTTCTTACTTCGGTATTACGAACGCGGTCCACGAGCGTCACTCCGCAGATTTTGCGCAGCGCTCGCATCTCGACCGCGTATACTCTACTTTCATGCTCTCTCTTCCATACCCAACTCTCGCTTCCATACGTGACCGTAGGTACCAGTACCGCGTTGTGTATGGCAAGCTGGGCCTTCTGGCTGAGGTTCTTAGCGCCTAGAAGTTTGCCTAACGCTCCATTCACACTATACCCCAAATTCACTCTTCTTTCTATATCAGCGGTGTACCTTCCATCCCTGCTAAAAGCACATCCAAGATATACAAACTCATTCACTTGCTCCAGCATAACATCATCGACCATTATCCTTGCATTCGTTCTGGTTTCTTCTCTTTCAAACACCATAACCTTTGTTTTCTTCGCATTCAATAGCAAATACAAGACAGTATTTTATGTAGTATCGCATATTTTTCTTAATATTTTAAGACTTTCGTATTTTCTATTTCATACACTATGTCAATCTCTTTCTTTAAAATAGGTACACCGCTCTATCAAATTTAAAAAAAAGTAATGTATAAATTACTTACATAAAAACACCGTTTTAACCTATTTAACGATATAAGTGTGCTGTGAGCGCATTTAAAATTATACGCGAGGCGAAAATGTGGCAAATCCAGGTAGGTACCTACTACAATGTCGTGGAGTGGAAACACTCTCAATTCTGCTATTACTACCTCGCCAAAATACCCGGACACTATCGTCTCAATTGTAGGTTTGCTTAATTACGGTATTCTGTTAATTCCAATGTTTATAAGCGAAGTGTTTAAAATTTCGGTAGCTTTTGCCAGTTCTGCTAATGGTAATATCTACCAATTTTTTTCTACTATTATTCCGACGCGACGATATCGAGAAGATATTCAAGATTTAGGAGAATACGAATTTTTGACACTTGCAATAGAATGATACTTTAAACACCTTCACAACGGCAAGATATCGAAATAGCAGAATCGGGCCCCAGCAGTCTACAAGGCGTGGTTTTTATTTTTATATAGTCCTTAATCCTCAACATTCAAGTCTGCACCTGGGTGTAACGATGCTATACTAGCTACGAGGCTGATTCCAGACTAGTATTAGATATAGACTATAGGTATATCTTTATTAAAAACATTAGCTGTGCCCGCGAGGTCGTCCGCGTGGAATTTGCTTTCCAAACCCTCCGATTTTGAAACATTCTTCATTGGTGCTCCGCTCCTATTGGTATTAGAGTGACGATATATAGCCCATAGCCTTCCTCGATAAATGGGCTATCCAACACTGAAAGAATTTTTCAAATCAGACTAGTAGTTCCTGAGATTAGTGCGTTCAATCAAACAATATATTAATTAGTATATTTAGCTACAACACTAATACTTACATTTTAAATATCGCGATATCTTTTGAATGAAACGTCCGAATTGAATAATTCAAAAAGTTCTAGAAAGGTATTGAATTCGTCTTGAATATGGAGTAATTTATTTTGATAAGGATTAATACTAAGGTACAAAATAAAGTGTTTTTGAAGCGACGGTATTTTAATTATTTAAAAAAATAAAAGAAACCACTTATTGTGAGATAACTACAATAGTTAGACATATGGTTACGCGATATTTTTTGTAGACAATTATATGTTCTGCAAAGTGGTAGTACATTATTTTGTTCTATAATTAATAGTTTTCGCAGCGCACGCCGTGCAAGGATTTTTTCGGGTCATTTTTTTACACCTTGGGTTACATTATTGGACTTTTAGTAAAGATCCCTAATTTTTTCGTAAATATAATATAGGCTTCCTCGATAAATGTACTATTCAACACTGAAAGAATTTTTCAAATCGGACCAGCGGTTCCTGAGATTAGCGTGTTTAAACAAACAAACAAACAAACTCTTCAGCTTTCTAATATTAGTATAGATTAACACGTGAAGTCAGGCCTCGTGTAGTAATGCGCACGTCTGGATTACCGACACGGGCAAACCACTGAACCTCCTTGTGGTATTCAATAGCCACTGCCGGCAAAATAATAAAAAATGTACATATCCGGAAAAATAAAATCGCCCAAGTGCGTGTCAGTCCAAGTCCAGTTAAAGATACCATAAGGTGATGAACGGCAACTGTTTGGTTTTGTAATTTGGCTAGGGAACGCAAGCAGTAAGTTAAAAATACCCGAAAATCTCGCAGATTACAAATAGTATTTTGAAAAAATCCAAGTTTCGTTAAAGATATTTATTTCAGCTTCACCTTGAATTTATTCAAAAATTTCTACCCGGTAATTTAAATCAGAAAGGAGAAATTACTTTTACGTCTTTGAAAGCGAACATCTCGTCACCGATTGACTAATATTAATCGTAATATAGAATATTTCTTACAAACAGTATTGAAGAACCTAGAAAGGGTTGACATACTTAGGCAGTCGGACTATCGGAAGTACGGACGATTGTATAAGAGTTCGATATTTACCGAAATCGCTACGAAATCCAAAAAATATTTGTGGAATTCGAAATAATAGGATTGAATTGCAGCAAAACCCGATTTGTTCAAAGGTTTACGGATGACCGAAGGTTTACGAAGCAACAATATTGTGTCTACTGATGTGTGTCCATTTCTGATATTACATTTATTTTTGTGAAAGTGAAACTTGAAGTAATACGAGTACACATTATACGTATAACATGTATGGACCTACGTATGCGAGCATTACTAAGCCGTATTCAATGATAAAGGTTCTAAACAGCCTTTATTTACTACTTACATGTTCTAACATTTAAATATTATATTACATATTATAAACCAACCCTAATATCGTTAGAGCCCTTCTTTTAAAACAACCTACATTTCATGTCTATCGGTTATGTGTATATCAAATGCAAACAAAAGGAGGACCTAATGTAAACATGTAACGGCTGGAAGTTATCTGTTAAGAATGCTCACCTTTGATCTGAAACACTCATGAAGGCCTTTTTAAAAAAAAGAGGGAACGTAAAAGCACCAAAGAACAAGCAGAGTATTCGCTGAGTAAAGAAAGAGAAAACAAGGTAGATGTTAGGTTTTATAGGAGACAAAATTATAATCATGCAAAGTCATGTACATTGGGTAATGTTGTCGAATTAAAGACTGGTTAAAGAAAACTAACTTAGCTCGAGGTATTAACCCGAGAATACAATATTGCGGAGGGTGTATAGAAATATTCAAATACCTATTCATTATTTTTATCCAACTCATAATAGGAGGAGGTTCTCAATTTGTCCGACTGTGGTTTATTTTATGTATGTTACACGATTTTTTCCGTTAATTGTAGAGCGATTTTCAAATATAAATAATAAATAAATAAATTTTTCAAATATTTTTATCTACAGTGAATAAGATTTTCAAATATCTTTATCTACAGTGAATAATTCTGAAGTTGTCCTACTGTTACCAAGTCAGAATCTGATGAATAGATCCCAGGAAAATCGTGATCAACCCTCGAATATTATAGGCACGTACAAAGTGTTTCATATATTTATGTTTACTAGTGGTCGAAATTCGACCACAAATAATTTAAATTATAAGTTTGAACATTGTTAAGGTTCTGTTGTCAAAGACTATATTTCTATAATCACAGATTTCGCCAAGGCTACACTGTTAATTTGACTTTAACAATAAACAAAAGAGTATATATGCGTGTGTGTGTCAAATACATGGTAGTGTGTGTAATGTTTTTTTAATTGATTTAATGTATTTTTTATGGATAATAAAAAAAATATTAGCATTCTGCACTCCTTCTCTATATAAACTATAAATGTGCGAAATTTCATAGTCCTCCGTCTGCACAATTTTCGTAAAAAGGGGTAAACAGTTTTTGCTTCACGTATTAATATAATGATAAGTTATTCAATTATTTGCGTCACTAAAAAGTAGAAAATAAAAAACAAAACTGAATTCAAAACTAAAAAGTCGGTCTGTGACTGAACTAAAGTCGATGCCAAGTAAAATATAAAATACGACAACAAAGGAGGTGGCCAATTTCTGCCTAGTTACTTAGTAAAATCTCTATAAATATTGTTACAACCTAGGCCCCGACAAAGATCAAATTCCACGTACAAATCTGTAAAAGCACATTTTATTACCTGTCGGCATTTGAACTGATTGTAAGCCTTTTATGATCGTCTACTTTTGTTCCGTTATTTATTGGCATACGTTTCTAAGTTATTGTGGAGAACAGCCAATTGTTATATTGTACTTGCTAATTCGCATCATTAGCCAGGTGTTGCGGATTACGATTACAAGCTAATTCTAGGAAACTGTCAATCTTGTCGGGCGGGCACATTTTGCATTTGTGAAGTATAAAACGACGGCCTGATGGAGAGGATGGGATAAAAATATATTTATCTTTCTGTTTGTTATGCTTTTACAAATATGGGGGGGTAAAGGGATTGAATTACTCTGTTCTTACGTTTACGCATCAACAGTGCGATTATTTTATTATTATTGCTTTCGTACACGGATTAATAAACTTGATTTGCCTACGTTTTGAATACTTATTAAGGATGAGATGCATTAATTGCGGGATTGCAGTGGAACGATTGAGACGAAAAAACAAAAGCTTATCTTGATTGTTTCCCATATAATGCGTGAATTTTTGTTCGTTGATTTATAATATACTAGGATATGCCCGTGACTTCGTCCACGCTTGACTTGAAATTTCCGCGCGATGCCCGGGACAAAAAGTACAGCATAATTACAAAAATATATATAAGCTATCGTTTAAGGGGTGTCGTGTCGGAATCTGTGTCGGAATATTAGCTAATTTTTATACAACCGCAAAAACTTGTTATCGATCAGTGCAAAAATCACATTGGAATTCGATTTTAATAAATCTGGTAATTTTAAATCATTCCCTGAAAAATTCCCACTGGAGTCCCAGTATAAAAAGTAGCGCAGATTTTAAGTGTAGGGATTACTGTCGATCAATGAAATGCGCATCGAAATCGGCCCAGAAGTTTTTACGAGAATCCCGAAAAAACCGACAATCCAACAAACAGACAAGCGATCTAAAAAAAAATAATTGCATCGTGTTCTCCATCATTTATATAGTCTATTCAAGTTGTTTTTTTTAATAGCTTCAATGTACAGACAGACGCGGACGCGGCATGTTTAGAATTTTATAATATAAGCATTGAGATATAACATGTCTCTAAGAATATAAGTTTCTTAAAACTGTACGATTTGGATGTTTTTGCGTTATTTAGTACCTTATTTGAGGAAGGTAAGCTATATAGTATCACCCAGAGCAAAACACTAAATTGCGGAATTGAACCGCATGCCTAGTTAAAGTAGGTAACACAACTAGCACCAATCATAAATTTGTACATATAGAACTTCTATTGATATATACATCATTGTAGTATCTGTACATTCTAAATATTTGTAATAATCACACCTTCATGTTCAGATCCAACTGGCTCATACAAATCGTAGGTGAGGGTCGACTTATCGGGAAGCACCAGCGATATTCGGCCGCCAATCGGCCAGGGACACCGCACGCGGCCTATTAGGCTGTGCAAGATTGTTTGGACGTGACCGCTGAAGCCCCATAACCTCGTTGGTATATATCTAGAAATAATGTATATGGTCATTTATTTATTTATTGTAGTATAGGTTTGATCACGATCTTACCTTTGTTGTGGAGCTATGGTCAAGGCTAGAGCATGTTTAATAAGAAGGTATAAATTCACAGAGAACTTGAAGACAACCAAATTGTAGGTATTGGGAAAACAGACACAGTATTGAGTGTGCATGCAAAGTAAAAAAATAATAACAGCCCATAAAAGTCCCACTGCTGGGTATGGGGGCTTACCGTTATAGAGGTACAGACAGTATACCCGCCATGCTTGTCCCAGGTGGCTTGGCACGTTTGACACATCGGTTATCTCAATGTGCCGGTTTCATTAAGATGTTTTCTTTCACCTTTAGCATGTGGTAATTGAAACAATATGCACATTAGGTTAGAAAATTGTCTAACTGGTGCATAATTGATTTTGGGATGCATAAGCTAACCATTCAGCTACCACGGCTTTTTCATATGTTATCAATCTATTATCACATCTGATACAAAATAAACAACAATAATAATTTATTAATATATCTTTATCTCCATCACTCTGTGTATGTCACAGCCATTCTTCTCAAAAACAATTGGCTCTATGCTTGACTGAAGTGAATTAGTGTAGTGTGTATAATCTGTAATTATAACATATATACACATTATAGTGTGTATAACATGTAAGGGATAAAACAATTTTTTAGGGCTAAGAAGAGTGGTCTGTAGATAGGTCTTCAAAAGTCATAGCAATGTTTCTTTATATTTTTTTATTGAAGTGAGCTATGTGCTTTCAGATTTAAAGTGTATCTTAATTATATAAAATATTTGTTATATTCATTATCAACATTCAAGAATATCATTAAAATAAAGTGTAACACAACAATACTCAATACTAGTATATTTAAATGACAAATTTCATGGCCATATAACCCACTGTCCCATAAGTTACTGTATTGTAGTTCTCTTGATAATGGGGCATTACCATCTTATTACAAGCTTTTATTTAACTTGCAATGGATGTACCTATGTATGTATGTATGTAAGTTCAGTTGGAATCTTGCAAGTTAAATTTGACCAACTTCCCGGTTTCCCATTGAGCTGAAATTTTGCATACATATGTATATTGCGTGACAATGCAATAATATGGTACCATGGAGCTGATCTGATGAAGGAGTCAGAAGGTGGCCAAAGGAACTCCTGTACTAAACAAAATAGACCCGTTGTGTTTGGGCTCGTTTTACTTGTCTTGGCTAGCACTCTGCGGCTACATGATATCCAAAATCTCAAAAGCTTGTATTTAAAAACCTTTTTGAAAAATCTTATGTTTACT
Source organism: Dendrolimus kikuchii (assembly GCA_019925095.2). Lineage (NCBI taxonomy): Eukaryota > Metazoa > Arthropoda > Insecta > Lepidoptera > Lasiocampidae > Dendrolimus > Dendrolimus kikuchii. Next base: position 9,490,055 of record CM034390.1, on the reverse strand, counting down.
TAGCATACTTCTTTTCCTCTAAATGTGAGAGTTTCTTCAGGATACAGATACAAAATTTGCAAGAGAGGCCATATACAATTCATTTTTAAAAAGTTTAAAGAAAACACTTGTTTCATAAACATATAAATGATTATTACTTATTGGTATTTCATGAGAAATTGTACAAAAAGTACAATATAGTGCACATGGTGTACAAAACTAGATTGGTCATGATTATATATTACGTAAGATCCCTTGATATAAGGTTTAGAATAAAGTATCGAAACTAATTCTATGATTCATCTGAAGTCATCAAACAATATGATGTACCAAGGTCAGACCAGCATTAGCATGTGGGTGATTCATATCTGATTTTAATAGCTACATAAATCAGTATTGGTTGATCACTTGAGTTTCTTAATAATAAATATTACAATTATTGCTTATATATATTGTGAAAGAAAATTAGACAAATAGACTGCAAGATTTCATAGAGGCAACAAATGTCCACTGTTCTTATCATTTGGCTGTGGAATTGTAACAATGCATTTAATCAAAAATATTAAATAACTCACATTTCAGAAACTACTTAAACAATGTAGTTCCAAACAATTTTTAACTAAAATATTTTTATGTTTTACCACATTAAATATGTCCAAAATTTTTACTTTATACTTCAAGTGCAATGGAAAAATAAATAGTTATTTAAGAGTTTAGAAACAATTATCTTGATACTTGAATAAAAAACTCATATTGAAAATAATATATTACGATCCTCATTATTTTTAAAATCAGACTGACAATAAGTTTTAGTTTGATCACTGTTTCGCTGGACTTGTGTTGTAGTGAAAGCACAAAGAATATACCTGTTAAGTATTCCTGTTAAATTATATTCAAATAGATCCAATAACTTTGTTATAAAAAATGACTGTGACATACATACCAACGAAGACAAAGGGCAATGATTGATGACTTTAGAAATGTTCCATTTTAAGCAAAATTGCATAATCTGAAAAGGATAATAATCCCCACAAATGCCTAAAAGGCACCAAGACAAATATAAAACTTAAATGGGAGTTTTTGTACTGTTACATGTGAAGTTATTTTAATTTCTTTAATAACTGTCACAAAATAAAAGAAAGTATAACACTCAACTTAAATGTATAGCTTAGGATGTTTATTATTATTATATAATAGCAAATTAAAGAAGACTAATTAAAATGGTTGTTAGAAACTAGTACATCATGACTATGTATTTTGCCATCACATATAACTTTGAAAACACAGATTTATGCTAATTGAAATTAAGTATGATCTAATCTGATGTACATGAATAAGAGGCATTTGTATCTTTCAAGAGTAAAATATTGCCACAAATGAATATATTAGAACAATAATAACAACTATGTTAATGTATATCATAATTCGTATTTTAATTATACTTTCCTCAGAGATAATGATAAAGTATTGTTTATAATGATTGTGTTGGTTTTTGAATTTATTACAGATAATGACATCACGCAATCATTCTACCATCTCCCGGTTTTACGGCGCACCGCGCTGAGTGACACAGCTGTGAGACCAACAAAAAAACGCATACAATCTAAAGTACTTACGGTTCGTTAAGAAATGCTGAAATAAATAAAATATTTTCAATAAATCTTCTATCTCTTCCATATATCACGGGTTTCTGAGGCTGACTATTAACATTCAGAATTCGGAAAAGTATACACAATATAACAGCAACAACAGCTAAAAGAACCGTTGACATGGTTTAGTATTTGGATTTACTAATAGAAACCAATCTGTGGAATAGATTTTTTCTTAGTATCGGCAAAAATATTATTCCTCCATTGAAGGAGGAAAACAAACACCCACTCGTTACAAAATACAGCGGAAACTAAAAAAAACTATAAACATTTGACTGCCCGCTCTGAGGCTCTGACAAATGATAATTTTTATCGCTGTCAAACATCAAAAAATGCACGAGTTTTTGGCGGGAACTGAAAGGAGACGTTGTGCTGTGCAGTTTTATTTTCTAAAAATGTGTAAAATTACTCTAAAATGAACAATAGTTGTAGGATATTGATAGTTCTTGAGTAGTAATTATGTGTTTTGTGAGAAATGTGAACTGTATAGTCAAATGTGGCCTTTTGAGTTTTCACAAGAACTCCCTTGAATAGCGTTAGTTGTAGCCTACAATACAACTGCGCGACTATTATACGAAGACTTAAAATCAGAATTGGCTGTATGGACTAGATTCCTTTGCCTGCCTTTGTGGCGAATACAACTACTACTACTCAAAAAATGCACTGTTGTAGGCAGAGATAAAACTTATATGCTGTAGCAAGAAGCTGTAAGCTTCTTGTGCTGTAGGTACTCAGTAATGATTACTATTGGTAGAAATTAAATAGAATTTCCCAAAGGAAACTACAACCAATCAAAATTGGTTGTAATGTTCAAATATGTGTTTTTATAGGTTATATTTTTTATTTTACTAGAGAAAATACACGAAACCAAGCCTTTTCACCCAAAAAGTCGTATACTTTTTTACTACTTTAATCTCCATAAATTTTACTTGGATTCTTGCGCGAAGTTGCAAATTGAACTGCATTTATATTAAAGTACTCTGTGAATTGCACTAAGTGGGGTAGAACTAGAGTAGAATAAGTAGGAAAGCAGACCCCGGGCGTCGCAGAGAACGCTCCGATCGCAACCGGGATTTAACGCTCGGATGATGTGAATTGCGCTAACTATTGCAGGTATGACTTGAACCAAATCAGTTTTGCATAAATAGGTACACAATACAACTGTGGAACCCGGCTACAAAACATGAGCGCTTTGTGTATGTTAGCAGTGTCCATTTTACCATAAGATTTAATCTTCAATAACATTCTTAATTCTTATAGATCTAAAACTATTGCACATGTACGGTGATTAAATTGGCATAATTTTATATTCAGTCCATTTACGAGAAGTAGCAGATAATCAACTTTCCTTAGGTCTCAGACGGACTATGTGGCTAGCCGGAATCCGATCAGCCACCCGGCTGCCTGCAAGTGAGAAAATGTTTGTAGAATTTATTTTATATTCTATACGTAGTACAAATTATATTGTACTCCACTCATCGCTGACCAGTCACACATTAGTAATTCTACCGCATACTGCGGGTAATTTTACATAGTATCCTAATAGTATGTGGGGTAATTCACAGAGTACATTAATATAATGGGGTAACCGGACGGCAGCTAACATAATGCATTTCTTTACGCTTAGGAAACTGCTGCCTGTCGTAACTGTAAAGAATCCAGTTATTATAATGATTTTATTTATATGGCGTGGTAACAAGACCTTGACGTCAAGTTTTAGTTCATTCAGTCTAATCATCAAACCTGAGGAATGACCATCCATCTTCACCTGTAAAAAAACGGTCTCAGCCAAGTTGTCGGTACTTAGAATACCTGAAAAATTGTAGGCCTTTGCCTGAGGGCTAACTTTGTCCGCAATAGAGTTCTTGTGGCAGTTCGAAGACACATTTCACTTAGCAGGTTTTCTCCACAAAGAAAGACAATACAACAGTTATTTTGACCAAAATATAAATAATTTATGAAAACAAATAATAATAATAAACAAATATAATAACTTTTATTTTCCAGACAAAAAGAAAATATATCAACTGGGTGGTATTATTAGACAGATCATTTCTGTCTGGCATGTCAGTCAATTTGGATAAAGCCACCAAAATGATCCATGTAAACATAACACTCACGGTTTATATACGTCATATTGTCCAAACGTGCCCCTCCCATTCCACGTCGTGTTATGTACACACGTACATAAGATAAAAATACCAGTTTAAAGAGAACATAAGTTTATTAGAGAAAAGATGTTCATCAGCCTAAAGTAACTAATTACCAATAAATAACAAAAATGCGAATACTTTTATGATTATAAAACACACATTCCGAATAGCTTACATGAGATTAAAGAAAGAAATAAAACAAAAAGCAGTCTATGAATCGTTGGTAACCAGTCATATAAAACTGTTGATTTTATAATACACTAGGTTTAATTAGAACATTGCTATCAGATTAATTATTGCATATTGTTTTCGTATTATTTGTAAATTCAATCTATGAATTTACTACATTATTTTATAAATTCTAAACTCTGACTCAGGGCACCCAATTCTGCTATTTCAATATCTTGGCGTTGCGAAGATATTCAAAGTACGATTGACTCCATTGAGAGAGTGTCAGAAATTCTTATACTACTAAATCCACAATAACTTCTCGATATCGTCGCGGCAGAATAATAGTAGAAAAAATTGATATTACCATTACCAGAGATGGCGTAAGCCGAAATGAATATTGAAAATCTACCAAAAATTTAAACATTTATTTAGCAAGTTTTCGCTTATAAATATTTACAAAGAATGAAAGCACGCTATTTGAATGAGCAGTATATTGAAATCAGGCAAACCTACGATTGAGACAATAGTGTCAGGCGATTTTGATGAGATAGTAATAGCAGAATTGGGCCCAGGGTTTACCTGGGCTTTCAAGTTATTTGTGCCGCTATTGTTAAACCCCCCCGTCTTCTATTTTGGGGCGTATACTACATCAGGATTGGTTGGACGATTATTCATACAAAATCAGGAAGGTATAAAAGGTTACAACTAGAGGTGGACTATTACCGGGTTTGCCTTTTTACTACTTCTACACCACTTTACTTCGAACGTCCGCAATAAGTAACTGTTTCTCGAAAATTCAGGTAAACCCCGAGACTTTCCAATCGTAAAGCAAACATTTTGGCACAGCTCACTCACTGCAGAGCTTCTATAGCTCATCGACTGTTCGTTTGCTTATCGGTTTAAAATTTGACATAAGCTCTAAACAAGTAATGTCAAAATTGAACCGATGATGGTAAGGCAAGTGAATGATTGGTAAGATATAGGAACCGACCATTAACGAGTGCCCTGTGCACAATTCCCGAGTCGGGCGAGCTGTGTCTAAATACATACGTGATGATCAGGCCTCATTCAGAGATTAACTATTTCGAAATGTATCTAGTTCAAATACTTATACAAGTTCTATAATCTAGTTTGTGACGCGCTGTTCAATTTTTATACACGTGTATAATATAACTTTTCAACAGTTACCATAATCTAGAATATAATATAGAGATGTACATAATTTTTGAATCCAAGTGAGCAACTTTTTATTATATTTTTATCAACTATTTATAATCTATGAATAATATCAAATTGTATAATATATAATCTGTAAGTCATTGTGTAAGGCATAGCTATGTGAGCGAACCTGGCATAGCTAGGGGATATTCACTATCTAATCAGATACGGTTATTTTTTGATAATCAGTTAATTTATTTCCTTAATATTAAATTTACATGACATCAAACATGAGCTAGACGGGGCCATATGCTTAATATTGAACTACAAAACCAGATTTAGAGATCAATATGCTAGCAGAGAAAATTTGGATTCACATATTACAAGTTTTGCATGTTCAGCTAAAAGCTATCTCTCAAATTGTAAAAGATCCTTACAAAAATAATATACACAGCTATAAATATATTGCATAACTTAGTGTCATATTAGTATACATCCTATAATGAGAAACTTAAATACAACAAGTAATTGTTAAATACTTATAATGCGAAGTCATATGATTATTGAGCCATCGGCCATCCCGTGGCAATAAATATCTGTACATAGCCTTATTTTATACTATCGAATAAAACTATAATACACATTACATAGTAAATCAGACAAGGTGCCATTGAAAATGGTAAATAACGTCGCAGTAAAGTTTCTATATTTTATCATGGAAAAAAGAATATTCGTAATGACTAATCAATCACCTATTAAAAAATGTGGCTTTAAGAAAGCCCCCAAATTTTGTATTTTCCGAGGTCGCCCAAGTGTCTTCTCTTGCGTTTTGATAGAGCAAAACAACATTGTTTATGTCATACTAGCCATGCTGAAATCGGTATCTTGATTATAGCGCTTAGGGTCGGCTCGAATGGTATTGTATCACGCCCTCAGAGAATATCGGCATGAAACGGTTAGCCTTGTGCCAATCCTGTTTCATGCGATGAGTGAGATTTGCGATGGTCCACTTATCCTCCGTTCCATTCTCTTCATCTCATACCGCCTATCCCAATCCCCTCTATTCCATCGTTTAGGACGACATAGGCCGGTAACGCGTTCGCTTATCAAAACGCAAGACCAGAAAAATAAAGTGTCGCGGTGCCCTCTATAAAAGTAAGTCTTAGAGCTTTTTCAGTTACATTTTACTGGGTCGCTGTCATTATTAGTATTATACTGCCTTGATCTTATGAACCTTTTACTTTCCACATTACTATTAGAAAATTAATATTACAAAAAAATTAAATATATGATAAGATATGGGAAAGGAAACCTTATGATATTTATAATTATGATTTTATGTTTAAGAATTATGTTGTTTTGCATTAAATGAACGATATCATACCGTCTACAATTGAATGACTCTGTCACATAAATTTTCCCACATATATAATAGTGCAAAATAATATAAATGAATAAATATTTCTCTTGGTGCAATTTCTACTCTTTCTTTCTCTTATTTCATAATATAAGTTGGATCGGCCTATGGGCCGATCATATAGTTTTTCCAGCCGGATTTGAACCAGCGATCTATAGACTGCTGGTATTTATTTTCTGGCAGGAGATGAAGGACCATATTATGATCGAGACACAGGCCGATCCGATCAAACTTGCTTAAAAATTTATTTTAATTTGATTGAATTTATATGACAAGGTCAATCAATTATTGAAGTTGCCAACAACTGGTAGAAAATTGAAATACTATTATCGAGATTACGTTAGTTTCTACTAGCCGTTCATTCTGCTTACTAGTAGAAAACTGAAATTCCATTTATAGGCTTTGTCAAATTTGAACAAGTAATGCTTATGAGTGGGTAGATAGAAATACGAGATTCGACGAGCACAAGTCGCGGTCGTTGCAATCTGGAAGAGGTTATCGGCAAACCTGCGCAGGGCTAATATACGTTTGTTGAAGAATTTAACAATACAATGACCATATCACCGCGAGCGAAACCACATGGTTTACTCCTAGTATTAAAAAACGACATTACTAACATTATAATGGCAAAATGAATTAGCTTATTTGCTTACATAGTATATACTTAAAACTCGATTATAAATGTAACACTTAAATATGTATGTATATTTCGATATCTTTCTGCTGAGATGATTAATATAAGGCATTCTTCATTGTGAATTGTATGTGTAATAAATAAGTGATGACTCGCCGCACACAGAGATTATAAAGGCTAATTATTTTTTGGTTATTTTAAATGTAATAAACTAATAGTGTATATTGACAATTTATTCTTATTAAGCACAATAACTGACACCAGTCTTACTAAAGTTTACGATATCTCAAATTCAGCAACAAATTGAAACTAACCATGAAAAGAACTGTGACGTACATAGAGGGACGAAATACATATAAAAAAATTATTTAAAACACCATAAATGTCGGTTGAAAGTCTGCAGTGGCTTTCTATATCCAAACGCAAAATTCATTCAGTCGCCAAGCAATAAATATAGGATTAAGGGACTTGTTTAGAATCATTAGTTGATTTGTCATTCTTAGTAGGTTTCTAACACCATATTGTTAATATTAAATGGCAATTATCGACCCCCGAGTGCGGCATCGTGCTTAATTAAATTGATAACCAAAACAATTAAACAAACATTGAGATGCTTCACTAACATACTAAAACAAATACAAATTGAAATAAGTGTTAAACTACACAATCTGATGTAACCTATCTATACATTTTTTTTTCTTATTGTAGATAGAAATTAGACATTACTTCTAAGCAATTTATATTTCAATATAAGAATAGATAGATAGGTAAATGAAAATAGCCCTTAAACAATCAAATATGAAACTATTGTGATGTAGTACTTGATTTTACTTTAAAACTGTGGCTTATCTTTCTATTAATGAATAATTAGCATTATAAATTATATTTACAAGAGTCGCATAGATATACAGCAATGTCTTAAAGACAACAGCACAGAATATATTCTAGTAGAATGATGATCACTTCACACAGTGTCGAATCAGGCAAACAACCAGTTGGTCACAGTTAAACTTTGACAATGTCTAACAAGTGGTTTACAAGTTTCTAAGAAGACAAATTTTTTTTGGATGAGAGTTCATTCCTTGACATTTTTGTAGAATCTATTATAGTATTACACGAATTATAATGCCCATCAGCAGTTTTCATTTGCGCTGATAAGGCGGATCGGTTTCCGACATGTACATAATCTTTAACCTTTTAAAACGGAACCACCACAAATTTGTTGCCGAACTGTCACACATAATATAGATAATTGAAACGAACGTTGAACCGATGCTTTCTCCCTCTAACTAGATAGAATTTGTATTAGAGTAAAAGAGACGATGTAATTCTCTTGGTTTTGGCGCGGCAGTTTTGATGGCAGCTGGCAGATTATGGATAAAAATAATATTAAATTTAGCCCCTTTTAAGGGATATTGAACTTCACTTGCAAGGTCAGAAGACAGAGTGCTGCTTGCTATGTATTCTTTATTCTGTCCAGCTTACACGATTTCGTACATTGTCGCGTGTATTAAAATTAGTTTACTGAGCAAGTAGATCGGGAGGAATTATTATTTGTGTAATACTGTAAACATCTATGTATTGAATACTTGGCTAAGCGTGCAATGTCCCACTGCTCAATTGTCAAGATACTGGAAATCCAATTGCAAAACAATACCGGTGTATCTATTCTCTTGTATCCCTTAGTACTTTGTATTAAGTGTCTTCTGTTACAAGTACCTCCATATAAATAGGGCATTAGGGCACAGTCACTATTCCACTGAAACACCACCGTTCCTTACAACCATATTCACTGCACACACTCAGACTGGTATGCGAAACAAAGGTAATGCCTAGTTTACACGAGCTTAACACTGTTTAACCAGATCGAAGTTATAAAGTCAGCCACTAGTCCTAAACACTGGCTGTTTTTCACTGAGCAATGAACAAACTTTGTTATCAGCATGAAATAATTTGGCTGTCAAGTTAGTAACAAACAAATTGTTTTATTGTATTGTATTTTTGGTCTAGGCGCAAATAAGTGTTGCCGCATTGAATGTTACCCGATTTTTAAAAATTATTATTTATAAGATTTTTTGTAAACACAATTGACGTTATTTTAATAATGTAATTTAAGTTAACTTGTCTTTAAGATATTACATGTATAAAATTTGTCATTTGACAAACAATTTATTATTTAGATCTTACAATTAAAAATTTTGGCTTTGCAAGTGAAGCAAAAGAATAAGATTCGTCAGAATTAAAATCTCGACTATAACACACAAATCCAGTGTAAGAGGCTTTAAGTTTTAACCATATTAACACACAATTTGGACACTTTTAAAGCAAGTTTTGGGTCAATCGTAACACCTAGACCAAAATAAATTTCTAAAGTCATCTTAGCCCAGCGGCCCCATTGTACATACAACAGAGGCTATCAAACAAGTGAGCTCGTGTAAACTCACCGACCTTTATTATTACCACTGCACAACGAAATGCCCATTTTTGTATCAACTTTAAGAGCCGGTTCGGACTAGCGTTTTATACAAGTGTATAAGCTCGTATAAGCGCAAGCCTAAAAACGATTCGCAACCACAGGTTCGAGTGTACACGCCGGAATAAGCCGGCGTATGCGCGTTCAAATTTTTGAAGCATGCCCCTACTGAAACTACCGTACACGCGTAAAAAGACGCTAGTCTGAAACGTTGTAAGCACTTGCGACAGTTGCTTTAACTATCATTAGGACTAACACAAGTAATGTTTTAGTTCACTGGTACTCGCACTACGACCACAGACGACAATAACGCCAATCAAATGGGCACAAAATTGCAGGCAACATTGGCCACAATCAGATTTTTTTTAAAGTATTGTTTTGTTGATAACAATAATAAGCGCTAATCGGTTAACTATAGTTAGACACGAATGATCTAGCACTAGTTTTAAAAGAATTAAAGAAAGTAAATGGTTGCCGTCAATGATGTGTATTGCACAATCACTTGCAAACAAGGAGAATTTCACAGCAGTCTGTCCAGTGAATAACAATAGCAGTCAATATCTAAACTGCTTGCAGAGCACTAGGCGTAAGTGGCGATGAGGCTGCAGTCGCTCGGTGGGGGCTGCGGGGGCCGCGGGGGGCGCGGGGGACGCGGCGGGCGTCAGCGGATGAGGCACGTGAGGCACAGCTCCGCGGTGCCGATGCAGTCGTCGTGGCAGAACGCGCCGCACTTCTTGCACAGCACCATCGCGCGCAGGTTGCACACGCATGCCTCCTCGGCGCCCACGCTGCGGCAACGCGACACGCTCTGCATTCAACAAAAATAAATTAATAGTAAATTATTTTTAATTCATTTATATTAACTTAAAAAAGGAGGAGATTTCAGATTTATATTATTATTTCTAACATTTTTCTTCCATGCTAATATGTAAACTACTATTGCGAAAAATTATTTCTTTTAAACGATATTGGGAATAAACTGACTCTAATTAAAATAAACTATAGATAAATATAACTAACTGACCCGGCAAACGTCGTTCTGCCATAAAAAAAAAACACCATAAGAGGATGAGGAATACTTTTCGTTTACCGTGACATGAGATTTTTTAATATTATGATTATGTATAAGTTCTTTATCTTGGACCATGAGACTATACAAGTATGATTGGATTTATTCCCACTTTCATTTAAGGGATATTTTTAATCATTTACTTACCACATTAGTGTTTTGGTTGGCAGGAGGCGCACTGGAAGCTCGAGGTGCTACATTTGGTGTTCTTTGTACTAATATGTATTGGCCAACATTGTTCGATCTGTTCTCATTTATCTAGAAAGGCAAAATAAACTTGTGTTGAGACAATTCTATTCAATTAAAAATATGAAAATGAAGTAGCCTCTTCACAGCAGAAATAACACAGAAATTCTTAGTGGTAATTTTTTTATGAATTGTATATAACAATATGATCAACAGTAGCACACTATATAAAACATAAGGCAGGTTACATTTTGTGTCAGGTTACTCTACACACATATAACGGACTGAGGCAACCCAATTAACAGAATTGCGTATTAACGAATTGCAGTCTTGGGAAAGATTGCATACTTCTACATTCTGTAATGTGACGCGTGTTCGGAGAAATTGTTTGATCTGTAGGCAAGGCCTCATTTTCACGACAGCATCGATCGCCATCGGGGCGATGATTGCCCTCGCTTCCCCTTGAGCTACCACACCCTTAGAACATTTATTTTATGTGCAATGATGATCTGAAGTTTCATGGACGATAATGAAATGAAAGCATAGACCACTACACTAAAACACAGTGGCATTAAAATGCATTCACAGAGAGCCTCATAGTGACATTCTTTTAATATAACTTAATACTTTATTTATAACTAGGATATGCCCGTGACTTCGTCCATGTTTGACGTGGAAATTTTCAGGGTGATTCCCATTACACAAGGCATTTAAAAAGAATGTAAGCTATAGTTTTAGTGAAAACTGTGTCAGAATAAGCAAATTTTTATGCACCCAGACAGCTACAATCCGCTTCCGGGGAAATTCCCAGGCTATTACACACATTTTATGACATCAAATATGCTATCGGTCAATGAAAAAATCACTTTGGAATGCCATGTTTATTTAATCTGGGCATATAAAATTATTTCCAGAAAAAAACTCCGCGGGCAATTTCGAGCGCAGATTTTAAGTCTAAGAATTTGTTGTCGATCAGCGAAATTCGCATCGAAATAGGCCTGGTAGTTTTTACGTGAATCCCGAACACACAGAAAATCAGACAAGAACTCTAAAAAAAATTGCATCTCTGCTCTATTGTTTATAAGGCATACTCCAGTGGTTTTTTTTAAATAGCTTCAATGTACAGACACAGCATAATTAGAATTTTATAATATTATACAGTTAGAGCAACATAGCATCCACAACACAGTATTATTTTCTGGTGTCAGTGCCGCGCACAAAGAGTCTAATTATATCATGTTAATAATGTATATGTAAAATTTTGGAAAAATAAATTGAATTTGGAATACATTTATTTATATGAGCACTCTTACTTCATTATGTGGCATGAGTGATAGGGGCACCTGTCGGACGAGCACCGGCGGCGGAGGCCTGTTGTGGGCCAACGGGTGCGGGGGATGCGGGGGGCGCGCGGGCCGCGCGAGCAGCGCCGGGGGCGGCCGCAGTTGGCCGCGCAGCGCGTCGCGGTTTGGACTGTTCTGGATAACCGCCTGGCATATCTGGTAGCTGCGTTCGAGGTTTACTGCACCAGGCGGCACCTTATTTGTACTACGACTCCTGTAATGTTTAAGCAACAGTGTAATGTAACAAGCACTTTAAATCTAACACTTTTACCAGGTAATAGGGTATTTGCCCGCCTGGATCGCGACCACCCCTGCTGTAGAGTATGCAAGCTTAACAATGTTCATTCCCTTTAGCGAGCAGCAGCACATTGGTACCTTTGGTGTTATAAATGTCCATAGGCGATGGTAACCATTTTCCATAAGGTGGGCCGTCTGCCTGTCTGCTGAACTTATGCAATAAAAACATCAATATTCAGCAATAGTTTTGGCATCCCATTACAACTATCCAATCTTCCAGGATAAAAAATATACATACCTTTCTTCATGACTGGTTAATTCCCATAAGTGAAAAGAAGATATATAGAAACATCCCAACATTTTATATGAAGGGATGTTTTATACCCGGTCCCTATATATTACCGAAAATTATCGTAATAGTAAGTGATTGATTTTGAAGCTACCAACAACCAATGATTAGGTTAGGTTTATATATATTTAACAACCAATATTACGAAAATGACCAAAATTACATCACAAAAAGACAAAACTTTCCTAGCCTACTTTCTGGGGCATACATACATACGCACTAGGCACGAACAACAGAGCGCCATTTAGGCTTATTCTTACACACCTCACTTGCTTCTTTGACATTCATAACTCTTGTCATGCATGCTCGTCTGTTCTGAAGGCTCCTGACATCAGCTTCTGCTAGTACACAATCAATTTGATCATGGAAGGTGTGTCGAAGCCTTCCACAACTTCTGTATCCATTCACTTTTGCATTGTATATCTGTTTAGTCATTCTTTCATCATGCATTCTTTCCACATGCCTGAACCACCGGGGGCAACCTTTACATAAGTGTATCCCAAACTTCTTTTCCCATTTTTCGGGTCAAAAAGTATCCTATGTTCATCCTCGGCATCGAAAAAATATATATATACTGAGTTTCAGCCAAATGGATCCAGTAGCTTTTCCGTGAACGCGTAACAGACAGACAGACAGACAGACAGACAGACAGACAGAGATACTTTCGTAATTATAATATTAAATAGGAATAATAAAACAACACTAGAATTGGTATTAGAACTGTTAAAGACAGACAGAAATAGCAAATTTGAAAGATATAAATAAGAATTAAATCCAAGTCAAAAGGAAATGTAAAAAATTTAGGTTTAATTAAATTTAAAATCACATATTAATATTGACAAATAAACCGGCCGAAATCGGGCGGTAAAAAAAATTCTATTAATAGTAGTGTTGATAACTAGTGGTTATAATATAGAAACACTTCATTTGTTTTTTCAATACAAAAAGACTACCAATCGGTTAGAAAATCCCTCTCATCAGTAATTGGTAGTTTCATAATATGTAACCAGCTATGAACAGTTCATTATAGTAACATCAGTAGAGTTACCAGGCATTGATATTTTAACAGTTGGTAAGAAAAACGAATCGTTATGCAATATAGAAACTGGGACTTAGTTGTCTTTAGAGTTAAATAATAGTATGGATTAGGACTCCGTTACAATTAAAATAATATTACCTGCTTGAATCTTTCCCCAATTTAGATTTTTTTCCTGCAGATCTCACACTTTGTGTCATAGTAGTAGAATTCACAGAAGAATTTGTTACAGTTGTACTTGACACCAAACTAGTTGCTACTTCATATTCTTGTTTGATAGTTTCTTTCATTGAATGACAGCTTTCAGATGAATTTGATGACTCCATATTGTAATTGGCATCCCTTTCTTCTTTATACATACAATTCTCATCATTCATATTCACATCCTCAATATTTGGCTTTGTGTCTCCTGTCAAATATTTAGTAGAATCACTATTCAAAGTTGAGAATGTATGCAATGTCATGACATTTTCATTGTTTGACCAATCATTGTTAGTTTTCCATGAGACAGCTGAGTTTTTAGGCTTTGCTGGGTCTTGCATATTATCATCCGGATATGAGACAATCTGTAATATAATACATGGTCAAAACACACTTATCTATACTAATATTATAAAGATGAAGAGTTTGTTTAAACGCGTTTAGCTCAGGAACCGCTGGTCCGATTTGAAAAATTCTTTCAGTGTTGAATAGTACATTTATCGAGGAAGGCTATAGGCTATATTATATTTTCAAAAAAAATTAGGGATCCTTACTAAAAGTCCAATAATGTAACCTAAGGTGTAAAAAAATGACCTGAAAAAATCCTTACACGGCGTACGCTGCGAAAACTATTGATTATAGAACAAAACAGTGTACTACCACTTTGCAGAACATATAATTGTCTACAAAAAATATCGCGTAACCATATGTCTAACTATTGTAGTTATCTCACAATAAGTGTTTTCTTTTATTTTTTTAAATAATTAAAATGCAGTCACTTCAAAAACTCTTCATTTTGTACCTTGGTATTAATCCTTATCAAAATTAATTACTCCATATTCAAGGCGAATTCAATACCTTTCTAGAACTTTTGAATTATTCAAATTGGACGTTTCATTCAAAAGATATCGCGATATTTAAAATGTAAGTATTAGTGTTGTAGCCAAATATACAACAATATTGTTTGATTGAACGCGCTAATCTCAGGAACTACTAGTCTGATTTGAAAAATTCTTTCAGTGTTGGATAGCCCATTCATCGAGGAAGACTATAGGCTATATATCATCACGCTAAGACCAATAGGAGCGGAGCACCAAAGAAGAACATTTCAAAATCGGAGGGTTTTGAAAGCAAATTTCACGCGGATGACGTCGCGGGCACAGCTAGTTATATATATTTCCAACTTCGAAATGTAATAAATAGATATAAGAGATATTTAGTAGTGATATTTTAAACCTAAACATAACATTTGTTTCACAATAATGAGGTAAAATGTTAAGCCTTATAAGCCTTCGAGCCATGAGTTGTACACAAACATAATAAAAGTAGCACATGTTGTGTTAAAAACTATAAGGTAATTATTATGAGCAAGCTCTTCCCTGCAACCTCTGGTTGTACAAGACCTTATTATACATTTATCTATAGAAGTCTGTAGGAAGTATTCCATTTATAAGTTTGGCTACATATAGAAAACAGCATTTAATATAAATTCTAAATGTAGATTAAATTTTCTTCACTATGTATTGTTTGTAAATATTTTCAATAAAAAGTTTTAACATCAATTTCAATTGACAATATTTTGTCGAAATATTTAGTTATTTAGAAAAAAAATCACTTACAGATGTGTTTGTTACTTCCATCATAGGTATTGAAGAGTTCTGAGAAAGTGGCATTGAAACAACTGCAGTTACATCTAGAAAAAATAAAGTAATTCAAATACACATAAAATGTTTCAATTGGACAATATTAGTTTATATTTATATGTAATTAGAAGGTAATTGTTAAAACATATATTTTTCTTTACACCCTATTCTTATATAGATTTATGAGTAAATGTTATTTAAATTTTGTTACTTGCATGTGTAATTTGTTATTAATTTAAATTTAAAAAAAAATCTATGTAGAACATATCTGATGAAATGTAGCAGAAATAAAAATGGAAGAGATTTCCTGATAAGTGTATTGAGATTGCATTGTTTTTGTTTAGGTCTTTTTGTTAGAATTTTAGAACATTCAGCCTCAAAATAGCCTAATTTCTTAGCTAGCTTGCTATTTGAGTCTTAAAATCAGTTTGTTGTATATTTAGGAGTCATGGAGCTGACAGGCTACTGTGGGAAATGTTTTAAAATATTAAAGAGAAAAAAAGATTCAAAAATAATTAAGACAAAAAGTACAAAGCAAACCTACTTGTTTCATTCATATAGGATGATAGTTCCATCAAAGGATGTGTTGTGTATCTTATTTCATCATTTTCTGCAAAAGTAAAATTTTATTATTAGTTAAATTAATAGTCATTCAATTTCTTAAATATTTCACAAAGTCAAATATGATTACGTGGTGTAAGAATCCCAAGACTTGTCTCCAAAATGAATGACTCTGCATCTTTGAAATGTTCATCATAATAATTTTGCACAACATTTTGGTTTGGACTTCCTTTGACTTCACACTTTGGACTTGATTTGTCTGTGCTATTACTATTTTGCAAATACAACTCTTCATTTGGCTCTTGTATCTGTAATTCCTCTTGTTTAGCCACTTCATAGTTTTGACATGGTACTTCATTTTTCACACATTCCTGTGTTTTTGACAATTCAGAAGTGTCTAGGTCACTATCTCTTGTTTCCTTTATCAGAACATGGTTGGGCTCTGTTTCATATTCTTCATTATCATTATTTTCAAATGAATTTTTAGCAGCCTCATTTTTTGTTATTTCTACATCAGAACATTCTTCAGGTGCCACCACACTCTCTTCACAAGGTGTATCTATATTATCACTACAATCATTTATTACAGCAGCATTGTTAACATTGGTTTCTATTTTCAAACTAGACAATGAGGACTCACTTCTCTCATCATATTCATAGACAGATGCTGTAGCTTTACTGTCTTCACTATTTGTATCTACATGGTCCTGACCAGAATAAATAAGATCATCATTTGGACAAACTTGTTCATTGCCATAATTGATCTCAGTATCTGAACAATTATTACTCAAAACTTCTGTATTATGTGCCAAAAAATTTGCATTATCTAATGCATACTCATCATCATACTGTAACCTTTCTTTATATCTTACAGATTCCTCATACCTTGTCCTTTTAATTAAAGTATAGTCTTCATTATCATCACTTAACCTCTTTGAACATTCTTGCATATTGCTATCAGAATCTATGATTTTATCTTCTTCACACTCCTTTGAAGTATTTGATTCTTCTATAGTGACTACACTGATATCTAATTCTTGCTTTAAATCATTACGTTCAGTGTCTACATCAGGCAAAAGAAGGGGATCAACAGGTGTTGTTGACACTGAACTATCCATTCTTTGTATGGATGATGAATCCGAGAAATTGCAGTCTACTTGTAGCTCTTCATATGCTTGACTATTACTACTTTTTATATGTTTAATGGGCAATAGATCAGGAACTGGTGCAGAGGATTTTGTACTAATGGTAATAGTCTCCTCTTTAGTTTCATCAGCTTTTGCTGAAGACCTTGTCACAGCACCCACAGATCGCATTCTCTTACTGCTACTTGAGGATTTGCTCTTTTTTATCTTTGGAACAGTACTACTACTTGTGATTGATGCTGTAGGTCTTAGTTTGATAGTGGTTTTTAAAGAGGGTCTATCAGAATTCAAATTTATTGATGCCTTGTCTTTCCTAGACTTTTCTCCCCAAAATGGTTCAAAATGTTTTAGTTTCCAAGGGTCAATCTTACTTTTTTCTTTCTCTGCTTCAGTTTTCATCTTTTGTTGATTTTCTGGTGTAAATTCCCCTCCTGATAGACTGTCTTGCCACTCAATGCAAGCCCGAGCAAAAAATTCATTATTGAGACTAGAGGAGTTCAATCGCCCTGACAGACTTAGCCTATCTACACTAGGTAGCAATTGTCCCAGCTTATACTGATATAATGGTGGCAACATTGAAAATGTGTGTTTGTTTAATAATGCTCTAATGTTTGTGTTAACTAATATTGAATCTGGGGTTTCTAAATCAATGCAGCCTTCTCTTGTCTGTTGCAACTGTGCAGCTGTTGATAATTTTTTACTACTACGTTTTCGAGGTTTAATACAAAAGCCAGGAATGCTAGCTAGCACTTCACGCATTGTAGACGGTCTATTACTGCTTGAAGAGTTATCCACATATGATGTAGCTGCTGTCCATTCACGAGTTTCTGGAGGAGGTGGAGGCGGTAAAGGCTTGACAATGATCCTGGGTAATGGTCGGGAGTGGTTAGAGCTCTTTTTTCTCCGTTTCGATTGTTTCCTTGATGAGTGCCTGCTTGATTTGTCGCCATCCTCGGGTATGCGAATGACAGAATACTGGTCATTATTGTTACATGTTATGTATTTATTTTCAGATGTATTATTAGCGTAATCCATTTCATTGTGCTCCGCCTCTGAAGGCGATACATCTAATTCCATTGTATAATGTTTTGATAGCAAGATAGCTAGTGATGAATGAAAATTATGATTTTGCCGATCACATTTACTATTTTCAACCCATTGTGTACTTCTTCAGGGATTTACAGTAGATTTGTGGTACTACAATAGCAATATAAATTATTTATCATCACTTTTTCGTTTAAATTGAGCCAATTTCCTAATTTTTTTTCCAAAAATTAACTTTCTGCCGAGGGCCGAGGACAAACCAAAATGTCACAACAACAACGCAGAAAATGGTTTCCGCAGAACAGAGTAAATAACAAATACTTTAAAAAAATTGTCACAACTGATATTCTCGTGATTATAGTCGAGTGCAATATTCGCAGTGATAGCGAAATCTTGTATTCTAAAACCAAAAAGTAACTGAACAAACATTGTTAACATGGATATAATACTACTGGTAATGAGAATAAAATATTAAATTGAGTATGTCGAATAAAACACTTGATTATAGGTTTTGCTTTATGAAATTATCTTTTGTGTACTAGCATGAAATCTACAAATGAAACAAACACAAATGACGAGGCTGTATGGTCTAGGATCTCTAAGATCGTTGCCTGTTCTTTAATGGCCGGTTCCTATATCTTAACGGTCGTTTATTTGCTTTACTATCGGTTAAAAATTGACATAATCATACATCTAATGTCAAAATTCAAACGAGGGAAAGTAAATGAATAGTAAGCTACAGGAATCGGCCACTAGTAAGATATTGGAGCCGGCTCTAAACGAAGAAGAAAAAATACTACTACTACTGTCGACGGCAAGTAGACAAACATTGCATGCTGTTTGAATTTTCATGCTTGTGTTCCTTCTGCTTCTGGGATAGTGTTAGTGACCGTTTCACGCAGATGTAGCGATGGATTTAATACCTTTTGGGATGTGATATTATTATTAACTAGCTGTGACTGGCAGACGTTGTCTTGCCCTTAAAAAATTAAAATCTAGAAACTGATTGCAGCGCCATCAACCGGAACCTATTGTTAATATAAACCATTCTCAAATCTTCTTGAGAGAAAACACAGAAATAAACCAGGGACCAAAACCTACAGTCCACTCGCATCTCCAGCAATATATATATTTTTTATTGTTTCCTTTTGACGTTTGCACGCCCATCAAGTTTCGAATTGTAGAGAGTTCATGTGTCACAACTGTCATGTAATACTTCATTATTCCAGGCGACGACTTTGCAATGCACAAACTATAAAGTGTCGTAATCATATTCAAATATGATCGTAATTGATTGTTTTGAAATAAAAATATTTTCATTAAAAGGAAACGGCATTTATTTAACTTTAAAAAGTAATTTTGCTTTTTTTCACTTATAAGTATAAATATGTGGGTTTTATGATTTATTTATTATGCAATAAGCAAATGATCTAAGCGCACTAAATTAATTAAGATTGATTCACAAACTAGCTTGATTTCCAAAGAAAATTTAATGTGTAACACTTTTGGTCAAAGATCGACCTGTCAAAATAAAATAAAGCGTTGAACGCAGTATTATCAGTAACGACGTTATTTTCAACGCTATAAATAAGTCGTTCGTGTCCTAGGTGGAGCAGGGACTGTTCAAATAGGTCTTTGAGAGACAAATCACGGGCTTGTTATGGCAACTCGTAAGGCGGCTTCTTTTGACTCTTATATCTTACTATTCATTAACTTGCCTTACCATCGATTGAATTTGATATTAATTATATAGAGCTTGTGTCAAATTTTAACCTAATGAACAATCGGTAAGATAGGAACCTATCATAACAGAAAACAAAAAAACAAACACTGTTCAAAAAATTACTAAGCAATCCTATTTTCTACACAATTCTTGTTTTTAAAAACAGTCAATTTGCGACAACTATTCTCAAATTTTGTTACACTTTTTAGCGAAAACAAAACCGCCCATCAAACTTCCTCTCTCAAGTTGCTGCCAAGTGTTTTCTAGGTCAGTAACCGGTTTCTTTAAAAAAAAAGTCAGTGTCAGACTGACCATAGACAAAAATAACCAACATGATATCGATCGGTTGCTTCTATTTCCGTTTCGAACTTTCGACGCCATTTTATTAAGTAAAGTCAGTAGCGTTTTTGTTATCTTGAAAACATTGTTTAATAGCGTATGCTGAAATAAATGTTTAAATAGTGTAGATTTAAGCTGTCTAAAAATTGTGTATTATTTATTAATTGATTAGTAATCATGGGTCGCGGAAGGTGAGTTTAGCATTTCAATTTAATAAAGCATGCGCTCTATTTTGGATGACTATATTTGATAATTGTCATTTCATTGTTAGGGATCGCAGCCGTGACAGACGACGTAGTAGAAGTAGAAGTAGGAGCCGAAGCCGTAGCCGAACACCAAGATATGGACTTGGGTCAGGAGGAGGAGGAGGAGGCTACGGCGGTGGGCGCCGGGGCAATCCTGGTGCAAACCTGCGAAAACCAAAATGGGATCTAAGTAGACTCAAGCCCTTTAAGAAAGAATTTTATGTTCCCCACGAAGACGTCGTGAAACGATCAGAATCCGAAGTGGAAGCTTGGCGAAGTCAAAACGCTATAACATTGAAAGGCCGCAGTATACCAAAGCCAACGTTGACCTTTGAAGAAGCTGGTTTCCCTGACTACGTTATGGATGAAATTGATAAAATGGGATTTGACAAACCCACTCCTATTCAAGCTCAGGGTTGGCCTATAGCCCTCAGTGGCCAAGACATGGTTGGCATTGCATCAACAGGTTCTGGAAAAACACTTTCATATATATTGCCTGCCATTGTACATATTAATCATCAGCCAAAATCTAGCCGAGGAGATGGTCCAATTGCACTAGTCTTGGCACCCACTAGGGAATTGGCACAGCAAATACAGGAAGTATGTGATAAATTTGCAAACACTTCTAAAATACACAATACATGCTTGTTTGGAGGAGCACCAAAAGGACCTCAAGCTAGAGATCTGGATGCAGGGGTTGAGATTGTTATTGCCACACCAGGACGCCTTCTGGATTTCTTAGAGAGTGGTAGAACCAATTTGAAGAGATGTACATATTTGGTGTTGGATGAGGCTGATAGAATGTTGGATATGGGTTTTGAACCCCAAATTAGAAAAATTATTGAACAGATCCGACCAGACCGCCAAACACTAATGTGGTCTGCCACCTGGCCAAGAGAAGTGCAGAGTTTAGCTGCTGAGTTTTTGAAAGACTATCTTCAAATTAATGTTGGTTCATTACAACTGGCGGCAAACCATAACATTTTACAAATTATTGATGTGTGTATGGAGTATGAAAAAGAAACCAAATTGAGTACTTTGCTTAAGGAAATAATGTCAGAAAAAGAAAATAAAACAATAATATTTATAGAGACAAAGCGTCGTGTGGATGATATAACTAGGAAGATGAAAAGAGATGGGTAAGTCATTATTCACTCTATTTTAGATAGATGCCTTCAAGAATAAGTAAACAGAAATAAAGAATGAACAATGTGTATGCTACAAAGGAACCTCCAACTGTTATCAATAAAAGTAATGACCATATAAGTATGTACTACAAGTTATATAATATCAATAATTACATATCAAGGGGTGGAAGGCTATTTTGTTTTAAGTATCAGTTGACCTAAAAAACCTCTGATTAATATGTACCATATTTGAAATGGGGATAACTATACATTTCTATTAGACACAAGGAAATCTTTATATTATTTCTAATTTCATTAAATTGTAACATTAGGATGAAAAAACTCATTATGTTAAGTCTCTTGAACAATGTCCCTTGAAATAAACATACCTCAATATGTAGATAATTATAATTCATAGGGATTGCTTAAAAATTTAAACTTAAAGGTAAATATTTGTTTAAAGTTTACCCTTTCTAATTTCATTAACTACAAATATGAACAAGTTACTATTTGAGTGGATTAATGGCATAGTGGGTATTCCATGAATGTCATGGGAGCAGCCTCAGATCTCAAGTTAGGTCCCATACCTCAGGTGGGACCATACCCAATTCATAGGGGGTAAATTTAAACTTTGCAGACAAATACACCATCATTAACACAACTCACCACTGACACATCCAGTACTTTAAGCACATAAGTTACTTATCATGGGGTGCATAGGCATAGGTTAAAACCTATAGATGCACAAGTGTGTGACTACTGGTGCAGTGGGCAAGTGAAACTTGCTCACATTTTGGGGATGGATTGTATGTGAATTAAAATATATCCTACTCATCCACTATGTATAAAAAAAGTATGTATATTTGTAAAAAAAATAGGCTTCACAGAAAGAGCTAGATGAGTCATTGCAGTATTCTTTCCGGGAGGCCTATGTCCAACTGTGGGTGTCTAATGACTGCATTGCTGATGATTGAGTTAAAATATAGGCGAGTGAGAATGGCAGTTTTCAGTTTTTGCTCATTGAAAAATTTAAGATCTGGGGCTGCATGGGAAAACCCTGTTCACTAAAAATGTTATCAGTTCACATTTTAAAGTGCAGTTTGTGTGTTCTTAGTTAGCAATTTGATAATCTAAATTTCTGGGAAGAACCAATGCAACATAAACACAAAGCATTGTTATTTTTTATACCTTTGCTAGAGTTTACCCTGCAGCACCTGCATGTCAAACTCTAGTGAATATCTCTTGTATAAAGAGCAGTTAATACAGGTTACATTGTATTAAATTTTTATGTTAGTGCTATTTGCCCCGAAAGATTCACTTCATATTTTATATCGCAAACTATCCCATCTTGGAATTAATTAAATTGTACAAAACTACAGCAAAACCGATCCAGCAGTGTTCCGTGAAAGCTTAACAGACAGATCAAGTTACTATAGCATTTGTTAATAGATGATAAATTTTTAAATCTATAAACTTGAGAAATGATTGGTCTCCCATACAAAACTTCATCCTCCATTTCAACCCAATCTAGTTTTATTTATTTAATAAATAGATAGATGGGGATCTATTTGTAAACTACAAAATTACAAAAATGACTAAACTGAAATCTTACCAAAATGGTACGAAATGGCTAAAATGGCCAGAATGACCAATATGGCTGGAATGGCCTAAATGACCAAAATGAGTAAATCACAAAAAAACTATCCTACTTTCTGGGCTAACTAACTCCGTTGGCTCAGTGACCCAAAATGTGTCTTGGCCTCCGAAACGAGAACACGCCACCTGTTTCTGTCCTGTATGATTTCTTGCCAGTGAAGGGCTTGTAGCTCACACAGGTCCGCCTCCACCTGTACTTGAGGTTACTGAACGGACATCGTCCAACTGATCTTCTCAAATAGGCCCTCTTCACACTTCGATCCTCTGCCATCCGTTCTACGTGACCGAGCTAAGGGAGGCAGTAAGATTTTATCTCTCCTAGTATGTTAGGCTCGGCCACGAGGTGTTCAATTTCGAAGTTGGTTCGGACCCTCCAGCTGCCATCGTCTCTCCTCGTTGGACCTAAAATCTTACGGAGAAACTTGCGTTCAGCCACTAATAGCTGGTTCTCTTCCTTTCGGGTAAGCGTCCAGGCTTCGCAACCGTACATCACGATGGGCCGTATGACGGTTTTGTAAATCCTGATTTTGGTTTTCCTGCTTAGAAGCCGGGACACCATTACCTTATGTAAGGCTGCGCAGCACCTCAGGGAGTTTTGAATACATACGTGTATTTCATCCTCTCGGGTGTTCGTATAGGTAACTGTGCAGCCCAGATATTTAAATTTGGCTACCCCCTTATACTGAGCATCTCCAACATGAAGGTCCTCGCGTGTAATGTGAGTATTCCTGTACCGTTTCATGTGAAGATACTCGGTCTTATTGTGGTTGATTTGGAGTCCAACCTTCTTTGCGTCTTCCTCCAGAATCCTAGCTGCTTCTGCAACCTGTTCACGGCTTTCCCCTAACAGCGCTAGATCATCGGCATACCCTATCATTTTATGCTTGCCATTCAGTTGTAGTCCATACTCGCGACCTAAAAGTCGTCTAAGTACATGTTCTAGTACTAGATTGAAAAGCTTAGGTAACAGGGCATCGCCTTGTTTGAATCCAGTATAATCACCGAGAATTCGCCGGAGAGTTCGTCTCCCACTCCCACTCGCATAGTGCTCACGCTAGTGGCGACCATAATCATATTCATGAGCTGTTTGGGGATCAGGAAATCTTTCAGGATGGTATATAGGGCGCCTCTATATCTATACTATCATAAGCCTTTTGAAAATCTACTTTAACTTACCTAACTTTCTGGGCTAACCTTTACATAAAGATTTATGTAAATTATCTAACTTCTACTACTACTCTATTACTTCTAACTCTAATTATCTTTTCATCCCGGATAATGGGATAGATATCCCATTATCCGAGATGAAAAGTATCCCTTGTCCACCCTCTGTATTAAACTTACATATATATCGATTTTCTGCCAAATCGGTCCAATAGTTTTTCCATAAAAGCATAACAAACAGAGAGACAAATCTATTTTTATCCCGGAAACTATACCATTTTTCGGGATAATATGTGTCCTATGTCATTCTCAGCATCAAAAATATATACTGAGTTTCAGCCAAATTGGTCCAGTAGTTTTTTGTGAAAACAGAACAGACAAACGGATAGACAGACAGAGTTACTTTCACATTTGTAATATTAATAGGAATGTAGCACAAGTCTACTAATTTACTAATTGTAAGATCCATTTGTACTTTTATGTGATCAATGCTCCAGTGCAGATTATGATATATTATTATATAAAACATGCCATTTTAAAATGTTCTAAGATGTTTGGGGCTTGGAGATGTAGCATGTTCATAACTTGCTATCCTGTTTTTAATAGTTTGTAGTATTTCAAATTTGTCCATAGTCCATTGAACTTAGGCAATAAATTCTAAAGAATGAATTCTCTGTACTTGAGTCAACTTATAGGAAGATTTGTTTAAATATCTTTAAGATTTAATATTTAATTTTGTCTAGATGGCCAGCAGTTTGTATTCATGGTGACAAGTCACAGAATGAACGTGACTGGGTACTACAAGGTAAGAATTTGAATTTAGGTCCATAAGACATTTTGTATTTTCTTTATTATTTAGTAAAATATATATTTTATGCAAATAGCGCATTTTTAATCGATTAGAAAGAGAAAGAAGAAGTATACTGGTGTTCAAAGAAGTAATAAAAACGGAGACATTGAGTGCGCGCAGAAGCGGCATCGGAAGGAGCCCCGCGGCGGGAGCGCACAGTGCTGTGTTATAAGTCGTACAATATCTGAACACGTATCCGCATGTGCAGGCTGCGGAGCGCGCTGCGGCCGGCGGGCGGGGGCGGGGTAGCGGAGGCTGCGCGGGGCAGGCGAGGTCGCGCCGCGTCCGCGTCCGCGCCCCACCGCGCCCGCCCCTGACCGGGGTTATGCCCTAATCGGTGATCGCTCCCGCGACCCGCGGCCACTCTGAGCCGCTTCTCGCGCGGCGGCTCCCGGCGTGGGCCGGCGGCGCAGGCGCCAGTGCGCGTCCGCTGCGTCGTCGTGACGTCGCGACGTCGGCCCGCGCTCGATTCGGGGCCACCCGCCACCGGCCTCCCGCCTCCCGACGGGAGGCTTTCTGGCGGCCTCTTCTCGATCTTGTTTTACTTTTATGTGCGCTAACCATCATTATAACCTTGACGGAATCAATGTCAGTAGTAAGTTTAAATACAAGTAAAATTTTAAATTGAATCAATCCCACGTCTCTCATTAAGTCTCTGAAGGCCTCTTTTCATCTGTCCACCCGTTATTGTTTCATTTCCTTGCTTATTTTAGTTTTCCTTTACCAAAAATATTCTTTTACTTTTTTATCTGTGTAATTATATTACATGTATTGTGTACTGAGCGCCTGATAGAGGCAAAATGCGAGTTCGTACTATTGGAATATCATACATTAAATTCTTAGGTACTTTTTATCGAATTATAGTCAATTTCTGATGTAAGTAGATGCCAACTTGAAAAGGTATTTTCCGACAGTATAATTTTTAGTAATAATTAGTTTTTCAAATACCCATTGGATAGGAAACATACATGCAAAGCTAGCTGATGGTACATTTAAGATATGCATAATATATGAAATTATCTCTTCAATGAAAATAATTTTAGCAAGTATATTGGACAGTGTTACTTCACACAATTTTATCATACATTTCAGAATTCATATAACAGTATTTCTACATAATTCATAATTACCCATCTACTTATTAGTAAACGAACAAAAAATATCCAAACATAGACACTCATATATTTATGATAGTGGCTATGTTTGGATATTTTTTGTTAGTTGAAAATTTGCTTAGTCTTCTTAGCTTTGGCAATGAATCGATTATCATGAATGCTGGTATATATGTACTTTCTATAAGAGTGATATATGCTACTTTTTATTTTGAAAAGTGGGATAATATTCGCATATTAAGGATTCGAAGTTTACGAGATCTATGCTAAGAGAGGGAACCAATGATTATGAAATGCAGTATACATGTATTTTCAAGATTAATGGTGAACATAAGACATAATTTTGTCCTGGAAAATAGATTCATTTCCAAGGAAAACAACAATTCATTTGGAATATTTGAGTAAGTAATAATAATTTTCTTTATGATTTTGTACCAAAGATTTGAATCCTAATATTAGATTACCGTTTACAGATTTTCGAAGTGGGAAAGCTCCCATACTTGTAGCTACTGATGTAGCTGCAAGAGGATTAGGTATGTAAACATTATTTTTTTCTATAGGTATACATAAAATTGTTGTGATTAAAAAAAATGATTGTTTTATAATTAATTTTATTTTAGATGTTGATGACGTGAAATTCGTAATCAACTTTGACTATCCAAGCAACTCTGAGGACTATGTACATCGTATTGGCCGCACGGGTCGGACGAATAAGACTGGCACAGCCTATACGTTCTTCACTCCGTCCAACGCGCCCAAGGCCGCCGACCTGGTGTCCGTTTTGAAGGAAGCCAAGCAAGTTGTAAACCCAAAATTACAAGAACTCGCTGAACGTGGCAGTGGTGGAGGTCGACGTAAGTATTGTGTGAATTGGAGGGAATTAAACTTCGACAAACATTACTTTTAATGCATTTTAAATTGTGTTGAGATCCATTGATATCTCAATGATCAACTGGTATTATTTTTGCATGAAAAACTTTTTAAAAAATTACACCGAGACCTAAAGTCTCGCATTTCCATATTGCCTCTTATATCCAAGACAATAGGGAAGTAGAAACATTACAGTTAATTTATTAAAATTTTACATATGGAGCAATAGGCATTAAATTAATGTCTTAAAATATCATGATATATATAAGTTTAAATACTTTTCAAACAAATAAATCATGTGATATTTGACGCCATGAGTATGTTTGTACGGCGCCCACAAAATCTATGAGGCTGGACATTCCATACGTTTATTAAAAGTATATCTCAGTTGGTTTTAAATCTTAACATTTTTTAAGTAAACAAACAGGCTTAATTAAAATACCATCTTATTTATTACTTTTATAATATCAAATTAAAATTATTTCTATCATGACCGTTGAAGTACTGCCTGAGAAAGGATTAAACAATAATGAATGCGCTATTAGACTATTTATTTGTACAAAATTATGATAGTTTTCATTTTATTTATAGTATAATCTAATAATAATTTTGAATGACTAGGTCACCGTGGTCGCGGTGGAAGGTATCGCCGCGGGCGCCGGTCGCGGTCCCGCTCTCGCCGCCGTCGCTCCCGCTCCCGCTCGCGTTCGCGCGACCGCCGCCGCCGCCGGCACAGCTCCTCCCGCTCTTCTCGAAGCCGGTCATCGAAATCTTCGAGGAGTCGCTCTCGTTCCCGGTCCCGGTCGCGCAGCCGATCTCGCTCAGGCAAGTGCAGCCCCGTGAAGGAAGTATCTAACGCGCCGCTGCAACAAGCGCCACTTTTGCCGACTCCAAAGCCCCTGCTACCCACCCCACCCACGCCACCTATCCCAGTAGGTTCCCAGATATCCACACAGGCCAACAAATCTAATGGAAGGGGCCCATGTACTCCTCCTCTTCAACCCCTAAAAGAAACCACCCCAATAAATAAAGATGACCGCAGCAATGATAGCACTAACAATAATTCCAATGGCGGTGCAAACAACAATCGGCAATCACAGACTCAAATACCATCTCTGATGGCCATCAATCCTCAAATGAACATGTCGATTCCTCCACCAAACATGAATACTCAAAGTTTTGTAATGCCTCACTACTTTCCTGCTGACCAGTACGGCATGATGATGCCACAATATGCTGCCAATAATATGATGTCCTCCGGCGCTTGGCCGGCTCCCCCGCCTCCGCCCCCTCCTCCACCCCCGCAAGCGGACAACTCGTCAAGCGGCACTCACGGTCGAGGCTCGAGTCAAAGCGGCCTCGAGTCAGATTCCAGAAAACGAGCGGGTCGCTCGGGCGGTCTCGGTGTTGACAGCGGTCACGGCCCCACGCCCGGTGGATTGGGCTCCAGAGGAGGCCTAGGCTCCGGCTCCGGGCTCGGCTCGGGAGGCGGCCTGGGTTCGGGCGGTGGCCTGGGTTCGGGCGGCGGCCTGGGCTCGGGCGGCGGCCTCGGCTCCGGTGGGCTTGGTTCCGACGGCGGCCTGGGTTCCGGCGGCGGCCACGGGTCGCACTCCAGAGGCCGCGACAGACGGCGACGTGGGAGAGGACGGGACCACGACGACCTTGACAATCAAACCGGCGGCCTCGGTGGGCTTGGGGCCTACGACAGCGGCCCGGGCCTGGGCCAGCCGCCCCCCTACGGGTACCCCACTGGCGGTCTCGGAGTACCCCACGGGAGCCTACTGCCGCGCACCCAGCCCTACGACAGCGGAGAGACTATCGTGCCCCAAGGTGCTAATTTTACGGCTTTTGGATCTTATAAAAAGAACGAAAATGATTTTTACAAAAATATGAACTCCACTACGCCAGAGCACGTAAATGATTATTATGGGCAGCAAAACATGGGCCCTGGCAGGCCGTACGGGGCCGCGCCGGGCCCAGTGGGGCAGAACGGTGCGCTGGCCAACGGCTCCGTGGGGTACCACAACGACCGCCAGAGGAATCGCCGACGGTGAACAACATTGAGGTTTGTTACATTCAAACCAATGCCGACATATTTCTATATAATACACATTCATATGACTCACATTTGCCGTCCTGTGGCTAACCTGTACACTTAAAACTGATTGTAGCCACTCATTTACATTCTGCAGCATATGTGTACTATTATAATTTCTTATACATGTTGAAGTAGAGATGATTATTCACAATTTATTTTTATTTCAGAAAACGGACATAATGGGGACTCACGGCGTCGCAGGAGAAGATAAACTTCTAAATTGACTGACAAATGAATTATTATTAGGATGAAATCAGACTATGTGAATTTCATACCTTGTATGTTGGTGGTCTCCAATACATCAGTGTGTTCTATTGTACCATTATATAATTCATATTTCAGTTTTGTACCAGTAGATGTGAATGAATTAAGTCATATTATGGTCCTGATCTTACAATTTTTAACATTTCCTTACAATAGTTTTTATGAAAAAGTTATCTACATTAGTGTATATTCTTCATATAAGATTGCAACTGTTTTTATAGTGTTAAAGAAATATTTGTATACTTAGTATACCATAAATGCACATTTAAACATTGAATTTGTGGCGTCAAATGTTTCTTGTCTATGCCGCTATTTTAAAATAGAGCACCTAGATTTTATATTGTTTAGCAATAAGAGATTCATTAATTTAGCGAACTACAATCTTATAATAAGGCACCTATTACATTTAAAACTTATTTTCGATCATTAAAAACATCACTAGGCTAAAATGTAAAGTAGTAAGGTTATATGTCATTTTGATACTAAATTACATCAGCTCATGAAAAATTACAAATATGTATTTCAAAACTATAAATTAAATCATATAATATAAAGTGGATTTTAATAACTAAATCCATGCAGTTTAGTATGAAAACCTAGGCCCACTTATCATTTTAAATTTAAGGAATTATAATTATCAATTGGTTCTGGTTTCTGTGTAATACTGGATGTTTTGTTAAATTTCGCCAGTGTTGTGTACCATCATTGCTTCAGATCTGAAAATAAAAAAAGAAGCCTGGCAGATATAAATTAAACCTTGAGGACATCTATCTTGTTGTCAGTAAAACGTTTTATTAATTTGGAGTGACGTGAACATATAATTAAAGGCCATACGTGACAGTATAATTTTATGTATATACATACATCACCACATTAACACATTTTAATATTGACGGCCAGATTTTTGGTAAATCTTGAACTGAATTTAAAATATGATTTCGACATGTAATTCAGTGCAGGTTTTTACTAAAACATTGACCAGTTATTTAAATTGTGTTTGTAATCTATGAAGAATATATTTTTGTCACTAAAATCTCTGCTAAAGTTTAATGCTATAGAAAAAATAAATTTTGTTGACTACAATTCTGATTGTCAAGCAGGGAGTTGGATCCCTTTAACCCTTCGTATACGTTATTCTCACTTCGACGGAAACAAGCAATAATGTGGCGAATGAAGTGAATGAGTATGTAAATGAAATTTATTTGAACATTTAATACTTGCGCTGTCCTCTTTCTTGCTTGCTGCCGTGAAATCGAACATAATTTAAACGAGGGGTAATCTCTGATGTTAAGACTAGAATAAAAGTAATATTCTAGAGTTTGCATTTATGTAGTAGTTAATTTTACGGAACTTGTGTACCGTTTTTAGATAGACTGGCCGACGATGTTTGACATCTATTGCATTTCAAACGTGAACTTGAGTATTTAATTTTCTTTTAGAAAAGATTTGGTTTATCAAAACTAGTCTTGGTTTACGTTTGAATAAAATTTAATTTATAACTTTAAATGCTTCATCCTAATACGATATGTATTCTCATATTACGTTAATGTTTAGTTGGCTAATTACTTGAATCTATTTTGACTAGTGATTTCCTTCATGTATACTGAAATATGTGAACAAAAATAAAACATTATATTGATTATATTTTTGTTTAATTTAAAACTTTCCCTTAGTTGACAGAGCGCATCTATAGCGCCATCTATTTGCCTTTATGGTCTATCCTTCGGGAAGTCTTATTCTGAATAAATAAATAAATTTTATTTTTGGGCTGATGATAAAAGCTAAACTAAATCTTAGATCATATGTATGGGTCCAAGATCACTGTATGTTAGTAGCATTCCTAAAATAGCTGCATTAGAATGCTTGTGTTTACTGAATGAACGTTTAACTATTCACTGGAAATCAGATTCAGACATAAAAAACTATCTGTTATTTATTGACTTAGTTGTCATGGTATTTATAAATGTTATTTTATTGGATGTTACATTTCTTTAAATTTATAATAAAATATCTTTTCAGTTTTGTGTGTAATAAGACGTAATTTGACTTTAAGAGCCAACAAAATAATGTTGGGTTTTCATTTACAAATTACTACTTTTACATATATAATAATTGTTTTATAATGAGCTTTTGTGTGGATGTTGTATCTGAAGACTCATTTTATGAGAACATTACATTGGGTGTAACTAAACTATTAGGTAAGCATATAAATAATTATATTTAAGCAACTCATTTTATTGTTTTAATTGGTCAATAAAACAAAAACAACTTAGTCAACAAAAATCTATTTACTAAATAAAATATGTACATATTCAAGTTAATTATTGATAAGAGTTAGCTTTGTGCTTTGGTAGAAATTGAAATCCATCTGGCACAGGCCCCAGCAACATTTCACTTATCTTAATCCAATCTGCACAATTTCCAGATGCCATTAAAGTCTCCATGTCATCCCTTCCACAGTAACTTGGCGGTCTGTCATTGATTTTCTGTGGCGGTGTT
Organism: Dendrolimus kikuchii; assembly: GCA_019925095.2. Classification (NCBI taxonomy): domain Eukaryota; kingdom Metazoa; phylum Arthropoda; class Insecta; order Lepidoptera; family Lasiocampidae; genus Dendrolimus; species Dendrolimus kikuchii. Next base: position 9,457,660 of record CM034390.1, on the reverse strand, counting down.
TCCAGCAAACCCACAGGCACATAACGATATAAAAATGATAGCCATTCAAGGAGGAATCGCCTTGTATTTTCAACACCTTGCATATCAGAGCCCCAATGTTCCAAACCATAATTGGTGTACTTTTTCAGTATATCAAATCTCTCTATGCTGCTAATATCCCAAAGCTTTTGCTCTTTAATTTCAGTAAACAACCAAGGCTTAATAAGTGCTCCGCGTCCAATCATTACTCCTTGAATTGTAGGTGCTCTTTTTCTTCTCTCAACATAATCGTCAAAACTCAGTATGTCTCCATTTCCAAAAACAGGGCAAGGTGCTGCAGCTTTTGCACAGGTTTCAATATATTCCCAATCTGCTGACCTAGTGTACCTGCCTTCCCTGGATCTGCCATGTACAGTAATAAGAGAGACTCCCAGTTCTGCCATCTTGGGAACAATAGTGTGGGTGATTTTTTTGTCTTGATAAACACCAGTCCTCATTTTAATAGTGAATGGGATACTGAGTAGATTAGATGCACATCTTACAGAAGCTTCCAATGTTTTCAATCTATGCATCATGCCACTTCCTCCACCATTTTTATAAATCAAGTCTATGGGACATCCTAGATTTAAGTCGATGAAATTAAGTTCAGTGTTTTCCTCTAATAGTTGAGCAACTTTTGAAATGGCATAAACATTGTTTCCACATATTTGTGCCCCGAATATATCTTCAGACTCATGTCTTTTAACAAGAGCCCATTCCTGTTTGAACCCCTTGAGCAGTGATTCACACAATGCCATTTCCCCACAAGTTATATCAGCGCCAAACTCCTTGCATATTCTCCTAAATGGTAGATTGCCCACGGTAGTTAGAGGACTGAGGTAGAGTTTATCTTTCCAATTTATTGTCTTCTTTTCCCTCTGAATGAGTTTAATTATATCCTCATCTGTGACTGTACCACTGTGAGCTTCTCTTTTCTTCTCAACACCTTTATCTGGGTTACTTTGTTTAGTTTCTTTTGATGCTTTAGCAGGTTCTTTACTAAGCTTATCCATATATCTAACAAGGTTTTCTGATAATGCAAAATCATATTTTCTCTTCTGAAGTTTCATTTGAAGTGGTGCTTGTAAGATATTTTTGGTATCCTCCTTCCATTGTTCAAGTTTTGTTTTATTTACTTTATTATATCCTTCTTCTGTAATGTGATTTGAACCAAAACGGCATGCAATTCCCCTGGGACACCTTCCTCTAATGTCAAATATATGACATACCTCACCAATATCACAACACTTTGATTTTAAATAGTCTAAGGGATTATGGATGTACTTGCAATTTTTGTATTCACAAGATTTCTTTTCAGTTTCGGACTCCACATCAACAATAGTTGGACAGGGCTTGCTTTCTTTATCATGTTGAAAGGTTTTTGGTCTTGCCTTGTTTTGCCCCCTATTTTTGTTCTTAGGCTTTGTATAAACCGCTTCGGTTTTAAGTTTTTTATTATCTTCACTTTCATTATTATCTTCTAACTGGCGCTTAGAATTAACCAGTTCCTCGGAGTTAACTTTATCAGGTTTTTGTAAGACATATTTTGCTTTAATGGCACATACACCAGCCATAGAGTTCGTCATTTTTAAGCTGCAGCACACTAAATATTTTAAAATAATCTCAATATTATTGCTTATCTTTTTAGAGGCACATTGTCGGCGTTTTATATTTGCATTAATACATAATTCACTTTTAAATAAAATTGATATTATGGGCCGGATCAATAAACTAATATGATATAGAAACGATAAAATCTTCTAACCAGGGAATTAAAGACTTAATTTGATGTAATGGTTTCTGTACAATAAAAAAGATAACACTAGTTTTAGGTTATGAAGGAAAGGAACTTTAAATGTTATTATGTCAATTGTCATTCTCATTTATGTCATTTCAATTTGACATAAGTACGTCAATATTACAGATTAATTCCTTTTTTTAATTTGTATGGCATGACAACAAAGACCTTTAAGGAAAGTCATGTTTCAAATTTAAAGTAAATTTATTTTATGAATAATAAAACTACGTTTTAACGGTTTTAAGCGCGGTAATTTATTTGATTTTGGTTTTTCCGACGTTTCGGCCACTTTTCAGTGACCGTGATCACGGAAGACAGAGATGTCAACTGTCAACGAGTATTGTTAAAGTATTATTTAGCTTAACGCCAACTTGTTAATTTTAATTATTTGGTTTTAATTTTGTTTATGGTTATTATTTTCTCTAGGAGCCTAATCTAGTTTACTACCGCTTGGCAACATGTTATGGCTTGAAGAGAAGAAGCGGCGCAAGAAACTCTTTAACAAACATGCCTAGCTCTAATAATTTTATATAATATTAAAATGGGTGGAAGGAAAATAAAAGTAATTATCAGTCAAGTTGGTTTGTGTTCCGTTGTACGCAGTAAGAGCTCACAGTGTCTTGAGGTCTGGCAGCTAGTTTTTGTTGGGTTTGGGTCTTAATAGTTTTGATGATTGGATCCCAAACAGGTGGTACTTGCCAACCATCTTCTCTATTGAAATTTGGGTGTTTTTTGATTTCAATAGCCTCACGCATCATTCTAGGTATGAAACGATTCTCTTTCGCGAGGATTTGTGGGTTATCGAATCTGATGTAGTGGTTGGGTTTATCCAGAGTGTGTTCATTGATCGCAAATTTCGTATACCTTGTGTGTTTCATGTCAGCAATGTGTTCTTTTACCCGTGTTTTTATGCTCTTCTTTGTTTGCCCAATGTTTAACAATCCACACTCACAATCGAGCTTGTAGACACCTGCATCCTGGAGTGGGATATTGCATTGCACAGGTCTCAGAAATTGGGTAATCTTTTTACGCGGCTTGAAATATATTTTGATTGAAGCTCGCTTGAGGATGTGGCCAATTCTGTCTGTGACCCTCTTGATGTAGGGTAGGATAGCAGGGCACCGCTCAACTGAAAGTGGTTTAGGGCCTTTGTGACGGTGGTGTGGAGTCTTCAGCTGATTGCGTTGTAGAACTCGCTTGATATGCTGAAGCTCTCCAGCTACGTGGTTCTCGTCACAGATTTTTCGTGCTCTCTGAAACAAAGATTGGCCCACGGTAGCTAACTGACTAGTATGGTGGTGAGACGAACCGTTAAGGTATTTATCTGTATGGGTAGGTTTCCTATACACCGTATGGCCAAGAGTATTGTCAGGGTTCTTTGGATGAGCACATCCAGAAAATTCTTCTGGATGTATTTTCGTATTATTACAACATTGAGTGAAAACTATGTATTATTTATCGAAAAATAATGCAAGTTTGTCTCGAGTCCTCATCGCGGCATGTCATTTTTGAGCGGGCGAACAATTGTCCAAGTTATTGGATCTGGGTTCTGTATCGACCGGCTTTCTTCTGAGTAGAAAAGAAAGAGGTGAATCATTCTGCTGACTGCCCGGATTTTTTATCAAATGACGTCTATTGCGCCTATATATCCTACCCGACTCATCTCTAAGGAAATAAGACCGCGGTTGCGGAGCGGATACTTCCACGCGCATTTGGCGCTGTGTATCACCGTCTATGACGATTACACGCTCGCCGACATTTATCGCAGGAAGATTATGTGCATGCTGATCGTAATATTTTTTGCTTGCATTGTGATTGCGATTTATGTTACAAAAATCTCGTTTATTGTCACGTTCAGGCAGGAGTCTGTCACTATGAACTGGAAGGCGAGTATTGAGTCGACGACCCCTCAAAAGCTGTGATGGTGATGAAATGCCATCGCGTAGCGTTGATCTTAGATTTATTAAACCGATATAAATATCTGTTCCCGAACAGAGCGATTTCTTTGTTACGTTTTTTACGATACGAACTGCTCTTTCACTGAGCCCATTTGATTCACCAATCATTACAAAACCGCCGAAATTCCATTGATGCAAAGGCTGGTCCGTTATCTGTGACCAGTTTAGCGGGAATACCGTGTCTAGCAAATTGTTCTTTCATAGCCGTAATGACAGACTTGAACGTTATATTATGCAATTGATTCATTTCTATGAAGTTTGAAAAATAATCAACTAAGATAAGGAAGTTTCTTTTATTGAAGGTAAAAATATCGGAGCCTACCTATCTCCATGGAATCTCCAAGACCGGGTGAACTATCATTGGCTCCTTGCATGGCATGGCCGCGTGCTGCGTGCAAACCATGCACGCCGGCATCGCGCGTTCGATTATATAATAGTGACACTTAATCTTAAAATAATCATTCTTTATACCAAATATGGACAGAATATTTAGTCAGTTCTCAGTCGTTGGTCTTAATCACCGCCAGAACTATTAGGTACTTTTTCGGGATATATCAAAAATACTATTATAACTCAATAAAGGTAAATTATTAAGAATAATAAGCCTAAATGGCGCTCAGTTGTTCGTGCCTACCCCGCAAGGGAACTGGCGTGAAGTTATGTATGTATGCATGTAAAGGTAAATTAATAGAATATTAATTGCAGAATCTGATCCTCGTATATGCAACGTGAGTGTGGAACGTAGGACTCCTTGCGATCGTGTGGCTATTTCTACTTGGGAACAAAGACATTCAGCGATGCTACCTGATGATCTTCGTAATTTTTATGCATCCAGTGATGGATTCCAGCTTACTTGGCATTATAAATATTCAGGTATTGAAGTATTCTTTTTCAGACTATATCAAATTGCTTCGCGGTGGTCCGGATTCTGGCTGGGCATTATCTATAGTATAGGTAGTTTTCCTGATCAAATATGTGCGTATGGTTACATTTAAGTACCACTTGCTGATGGTGAGACGAAACATCGTGAGAGAATCTGAAAATCGAGATAACTGATCGAGGTTTCATAACCTACCTACAACAAGCAAGACAGGTTGATCTTTTCTACCTAAACAAAAAAAAAAAAACGGGAGGGGGGGGGCGAGTACAGGTCACATAGCCCTAGTAGCAGGACGTTTCTGGGCTGGTAAGTATTATGAATTATTTTCATTTATTATTGTCTGTGGCAGGCTAACAGGCTGACGGCCTACTTGATGGAAGATAGTTACCGTTACCTATGGGCGTTTGCAACTCCAGGGGCGTTGGCGGCCTCTAAGAAATTGTATAACACCCGTCATAAACAGCCCTATGTCATAGTGCAGAGGGAAAACCTCGAAAGGAAGTAGTTGTTTTTATAAAGCGTTTAATTATTTCACATTAATTATAAACAAACTAAGTTTGGTATTAATTTCAAGATCAATGTTTTACTTTTAATTACCTGTTGTCGCGATAGTTATATTATATGTACTTTTTTCCATTTGCAGCCGACGAAATTTTGCCTGTTGGTTCGATTAGAGTTAATACTCTAAACGAACTTTGTCTTAGTTCTGCGCTTAAGGATCTGCTCGATTTTTCATTAACGCGACCTCAGGCAGGACCTCGGCCAATACTTAATACCAAAAGCAAGGTTTTCGAGTTAGACTCTTGTAGAACCATTGGAAAGGTTAGTACAAGCAATTGTTATCATAATAAGATATGCCTTTGTGTTTAAAAAATCTATGGAGTTCCATATTACGTGCATATATTTTTATTAGCATGTTTTTCCACAGGTGTGTTTAGTATACACTAGTGGTTCGTGGTCAATTTGGCTGGCAACTCGTGAAGGCGCATGGGGTTGGCTCGCCGATTCCTTTACACATTATTTTAGGATGTCTTTGGTCCATTTGGGTTTGCCGGGATGGCAGGCGGCATTCGCGAACTTACCATTGATTCCATGGGCAGAGGTAAAAAGCGATAGATGTATCTTGTTGTTAAACTCTGTATCCAGTTCATTATATATATATATATATACCAAGTCTGGCCATAAATACTGTTACATAAAAACTTTTCTATTTTTCAACTTTTTAATTATTTTGAATTTGGAACAAGTATATTATTTTAAAAACTTCTTTCGATTTTGCGCCATTTCACATATTTTTTCGTGTTCATTATCAAATTACAATATGGAATGGGGTGTTAAAGAAAATAGGATTGCAGTGATCGCCTTGCACAAAGTGGGTATGGAGCCGTCGGTCATATTCCAGACACTTCAAAAGCTTGGTATCAGCCGTATGTTCGTATATCGTACTATCAACAGATACAACAACACTTCATCTGTCGAAGACCAGAAAAGATTGGGGCGGCCGCGTGTCGTTAGAACTACAAAGGCTGTTAAAGCCAGAATCAGTGCTTATCGTCGATATACAGGATATGCCCTAAATCAATCTTTACAATTAAAGAGAGTGGATCGGATCAAAACCCCTTCTGTCGTGATACGCAGGTAAAAGGCACAGAAATATCCTTTTTACTGATGAAAAAAATGTTACGATTGAAGAACACTACAATAATCAAAATGTTAAACTGTACGCTCACAGTTCTAAAGAAGCTGCTCAAGTGGTCGGAAAGGTACAACGTGGTCATCATCCTGCATCAGTGATGGTTTGATGGGGCGTGTCTTATCAAAGAGTCACAAAACTACATTTTTGTGAAAAAGGAGTGAAAACTTCAGCCAAAGTGTATCAAGATACAGCCTTGGATCATGTGAAACCTCTCAGCCATACACTTTTTAAAAATACACCGTGGACTTTCCAGCAGGACTCTGCACCTGGTCACAAGGCACGAACTACCCAAGCCTGGCTTGAAACCAACGTTCCGGACTTTATAAGAGTAGAAGACTGGCCCTCATCTAGCCCAGACCTCAACCCTTTAGACTTCAAATTATGGCCAGTTTTAGAGGACATGGCTTGCTCTAAACGACGCGGCGTCATTGAGTCTCTTAAAAAATATTTGGAGCAAGCAGTGGCGAAATTTCCCTTGGAAACAGTGCGTAAATCCATAGATTCGTGGCCAAACAGATTAAAGGCCTGTATAAAAGCCAAAGGTGGCCATTTCGAATAGATTTTTATTTTATTTTATGCTGAGACTTTAATAAATATGTAGGTATAAATTTTAATAATATACATTACTTCATTTTAAAAAAATACATTTTCATTTGTAACAGAACTTATGGCTGGACTAGGTATATATATATATATATATATATATATATATATATAGACACACACACACACACCCACACACACACACACTGAATTTCGTTACATTCAAGGTTGTGATGGTGGAACAGACAAAATCACTCAATTCGCATTACCGAGTTACAATTATATTACCAAGCTAATTTAAATTTATATTATGGGTAACATTCGGGTCTGGTTTGCTTTTTAGTTACTCTTGAAGTAGGTTCCATTTTTGTTAGATTTTTTCTTATTTTACAGTTTTAAGTTACATATATCCCTAATAAGGTAGCTTCTTGAATACGGAAACGATAACTGATGAAACGGAAGCATATTTAAACAATATTGTTGAGCGCAGCTCGAAGATAAATTATGTATATGCACTTAAGAACCGCTAAGTGCCGTCAAATTTAAATTATTGAAGTATCGCTAGGACATTGCTGGTCAGTTAATAAATGTATATCAGTTGATTTTGGCATTTCCCCGCCGGTGCCGCAGCGTAACTCGTGCATTTTATTTTACAGAAAAGTAATTGCTCGATGCGACCTTCGGCCGCGTCTCGCAACCAATTATTATCTCTTGTTTTAAAATCCGATTCGATTCGATTGGTGTGTGCTTGATGACAATTGTTTGATTAAATGATTACGCCCATCGTCTGGTGTCACCAGACAGCATTTTCGTTTCAATCTCAACTCCGATTGTAGACGTTTTCTAAATACGCCGGATCTCAAAACTCAATTTACGCGGTCGTGCCGTTTATCGTATTGATTTCCATTGGACGCTTTCCTGGTCCTAGCTGAGTCTAGTATAGCACGTTATTGATCTTAATTAGGTACCTAGTCGTTTTAAGATTGTCATGTCAGTCAATGTTTTTCAATAAGTTTTCTATTTTATTTCGAGTAATTTTCTGCTATATCTTCGGAACCCGGGATTCAATAGCAATGAAATGGACATGTTACTATTCTGAAGCTATACTAAATCCAATGCACAAAATATGATCAAAATAGGTTCAGAAGCAACAAAGTTATGGCTGAACATATATAAAAAATATATACTTACACGACGAATTGAGAACCTCCGCCTTTTTTGAAGTTGGTAAAATATAGTAGAATGGTCCATTAAAATTAATTCTACTACAAACCCAGGATGTTTGATTCAGCAAGTCGAAGTTATAATTGAGCGACTGCTCTACAGAGGCATTCATAGTTTATTAAGGTTATAAGGAAATGAAGACCATCACTTTTAATTAGATCCTTCGAGCTATTTATGTTTTACTTTTATAAATTAGAAGTTTCATGGAATAATGTATTTTATGGTTTTTTCCACTTGGTTTCAGCAACTATTTCTACTCCTTGCACCACAATTATTGGAGAAACATGACGCGGAATCCAATTTGATAACAATTGGAAGTGAGACTGGGTTGAATCATATCGATCCCAACATATTCAAGACGTCAGTGCGTCATCACAAAAATACTACAAGACAAAGCAACCAACAATAGTAGTGTGGAAACATTCGTGCTTCCTAAAATAGTTTTCTAAATCCTGTAGGACATATTGACACACTCATTGAACGGTTAGAATAATGCACATAAAAATATAAAGACATGCTCCTTTTAACGAGTCTGACAGTTTTGATTTTGCGTTTTGGTCCTTCGAGGCTGGATTAATAGAAAGAAAACTGATTACACTTACGTAGCAATCAATAAAATATTTGAATAGCATATGCAGCATTTTTATTTAGAAATTAAGCATAAATAAGACAATAAAAATAAAATAAAGCAATACTGTTACATAAAGTATATTGAATAATTCTTGATATAATAAAATTTACAGCTAATTAACAAAAAATAAAATGGACGGAATGTGAGATTCTTAATCATATACAAAGCTAGGTTTAAAACTGATACAGCTATCATAAATCGAGAATTTCATACACAGAACATACAAATAAGCCGCATTCGGCACCACAACAAGCCGGCACTCCATTGTCTTTTTTTATTATTGCTGAAACACAGCAGACAGGCTGGCGGCCCAACTGTGATGGGAATTTTTCTCAGGACGTTTACTGAATAAAATAAATTTAGACTCATCACATTCTTTATATATATAATATTAAAGTTGCAGTAAGGAATATATGAAGGAGTCGATTTTTATTAACTTGGGACTGGCTGTTATTGGGATTAGCCTCAATAGTGTTCGTTTTATCATGGAAGAAAGAATATGGGGACTGACAATCATCCAGTAAAAAACTTTACTCTGAAATGCTGCCAAATGCTAAATCTAATAAATATTTACACCAAATCGAAAGAAAACTTACGATTTTCAGTTTTTCATTGATTTTATTTCGTTCTAAAACGCTAAAAGCGAGAGAAGAGAATTACTTGTGGCGACTTCTGGTCAAACAGAATTTAGGAACTCGTTTTTAACTGGGATTTGGTCATTCCTAGTATTCTTCTTCCATAGTTGAATAATTACAGAAAGCGCAGAACATAAATGCGCCTCGATAGAAGTTAGCTCAGCAATTTTTATATGTCGTTAAGGTTTAAAGTTTATTATTACACCTGACTATGTGTGACAGAGATGATATGCGAGTCCTGATAGCGGGCGAGCGAGAGCGCAAATCCTCTCTTAGCATAGCTCTCTGTACGTTATCTCGGGAATTATGTTCTACGCAACGAAATGTTCGAACTTCGACAGCGCATTTATGTTTTGCTTGTATCCTACATACAACACAAAAGTGACCTTACTTGAAAAGATACAAAGTGTGGGTTTATTATAGAGTTTAGAATTTATTAAATATGTTAAAACCTTGATATTTATTTACAAAAGTATTGTTTAATATTCTATAGACTTTTATATACTTTTTGTTTTTCATTCCTTTCATCATCGTGTTACCAGATACAAGTATTGCATCTAGCTCAGCCTATGTTAATATTTTCTTTGCCAATAAGTACCACTTTCTAAACTGCAACTCTGCGTGGAACCGGATACCAAAAAAAATCAAACAGAAATATTGAGATATTGCAATAGACATTTTACAAGACAAGCTACCATGAATCGGAGTTATCTCAACAATGAATTACCGGCTTTTAAATAATTAACATATAACCTTAAAAATAACTTTATTTAAAGAGATATATAGTCGAGAGAGGGGGGGGGGGGGGGTCCGTCAATGGGGTAAGTTCATACACCGTTAGTTTTTTAACCTTTTTAAACGGAATTTAACGCCAACTACAAATTGACCGAATTCAATAGTGTCTTAGCTTCACCGACTGATTTGTTGTCGTAACTATTCAAACACGGCAACAATGAGAGATGTGTGGAGTTTCCCCACTGACAGACTTCGCCAGCTTGACTATAAACTGTTAAATTGCACAAAATTCCAAATTGAACCGCTTGAAAGTAATTTCTATCGTCCCTCTTCTAAAGAGTAGTGATGAGCGAGATATAATAAAAATGTATAATAATTTCTTACAAGTAAATGTATAACGCTGGGTCCACACTTGTATCATTAGGTTAGTCCCATCATCACTGCGTTGCATTATCGCGATCATATAGTATTTATTAAGAGGCTCAATCTTCATATAGTTAAAAAAATTCATTTAAACTAGAGCGTGGATCCAAGCAACGTTGATCGGATCGCATAACATGTACAGGTGTGGGCAAAGCTTAAAGTAATATATTTATACCACCATTGTGTTTAAAGTTAATAAAGTTATAAACAAAGAAAATGTTCCAAAATATATTTAGCTTACATTACTATAGAGAACTTAAGCATAAAATATTTAAAAGTTAATAGTTATTAAAAATTGATTTTCGCATGTCGTTAACATAATATTCATTTCTAATAACTATATCCTTATTTTTATTAAAAACTACATCATACCACCGCACTCAGAAACCAACAATCATTCATTAACTTTGAATTGTGGCATTTTAATATTTTGTTTAAGATCGCTTCTTTCAGCAATATTTAAGAGTCAGTTAATTATAGTTATGTTGTTGATTAATTTTTAAAATTTAGGAGAGTTGCTCCTCAACTATAATTATGGCTATATGGTCAGTAATATACAATATCAAATTTTCCATAATCATTTCTTAAACTCTCTGAGTGCGGCTATTATTAATTCTTAACTAAACATTTATATTCGGAATCATTCCTTTAAAACCTATGCATAAAATAAGAACCTTTCTAGGTGGGATAAAATTCACAAACAAGAAAGCGAAATTAATTACAAATGATAAAAATATCCCATGATTTTAATGGCTATAAATGCAAGAAACACTAGATTCGAATTTTGAATATTATTATTAATGTCCCCAATAATAACATAAATATTTAAAAAAAACTGTTTCGACGAATACAATTATGCAATTATGCATTGATGAATTATAAAAAACAACATTTGACATTGGAGAAAGTAGGTACGATGCAATCAATGTATGTAGTAAATGGTAACAATAACATTGGAAAAGTTAATATCAAAGATTTTGGAATGATTTGCTTAAAAAAGCAAATTCAAGTGGCACACAAAATTAAAAACTACGCACTTACCCGCAATATACAAATAGAGCATGCTATTGTTCAAATTAATGCATATGTGATGTTTATAATTATTAAGATAAAAGATTAAAGGTACAAAATTTGATGCAATTGTGATAAATATCGCAACTTTTTTGGTAAAATTAACGTATTCCATAAATTACAAAACCATATATGATTTACCGTTTAAAAATCGAACGATTTAAGGTACGAATTCTTAGATGCAATCTAATTATTAAACCATAGATACGCTTTAAGAAACCGTACCATTATCAGTTACGATTTTGCTGATAAACAGAAACAATACTGTATTTTATATATATATATATTGTTATTTTTAGGTTTTAATCACAGCAATTAAATATGTGATGTTGATTATAATTATTTTCAAATTTTAAAAATACTAAGTAGCTGCTAATACATTGTTACTCTAATACTTTTTTTGTATTTTTAACTTATCTAGAAAAATCTCTCTCAGCGATTTGTTTTAGAAAAAATATAGGCCACAAATTTTAAAGCCGATTTTGATACTAGTATTTTAAGCCGATCTAATTTTAATTTCATGCGTGATATCAAATAGGTACTTGTCAAAAACTGATTGTAAAAATTACAAGAGAATTTAAAATTTGCATTTCTAAAAATCGCATGCCGCAAAAACACTGTGTTCTTATTTTAAACGCTGAATAGCACAATATGATGAAATTGCGGTTTTTAGTAGCACGACGCAGACGTTTTGTTAAATGCTAATGCGATACGCTTTGAAAATCGAATAGTCTTACAAATAGTCCGTTTTAAACTTTACGGTCTTTGTTAGTTATCATAGGATGGCTGTGTAATAAACGGGTCTAAGCCGCGTACTCACCTGTGAGCCGTAACCGTTGCAGTTATTGTAACCAAATATCAAGTGTGGAGGGAGGTGGTTCGTGACCGTCACGTGACGCGATCCACAATGAGCCCACAAAGCAAAAATCAATGTCGGCGTCGACATTAGAGCACGTAAAATTACTTCCACACGATACGATTTGATTGCCAATCAGATTTGCCAATTGAATTCTTTTTTTTATTACAGTCTTCAAAACTGAACACATTCAGAAACATGTTTAAATACGTTAATAGTATAATATTTTGTACTCTGTAGAAAGTGAGCTTTTATATGAAGACACAGTATTGGCGAGAATCTGTTTGTCCGTCCACACGGACAAAAGAAGATCGCCAATCGCCTCTGCTGAACGAACTTGTACCAAGCACGATGCCTCTTTACTTACCGGACATGGGTGCTTCGATAAATATCTGAATCATATCGTGAGCTGCCTGCCTTCACCCCAATGTCGCCAGTGTGGCGTACAAGACACGGTGTTTCATACGCTAGTCGAGTGCGCAGCATGGGCACCACAGAGGTTTGAACTCGAGTCAAAAGTAGGTGAGATCAATTCGCTCGGCAGTCTGGTGCAAGCCATGCTGCAGAGCGATGATCATTGGGTGGGTGCGTCCAATTTCTGCGAGACTGTAATGTCTCAAAAGGCGGCCGCAGAACCAGATAGGGAGAGAGGTACAAGTGTACACCATACGCCTCACGGGTACCGACGTCAGTCGGGGTCCCGGAGGCGCAGATATGCGCATGACTTACCCCCTTGAAAATACTGCTGCAAGGGCCCTCTAGCATCTAGGGAGCAGAGGAGTCTTCACCCCTTTTGACGAAGTGAGTTTGCACTGCTTCCCGGAGCATTCTCAAGCACTGATGCGCTAGGATCAGCGTGGACGTAACTAAGTTCTAAGTCTCACGCTCTTCCTGCCATAAGCGCGGGGCACATGGGAGGAGGGTGGTTTTAGTGGAGTATTGAGTGTGCTCGAGTCTCCACACAAGCCGGTCGATTAGTGTTTGGATTGCCCCCTTGGGAATGCCTCCATAATCGACTATGGTCTAATTCCTAGCAAAGGACCCGGTATTGTGCGAAATGCATTTACCCCGACTTAAAAAAAAGCACGATGCCTCTTAACAAGAAGCAAAATGTTGGGTTGACTTTGTCTGTAACTACAAATGTAAATGAAAAAAAAATATAGTTGTTGTTGGTACGAATGGATACGTCATCGTTGGCGTTATCCTCGTCGTCCATCTTAAAACCACAATTATAACACGACAACGCATTGTATACACCCGCTCTGCACGCCGTTGTGCTGATGACTACGTCAAATAATTGGCCAACTAGCGTCCACACCACCCGATTTGATTGGACACAATGAAATCAAGCAGTCCCGACCAACCAATGATCTTGGATTTCATGTTTCCATCCACGTTACACAATTCGATTGTCAATCTAGTCAAATTGGTCGTAAAATTGTGTCGTGTTAAAGCCCTTTACACTATTCGCTAGGTTACAGTTACGGCTTGCGGACGAGTACGCGGTTTTACAAACGAAATCTATTTCAAACAGGACGATATGGGACGAGTTACATAAATAGAGAAATAAACATCGTCAATCTGAATATAAAATTATTATTATATAGTAACAGGATTAAATGTATTGTTGTATAATTAAAACTCATATTTATTTCGTAATAAAGAATATGTTAACGCTTGTGGTAACATTTTATGGATGTGTCAGTCATATCGTACTATTTAAAATAGACTTTGACAGTGCACGACGGAGGCGCGACCACCCTAAATCCTGCATATTTCTCACAGTGCAGCCTTCCTGTATGTATCCAATCTAAGGAGGCCAGTAAGTTTAACGCGGACCTTTAACATAGTATCTGTCTATTCACAGGGTCAGGAAATAAGTTTTCACTTCAGGTCTTGCGAACAGTATAGACATACTTAGTTAAGAATGTAGATAGATATGTTTTATTCAAAAATGTTTGTTAAGTAAGCCATTAATTTTGGTAAGCAGTATTAAAAGCTTTTATCATAGGACAGTTATGACGATATAAAACAGTATAAACATAGAGATTGTCCAATTAATTAGATGTCGTACTCGAGGAGCCCCAGACAATATTCTGGGGTTGTAAAATTAGAACGTGCCCTGATATTGATGAGAGTAGTTTCGGCACTGGCAACCAGCCATGCTTACACATACAACAAGGACCTCAAAAAGTCTGGCTACTTTTGCAGAACCCCATTGTGGACCTGACATGTAGCTCGATATAGAGTCAGTTCATATATATACTACCATTAACTCCATATAATTAATGTCAATTTCCTACCAATGGTAAGAAAATCCCGCTAACGAGATAATCCCGTGGCACGCAATTGGAATTAACAGACTACCGAAATCAGGCTAACCAACGATTAAGACGATAGTGTCCGGCGATTTTGACAAGATAGCAGTAATAGAATTGGGTCCCTGTAATCAAGATAGTGATTGCAATCTGGCTCTACTACCTCAATCTACACTTTGTATACTTATCTCCGACGACCCTGTAAATAGAAACTATTAGGCTCGATTCACATTGTGTGGTCTCGGTTCGTTCAAATATTGTTAAACAAGAAACAATAAGAGAATTCTCACTATTGTATCGCTCTAGTTCCGATCCGATATAACGCCGGTACCAGTTCGCAGAAAAGAATATTTGACTGAAACGAAATCAGACCTGTCAATGTCATGAACTGTGAACGCAGCACAGTGTGAATCAAGCTTTAATATTTAAATGGCTTAAAGGTAATACTCATCAGACATTACAATACGCAGCTGATAATCGGCTCTTTATGACGTGATGCTTAATAATATAGATATTGCTAATAAATCCAACTAACAGGTACCCATTGGTGGTCAGTTGACAGCGAATGGAGCGCGTCCATTATTTTGGAGTAAGTGGTGTCCACGTTATTATTTGTAATCACGAGGTCAATGTATTTCTCGTACTGTCTTTGTATGCGCGAGCTCTCTTCGAGGGTTTGTTTCATGTCCTCTTCCTGAAGTTCAAATTATTATTATTAATCCGAGCTTACACTTACGAGTTTTGCTCATGTCAGTGTCTAAGGCTAAACGCATAAGCTTCAAAAATGTTTTAAAAAATAAAACATTGATTGAAAATTTTAATTGAGATCTATTGAATTCTAAATATGCCATGTCTGTATATTGAAGCTATTAAAAAATCGCAACAGGCAAGTGGAAAAACGAATGGCAACGGATAAGTAGAAAAACGAATCGCAACGGACAAGCGGAAAAACGAGTCGCAACGGACAAGCGGAAAAACGAATGGCAATGGATAAGTGGAAAACGGAATCGCAACGGACAAGTGGAAAAAGGAATCGCAACGGACAAGTGGAAAAACTTCAACTGACAAGTGACAAAATGAATCGCAACAAAATTTTAACTTGAAGTTTTACGGGCAGGTTTTAAAATTGGACAAGTACATTAACAATCTGCCCGTAAAATTTCAAGTAAAATTTTTGTTAAGATTCATTTTGTCACTTGTCAGTTGAATTTTTTCCACTTGTCCGTTGCGATTAGTTTTTCCACTTGTCCGTTGCGATTCCGTTTTCCACTTATCCATTACCATTCGTTTTTCCACTTCTCCGTTGCGATTCGTTTTTCAACTTGTCCGTTGCGATTCGTTTTTCCACTTGTCCGTTGAAGTTTCACTTCTAATATGTGTCCCAGCACACATTTAAATTTTTTCCAGGTTTACTGCAAATTATGATTTCGTTAGGTTAGGTACATTTTAATGAATGCATTTTTTATTTAAACATATTTTATTTTATCAAACAAAAAACTGAATTCGATCCGGAACCAAAAAAACATCCCTAGTCTACTCTAAAATTATTTATTAATATTTTTTACACAGACCACAAACAGAGGCAGTGATGCCCAGCCACGTGGAGAGCAAAGGTATAGTTCGATGTAAACTTAAGTTTGTTTCCATTAATGGCGGCTCGGAACATCGCACTTTCCGATGCGCAGAACGTGATTTTAGGTATTAGAGGGACGAGGTCATTGGAGGACAAGGTATATCTTCGTTCGCTCTTTCGCTCGCTTTCTCGTTTACGGGACTTCCCCGGCGCTCGGCTCACCAGGGCTGCCACTTTAGCGCTTTCGGAGCTAGATATAGCGCTTTTTAGTGCAACCCAGCTCTCAATTTTATTAAACAACTTCCAGCGCAAAATCTTGCGCTTTTTATAATATGCAAATATCTAATTAATTTTATAATAAATATATATGAATATCTATACTAATATTATAAAGAGGAAAGATTAGATTGTTTGTTTGCATTGAAGAGGCTCCAAAACTACTGAACCGATTTGAAAAATTCTTTCACTGTTGGCAAGCTACACTATCCCCGGGTGACATAGGCTATATTATATTTACAAAAAAAATTAGGGATCCTTACTAAAACTCCAATAATGTAACTCAAGGTGTAAAAAAATACCTAAAATCGCGTGCGCTGCGAAAACGATTGAGGATAGAGTAAAATACAATACAAAACGTGTCGCGACAGTATATGTCTAACTATTATAGTTATGCCACAATAAGAGTTATTTTATTTTAAAAATTTAATTAAAATGCCGCCGCTAGAAAAGGCTCTTTATTTGTATCTTGGTATTCATCCTTATCAAAATAAATTACTTCATATTTAAGACTGCTTCAATACCTTTATATAACTTTTTGAATTATTCAATTCGGACATTCCATTCGAAAGATATCAGGAGTTTAAAAATGTAAGTATTAGAACACGCGGCCGTGACGCTTTTTCGTGACAGAAAAATCGTAAGACTCCGTCTATATAGAAGTTTCACTTAAAAAAAAACTGGCATAGACTATATAAACAACGGAGAACATTATGCATTTTTTTATTTCTTGTCTGTTTATTCGGGATTCACGTAAAAACGATTGGGCCGACATCGATGCGGTTTCCGCTAATAGATAACTTAAAATCTGCGCTATTTTTTATTGTGTAAAGCCCTTGGAATTTTTATGGAAATTATTTCAAATGGTCAGATTGAAAAAAATCGATTTCCAATGTGACATTCAATAATCGATAGCAAATTTTATGTATTTAAAATGTGTAATTTTTTATCCCGAGAATCCTGCGGCAATTTTCCCGGGAGCGGTTTGAAGTTTTTTGGGTGCAGAAAAATGAGTTTATTCCGATACAGTCTCTACTAAAATGATAGCTTACATTCTTTTTTAAATGCTGTGATACTTTTTGTCCTGGAGATCCCGCGGGAATTTCAAGTCAAGCGTGGACAAAGTCGCGGGCATATCCTAGTTTTCTATAAAAACATGAATGGACTGGTGGCGCCAACAATGATTACAGTTTGTTACGAGTTTCGTTTTATACTCGTCTGTTATTGATGGTCTTCTTCCATGGTATTGTGAACTAATAGCGGAACATGGAAGAAACTCAACTTACTTTATTAGGGACTCATTCAGTTACGTTTTCAAGGGGACAATTGCCCCTTCGCAGAATTCATCTCTTGAAATCCTTGTTAAAAAAGTTTTGTTAACTAACGCCCTGACAGTCTTGTCACTATTGACATAATCAGGGCCGTCTTAATTATATTGGGCGCCTGAGTGCGAAGATCAACCTATACCCCCGTCCTTCTCGCTTCCCCAAACAAGAAATGAAATTAGTAAAACGATAGGCAGTACATTTCGAGTTAAGACGATGTTAAGTAATTTTCAAAATTAGAAAATTGCCGTGTGGTAAGTATATGTCGGTATAAAGCTATCGGGTGGCGGCCCCTAGGGCTCAGAGGCCTTACTCTCAAACGCCTTTCGTCGTTCGTTTTCGTCCGATCAGCCCGAAAGCGTCAATGACATTTTAGATACACGAAAAAAAGAACCATCGTTTGTTTAAAACTACACTAATACTATATAGTCTATGTAACACAAAAATAAATGAAACATACAATGAAAAGTGCTCTTAAATATTAAAGTAAAAATAAGCAAGATAGTTTTAAAACGAAAACGAACGACGAAAGACGTTTTAGAGTAAGTCCTCTAGGCCCGTATGCCGCGTACTCCATACACCCCCGGTTTACCCCCCCGGGCTCGAGCGCCTTCGCTTCGCGAAGGCACTCGCCCCAAAAACCCCGGTAAAGTTGTAAGGTCTTCGGACCAACAACATAAACTCAAGTCCAATAAAAAAAACCCCCGGATAAAGACGGCCCTGGACAAAACACTAACATGGTATTTTTGTCTCTTCTAAAACATGGGTAAAAAACCAGCTCCAATATAACTTACCTCATAGAGCGACGCAAGCGATTCGAGAGTGCGCGCGCGCCTCGAACTGTAGCGGATGGAGCTCTGCCTGTCGAACTACACAGCGCATGCGTAATTGAAAAAGAAAACAAAATAACAGTAAAAGTCATACCAACCAACCATGCCAAAAATACAATCCTCATAACAAACTATTAATTCAAGCAACGAAATAAACAAAATAGTTTTAATATACCAAAGATACAGCACACATTTTGCAGGCATATTCTATGAAAAATACAATGTTTTACTTAATAACGCTTGCTGTTTCAAAGGGTCCATTACATTCCCAAAGAGCTGAATAGCTTATTCCAAAATAATAAGCCTTTAATAATATATGAATGTGAAACTAAAAGGTAAGCTATAAATCTATCATTCGACTTGACATGTTTAGGGTCCGGATGTTGGGCCACTAAAGTGACAGACCACAAACGTTTCCACTCAGCTGAGATGGATGTGTGGTGTTACAAGAATGGATAAGGTAAGGAATGAGTACGTACATAAGAGGATCTTTGAACGTTGCAACCGTGACTGAAAAATTGAGAGGAAGAAGATTAAGGTGGAATGAGCACGTAATGAGGAGGGATGAAAGTCGTATGACAAAGAATGTTAAACTGCATGATTGATGAGTACAAATGTAAAGGTACACCAAAAATGAGATGGATGGATTGTGTGCAAGATGATATGATGATTTGTGGTGACTGGTGTGACAGAGGACGTATGTCAAAATAGAGAAATATTACAGAAAAAGACACATTGTACAGACCCCAAATAATTGGGTAAAGGTGAATGGATAGAGAATATATAAATGTGAAAGGCCAATAATAATATACAAATATTTTTAATAACGTTTTTGCCCATTTTGTATATCTAACCAGTGTCAAGTTCAAACTTTAAAATAATGTCCAGGTAAAACCGGATCCGCAAAGTCACAGACAGTTTTATGTCAAAGACTTGCTACCAAATAGGTCTGTGACATCAAACAACAGACGTTTTGTGGAAATTCAAAAAGTTAATGAAAGTATCGTTAATATATTTAAAAAAATATTCAATGCATTTTTGTAATTGTATATTTGGTGAGCAATAAAGTGTTACCTATTCTATTCTATAAATAGTTGAAATTTTCCACACAAGAAGAAAAAAATCTATTGTTTATTTTAAGCTAACTTTAAACTGCACTGCACTAGCTTTACAGCTACACATTATTCCTTTGGTTGGTGCCAAATTATTGAAAGTTTGTTCTGAACGTTCTGAGAATACTGTGACTATATGAATCAAATAAAATCAAAAAACAACTTGTAGTATTTTCTATAAAATATATTTTTTCGAATTAGTATACCCGTTCTTGCAGGCAGTTTGTTTGATTTTATACACGTTGTTGGGAAGGAGCAGAATATTCATGAAATTTGGTATTGGTATATGTAAATTGTATATACTTATATACTTTTGACAACGAAAATAAGCATGGGATTTAGATTCAAAATTTACACAACCAGATCCACCTGAAAAGCACTATAAATCTATAATATAATAAAAATCTAATATTAATTTCAAATAACAAATAATTCATCAAATCATAATATCTTAAGTTGCTATTCTAATCTTTATATCGTTTATGGCAATTAATAAGCTAATTAGCATTAACTTATGCATACATGCTACAATAACCCAAATACATTGTATTAGCTTTGAAATTTTTTTTCTTACTGTTAGATTCCGATTGGAGGCATAAGTGAGGTTTTTGAGTTGTTCAATTCCAGGTGCTGCGATCATAACGACGTATGGCAAGAACTCGCTGCTGTTGTGAAGTAATTTCAATGATTGTGGTGCACAGTCCAATATGCACATTTTTCCTAAAAATCAAATTGTTTATGAACAGGTGTATCAAGTCAAAATCTTTTTAAAAACATGATTCGAATATTGTAAAACAAAACACATGTGAAGTAAAAGTAAGGTCTAGTTGTGGACGGGGAGTTAGATAAACAGTTTCTGTCTATAAATACACTATTATTTTATATACGTTTTATAAACTTAATTTTCTTCCAAATTAATATAGTGTTATGTTCATGTGGCAATACAATGGCCTCTATGGTTAAAT
Source organism: Dendrolimus kikuchii (assembly GCA_019925095.2). Lineage (NCBI taxonomy): Eukaryota > Metazoa > Arthropoda > Insecta > Lepidoptera > Lasiocampidae > Dendrolimus > Dendrolimus kikuchii. Next base: position 9,436,793 of record CM034390.1, on the reverse strand, counting down.
GGTTAAAGTGACAGAGTAGTCCATTGTATATTACCTACCCAATATTATTAACTACAACCACCAACCTAAACCTTAGCTAGATGGATCTCGTGTTTGCCGTTTTAAAATTAAAATGAAAAAAAAAGTATATAAAAATTAATGCAACATGTAATATCAGAGCCCCAATCTGCTATCACAATAATGTCAGAACGGTTGTTCACTGGCAACACGATGGCACCATGATGGTTCCTATAATAATAATATAAACAAAAATATATATTGTTTATCGCCAAGCTAAGCATGTTAAGTTTGTGCTATGGGTAATATAAAAAGGACCATCCTGGGGCCGATCCCCGACATCCAGACCACCCAGTAAATAATGGAAAGTTTGCTTACTAAATATACAATTCTAGGTTTCGAACCGTGAATCTCCGTTAGTAACCGAGATCGGCAAAAGCTTAGCTCACTCAACCACAGAGGCCACCAACAAATTATACAAGTTTTATAGCTTGTTGATATCAAGGCTTGGACACAAGAGGGCCTACTCTGAAACGTCTTTCGTCGTTCGTTATCGTTTCAGAACTTTATTTGCTTGTTTTTTTTATATTTAAGTGTGTTCTCCATTATATATCCCATTTATTTTTGTGTTGTAGGGACTATATTTGTAGTTTTAAAGACATTATTGTTCTTTCTTTCTTCTATCTAAAATTTCATTGACTCTTTCGGGCTAACGAAAGGTGTACGAGAGTAAGGCCTCAATAACAAGAGTCGAACCGGTTACAGCCTAACTCCAAAGGAACCTTTCTTTTCGATTTTGTTCTAACTTTAACCTAAATCAAATGGTGTTTGGTAAATCTTTAAGTTGGTTCTATAGAATAAATAAGTTTTGACCGGTTTTTGCTGGACCACTTCAAAGCGCAGCCATGGGGTACAGCAAGTTTTTAGTCACATACAAACACATGTCGAGAGATATAGGATGAGAAAGTAATTCTCGCGGAATAAACCCGTTAATTCAGGTTTACATAACGCTATTTTTAAAGTTAACACTCCGAACGAAACAGTTCCGACTAAAACTGGTTGCAAGTCTTGGTTGAGATAATATCTAATAATCTCTGGTATCTGGGTGAAGGGTCGGATAGAGAGAGCAGCTCTGTTGGACAGGGACCATATTGTGAGAACATTCTCCTATGTCTGGAGCTTTAACTACCGGTAGCCTGAACCCTAGGCCCCACTGCCGGCGGAGATCAGTTTTATATATTTTTGTTTTATAAATAAATGTATATCTTTTCTACGAAAATGTAAAAAAAATGTTAATAAAATATATATGAGAATAATAATAATCTTTATTGATCAAAAGAAACACATGTATGTTTACACAATGACAAACGGTTTGTTGCACTGAAAAAGTATAACACTGTGCTGCAGTAAGAACTCCCACTTTATGATAATGATGTAAATTATAATGGAGTAGAGTATACAACATAAATATAAAAAAGTGTCATTCGCGACTAGCAGCGTGCGACGAGTATTGATGTGTGTGTGTGTGTGTGTGTGTGTGTTTGAGAGTGATTGCTATTAGCTGTTGAATTACCCTCTTTGATGACGGCGCGTATGGAGTCGAGATGGGTACCGTAGAGGTGTCCGTTGTGCTCACCGTACTCGAGGAAGCGGCCGGCGTGCGCGTCGCGCTCCATCTCCTCGCGGGACACGAACCAGTACGACTGGCCGCTCTCCTCCATCGCGCGCGGCGGCCGGGACGTGTCTGAGTGGTAACATGACGCATGTTATGTTACCAGGGGCATAGTAACAGAAACTGGCGACTGAGCCACGCATCATAGTGGCGCCCCTCCGTAAATTCAAATTTAAAAGTTTTACCTAAAATAAGTTCAACTGAAGAAAACTCAAAATTAATTAAATGGTTATCAGATGTGAGAAAATAGTTATACAGATAAAGACAAGTTCAAGTAAACTTTAAACTAGGAAGGTTATCCATAAAGTAATTAAAAATCGATAATAAATAAAATTATAAATCAAAATAAGCCATGTTGCAATTGCAAACCTTTGAGGGGACAATATAATTTGAATGACAAATCTGCCGATTGCATGTTGATTTCCACACCTTAATAGTATCTAACGTGGACTGATTTTAAACCCGCTTTTAACCAATTGGCTACGAATTGTAAACAGCGTCGTTTCTGACAATATTATGTAACTTGTTCAAACCAATTTTCGTTAGACAGATATATGAATGGACATGACAAAAAAATTGTGACAGCTCTAACGGACAACTGGAGTTTACTCCTTGTGTATGATTGTCTTTGAATATGCACTGATGAATATTATTTTAGATTTTATTTCATTGTATTAAAGTTCTAAATCGTAATGTTAGGCTTTTGAGTTAACACTTGTGTTATTTAAGTCCTCATAAAAATTCCATAACAGGAGCCTCATAGGAAAACCGATTCTTAAGGAGTAACCTTCAAAAATATTCCGATATTTCCATTTGCCAGTTGTAGAAGTATAAAAACGTAAAAAAGTGCAAATTTATTTAGAAAGAAAGGAAATAACTTTATTTAAGCAGTCAACTTACGAGGCACAACAGCTCCAAATCTGTCGGGGTGTTCTTGAATCATTCGGTTCTTGATGGTTCGTCGGCCTACGCCGCGGGTGCCCACCAGCGCCAGTATGCGTCTCAGGAACGGCGGCGTACGCGCAACCTCTTCGTATAATGCGAGCTCAGCGCCCTCTAGTTGGACGCTCGATCGAGATTCATACACGAATTTCTTTTTTTTCTTTGATATCTGAATATGTAGAATAATTTTGTATTACAAATTGAGCTCCAATTTGAATCAAACGCGTCGAAGTATAATGATCAGGATAATTACACTCATCGATCCAACGACGACTTTGACGCTGTGTCTGCTGCGAGGTGCAGCTAAGCTGGTTTATTCGTATTAATTCACTAATCTAGGGGAACGAGATCACCCCATTCACTTATCTGAAGGCATATTGGTGGGTTTCACACACGAACTATTTAGATATACAAGTTTCCTTACGATTTTTTCTTTCACCATTAGCATAAAGTAGTAATTGTTAAAAACGAGTAAGTGCTGGATTAAATGAAATATAACAATTTTACATCTTTATTTGTGCGAATTTCCGCTGTATACAGAAAAAAAGTTTACATGTCCCCACTTTTTAAACTATATCATTTATAATGTATCGTAGCTTTAGCAAAGATGATAATAAACAATTTATATTTTAAATTATTGTTGAATATAATAAAATAGTGATGAAAAAAAAGTTAAATAAGTGATTTATGATTCAAAAATGGTTTACTAGGCTATCAAAACTCTGAAACTCTTAAAACAAAATAACAGTTTAAATATCATTTACAATAAAAAAAATCTATGATAAATTGGCGGTAATGGTTCGACATTATAGTTTTGACACATTGAAATTGCTATAGAATAGCTATAAAAAATCCTTATGCAATTGTTTCACACAAAGTTAATATGATCTATAATATTATTCTAAACATGTCGTGTCTGTATATTGAAGCTATTAAAAAAGAAAACAACTGGAATAGACTATATAAACTATGAAGACCCTGATGCAATTTTTTAAAGATTTCTTGTCTGTTTGTTGGTGATTCACGTAAAAACAAACTATTGGGCATATTTTAATGCTGTTTTCGCTGGTCGACAGCATATGCCAAGACTTAAAACCTGCGCTACTGTTCATCCTGGGAATCCCGCGGGAATTTTTCTGGGAATTATTTAAAATGGCCCGATTGAAAAAAAATCCAATTTAAATGCGTTTTTTTTTCGCCGATGAGCAAATTTTATGTAATAAAATGTGTGATACTTTTATCCCGGAAGCAGTTCGAATATGTTTGGATGCATAAAAATTAACTTATTCCGACACAGTTCTCACTAAAACGATAGCTTACATTCTCTTTTAAATGCTGCGGTACTTTGTGCCCGGGAAGTACAAGTCAAGCGTGGACAAAGTCGCGGGCATATCCTAGTAAGATAATATAATTAAATTGCTGTATCAGGTTTACATGTAAGTGATCGTAACGACGTGAATCACGAAGATCCCGAACCAAGCCATTGTTTATGAATGATTCATTATTTTTCGAAATTGCATTTTTTTTAGTTTTTTTTTTCGATTTCTTTATTTTTGTATGAACACCTTTGAAATTATATGTATTTGTAACTTATGATAAGAGGAACTAAAATCTTAAATGTGATATTAATTTTTACCAGAAATAGATGTTATATATAAAAGCACCACTGCTAATTTTAATACAGAAATTGGTTTGACTGTCCTCTTTAATGCATTTGTAATTTTTAAATGTGATAAACATAAGATCCTTATTATGCTCCAAGTATACACTAAAAAAAGCCTCGTGATAAGTTCTAGCACAGTCAAAATGTATAGAATTAAAATGGCAGAAGAATATTAAATATTACAAAATTATATTTACCCGAGCACCACAGATACTAATTTTATGGACAAAATCTGCTTCAGGTGGAACATAAGCTTTGCGCCTTTCTTCTAGTTCTGGTGATGGAATTAGACCGACTGCATCTGAGTTCTCCACATGACTCGCTTGCCACCAATTTGGATCCTTTCTATCTGATACCTGAATATTTAAAAAAACACTTTAAAGTAGATAAAAGATGGGATATGTACATTAAGGAATCTGCAAGTCCTTTTTGGGTGTGATTTCAAAGTAATAAACAATTAAACACATATATGAAAAGAGCCGCAACATCAAAAGTATAACTATTCTTTAAGAGAGGCCAAAACATTGCCTACATTTAAGAACACACTCAGAAAACACTACTTTTCCTTAAATAATTATGCCTAATCCTTAGACTATAGACTATTTAATATATATGTAAATATATATATATATATATATATATATATTTGTATGTATTTAATTTATAAAGTAATTTAAGTATGTTTATTTATGATATACATTAGGTATTTGCACCATCGCCAGATTAGGTTAAATTATTCCTTAAGTTATAGGTTACCTGGAAGAGATTGCTTTAAGCGATAAGGCGGCCTCTTGTTTCTACCATGACAATATTGTAATTGTGTATTTTTAAAATTGTATATTTGGTGAGCAATAAAGTGTTATCTATCTACTTTAGAAGATGGTTGTAAAATGTTTAAAGCAATTGCGACTGTTTTTAGACTAGTATAATCACAACCATATATTTAGTTACACTGTACATTGAAAACATTTTGGAATTAATACTTAGATTTTGCCTAAATTTCATATAGACAACTATCTTTCTATTATTTCATTTATCATATTACTATAATTAATTTTGTATAATGTATGTACTCTTTAGCCCAAAAACGCCCTCCTATTTGAAGGAACGCTTTGAGTTCTTTCAAGAAAGAAGTACAAGGCTCTTGAGATCATCAGCAAATCTACGACTAATAACGCCAATACATTCTACGCAATTTTGTCAGAAATCTTTTACTGTGCAGGCTGTAAGGTTGTAGAATGTATTGCCAATGAGCATCAGAAGTGCCAAGTCACTTACATCTTTTAATAAACTCCTCAAAGACTATCTAAATTTGTAAACAGTAATTTATGTATGTATATGTAACTCTATGTACAGTCAGCGTCTTATAGAAAGAAGCAGCCAAGATGATCAAATAGATAAGAACATCGAAAGTGATCATTAGTATCGGTACAACCATTGTCGTCTAATAGATCGAATCACCCGTCTTGACCAAATACATCAGTACACCGACAACGCCAAATACATGAGTACATTCAGGTCACCATTATTATGTTAACAACCATCTCGCCAAAACAAAGAGACACACTAGAAAAATGAACTCTATTCTAAATGTGATTAGTGTCAAATCGAGATGATTTCATACTAAATCAAAATTCCAATAGTATTATTACTGTTATAAAAATCTTTTTCATTTTTATAACGTAACTAGTATTTGCCTTCGACTTCATTTTCATTACTTAGATAGCAAAGATTAAAGTTATTTTATCAATATGTAAAATTGAATAAATATTTAATATGACAATACATGAATCCTGGATATATTCATAAACTCCCGATATTTGTAATTTACTAAAGACTTATTCAACTACAGATGTTTCTTCACTAAGGATTTCTAATAATTACAGACAGTGTCTTGTGATTTGCGAACATTGCGTCAAAGTTGATCTAGTGGTTTGGAAGTGGAAGGAAATCCCGGGAAATCTCAAGAGTCCCAATATGGTCATGTATAAAAATGTCATAAAGTATTAAACTATGCTGTAATAAGAGTAACACGAATAGTTTTCATGCTATATCTAGGCGCATTATTCCCAAGAAAATTTTGGAACTTTCCGTCACTAAAGTATAGGAGTAAAAACATGAAAAAGTGAATCCGGTTTCCTGACAAATTACACTAGAATTCCCATGATATTAGCTTTTTCAGCATTTAAGTAAAAAATGTCTGTATAATAGTGAAAACCTCATAGAAATTAACATATTTATGAAAAAAAAAAACATTAATTGTTTCAATTTTCCATCAATCAAACAATTGGATCCCAATTGGTTTTTTTAATAGCTTCAATGTACAGACAAAGCTATTTTACAATATTAACTTAATTTTAACATTTCATTTGACATAATACACTATGTATATGTGAGTATATTTTCTATGTATATGTGAGTTTGTTGAAATATCTACTAAAGAGTTTCAATACATAAGAAATTTAGAATTCGAGATAAACCTTTTTTTATCAGCAATGAATAATTGATGTTTCTTGGATACTATTTTAATGTCTAATACGTATATGAATTCTCATGATCTATACTGAGATCATACTATACATATATATAATATACCCCAGTCATTGAAAAAAGCTTAATCTAACGTTCTGGTGAAATCGTATCGGAATCAGCCAATTTTTATGCAGTATAACGACTTTAAACCACTCCAAGGAAGTTTTCGCGGGGTTCCCGGAATATAAACTAACAAAGCATTCGGAAAAGAACGTAAACCATCGTTTTAGTATCAATTGAATCTGAATCAACTAATTGTTATGCAAATAAATAATTTATACTTTTTCTATTTTTACTTATTTGAAAAAGAAAGTGCATTGTGTTTTAGTATAAGCTAATTTATATGCATACTAACCACTAGAAACCACCCTCGGGAAAATTTCCGTGAGATGCCCAGGACACAAAGTATTGCTGTATTTAAAAAATAATGTATCGTGTCTAAAATCGTGTAAGAATAAATAAACTAATTTGTAAGCGTCCTAACAACTTTAACCAGCTCCTGAGAAAATTCGCGGGATCCCCAGGATAAAAAGTATCACAGATTTAATTTCAGAAAATTTGCTATCAATGAGTAAAAACATCGCATCGAAATAAGAAAGCTTTTTTTTATTCTGGTCTCTTTAAACCGTTCCCGGAAAATTTCCCGTGCGATTCCGGAATAAAAGGTAGCGCAGAATTTAAGTGTGAGAATTTGCTCACGATCAGCGAAAATCGAATCGCAATCGGCCTAGTAGTTTTTACGTAAATCCCGAACAAACAGAAAAACCGACTAACAGACAAGAAATCTAAAAAAAATCATCGTGTCTCCATCGTTTATATAGTCTATTCCAATTGTGTTTTTTTTTAATAACTTCAATGTAGAGAGATGACATATTTAGCATATTATAATATTATAGACTATCGTCTGCCCGCGAAACTTCCTTCGCGTTTCCATGATGATGATACATTTGATAGTCAAGTATGTTTGAACAGTTCTTTATGGTGGTTAAAGAAGCGTTCAAACTTACTCTAACTCTCTATGAATAAGACAGTTAGTATTTAGTAAAAACGAAAACTCAAAGCTGAAAAGCAGTGTCATCAAGTATTAAAGAATGTAAACAAAAGTATGAAAAACCTGATTTAATTAAGAGAACTGAAATATCTGGTTAGAAACAGGAACTTGAGACTATTTATAAAATTTGTAGGTTAATAATATATCTTTAGTTAGCTGGGCTCGGCTAATATCTCTGTTCCATCTGAAATAATATTATAGTTAGGTACTGTGGCCAAATGCAACTTAGTTATAAAGTTAAAATGAACGCCGTTATTAATTGGCTATATTAGAGTATATATGTCATGGTTAAATTGTACAGACCGTTAGATTATAATCTATCTCGAGAGCTATTGAAATATTGTGAACCGGAACAAACTGCTTACAATTTAACGCATTATTTCCCGATAGATTATAATCTATCGACGTGAAATCGTTCTGTGTCCATAGAGTTAGTAATAAAACATAGGTGGGTCAGTCAAAAATACTAAAGATTCGATCTCTGCCCTTATGGGTTAGAAGTTTTAACAATGTTTGTAAGTAGTCAATAAGTGATACTTCCAATCCCAGTGTTTACCCTCGATTAAACGTAATAAATATTATTATGCACATATAATCCTCTTCGTCAATCACACTGCTGTGATCAGGAGTTTTTTTTAAGTTTCAAACGTCTTCAGAATTGATTTCATTAATTTCACATTAGGAAAGAAAGGTGCTTTTCATTCAATGCAAATTTAGCAATAAGTAATTCAATTTGAAATACATAATTCGAAATACAATTTTGGTTTAGTATGAAATCATCTCGATTTGACACTAATCACATTTAGAATAGAGTTCGTTTTTCTAGTATGTCTCTTTGTTTTGGCGAGATGGTTGTTAAAATTATCTCCAGAAGGTTGTCTGGAAGAAATCGCTGCTAGCGATAAGACCGCCGATTGTACTAGTTATATGATTGTTAACTCATGTGTATTATTTTCTTGTGTGCAATAAAGAATATTCTATTCTATTCTATTACTAAATATATTTTAAAGAATCTTTATACAAGTAATGTCAAGTTTCTACTAAGGTAAGGGGAGTCATAATAAAGATAGTAAGATGTAGGAACCGGTCAAAGGAGTAGTTTAATCCAATACAAATAAATTTAATCATATTTTTGAATTCAAGACAGTACATCAATTAAATTTTGGAACTTTAACCACTCTCTGTCATATATTCTCTCTAAACTTAGATAAAGTGGCATTACCTATTTTAACACCCAACTCACTTGTCCAACTGATTAACTTTACAGTGTTATACAGGTTTGCTTACAATGTGGGAAGGAAATGTATTGTGAAATATAGATTGAAGATGGGACAAAAATTAAGATGAACATTATTAGTTCATTGTTGAAAATTATAAAGTATCCATATTATTTATTTCTCATAGGTAATCTACAAATAAACTTACTTGTAAGATATCACCTTTCTTGAATTCTAGTCCAATCTCTTTACATGGCAGGAGAGTGTCGTCTTTGGGATCATAGTCAAACAGAGCTCTTACATAGCACTAAAAAGAAATCATCACACATCACATCACATCACACCTTCAATTATACTAAATTGTTTAAGTTTCCCTCCATCCGTATAACTTATGCAAATATGTATGTACATGTTTCGAATAACTAAAATAGTTTTACAAAATGCAACTCAGATGTCTTTATTTTTATTTTCTGATGATGTACAAATAAAAAAAATTAACTAACCAAAAAGAAATCAGCCAAGTGTGTGACAGTCTACACTCAATGAAGGGACCTATAGAGGCATCTAATATTGAAAATACTTCATATCTAAAATTACACAATGGGTTTTGTTCAAACCAACTTCACCATATCAATTTTTCAGACTTTTTTATCTCCTAGATCAAAATGTATAGGGTTATACACATGTTTTATGACTCGAAATTAATATTTTACTAATAATTGAACTTAGAAAGGTCACCTCATTAATATTTCTAAGATTTGTCTTATAGTGCCATATCTGTGAATGTACACTTGTTAGTCACTCAGTAGTTTTATTTTTGTTTGTATAATCTTTTCAAATTTCTTGCATATAAATTCTGCAGTTTTTTTAAGATGGATGAATTTTATTATGTATATTATATATTTATTATTATAAAGGTTCCATTTTCTGCCAACAATGTTATGAAAAGAAAAGAATTATTAAATTTATACTTACACTTAATTTATTTGTTAACTGTGCAGTCTTTTCTTTCAAATTAGGTCCTACTTTCAATGTTATTCTGTCATTGGGTTTGGCAACAGCTTCTTTGAGTTGTTCCTCAGAATCAATGTGTACTCCATCTACTTCTAATAAGACATCACCAACGGAAACAAGGGCCTGTTTGGCCGCAGCACTGCCTGCTAGTATTCTTGCTACTATTAACTGGCCATGTTCATCTGTTGTAACCTAAAGGTTTAGTAACAAATATATTAATTTATTTATACTAATATAATTGGACTGTATGTCTTGCTTATGTGTAAATTTAAGTGAGCCATTTAAGGTATGCCTAATAAAAAAGAACCAATTTTAGAATTTCTGTTGCTGTCTGAAAGTTTGTTTCAAATGTGAAAGAAGATTGCTGGGAATAAAATGGAAATTATAACTTAAATTTTCATAAATGTTTCATTTCTCAATCTCATAACATATTGCAGTGTACAAAATATATGACTATAAAGTCTAAGTCCCAATATCAGAACTTAGTTTTAATTGTAATAAAAAGAGCTAATCAAATGACTTGAGGTCAGACTCATACACAGTGGTAGCATTTTAATGCTTTCACCTTTGAAAGTTTGTATAGCAGTAACCTTTTTTCAAGTCATGTTTATTGTGTAAAAATACAATGCAACTAATAATGACAGTTAAAACCTGGTTTTCAGATTTTTAATGAAATATGTTTATTTGAAGTAATATACATATATACATAAAAAGAGAATTTAGAAGCTAATAGTTTTGTACAAAAATTTGTTAAGGAGTAGAAGAATAGTAAGCATACTAAAATTGATATCAGAATGAACTCTATAGTCCTAACAGTCAAACAACTGGTTCCTATACTTATTATTCATTCTCTTGCCTTACAATCAGTTGAAACTCGACATCACTTGTATGGAATTAACATCAAATTTTAACTGATAGTAAGTAGTAAAATATAGAAACCAGCTATTACTTGATATGGAGTTGTTTAGCTAATAAATGTTTTAATAAGATGTGAGAAAACTGTAATAGTTTGTATTAGCAATATTTCTTAATTAAGACTTACTGTTAACCCTAAAGGCTGGCCGGGCACCTTTCTTAGCCCTACAACTTTGACTGTCTCCACAGGCATATCGCCGTTTTCCTCTGGGCTTATGTCTGCACCTTCAGCTGTGTCTTTCTTATCATCAATAATGGTCTTTTCATCAATGCCAGAACCACGTTCTAACCAAATTTCACCTATTAGATCATGAGCTTCTATTAAAGCCTAAAATTTAAAACAAGAAAATTTAAGACATTTTATATAGTTCACAATATATTAATGTGTGTTAAAAATTTCAGACTAATTGTATTATGTAGCATTATTATGAGTAAATAACTCCTAACAATCAGCAATAGGTTTGTTTATATTACGGAAAAATAGGCCATACAAACCTTAAAGTGTACCCTGGATACAATAATAGCGAGTTCAGCTTGCTCAATAGTCCGTATGTTGTTGCCACGGTATTCGCTTAGCGATTTTATTATGTTTACATTACCCAACGAGACGGGTTTTACGATCAGGTCCTCTTCAGAATCGATTGACTGTAATCACAACACTTAGCGGTAAATACATTTAACATTAAAAGGTGGTTGAGGCCCACCAAAACAAGAATATCAATAGGCGTGGCACTGGTCGTTATTGTTGAATGAAAAGTATTAAATCGGTATGGGAAATTGTAGCCTACGAAAATCTGTATATGTTAAAATGACTAGGTGAAATATGGTTGTGATATTGAAACCTATATAACTTAATTATTGCATTAAATACAACAAAGAACACACCCACAGTCACCCACACAATTTCACAAGATTCAAATTTTTGTTTCATTGACATTGACACCTTGCCAGAATTTTGTACTTTTGACAATGACAGTACGCCTATACAATGTACAATACAATGCCTTGGATTAATATTAAAATTTATCAAAACTTAAAACTTTTGTAAAATAATTTAAAATCAATGTTGAAAGCCTTTGAGCCATAAAGACCAAACAAAGAAATAGAATTCAAGAGTCAAAGTATTAGTATTAAAAGTAAAGTAGTTATATAGTACTAGAGGTACTCCGCGGTTGTGCCGCGGGTCAAACTCTAGTGCGTAGCTTTTGTTTATAGATTAGGTGTTAACCCTTAATATAGGTTACATTCACTGAAGTAGGAAAGAGGTCCATGGTTACATTGTGTTATATTTTTATGTTGGTACTATTTGCCCTCGGAAGATTTACTTCATTTTATACCGCAAACTATCCCATCTCTCGGGATGAAAAGTATCTGTGTCCATTTTCGGTATTCAGACAGGCAGATTGAGTTAATATCGCATTTTTTTTAGATTATGAATTTATTTATCTATAAACTTGAGAAATGATTGGTCTCCCATACAAACTTTAACCCCTTATTACAACCCATTCTAGTTTTCCTCGTCTTTCTATCTGTAAACTACATAAACGACCAAAACTACCACAATTGCCAAAAGTACAAAACAACCAAAACTACCAACCAAATCTACCAAAACAACCAACCTACCAAAACTGCTGAAACTACCGAAACAACCAAAACGACAAAATTGACCAAAATAAACAAAATGTTGAAAATGACAAACCACAAATAAAAGACCTATAATATTTTCTGGGATAACTTTTACATAAATCTTGCCCAAAATCTATCCTATAATCCGGAATGAAAAGTATCCCTTGTCCACCCTGGGTATTAAATTTACATACTTACCGAATTTAAGCCAAATCGGTTGAGTAATTTTTCCGTGAAAACGGAACAGACAGACAGACAAACAGAGTTACATTCGCATTTATAATATTAATTAATCATTAATAGGGATTAATTTTATTCAAGTTTTAAAACAATCTGCAAGTAAATAGGCACCCACCCATATATCAATACACCTACCAGGCAAAAACCGAATAGTTTAATAGAAGCCGCAACCAAATTTTGTTGATTAACGCCAAACGTGGGAGTTGAAAAAGGCACATTTTATAAACAGTTTAGATTTGGAAGACAACGATAATGTCTTCCAATTTTCATTATTTAGTAAGTTTTAGTTAACATTATAAAGTTTTTATAAATTTTTATACAGCTCCTAGACAAGCATCATTTGCCAATTTCCTACCAAAATCTTGACACTATTTCTGTAATTGTATATCGTCAAACGGATACGTTTCCTAACAAAAAAAATTAAAATGTATTTTAAATAACTATACAAGTAAAAATGACATGATAGAAGTATAGAGAAATTAGCAACTATACGTAGACTTATCATTTTTTTTTAATGCTGGTAACTTTAATATACAACCAAATAAGAAAATCCCCTATTGTTTTTCTGTTTATCTCATTCACTACTATTCAAAATGAGCAAGATCAAGAATAATGAATGTATTTGGACTCAGTGTTGCCACCTTGGTTATGTTTTCACAAGATTTAGCTACTTTAGATACTTTTTGACAGCGGCTTTCTAGTTTTATTGCTAAAAATTATTTTAGTAACTTAATGAAAAATTAATCTAACAGAATTTTGAATTACTTCGAATGAAAAGCTTGAAGATAAAGAATCAGATCTGCACATTTAGAATATTTTTAGGCTATAAGTTTTCTGTGTTTTCTGTAATGGTGTACAATAAAGTGTTATCTATCTATCTATCTATATAGTTATTTTACTGAACGTCTCAATTATGCTGTGCTTATATTTCTAAGACGCGATAAAGTTGTTAAAGTAATGAAACCATTAAATTGGTAGTACCTTGAATTCAGGATAGCTTTTTGAATCTCATTTATCTAAACATTACTACACCTCCCAACGATGTCACTAATGCAGTTAAAGAAGTATGTATTGACTTTACGAACTTACGAACCCGAACATACTATCTGAACAAAGTGTAATTTTTTTTCAAGATTACAAACATGAGCTGTTTGAATTATGACCTCTAGACAATAACAATTAATTAAGTTGCTAAAAGAAGATCAAAATAAATTGGAGAAGCTTCAAAATGTTCCGCTGACGTAGGTAATTGGGGAACCTGGAGACTTATTATATGCTTTTGAAATTCAGGTACTAGCTAATATACACTGCCATTTCATTCGTCACACGTTTATTGTACACGGCGTACAAGTATATTTTATTATTGATCTCATACACATTAATTAATAATACAAAATTGTGACTGCTGTATTATTATTTGATCTTTTCACTTGTAGTATATCAAATTGTATTGGAACGTGTAGAGCTTAAATGAATAGTACCTAGTCATAGAGGCATAGTTAACGCAATCTATTTTCCTTTTAAGAATTTTAATCAGTTCTAGCGGATTTCTACGAACCAAGCGAAATTTGTAAATATGCCTACCGACTTTAAATGTTATACAATGGCCATACTGTTACAAACTAGTAAAGCTTCTTTGCAGCTTTAAATTACAAATATTGTATAAAAATCCTCAATTTTGTTTTCGTTCTTTAAAGATCAGAAGAAAATATGTATATTTAGTTAAAGCTAAATAAAAAAAATAAAGGGCTGGCGCAAAATAGAGATGATTACACCTCTTCGCTAAGGACGAGAATACAATAGTAAGTTTTAGTATCCGCTACAGAAAACGTATTTTAACATTAATATATAGGTGAATATATGCTATTTGGTTTCCACGAACCCATAGATGAATATAGTGTAAATTTAATTATATTAATTTTAATTTGCTTTTAATTATAACATATAATATTGTCTTTTGCTTGGGCCACATGGTCAATTATTATTTACGATAACTGATCAAGTTAAAAGTTACGTAGTACATATAACACAATGGTTCAAATAGTGATAAATGGCGCTGGCTCCGCTGGCTGCCCCATTTGCAGTTGTGCTAGAATTTACATTTTTTTAAATTTACTGGTATAGTTTGTTTTTCAAATATAATCAAATATCAAAATAAAAAACACACTGTATTCTATTACAATATTTAGTAAAAGTATTTATTATATAGGAAAAATATTGATTTGATAATTATTTATCTGACTTCCAATAGGAGTTTGTTTCTCAATTCGTCTGCATGTTTTTGTAAGTATGTATGTTACGCAATTACTCCGTCAGTTGTGTACCGTTATTCATTTATTTTTATAATATTTTCTTAAGTTTTCGCGACTTGTATACATAATAAAACTACGTTTTAACGGTTTTAAGCGCGGTGATTTTATTTGATTTTGGTTTTCGTACGTTTCGGCCACTTTTCAGTGGCCGTGATCACGGAAGACAAAGATGTCAAGTGTGAACGAGTATTGTTAAAGTTTTATTTAGCCTACCGCCAACTTGTTAATTTTAATTATTTAGTTTTAATTTTGTTTATGGTTTTTGCTGGGTTTGGGTCTTAAGAGTTTTGATAATTGGATCCCAAACAGGTGGTACTTGCCAACCATCTTCTCTGTTGAAATTTGGGTATTTTTTTATTTCAATAGCCTCAAGCATCATTCTAGGTATGAAACGATTCTCTTTCGCGAGGATTTGTGGGTTATCGAGTCTGATGTAGTGGTTGGGTTTATCCAGGTATATCTCAAATAAAATTACCGCGCTTAAAACCGTTAAAACGTAGTTTTATTATTTATTTTTCTTAATTCTTAAGTGTATACTCCAGAGGTGGTCCTATAATCATCAAGTCAGGATCTGATAACTGGATCGCAGGGAAATGGAGAGCAACCGTTGTTGACGAGCATCTACACCGAAGAGTGAGATAGTAACCTTCTAATTCTATACGCGTGCCAGTATAATTTATACAGCCGCTTCATATATTATTTCTAAATCTATTTACATATTTGCACAATTAAAAAATAAAAAGTAAGGAGTGTGGAAAGAAAAAACATATTGTGCAATACAATCAGTATTGTAGTTATAAAAATTATTTAAAATGTTTATATATTTTATTCAATATTTCTGTATAGGTAGGTACCTTTTCTAACAAATAATTAATGGACTTTCACTTCTGTGTCTTAATTTGTAATTACCTCGACAATAGTGTAAAGGTATTACAGTGCCTTACCCTGGCACTGCATTTACGCCTGGACTCTATAAAATTAAAAAAAAAACTTCTGGCCCCCTCTATCATTACAACAACCAAAACATTATCAACTAGTAAAATAATGAAAACTAAATTAAAAGTATTAGCTGTTCACGTGGGGCACCAAAAACCCAAATGCCGTATATGCACCCTTATAGTAATTAACATGCTAGTTAACTTAGTGTTTGTTTTGTCCCCAGATTGTAATTTTATTTTATAAATCACTGACTAAAATCTTTCTGCCGGAGTTGCGTTTAATTAAGGCGTCTACTGTCTTCTTCACTCTGAAATTGACAAAATTAATGCCGAAGGGTTTGAAGCCATAATTAAAAAAAAAGTAAGTAAGTAATTTTCGCTGAGAAGTTTTTGGCGACAACTTGGAGGCTGTTTATTTTCAAAGAATGTGTAATATGGTATTGGTTAACAAATGATAATATTGCTATGATATTATGTGTATTTACGCCAGACTTATTTGTTTGTGTTAAAATCGTGACGATTTCTTGGAATGTGCCTTTTCGAATTGTCAGATAAGCTCCGTTATTTAACGTCAGTCTTGCAGAGCCATATTTAAAAAGATGAAGACGAAATTACCAATGGTTACCTCATATTTTCTTCCAAAATCCGGACTTTCTACAATACTTTTCAGGAAAATGACCTCGTGATTTGCTAAATCTTCTTCAGGTTTTGGCTCTTCCTTTTCTGAAAAGAAATGGCATTTTGAAATTAATTAAATGTTATAGAAATGACATTAATTTTGTTATTCTCCATTCATTTTTTAAACAGCACGAGTAAGTATGAGCTTATCCGGTGTTACCGTATAGATATTTATCCTATACGGTGTTGTATATTCTAATCGATTTTGCTAAACTAAAGGCCGCTCCACATACTCACGGACGCGAGGAAAGTACTATATTATAAAATATGTGAATGTGGCAACGATTCATTAAAAATTCCTACACGTGTAAACTGAAAAAGTAAAGGCATATTAAAATTAAAATTTTGTTTCTCGTTTTTAGGGGTTACACAAATCCTGCAATCTTACCATATATCTTATAATTTAAAAAATGTATTTCTCATTTTTCATATTCGGAAAGTACGCTTGAAGTTACCCAATCCGAGGAATAAAAACAATACTTTTCGTTCCTGGGAAACGAATGGTAATACGTCACAAACAATGCAGACAAGGGAATTCGTATTGTTCAGCTGAATCGTAGACTTTCAACTGACGCCATTCTACGGAGTTCTTGTGAAAACTCGAAAGGCTATATTCGACTATACAATTCACATTTCTCACAAATGCACATAATTACTACTCAAAAACTATCAATATCCTACAACTATTGTTCATTTTAGAGTAATTTTACACATTTTTAGAAAATAAAACTGCACAGTACAACGTCTCTCTTCAGTTTCCGCCAAAAACTCTCTGGGAAACGATTTTCCTTGCTGTCAAAATTTTAAAAACTAAGCGAGCCATGTCCCAACTTTTATACGACCACTCTGTTAAATCGAGGCATAAAATGGTAATAAAAAAATGACAACAATTTTATATCATGACTGTACTTATAAGTTGCTTTTTAATAAATAATTATCCATTTAATTGACATAGATTTGAGCCTAATATTTACTTACTATCATAAATGATTAAACAAACATACTGGCTGGTAGAATGCCACAGTAAAAAGAAATAAAAACGAGGGAAAACGGCAATTCGATCTTCAGTTGTTTTGTCGAGTGCTAATTATTTACTTAGTTCATCAGAATCACAAATGTATTTAACGCCTGATTTCATTGCAGAAGTAGTTGATTGTTAAACTATTAGGTTTTAATTTAGTTTCCTCATATTCGAAATAAAAAGCAGTGTTTACCTCGGGTGCACTTGAACTTTAGGAGTCCTCGCTACGCTCGTGCGCCAAACCGTCTCGTGCCTATATAAGTTACTTTCATCCCTTGTGTAACAATCTACTATTTTTTAAGACTCATTTCCTATCACTCGCGGTGGTTTCTCCCTTACTTGCGATGGGCATATTTAGTCACAATGGCAATCGACTCGGGACACTCGCGACTTAAGAAGACTTTATTTTTTTAACCTATTTAAAATTAAATCCTATTTTTTATTCTTGGTAAGGAAAATCAGCTTGAGCCCAGTTGATTTTCCCACCCCGGCGCTCAATATGTTTAAAACAGCTCTGTATATAACTTTGTTACTTTCGATAAAGTCTATTGTAAAAAGGTCTAGTTAAATATTTTTTTCTTCCAGATACAGATGCGTTGAGATTCGAAGTAACTACCACACACCAGAAAGGTCCTAAAACCAGTAAAATAATTCTTATTTTTGTCATTATTATGTCTCCGTTAGCACATTTATTATCCCTTATTGTGATTATATGTATCTATCTCTATGCGATGTTGTGTGTGTATGCGATACTTATTTATGTATGTGCGTTGGTGTTTGTGTTTGTGTGTATAATTGTCGGTTTATGTGTGTTTGGTATATGTTTGTATATACTTATATTTACTGAGTATTACTACATAAAGCTACTTATTCTTTTCTTATTCCTTTTCTTGATTTTAGGAATATTGTGCTATCGGTATCGTTTTAGCGATCATATCTTGCGGGTTCGTTGGAGAGTGAGACGATACTACTACTCTTTTTCACGGCGTTTTAGACAACTTTAGTTATACAAAAGCGCTTCAAGTGTGGCCTGGACTTCTTTCCGACTATCAGCTTTATTATGGTGTTTTTTTGTTATTTTAGTATCCGCGGCACCTGTCCGTCTCAGGCATTCACATTTGAGCAGCAGGTTAGGTGTTAGGCATACATAATTATGTACACGCGGGGCTATTTTTCAGCTTATATTCGTACCGATATGGGGAAGTATATAAGGTATTCAAGAGGTATAAACCCTATTCAAACCTTTCAATGCCAATGCCTTTGATGGAGGTCTCGGGTGGTAAGGGTGTTGCCATCTGACGTGAAAATGCAAACTGCATTTTGGGAGCGCTTCCCAGGCGCCTATTGCGATCTGGTATTTTAAATCTGTTTTGTGAACATCTTGTTACTTTTATTTTTCTCATTCAACCTACAAGTTCCGTTCAAAGCGCACAATAGTTGTAAGGTACTAATTGTTTTTGTGCAAAAATAGTGAGTTCCTGTAGAAAATCTTAATGGTTTTATGAAACATGCCTTTTCTAGTTGTCACAAGAACTCTGTTGTTTGGAGTCAGTCAAACAGGCTACAAATAGATTGAGCTTCCGAAATAGAAAACATTCTATGTTATGCAAGTACATCAAAATCAACCTAGTATCGTCCGTTCTAAACTTTACGGCTGTTTTTAGTTTGCAACAAGTAGATGCTTATTATATATAGACGACGGCTTTTCATACATTTCTTTTATAACGCAGCATTGCGTTAGTTGATAACTACACTATATTTTTATAATATAATAATATATCTGCTGACTAACACTCATAGTGTACAATCTAAGCAAATAACGCATTTGGACAAATCTGGGGCCGATCCTAGGCCAATAACAGAAATTCCTTAATGACATTCTGCGAGGAATTGAACCCGAGACATTAGGTTTAAAATGTACTAGGGGATTACGTAGTCACTTACTACTTAGATTATCAGACAGTTTCGAATGCAGATTTCTAAATATTTTTTCTTAATTTAATACTAAGTTTAATTAAATGTGACTGATTTACGGATACATACCAACATAATATCAAGGTTAAAAAATAAACGTAAGTAGGGATTTTAAATTTCAGCAACATATTTAATTAACAATAAAGCCTGCTTTTTCCCCACTGGTACCCAGGCCAGACTTTATAATATATAATATTATGATTGACAACTGTCACTAATAGACATAAAGAAGTCGTCATAAAAATATTTTGTACGTATTTAAATCTTTATAAATCTAACTAGCTGACCCGGCAAACTTCGTACCGCCTTAGAAGTTTTTAAGGGAAAGCGAAATTGTTGTTTTTACTATATTCCAAGCATTTTTTTCATATTTACTCACCTTTTAAACCTTCCCTGGACTTCCACAAATAATTCAAAACCAAAATTAGCCAAATCAGTCCAGCCGTTCTCAAGTTTTAGCGAGGCTAACGAACAGCAATTGATTTTTATATATATAGATTGTATAGTACATGTTAATTGTTCTGGCTGTGTACATAGCAAACGCAAAATTATATATATTGTAAATGCACGGATCTTTTTATCCCCGTAACGACCCGTCAAGAGCTTTCTAGTTTCGATTGCGTAAATTCCTTTTACCGGAAAGCATTAAATTTACTAAGATAGTATACTTACTATATAGGATACTTACTATATAGGATACTTCCTATGATCGTTCCCTTTATTCGAGATTACATTTTTTTTGTTAAGGATGGTCGGTTCATACGGCCGTAAAAATGAACTAATAGACTTTATATAGTATGGAATATTAGGCGAACACTTGAAATAAGAAGAATGTAATGTGTATATGCTAAGAATGTAGACATAAATAATTCAGGAGCAAAATGTCTGGGGAGTTCCGGTTTCTTATTAGACGGGAAGTATCTTGTAAAGGTGGCAGGAAACTTTAATAAAGGAAATAGGGATTTTGGTAGTAGATAATTAAGGAATTCATGAATTTGTTCATATAACATTATAACAGCAATCATACTTGAATTAAAATTAGGCATCTCATGTATCATAAACACTTTTTAATTTGGGATTATAATTATGACAGAGCTACTCTCGAAAGCAACCCTAAGAGTTGATTCCTTGGCTCATTGGAACTGAGTGATCCCATAATTCCCGGTATGGGAACTCCAACAATAGAAAATGATGTTTTAATGTATACTTAATGCTCTTCTCTCCAATCCAATATGCTACTCGTTTTATTTTCTTACGAATCTCAGGCTTCGAGATAAACAAACAGTGAGTGAAAAATCAGATCGGTGTCATTTGAATCAGCCTAAGCAAGAGTCGTAGGACAGGAAAGGAAAGGACAACAGCTTAGCAAGCACTGTGGCCTTAGGAGGTGTGAGTTTGGCCGCTAAAGCGATTAGGTCCCTTTCCATATTTCCTAGGAGATTGGTTCGTCCAGCAAATTTCTTGTCACTTACAAAATGAGAAAAGGCGTTCGAAACACCTACGTAATGCTGATATCCATAAGGCTGATGTGAGTACGTTACTCATTACCTAATTAATAAATAGGTGTAATAGGTCATGGGTGGTGAACTGGAGGGAAAATCATCCATCACCCACACCAAGGCCCCTGAGCCACAAGCGCATAGGTGATCGCGCGGGTCTATTTCTCATAAATAAGATCAAGAGATTTCCGGGGCCCCGTTTTCCCATGGCCAATAGTTGAGTGGTGCCTGGCAGTTGTAATTTAATAAGGGCGCACTAATACTTGCCGACTTGTATACATAGCTTTTGCTAAACTGAAGCATAAGAAAGATATTGCTAATCCCAAACTAGCACTATAAACACTCCACAGCATGTCTATATGCAGTGAGCCATGCATAAAGTATGTAACCTCAATATCCAATATGGTCTAGAATAAACCACAGGACAATAGAAAACAGTATGGGAGGAGAAATGATAAACGGACCTTCAGTGGGTATTCTCAAATGCTGCACGAAATATGATTTGTTCAAGGCTAACTTTGGACTAAGCGTTAATTTTTTTAATTACTGATTAATTAATATTACTGCTAATCAAAAATAATTACTTCATTTAATATTTGTATTTCACATGTTTGAATATAATTAGGGCAATCATTCTATTTAACAAGTTGTCGGATAATGTTTCAGCTGTAACTGGTTCTGAGCTTACGTCACCATATATAGCAAAAATTATACACACTTCAAAGTGACTTATTAAACCCTGAAAATTAGGACCAAGAAATGTGGCTGTCAAGGGGTCCTTACATGCCTAATGATTTTATGATCATTTTAATAATAATTAATGTTTTAAAAAACAGTTTTGAAATTACCCTAAGCGAAAAGGTAGTAAATTAGTTTATGTACTTATGTAGTAAACTATTTAGTATCTAAGGTATTCTCTATGATGACGATATAATAACTCCGCAATTTTACCGTTATATAAATTTTATAAATACTTTGTATGTTAGTACTTTACTTTAGTGATTAGGTACAATATAATACTAGTAATAATTTTTATGTGTTTATTATTAGATTTAATCAGGTTTAATTTAATTTATTATATTGTAACATTTTAATATAAAAATATACAAATAAAATATTTAGTGTACAAATTGTATCTTTTAAATCTGCGACGATTTTTAAGAAGAAAAACAGAAGACATGCGCTGCTTACAAAAAGTACTTACTTATATCGTATATTTAAATTTCAAATGAGAAATTCGCCGAATTGCCTGTCTTGGCAAACTAGGGCATCGAGTTCTCTCTCCCAGTATTTGTAATGAGTAATAAGGATTTATACTTCGAGGTTAGCTTGCAGACGTTCGTAAATGGTTATCAAACGACGTACTTAAATCAGACATATAAATCGTCATACAATTTGCTAACGACAAATTTCTTGCGTGACTGATCGACGTTACTCAATATATTTACAATTTTGTTACTTATGGCCTAGATTCGCAGTAACGATTGCTGAAATTGCTGCCGTTTATTCAGTTCGGCGTTACAGTAGTACATTTGAGGTTATGTATGCGAAGTTAAACAAAGTAGCGTCAGATTGACGTAGTGAACTAACCTTCGTCCGGTGGTTTGTTTCCGAATGCAAAATCCCTGAATCCGCGCCAGTTGACGGTGTACCGTCCGCTGCGTCGCACCATCATTGGAAGTGAACAAGTAAACAGCGTGCACGAGACGTGCACTGCACTCTCACACTGAAGACACGTTCCTCACCAAAGGGCGGACAGCGGCATTAACTGGCTGAATATTCGCAACAGACGTGCGCGGTATCGATGCGTGCCGACTGGCGACGCGTCACTAGATCGCGCCGCGGCGTCAGCTGAGCGGTCACGTCACGGCGCCGCCCGCCCGCACACGCCGCGCTTGCGCAAAACTGCCCGCCTTACGTAAAAACTTTTCAGTGTTCACAGAACCGTCACTACACACAGAACGAATTATCGACGAGGATTCGAGATGTCGTTTTCACCATTATGACGCATTCGATTTGGCCGCTGTTACGGCACAAATTGTACGACAATTGATATTACCATTTCGTTACTCTATAAATCTCAAATTAGAACAGCATTATTCAGAACACACGTGGAAATGATAGCTCTTGTCGTACGGTGTTTCGCACGTCAGTGGTATCTTTCATTAATCATATTTTAAAGGTGACGTTAACGCTCGTACACTAGACTGAAGCTTTTACATTCCGCTTTAAACACTACGAACCCATAATAATAATTGAAGCTAAAATTATATCACTGTCTGGAATGAAAAGAGGTTCTTTCATCTCGTATATCTGCGTTTATTTTTTGTGCGTATTTTCATTTGTTGTTATCTTACGTATTTATAATGTGTATACCATAAGACGTCTTATTTAAAGCTATGAAAATGTAATCATAAAGTGCTGCACATAAAAATGTTACGATCGCACCATAAAAAATTGTGTGCCACTCACTTTTTGATGTTACTTTTACACTGAAATATTAAAAACTATTTTCATCTTTTATTTCTCCCGTAATCTTAACATTCGTCAAGATATCTTTTAAATTAACGTTAGTAGATATGAAAAAGTATGTTTAATTAATATTAAAAGATTTAATTTTCTTTGTAGCACTGGAATGCAAAGCATTAATTTGCCGCAATTTTTAAAAAAATATTCAAATTAAGTTCTAATGAAAAAGCAGTTTCTGGACGTCGAATAATTTATAATTACGTTATCCTACTCTATGTACATTTGTATAGAGTTTCGCATAGTTTTATCGCTGTTTAATAACAGCAACATGACTATAGTTGTGCCTTTCTATAAGACACATTTGGCATCTAACAAACTGATTTTAATAGTTACGTGAGCTATCGATGATGATACAATTTAAAATTGGAATCGCTATAGAAAGTCACACTTAACCGAATCGATTAAAATGATACAATATAATATTATTTTCAAAAATATATTTTACGATACGTTGCCTTTTTATGTTTAAAATGTAGAAACATATAACTTGATTACGATTTATATTGTTACAACTTACAACTTAGGCCCCGACAAAAACAAATTCCATGTACAAATTTGTAAAAGCACATTTTATTACGTGTCGGCATTTGAACTAATTGTAATCCTTTTATGATCGTCTTCTTTTGTTCACTTATTTATTGGCATGCGTTTCTTGTTATTGTAGAGAATAGCCTATTGTTTTATTGTACTAGTTTACGGCCGCTTGCAAACTTGCATCATTAGCCAGGTGTTTCGGATTACGATTACAAGCTAATTCTAGGAAATTGTGTCGGCGTTGCCGGGCGGGCACATTTGCATTTGTGAAGTATAAAACGACGGCCTGATGGAGAGAGGAGTCGGTTGAGCTACGACTACGATACGGCCGTGACGTTTGTACATTCGGGAATCTAATAGTGACGGACTTTGCGCGTTTTATTGAATTACGACCTTCTGCATTACGTTTGGATTTGTTGTGTTCGGTTATATTTGTACCTGTGTTATACGTGTTTGTATAGTTCTAAAAAACTCTATAATAATTCTAACGGCATTTTAATTCGAGTCCCGCTAACTCGTAACAATATTTATATTTTTCGATTACACATCAATATCCAGGTCACGCCACTAATATTCACGAAAAATAAGTGTTTACAAATATAACGTTGTCATGTGTTACATTTCTAAAGAAATAAACTAATTATGGCATTTGAATTTGATATAAATTATTTTGATGTTGTAACAAAATTAGTTCGTCAGTTAGTATTTATATGAAATTCCGAATGGGGCTTCTTAGAACGGCTCAACTATAGCTAAGGTTTTTTGAGTTCATAAAAAATCTAAAATTAGTATATGATAGTGCATTATAACAACTATGTACTGTAATACATACAAAAAATATTGTTATCTTTATTGTAATATAGGCTAAGGTTATATTCGATTTATTATTTTACTTATTAAATGAAGTTCCTTAATTTATATTTTTGTCACATTACGTGTATTAATTAGATATATACGTTCATTCATATAGAGTTAGATTAAGTTTCTAGGGTTCTCTAAGGTTCTAAAAGAAGGTAACCTTTAACTAACCTTACTTTCTTTTATTTTGTTTTTTTTATTGCAGGAGTTCAGCAGACAGGCAGACGGCTTACTTGATGGATAGCGGTTATCATCGCCTATTGACATTTACAACACCAAAGGTGGTACAAATGCGCTGCTGTTCTATTAAGGGAGCCTGGAACCTGGTCACTAATGCCGGAACACAACTCAAGGTTGTTCTGGCGACATACTTTAGACCAGGGGTGGTAGCCATCCAATCGGGCAAATGCCCTACCACCTGGCTGTGGGTTGTTTAGTCGCCTCTTACGACAGGCCTCCCTCCCGGCCGCAGGAAATTGTGTTCTTTCTCCGTTCCTTGACGGATGATAACTTTAACTCAATATGAATAAGACCGCCACAGGCCACTGTACATTTTGATATCGACAGCCGCAATCAATTCTGGGACATTACATTCGTCACAATCTCATTGATGTTATTTATTATTTTCCTGTTATTATATTAAACTGTCAGTTATATAAAAGTATCCATGCAACAGATATGATAAAAATAACGATAACTCTTAACCTACGGATTTACGTTTTCGAAGTCTCAAAATACTTAGTAGGTATTATAATTTAGGTTGCTTGCGTCACTATCGTAATATTTTGTATGAATATCATTATTTCTATCACTCATCGACTGGAAGTCATTACTGCTATCAAAAAAACATTTATGTTTACTCTATGTAGACTCATTTATAATTTCGAGGAAAATATTATGTAAGTATTTATTATTCAGCTGGTTCGTAATGGAAACAACAAGATGTTTTCAATAATTTATCAATAATCCTAAGAATCTAATTTGTATAATGATCTTAAGAAAAAGAAACAAATTAAAGGCGTTAATTCGGACCATTTAGATTCCAAAAACACAACTTTTACAATTATTGTCTGTCTGTTTGTTAGAGTATCACATGAAAAGTACTGAATGAATTTAAAATAAAACTCGACATAATGTTAGCTTCTATCCCGGATCGACACTTGGATATTTTTCATGTCGATAAATAACGCCGTTTCCGTCGATAGATGAGGCAAAAAGGCCTTAAGGACTCAGCAGAATATCAGCGATGTCTTTAACAGACCGACATTGTACTGAGAATGATGCCCCTTTTAAGACAAGTTTGTTTGTTTTTAAATTTTTTTATAACAATTAGTTTAATCTAATTTGTCCTAAATCAAATAAATTTATTTCTTTAAAAAAATGGCGCTGAGGTCGCGTTTATTTCATGTTACCGTTTATGTCCTCGTCACGGCAACGCGAACGAAGTTTCACTGGCACAGGCTGGTACTAAATAAAATAATGTTGCGGACCGTTTCACCTTATTTAATACATCTATGTGGCCCCTATGAAAAAAGGTCGAGTATATCGGTTTTAGGTTAATGCACTTCATCTTGTCTGCTACAAATGCTACGCTAAAAATTCCGTGGACTGCTCGCTGAACAAATGCCTCTATACTGGAAGATTTCAATATTGTAGATCACCAGAGGTTATCAGCAGTGCCGACAACGGATACTGAAGTACTTTGGCCACAGCCCCAAATAATCCAGATAATATGGAGAGACTTGTGGTCACGGGGAAAGTTAAAGGCAAGAGACCTCGTGGTAGATCTTCAAATAGGTGGTTTGTCAGATTTCTGACCAGCTGGACATATCGATAAATTCGGCCCCCCACCATGATCGAAACTGATCTCGGTGGAGGAAAGTGATTATTCACTGCCATCAAAGTTACGATTTAGAAGAAGAAGTAAAAATATGAAAATAATACTAGTACAGATTTTTACTCTACAAGTTTTAACCTGGTATCCCATTACCAGAATTCATTTTGAGATCTAATAAGGGGACAACAATCTGTTCGTAACGTAACGTGTAAAAGTTTTTTTTTTTAATGTAATCGAATGCCTTTTTTTTGCCCTGTCTATGGATAGTGTGATAAAAATTTGTTTATATTACTAGTCACTGGTAGTCGCGTGCTTGACGCCGATAACAGAGGTCACAGGGTAGTCTTATAAACTGAAGATTGGGCTTTATAATCACAGTTGTTGAGCGTTGTGCTCGATGCGCCGTCGCAGTTTCCTGTACACACTCAGAATTAAGTGATTTAATTGCCTTTAAAGATGCCGTGGACTAGTATCAACAGGTACCGAATTCGATTAATAAACAACATATCTTCAAAAGTTTAATAAAAAAATATACATTTGATTTACCATTAATTTTAACGTTTTTTAATAGAATTTATGCGCAACCTTCAAACACAAGTGCCAGTGAAGGACCAATTACTTCAAAACAATCCCGAGTAGCTTACACGGCGGCCGAGGATACTGGAGGAAGATTTGAACTTCGCGACCATGGATATGGCAAGAGTTCAGTCAAACTTCTCCATGTCCACCGAGATGGAGACTACCATGTTATTAGAGAATTCGAAGTGTCAACAGAATTAAAACTTGCATCTGAGAGTGCTTATGTTATTGGAGATAATAAAGAAGTGGTGGCGACAGATTCACAGAAGAATACAATTTATCTTCTAGCCAAGAAGTATGGCGTGAAAACGCCAGAAGAGTTTGGTGTTTTAGTTGTCAATCACTTTTTATATATGTACAGACAAGTACTAGAGGCGAAATGTCGAGTGTTAGAATATCCTTGGGAGAGACTGCAAGCAGGAACACCTCATAATCATGCCTTCTTATTTTCACCAACAGCTACAAGGTGGTGTGAAGTTTCACAAGCTCGACATGGTTCGTTTATTTCCGCTTAATTCACCTATAAATATTTTTCGTATCCAAAAAATGTGTATTCTGGTATTTATTTTATAATTTTATATGCAGAAGCTGTTGTGGTAAAATCGGGATTAAGCGGACTTCGTGTACTTAAAACAACACAGTCTGCTTTCGTAGATTTCGTCCAAGATGAATATACTACTTTAACTGATGCTGCTGAAAGGATATTCAGGTATTTATTTAAGATTCTTTTCTTAGGAATGATTTTTTAAATGAAATCCATGAAAATTTAAAAACAAGTCTTTTATTTCAATTTTTATATTGTGTTATTTTTAGTACCATTGTAGAAGCAGAATGGACGTACGATGGTGTTCGTACTGCAAATTTCGATAACGCATGGCTTACGGTGAAAGATGCAATTCTGGACAAATTTGCTGGACCCCCAGATACAGGAGTATACTCACCGTCGGTACAACATACCTTGTATCAAGCCGAAAAAGTTGTGCTGGAAAAAGTACCTGAAGTAAGTGGCTACAGTGGTATTCAAATTAGTGCCACAAATCTTAATAAGTGACATTTATGATAACATATGTATTCATGAACTATTTAGTGAAAAGAATATATATTTATTAAAAAGTGATTTAAGTTTTGCCGAAAGTAATTCAATGTGATAGTATAGGATCTTCATTTGTATAATAAATAGATAATTTAACGGCTTCTGTGGCTGAGTGAGCTCAGCCGTAGGTGGCTTAGCTCACTGGAATACAGAGGCTCAGGGTTCGATTCTTGGCATGGTAAATTTTGTAAACGAACTTTCCATGGTTTACTATATTCTGGGTGTCTGAGATCGGTGTCGGAGTGGCCCTTTGGAATATACAATGTGTGTGTTTGTCTGCCGAATATTATTATTACTAGGTAGTAATATAGTTCTAGTAGCTTAGTGACTAGGAATTGGCACTCCTTTCAAATGTCATAGGTTGAAAACTAGCCCGGGAACATGCAGTCCTTGTGCGGTTTGTGTCACTTCTGAACTAGTATGATCGTATTGTTACAATTACTAGGTGTTGTCATTAAAGGAAATCATTGTGAGGAAACTTGGACGTCGAGATTACCGATAAGTAAAACTCGCCAATCTGCCTTAGACAAATGGTTACTTTTTAGGTCAAACTCCCCTGCGTAGTTTACTATTGAATAACAGGAAGTTCTTGTACAACGAGTGACTTTATACTCCGATATTGTCCAGGCTGTCTTGTGATACGAGATATGTAATACTCACTTATTATTATTACAATATAAAATAATACAACCTTCGTTTAGAATCTTGACAAACATCACATATTTAAATTATCACAAAAACATGTTTTGACTTGATCGTAATTCATTTATTTAATTTAAATAGGAATTGATTGTTTAGACTGCAGGGATTGGCTTTGAAGATATCGAAATATATGTAAATACGATTTATAATGACCCCTGAACCTTAGTCAAGGTAAATCGTAACGATAATAATAATAAATTAGCCCTTTTGAATATAAACAAAAGCGAAAGACAATATTTAATTTGTATTATCTTATCAAGGGGCAATATTATTTACGAGGTCGCTTTACTTACGAGGTTACTATTTCAAAAGAATTACGCTCTTATTTATAGAGAATTAGAGTAAGCTCGAACGCTTCTTTAAGAACCATAAAGAAGCGTTCAAATTTACTCTAACGATCTGTGATTAAATTATGTTTTTATGTTACATAAACAAAAATTATCTTAGCAGATTCTTTTTATTGCGAAGCTGGCCATCTGGCAGACGGTCCACCTAATGGAAAGTGGTCACCGTTGACTATAGAAATTTGCAATACAAAGGGCGATGTCAACGCGTTAATAGACTTTAGGATGAGATAGAGGTGGAGAGGCCTGCCCACAAACAAGGGTGGGTCCACGCCAGCTAGGGTCTCAGCGTCGGCACTGCCTCGGTCCCGTGGCCCTGACTTCTAGTAAGACGGAGAACACAGAGGTGTTATAGTGGATATATTGGCAACTAGCCGATGACCTCCACACTAACCCACTCTTATGTCCCAACAGTGGCGTGTTCCCGAATGGATTTCACCTCTATAAAAAATGTGATGGGATATAAGGTGGGAAAGTTGGTCTTCGGAACTTTCACTTGTCGTACAAAACACGATTGGCTCAATGCTGAGCATTGTTTCGCGTCGATATTTTATGAGAGCTTGCTATACCGATCGAGCTGACCGTGCTAACTTTAACCAAGATAATAATTTCAGCGTAGCCCTACCGCGTAATGAAAATTGGACTTAGTACTTTTTGTCTTAAATTAATTATCAAATTTTATCAAAGATGAACCTGTTTTATGGAATAATAATCTTCGTTATAGTTATTTTTATCCCAATTAAAAAGCCTTGTTGAAACACGTATAAACCCGCGCAAAGGGGAATACGAAACAGTTTCGGAATAACTAATAATATTTTGATAATCGAATACATTTACAAGGTGGTTTACTATAGAACGGGCAGGTTTTCAAATCGGACAAGTATTTTAACAATCTGTCTATAAAACTTCAAGTTAAAATTTTGTTACGATTTGTTTTGCCACTTGTCCATTGCCATTCCTTTTTCCACTTGTCCGTTGAAGTTTCACTTCTACTATGTGTCCCAGCACACAGTTCGTTTTTTTTTTAAAGTACTAATTCTTTTTTTATCTTAATTGACATAACACCATTTTTAAGTTGAAAGTCATTCTAATATTTAAGAGTGCATTAACTTTCGCATATCAGTATTATGTAAAGAACCAGCTGTAGAAATGCTTAATAATATTAGACTATAAACATCCCACTGCTGAGTTTGAGCCCACTTCGGAAAACTGCCTAACTGGTGCATGCTTCCTGGCCAGCGTTCATAGCCACATCTACTTATTACTGCTTGATGAAGAAAGGCTTATAATATTTATTTTTTGTTGTTCACAGATAGCGTGGATCAAAATGACGATGCCGAATAAACATTACCTAAACATCGACATGTCAAAATTCCCAGCCAATGTGACCAAGGGGGATCCGAGACACCATATCTACCAGCCTGTTGACAAACCTGCCGGACTCATCTACGCACAGTTACGCCGTAGGCCTAAAAGCCACTTGTGACACTACGGAAATTTTGGCTACGCGACGCTACGTAGCGTTCTAGGCGAATGCGAATGAAAGCTTTACTGTGATTATAAACTGTGTAGAAATTATTTTTAAATATTAAATTAAAATAAGCAATATTTTAAAATGTAAACGAAAATTAGATTGTTATAAAGTAACATTATCTAGGGATCATTATTTCTAGTCAAGTTATATTGTAAGTTTATCGTGGTCAGAATGTTAACCTTGATATCATTTATAGGCATGCAACATATGTTCAATAAAAATAAATAGCACCATTAACAAATTCATAATTTTTCAAAAGAGTAAATTGTGTAATTGATTGATAAAATAAATGCCAATAAGTATTATGTTACGGTTCTTATTAATCTCTACCCTTTTTGATGACGGAGATGAATATAATGCGTATTTAATTTCGAAAAATTATATATATTTTATTAGACACGAATTCAACGTTTATTTAAGGAAACTGTATGTTAAGATCTAGTAAAGACATAAAAACAAAAAATACATCTCTGTAACTTTTATTTATGTAAAATCACGAACTTCTTACTTACTATCGCTGCATTTATAAACTTACAATGTTTTTTGAGCAGACACGTAATATACGAATGTTAATTGATTAGATATAAATAGTACAATGACAACATCTTGGTAGATATCATAATGGTATATCCAAATTATATTTTCCGTGAATATTTCGGTTACCATTTAAAATAATTGTTAATAATATTTTAAGGAAGACGTTTCGTCCCAATGATTTTGTCAGCCAATGCGTATAGTTCTTCCACAGTCTGTAAAACAAGAAAACAGGGTTTAAAATTTAATGTTGACACTAACAAATAATTGACCACGTCTCTGAGAGCGTAGTGTACAATGCTTTTCAGCCTGGTGGTCGGATGACTTACGTGCCGATAGAGGCTGGACGAACATTTTTTATTATTTTTTATTGCAGTAGTTCAGCAGACAGGCAGACGGCCCACTTGATTGAAAGCGGTTACCATCCCCTATGGACATTTGCAACACCGAAGGTGCTACAAATGCGCTGCTGCTCTCTTAAAGGGGACTGGAACCTGGTTACTAATGCCGGAACATAACTCAAGGTTGTTATGGCGACATACTTTAGACGAGGGGTGGTAGCCATCCAGTCGGGCAAATGCCCTACCACTTGGATGTGTGTTGTTTTGACGCCTCTACGACAGGCCGCCCGGCCGCAGGAAATTGTATTCTTTCTCCGTTTCTGCACGGACAAAGAGATAGATAAGAAGAAGAGAAGATAGCGGAGGTCTGGGATATGAAGCGCAACCTTGGAGAGGCTGATATCCTAATTAGTACAATTATTAAATATTATAATAATTATTATTGTCAATGATCAATAATAATTATAATTGAACTTTTTGGTAGTATAACCTTATAGCAAATGACATCATCCTAACACCCCCGGGATTCCTGTCTAGCTTTAAATACTCTCTGTCAGTGTCTGACAGTTGGTTTTATGTGTTAGACGAGGACAGTAATAAATATGAATAGATAACTCCAAAATGGAAACCTCTGCAATATTTAGTTTATTTTGTTATGTACGTTATAATAATTCTTGTCTGTCATGTCGGAAATTTACTATTTTGTAACTCTTTAACTATTAAAAAAATGAAACACGTCAATGTTTATAAGTTTATCGTCAATTATACAATTAATGTTCGGTAGATTCGATTGGAAAATTTTATGGTGAATTAATTTAGACGTACCTACAACAGAATTCAGATCAAATATATTCGCTAAAACCCGCAGAAATATTTTAAAACACGAAACAAATATAATTTATTTACGAGTACTAGGTTCTTGATTTATTGTGAGTGTTTATGGACACTAATATTCATAAAGGTATAATATGTTTATATCTAATCCAATGTTATAAATTACAAATAACAATACTGGACAAACAAAAACAGATTGTACCTATTTCCAAGCTAAGCAAGTTACGCTTATGATATGGACAATGTTCACTATAAGTCTGGGACCAATCCCAGATACGTAGACTATAGTCAATTACGGAATGTTTTTGGTTGTCAGTTTGACTGAAACAGTGAACAAATTTTATTTAATACTGATAACACTAGAAATATTTTTTTTGTATTTTTTACAATATCCATCACCTTGAATAGTTTTATTGTAGATATTTTCTGTTGTTAATTTAGCAACCGAGTTTTTATAATTTAAAAAATTACAAAATAGTAACAACCTATAAGGAGGCGTCTGTCGTCAAGGCGGTAATTAAAAAAAATTGGTGGTTTAAAATATTTCATTTCGATAGCTCGCAGGGTTCAGAAGATATGGATAATTAATTAAGTAATAAAATAATCTCAATTTTTATTCTTATCATACGACTTCTGCTCCAATAATAATATAAACTTTTAATATAAATTTAACTGTAATAAAACCATACTCGCGTAGATAGCAACTAGTTTTATCAGACGTCGGTATATAGATATCTATCTATATACCGACATCGACCAAAGTATCTACTTTTAAATATCTTGGCAAATCTTGTGATTTAATTTGGGACATTATTAAATTTCCTTGATTGTTGCTCGTTATCTTCAATGGAAGTTTAGTCTTCCATATGCTGTAGTTTGTGAAAATTATCTTGCAATATTATGGAAACATAACTTGTTGAGTAATTTTAAGAAATAGTTAATTATTTATAGTTTTTCAGTATGTTTATAATGTAGTCTTTTCAGTTAGTCTAAGTTTAGGCAACACCTTCAACGCTAGACTCGAGGTAGCCGGATAGATCCAGATCTCGGGCTAGCAAATCGTGGGCCAAGCCCGTAAAGAGGCCGGCCGTCGTCCGGCCAGGCTGGAGGTGAATGCGCGAGCGAACTCACAGCCCAGACAAAGGACGCTCGAGGACCGGACAGGGGTTTTAGTAGGCATGACAGTAGCACTTCATACGTGAGGTGCTAGTGCCACCCCGACCTGGAGACCTTCCCCCTCGCGCGTCCTATGGTCCTGAAACGGATTTCCCCTCTATATAAGAAAGGTTTTCAAAGCTGGATTAGGTAACAATAACCTTAAGTAAGATTGCTTCGAATTTAAGTGTTTCAAGCGATAAGCACGTAGGCGGCCTGTTTTGTCTGAAAGATTGTAACTGCATTTAATTTTTTGTCTTAGACAAGTTAAGCCATGTCTAGAGTTAGGCATTACAGTAGAAAATGTTTTATATTATAGAAAGCTGGATGGTTTTTTTTAGTAAAATGAGGTAAGCAATAAAAAGTATATAGTTATAAAAAAAATAAAAACATCACTTTCCAGTTGGATTTTTCGTTGTATTTCACAGGGAACATAACCAATGGCAAAATTCGGAGTTTACCATTGCCCAACAGTGGGCACGCAACACGAGGGTAGCTAAAAGTTCACGACACAAACGTTTGTAACGCCGACCTTCCAGGTTTTAATCGCCTTACACAATTTAACTAAAGTTTTATCCAAAAAATTATCATGTAAGAAAAACAAGGCATATCTATTTACTTCTTTAAATTCTTCTCTATTTAAATTGATCGTATACTAGCAGAAGGTTATGTCAGGAGCCTTAAGAACTGACGAGCGTGCATGACAAGAGCTATGAATGTCAAAGAAGCGAGTGAGATGTGTAAGAATAAGCCTGAATGGCGCCCTGTTGTTCGTGCCTACCCCGCAAGGGAACTGGCGTGAAGCTATGTATGTATGTATTTACTTCTATGAGTAATAAGGTGTTATCTATCTAAAGCAGATAGCATATTAAAAAACAAATCATCATCATCCTAACGATAAATCCTCGTTGTTTGGAGAGTTCGCTTCGGAGTCCGGGATCTGCTTTCCGACATTTTCTTCTTCGGTTCATGCGGTCTCTACCGGGATCTGATAAAATTGACATGGCTAGACATTACTCCGCATAACTAGCCGGTTTCCGTAAACCGTGGCCATAGCAGCGTAGACGACTTTCTTCCAGTTTGCCTTTTATGTTATTAAGGACATGAAGACTGTCGCGACAGTTACTAACTTTGTACATTAAATATTTTTAATTTAAATAAATTCGAGTTGTATAAACAATTACAGATTTGCGTGCTGATACGAATTATGTAACCAGTCTTGAGTTGAAAATGATAAAAAAATCATTAATCAAGTGAATATTTCAATTAATGCGAGTTATGAACTTAGGGTCACAACGATCAGTGTGACTGGATTACGCTGGTTAATCATGAGTCCTATTACTTTACTGCATATTTAAGCAGACGAGGTTTGACACCGTTAGTCAAATAGCTACATAGATTATTTGATTATGGAGACATCTTACTAACAAATGAAAAATTGTGCATTTAATGATAAAGAAATATTTAACATAAGAAGAAAAATCCAATCTACTTTAGAAGTTTATATGTATATACATATAAACTATAATAGATATATATCTACCGTAATTTTATAATAAACCTTCAGTAAATTATGAATCACACAGTAGGTACATTCATACTAATATACGAATGAGCATAAAAGAGCTACTACAAAAGCTAGGACGCTAGACTGCGAAAATCTTAAATAATAAAGAATTAGTAAAAGGTTCCCGACTACATTAGTCGTCCTCCAGGTTGAAATTAGATCTTTAAGAAAATATGATTTATATGAATATATTTTTGGTCCTAAAAGTGATTCAAATTAATATCATTTAACGTACTAGGTACGAAGTGTATTAAACAGAAAGTTCATATGTAACTATATTTAAGATTATATTTCTTTTTCCGTGTTAAGATGATAAGCTTATTATATAACCAAATAGAGGTTTTCCCCCGGCTACGCCACAGGTCAAACTCTGGAAAGTACATCTATGTTACTTACATAAAAACTTAATAGCTGAAAACGGCTTAAAAACCCGTTGCATGGTTTAGTTGGGGTTAGCGGATATACAGACAGACGCGGAAAGCGACATTGTTTTATATTATGTTAAGATAATATGGTCCTAGAATAGAATATTAAAAAAAACTGGATTTTAATTTTAAAACTATATGAATTTAAATTCATCTACTATTAGTTCAAGTGGTAGATATATCTTACCGTTAGGTTCTTAAGTGTTTTCACGTCATTTGTCTCATATTTGAGTTGCGCAAACTGTTCATCAGTAAATCGCACGCCTTTTTCGATGTCAATAGCCTTTTGTTCTAGTAGTTCTTCTTTACATTTTGCAAGTAATTGTTCTGATGTTAGCTGTTCTCCTTCTTCTTCAATGTGTTCATCTTCTAATTCTTCTTCCAAAGACTGTCAGATAACAATATGCATATTTGAATCAATGGTTAGGGTATTTATTTTCTTATTACTTTATTATTAAACTGTGCAGTCGAATGTTTCGACCTTCAAAAGCATACGAATTTACAAAAATAAGTATTTCCTTTCCTACAATTATTAACAAATGGCTGCCAATATGTATATTAATTTATGATTGTCATACAATATCAGCTATTGCGTGACTATCTACAATTAATTTACAGATATTTATTTTTAACTTTAGTTTGAACTATAGTGATTGCAGAAACGCTTAATTGATTTTGTATGTATTACTTTTTCACGGCTAAACTTCTGAACCACTGGTATTGAAATTTGGTATAAAATATTCTTTAGACACCAGTAATTTATGATTCTTACTGTTCTTTTGTAAATAAATACAAATTAACGTACTAAAATGTTTTGTCAATAGAGCGTACCTGATCAAGTTTCTGGGAAGCTTTCAGTTTTCTATAGTAGGCATCAGCACGTTTTTTCGAAGCTCTCGCAACCTCTCGGTTGACCATTCGCCAGAAAACAAACACCGGGTGATTGAATAATTCAGGTGGGCATTCTTTAAGAGGCGTCTTGCCGACCAAGATTAGACGTTTCAGCCTTTCCATCTCATCGAGCTGCGGATAAAATATAAATACTTATCATTACAACTACCAAAACAGATCTGGCGTAACAACACCTACGTAAATGTACAATGTATTGTGACTCTTGACATTATTGTTCTTTCCTCATTAGAAAGGAGTAAATTTTAGTGGACCTTATTATTCATTTACCTACTTATGTAGATTTATGCCTTATATGTCTAGAAGAATCTCTCTTTTCTTTCGCCATATCCTAATTTTTTGGAGTCGGCACAATATGTCTTATCCTTCCACACTCCTTTATTCTGACATACATCTTCTGTCACACAACAAATGATCATATCATCCTTCACACAATTCATCCATGTCTTTTTTGATCTACCTTTACATTTGTACCCACCCATCTTGTAGTTTAACATTCTTTTTGTCATGTGACTTCCATTCCTCCTCATTATATGCCCATACCATCTTAATCTTCTTCCTCTCAATTTTTCAGGCACGGGTGCAACTTTTGTTTTGCTTTTGAACTAATTTCTCACCTTTCCATTATTGTAACACCACACATCCATCTCAACATTCTCATCTTAGCTGAGTGGACGTTTGTGCCTTATCACTTTAGAGGTCCAACATTGGGACCCGTATAGCATGACTGGTCGTATGACAGATTTATGTTCGACCTTTTGGTTTTAGTGGCATATATATATATATATATATATATATATATATATATATATATATATATACATATATATACATACATACACATATGTCTAAAAGAATATAGGCATATAAAGTTATTAAGGTGATAATTTGATTAGTTCGATTAATATTTGTGCTTAAAATTCAAGTTAGCTGGTACTGAACCAAGAAATGTATGAGATATTATCAAGGCAGCTATGCATGCAAAAACACCGTACTCTTCTCTTGAATCATAAATAAAACGATATTGCGAGGTTAGTGAGCCTCAGTTTCTGATTGATGACGATTCATTTCACCTGCTTATAAACAAACACCATGATACACGCGATAGAGCTTACTTAAATTCTATTATTTGTAAAGAGATACCTACGCTCAGTTGATAACATTATTATGATGTTTTTGTTTTGTGTTCGGTTATGTATATATAGTACTATACAATCTATTTAGGGTTTCTATAAATCGAGGAGCATTTTGTAGATCAAATGTTCAATTAAAAATGCAGTAAATAAATAATAAAAAACAAAGTCGTTTCCTTATGATCGTTCACGAAAAAGTACTCACAACTCTAGATGCTATCCTCTTGTTAAGATTTTCTTCATTAACCTCTCTGATACGATCTTCCAGTTCAGACATGTAAGTCTTGTCCGTGAGCCGCACCAAATTTGAACCCATATGCTTCTCCAAACGGGCTCGAACATGAGGGTGTGCGAAGCTGAAGAAAAAAGCAGCTGTATAATTTTAGATATATCTAATACTAGGTTTATTAGGACCCTGATGTGCCTTCATTTTAACTTTCATCCAGATATTTTAAGATTTTCGTTTAAACTGGGTAAACTGTTGGTATAGAATCCCCCCCCCCACATTTTTTATTTTGTAGAATTGCAATCTATGCTATAATATATCTGTAAATGATTTGAATTTGATTAGATCTGCCCAGATTCAGATCGAATTCGTCATCGAGTCTGTACAATCTGTTTTAAAAATGTGAAAAAATCAGGGTGAATAATTCGGACCAGGAGATTCCGAAAATGCATTTTTTAGAACTTTTCTTTGTCTGTCTGTTAGAGCATCAGTTGAAAACTACTGAACTGATTTAACTGAAACTCTACATAGAGCTATCTTATATCCCGGGGAGTAACTTAAGGATACTTGTTATCCCAATAAATAACGTCGTTTTCGTGACACAGACGAAAATAGCGAAAAAGATGGCGCTGCGATCGCAACTTTTTTGAATACTAATGAAATTCGACATAGTGCCGGCTTATAACCCGAGTTATATCACACATTTTATTACATTAAGTTTGCTATTGATCAGTAAAAAAACACATTAGAATTGATTTTTTAAATCTGGCCAGTTTAAATCATTACCAGAAAAATTCCCGCGGGATTCCCAGGATAAAAAGTAGCACATAGTTTAATTCTAAGAATACGCTGTCGATCAGCGAAAACTGCATCGAAATCAGCTCAGTAGGTTTTATGTGAATCCCGAACAAACAGACAAACGGACAAAACGAGAAACAGTCAAGAAATCTAAAAAAATTGTATTGTGTTCTCCATCGTCTATTCCAGTTTTTTAAAATAGCCTCATTGTACAGACACGGCATGTTTAGAATTTTATAATATTATAGATTATACACCTAAAGAACGATATCGTTGAAAATTTGTATTATAATATGTAATGAGTTTAAATGTATGTTTTTTTTACCAGATGATTGATTCTAATTTTATTGGACATTTAAAATTATAGGTATACTTAAGAATCGAAAATAAAGTTGAAGAAAAGTGTATTTATAATCAAGTATGAAATGAAGACGGGCCCGATGATAGAATCGCTCGCAAGAGTGAATTACAATTTGTAATATTGATGATTGATCGTTTGACCTATTTACAATCTTTGTTTTTTCAGCTAGGAATAGGAGTGATGAGTTTTTAGTTAACTTTTATGAATGGGTAAATGAATTATTTAATAATTCAATTTAAAATAACATTTCTTCTAGATCTATATAACTAACTTTACAGATAAAAATATTTACATTAGTTAAAGAAATATGTTATTCTTGGACAATACGTAAAATAAATGTGTATTTTAAGGCACATTATTAGTTCTTATTTAACATTATTTATGAGCGGGCTCAGCAGAAGGTGTCCTGCCCTAAAAAAATAATTTAGAACCTGATTACAGCGCCGGGTCCAATTGTGAGTATAAACCATCCCGGGACCCTCTTGAACACACAAAAAAGTTATTAAAATCTTTCCAAGCGTTTAGTAGGTGTTTAGTGGCATACACACGAACAGAAGAATTTTATATAAGTATAAAGATTAGATGAAATGTATATGTGATTTGAGATGACTGGTGTTGTCATGAGTCGGCGATGTTTTTTACTTTGATACTTACCACTGCCTCGCGTTGACTCGGGTACGTTTGGCAGGAATCGTTTTGACGACTTTGTTGAAAGCTCTAAACACGCGGTCTGGACGGCGAGTCGTCACCGTAAAGTTTTAG
Source organism: Dendrolimus kikuchii (assembly GCA_019925095.2). Taxonomy (NCBI): domain Eukaryota; kingdom Metazoa; phylum Arthropoda; class Insecta; order Lepidoptera; family Lasiocampidae; genus Dendrolimus; species Dendrolimus kikuchii. The sequence continues at coordinate 9,396,447 of CM034390.1, read as the reverse complement.
TAGTTTTGACGCTAGATGCTCAGTGTTGTAGTTGAAACCTTTATCGTGGTGTACGATGGGACTGGCACGGTATGGCACGACCCCCACCGACACCACATGTAGGTTCGAATTTATTGTAAGAGAGCCTACACATTTCACGGGTAGATGCTGATATGACAAAATGGGGATCATAAACGTATACGAGATAGAAATACAAAATATTTGTAAATTTTTTCGCGAATTGTACACATAACTAAAACTAAGTTTTAACGGTATTAGGCGCGGCATATTATTAAATCATTACTGCGCTTAAGACCGTTAAAAGATAGTTTCGTCTAATTCGTAATACCAGTATGTTATTTTCGCACTATTTTGGAAAACTTGAATTGATTCTGATTTATAAACATATAATATATTCTAAGAACTAATTTGTGCCTAGAACATTGCAACATAGCTGACAATTTTAGTTTGTAGTCTGTCTAAAGTATCATAGCACTAATTTCAAATTCCTAAATCTTTATGACTTCTGAAAGCATGAAAGGTTAAATGTTTTAATTTAGATAATATTCTTGTAAATTATTTTACTTTTAATTTTAAATCGTTGTTGTATCAGGGCTATCATTGTTACATTACTGTTTGAAAAGGATGTTATGTTTTCCAAATTTAGACTTCAAATAAAGGGTCAAAAGATTAATATAAAATATAATAATTGTCTGTCACTCCTATTTTATAAATAATCATCATAATTATGAGTATAATACAAGATCTGCAATGTCCAGTACCCTGATATACACAGGCTGAATTTTTCAAGTGCGCCTGCAGGGCTAAATTCTAAACTATACGAAACTATTTTGACAAAAACTAAAGTGTTATCTTCTTAAGTTTTCGCGACTTGTATACATAATAAAACTACGTTTTAACGGTTTTAAGCGCGGTAATTTAAACGTCGGAAAAACCAAAATCAAATAAAATTACCGCGCTTAAAACCGTTAAAACGTAGTTTTATTAAAGTGTTATCATTAGGTTTTTGGATAATCAATTACTTTTGTCAGGAAGCGAATGGCCTGATTTTGAAAAAACAAGTAAATTCTGTATTATTATATCAAATCATAGTGTAGCTTGTAAGGATCAATTTCTGTGAAGGAATGTCAAACGGCAAACCCATGGGAAGGGCTGTTTTTAAGCAAAATGTTATATTTTCCATACATTAATTAAATATCTTTTATCAAATACGGAAATGATGAAAATTATTATATTTTAATAGAACTTCTAAAAATTTAAATTCGAAATGCACGTTATTTTAACTCAATCAATCAAATCACTCAATAGGTAAACATGGATTGCGTTCAAATGTGGTGCGGCCAAATGACCGGCGCAATTTGATGTTTACATAACATATGGAAAACGGAACACTTCGTTCAAAAACAATTCTTTCCCTTGGTTTATTATTTGGACTTCCTTCACAGAAATTGATCCTTGACAAGCTGCACTATGGATTCGTGTAATACTAGAGGTTGTTATTTTTTTTTCCAAAATCAGCAGCTTTGATTCCTGACAAGGGTAATTTTTCAAAAAGGCTTTCAGGCTTTTTTCAAAAATCTACCACATTAGTTTCCTTCAAAATAGGCCTTGAGACTCCTTTGAGTGTTTTTCGCTATTTAGCATACTTTAGGAATTGGCCCTGAAGGCCCACTTGAAAAATGAATTCTGTATATACATTAATAAATATTTTTTTTTACAATTTAGGCTAGTATATAAGATATCTAATATACCGTGACAGTTGAAAATTCCGTTGAATGTAATACATGACACGGGTACAAAATTATGATTTATAGTCATTGTATGCATTAAAATGCACATTTTACTTTATTAGTAGTTTTGGTAGCTGTAGAAGTTTTGGTATTTTTGGTAATTTTGGCAGTTTGGTAGTTTTTGTAATTTTGGTCATTTATGTAGTTTACAGATGGATAGACAAGGGATATATAAATAAAACTAGAATGGGTTGAAATAGGAGATAAAAGTTTGTATGGGAGACCGATCATTTTTCAAGTCATTATAGTTAAGTTTTAAGGTATAAAAATTCATAATTTATAAAAAAATGCGAAAGTAAGGCGATCTGTCTGTCTGTATACCGAAAATGGACATAGATACTTTTCGTCCCGGGAGATGGAATAGTTTGCAATGTAAAATGAAGTAAATCTTCCGGGGGTAAATAGCACCAACAAAAATATAATACAATGTATCCTGTATTAACGCCTGCTCTTTAAACCCTCTTCTAGAGTTTGTCCCGCGGCTGCGCCTCGAGGCAATTTCTAGTAGTTCGATATAAATAAAATTAATTAATAAGAGGTATATATGTAGGGGACGTTCTATTTTTTTTTTGTTATTTATTATAATACAATGTAGATATACAGAGAGAATGTTTCAAGTGTTTCTTCAGGGCCAAATTCTAAACTATGCTAAATAGCGAAATCATTCAAAGTAGTTTCGAGGCCGATTTTGACGAAAACTAAAGTGATATCATTAAATTTTGAAAAGCAATTACTTTTGTCAGGAATCGAATCGGCTGATTTTGAAAAAAAAATTAACAATCCTGCATTAATATACCAAATCATAGTATTGTTTGTAAGGATCAATTTCTGTGAAGAAATACATACATACATACATACATAACTTCACGCCAGTTCCCTTGCGGGGTAGGCACGAACAACAGAGCGCCATTTAGGCTTATTCTTACACACCTCACTTGCTTCTTTGACATTCATAACTCTTGTCATGCACGCTCGTCTGTTCTTAAGGCTCCTAACATCACCTTCTGCTAGTACACGATCAATTTGATCATGGAAAGTGTGTCGTGGCCTTCCACGACTTCTGCATCCATCCACTTTTGCATTGTATATCTGTTTAGTCATTCTTTCATCATGCATTCTTTCCACATGCCCGAACCACCGGAGCATTCCTTTCCTTACCTTCACCCCGACACTCTCTTTCAGACCAACTGTCTTTCTTACTTCGGTATTACGAACGCGGTCCGCAAGCGTCACTCCGCAGATTTTGCGCAGTGCTCGCATCTCGACCGCGTTTATTCTACTTTCATGCTCTTTCTTCCATACCCAACTCTCGCTTCCATACGTGAGCGTAGGTACCAGCACCGCGTTGTGTACGGCGAGCTGGGCCTTCTGGCTGAGGTTCTTAGCGCCTAGAAGTTTACCTAACGCTCCATTCACACTATTCCCCAAATTCACTCTTCTTTCTATATCAGCGGTGTACCTTCCATCCCTGCTAAAAGCACATCCAAGATATACAAACTCATTCACTTGCTCCAGCATAACATCATCGACCATTATCCTTGCATTCGTTCTGGTTTCTTCTCTTTCAAACACCATAACCTTTGTTTTCTTCGCATTCAAATGTAAGCCTCTCGCCTGACAGTCATCTTTCATCATTGTGACTAGTGTTTGCAGTTCTGATGGCGATTCGGCTAAAAGCACGGCATCATCCGCATAAAGCAATGTGCTTACAACTAGGTCACTCATCCGCACCCCAACATCCATCAATCTTATTCTCTGGAGACAATCGTCCAGGTATAGGATGAACAGCAAAGCCGACAGCACGCAGCCCTGTCGGACGCCAATATTGACGTCAAACCAGGGCGACAGGCTGCCATCCAGCCGCACGCATGCCATACAGTCCTCGTAAGTGGACTGCACAGCACGCATCAGTTGGCCATTAATCCCATATCTGGGCAATATGTCCCAGAGGTCCTTCCGCACAACCCTGTCAAATGCTTTCTCTAGATCCACAAAACCGCAGAAAACCTTCCGGCCCATAGCCAGCTGCTTCTCTACGATATTGCGGAGAGAGAAAACTTGATCCATACATCCCCTTCCATTTCTGAAGCCACCTTGTGCATCCCACAATAATCCATCGGATACCACTCTCATTCTCTTTTCAATAATCTTCGTATACACTTTAGATGCTGTGCTGATCAAACTGATGGCCCTGTAGCTGGCGCACTCCATACGTGACCCCTTGCCTTTATACAAGGGCACGATGACAGCGCGCCTCCAGTCCTTGGGAACCTTTCCCGTCCTCCAGCACAAATTGCATAAGGACAGGAAAGCGTCCCGGACGCAGGTTCCACCATATTTGATCATCTCAGCAGACACACTATCGATTCCTCCTGCCTTTCCATTTTTCAGACTTCTTATCGACCATTCGATCTCTTCCAAAGTGATCTCGGATGCTGACTCCTCGGAGTCGGTCACAGACTCAGTCGTGGTGCCAGCATCCGGGATATTATCATACATTTCTCTAAAATATTCACTCCATCGCGCTAACACCTCTTGTGGGTGAGCAAGAACGTCCCCAGCTTTAGATTTTATTCTTTCCATTCTGGAAGCTGACGAACAACCCCGAGACTTCTTAACCTCTCTCCAAAAGAGTTTGGTATTCGCCTCGAAGTTCTCCGTCAGCTTCTCTTCTTCTTTCAATTTTATTCTTTCGCGCTTCTCTTTCACTAAAGCTTTGGTTTCATTCTTGCAGAGGCGATAAATTTCTTTCTTCATCTCTTTCATACTGTCATTCTGTTGCAAAGAAGCAACATAATCCAGCCAGGCTTTTCTCTTTCTCTCTACGCTGGATTTAACATCCGCGTCCCACCATTCATCACCTTTCGTTGTTATGTGCCTCTTTGCGCATCCACATGCTTCTTTTGCGCTTTCCACTATACTTTCTTTCATACTATCCCAGTCATTATCCACATCTAAGTCGGAGAAGTCCGCTTTTGCAAGCCTTTCTTCGACTAGGCGCGCATACATACTCCTTACACTAACATCTTCCAATTTTTCACACTTTATTCTTTCAAGCTCCCCGAAATTGGTACGCACTCGCCAGTGTCTCCACTTCTTGAAAAGGCCCACAAACCGGCTTATCACCAGGTAGTGGTCCGTTTCAAGAGTGGGGCCTCTGTAGGCTCTTGTATCCATTATTGTGTTTCGGAGGCGACTATCTATTAAAATCAGATCAATCATACTTTTCTGATCATTCATTCCCCATGTATACATGTGAATATCCTTATGATGGAATAAGGTGTTCGACACAAGCAAGTTTCTTTCCATGCATACGTCTATGATTGGCCTACCAGCATCATTCACTCTCTTGTCACCATAGGGTCCAAGGACAGCCTCAAGGCCGTCTCGTTTGGTCCCCACCCAGCCATTAAGATCACCACACATAATTAATCTTTCGTTCCCTTCAGCCAAATCCAGAATTTCTCTCACAGACTCCCAAAACTTCTCGAGTTCTTGGGGATCCGCTGAGCTTACGGGAGCATAAGCTGCGACCAGAAAAACTCGCGTGATCCCCAGTTTTAGACGTACCCAGAGAAGTCTCGGGTTCACCAGACAATAGTCTTTTACTCCAGACACAAAGCGGGATGAGAGTACGACGCCTACCCCCCCACTTGCACGCTCGTCCAGGTCCACGCCGGACCACAGAGCAAGCATGCCACCGGGGAGGTCATCGACGCTGCACCCCTTCCGCTTTGTCTCTGTCAGACATAGGGCATCCAGGCTTCTCTCATGCATTATATCAATCATTTCGTCCATCTTATCTTTCATTCCACCTCTCACATTCCACGTGCCTATACGGCACTCTGCTCCTCTCGACCCGCCAGGTTTGGCGCTGCGTGAAGGGTGGCGGCCCCCTTCGCCGCATGCGCGAGAGTTCACACCGACGGGGGCGCATCGGTGAGCGTCGCCTGCGGGGGACGCCCTATCGTGCCCTGCACTAGTGTGAATTCCGGTCAGAATTGTGGCCCTCTGGGCCAGCGGGGATCGCGACGAGCACGCTTCTGACATGACCCCCCTTTTAAAAATATAATATAGTTATTCATTTTCATGTTATAATAAAATGAGGTGAGATTTAATTAATGTATGGAAAATATAATATTTTGTTCAAAAACTATCCTTTCCCTTGGTTTGCCGTTTAATATTCCTTCACAGAAATTGATCCTGACAAGCTACACTATGATTTAGTATAATAATATAGGCGTGTTTATTTTTTTCAAAATCAGCCGATGCGGTTTTTGACAAAGGTAAATCATTTCTCAAAAATCTAATGACATCACTTTAGTTTTGAGTGTTTTTAACTATTTGGTATAGTTTAGGATTGGGCTCTGAAAGCCCACTTGAAAAATTCATCTGTATAGTAAGTAATCCTTTTAAATCTGTTCGTAGTTCTGTGGCATTGGATTTTTGTAGGTCGTATATTTTATGTTGTGTTTGTTTGATAACATCACGCAGTTAAACAGTTAAGTTTGAAAAGGAAACTAAGTTCGAAGTGGCAGAAAAATACTTACAATACCATTGTGGGTACAAATTTGCTTTAACGCGGAAGTGGAAGGGAAAATTAAGTGTTTATATAATGAAGTAGTCACGAGCTTTGAAAAAGTTTTGCAACAAATTCTTTTCTTTGTAAAGTATAAGTGAAGCTACGGTAAATAAATTTGTACCCTTTTTACGAAAAATGCGCGGATGGAGGAGTATGAGATTTCGCACACTTATAGTTAAAAGGAGTGCAGAATGCTGATATTTTTTTTAAATTATGCATAAAAAATGCATTAAAACAATTAAAAAAACATTATACATTATTTGAGACACACACGTATACTTTTGTTTATTGTTAAAGTCAAATTAATAGAAGCCTTGGCGATATCTGTGATTATAGAAGTATAGTCTTTGACAACAGAACCTTAATAATGTTCAAACTTATAATATAAATTAATTATGGTCGAATTTCAACCACTGTGCGACTACTAGTATTATTTATTATAACATCAATTTAAATTCATTGTTTAATTATTCCTTTCCCCATTAGCTTTACTTAATACCATTCTAGTGAAGGGGAGAGATTGGTTGGATGTCTATATCTATAATTAAAACGTTTTAACGGTTTTAGGTGCGGCATTTTATTTGATTTTTATTTCAACGTTTCGGCCACTTTTCTCTAGCTCTGATCGCGGAAAACAAAGATGTCAAGTGTCAATGAGTAATGTTCAAGTTATTATTATATCTAATTATGGACGTATGTATATGTGAAAGATCTATATATATTTTTAATTAATATGCCTTTCAAAATTATTCTCTGTTGGAACTTAGTTTGAATAAAACTTTTGAATATATTCCAGTAGGACATTTAGTCTTGATTCAAACAAAGGCATTTAAATGTAACTAAAGTAAGATTCAGGCAATATATTATTATAATGAAAATCAACTATTAGTTACTATTATCGATGAAATCCTCCATTACGATTAATTTCAAGCTTATAATTATAGTTTCTTACGCAAAATCTAGTGGTGTAGAAGAACAACTAGAATAAATAGATTATACAACAGGCATAAGTCAATTTAGCTACTTACAAACGCGATACGAATGGCCATTAAAAACGTAGTAAATAATGTGATGTAAACTAAGAATTTGTAAACAGTGCCCAATTTACTCGTGAGTATGAGTCTCCATTTACATACCACGTCACTGGCAACACACGTTGGACGTGAGCATCCGCATTTCAGAATTAACGATGAGGCGTGTCAAATATGTCGACACTCTTCGGATATAGATAGCATTAACCAAATTGATGTAAGGCTGTAAGTTTTATATTTCCTTACTAAAATTGACTTAATATTGTAGATTTAGTGGCGTAACTAGTAGTCCTAGGCGGCCCACTGTATTGTAAGTATTCCTTTTAGAGGGTACATATACACATCATTGTTGGTCTCCGAACAATGGGATGTGTGTATATAGGTATATTTCATTTAAATTAAAAAAAATACATACATACATACATAACTTCACGCCAGTTCCCTTGCGGGGTAGGCACAAACAACAGAGCGCCATTCAGGCTTATTCTTACAAACCTCACTTGCTTCTTTAAAAAAAAAATACAGAACTAATATAATTATAGTCCGAGTCATATTTTATGGTTTTTCCACAAAATATCTCAGTTTATAAAAAGAAATGTTTAATCTTAGCTAATGGATACTAAAAGAGCAGCCTAAAAGTAAGGCGCGTGCTATGTGTATGTTCAGATATTGTAATAAAGAAGTATGCTATCAAACTGCAAATCTCCCAGAATAGATTAGATCCATTGATCCCCATTAATGTGATCCCGAGTGTAATGTTGGTTATAAATAATGATCTAATAACGTGTCTGAGAATACATTAACTCTGCATGTTTTCTCGCGAGCTATACAAATCAGTGTCAGAGAGTGATAAGTTTTAATTGATTTCGTTCGCTTGTCAATCGAAAATACAATAAAAACTTGAGAGGTGTCAAGGGACAACCGAATGGAACGAAGTTCTTTTCGATTAATTAGTGAAGGAATTGTAATATTTTTTTTTTTTAAGTTATAATAATATTTTTATTATTATTTAATATGTACAAAAAACCTGTATACACTCAACAAAAATAATCGTCGCGACACCACACTGTTCAATGCGAAATAGAAAGACGAAACGAAAATAACTGGCTTGCTTTCTATGAGAGAGAGAGACAGAGAGAGAAACACGCGCACGCCGCATGGCTTACAACTATAGCAAAAAGTGGCGTTACAACTTTTGGTCTTAATTTTTTCTGTCTAGCCCCCCTTTTTTTTTTGGCCAGGGAAATCCGTTTGAGGACTAAGCCGCGACAGGCACAGAACCCTGGGGGGATGTTCGCGACACGTGTGAGTGTGGGATTCGCCAGATCGGGGGTGGCACTATCGTGCCCAGTCAGAACCGGTGCCACGCTATTGTCCGTCTAGCGCCCCCTTTCGCAACGCGCGATAAGGAACTTTGTTCCAATACTTACAGTGTGATAAAGTGAGAATTAAGGTAGCCCCAACTTGGAACGTGCCTACTGCCTTTAATATGTCATCTCTCATTAAATAGCGCTACTGCATGATTTATACAGCGGCATAAATTCGAAATTAACTGCTATCAATTTGACATAAAAAAACCAAAAACGGAAACTGGAAACTAGCAGTACTAGTAGGTATCTTATGACGCGCAAATCTTGTTTTTAATTTATATCTCAAATTCAAATTTTGAATCATTCAAAAAGGCTGACAAAGTAAGCTTTTTTACAACCTGTCAGTATTTTTTAAATTTAAGTACTTTATACAAAATATCCCTAGACGGTGTTGATGTGTTTACTTCATAAGGTCCATATGCTATACAATTGTAATGCACAAAGCCATATTAGAGATTGATTAGGTTTCTATTTCAACATTGATATTATTCTAATAAAAAAAAATATAAATCTCAAACTAAATCAACAAATATATATATTTTTAGTATCGCATTTTCCTGTTTCATACACGAACTATTCTTAGTATTAAAAGTAAAAGAAAACGTTTCAAACATAGTTATTTTGGGAGTCGTTTAGTATTCGTCATCTTTTTCGAGGTTCAACATTAAAATGTACTCCAGTTTCGACTTTTTAGTTTTGTGAGACTAAATGTATTTAGACTTGAGTTCATTATTTCACCAAATGTCTAAGACCTAACTAGACATTTGGCTCCTTTGCGCTTCGAAAACCAACCCGAACTGGCGGTGGCCTACTGATGCCGGCTTCTGTTTTTTTTTTGTATGAGTTCAGCAGACAGGCAGACGGCCCACTTGATGGAAAGCGGTTACCATCACCTATGGACATTTGCAACACCAAAGGTGCTACAAAAGCGCTGCTGCTCTCTCAAGGGAAACTGGAACCTGGTAACTAATGCCGGAACACAATTCAAGGTTGTTATGGCGACATATTTTAGACCAGGGGTGGTAGTCATCCAGTCTATGTAGCATTGCTGGAAAGTTTTCGCTCCTTGCGGGGGCACTTATTGTGTACGTTTGCGGCAGGCCTTACGTGCGCGAGTAGTGTGTTGCAGGTCTGTATTTCCTACGGAATGCTAGAAAATCCTATAGCTTCTTTCCTGGAAGTTTTCCCCGACTTTTTACCAATATTGGCTTTCTAAAGGCGACACGGGTAGCCACCAATTCCCATTGTCATCTGACGTTTTAGTTTAGGCAAGAAACAGCGATTCCACCTTAATGTCTAAAAATTCGGCTTTCGTATGTTTCTGTCCACAATACTTGAAAGTAATCAGTAAATCGTCTTAAATTTTTTACATAACGTAGCATTTAAAGCCTGATTTACATTTGCAATAGTTAAATAATCGGTTAATTTGCAAACCTGGCGAGTTAACGGTAACCACTTTCTAGTACGTGGGCCGTTTGCCTGTTTGCCAGCTTTGCAATAAAAAAGTGTAAAATATAGAATAACGCAAATTCGGACGAAACTATGAAACGCACACCGTGACCCGTGCCTATAGATATAAAGCCTGTTCTTTCTCTAATCGACCCTTAATTAGTTTCTCAACTTGCGAATAAGTCTTTTTTGTAGATATCTAGATAGATTATGTAGATATCTTTCCAAACGATGATATTTTTTTGACGCGATTTCCGAATTTGCGTTATTTTATATTTTACACTTTTTTATTGCAAAGCAGGCAAACAGGCAGACGGCCCACGTACTAGAAAGTGGTTACCGTCGTCTATAGACGTTTGCAACATCAGGGGCGAAGTCTACCCGTTGCCAATCTTTACGATGGATAGGCGGATGAGGTGAGAAGGATCAGACAGGAGATATAGGATAGAGAGGAGGGGCCATGGGATTGGAATAGGTGATGGGATAGGGGGAGGGGGTGGAAGGGGCCATCGGCTCTGACTCGTTGCACGAAACATGATTAGCTCAAGGCTAACCGTTTCGCGCCGATATTCTATGAGAGCATGGTATTACTCCGATCGAGCTGACTCTAAGAGTTGTAATCAAGATATTGATTCCAACATGGCTATATCATGTATGATAGTGTGTATACGTATATATGAGACTTACACCTACCACATAAATACTAGATCAATATAAAATGTTTCGTATATCTGCCACACAGTGTACATTAATATAACAGGAGAATCTGCCAACAGTGCCAACCAAGTAATGGAACGCTTGAGAAACATGGTTGAAGTGATGATGAATATTTGCCAAGGTGACCAAGATGGATTAGGGAAATTAATATTTTTTTCGTGACACATATTAGATATAAATGTTTATTTCAAGACGATAAATACTGTATACCTTAATCACAAAGTTTACTTCACACACTTTCTAAACGAAATGATATTTAATTTTCACTTTGACATTACTATTATATTGAGAAATTAGATTGTCACATTGGAGGAAATAGTATATCATGAATTTTAGTCGTTTTATCAATTAATTCATTGAAAATAGAGTAACAATACGGAGTATTATTTATTCCTAGAATTGCACGCCAGAATGCAATCGACTTTAACCAAAAGTAAATACAAAGAATAAAAATATTCCAGTAATACGTATATTGGTGGTGTAACTTTGTGTTTGGCCAATCGGCCCTAAGTAATGCAAATATAAATCAGGATTAATAGAAGACTGTTTTTAATATTTTTTATATATTAGATGTTAGACGCGAATTTGCCTTCATTATAAATACATAAAATCTTTTTTTATAAGGAGTGCATCTAAAGAAGTTTTCTTGAGTTTTATTTACTTCCTTAATAATTAATACCAGACTGAAATAAGCCGAAGCGCGCCGGATTTTACTAGTTATAAAGATAAGTATTTATTTAGACGTAGTTTTGCGGACCAGAACCCAACAACTTTAGCAAAAACGAGTAAAAAATATATAGATAGAACAAATGGCGTGTTTAATAGTTTATTATCTATAACATTTATTATGTAACTTTTCTTGATTGTTCTAGATAGTTTTTTGTCACTCTGTGAGTTAGTTTCGGTTGGTATGTTAAATTATGAATTACAATGAAAGGCTATTATTATATACATTTTAATCCTTTAGTAAGGAAATTGTTTTTGTTATCACCATCAATAGCATTACTGATTTTAAAATGGAAATGCAATAATAAATTTCGGATGGCCATTCGAAATAAACACTAAAACACTTTGTTAGTATTATAAGATTGACGTTGCTAAAATATATCGGCAATAAAAAGAGCAAGTATATTTTTTTAAAGTGGATGTGTGTTTTTATAACGTAAAATATACTACGATAACTATGATATTATGATTTCTGTAACATAAACAAGGAAAACTGGAGCGGAATGCCAGTAAATGATTTACATACATTTAAAGAGGTTATTGTTTGTTTGTTTAAATATTGAGTATGCATTAATCCAAATACCATAGACAACTAAGGCAATATTTCTAGTATAAAGCGCTGTCCATCTGGCTTCGCTTGAGTCACTTAAAGTCCAAATGTCACGGATAATATCCGATTTAAATTGCTAAATAACGAGAATGCTGAAATATGCACGTATATTGATAACGTGCTTATTTTAGCATCCTCGTTATCGAAAGTACATAATTAGGATGATGAATGAATGAATTTTACTTTCATTAGCATGCATTTTGAAATTGTATCCAATTTTCATACATATTATTGATAGTTTTCAATCAAATAGATTAGACAGGTGCGAGATTTGTCACTTCGTCACTTGGCTATGGGACGCTAAAAAGTCCCTATTTACTTAGTCACTAACGCCTAAAACCAAAAGTTATTTAAAGAATTTTATTCAGACTTGAAAGTATTTTTTAAACTGTGCACTTTAATTTCTTAATCCTCACTTTAATGTCAGGAGCCTTAAGAACAGACGAGTGTGCATGACAAGAGTTATGAATGTCAAAGAAGCAAGTGAGGTGTGTAAGAATGGGCCTAAATGGCGCTCTGTTGGTCGTGCCTACCCCGCAAGGGAGCTGGCGTGAAGTTATGTATGTATGTATGTATGTACTTTAATTTCTTTCCGAAATTTTTACTTGTCAGTATCTACTTGAAAAGGTGTCTTACACAGATAATATTACGACTATGGTGGCTAATATTTCCGCACACGCAGATTATACAAGAGTTACGTTTTTCCTAAAATGACTACGAAACCTTAAAAATCAGTGGACATAGGCATAGGGGTATCGTTAGAAAGGTCTTAAAAAATTACAATGTACATTTAGGAGGTAAGTGCTGCTGCTAAGTTGTGCCAGTTCTGAACTGTTAAATTCCCTCCGTTTAATGACCTAATATTGAAACACGTGTCCCGCAATACATTATCTAAAGTCTAAAATTTTTTAATAAAAATATTACTTAAACATTGAAATTGTTATTTTTTCATTACAAATTAAATATTTAGCTATCTAGGCATTGAACCGTGTCTGTTTTGTGTGAGAACTAACAGTAACACGCGATAATGACCAAGATACGGACAAACCAAAATATTTATCCCGAAGCAATAAATGAGGGTGTGAATGACGCAGGATATTAATAGATAACCATATATTATCAGCTCAACTTTGGACTAAAACAAAAATTAGTTTTGACTATTTAGATCTGGTTACTTCAAGTTGTTCAAATTTGAACAATTATATTTATGAAGTTTTAATTGCCTGGAGTTAATAAATGTGGTGTTTTTCTAGAAAAATATTGATTGAAGATAATTTTCATTTAGGTACCTATGTTACCACTAATAATAATGTAAAGTAGACTTTTTGTACGCTTTTACAATGATTGCTAAAGATACATATAAGTTTGAACAGTGCAGATTTCTCGTACCATTATAAAATAAACTCGGATTCAAAATTTCCGAAAGTAGGAACTTTAGCAGTCAAAAACTATGTATTTTACTTTTTTCAATATTATGAATAATGTGAATGTTTTTTGTAATTGGGATTGATATTGTTATTACTTATTTTTTTTACTTAAAATTTGTCTTTTATTCCGGAAGAAATGTAATCTATACTATGATAAATACTTTCAAAGTCGTTTTATATTCGACATAGTTTTGGAAAAATTACTTACAGATTAAACTGCGTAAACAATTTTGTTCAGAAATAAATATAAGTAAACTAGGCACCTGAGCGACGACGCCCTTCTAGACGTCGGCACTTCAATGGGTGTTGCAAAATCCTCAACATCTCCTACAGATCTTCGTCTTCCACGATCGGCGAGCAGCTCGATCGTTGTCCAGAACGTGCCATCTGACACATTTGACTCCATTCGCTGCATTTCACCTGCTGCTTTAAAGGTGCCAGTTCTTCCTTACACGGTGCGAAGTGCAATGACTGCCGCCGCTATTATCGGCGCCGAGTCACCCCTTCCACGAGTTTTCAACCCCACGTGTTCACACGCGAGTATTAATCTCGCCCTGACACCTTTCTTTAAGTTTTTCACCGCCTTCACCGCTCTGTCAATACACGTACTTAATCGTTTTTTTAATTGAACTTAATTGTTCGATTTTCGCATAAATGTTCCAGTGTTAAAGTCGCTACGTTAATTGATTTTCAGTTAAAAGGTACACATTGAAAAGTAGTTTCTATTCACAGTGTCGTTTATGAAATATACAAAATAAATATTTATTTTGTTACTATAAATAAGTAAATTATTTTGTATTTGCTCTTTGTATGTGGTTCAGAATAAGGTGGTAGTGGACAACTGAGTTAAATGCGCCACCAAATCACGAATTCACCTTCATCCGGGGGTGACCCGGATAGCGCCAACGTCTCCGGTCATGACCGGGTCAGCCGGATGCTCTGCACTGTCGACCTTTGTATTTTCACAAAAACAATTACACATACAGCTTATGTCGAGCGAGTCAGTGTATTCCGACCCTTACCCACTTTCGGCAACAACAGCGAATGAACGCTAACAAGGTGTGAATCAAAAGTTTCTTCGAATAAAAACAACAGTTAAGCAAAATTATTAGGACACTACAAATTCATTCCGTTTCAAACCTTTAGTAGATATAATGTTACATAAAGCGTAGTTTCATGAGGTTTCTAACACTTTCTACTCAGCGTTTCATTAAAATTAATACAATATTTTTATAAGTGATAAATTACAGACGATAAGGGTAAAACGGTCGTATAATAAATATATAATAATAATAATAACTAAATTCACTGAAAAATGATTTTATAAGTCTAAAAACGTTTTTAGTGTGTAATCTATGCTAATATAATGTTGAAGTATATTATTATTCTTCATGTTTGTACGGCCTTAGAAATTAACTAAACATCGAAACTAACTAAATATAATGAAATTTAATATACTTTTGAGAAGGGGTGTGGACATGGGTTATTTTATGTTATATTTTGGAAAAAGGGATAGTTATCGTGCGATATTCATTTAATTCTACTCGAGTGAAGATGCATGGAATGCCCTACTGAATTAAAAACAAATATCGTCACTTAAATAGTTAACCGGAATTCCGAGCGACATTTGAATATGTGGATGTAAATCACTTAAATTAATTGAAAGCCTCATAAAGCATTCAATTCCTGTGTTATTAGATGCTTTTATATTTGTGAACAGGAATATATCTTTTAAGAACACTTTGTATTGGAGTATTCAAAATACAGCAGTGTGCCACCTTTACCTGCTTAAATTTTTAACCGACTTCCAAGTGTTTTTCAATTCGTCTGTATGTTGATTTTTTTTGTTCGTTACTCGATTTCTCCATCAATTGTGCACCGAATTTCAAATTTATTTTAAAATTCTTCATGATTTAAATGATATACTCCCGAATTGGTCCCATAGTCACCAAGTCAGGATCTGATGAGTGGATCCCGGGGAATTCGGAAGAAACCTTTGAAAATTGTCAACCGACTTTTTGTTTCACGATATCTCCGTCAATTATTGACCAATTTTCATTTTTTTCTTTATTCAAAAGTGTATATTCCTGAGGTAGTCCCTTGGTCAACAAGTCAGGATCTGATAAGTCGATCCCAGGGAAATCTTGAACAACCCTTGTTGACGAGCGTCTACTATACGCGTGCCAGTTGTACAATTTCTACAGGCATTTAAATACTTGCGCAACTAAAAAGTAAATAAATATTTTTTTAACAAAAAACCTACTTCAAACTAAAAAGCAAAAAACTAAATACTTTCTACATCTTGAAGTTGGTGCTTAGTAAAACATTTAAAAAACAACAAATTTGCCAATATGTAATTTTGCTTTTTAGCTTGAAGTTGTGTTTTTGTTAATAAAAAAAATACATGAACTTAATGACGTAATTTTTGCACATTGAAATTTTTAATGCCATCGCTAAACCATTGTACGTGGCTTATAATGGTAGTGTGTAATACCTCTCGGCTTAATTTCATTAATATACCTATAGACGCATTAGTTTTGACAAAAGGTATTTGTGACATACATAGTCAGACGGACAGACCGACTCGGACTGCTTGGACTGTGTCAATTCCATAAGGTGTCTGTTTCTGTCAAAATGACTACTGAATTCTATACATACATATAAACTCACAATCTCAATTTATTTGTACTATAGTAGAGGTCATGCTTTTATTATTAAGAATTTTTTATAATTATTTTCAAACTATAGGTAGAAGATGTGTTCTATTAGCTACTTTCTAAACCGGCAAGTGTTAAACTATTTTTTTTCCGGTAATTTGTTATATATAGTCGGACCCATAATATGCGTTCGTGTGTTAGATTTCTCTAATTTCCGAGTTTGATACAAATCTACAATGTACATACAAAACTACTCTTTTCGAAATACATTTTAATATTAAAAGATAAAGAAATAACAAAAGCAAATCAAGTGTTGTCGCTTCGCATAAGAGGAATACAGACGTAAATAGTCAAACTAAAAATGTCGATAACGGCAGGAAGTCACGAGAGCACACGCTTATTTGAAGTGTTGACTGATAAGAGCAATAAAAACATACTTAACGTGACGTCATCCTCATTTGACTGCCTATGTAACAACAACAATTGATTTAATCAGTCTAATAAAGTCAGTTCCATATCTTTTTTTATGGATGTATAGGTTTGCGTTTGACCACTGTCTCACGTGATGTTGAGTGATGACGCCAGTCTAGTCATATCGAGTATGAAGTTTGATAAAGCTTTTATAGTAAACTTAAAACGCAATCGCTGCGTCTTGAGATTCATTATCAACCTTCGTAAATTCCTATATTTTCTCATCCACTTAGTACGATCTTCAATGTTCCCAATAATGACTTATGTGAAATTAAAAACACCCATAGCACACGCAGTTAGCGGGCGTCGGACGGGACACGCAATATAAAAAGCGGCCTTGGAGCTTGAAAGACATTAGACATTACTATACCACCATTCGACTACTACTCTCTCAACAACCATCCAGTATTATTCTCTTTGTACTCATCTATGTATAATTTTAAATTAATAATAAATGTTTGTAAATATTACAATAATAAGTAATACAGTCCACATCGAGCTTTATTTGGAACAAGCAACTGCCACCAATATTCTTATTAAAACTACGTTTTAACGGTTTTAAGCGCGTCATTTATTTAATTTTTACGAAAATGAAAACATAGATTTAATTATGTGTGCTAATGGCGGAATCTTAAGAAAATACCTTTCTATTCTGCTTCTGAAATATCGTGATGGGAATAATTACAGCTATTATTTTAACAATAATTAGTATGCAATTTGATTCGTTAAAGTTATGACGCCGTAAGTTTATAAGTTGGTACCAAAGACATTATTCATTAATCTAAGCTTAGAACGCTGGTATAAAATCTAGGAGACTGCGAATTTTTGTAAAACGATAAAGTGTCTCAGTTCGTTGACTATCAATTACCCTATTATGATGTACATGATAGTAAGGATTTTTATAATATTTGTATGAAAGGCAGTATAACCTCCTTATATGGGTAAAACGATTTTAAGTATTAAACAATTTATTCAACATTTATAAGATAAGTTATTATTTTTAAACTATTAGGATAACACGAGTAACCTATAAGTAGATAAGTTTATTTTTTAATCATAATTCCATTTATCATTTTCTATGGTGTTATTGTTGATAATTTTTGTACTGATATTAATAGTCACATAAAGGCTAATTGGCTAAATATAGAATATATATATATATATAAAACTTTACTGAAAAGCTCTAGGCAGTAGCTCTATGTTATGTATACACAAATTTAATTAGATGTTTACCTAAAACTTTACTATTTCTTGTTACTACCACCAGTCACCACTACCTGCCATAGCAAAGAAACTAAGTCCATATAGTCTACACAACTGCGCAGCGAAATACGGGGGCAAGTCGCAGTTTTATAATACAATGATTGAGATATTGTTAAATGACAACGTAAGTATTTGTTAGTGAATTGAAAAAACGCGATTGTAGCGCCATTTATTTTGGTAATCGGTTTATTTCATGGAAACGACATTGTTTATCGTGATTATAAGTATCCTAAGTTACTCTTTATAACATCAGTTATCTGCCAGTGAAAGTTCCATCAAAATCGATCCAGCTGTTTTAGAGATTAGCCGAACCATTAGACAGACAGCCATATAAATATTTAATTTTTTTTTTTATATATAAGTACCGTATACATTTTCATATGCTTTTAGTAAAAAGCTGTTATTTTGACATAACAAACAGACACTTCAATTTAATTTATCTGTATAGATGCATCGATAATAGATATATAGATAGATGACGTAAGCGTAACTTGCTTACCTTGGGAAAATACAATGTGTTGTGTTTCACAATTATTTATTTATATATATGGTAACATAAAAATTGCCTAATAGCGTTAAATCATTAGAACTTACGCATATTGTATGACTTTGGCTTGCCACCATCGAGGTAAGTTTGGTAGTTGAAATCTTTTCATGTTTTTCCTCCCCATTTCACCTTCGCCAGTTTCGAATTCGCCCTCTACCTATAAAGGACATAGTAGTCATATGTCTTGATATATACCTTTCTTACCTAAATACCTTCTAAATTATAAATTTGTAGGTTCTGCACATCTACAATTCACACGTTTTTCTAAAAAATCCGACCTCAAGGTTTTCTGGAAGAGATCGCGCTTTCTTCACAGTAAAACTGCTTTTAATTTATGTATAAATAGAATTATATATTTCATAATAATTATATAATAATTATATAATATGTTAATAGACAATAAAAAGTTGCTATCCCAGCGTGCGCTAGCCATTACCCTAACGCGAAGTCGTGCTAGCGTAATGGATAGCGCACACGTCCCAAACCGAATCCTAGGCGGAACGCATTCACCACTTAGGCAATTTTCCGCCCTAATGTGCATATTGTTAAAATTACCACGTGCTAACAACGAGGAAAGAAAACATCGTGATGAAACCTGCACATCAAGATAACCGATGTGTCAAATCGGCCAAGCCGCCTTGGACAAGCGTGGCAGGTATACTACCCGTTCCCCTATAGTGAAGCCCGAGCCCAGCAGTGGAACGTTTATGGGCTGTTATTATATCCCAGCGTTACAACTCGATTGAATCCGGATCGTTCTATTCCGAACCCGGAGTACATTGGACTATGTCGAGCATTGCCATTAACAATTAGGTCAGGGTCTATAATATCGGAAACATTACACAAACATACCTACGAAATTTGTCTTAGTGGAATTGATATTTCAAGTTTATCTTAAAGATATTTTTTTATTACTGGAACGTTAAAAACAGACAGCTTATCATCTGATACAAAGTGTTTACCGCCGTCTATGTATTTTTTTCTATACAGACTAAATTAATCTGTGTTTTTATTTTTAGAATGTGTTATTATTGTATTGAATCTTATACATTACTTTAATGAATAATTTTGTTGGGATGTTAATTACAATCACACTTATGCGTTGACGGCTTTTTGCCGAAGGGATTTTTACATCTGTTTTGATTGCTGGAAAACCTCAGCAGCAAGATCACTCCAAATTGTTGAGTTATGCAAGAGAAATTTATCCATACCATTCATGCTCACATAAAATTGGAGTTTGTCTAGATGTTTGTATTTATGATTATTCGTTCTTGATTGTCTTTAATAATGTACAAATACAGTTTGATTTACAGATAGAGGTTGATTGACATATTTTCATGAAATTTGCTATATGGGTGGAGTTTAAAGACTGGAGATGAACGTACTTTATTATGTTAAGGTTGAAACATTGTGAACCTGTTGCAATACGAGTAAAGAATAGAGACGTGACATTGCCACTCTTAAAACTATCAGAAAATTATATAGTTGCTTTTTTTTCTCCTTATCTCGACCACACATTTAAAGTTATTATTCCTTTTTGATATTATGTGCATTCTTGTGCGATACGTGTAGGAATTTTATGCAGGCAGAGTCACGTGGAAAACCCACCCTCTGAATGGTCGCTTGTTGTGGCAAAAGAATGGAAGGATTTAAATAAATGAAATTCTCGGAATCAGAATCCTATCGCTATAACAAAAGTTACAGTTAAAATTGAGGGCTTACTTGAATTTTAACCCGTTTATCCTTATCATCCCTCGGTTCACCGGAGGCTTGCGGTCCCTCACTCATTTTTAAACTGTTTTGTATACGATTGCAGATTAACTAACTCACAACTAATTTTGCATACAATAAATTTTGAAGAGATTTAAAGAAAATAATATGTACTCAAATCATAATACGGAAATTTTGAAAGTGCGTCCGAAAAAAATTAAATTAAATTTTGATTAACTTGACATTTGCAAAATTTTTGGACAGATGTTATAATAATTACAATTTCGACCAGTGTTTTTCTATACAGCTTTTTATATTTATATTGTGCGATTTATATTGTGCGTAATTAATATAATACACGCTACATTCAGAAGATGAGGAAGTACATAAGGTATTAAATCTTTTTTTAGAGCTTTAAGAATGGAGTGATTTTCATGAAAGGTATATTGGCAGGTGAGGTTAAACATGAGGATGATTTGTGGATTTCGTATTGATGGCCTCTATAGTTGGGCGAGCTAAGCCTTTGCCGGCCTACCTCACTGCAACGCTGAGGCTCCGGGTTCAATTCTTGGCATGGCAAATTTCGGAAACGCATTTTCCGTTATTTAAATAAAATCTAAAATCTTTTATAACATTAGTGTAGTAGGTACTTACAATATTTTTTTATAAATATAATGTTTTTATGTACTACATCTCTTTTATTTATACATGCGTATACCCACACCACCGCAGCAAGCAGGAAAATAGAGAGGAAATAGGCAGTGCAAGTATACCGTAATCAACATAATATGTTGAGTTTACATAATAGCGATGCAAATATCCTGTGCCACTTTTCTGCTTGCTTTATGGCATTTACATTAAACAATACATAATGCTGCTATTAGACGGAGCAATCAAATTCATTCAATTTAGTTTAAAGGCACAGAACTGAAGGACACGACGTTTATGTTTACATTGGTCACTTTAGTTGATCCATCTAAATTGAAAGACAGAATTGAACCATAGAACCGGCTTAAGGTCAAGCAGTTAAAGAAAAAAAATATTCGAATAGCCTTTATTCAAGTTCATTACAATGAGGTGTTTGATTCTTTGTGATTTCTTTTAACGACACTAAATTGGAATTTTGATTTTTGTTTAAAGATAACCAAAGCAGGTGCGTATCGGGATCAGATGGACCCCACTCGTTGCTAGGGCGGCAGCTTGTCTGGATACGCTGAAATGTGAAAAATAAAATTACAATGATTAAAGGACATGCTTAACGAGAAGTGCATAACATGGCTTTCCACGAATTAGGTATCCAAGACATGTTATAATAAAGTCTAAAACAACAATTTTACTTTCAAAAATTCAATCATACAAATAATTGTAATTAATGTTTAGACATTTTTTTTTAAATAAATATCGGCAGGCAGACACATACAATGTATATTCCCAAGCTAAAGTAAGTTACGTTTGTGTTATGGGTAATATACAACGGACCACTCTGGGGCGATCCCAGACACCTAGACCATAGTAAATAATGGAAAAATCGTTTACGAAATTTACCATGCCAGGAATCGAACCAGGAGCCTTTGTGTTGTAGTGAGGTTGGTCGGCAAAGGCTTAGCCCGCTCAACCTCAGAGGCCGTCAAATTAATAAGCTACTTAAGTCTTTAGAGTTATGATGTCACAACGTAAAACATCCAGACAAAATCAAGGAGGCTGCGACGTTTTGAATGACGAAAAAAATATCCAATTTTGTATTTTGCGAATGTCCAGTATTTATGATTATTCAAGCTTTAAAATAATTTTTATATAAATAAGACTCAGACCAAGGCCAGACTAATGTAACAGAAGCCTCAACAATAGCACTGTGACTGATGCTAATTAATGAGTTTTGTGTAAGCTTCAAAAGGCACATTTTACTAAACAGAATTTATAAGATAATCGAAGACAATGTGGAAGAAAAGTGACGAAAAGGAAGGAGGAAGAAATTAGATTCCTACAAAGAAGGGACACAACGACCCATAGAATAGAAAATTCGACATTGCTCCATCGACAAGAGCAGTATTTTTATATATAGGCTACGTTCCAGAAGGGACTCACAACGACCACGTTCACGACCGCGATTTTTCCCGTTCCACTTGTTTGTGGACGTTATACTCATAAACCCTAGTGGAATGGATTATGGGGCGTTGTTGTCATAAACGACGAAATACACAAATGTCATTAGTTGATTTGAAAATCGAGCCTTTTTTAATGTCGAGCGATAGAGAGAAATAAAGCTCTGTGGTCAACGCCCACTTCGATCCACCTCTTGACATGGGTCATTGTGAGCGCTGTGTGATACAAAAATGCTGACGACATTATTGTCGTTTTCGCCACGACCATAACGACCGCGGTCGTCTTGTGGAACGGCAGGCGGAGCATTTTGGACGTTGTGAGATACTAAAGGAACGCGTCCATAGTCGCCATTATAAATGAATTTGTTCTCAAATTCTCAATCAAAATAATTCACAATGATGAAAATGTTCATATCTTATTGTAATTACTAGAGTAGTGACAAATTGTCATTTTACCTTAATAAATGATCCTTCTGTCTGATAGAGAACTTTTGCTGCATGTATAGGAATTAAAATAACAGATGCTAATGTGATGCATAAACCAGGTATGCTCGATATTTCTCTCATCGTGTACACTGTAATTACCTGAAAAAATTACAATTACCTTTTAGGGTTACGTAGTTGTATGGAGAAAACCGGAACCCATATAAATAACACAGTATTTTTTCTCAAAAATCGCATGGATTATGTAAATGAATTTAGACAGGAAGGTATATTTTATATTTCGCTGCTATAAAGTGATGTAAGTGAAATTAAGATTTGTAATAATCCTACGGAGATGGCTTCTGTGGTCGAGTGGTCTAAGCCTTGGCCCGCCTAGTTTACTAAAATGCAAAGTTATCGGGATTGATTACTGACACGGTAAATTTTGAATTTTCTATTGTTTACTATGGTCTAGGAGTCTTGGACCAGGTCGATATTTGACCGTTGTAGGTATTTTTTACCCATAACACAAGTACTACGTGCTTATTTTAGTTGCTGAATTTTTACTTTTGTTATATTTATTATAAGTATAGTGAAATTGTTCCAACATTTTAATAATAATAATAGGCCTTACACCTTTCACTACTAAGCTATGGTCTTCCCATATTTTAGTGGAACTTACTATATACCACCGTTATTCAAGTTGGAACGGCGGGTTTCACATATCAGTAATCTCAACGTGTAGGTTTTGTCACTTTATTTAGTTCTACCATTAGCATGTAGTAACTGTGTATTCAATTATGTATGTACATACATTGCTTAGTCAGCTTAATCATACCTAATACAAATATTAGGTATGATTAAGTTGACTAAACAATGCATGCCCATTGTTTAGGATTCTAATCATTAGAATAACATGCGGTTACCATAACCACTGAGCTAACACGATTTTAAATATTAAAAAAAATAACAAAAATAAACCTTACTAGTAATATAACAGGTATGATATATCTCCACAGTATAAGCCATATACGTGCGAGTGGTTCGCCAGTCATGAAAAGAACGTCTCTATTCAATTTCTTCGATCCGTACGTGTAAACGGATGCTACAATTTCCATAGTACAAACCACTGGAACACATGCTAATGCTACGTGGGAGTCTAGGAGACCGATAATGTGCAGACCACCCTGTTGGACCACCATTAAAATTATTAGAAAAAAGAACATTTCAAGTTTGGAACGTACTTGGGCTGTTTAACTGATGATTTTAGAAATTAAAAGATTAACGGACTTAATAGTGGCCAGGTTCCAGTATCCTTTAAGAGAGCAGCAGCGCATTTGTAGCACCTTTGATGTTGCGAATGTCCATAGGTGATGGTAGCTGTATTCCATCAGGTGGGCCGTCTGAATGTCTGGTGAACTCATGCAATAAAAAAACGTGCATTCTTCCGGGGTATAAAGTACCCTAAGTGTTATTCTAGACTACAATCTATCTCTTTACCAAGTTTGTTCCAGATCCGTTCAGCCATTCTGGCGTGATTAAGCTACAAATCTATCTATCTAAAGTTTCGCATTTATAATATTATATTACACATTTAAATTAAACATGTGGATTGCTAGCGAACCAGTTCGTAATTTAATTTATTTCGTTCTACATTGGATTTTAAGATTAAAATGATACCATAGAGCAATTTGATGCTATCACAAGCTAGTCATGTGCATATTGAACTTTCAAGTGCTGCCAGTCACGCAAAAAAGTCATACAATTTCAAGTTGCATTTCGTATTGCATATTTTATAAATTTGGATCGCTTTTATACCAACTCTATAAGCTTTTATTACGGCAGTTGTTTGCTTGGCTATATTGACTGTTTTATTCTACTGTGTATTGATTGAAATTTTGGTTGCAATAGTATTGTAACGGGGTGGAGTATAGTTATACGGCACATTTATATATTATGAACAGATTCGAACTTTTTTAATATAGGTTAGAAGGCTAAGGCGGGTGTGAAGTAAAGCGATGCTCCCGCCTTAACCTACGTGGTTATTATTTTTTTTATAACCACCCAAAGTTAATTTTATATACCTAGTTTTGACATAAGTATTGTAACAAAGAATATTTTTTTTCTATTGCAAATAACATTTATAAGTTTTACAGTGTGTTAGTTTAATACATAAATTTAAAACAATTTAAAATATAAAAAGTATATTCGAAGTGGTCTCCATTGGTTGCAATACAGTCCTTTAAACGTTGAGGCCAGTTATCAATAGAAGCACGCACTCTTTCCATGGGAAAATTCTTCACTGCCAATTATATGGATTGTTTTAGGGACTCCAAATTTTCATGGCGTTTAGAGCAAGCCGTACTCTCTAAAACTGACCATAAATCATAATCCAGCGGATTAAGACCGGGACTAGACGACGGCCAGTCTTCAGCTCTGATGAAGTCCGAAACGTTCGTTTCCAACCAAAACTGCGTGGACCGAGCTTTATGACCCGGCGCCGAGTCTTGCTGGAAGGACCATTCTTGGTTATTGAACATGGTGTTGTTAAAGGGCTTAAATACCTTCTCAAGAATGGTATCTTAATATACTTGTGCCGATGTTTTGATACCTTTTTCACAAAATATGGCTCAGTCACTCCTTCATAGCTAATACCCCACCAAACCATCACTGAAGACGGATAATGCCCACGTTGCACTCTGTCGACTAATTGAGAAGCTTCCTTAGAGCTTTGAGCATAAATACGGTCATTTTATTTGTTAAAATGTTGCTCAATTGTAAAAGTTTTCTCATCCGTAAACAAAATTTTTCTGGACCTCCCTTTGCGTACCGCTTCGGTAGTTGTTTCGATTTTACCACCCTTTTCTTTTTTAAATTATGACTTAAGAAATGACCAGTGCGTCTCTTATAGGCTGCACGTCCTAAGTCATCTTTTAAAATACGCGACATGGTTCTAGGTGATATCTTCATTTCTCGAGATAAAATGTTTTGCTTTCGGACAGGATTTCTTCGAATTCTTTCCCCTACTGCTTTGACCACCTTTTTCGTACAAACACTATGTGGACGGCCAGATCTTTTTCTGTCACAAACAGAGGAGGTCTCATTGTACCTATTAATAGCCCGGTACACAAACGTTTGACTAATACCAAGCGTATGGAGAGTTTTAAAAATTGCATTTGGCTCCATATCTACTTTGTGTAATGTAATCACAGCGATACGGTTCTCTTTATCACCCCACTCTATTTTACAATGTTGTACAATGTATTGACGCCAAAATGAGAAAACACAATGAAATAAAAATGACAGATTTCAAATTCAAATGTAATATTTTGTTTCTTTTTAATTGTAACAGTATTTATGGCCAGACTAAGTATATCTCAAATAATAAACAAATGTGCCGTATATCTATTATATACCGCACCTTTGTAACGATTTCCCATCCGGATTCGGTGATGACCATGGCCGAAAGGAACACGGAATTTTAGTGTGTATTTCGGTTAATGGCAACCTACCTCCACCAGAGTAGGACCAGCCTGGCGAGTCCCATACTCCCTCACCGTCCGGTCCGCCACATCGATTTCTCCTCGTAAGAGAAGTACGATAACGATTTGTATAATAATATGTCATAATGGGAATTCTGACGATCAGTAGCTATGATAAATTTTCAATAACCTACAAACAATATGACACCATACAGATTCGCCTACCAAGTAAATAGTGAAATCATACCTATACCTATTCCACAGCTTTCCAAACAGCGGAGTTTTTGTGGCAACTCGCAGTCGCATTTTACTAAGCAGTTAAGATTTTTCTCCACAAACACAATTCTTAAAAAGTACTATGAATATCTTACAACCATACTTTCTTCAAAAATTATACGTTTATCATGTTTTTGACAAAATTAATTATATACGAGTACTTTAGATATTCACCCATAATTATATCAATATGTATGTACCTATACGGGTATGCTTTATACTATATAATTTTAGAAAGGTTAATAATAAAAGTAGAACATACCTCAGTATTGCATATAATAGAACAACAAAACAAAGCCACACATATCATTATAGTGATCAATCTTTTTCTCGAACGCAGTTTGGGAAACTCATCTAAAAGTCCTGCGATTATCGATTCTATTGTGACGAACTGAAAACAAAAATTACTAACAAAGTGGAAATCAAAGGTTGGAGGAAAAGTATTCTAAATATTGATAACTAGCTGTGCCCGCGCCTTCGTCCGCGTGGATTTTATTTGGCGGAACCTTAAAATTAGTAGTGTAAGTTACTGTTTATAACATTTGCTCTATACCAATGAAAGTCTAGTCAAAATCAGTCCAGCCGTTTCAGACATTAGCCAGAACATCTAGACAGAGAGACAAACATTTAAAAAAATGATTTTTTGATATGAGTACCGTATATACTTTCATATGCATTCAGTAAAAAGCTGTTAGTTTGGCATTACAAACAGACACTTCAATTTTATTTATCTGTATAGATAGCAAATTATACTGAAAGGAAGTATTCCTTTATTTACAAAAATAATTATAAGTTCACTCAAAGTTTTTTATAAAACAGAGAAGTAGACTGTCAAATCCTTATCGCCTTATAAAAAGTCCTAGCCTAAAGATTTTGTACGAACCTACATACTTATGACGTCATAAGTTGGTATAAGGAAAATGAGCCAAATAGAGCATTGATTAAATTTAAACAGTTAATAAAATTATATCTATCATCATGTAATATATCAAAAGTGAGAGGATAAGATCTTATTTTAACGACTGTTCTGTATGTGTAAATAATGTTAAAATTTATTGTAGCATGTGTCTGCATCCTTATTCGCCTGGTCGGATTTGAACCCGTTAAATGTGAACGATAAATAAAAGATAAATAGTACGGTAGTTTACTTCTAAATAAAATGTCTTTAAACTAAATGGCACCGCAAGTCATTGTTTTTTCGCCTTTTGAAGTTTAATAAAACTTTATATAATGATATAAAACATATTTATTTATACTTGTCAAAGAGGCAAGTGAGGTGTGTAAGAATAAGCCTAAATGGCACTCTGTTGTTCGTGCCTACCCCGCAAGGGAACTGGCGTGAAGTTATGTATGTATGTATGTATATTTATTTATATATCATTCCACGAAAAATATTCTCTATTTCATATTTATACTGAGTTATAATATATATCCTTACCATGGTATCAATCCCAAGAAAAAACAACATAACGAAAAATATGATTGCCCAAAAATTAGATGCTGGCATCATGGAAACAGCAGCAGGATACGTTACGAAAGCAAGGCCGGGTCCAGCTTTGGCCACTTGGCCAACTGGTACACCTGCTCGTTCAGATAAAAATCCCAACACTGAGAATACCACAAAACCAGCCCAAATACTCGTGCCACTGTTAACTAGCGGAATTATTATAGAAGATCTGAAAAGATACAATGTAATACTATGATCTGTTTTATCAATCTTTTAAATTATAATTTCATTATTTTTCTTTGTTTTAATTAAGGTTTGACGACTGTTATGAAAAAATTTAAACTGTGTGTTAGACTGGTGTGCATAGACATTCAACCGACGGTTAAAATAAATCAGCCTTAGGAAAGTAAATGTCCGTTTTAACCTTAATTTATATTTCATATTTCAAAATGGAATCGAATTGTGTCCGTTAATAAAATATTTAAATTGCACAATATGTTTTACCTTAAATTTTTGTAGTGAAATTTGTTGAAACTGGCCATGGCAACTAAACCTCCCCAGCCCGGCCCTAGCGAATAGAAAAGCTGGGACGCAGCATCCGCCCATACCTTAAAAATTAAACAAATAGGTATCTACTGCATATTATACTTCGCGATATTTGTAATGTAGTCACTTGACTGTTTGAACTTAGAAATGTCGGTTTCCACTGGTAGTGTAATTTTGGTAATTAATTTTTCTTTGTTTAATTTTCTTATAGGTTGGTTATACGAGCATAACTTGCCAATCTTAAAAATATTGAGTGAATGTGTTAGATCACCACATTAATAAAGAAATTGTATTATAAACTGTAACTTAAACTTGTTATCAAACGCACATGTTAACATCTGTAGTTGATAGCTGCGGGCTCGTATGAGAACTACTCGTATTATGTGCTAGACCTGGAAAGTGTCAAGACGTTCTTACTGTGTCAGCGTGGGATGAAAGTAACTGGGTATTTATTTGTATGCCAAACAATGCGCTTCGTCATCTGACTTGTTTATAATATAGCGCATATTCCAGACGTAGTGGAGTGTACATAAGCATGTTGACCATGACTAAAAACAGAATCTCGATACGGTAACCCAATTACTTACTTTTGGTTTTGCCAATTGCTCCCAATCAGGGAGAATGTAGAACAAAATTCCCTTCCAAGCCCCGGGTAAGGTCACACCTCGTATGAACAGCACACATAACACCACGTACGGAAATAAAACAGTAAAGTACACGATCTAAGGAATAAACATTAATTTTAAGTGCACGAAATTCGAGGAACATGAATGAATATTATATGACGTGACTGACATAGAGGCAACGTGCCAAGAAAAATCAATTCGGAAAAATATTTTAATATTCATGCTCACCTTTCCGACGCTTTTAACCCCATTACAAATGCAAAGATATACGATTATCCAGCAGAAAAAGTTCGACCAGAACACTGGCCATACTATACCACCAATGTGATGAATGCTTGGTGATGTTTGTAAAAGTTTTATGCTGAAAATAGAGAAAGATAAATATATATTACATCGCAACAAATAAAATAAAATATATATTTAACTCACTGAAAGAACTCGTCTTCTGGAGTCGTTAACGAACCGTTTGACATCAAAACATTAGAGGTACTGGTAATCTGAAATTTTTAAAACGTTTTTGCACAAGCGTTGAAAGCTTATCGAATACTTTACCAATGTGTTTTTATCGTGACTCACCTCGATACACTTTTCAGTATTCCAAGAATTGTCACAACTTTGCCAGGGTAGAGGAAAACTGAACGAATGATAAATATAAAGTATTGGGTAAGACATTATTGCCGAAAAGTAAACTATTGCTATAATATTTAACACTACGGTAGCATAACCAGCCCCTGCAGAAAAGGAAATTTGATTATTAAATAAATATTATGATATTGATGAAGAGGGTTTTGTTATATTATGTGATGGCCTTTGTAGTTAAAATTGTCTAACCTCTAACCTGCAAGCTAATATTCAGCGTTCAATTTCCGACAAACTTATATATACACGAACGTTCTATTATTTACTCGGGTTTTAGTGTTTGTGGTCGACTCCATAGCTGTGTAGTGTAACTGAACTTATACTGAAAGATAAATATAGTGTCTATTTATCTGCCGTTTATTTTTTGGTTATTTGTGCTTTTTCTAATATTTGGGGAAGTCAATCCTCCACAGACATTAGGTATATGAAATATGTCTTTGTCTAAGGTAGAATAACACAATGTAATAGTATAACTATGACTTACCTTTGAACAAAGGATTTATATTGAAAATAGATATACATCCTGCACTAGCAAATTGCCCCAAAGTTGTTTCCAGATATACAAGAGGTATGCCACAAAGGAAAAGCGTCAAAAAATAGGGAATGAGGAAAGCGCCTGCAAATAATATCCTAATCAGTAAAATATTTATAATACTTATCATTTATATAAAATAGAGTAAATATTACCTCCTCCATTGCTGTAACACAAATAAGGAAACCGCCAAATGTTTCCGATACCAACTGCGTATCCTAGACATGACAGCAAATAGTCTAGATGGTTCGCTCAGCGTTCTTGCTGGACCATTTTGTTCCACTATACGTTGATAACTATCTCAACACAATTTCTATTTTTCGTTACTCATTCAAACCACTTTCTTTACTAATTCTTATTTTAAAATAGATAGTACTTTATACCCATGTATCCCATGTAAGAACAGAATTGTTTCTAAGTCTGTCTGTATAGGGGGTCTTTACCATCCTAACTGATTGTATATCGAGATCTCAAGTGTCTACAATAGAATAATGGGACGTCCATGATACAATTGTTCTCTGAGAAAGGAATTATCAATATGACGTGATTGCACTGAGTATTGTCCTTTCTATTACATAATATGGGGTATATTAATGCTATTCTTTTTAGTTTTTTAATGTTGTAATTTTTTTGAGAGATTTATTAGCTAAATTGTGTCTGTGTATTATAATTTCAAAACTTTAGGTATTTAAAAATAATTTGAACGATTTAAAAATATAATTATTGTAACTTTAATGTTAGACTTTTAAAGTTAAAAGATGATATAATATGTATTGTATTGTTACATGCCGTCAAAGATAAACGCACAGTTGCCTGTCGTAAAGCGCAGTTTATTGCCTTTCCGGATTTAGGAATTCTTCTGTTTACTTTGAGTTTAGAATTTGTAATTAAGAAAACATGCTATTGTTGTTCTACTTGTTTTACGGCCGTCATTATTGTCGAATTAATCCTTATTGTTATTGTTTTCGACTTTGTTGGCCGTTCGCAGGTATGCAAATTACATTTTCTGGGAAGAAACCAGCCCACGCAATCTATTGTGTATTGTGCAGTTTACTATAAACCAATGCCCGAACTGAGGGGTGGGGCCGTCGAGCAAGGATTACGATACGAGTAAGACGTACATTGACAAGCGATATAGTGACAGACTCTGCGCGTGTTATTAATCGTGCAGTTTGTACTAGTAGTATCTAGTTATATTTATGCCTATGTTATACGTGTTTGTATAGTTCTAATAAATTCTATAGTAATTCCAACGGCATTTCAATTTCGAGTCCCACACTCGTAACAGTATATTAAAATAATAGATATGTTTTCAACCGAAAGAGATTTCAAATTCGACAGATATATTGTCTATTTTAAATTATTTTGTTACAACATTAATGAGAATCAAGCGCGTAAAGTATCGATACCAAACCCAAAATGACAAGTGAGATTTTCGGGGGGAGTTTGTCTTGATGAACCAACATCAGTTTCTTGCTTCCCTTTAGATATCTTCACGGGCGCCTGGCTGTATTGTATAACCTGAAAATTAGAATTAGTTATAAAAATATTTATTATTATCTTTTGATTTCAATAGGCTTTGATAACATTCTGTCGTAAATTAATAATACTTCTGCAGTATAACAAGCGCCTCAGAGAGACTCGATAAGCTGCTGGTAAGGCGAAACTCCTGGACACAACACGAATTATGACGAGGTTTCTTTCTCTGAAGGGCTAACCACCGGTAGCTTGGACTTCAGATCCCGTTGGAGGAGCATATTAAGATTTCATATTATATTTCATTTTTATATGAGAAACTTTTGATTTTAAAATGTAAAAGTTAAAAAAAAATGAAAATGATTATGTATCTCTTTTTTTTTAACTAAAAGAGTACACATACTATTACCTAAATTTTAAACGCATTTGAAATGCAAAATCAAGGCACCCAATCGGCTATGATCGGTAGAATTAACATGTTTTGCCAGTTATTCGTTTAAATTTCGCAATACGAACTGTAATATACCGAGAAGGTTATTTGATAGACTAACACAAGGACCTTAGAAGGGCTTAAGTTCACGTATATTGCTATTAAATACCTCTAAATTATAGTTTCGTGAGTCTGCATAATAAAAGTAGAATTTACTTAATTTCTTTATGTTATTTGTCTGAAAAGTTTGTTACTGCTTTTAACAGCTGTTGTTTCGTTATACCTAAGATTCGTATAATAAAATAATGATGGTTTCACCATTTTACTACTTGTTAGTTTTGTTTCATAATACATAGGACGAATGATTTAAATTATTGAATATCATCAGTATGAAGAAATATTTTCTACAATTTTTATATTCATGTTCAATTTTTTTGTCTTATGACCAATTACCGTAAAAATAGTATAATCAAGCAAGATACAACACTTTAAATAAATTCAGACTTCATAAATCAAAAAAACGCTTGCACCATAATAGTGATTAGTTTATTGAAACTTGAATTACGAAGTAGGTATTACTGATGCGATCCACACGTGTCAGCATTGTCGATATATAAAATGTTTATCAACTATCAATCTATACTAATATATAAATATAAAAGTACGTTTGTATAGATATCTATAAGTATTTTTATTTATTTTTTGCATTTTTGAATCCTTAGCCGGTATTAAATACAGTTTGAATAATACCTAAAGCTGTCAAGTTAAGCACAATTTAATTTTGATAACATTATAACAGTATTTTAATTACAGAGAGATCTCCATCGCCCCAGTGTACAGCATCTTGAGTTCCTAGAGAGTCGTCCCAGTGGAAGTGTTGTGATTGTTGACTCCAGTCGGGCTGCTTAAGAGCGCATTTAATCGTGGCCAATGTCACTCTTTGTTCTCCTGGTATTTTAAGTGACAGAACGCTTTTCTTGTCAGATTTACCAGGTTTAGATGTTACTGTCTGTAATCAAGAATTAAAAAATAGTGACCAGTTATCCGTGCAGGAACGGAAAATGAATACGATTTCCTGCGGCCGGGCGGCCTGTCGTAAGAGGCGACAAAACAACCCTCAGCCAGGTGGGGGTATTTGACTGTCTGGCCATCCAGATGGTCAAATACTTTAGACCAGGGATGATAGCCATCTAACCCCCCGGTCTACAGTTTATGCCACCATAGCAACCTTGAGTTGTGTTCCGGCAGTAGTGTTCAGGTTCCAGCCTCCCTTTAGAGAGCGGCAGCACAAAATTTATCTGTGACGCCAAATAGTTATGTACAATTGTCGAGTTTGCATTAAGATTACATTCTTTGTTTGGTGATTGTCATTTGCTATTCTTTCATCTTGATATTAACTTACCACAGAATATATCAACCTCAATGTAACCACGGTACGGAAGGTGTTTCTTAAGGCAACGAGGTCTGGACAAAATATCCTTATAGCTGGCTCTTGGAAATTCATCACCTTGTTCCATTGGACCTTGTTACTTTCGAACGTGGTGAAATGGCGAATCTCACGAGAATTTTTCGACGTCAGATGATTATAAATGTCCGACTCATGGGATGAAGATTCATTGTCTGGCAATTTCATATTTATGATTAATTCATGCTAATGTTTTAAAAGCGAGTGATTTTGTTTAGATGTGTGTTTGTTCCTTGTTGGCTTTTACAATAAACCTATTTACTTGAAATTACTTTTGATAATGAAGTCGCTGGGAGGACAAGGAAGTACTTAAATAACAATCACACACACAAAACAAGCAATTTGACCTTGGAGTTTGGCGCCAAGTTTACCTATAACTTTACTTTCTATAGGATGGGATGGAATTTTGCACACCGGCCATTCTTCATCTTCCGGCGGAGGCAACATTTCAGTCAGAGATTCGTTTCGCCGAAACATTAAGAAGTTTCTTCTCGTCGAATCTAACAACGGTAATTCAAGTTCGACGTGAAATGTTGTCACTGCGCCCTACAAGAAGATAACCATATCAATTACCTAATAACTCATCTTTTCTCTGTAATGTTCTAAAAAATAATACATATACCACTCTAAATTTATTAGACTCTTTAGCTGTAGAAGGTTGAAGACTGATTTTATACGAAAAATCATTTATTACAAAGCCTGCAACTAGTAGTGATAATAAATTTTAGTGCACAGCTAAATCAGGTGTCCCTGAAATTTTCAATTGATTCTTGTTCTACATTACTGTTTGATTATTTCACGTATTTGATAAGTTCAAAAATGTTCATCGGGAACAAGAAATACTTCGGTTTAACAAACATTGCTTAAAAGTACTGTAAAAAATCAATCCATTCCTCCATTTATGAATCGCTGAAAGGTTTACCTTATCTGGTTTCGGTGGTTGTGGTGCTGACATCACTCGAAATATAGTGAAGTTGAAATAAGCTGAACGTAGATCGTCAGGATGTGGTTCAAACGGTTCTACGGAACGGTCAGTTGACAGAATTTCTCTTGAGTCCAGCCATTTCAGTCGAGGGAGCCTCATGAGTGCTGTCCGAGCGTACCCCATGCTGACCTAATATTGCAAATCTACGTATATTTCGAATTCCAATCATATAAGAAAGCTAGTCGTATTTCATACAGAAAGCTATTTTATAAGCATCTGAATATTTAAAATACAGTTTGTAACAATTTGGTATTAGAACGTAGTGACATCTATGAAAAATGATTATGATGAAGTGTTGTAACTGCTAGCTGCTAATACGTACTGAGCAAGGGTTTCCTGCAAGCGATAATGACGCGAGGCTCGGCAGCATTATCAAAGCATTTAAAAGGGGCTCCAGTCGGTAGATGTCGTTATTTGATAAATCCAAAACCACAAGATTATGACTTAGAGTACCTATTCCTTCCACACTATCTACAATTTAATTAACATCTTATAAAATCTTTAATTTTACTTTCCACTTATTTTAATTAAGTAACAACAATAGCTAGATGATTATTAACAGTAAGTGAATTAATAATAACCATCAGTCAGTAAATTCCTGGACAGTCCCAAATAAAGCAGGTTAACTGGCAAGTGCTCTGCAAAGTGGTTTAGATCTGTTAAGGCATTAGCTTGAAGTTCAAGCGATCTTACTCCCGGTGGTATGAGCGTTGCATCTAATTCATTAATATAGTTTCCACATAAGATAAGGGTTACCAAGTTCTGAAATTCATTGATACCATCATCTAGCGATGTCATCTGAATGAAAAATATTTTTTAAATTATAAGCTTCAACAGGTATTCTTAGAACATTATTAAAAAATAATATTACCTTAGAATTATTAATTCTCAGCAGTTCAACCATCTTTAAATCATTTTTCAAAATTTCTCGGTTCCCTAATCTTACAGCCTTCTTGCACAATTTCATAATGTCATCAGTTATGTAATTTGTGCTTTGAAAACATATTTTCCCCTCTTCATTTGCAAATTTCTCTGTGTCCCAAAGCGTAATAGGGAGCAAAAGTTCCCATTGATCTTCGAGAGTAAGTGTTGAATTCCTATCCTCATCTAGGAATCCCCGAAAAACGCTTGTTTCTCTTTTATTCTTTAGTGCTTCTGAAAATGTAACTCTTGGTAAATCTTCATTGCCACATCGGTGTCTGTGATAGCCTGCTGCTTGTTCAATAAGTGTCCAATGTATTCCAGTTTCAATGCGTTCTTGATAACCTATTGAATTACTTACATATTACTAAGCTAATAAACGTTAAAAATAGTTTATGCATTATGGTGTTTTTGAAGGAGTGTGAGTTTAGAAGGGTACTTACCTTCAACAGCATTTTCTGGAACAAAACATAAACTGGCTTCGCTTATTGGTAGTCGAATAACTTGCGGCGTAGCTTTCTTTAACGCTTCTTTAGGTGGCATTTATCAGATTAATGGTAAAAATATTATTATAAATTAAATTCTACTATGATTAAAAATATAAACAATCAGGAAAATAATGTGACAAAGTCGTTTATTATTTATTGACAATTATTATGCTGTCTATGAAAAAATCGTTGTACTGCTGTAAATTTTAATTTTGTGTGCAATGAATTTCAATATTTAACAACTTACAACTAGTTTTTACCAAATATACAAAAAAAACTATGTAGGGTAAAAATAAGGAGTACTATCTTGTATGGACAGGAAATTGAAAAAGTGTCCACTAGTATGCTGAAAATAAAGTTTCAAATACGTACCACAATAGCGCTGGCGTACGAAAAGCTACGATATGAATTAAAAATATTGAAATGCCATAAAATGACTAAAATGCCAGTGTAAAAAACCTCATTCATCTATTTGCCTAGTCTAGAAAAAAATTGTGTGTGTGTGCAGTTCACACGCAGTAGAAATAAAACAAAGTATGACAAGGGGTGGGAGGGATTCTAAATTTCTTGACGTCACATTTCATATATTATATCGTTATAATATATTTAAGCTTTAAAACACGAAATTTGAAGTATTAACAAAAAAACAAACAAATTAACAAAAAACTACAAAATATGACCAACTTTATCTGTACGAGAATAGTGTTTAAATGATTAAATATGTGTTCTGTCTCATTCTCTCACAGGCTTACTCCTATAGATTTATGTCTATCTCTATTTAGTGTCGCTTTTTTGTTTCATCGAGTTTCAAATCACAACGATTCTAAAGAAGTTTCACTTCAATAATTAAGTAAATATAATGCTGTAAACAAACGGGTACAGTAATTTCATTGTTGTGAATTCTTAATAATAAAAAACAAAACGGAAATCTTTCTTGGAAATTTTTCTACCTCAGTTTAATTACTACCATATCCCCACCCTTATTATCCACGTTTTGAAGAATACTTTCCACACACAGCTGGTACTCCTTACATGTTTACCCTGCATGAAAGGAACGAAATAATATAGTAATGTCATTTTTTCCGTTTCTTGGTCGGTAAAACAGTTCAACATTTAACACTCGTTACCGCAGCGGCGCTGCTATATACTATTGAAGTCCAGTTTAATTTCGTAATATGTGTGTCAAACTAATATGTTTACAATCTGTGGCCGGATTTCGCGACATGCAGTTGCCAAAGTGCACGTCACGTCACGATATTTACAATACCTTACGCTTGCATTTCGTTGAATGAACATCTAAAGTTTATTTCATGTTATAAGACTTCTATGTAGTAGTCGGATTGTTGTCTGACGGCGAGGTTGTATATCGTATTTAATGTTAAAGAAGATTAAAATTCGCGCGTGATAACAAATACATCTTCCGGGTAGCATTCTTATACTGAGGTTAAATTGATTTATAGAATGACAATGACATACCAGTGCGCGGGAAATTTAAGTAAAGTTTTTGAATTACGGATTCTTACGGTCATATAATATTCAAGAGTGTTTTTAATAGCAGGTGAAAGTTTATTGTGTGATGCAGATTTGCGGTGTGACGTTACTAATTCACCAAATACTGGTTTTTATTGTGTGTGCCCTTGCATTATTGGCAAGATACCGTATATGGGTACAAATAGTTTACGTCTACTTCCTTTCGACGTAATCATATGAGGTAGTGTTAAGAAATTAAGTTAAAAAGGTAAAGTGAATCATATTATTACGTTTTCTCAGTATTATTTATCGGTGTATGGTGTTATTAATATTTGTACAGGGTTTGCTAATCATGAAAGGGAACCATCAGAATAATAATTGATGGTGGGTAGTTAGGTATTTGTTTTCCTAAATGTAATGTTTTGTATTATATAGGTATATGAGATTATGCGCGTATTTCCTTATTTAATGTTCTAAATAAATGTTTTCGATATTAATGAATAGTACTCAAAATAGTTTTTATTTTATAAGGTAATCACACTTTTAATTTCAAAAATACTAGTGTTGATTGTGAGTGCCGCAACGTTTGTCGAATTTTATTCAAATGTAACTTCTAAAATTTTCAGAGATTAAGATAATTATGAAACTATACGGTTTAATGTTTATAAAATCTACTTACGTGGGTATTAGACGTTCATGAACTATAAATATTGTTAATTATATGATCTAGGACACTAAATATAATTTTTATTTCTTTTGCCTTTCAATTATTGACTCTCTGTTGGCACGGTTAGACTTTCTTCTTTCTTTCAATATCATTACTCTATTCATACTCAATTGGCTCGCAAGTTCTACTTCAAACGTCAGCACGTTGTTGTGCAGGCACACAGGAAATATTGCTCTAGGGACAGCCGTAACATGGTATCACATCACATAATTATAACGATGTATGTCTTATGCTTAGGTACTCTTTGTTTTATCGTCTGTCAGTTCTCGTCGTCGAGCGCTATGGGCATACATCATCAGCTATGGGAACTGATTTTGAATAAATTAATTATACAATACTTCGTATAAACAGAACCGGTGAGTGCTTGGTCTTGGTTGTCTCCGACAGTAATTAGGGTGAGGTAAATATCGCTAACAGCAGTCCTGACCGGGATTACGCGATGACCAGTTGTTAAAACATTGTTTGAGTTATTCAAACATCTTGATGACACTCGATGATTTACGTGCGCAGTCGGTGTTTCTGTCTGTTATTGTGAAGATGGCAAACAGGCAGAGGGCCCAGTTAATGAAATGATTACCGTCGTCTATATCTATACGTTTGCTACATCATGAGCGAAGGAGGAAAGGAGAATGAGATAGGCAAGAGGAATAGGATAGAGGGAATGGGATATGGGATTGAAATAGGGGGATGGCACAGTTTTACGCCGATATTCTGTGAGAGGTGTGGTACCACAACGACGGAACCACTCCTAATAGATGTAATAAAGATAATGATTCCAGCATGACTTTACCACATATACATTTTTGGAGCCCGACACGGGCGTCGTACCTAATGAACGAGCTGATGAATCGACGTGACTTTTGAGTAGGAGTCACCTGTTCTCGTTCAACGGACAGCCATGAACTCGAATAAGCTGACACGAAACGATGAAACATCTCGATTTATCATTCTAAGAACGAATCGACTGTTGAGCCGATTGTAATACATGGTCTGTTGCGTTTCTTTCGATAATTTAAACATCTCGGAATTAATCAAAAAAGCAGAATTACGGCAAATATCTCAGGTCTTTAAATAGTCTAATTAACATTAAATACACATCAAATCTCTATTTCGTTAACGTATCTTATTATCTCGGTTAGTTTGCACGATATGCCTGGCACTGATTATAAAAACTACACAAGGTTGATCGGTGTCAAGATATTAAATATTAACTAACTTACCTGATGATGTTATTTTCTATGGTTTTTTCCTTCCATAACTAAAGGTAAAAAGCAACCTTTATGGTCACATTTCTCTCTGTGTATCTTTAACAGCTGATTAATTGTCTCAGAATCTACTAAAGATAAATAATTTTGTATGTGTGGCCTACCTATAAGAAACTCGTCCTATATTTAGCCAAGTCGACATTTTAAACTTAAGCAATATGATCGAAAGGGAATATCAAGTAAAAAAAATCTATTTGTACATCTTAAATAATTTGTCTAGGTATTTACGTGAGATGATTTACCACCCCTGGTCTAAAGTATGCGGCCATAGCAACCTTGAGTTGTGTACCGGCATTAGTGGCCAGATTCAGAGTCAGCACGTTTGATGCTACAAATGTCCATAAACGAGGGTAACCACTATCCGTCAGGTGGGCCGTCTGCCTGTCTGCTGAACTCGTGCAATAAAAAAATATTACAATTTTTATTTTCCAATTATCTCTGGTATTGATCAGAGGAAAATTTTTAAAGAGTCTGAAATATTGATATTTAATCTATATTCTCTTAGGAGACTAATTTTAGTACACGTACATTAATATTTTTTCATGTTTTGATTACAACAAATTGCATTGTACAACTTTAAAATTAAATTGCATAACAAAGTTTAATTTGATTTATTATACGAAACAAATTGTATATATGATATGGTATTCAGGTTAATGTTTCGAACAATTCAGTTTCTTAATCATCAAAATGTACGTCTATATCATTGTTCGTTTTTAAAGTATTCCGTATTTGGATATTGTCCAAAATGTGCATGCCATTTATTTTGTCAGTTGTTTTTAGTGAAAAAAACAACTGACAAAATAAACAAATTTAATTAAAATATACAAATATAAAATGTATATATTTAAAACCAACAACTTTTTATGAACTACTATTTATATAATTATTTTAAAGATCTACACCAAACTTAAAAGTAAGCTTACTAAAAATTGTTCAAGTGTGTGGCAAATCATAAACTAGGAAGGGTTCGGTAGAGCTACGCCGCGGGTCAACCTCTAGTGTGTGCTTCTTGTTTAAAAAGCAGGCGTTAATACAGGTTACATTGTACTCAGTTTTTATGTTAGTGCTATTTGCACTCGGAAG
Source organism: Dendrolimus kikuchii (assembly GCA_019925095.2). Lineage (NCBI taxonomy): Eukaryota > Metazoa > Arthropoda > Insecta > Lepidoptera > Lasiocampidae > Dendrolimus > Dendrolimus kikuchii. The sequence goes on along the minus strand of CM034390.1, from coordinate 9,355,711 downwards.
TTTAATTTCATTTTATATCGCAAACTATCATATCAACCTAACTAACCCATCTCCGGACATGAAAAGTATTTATGTCCATTTTCGGTATTAACACTACATTTAAACAAAATTACAGCAAAATCGATCCAAGGTTTTCAAATTGGACAAGTACATTAACAATCTGTCCGTAAAACATCAAGTAAAAAATCTGTTGCGATTCATTTTGTCACTTGTCAGTTGAAGTTTCACTTCTAATATGTGTCCCAGCACACATTTCGATTTTTCGCAGGTTTAATGCAAATTATGATTTGGGTAGGTTAGGTACATTTTAATGAATGCATTTTTTATTTAAATATAGTTTATTTTATCAAACAAATAACTGACTTCGATCCGGAACCAAAAAACATCCATAGTCTACTCTAAAATTATTTATTAATATTTTTTTTACATTAGACCACAAATAGAGGCAGTAATGCCGAGCCACGTGGAGAGCAGAGGTATAGTTCGATGCAAACTTAAGTTTGCCTCCATTAATGGCGGTTCGGAACATCACACTATCCGATGCGCAGAACGCGATTTTAGGTATTAGAGGGATGAGGTCATTGGAGGACGAGGTATATTATTTTTCCATGCAGGAACGGAGAAAGAATACAATTAACTGCGGCCGGGCGGCCTACCTTAAGAGGCGACAAAACAACCCACAGCCAGGTGGTAGGGCATTTGCCCGACTGGATGGCTACCACCCCTGGTCTAGAGTATGTTGCCATAACAATCTTGAGTTGCGTTCCGGCATTAGTGACCAGGTTCCAGTCTTTCTTAAGAGTGCAACAGCGCATTTGTAGCACCTTTGGTGTTGCAAATGTCCATAGGCGATGGTAACCGCTTTCCATCAAGTGGGCTGTCTGCCTGTCTGCTGAACTCCTGCAATAAAAAAAAAGTATATCCTCGCTCGCTCTCTCGCTCGCTTTCTCGTTTACGGGACTTCCCCGGCGCTCGGTTGCCAATTTAGCGCTTTCGGAGCTAGATATAGCGCTTTTTAGGGCAACCCAGCTCCCAATTTTATTAAAAAACTTCCAGCGCAAAATCTTGCGCTTTTTATAATATGCAAATATATAATTAATTTTATAATAAATATGTATGAATATCTATACTAATATTATAAAGAGGAAAGATTAGATTGTTTGTTTGCATTGAAGAGGCTCCGAAACTGCTAAACCGTTTTGAAAAGTTCTTTTACTATTGGCAAACTACACTATCCCCGGGTGACATACGCTATATTATATTTACAAAAAAATTAGGGATCCTTACTAAAACTCCAATAATGTAACCCAAGGTGTAAAAAATACCTAAAATCGCTTGCGCTGCGAAAACTATTGATGATAGAATAAAATAATTTACTACGACTTTGCAGAACACATCATTAATTAGTAAAAGTGTCGCGACAACATATGTCTAACTATTATTAGTTATCCCACAATAAGTGTTCTTTTATTTTAAAAATTTAATTAAAATGGCGCCGCTAGAAAAGGCTCTTTATTTGTATCTTGGTATTCATCCTTATCAAAATAAATTACTTCATATTCATGACTGCTTCAATACCTTTATATAACTTTTTGAATTATTCAATTCGGACATTCCATCCGAAAGTTATCACGAGTTTAAAAATGTAAGTATTAGAACACGCGGCCGTGACGCTTTTTCGTGACAGAAAAATCCTAAGACCCCGTCTATATAGAAGTTTCACTTCAAAAACATACTGCACTTTCAACACCGCCCTTCACGTTTAGGCATAATAGGCATATAGGCATTTTTTCTCTAGATAAAATCTGTCTAAACATATATATAGAACTTGGTATGGACATTTCATTGCTTCGAGAAAATTAAACGGAGAAAAGTGTAGGACTGTAAAAAATAGAGGGAGCAAAATGTTTCTTAAACTTTTAGTAATTGAAAAAATATGTAAAAGTTGTTGAACAAACCTACGCTTTTACTTACTAAACTCCATTAGATGTTCTCAAGACTATTCATTTCAATCTAATCTTTATACTCATTGTCGCCTACGTCACAGCTCCTAGATATAATTGTTTAATCCCTGTGTGATACCTATTATGTGCCGATATACAGTAAATTGAAAAGCAAAATCATAATGAATTTTATTGGTTAGTTGCGTGCTATAGATTATTTGATACAATAAACTGTTTTAAACCAGTTTCTGTGGCGGTAATGACGCTCATAAATACATACATATACATATTATCACGCCTATTGCCCACCAGGGTAGGCGGAGACGATGGATCTTCACTTGCGACGATTCTAATAAACATTTTTCGCTACATCTACTGTCGTTAATCTTTTCATACATACAAGCCATGACGCTTAATGTCGTGAAAATTAGCTAAATACAGATTACTTAACTTATGGGGTGTTGTTGATTAATTAATATTTGTAACTCATCATTGTGAGTGTTGTATTAACACGTGTTAAGCTGACTTTTATTTAACTCTGATTTTTCAACCACACAAAATTGTAATATGTTATATACCTACATAATTTCTTAGTACATAACACATACATACTTAAATACCTTTATATTAAGTATACTTTGCCGTGGCTGGAAACTTGTCCCAACGCAGCCTGCTGTTAATTAAAATGTAAAGTTCAATAGCGAAAACTAGTTTTGAAGGTGACCATGATGTGAAGAATAAAACGGCGAAGTGCTTGGCAGTTCGCACACAAATCAGGTGTCAGTAGAGGTAACAAGCGACCACTGGTTCGTTATTTGACGAAGGAACTATCAAAAAAGCATTCAATCTATTATAGTCCATATCTCAAAAACTACTCAATGGATTGAAACCAATTTTCGTTGTATTTTTAGGCTCGGCTACTTTCATATTTTCAGGTTTTTTTTCACTTTACAAGGGGTTTATTTATATTACGTTATTCAAAGTCCAAGTAATTTATTTGTTTGAAATATGGACATTTTTGCAGATGTTATGCTAAGTGATGAAAGTTACATGTTTCGTCTTTGACAGGCATACAATTTTTTTTGGTTACAAACCATTTGTATTCCTTATGACTACATATACGTATTATGATTATATTGTTACAGCTTAGGCCCCGACAAACATAAATTCCACGTACAGATCTGTAAAAGCACATTTTATTACTTGTCGGTATTTGAACTAATTGTAATCCTTTTATGATCGTCTTCTTTTGTTCACTTATTTATTGGCATACGTTTCTAGTTATTGTGGAGAACTGCCCATTGTCCTATTGTAATCGCTCAGGAGCATCATTAGCCAGGTGTTGCGAATTACAATTACAAGCTAATTCTAGGAAATTGTGTCGACGTTGCCGGGCGGGATTTTGAATTTGTGAAGTATAAAACGACGGCCTGATTGAGACAGGGATCAGATGAGATATAACTACGATACGGGTGTCACGTGTGCACATTCGGGAATCTAATAGTGACGGACTTTGCGCGTTTTATTGAATTACGACCTTCTGCATTACGTTTGGATTTGTTGTGTTCGGTTATATTTGTACCTGTGTTATACGTGTTTGTATAGTTCTAATAAACTCTATAATAATTCTAACGGCATTTTAATTTCAGTCCCGCTAACTCGTAACAATATTATTGATTATGATGCTAATATAATTACAATAAATATTTAATATTCAATGTAAATATGTCTCTTTCAGTTGATTATTATTCATAAAACAATTAAATTAAGGTAATGTAATTAACAATTTTATGTAATTTAGTTAATTTATTATTTTAAGTTCTTATTATTCGTCTGTTTAAAATTAAAATATTCATAAAGTTTGTAGGTTTTTAAGGGTCTCAATTCTTTACCGATAGTTGTATAATTTAAAAAAATCAAATCTCAGTTACAAGTATGGCGGCCACGCCTAGTTTTTCTTTTTTTTATAAATAAGTTCGTAGTGCTAAATACCTTTCTGTCAAACTTCATTCATTTTGTTGAGCTCCCACGCTGCCCCACGGTTTTCTAGAACTTTCATTCCGCGTACAACAATGATCTGGAGGGAGCTTCCCGCCGCGGTTTTCCCTTTGCGCTATGATATGGGGTTTTTTAAAAAGGGCGTTTTAATTTAATTTCTTAGGGGTCGGCAACGGGTTAGCGATACCCCTGGTGTTGCAAACGTCCATAGGCAATGGTAACCGCTTTTCATCAGGTGGGTTGTTTACCTGTTGGCCGGTTTTAGGTAATAAAAAATGCATGAAGACCCAGTAGTTTTCGAGAAAAATGACTATGACATACACAAAAAGAGGGAGACATAACGGTTACATAAGGGCTTCATTATTGGCAAAATGTCTACGGGACCTTAAAAAGAGCAAACGAGTCCTTTAAAGAACAATAAAACATACAAATATAGATACAATAAATGGCAGAAAATCAGCACATTTGTATTTATTGGTAATTGTTTTTCAGATTATATGAAATTATGGTTGTTTGTAGGTTTATTTTTTACCCATTCAGAACTATCTTTGATATGAACTGGTTGTCATGAATTTGCTATTTAGGTGAGATTATTATGGTACACTTATTTCGAGAATGTGAGATAGACTTATAGACTATGAAACTGATCTTCGCAGACTTGCCAGCCTTGTGAAAGACATTAATATTATGTTGTGATTTTAGTAACAGTAGCACGAAATTGAAATAAACACCCGTTTTAGAAAACTATATTGTTACGAGTCGCGAGACTCGAATTAAAATGCCGTTAGAATTACTATAGAGTTTATTAGAACTATATAAACACGTATAACACAAGTACAAAAATAACCAAAAACAACAAGTTCAAACGTAATGCAGAAGGTCGTAATTCAATAAAACGCCCAAAGTCTGTTACTTTTTTTATTTTTTGATTTTTATGGCAGGAGTTCAGCAGACAGGCAGACGGCCCACTTGATGGAAAGCGGTTACCATCGCCTATGGACATTTGTAACATCAAAGGTGCTACAAATGCGCTGCTGCTCTCTTTAGGGAGACTGGAACCTGGTCACTAATGCCGGAACACAACACAAGGTTGTTATGGCGGCATACTCTAGACCAGGGGTGGTCGCCATCCAGTCGAGCAAAAATACCCTATGCACAAATGCAATATGTCCGCCCGGCAACGTGGACCGAGTTTCCTAGAATCAGCTTTTACTTTAAAATCCGTAACTACTGGCTAATGATTACAATACAATAAGAGACCGTATGCCAATAAGTTGTGTTGTGTTCAAATCAAATCAGTTCAAATGCCGACGGGTAATGAATGTGCTTCGTTTCAGATTTGCAGGTGGATTTTGTTTTTGTCGGGACCTGAGTTGTAACAATATTTATTTTCGAATTTTGGCTTTTAAAAATCCAAATGGGGGTATTTTTTTAATGGAACTTAGAAATTACTGAAGTAATACAACTGAGATATCCGTGTAGGAACGGAGAAAGAATATAATGTCCTGCGGCCAGGCAGCCTGTCGCAAGCTACAAAAACACCCCACAGCCAGGTGGTAGGGTATTTGCCCGCCTGGATGGGTACCACCCCTGGTCTAGAGTATACGGCCATAACAACCTTCTAGTCTCCCTTTACAAAGCAGCAGCACATTGGTAGCGCTTTTGGTATGACAAATGTCTATAGGCGATGGTAACCGCTTTCCATCAGGTGGGCCGGTTCGTCTGCCTGTCTGATGAACTCGTGCAATAAAAAAAAGATACTTTTTATAAACTTACAAAAAGTCGCTGCCTCATGGGTTTTGTATGCGCGTATCTACTTATGATATGATGTCGTAAATAGGTAGAAGTAAAAAGACTTGAATATGATTTATTTATTGTTCCTTCTAATTAAACATGAAGAAAGTTGACACTCACAATTACTCAAATATATAAACTATTTTGTGCCTTCGGGGTCGAGACCCAGGGGCCGTGGGGGCCTGGAGCTCATCACCTCTATCGAGACTTCTCAACGCGTCTAATTGTTGTCTCGCGTGCCCAAAAGGCTGGCTTATACTTACAGCAATGAATCGTCATTGCCGTCCAATGCGGGAATACGGCCAGCATTTTGGGCACGCTCCCCGCCCACAGCGATTTCGGGTCAATTTTATATTTATAGACTTATATTATTTTGTAAGTATAGTTTTATTTATAGTAGGTATAGTTTATATATTTTATTAATTGTGAGACTGAAATTGCGCATTAATTATTGTCTGAAAAATGATTAAAAATACTACTACCGTGTTATTTTAAAAATAAGTTGATTAAATGTTAATTTATCGCCTATATTTTTATATGTAAAAATATTAGAATTTATGGTAACATGTGTCCGCTTCCCCATTATACAATTCAAAAACCTTTCAACTCGACTTATTCACGCACTAGACCAGGCCAGAAATTTACTCAAGCAATGACGTTGACCTATTGAAGTTTAATTTAATGCTATATAAAGGTCATTCAACTCGATATACGCGAGTTTTAATATCAAATACCTACTTTGTTTCAGAAACAATAAATCAAGATGACGTTTACGATGCATGAAGGCGGTTTCACGCTAAGCGATTATGTCGCTTTTGGTGTTCTTTGTACGGCGTCTTGCGTCGGAGGATTGTGGTATAGCGCCGTCGGTTCCCGGACGAGAGCAGTGGTTGACATCAAGGACTATCTTCTAGGAGGGAAGACTATGTCCACATTTCCAGTTGCAATGTCGCTAATAGCCAGGTGAGCTTATTTTTATGCAACTGAATAACTTCAAATCGCTCCCGGGATACAAAATATCACTCATTTTATCACATTAAATTAGCTACCGATAAGTAAAAAAATTCACATTGGAATTCGATTTTTTTATCTGGCCTTTTTAAATCAATTCTAGAAATTTTTCCGCGGGATTCCCAGAAAAAAATCTCGAACAAACAAACAAACCGAAAAACAGACAAGACATCTAAAAAAATTTGCATCGAGTTTTCCATCGTTTATGTAGTCTATTCCAGTTATTTTTTGAATAGCTTTATTGTAGACACTGCATGTTTAGAATTTTATAATATTTCTATTATAAATATGAAATTGCCAACGTTGTTGTAGTGATCGGCAAATTTAAAGATTCCATTGTTTTAAATAATAAAACTACGTTTTAACTGTTTTAAGCGCGGTATTTTATTTGGTTTGTATTATTCCGACGACGATATGTAGCGAAACGGTGGTAAATTAGATTAGGCTCCCATAGAGTGAATAATAACCATAAACCAAAAAAATTTAAACTAAATCAATAAATGGAAAAAGTTGGCGGTTGGCTATATAAAAACTAACAATATTCATTCACACTTTTCATCTTTGTCTTCCGTGGTCACGGCAACTGAAAACTGAAAAGAATAATTAAGTATTTTAAATATGAAATAGCACTGTGTTGTTCCCATAGATATGTCCAATAAAGTAATAAAGGAGTAGATACCCCTACCAATAGTAAAAAGAGCCCGCCCTATGATCCAACTCGTCAGAGCCGTCGAAAGGGTCTTTGATTCTTGAGGCGAGACTTGGTATGTTGGTGTGTGCGTGGTTACGAACTTAAAAAAACCCCGGATATTCCGTACACACGAAACTGCTGAAGATAATAGTATGATTTTGTTGCCTTCAGTTGTGTAAATGTTTGTTGAATAATAATAAATAAGTACAGAAATTACATACGCTCTCCCAAACTCATGTCCAAACACTATGTCTGCCTTTGGCTTCTGAAGTATATATCTTACACATATCTTGAAACTAGCTCAATTAATAAAGCTAACCAAATTCGGTACTTTTCAGGGCGGCCGCCATTTAATATAAGTTCATCACGTCACTGCACTTGCCAAAAATCCATGATTTCTTACATGTCTGTAGTCTTGACACCGCAAACGAATCCGACGACACAAAAATGGCGGCATCTCCCATCATCCAAAGAAAATTTTGGGGACAGAGTTATATATTTAAGTACATACATACCCGCATACGAAAAGAGAAGGAAATATGTATGTATCAAGAATGTGTATTGAAGTTCGAACAACAGATACCTTGGCTTGACTACCTACATTAAATGATAAACAGTTGGGGTGGTTGAATTGGTAGATCTGAAGGCCTAAAGCAGTTTTGGGGTATCTCTTACTGAATTTTATACGTGTCAAGATATAATTGTAAATAGTTGTAAGACATAATATAAAGTTCCAGTTTCGTTACTTGTCATATTCGTCATATGCATCTGCGAAAGCGGGTGTATTAGGCCCTCTAACATCTTCGAGCAATAGTATATAAAGAGTGAATTACGTCTCGAAAAATTCGGCTAAGTGCTTGTCAATCCGCACATTTCCACAAAAGAAAAAGCGTTCCGCAGAATTAACTTTCCTGTTTTTTTTTACCAATTTAGCCATACGAGCCCTATGTCCTTAAAATATTTCGGCTTTACCGAGTTATTATATTATGATACAATAACTTGGGCAAATTAAGGCCTTTTATAAAAATATGTATACCTTATAATTGCAAGGTCGCCCAAAACACCTGCGTCCGTTCATATATCGTAAAAGCGGCCATAAGTTTTAAGTTTTATTGGTAATTTTTTTAAGCGTTAAATAGTTTATAGTTCATGAGAATGCACAAGTTCCAGATTCGAGTTCCGGCAGGTAGATCTCGTAAATGAATTTTCTCATATTTGCCATCGGAGTGTCTGAGCTTGGCCTCAGAGTTGTCCGTGATATATTACCCATAACACTAAAATAAGTTGCTTAGTTAAAGAATTCACAGTTTTTTAGTTTATCTGATAATTTATGGAAAAAATTGCTCATTATTTTTATTATGTTTTTCGTTTACGTAATTTTAAGCCTTTTCAGTAGCTTAAGTTGTACGTATTTATTTTTGTAAGTCATTCTATCTTCTGCCGAAGTTTATATATAAAAAATAATAATATCAGTTCATAAATGTGCCACTGCTGGACTTGGGCCTCCTATTATGAGGGGGGGGGGGGGAGGGGATAGTATACACGCCACGCTTGTCCAAGGCGGCTTGGCAGGTTTGACACATCGGTTATCTCGATGTTCAGCTTGCATCACGATGTTTTCCTTCACCGTTGTTAGCACGTGCTAATTGTAACAATATGCACATAAGATCAGAAAACGAACTAAGTGGTGCATGCGGTCTGACCAGGATCGAACCCGCACCCTTTGAGTCTGGGACGAGTGCGCTAGCCATTACGCTACCACGATTGCCGATGTTTACTGTAATGCAATTATTTTTTTATCAACAGTTACGTGTCTGGGGTAACGATTCTGGGAACACCGGCGGAGATCTACAACTACGGATCCCAGTACTGGCTGGTAATAGTAGGCGTAACCCTCAGCTGTATATGTGTAGCAACTGTATATTTACCTGTATTTTGTACGTTAAGATTATCCTCTTCATATGAGGTTAGTATTTTATGGTATTTTTTTAATGTAAAATTGATATCTTAAATAACATTGCCTTAATGAATAAGTTTGTTAATACATTGTTGTTTATAATATACTAGAGGTTACGACAGACATTGTTCTGCCCTGATAAAATTAAAATGGCTGGGATCGGGTCCGAGGCCCAATCCCAGCGCCACCTACTGGTTCCAATTGTGAATCTAAACCAACCACTCAACACATCATTTTTATTTATATTGCTTCTTTAACCGCTGCGTAAACATTCTTGACTTTTTTGAATAAATTTTCCAAGGACCTCTATAGTTAGGTTATGCTCGAGGTTATGTTAATAAGTATCTACGACACATACTTATAACTATACTTTTCAGATAAGGAATGTTTTCGTCAGATCCTCTTTTGGTTTTTGCTAATGCAATATCTCGTTTGATATAATATTTGTTTAACAAATTTGGAGCATCACTGCGTGGTATTTATTCTAGTACAACTTCAAAATTTTAGATTATACAAATAATAATGAAGCAAGGTTTAATAATAGTATTCTTTGTCACATTTCTAATAAACTGGTAAATAGTATATTAACTAAATGAAATCTATAATATTATAAAATTCTAAACATGCCATGTCTGCCTCTCTTTGCATGTGTCATGCCTGCAAATTTAAGCTATTAAAAAAAACTGGAATAGACTATGCATATAAACTATGGAGAATAGGATGCATTTTTTTTTATTTCTTGTCTATTTATCTGTATATCTGCTTGTTCGGATTCATGTAAAAACTACTGGGCCGATTTAGATACAGTTTTCGCTGATCGATAGTAAATTTTACGTAATAAAATTTGTGATTTTTATCCCGGGAATCACGCGAGAATTTTCCCGGGAGCGGTTTGAAGTTATTCGGGTACTTAAAAATTGACACAGTTTTCACTAACATGACATTCTTTTCAAAATGTTGCGGTATTTTGTGCCTCGAGAATTCCGCGGGTATTGCAAGTTAAATGTGGACGAAGTAGCGGGCATATCCTAGTATCTTTATATACAAATTCAGCCTCGACGACAAGTCTAGAAGTAGTCGATGGATTTACTTCGCTCATAATTAATATCGGACCCAGACTGATTTATGACTGAATCAATAGACAAAACTGATAAGTTTTTGTGAGTATCTATGATTTCTTGTACGAGTCAATGAATTGACTTGTATTGATCAGACATGTTATCTTGATTTAGTCAATCAATCACATAGACAAAGCAATCCACAACTTCGTGGTGGACTTTGTACTGTGGCATAAAAGAGAAACGTTGTTACCACTCGAATTCAAATGTTAAAATTTGATGGTTATTCTTAGTTTTTAAGAAGACAATATTATGCTATGATTGTTACAATTAACATTTATATATAAAAAAGATGACGAATTTAATTTTGTTTTAAAACTTCTAAAATTGCTTAAATTCAAGACCTAGGTATAAATAAACCTAAAAGTTGTTTTGATGTGTATACAAATGGAAGTTATTAGGTTAAATAATTGGCACTAGCAATAAAGAAACAAACGCTGTTTATAATTTAATTTAATCTCTATACATAGATTCACACGACTTTGTTCGTGTGAATTTCCGATTCGTATCCTATTTAAATATTGAATTTTCTGGGATAAAACAGTTGTGAACGTAGCTCGCTGAAATTAGTTTGTTTTCAAAAATGGTAATTATCTGATATTTATACTCGTATCTATTACTTGAAGAACTATTCATGTTAATCGTTATATTCCCAAATCCTTGAAGGAAGAAATATCTATATAATATTATAAAATTCTAAACATGTTATGTCTGTACATTAAAGCTATTTAAAAAACAACAACTGTAATACACTCTATAAATGATAGTTTTTAAACGTGAACTATTTTTTGTTTCAGTATTTAGAGTTAAGATTCAATCGTCATGTTCGCGCTGTAGCGTCTGTACTCTTTTTATTAGACGAGGTAAGTTGATATTTACTTGGACCGATTACAAAATGTCTCTGTACAATCGTACATTATTATTGCTATTTACAATTTCATTGTTTGCTTTTAGTTTCACAGTATTATTATATAAAAGATATAAACTTATGTTGACTCAGTACAGGGCCATGATATATTTAAGGAAATTCTCTTGTATTGTTATTTTAATATTTCCGCTAAGTAATTGCCTGGTTTCCGTTTCTTCCATATATATATGTACCTACTACCATGTATTTTGCGCAAATTAATTTACTTAAAACCTAAAATAGGATACACTGTTGTAGCTCTCTATTACGAAAAAACTTAAAAAAAAACTTGAGATATAAATAGAATATGAAATATAAAGACAAAAAATATATAGCTAGACGTGTTGCTGGGGAGTTTCTTGCCGCTTCTTTTCCTTAACAGCAATAACACGTTGCGAAGCGGTGTACATAGAATAGGAAGTGAAATAAATTTTAACATATCAAAAAGTGTTCGTTCTCCAGTGGAAATTATTTTGCGTAAAACTTTTGAAATTCTTAACATTCTGATTCTCTTTTTGAAAAGTTATGGTACAAGTATCGTAATATTTGACGAATAAACATCCAAATTTTTCCCGAAGTTATGTGACCGTTTACATTTAATACTACCTGGTAGTACAAAACCCAGAGATCGATCTATTCCTTGTGAAATAAAACTTGACAAGGAGTTTTTTCCTATTTGTCTTGGTCTGAATATTATTACAACGAATACCAGAGCTTCCTTATAAATAACTCATAAAAGAAGCATGGTTTGATTTAGAATAATACAATAGGGTAGTAACAGTTGATACTTGATAGTCAAATCAACTGTGGTGAAATTACGACATTTTTTATGTACATACATATTATCACGCCTGTTTCCCATAGGGGTAAGCAGAGCCAATGGATGTCTACTTGGTATGGTCTGGACATACATCTTTTACTTCCCACACTGTTGTCATATACTTGTTTTGTTATTCTTCTACATCCATGCTTTCTATATGTCCAAACCAACACAACTGTTGTTGTTATATCATGTTTCAATTGCTTTTTTATATAAACTAGTCAAATAGGGTTATTATACTATTTCCATTTCTTTATTTTCTCGATGACAGTTCTAATTTAATAGTTGTAGTGTTGTGACCAAATAAGTAATGATATTGATCGCATATATTTATTATGTTTTGAACAAAGATAAATACAACAAATGGCTCGCTGCGAATTTTTGATCGAAGCCAAAAAGATATCAGATTGGTCAAATGTTATTTTCACTGACGAGACTTGGTTAAATGCAAACCACACAGTATCTAAGAACTGGACTGACGACACCACCGCTTCCACTAGTTCAGTGCCAATGGAAAAAGGTGAATGCCTTATCATATGCCATGCAGGGTCTACGAAAGGATTCGTGTCAGATGTTTTACTGGCCTTTAAATACAAGAAAACAGTAGACTACCACGAAGAAATGAACGCGGAGATTTACGAAGGATGGTTTAAAGAAACGGTGCAATCTCTGGAAGAACCGTCGATAATTATTATAGACAACGCTACATATCACTCCAGACAAATTGATAAAATGCCGACGCAGGCCAATAAAAAACAAGAGATAATTGACTGGCTCCAACGTCATGGCGAAAATGTGGATAATACTTTATTAAAAGTACAATTAGTGAATATTTTAGAATCGAAAAAAAGTCTCCCTAAAAGATATATTACGGACGAAATAGCTGCCGAATGTGGTCATTGGGTTCTTCGACTTCCGCCGTATCATTGCCAGTACAATGCTATAGAACAAAGGACACGCCGCTCGAAACAATACCCATCCCTTTTAGGGCAAACAAGATGTTAGTTATTTAAAAAAATGCATGTGCGGAAGTAACCGCCGAACACTGGGAAAAAATTGTGAGAAGAACCCAAAACATTATAGCGTCGGATTGGGAAATTCATGTGGCATTCGATAATATAGAAGTACAAGAACTTATAATAAATGTTGGGAAAAGCTCATCGAGTGACAGTGACGATTCATCAGATTTTGATTAAAATAAATAAATAAAGAATCAACATAATATAATTACATCTTGCAATGAAATGTAATATCAGTTAAGAAATTTGTACAAAATTTTCCGGCAATAGTTTAGTTTCTTACACTTCGTAAAAAAATATTGGGTCTGTTATCGTGTTACGTTTATCGATAGCTCCATCCCTATAAGTATCTCCGACTCTGCTATGACTTTGTACGTGCGTAAGCGTCATATTTTTATTAAATAATGTATACATAATGTAAAAACGACGCTCGTTCAAGTTTCTACAGGAGCTGTCATCCAGAAAATAAAGAAATGGAAATAGTATAATTACTATATAAATAGTTATTACAATTATTTTATCCTAATTGAGAAGCAATGTAATATAATATAGATGTAATTTTAATTCAAGTAAAGCCGCGTGGAAAATTTTAAGTATTAAAAAAATAATTTATCAATTACAAATGAACATGTACATGTACAAATAATCACAATGAACAGGAAAATGTTAGCTTGGCGTGATTCTAAGGAGCTTACTGCCTTTCTTTTTTAACTTTAAATGTTGAATTAAATTTTATTTTCAATAAAACTTTGATATTTGAATTGTCCAAAAACTTTATATTTTTAGATAGTTTTCCAATGATCAAATATTGAAACTGAAGTACGATAACGGGTAGACATCTAAGCGATAAGAACGTTTACACACTCAGTTATTGCGTGGATTATTGCTTTAAGATTCTCGATAAGTCCTCGGGAGACCGGCATACATCCGCATTTCTAAGAATTTCATGCTATCAGTTATGTAATCTAATCCAAATGTTTTAGAATTTAGTAGGTCAATATCGCTTATGCTTTTGGAGAAGATAAGTATATAAGTAAGTTAAGTCTCTTGGGTTCATATATTCATGATCAATAAACAGACTTGATTAGAAACTAAAATTTGTTTATTAAAAATGTTCCAATCGTTTTAATTATTTTTAAGTTAATCGTTCTTGAGTTTTCTGAGCATTATAGATAACTAGCTGCGCGCCGCGGTCTCACCCGTGTGGTGATGGAAAATCGTTATATTTTGGATAATTCAAACTATATCTTTATAAATTTGGCCTATGTGTTATTCTGATGTATAAATTATATTATTGTAAAGTTTCATCAAAATCCATTCAGTAGTTTTTGCGTGAGAGAGTAACAAACATACATCCATACTGACAAACTTTCGCGTTTATAATATTAGTAGGATAATACCCATCATTTATTTATAGTTTGGATTTTGTTATTATATTATAAATGATTACATTTCATTAAATAAATATATAATTTTATTTAAAATTATACAATCAAAAGATCTTACCAAGTGTACTTCGATTGTGATTATGGTCCTTATTGTCTCGTCCGAAGATGATAGGAGTAGTATTTGTTTGCCTTTTTCCATGTATAATACCTGATATTCTAGTTTAATACTGTGAACGAGATATATCAATTAGCGTTGTTACAAATATCTCCGATTAGTTTAATTATCGATAGAGATCGATATCAACAACTTGTTTGTCGATAGTATATCCTCTCTAGTTCTTAAAGCTTGGCAGTGAACATCAATAACTGTAAGCCATTTAATTGATAATCGTTTTCTAATAAGATTTTTATTTATGTACGACTGAGTCTTATTTCATTATAATTGCATCTATTACCTATACCACGTTAACATCTGTATAGTTTTAATCTATTCGACGAGTTTGGATATATAATATAATTTATACGATCCTATTTACGTACAAGATTATACAATGGAAAGGTATTCGGAACCGCTAAATAATATAAATGTGGACTTGAGAATAATAACATTAAGTACAGGTAGGGGTTCTAAGGCATTACTTTCAAACGTCTTTCGTCGTTCGTTTTCGACCTATCAGCCCGAAAGAGTTAATGAAATTTTAGATAGAAGAAAGAAAAACAAAGATTTCTTTAAAATTATAATAATATAGTCTATAGAACATAAAAAGAAATGGAACATACCGTGGAACATATCCTACCAATATTATAAGATTTTACCAGAGATTTAAGATACTACCAATATTATAAGCGAAAGTTTGTAAGAATGTATGGATGTATGTTTGTTACTCTTTCACGCAAAAACTACTGAATGGATTTTGATAAAACTTTACAATAATATAGCTTACACATCAGAATAACACAAAGGCTATAATTTATAAAGATATAGTGTGAATTATCCAAAATATAACGATTTTCCATCACCACGCGGGTGAAACCGCGGAGCGCAGCTAGTACTCAAATATAAAAAACATGCAAAAGAAGTTCTAAAGGGAAAACGAACGACGAGAGAATATACCCTCTGTTTCATTGGTCGGTGAGGTTCAGCTGCAGGGATTTTCTGTTTATACAGCCACGCCATACGGCCTGTATGTGAGACCGCACTTAATAGTCGATTGTACCCGCATGCGGGATGCGGGAGGATACCACAGAATAAACAGACGTGTGTGAGTACCCGTACTTTTTTTTTTGAGGCGGGGGAAATGCTTTTCGCACACTACCGGGTCCTTTACTAGGGATTAGAACAAAGCGACGAGAGGTGACACCACGAATGGGCACCAGAGTCAAATTGCCGGCTTGAGTGGAGACTCGAAGACTCAATACTCCACTAAAACCACCCTCCTTCCATGTGCCCCGCGCTTATGACAGGAAGAGCGTGAGATTTATTAGAACGTAGTTACGCCCACGCTGATCCTACCGCATCAGTGCTTGAGAATGCCCCGGGTAAGGCAAACTCACTTCGTCAACAGGGGTGAAGACTCCTCTGCTCCCTAGATGCTAGAGGGCCCCTGCAGACCCGTACCTGGCATGCTTTAATACTGACAGACGACTTTGACTTGTTGAAGTGAAAGTTTTTAAGCCACGGCAGTGAATTCTTTCGATGTGAACGAAAAACCGTGACACCGTGAATTTAATAATTTAAACACTATGCTCATAAAGATAGAGTTGGATATTAAAACTAGAGCATTTGTTTCCTATTTTAGTTATCATAAATCTGTCGTATCATTTGTGCAAAGTGAAAACATGGAATTTGAATAATGTGTTATAATATATCTTACATAATGTAATATATGAAATGTAATATCTTGCATTAAAATATAAAATTATTTTTGAGCTTGGTAAAAGTATTTAAAAAATAATAAATCTTGTAATGATCCTATTACTCCTGATACTTTATATTTATCTCATTCTCTCATAGGCTACTTTTCTGAAGTGTCACTTCTGCCGTGTATGAATTGCACACACACACTTTTTTGCTACCAGGAATAAGCAAAAATCAGCTAAACCAGCACCAGTTGTGTGACTTTTTCAGTAGTTGTTATCTTGCCCGTGGGTCTGCTCGCATTCTGTATATCGGCCGAGTTATCTATCAATAAAAATTAACTCTAATGATTTAAATATGATTGATTGTTTTTCAATTAGAACAAATCAAATCATCAAACACAAATCATTACGTATCCATTCGAACGTTGATGCCATGCCAAATACCTATATGATTTAAATAGGGTCATTGATTTAGTACACATTCGCGTCACTTTATTCTAGACTAGCGTACGAATACGTTTAAAATGTAAGCAAATGTAAGACCTGCGTAAATATGTATTAAACTGTTTGATGATACGCAGATTTTTTTTATTACGTCACACCAACACGACTTGGTATAGTTAAATAAGCGATTTTTATGAGCGTGAGTTTGTTCGCTTTACACAGTGGACTTTGAGCCCCATCAGTGGATCGTTGTAAGAAAATCAACATCAATTGTCTACAGCAGATTGCCGGAACAGATCTTAGGCGCATGCCATACAGAAATTACGTAAACTCTCGTCTATATGATGTGTCGTAAAAGAAAGAAGGACATGAAGAGGAAAAGAAAAGAAGGACATCAACGAGGCTCGCAATGCGTTGGCTCCCTTTTATTGCAGATATATATTACATCATATACATCCTAATCCGTACAATGTAACTTCAGAGGTAGTAGTACATTTTATATATTAAGATGTTGTTTATCTTCGGAAACTATTCCATTTTCTTAGGTAGAAGTCTTCTTCTTCCATTTCTTATCTCATTATTTGGGCTCGGCTCTCCGCAATTTCCTGTGTTAAGCCATACAGTCTCGGGTTGTCAGTTTAGGCAATTGGGCATTCTTGAGGTCTCTCTCAATATTCGACCACCATGTCAATGGCGGATGATCTTTCTTGTCTTCTATGTAAAGCAAATTGTACCACGTGGTCTTCTCTTCGTCTTTTGATATGGCCGTACTTTCTTGGGAAAGACTGTCTTTATTTATTTAATCTTAGCAATCATAATGTACCGAAAAGTTTATTTGTAAGTTAGTAAGAAGACAGCAATTAAGAACGTAACATCCAAACCAAGTTACTTGGATATAGATGAATATGGATTCTGTGTTTCATATTATATTTAGCACGAAACTTTAAACATGGAACGACGACAGACGTTTCATCAGTTTGTTTTGCGCTTAATTATACATCAAATACAAGACATATATGGATGGGTTATTGTTACGATACGTTTATTGTGGAAATATACGACGCTATGGAGCTAGTCTAGAAAAAATCCCCATTGTTTTCTTATTATGAAGGTTAAATTGTTATCGCTGTATCTATGTCGTGTAATTTCTATCTTATTAGTCATTAAATTTACGTACTAAAACAAAAATGAAGTTATGTCTCAAGAAATATTTAATTGTACAACGAATGTTAATTGTACTTTACTGATTACAATCGGGACTTGATTAGAGTCTATATAAATACGAAAGTAACTCTGTCAACGTTTCGTGACTAAACAGTAAACGTAAAGGTCGATCACAATGTAATTTAAAGACTTAGAAACATAAAATGAACATAAGATAATTTAAAATAATAATATTTTCTTCAATATATGTTGATTTTTGTACACATATTATTGCATCTGTATATTTATTTGGTCCCTTTTGTATTTTTAATACCTACATTAAAAACATAAAAGGGATCAAATAAACATACAGATGCAATAATAATTTCATTAATAGTAAACCAGTAAGCAAGGACAATTAAGGAAGTTACACTAAAAAATGGATAACATATACTGGAGAAATATGTGACTGTTGACACCCAGACTTCAGAATAAAGGAAAGTTACTGTATGAAACTTCCTGCCAGGCATCAAGCACGGACCCTTTACGAATAGTACACTAGACAGACCAACATTGAGACTTCCCTAACTGTTGATTCAAATTTTCGTTTCTGGACTAAAACAACACCGAAATTTTAAATATAAATACATTTGCCATAATATTGTTACAACTTAGACCCCGACCAAGACAAATACCACGTACAGATCTGTAAAAACACATTTTATTATCAGTCGGCATTTGAACTAATTGTAATCGTTTTATGATCATCTTCTTTTGTTCACTTATTTATTGGCATACGTTTTTAAGTTATTGTAGAGAATAGTCTATTGTTCTATTGCACTCGTTTATGGCCGCGTGCAGGCTGCATCATCAGCCAGGTGTTGCGGATTACAATTACAAGGTAATTCCAGGAAATTGTGTCGACGTTGCCGGGCGGCATTTGCATTTGTGAAGTATAAAACGACGGCTTGATTGAGAGGGGGTCAGTTTAGCTATAACTACGATACGGGCGTGACGTGTACATACGGGAATCTAATAGTGACGGATTTTGCGCGTTTTATTGAATTATGACCTTCTGCATTACGTTTAGATTTTTTGTGTTCGGTTATATTTGTACCTGTTTTATACGTGTTTGTATAGTTCTAATAAACTCTATAATAATTCTAACGGCATTTTAATTCGAGTCCCGCTAACTCGTAACAATATATTAAACTTTATTGGCAAAGCTATTAGTTATTTATTATTAATTATATCAGTTTGTAAACGTAATACATATTTATTGTCAAATTTGTTTCCGGTTTGTATAAGTCAGTGGTTTAATCATGTAATACGCATACAATACAAGTTTACCTTTAAGTAGACCTTTATCTGTGACCTCTTCTCATTATTTTTGTAAATAAGTCCGACATAGGGTTTTTTTTTAAATCGGCAGACAAACACACATATTGTATATCCCCAAATTAAGCAAGTTACGCTTGTGTTATGGGTAATATACAACGTACTACTACTCTGAGGGCCGATCCCAGACACCCAGGCCATAGTAAATAACGGAGAAAATACGTTTCCGAAATTTACTATACTAGGAATCGAACCCGGAGCCTCTGCGTTGCAGTGAGGTAGGCCGGCAAAGGCTTAGCCCGCTCAACCACAGAAGCCGTCAAATTAACTGTATTTGAACAGTATAAAAAGATGTGTCTACTATATAAATATGACTTTGCATGCTTTACTTTTAAAAAGTCGAAATTTTATAAAAGATTCACATTTTATTTAGTCAGGTGGCTTTTTTAAATTATCGTCCAAGCGTTTAATCCTGGTTACATCTTAAACTTCCACTTTTGGACTTTGGATGTACTGATCAAGTTTATATTTCACCACTTTGTACAGTCTTCAGCATCTCTCATTATAACTAGTAAATTCTTGGGTCTATCCTTGTATATAGGATCTAGTCGAGGCGATATTATATAATATTAGCCCATTAATGTCCCCTAGGTACTGTGCTTAGGTCTCCTCATTTTACAGTTATGGCGAAATACTCGCCACGGTTATTCATAGATGGCGTATTTTCTTATGCAAATCTACGGCTAGCTATGTGAGAAACAAATGTCAGCCGTAACCCTGTAAAAAGGATAGGTCCAAGAAATGCTGGCTTGACGTCGTGAGAGATGACATGCATGCCAATGGTGACATAATTAAGGATACTGAAGACCGCAAGAAGTGCAGAAGGAAAAGCAGGAATGTGGACTGTGGACTATGAAACAGACACTATAAACGCGACTCAGATGTAACGTTCGGGTAGTGATGATAAAAATCTACCTAACCGGTGCATGCTCCGTGGTCAGGATTCGCACGCGAATAGTTAAAAGAGACGAGGATGTTTTACTGAACAACCACGGCGATTGTGATTGAGGCGGCAATGGTATACAATTTATTCGACTATCTTTAATCACATAAATTTGTTTAAATGTATTTCTTTATATATTTTACTAGCGGTCCCGCCAGACGTTGTCCAGTCTTGAAAAAATAAAAATCTAAGACCCATTCTAGGGCCTTCCACCGGTTCCAATTGTGAATCTCAACCATTCGGGGACCAACTCAAACACAAAAAACATCATCAAAATAGGTCCTGCTGGACCTATTTTGATGATTTTTTTATTAGGATGATCCTAGTACCCGATCGCAGTGCTACCTACCTGTTCCATTTGTGAATTTAAACCACCCGAGGTGGGTCCTCAAATAAACATAAAAAATGACATCGAAATCAGTAACGTCGTTCTTAAGTTATGCGCGTACATACATTTTGACGATTCATTTTTATTATAATATATTAATCAAAGAAAGAGTGGGATTTAAGTATGGTGACATCTATTCGATGCTTATATAACTTAGTAGACAGTAGAACTCATACTTACTTAAAAAATAATTGCAATAAAGAAATTAGATCATAATTTAAAATGAAACCTAACCAATGTCTTAACTTGAAACAAATCCAGCAAAATGAAAAAAAATTGTCAAAATCGGTTGAGTAGTTTCGGAGTTCGTCGCGGTCAAACATTGTGACAGAGAATTTTTATATATGTAGATTTTTAAATGAATCTGGCAAACAGGCAGACAGTCAGCCTAATGAAAAGTGGTCACCGTAGCAGGCCGTCGCTTAAAGACGTATGTATGTATGTAACACCAGGGTTGACACCAACGTAATGCCAGTCTTTAGAATGGTATAGAGGGGATGGAATAGGGAGTATGGAGCAGACGGAGGGGAGAAGTCGATCGGAACTCCACTTATCGTACGTACTAAAGACGTTTAGCTGAAGGCTAACCGTTTCACGCTGATATTATGTGAGAGCGTGGTATCACACCGATCGGGCTGGCTCAAGATCATGATTCCAGCATAGCTCTACCACGTAATATTTATTTGATATAGTAAAAAAGTATGTATTTCAACCTCAAGAATTTTACTCGGCGAGCGAGCATAAAAAACGCATCTCGTTTTTACATATTAATACTTTTGTATGAGTTTATTTACATAAATCGCGCGTCATACAAGGTTACTTGGTCATGATTATGGACTTTGATCTTTATAATTTAAGAATTGACGACGTAAACCGAGTACAATGCAATGATCTCTGCGGTCAATTGGACATTTACTTATATATTAATTGGTATATTTGTATACAAATTAGGCAGAAGGGTTTAAAATTATTTACATATGAAAGAGGGGACGCTAAAATGTCGTACTACGGTCATACTTTTACTGTATCACAATATAACTATATAATTTTATGTATGCATGACTTTACAAACTAATGCAATAAAAGAAGACTTAACTTGGTTATATTGTATTCTAGCCATAGTCTAGCCTAGATAGACACTCCTCTATGGGCAAGGTGCCTAGAAGGCTGGCTACGTTTCCTCGCTGGATCGTCATACTGATCTGTTGTCCGAGGTAGACACTAGCCCTGAAGAGTCAACTGGTCGTTTTGAAATATTTTTGTAGAGGCTGATGGCCTCAGGACCCCACGGTCCAAACATTTCAACAGAAAACGGCATAAACATATTAAATTAAACAATATAGTTTTTAGCTCATTGAAGATATCACGTCATTACTTGCGACGCATATACAAAATCTAGGCGGCTTCGGGGTTTTATGAAATAGTAAAAACTATTTTAGTTGATTATAGAGTCAACTACACTATTTTAATGAAACCACTATTTAATACTTAAATTTCTTTAAGCGAAGTATAAAGCTATGTTTTCATTCAAAGCGATAAATTGACAAAAAATTAAATTCTGATGTCACTCATTGAAACCCTAAAAGTCAAGATACGAACCATCGATTTTGACAGCAGAAAACAAAAATAGTAATTTCTATACTGGGTTACAAATAATTCTATAAATAACAAAAGTTCATGAGCATATAATATTTAATGCTTCCTTTTAAATATTTTTTTTATATGTTTTATCTATTATAGTTTTGACTTCCATGCTTATTTATTTTTTGTTATTACAGGTATTGTTCTTACCGATGGTTGTGTATGTTCCTGCGTTGGCGTTTAATCAACGTAAGTTTTAGACAGTAAATAGATACACTAATTTTAAACACTGCATATTTTAGAAATTTTCTAATTTTCCATGAAATAATATTATCATTTTATGACGCACCTACTAGTCGATCGCTCAGACGCGGACGTTACCTGTCCGGAAATCATTACATTTCTTTCAGATTATTTTTTGTATTTGTTAAAAGGTTTTGGCAATATATAATCTAAAAACGAGTATAAAAGAACGTATTATATTCCCGAGAGAAATTTCTACTAATGATTATGGCAATAGATATTCAATTTGAGGAGGAACACAATTTAGAACTTTAAACAACACGCCAAAGAAGAATCCACCAATTATATATCCTTCTTATATTCAGTTATGATCGAGAGCGCACACAGAAGTTATACCCATTGAGCAACCATGACTTGTACTGCATGCAAAGGCGGCAATAAAAAAATATTAATACCAAGATAATATATGGTGGTAATTACAAATTACTTCTTTACAGAATTCTTAAAAATATTAATAATGGATTTTATAATTAATTATGTTTTGATTCTTAAATTAGAAGAGCTATTGAATAACTTCCTGGAAAATGTCATAACAATGATAAATTACGTGTTTTTATAGTTGTTTACTATTCTTGTGCATACAAAAAATGTATAAAAATAGATATTCAAACAAGATGTGATTTGCAAATATTGATGACTGAAATATCTTAAACCACGTTCTATCATAAATAAAACGAAATGTGTTGTTACAACTATATCTTTATTGTTTGTATGCATGAAATGTAACAGTTTTTTTCTTATTGAAAGACGATGAATAGAATGTAGGTCAAATTTTTGCCCAAACACTTGAATACTAAAACAACATTAGATGGCCTCTGTGATTGAGTGGATTAAGCCTTTGCCAGCCTACCTCACTACAGCGGAGAGGC
The DNA here is from genome assembly GCA_019925095.2 of Dendrolimus kikuchii. Lineage (NCBI taxonomy): Eukaryota > Metazoa > Arthropoda > Insecta > Lepidoptera > Lasiocampidae > Dendrolimus > Dendrolimus kikuchii. The sequence continues at coordinate 9,332,136 of CM034390.1, read as the reverse complement.
TCCGGGTTCGATTTCTGGCTTGGTAAATTTCGGAAATGAATTTTCTTCCTTATGTATATTACCCATAACACATGCCATTACACTGCCTATTCACGAACTTGAATATGAATATATTCCCTAAGTGTATATATGTATATACTTTTTCAACACACTTGCTCATAAAGTGGCTCTATGGTCACCGCAATTAGGCACAGAATGACACCCATTATCAAACTGTGAGTAAAAACATTATAACTCACTAGTGAGTTATAGATTTTTTTTAAAATTTTATTGGTTGAGTTGCTTTGTTCTTAAAAAAGTTTTTATTCAAAAAAAAGATCGTGTTCTATAGAACAAATAAATTAATGTTCCTATTGCTTGCTCATTTCATGCAACTTCTTATTTAAATAGATAATTTTAACTCGTACGTGTTTAGTAAATAAAACTTTCACTCATATATAACTTTTTTTTATCTACTAAATAAAATGAGTTTTTGTTGTTATTTTATTCACAAGTGTGTTGAAAAACGTCGTATGATACACGTGTGTATTGATGATTACCGTCCTCGGCTCTCTTAAGACCCTCGCCTACGGCTCGAGTCTCAATGGCGCCTCGGCGGTAATCACCAATGTTACACACTAGTACCATAATGTACTATTATAGTAGGGATTGATATAATTGGCGCTTTATGACGAGAGATTTAGTAAGATACGTAATTGAAATTTTACGCTAGCGAAATCTTTAGGAAAATTTTAGACTACATGTGGTTTTTTTATGACAGTATGCTCCTATCAAATCTGTAACAAATATATAGGCTCTTATAAATTTGTCGATATAGAAAAATACTTTTTATTTGAAATACGGCTTGGAATATTTTGGGGATTTGCATTCCTGAGCACTCAAGTTTTAGAATGATTTAATCTATCTTTAAGAAAATAGGTAGCAGGTGAAAACCTTATCATAGCAAATCCCACCTACTACTTTTTTGACTTACGCTAAAAAACGGTGTCTTACACATACAATTATCGCTTTCAACCAATCAATTTCCTAAATCTGTTTCTAACTTTTGACCATTTCTTTCACCATTTCATTATTCGAGTAAAAAACCAGTGAATATCACCCTTCAAGTACCCACCAAAAACTTCTCAGAACAATATCCATGTGCAGATCATGGTTTGAGGTATAATATATATATATATATATATATATATATATATATATATATATATATATATATATTATATAACATATGCTTCACATCTGTCTTTCAATTTGTATGAAGCAACCAAAGTGATTCATAGAAACATAAAATTGAATCATTCAATATCATTGAATGTCGTTGTTCTCTTTTGTTTCTGTGACTTTTAAAATTGATTCAATTTCGTTGAACTATGTAATTCAGCTTTAATATTTGTCTAGACTCTATGGTCTTATTCATATTGAGTTAGAGTAAGTTTGTAGGTCTTTTTAAGGTACTTAAAGAATCCTACAAACTTACTCTCATATACACATAATTTTATTTTCAGTTACGGGTTTCAATGTTTTTGCCGTTGGTGGCGTTATGGTTGCGATATGTGGTTTATATACGGTATTAGTAAGTATTTTTGTTTTATTTTGTGTTTTATCTTTTATTATATTTATACTTAGCTATAAATAAGTCATAAATGTTTTAACGAGATTTTTAAATATTTGATTTTGTATTTTTATTTGTTGGTATAAGTGTGGGCAGTGGGTGTTGTGGTCGACTCTTTAGTCGACAATGTGCAGAAACGGATAATGGGCAATTATATAATTATGGCATTTAATTTATTATAATTCTTGCAAGTCGTTCCGTTACTGCAGAGGATCGTGACTGATGGCAGTGCATAATTGCTCCCCTTCACCGAGATCTGTTTTGAGAACGGTGGAGGGCCGAATTTAATTTAGTATATTTGCCTATTAGTTATTAGTTAGTTAGTATTATTAGTTATCAAAATAGAATTCTAAATAAATAAATGTGTCTTTACACGTTACAATGAGGTGGCCGTGTGCGAGCCCGACTCCCAATAAATTAGTATTAAGAAATATAATATAACACTATATAATACTGCGCATGTCAGACTTGTTCGGCCTAACATAAAAAATATGGATTTTTATAATATTTTAAGTATTGATGGTCACAAAGACTACGAGTTGACACCCGCCAGCTCTTATCACTCCATAACTACTTACCCCACCACTTTAGTGAGGCCAAGGGCTTCTGTATTTTTTTGTAATGTGGGGTATTTTCTATAGATTTTTAAAAATTTCGTGACTGATGACAAAAAAAGTGTACATTTACAACTTCTATAGCTTCTTCGATTGCGTCAGCTGCTATAGATGCAACCGATTTTAGTTTTTTAAAATTACATTAGTGATTAGTGATTTTAAAAATATGATTATTCTGTAATTATGTAAACGTTATACGTAAAGCTAGCTTACTTAGACCTGTACCTATAAATATTAAATATATTTTTGTAGTTTGACACTGATAATCATCAGTGTGGATTCCACCGAAATCGTAGCACTATTGACCAGATTGTTTTGCTTAAATAATTGATGGAGAAAGAAATGGAAATATTCTCAGAGCATTTACTCATTGTTTGTGGATTTAAAAAACCATATGACAGCATAGACCGTAGCTTCGTAATAACTATCTTGGCGGAATTCGAAATCCAAAAAATCTCATAGATATGATCGTCGTAGCCACTAGAAATAGCCAAATGCGTGTAAGAGTAGGCATAGAGAATAGTGACGACTTTAAAGTTATTACCGAATTAAAGTAAAGCGATGCTCTTTCGCCTATCTTCTTCAATTTAGTTCTGGAACATGTAATCAGAAAAGTACTTGTACTTTAAACTGGGATTGAACTGAATGAAACGTATATGGTTATAGGCTTTGTGGATGACAGCCTTATTGGGAACTTGCCGCAGAAACGTCACTGAAACTGCCATGCTTCTGGAAAAAGAATCGTAAAAAGTAGAATAGGGTCAATCACAATAAGACCGAGTATTTCCACATGAGACGGCATAAGAACACTCGTGTGAACAGAGAGGGCTTACATGTTGGTAATACCAGTTACAGAGAAGTGTCCAAATTTAAATACCTGGGATGTACTTTAACAGACACTGACACCCGCGAGGAAGATATAGATATTCGCATTAAAAATACCCTACGACGTACCGTATATAAAACTGTTATACGCTCAATATTGGTGTACGGATGTGAGGCTTGGACCCTAACACTTAAGGAGGAGAAAAAGCTGTTGGTGGCTGACAGGAAGGTCCTAAGAAAGATCCTGGGTCTGAGACGGGGAAGTGATGGCAACTGACGGATCCGACAAAATACCGAAATGGAAGAGCTGGTGGATGAGCCCAATATAATATATAGGCGAAAGCAAGCACATCGCTTGCAATGGTTGGCCACCTACATAAAATGGACGAGGATCGCGCGGTGAAAAGAGCCTATTTGGGCAGACCAACGGGACGGCGATTAGTTGCTCGGCCCAGATATCGCTGGAGTGGAGGCTAATCTGCGCGAGCTTCAAGCTCTTGCATGAGACAGCGCTCAACAAAAAGGAGTGGAGTATTCTCATTTCGGAGGCCAGGACTCATTTTAGGTCGTTGAGCCGCAGCAGTTATTTAATTTTTATAGTTGTCTCAGAAATCATAAAGCTATTTCAAAAATAATATTGCCATAATGAGTGTGTTAAACGTACTAATATTTGATTTTTAACACAGGGAGGATTGCGAGCAGTAGTGTGGACGGACTCCGTTCAGACCGGAGTGATGTTCATCGGGGTTATTTTAGTGACGGCCGCCGGCACCATTGCTGTAGGTGGGGTGAAATCGATCATAGCTGTTGCCAATGAGTCTGGAAGGCTCGATTTGTCAAAGTAAGATACTTGCTTTAGTTTTGCGGATTAGATTTTGTTTTAATCTATATAAGCCCATAAACTTCCCACGACTGGACTTGAGCCTCCCGATTTTTACGGATTCGGATGGCGTTGGCGGGTTTCTCACATCGGTTATATAGACCGATGTAGGTTTTATTTCGATGTATTACTTCGCCTGCGGAGTGACGCTCGCGGACTGCGTTCGTAATACCGAAGTAAGAATGAGAGTTGGTCTGAAAGAGAGTGTCGGGGTGAAGGTAAGGAAAGGAATGCTCCGGTGGTTCGGGCATGTGGAAAGAATGCATGATGAAAGAATGACTAAACAGATATACAATGCCAAAGTGGATGGATGCAGAAGTCGTGGAAGGCCACGACACACCTTCCATTATCAAATTGATCGTGTACTAGCAGAAGGTGATGTCAGGAGCCTTAAGAAAAGACGAGCGTGCATGACAAGAGTTATGAATGTCAAAGAAGCAAGTGAGGTGTGTCAGAATAATCCTAAATGGCGCTCTGTTGTCCGTGCCTACCCTGCAAGGGAACTGGCGTGAAGTTATGTATGTATGTATTACTTCATTGTAAATACGTGGATATTGTAGGAATATGAATTTTAGGTCACCATGTTTCCATCGAAACGCGAGTGTGAAACGATTCAGTTATCAAAATATATCAGAAATCTGTTAGTAAATTTGATTATTATACTATAGTATCGATTTTTCTCACCAGTCAACTTATTGTAAAACGGATAGATTTTCTATACAGAATGAAAAAACCGTTGCTCCACATTCTCGAGAACACGTGGAAAGTATAGAACCGTGAATGTTATCGCGTTCGCGGGTCCTTTGTCTCGCATCAAAAAACCAGAAGAACCAGGCAAGAACCAGCGAAACGATTCCACATTCAGATTTCTCGTGCTTTTATTACATTTTGACGAGAATGTAAATCGCATATTAAAATGCTACATACATGCTAAATACAGTATGACATTGACTGACGCGTGTACGCATGTTACCGTTACTAAGTAATGAATTGTAAAGTCGTGCACTCAATGACATACAAACAATAAACAATAGAGATGCTCCAGTTAGTACCTTGGAATAATTTTATTTTAAAAGCAATAATAATAAACCAACTGTTACTCAACTAAAACTTGTACCCATTATCGAATGCGGCTTTGTAAGTAATTAAAACATTCTTGCTTCCTACGTTTTAGACGTAGTAGAGCCATGCTGGAATCATTATCTTAATTACAGCTCTTAGGGCCGGCTCGATCGGTGTGACGCGACGCCCTCACACAAAATCGATGCTTTCCATCGATATTCTGTGAGAGCGTTAAGTCTATTAGCCTTTTTTTAATTTTTATTGCCGGAGTTCAGCAGACAGGCAGACGGCCCACTTGATAGAAAGTGGTTACCATCGCCTATGGACACTTGCAACACCAAAGGTGCTACAAATGCGCTGCTGCTCTCTTAAAGGAGATTGGAACCTGGTCACTAATGCCGGAACACAACCCAAGGTTGTTATGGCGGCATACTCTAGACCAGGGGTGGTCGCCATCCAGTCGAGCAAATACCCTACCACCTGGCTGTGGGTTGTTTAGTCGCCTCTTACGACAGTCCGCCAGGCCGCAGGAAATTGTATTCTTTCTCCGTTCCTGCACGGATAAAAGCCTTGAGCTAATCGTGTTTCACATGGTTAGCTCAAGGCTCTTCCTCTTCCCCTACTCCATCCATCATATCCCGTCCCCTCAATATCATATTTTCTATCCCATTTCCTCTATCCCATTTTCTCTATCCCATCTCCTTTATTCCATACCCTCTATCCCATCTTGTCGATCCCATTTCCTCTATCCTATCGCCTCTATCTCATGCCCTCTATTCCATCTCCTCTATCTCATCTCCTCTATACCATCTCCTCTATCCCATTCTTCCTCCTCTATCTTATCCTAAAGGTTGGCAACGCGTTAGCTTCGCCCCTGTTGTTGCGAACGTCTATAGGTGAAGGCTACCACTTTCCAGTTTTTTAGCTTCACAATAAAAACATTATAATATAATATGTAATTTTTATCCGTGCAGGAACGGAGAAAGAATACAATTTCCTGCGGCCGGGCGGCCTGTCGTAAGAAGTGACAAAACAACCCACAGCCAGGTGGTAGGGCATTTGCCCGACTGGATAGCGACCACCCCTGGTCTAGAGTATGCCGCCATAACAACACAACAACAACCTTTGTTGTGTTCCGGCATTAGTAACCTCTTAACCAGCTTCCAGTCCCCCTAAAGCGAGCAGCAGCTCATTTGTAGCACCTTTGGTGTTGCAAATGTCCATAGGCGATGGTAACCGCTTTCCATCAAGTGGGCCGTCTGCCTGTCTGTTGAACTCTTGCATTAAAAAATAAATTTAAAAAATGTAAAATATATAATATAATAAATAAAAAATATATAAAATATAACATCTATAAATAGAAATTATTAACTGGATTATAATTTTTTTTAACAGCTGGAATTTTTCTCCATATGAACGACAGACAGGATGGGGTGCTGTGCTTGGCGGTTTTCTTTACTGGACATGCTTTAACTCTGTCAACCAAACCATGGTGCAGCGCTACATCGCACTGCCGACAAAAGGCAAAGCTATTTCGTAAGTAATGAGCCTATTTTACTAGCCTATTAAAAGCGACCAGTGCATATTTTGCCGAAGTAGGTTCAAATTCCTAGGGCATTTTTTATATAAATTACTAGGATACGCCCGCGACTTCGTCCACACTTCACTTGAAATTCCCGCGAAATTCCGGGGATAAAAAATATCACACATTTTATTACGTAAAATTTGGTATCGATCAGTGAAGAAATCGCATTGGTTTTTTTTAATTTTGACATTTTAAATAATTCCCAGAAATATATAAAAAGGTAGCACAGATTTTAAGTCTAAGAATTTGCTGTCGATCAGCGAAAACCGCATCGAAATCGGCCTAGTAGTTTTTACATGAATCCTGGCCAAACAAACAAATCGACAAACAGAGAAACAATGGAGAAATGTAACAAAAAATGCGTCGTGTTCTCCATAGTTTACATAGTCTATTCCAGTTGTTTTTTTAATAGCTTCGATGTACAGACACGAACATTTTAAACATAAATTTTATAATATTACAGATTATAATAATCCTGTATGTCACTGTCCACTATTCTATACTCACCTTAAGACACCCCGGTTAGATACGAGTATATGTTGCATATATTCTTCACAGACATATGTCTTACATTTTTTTACTTTCTTTATTGTCTACCTTCTGTTCAGTATTTAAATATAATACATATACTTATTAAATTACTTCTGAAGAGTATTGTTAATTAGTACCAATGTATATTTTTCGTTTAACCCATGTTGCAAATGTACAAGTTCGTGATATTTAAATTTGCGTTTAAAAATTAATACCTTAAACTTTATAATCAAAGTAAACGATGATGATGATGTTTGTTTTTTTGCAAAGTTGTTTCCCTTTTCGGATACATTTTTTTTGGTTTTAACGCTTGTTACAATTTTGTGACAAACGGCTCACCTGACAACATTCCCAGGGAAACATTGCCTAACCTAATGTTCACATTTTAGAAATTCGTAGACGCTCTTTAGAAGAATATTCATTTTTCTTTGTTGGTTCCTTCCATTTAGATTTGGCTTATGTCTAACTTATCATCAGATATAGTAAAATACAACATCTAAAAATACTTTATATTGCCAAAAATTACACATTACATTTACTATATTTGATTTTTGAATACAATTTTGATGCGCTGTCAAGATTAAACAGCTAGAACCGTTGTAATATTTTGCTGTTTTTGATACATCTATCATTTTCTTAGTATTTAGTAAAAAAAATGGTAAGAGAGCTTTAGGGGTCTCAAGTATTTTTTGGTGGTCAGAATATTAGTTCTTTAGATTTGCTTTACATCGCTTATTTCGGTTTAGTGCATTGGCGATATTCTGCGTGGGAGCAATCCTCGCGATATCCTTATGCGTATGGTGTGGCCTCGCAGCTTGGACAGCGTGGGTCACAGGGGGATGTGATCCCGGTGGCGTTCCTTTAGTGGACGACAGATTACTTCCAGCCTTCGTCACTTATGTCTCCAAGGTACAGCACTTACCGGGGCTGGCTGGTGTGTTCCTTGCTGGTGTTTTTGGAGCTGGTTTGAGGTGGGTTTACTGCTGTTAATATTTACAGTCATGTCGAAAGATTAAAGTTAATGTGTTTATACATTCTCTCTCGACGAATCACCAAATGATATTATTTAATGAAATGAAATTAAATATTTTTACGATTTTATTTTAACTTAATTTTATATACTTATATTTAGTTTAGCATTTTGGTCTTTTTTCAGTAATCGTGATCATAAAATGTTAATTAATAGTTAAATTATATACATTTAAATACGAAAGTAACTACATACGTTTGTTACATTCTTACGACTAAGGTCCGGTTCCTAAACCTTATCGATCGTTCATTTGCCTTATTAACGCTAAAATTTCATGTAAGGTCCATACAAATAATGTCAATGTTTGAGCTTCCAGAGTTCGCAGTGGGAATTCATAGGCGCTAATTTCTTGAGAATAACTAATTTACTTATTGTCAGATTACAAAGCAGTCCGTTGATGTCGGTATTCAAAATTCATTCCAAAATAGATGTAACGTTTTTCTTGTGTCACGTTGACGTTTGATGCCTGAAGTTATGGTCGAGTTCGCGACAGTCAAAATTCAACCGATGGTAGGGCAAGTGAATGAATAGTAATATATAGGAACCAGGCATAAACCTACTAAACGGTTATAATGACATTTAGTACAGATGTTTCTTAAAAACTATATATCAATAACTAAACATATAATTTGCTAGTAAACGATTTCGGAGAAAGTAAGACCTGCGACACAAACTTTATGCAAGGATTTATTTATATAATAAATATAAATAAAGTTATGTCTATTGTTATAAAGTTTGTGTCTATTGTTAAAACCAATTTTTTAATTAAACCAATTTTCCTTAAATTTCTGTTTTTTCTTCAAAAAAAGTCTTAAGGTCCTTTCCAGTACACAAACTTAAACTTAAGGATATGACCCTACGCTGTTTTAAAGTTCACGAACCAATCTAGAGCTTTCAATTTAAATCTCTATAGAAAGTTTGCATGCTTGGATAAAATATTTATTTCAAAGTCGTCTATTACTTTGATGCAGTTTATGAGTCCGTCAGTGTATATATCAATAACTAAACATATAATTTGCTAGTAAACGATTTCGGAGAAAGCAAGACCTGCGAGCGAAACTGGTGAAACGAAAAGTGAGAGAACTTCTGGTTTAAATTAAAATATTTTTTTAGCTCCTTATCAGCCGTGCTAAACGCATGTGCGTTGGTAGCAGTAGAAGATATAATGAGAAGTTGGCTGAAGTTACGCTTGAAGCCGTTAACGGAGGGCCTTCTTGCTCGCTTAGTGACAGCGTTTTTAGCCATCGTATCAGTTGTCATGCTAATTGTTATCGAAAAACTTGGAGGCGTACTTGGTAAGTTTTATTTAATTAAATATGAAAAAGTATGGAATTAAATTTAACTCAAAACTTTTCTCTGATATTAGTTTCTTTTGAAAATTGCTAATGACTTTTGAAAATATATTTTTTTATCCTAAAGGCTGGTAACGCGTTGGCGTCGCCCCTAGTGTTACAAAGGTGTATATTACTACTTCTCAATAGTTAGGCCGTCTGCCTGATTGTCCGCTTCGCAACAAAAATAATTTATTATGTTAAATTACTCGGGGAAAGTGTCCAACCATACCGTCATCTCTTTTACCTCTTTTTCCAACATTCATACAGGAATATATTTATAAAATATATATTAAAAGAAAACTACGAATATACTTATTGCTTTATATAACGAACTCTCAATATTCGATTCCAATTCAGTATGGTTTAAATAATAAAACACGGATTTTTATTCAATAAATAACATGTATAAAAATGTAAATTGCTATTATAAGTATAATTTCTCGTAGACTCGAATGGCCTGGATGAAATTGTTTCTTATTTAACGGTAACACTGTCTTTGGTACATAATTTTATAGTAGTTCTAACTTGTAACTATATTGATTAACATTGTATTATTTATTCATGTTTACAGGGGTAGCCACAGCCCTATCCGCCATAGCAGCCAGTGCGACCTGTGGTGTCTTCACCCTAGGAATGGCCTGTTGGTGGGTGGGGCCCCGAGGTGCCATCGCCGGAGCCGTCGCAGGGGCCCTCGTAGCTGGAACTGTGTCCATGGGGACGCAAGCGGCTGCAGCAAAAGGGTTGAGAGCACCTCCCCTTAACTTAACCTTTGAGTGCGTCAAAAACTCTTCTTACGTCGCTCCACTAACACAACTGGTAAGTTCTAATACATCGGTATGTATTAGCTGCTGGCCGGTGCCAGGATTCGAATCCGCGCCCTTAGAGTCTGGCGAGCGTGCGCTAGCCAAACGAGCGTACGCTACCACGACTTCACCACAAACCTTTGTGTAACTTTCGAGTTTGGTATTAACAAACTGTCACATTTATAAGTAAGATTAGAAATAGTATAAATTTGCATGTTTGTGCCGTTTGCTATTGAAATGCTTGGACCGTGGGGTACTGAGGCCATGAGATTCTACCAAAATTTATCAAAACGACTAATTGACCCTTCATGTGATCAGAGGGCTGGTTTATACCTCGGCCAACGGATCGGTATGGCGATCCAGCGAGGAAACTTCGGCAGCTTTCTGGGTATCTTACCCATAGAAAACGGTGACCTAGGATCAGTATTCTACTTATTGTCTTGACTATGGGTAGAACACAATATAACTAAGTTTTCTTTTATTGTATTAGTTTATAATTTAATTAATTTATGTCCTTTTATATAGAGATATAAATCTTAAACTATTACGTTACATCTCGTTGCCAGGATCCAGAAACAATATTCCCTTTATTCCGGTTCTCATACCACTGGATAGCACCCCTGGGTCTCGCAGCCACTGTTCTCACTGGCGCCGTAATAGGGTGGTTCTTTGACAAACGCGAAGATATCTTGATGGATGCTGAGTTGTTCACTCCTGTAGTATGGCGATGGTTACCAAGAGAAGCACATGAAAGGGCAGGGGAGGCTAAGAGACTAGCAACCGCACGTACGAGGGATTCTCCACCTCCCTCAGCACCACTTATCTTAGGACGAGTCGATAAGGTCAGCATACATTAAATTGCTTGGGAGGTTAAAACACTGAGGCTTCACACAAATCCCGACGTAGTCAGTATATTAACATTTAAATTTTAATATCGAGGGATAAAAGGCTATTTGGTTTACGCGATATTTTGTGAAATACAATCTCAAGAAAATATGCAGAACCTTACCCATTGAGATCTATAGACATTGTTTTCTTCAAAAATAGTTTATAACTAAGATGTTACCTTTGAGTAATTTGAAACTTCTAATCTGTTCTTCTGAGATTTTTTCAAAATGTTGCTTAAACCGACCTTTCATCTATCGATATGGATTCGAGTCAAACTGCTTCTTCTTAAATGTTGCATTATGTTAAATCATAAAGCTATCATGTTGGCAATGCTCTCGTATATCGTATTGGACTTAGTTCTCGCATATCGCATGATGCATAGTTTGCACCGATTTCAATACTTACATCTTTAAAAATATTTTTACTTACTAACTTAATGATCTATAAGTGTTTATCATGTGAAATTATTCTTATTGTTTTGTCTAATTACAGTTTTGTCTCTGACATTCTGTCATTTCATGTTTATATTTTAAAATTAATTGGAACATTTAAAACGCCTTTCAAAATAACTGAAGCAAATGTATGGATTGTAGATTCAGATGTCTATTTTTTAGGTTAGTAATTTTTTTTTCAACTTTAAAAAGACGTTTTCAAAATTTTTGTTACTATAATTTACTTTACTTTACAGAAATAAATGTATTACTCATATTTTAACTTTAGGGTATTTACGGAATAATTTATTTAATATTTTATATTATTCACCTATGTGTGTAATTCACACATGAAAGTTAAATTAATTTATATTAATAAATTACGACTAAATGTGTGTTTTATCCACGTATTTGACTTTCCCTTGCATATATAAATGCGCCTTTATTAATTAAAATCTAGTTATATTATAAAACTGTGTCAACGTTTTATTTTCTTCCAGATTGAATTGAATGGCGAATCAAGTAGATGATTTTAAAGAATAAAGTTAAGACAACATATAAGTTATTGTATATTGACATAAGTACTTAATTAATAATTGGCAGATAAACACACACTGTATATCCCCAAGTTAAGCAGGTTCCCTTCTGTTATGGGTCATATACAAATGAACAAACACTCTTGAGCCGATAAGTAGGTACTTAATTCTGTAATTTTAGTATGAAATGCGTGAAACTGAAATAAATGTACATAGTGTTAGTTTCCTAAGTTTCATATTGTGCAATCATTACTACGTGCGAACTTATGTTTCAGATGCTAATCTGTCCAAATTAAAAAGTATTTCTGTTTTGTGGCGATTCATGTATTCGTTTCTACGGTAAAATTTGGACGGACTATCGTCTTAAATACCGGATTGTGCATTATAAGTTAGTTAGTTATTATCATTACCTATTAACTTTTGATAAATTAACATCGTATTCTTACCTATATCACAACCTAAAGCGCCTAATGACCAAACGTGAGTCTATGCAATGTAAAAATGTAAATTTATATATTATGTAGGTATATAGGTTTATATATTATATACAAATCACAACTTTTTTCTACACTATTATTTTAAATCGGTTTCAATTCAGTCCAAAGGCCAGGTTTGAGGTTTGAGTTAAGAAGTGTACCTAATAATGTTCTGGTTCGAAAATATACCTACGTAATTAATCCACAAGCGTTTAATAAATAGTATTTGTCTTTTATTGCAACAAACCTTATAACAGATATATACCTTCACCATAATTATGGACTGGTCGTTACATGCATCAAACGGATAGAAGTATCCGATTTTATGCTATTCAGCTAGTTAATTGCTAAACTATTTTATGAGATACCTACACTGTGGAAAAGCATAACAAGTTACGACGAGTAATTAACTTGTGTCCTCTCTTACTGATTTTTTTACCAATGGGACCAATATAATTTACCCTCAGAATAATAACTAAAGCTATACAAACCGTACTAAAACAGCTACTAAATACGTACAACGTACATCCCCAACTATCTTCCACAACAATAGAAATCTAGACTTTGTTTTAATCACACTTCTGTCACAGTTTATACTACAGGACTTTTTTTTCACAGATTTATTATGTTGGGCATTTTCATCTTAAAGTCCCAAACTTAAGGAAATGTAAAGAACCTGTTTTCCAATTCAAATCTTCAATTAAATTTAATTGAATTCAATTAACTTAATGATATTAATTGTTTTCAAATACGGTAGTACATAGTTTATTAATTATGCGTTTTGTTGGTAACTTGAAACTAAAGTTTTCTTCCGATACATTTTCCAAATGTCACTTAAAACAAATACGGTTTACGCCTCGATATGATTATAGGAGCTGTTACTTGGTGTTTAATTTAGCATGGTACCTACACTTTAGTAGTTGTTCTGAGCAACGACCAAACAAGCCTATTGTATGCCCGCTGTGACACACAAACAGCTTAATGAGACTACCAGGATTAGGATTCCTATTTACCTTTAGGTATTAGGAAATTTATTAAGGTAATATATGTATTAATATAATTAGGGTGCCTTTTGTATGTAGAATTTTAGACAAATTATATTATAATAAATTTTATGTGCGTAGGTTAGTTTTAGATATTACTATTTTTTAATACTGTGAAGTATTAGTTAATGATAAAAATCGAGGTTTAGTTAAGAAATGTGAAATATATAGGTTGTTTATATTTTAACTATTCGTAGGTTGTTAAATCTAAAACAATTAATGCAAATGTATATTTTTTGTTACTGTATTGAATTATGCATCACTCCACTATGTGTTTTTTATACTTATACGAATCTACAAACATATCGGCGGTTGAAAGGTGACCATATTTTTAATAATGTTTCAATTATAAGCACCATTTTTCAGTGGCTGTTCACGGTCACTGAAAAGTAGCCTAAACGACAAAAGAACAAAAATCAAATAAATAACCGCGCTTAAAACCGTTAAAACGTAGTTTTATTATGTATACAAGTCGCGAAAACTTAAGAAAACATAATGTTTCAAATGTACGAAAATGTAACTATGTATCTGGATTTCTATTGAAATGTTTAGTTTTTTTTAAATTCAAATATAGCATAAAAATGGTGCATAATTAAGTCAAAGGTAATTTGACCCTTGAAACTCCTCTAATGCTACGTTTTCAATAAACTCACTCGTCTATATATATTCTCTATACTAGGATATGCGCGCGACTTCGTCCACGCTTGAATTGAAATTCCCGCGGGATTCTCATAATATTTTTGCTGTCTTTGAGCGAAAACCGCATCGACATCGGCCCCGTAATTTTTACGTGAATCTCGAATAAACAGACAAACCGACAAACAGATAAGAAATCTAAAAAAATTGCGTCGTATTCTCCTTCGTTTATATATAGTGTACTCCATTTGTTTTTTTTAAATAGCTTCAATGTACAGACACGGCATATTTAGAATGTTATAATATTATACTAGCTGTCTCAGCCGACGTTTTCCTGAAGAAATAAAATTTAGAACCTAATTGCAGCGCCATCTACTGGGTTCAATTGTGGATCTAAATCATTCTAGAATCCACCTGAACACGCACAAAAAAATTCATCGAAATCGGTCCAGCCGTTTAGGAGGAGTTCAGTCACATATACACGCACAGAAGAATTTTATATATAAAGATAGATACATAACCACAATGTTGAGTAGATAAAAAATATGCTCTCATTCGGTCACGACCTTTCCGCTGAATTGCTTCTTTTGAACGGCTGATGATGAGTAACTTACTGTTGTTATCGGTTCAAAGTACTCTCCTTTAAAAGTTGACTGTTTAAATTATTATTTATTACAATGACCTGTCAAGGATGCCTGAATACAGCACTTCACTGCACTAAGGGCTAGTCCGATCCACGATTAAAAGTCGCTTTATTGGATGTTTCTTGTATGGACTAAATCCTAAACGAAGATATCATTAATGGCCGGTTTCTATATCTTATTATTCACTTGCCTCACCATCGCATCGGTTGAATTTTGACATTATTTAAATGGAGCTTATAAAAAATTTACCCGATAGTAAGGCAAATGAACGGTCGGTGAGATATAGTAACCGGCCATAAGAGAGATATGGGTTGCAAAAACAGCACGCTAAAGCGGTTGTCACGAAATCGATGGCTGATGGAGCGTAAGAGTCCTGGAGTAAACACTGCGTTTTAATAAATTTAGTGTAGGGTGCTTTTTGGCCTGATGGAACGACAATCTGTGCAAGGTCGGTGGAGGCTGCAGGAGGAAAGCGGGGAGGCCGGGAATCCGGTATATGTGCGTTCTTAGTAAGAATGGTCGTTATTTTAAAATCAGAGTTTGTAGTAACGTCACGTGGTGATGACGTAGCGTGGTGTTATTCTGTCCCGGCATTCTTCTTTACCTCTTGTAATATTTAGTAGGGTATTCAGTGATTTAATCATTTAACATATTGGTGTTTCTTGCCTTCTTTTGCTGACACCGACTGGTCACTAGGTAGGTATAGCGTAATATATTACCCACGTGTTTTTTCTTTCCGGTCACCGATTCCGCAGTGTACGGTACAAAATGAATCAAGGAATATCAGTATGTCATTATTCCATTTATCTAAACAGTATTTTATATTCATTAAATTAGCCTTGACGTTCCTAAAACTCAACCCAAGAAGTTCAATGGGTTGTATTACGGTGCGAGCCTGTACAGTCGTGGTATGCAAACCTTAAAGTCGAATTTTACTTGCACGAGTACAAGAAACGGTACTGCCAACATGTTAATAAATGTTACGTTTATAAAATATAGATACGTGAAAAAAGAAAATTGCAATATTGACAATGACCGACACTGAGATTAACAATAGGAAACAAAGAGGATGTAATCACTACGCTCGTCATAAATATTAATACCCATAAAAGGTACATATCTCATTAGTCGTCTCATAGAAGATCAAACAACTTTGAACTTAGTGATTTTAAACTTTATTATCAAACAACAATCTGTCCTGTGGCTTAATTTGAAAAGGTAATATTTGCTTGCCGAACGTTAAATGAATCGATTTAAATAATTGGCAAACCTTTTCATACCACGACTGTACTTAATTTTAAATGGTGAGTCTTATACAATTGTGCAAACCGAGGCGTGAGATGATCGGTAAAACTGAAATGTTGCGCTGTTCTATGACGCGTCGTGCATTCGATAATTGTTTTTGGTCAGATTATCATTTAAAGCATCTGTTTGTGCAAGAGTATTACTTTAGAATTAGGACACTAAAGTAAACGTTAATATTAACTTCCTGTTTATGTTGTTAAAAGTAACGTAAAAATAAAATATTCATTTCTCACGGTTTCAACGTTAAACAAAATTTAGAGCTTAAAGCTGGTTTTATATTATTCCTCGTATTTTTAACCGTTCCCTATCAAAATATTTTTTCTAAAGTTTGTACCTGAAATAAAATGAATATGTATTATATAAGTATGTAATTATAGATCATGTTCCGTTTTTATATGCCGTGTATAAAATTATTTTTTGTATACATAATCATGTATAAGTGTGTTGTTAAGCAGCTGCTGCTGTTAAATCAATTTGTATTATTTATTATTACAAAATATTTGTTACAAATATTAAATTAATTTCTTAAATACATACTTTTTATTTCGTTATGAATTCCTTCTACAAAAATTTCTAAGCCGTGATTGAGTTTAGTCGGAATCACTTACAGTCCATTTCAAGTAGGACGGTGTGGGAGAAATTCCGTAGAGAAAAAAATAATTATTGTGATTCTAAGTATTAGATTACTATTAAATAAAAGTAGGATTACTTCCTTTTTTATGTAATTAAAATTAATATTTATTTTGTAGGAAATTTTACGATAACGCTAAAAGCTACGTTTTATGGATGTGTCAACCATACCGATAATACCGTTCTATTTGAAATAGACTTTAAATTAATATACGTTCATCCACTTATCTACCAAGACATATCGGCTTGAACAACTATGAGAGCTGAACATGTCAGCCTATAAACATTGGGCATTTCTTTTTCCAAAGAACGGAGGATAATTACCCACCATTCACATTTAAGTGGTTAATGTGTTTCGCGTATTTCTTCACCTGAGATTAATAATGCAATTCAGTGGCTTTACAAAGTTTTTGTCGTTATCATATTATGATTATTGTAATATGCATGTAGTGAAACACTTACAAGCTAATAGATGGCGCTGAACAATAATTGAGATCGTACTCGTAAACGATTCCCAAAAGATACAAAGAATATATACAAATTTCTAACAATAATAGATGGACCTAGGCCTGCGAGGAACAACAATAGTCTCGCTGGAAGATCTTCCTTTGAGAGACGGAGGAGCATTCCATCTCGCACCTCAACCTGGGACATCCCTAAATGCACAATAGCCAAGGCGGCGCATGCCATAAGGCCATTTCTCTGGATTAGAATCCAGGTTATTAGGATGAGATGTGGCTCATGGCTGTTAGTAACTACGATTTTTTACCGGTTTCTATATCTTGCTATTCATTCATTTTCCTTACTACTGGTTAAAACTCGAAATAAAATTCACACAAATAATGACAATTTTCTACCAATGCTAAAGTAAGAGATTTAGAGATAGGAAAGGGTAGTAATCTACATGATAGTTAGATCTTCAGAGTGATGAATAAATCATTGTTTCTTATTCACTAAAAGTTATAAATATAAGAAGAACATAAAGACATACAATGAAAGTAATTAAAATTTGCAATAATTTGTAAATATATAATCGGTTATAAATTTTATGTGGCCTACATAGCTTAGTTTCTGAATATTAGCCCGCTTACTTTACAGGAACACAAAGGGGTTTAATTCCTGAAGGTATGATATATCGATTACCTCAATGTGCAGATTTCATCATATCATTCATGTCAGTATTCATATTAGGTCTGAAAAACTGCCTAAAACTGTAAATAGTACCAATAAATTTTAGGCAGTTTATTCGGTCAGGATTTTAACCAGCGTCCTATGAGTTTAGGACGTAAGCGCGTTATTCACTAAGCTACCACGATTTTATAAACTTAGCTGGAAAATATACAATATCTCCCGATTTATTTATTAGAGAATCCGGTAAATTTTAGTGGTGTGTTGGCAACCCTATCGGTATTTTGTACCAGCAAGTAATTTAAATTCTAGGTGCACCACCCGCCATTAAAAGCGCCACAAGACACAGATTGTGGTAACTCTTGAGGGATGTGCTCCGTGGAAACAGCAGGGTGCGTTACAATGACAAATTAACTACTGCTTACCCCAGTTTTAATATCTAAGTATTAATTAATTGATTACCATAATATATAGCCGATAAAGCTGTTTTTAATCTTTTTGATGTGCGCATCGTGGCTTCAGAAGTTTTATTGAGTAATAAACATAAACGATTGTAATAAAACTAAGTAATAAAATTACAAGAAGTATTGTTTAAATAACATACGTTTATTTAAAAAATATACTTACTTTGTTTTAATTAGAATTCTTGTTAATGTGATAGTTTGGATGTGGGTCTGTTTGTACCTTCTTCCTTTGAAAATGAATTAATTGTCATAGGGTTTGATACGTACGGTCGATACGACAGTAAATATGCAATACTTTTTATGTGGGAAAATAATGTAGTTTTGCTTACTACGTAGTATTTAAAATGAGCGAAGGTGAATAATCCATTATCATAATAAACTCCTTTGCAAGAAAGGGCCGATTGATTTTTTACATTATTAGTAATAATTTAGTTCTTAAGTGGTTTTAATAGCCAAACTATGTTACTGGCACTTAATAAAGAGTCTGGGTATGAAAAAAGTTAATTCCAGATTCGAAACTTTTATTTTTAAAAATAATAATCCCTTTTTCAGTGTGTGACTTTTTACTTAGTTTTCGCGGGTTTTTTTTTATTGCTGGAGATCAGCAGACAGGCAGACGGCCCACTTGATGGAAAGCGGTTACCATCGCCTATGGATATTTGCAACATCAAAGTGCACGCAAATGCGCTGCTGCTCTCTTAAGGGAGACTGGAACCTGGTCACTAATGCCGGAACACAACTCAAGGTTGTTATGGCGACATACTTTAGACCAGGGGTGGTACCCATCCAGTCGGGCAAATGCCCTACCACCTGATTGGTTTTCGGTTAAAAGGCAACTAAAACTAACTTCTCGTTATTTTTAGTAGAATAATTTATAAAAGGCAACTAAAACTAACTTCTCGTTATTTTTAGTAGAATAATTTATATTTGTCGCATAATCTTGCCTTATTGTGACTTAAAACAGATATATTGTGTCTATTGTAATGGCAGAAAAAGTAATAAGTGTCAGTAAAATTATAACGCTGCTGAAAAAGGGGTGTAGCCAATATTATGTCGCACATCGGTTAAACGTGAGTCGTTCAACTGGCTAAAGAACCTGAACTCTATACCGAGAGACAGGTCCCGTTAGAGAAGAGAAGAAAAGGCAAGGTTCTGGGGGAAAACGTTGCATACAACCACGAGACGACGGCTTTTTAATGACTCAGGCGCTAAGGAACCGCAAATTCAGTTACATACACCTCAAAAGAAACTCTTACGAGGAGACTTTTAGGAGCTGATATACGCAGTCGACGACCAGCGCGGGTCCCGAGTTACTCCGTGATCATCTGATTGCTAGATTGAGGTTCGCTAGAATTGCCTATCTTGGACACTAGGTAACTGAACTGGCGTTGCATACTCTTCTGCGATGAGACTCGAATTTATCTACATGGTGAGGATCGACATCGGCGAGTGTTCCGAAGACTAGGGTAACGCTATGTCGACATGTGTTTTGAAGAAATAACTCCGTACGGTGGAGGGTCAGCTTTCAGCTATCGTACCGAGATAGTATGAATTGAAAATGGCTCACTAAATGTGCAAAGGTACAAAACTGATTGGGCGTTGCGGGGCGTCCTCACACTGAAACACCGAGGCACTGACTGTACTTGATGAAGATGCCATTTACATGGACGATAACGCTGGGAGGAGTCCGCATCGATGTCAAACCGACCATGAAATACCTTGGATTGGTCCTCGACAGCCGATGGGACCTCTTAGCACATTTCCAGCAGGCGGCCCCCAGGCTCAAGAGGGCGGCGGGCGCGCTCATACGCTTGCTGCCCAACATAGGGGGACCAAACGCGTTGTGCCGAAAGCTCTTCGAAGGAGTCGTGCGGTCCATTGCCCTTTACAGGGCCCCGGTGTGGGCGGGCGCCCTGGCGGCTCGCAACGTCGCCACCTTGCGGCAAACACAGCGTATGCTAGCCGTCAGGGCCGCCCGAGGGTATCGTACGATATCCTTTGAAGCGTCTTCCCTGCTCGCCGGCAGTCTACCGTGGGACCTGGAGGCCAGAACGCTGGCCTCCTTGTACGTTTGGCGAAAGGAGAAGGAGGCCAGCAGTGGCCGACCTGCACCCCGCGAGATTAAGGGGCGCAGAGAAGAACTCCGTCAGGTCCATGTGGCAGAATGGGCTAACCGCCTCAACAACCCCAGTGCCGGCCTCGCCCTCATCGAAGCGGTGAGGCCGATAATGTCAGAATGGCTGAATAGGCGCCATGGCACCCTGACGTTCCGCCTGACGCAGGTCCTCTCGGGACACGGATGCTTCGGAAAATACTTGTATCGTATAAGACGGGAGCAGACGTCGGGATGCCATCACTGCGTTGGCGGCGAGGAAGATACGGTGCTGCACACCCTACAGGTGTGTCCTGCTTGGGACGAGCAGCGCTGTGATCTTATCGCGGCCATTGGAGCCGACCTGTCACTCCCGGCCCTGGTCAAGGCCATGGTCGGGAGCGCCGACGTGTGGAACGCGGCTGTCTCTTTCTGCGAGAACGTAATGTCTGTGAAAGAGGTGGCGGAGTGGGACAGGGACCAGACGAGCACACTCTCGCCCCGCCAATACCGGCGGCGGCGACGGAGGGTCGTGAACGACGACCTCCAACCGCCCTAGGCTACGGCCGCGCGGGAGACCTGTAGGGGAATCAGGTCCCTCGTACACAAAGGCCGGAGAGGAGGGACGCGAACCGATCCGTGCGCCCCCTCTTACCTCGTGGTGAGACCCGAGGTAGTCGGAGAAGCCCAGCTCTCCAGCTTACACTTGAGGGGCCAGCCCGCGACCGGGCCGGCCATCGTCCATCCGGGCTAGAGGTGAATGCGTGAGCGAGCCCACAGCCCAGACATGGGACGCAACGAGGGTCAGCCAGGGGTTTTAGTGGGTATCCCCAACCGCGGTGTGGCAATAACATTCCTGCGGGAGTGCTAGTGCCACCCCGACGGGGCGAATCCCACACGCCCCACCGCGCTTCCTCCGCGGCGGTTTGTACTCAAGCGGATTTCCCCTGGGAAAAAAAAAATTATGTCGCACATCGGTTAAACGTGAGTCGTTCAACTGGCTAAAGAACCTGAACTCTATACCGAGAGACAGGTCCCGTTAGAGAAGAGAAGAAAAGGCAAGGTTCTGGGGGAACACGTTGCATACAACCACGAGACGACGGCTTTTTAATGACTCAGGCGCTAAGGAACCGCAAATTCAGTTACATATACCTCAAAAGAAACTGTTACGAGGAGACTTTTAGGAGCTGATATACGCAGTCGACGACCAGCGCGGGCCCCGAGTTCCTCCGTGATCATCAGATTGCTAGATTGAGGTTCGCTAGAAATTGCCTATCTTGGCCACTAGGTAACTGAACTGGCGTTGCATACTCTTCTCCGATGAGACTCGAATTTATCTACATGGTGAGGATCGACGTCGGCGAGTGTTCCGAAGACTAGGGTAATGCTATGTCGACATGTGTTTTGAAGAAATAACTCCGTACGGTGGAGGGTCAGCTTTCAGCTATCGTACCGAGATAGTATGAATTGAAAATGGCTCACTAAATGTGCAAAGGTACAAAACTGAACACTGAAACACTGACTGTACTTGATGAAGATGCCATTTACATGGACGATAACGCTCGGGACCACCGTTCTGGCGACGTAGATGCTTATATGTAAAATGTCGGTATTCGTCGTTTGGATTTGCCAGCGCCGAGCCCCGACCTCAACCCCATTGAGCACGTCTGGGACCTCCTAAAAATACGAGTACGATCTGTCAAAACATCAGGGAGCTTAAACGTGTGATCTTGGCTGAGTGGGAAATCATTTCACAGGATACCATTAAAAGCCTGGTGGAAAGAATGCCGTTCATTTACATTCCGTAATCACTGCAAGGAGAGTTCATACTCGTTTTTATTTTTATTTTCTAATGTCTTTTTTTAACGTGACGACACACCTTCCATGATCAAATTGATCGTGTACTAGCAGAAGGTGATGTCAGGAGCCTTAAGAACAGACGAGCGTGCATGACAAGAGTTATGAATGTCAAAGAAGCAAGTGAGGTGTGTAAGAATAAATCTAAATGGCGCTCTGTTGTTCGTGCCTACCCCGCAAGGGAACTAGCGTGAAGTTATGTACGTATGTCTTTTTTTATTAAAATGCCCTAAAAATACTCGTAGTCCTAATTTAATCATATCCATAAAATTGACCATTTTAACTCGGCTTACTGTTTACATTGACTAAAACACCGATTCCAGGATTTAAGTGTTTAAAACTATATTCTCATTGATAATAAGAAATTTCTAGTCATCTAAGCTAATGACATACTAAAAATATTAATATTATCCATAGAAAACCCAGTGACTGTAAGATGCCCGTTTTTTTGCAAAGGAGTATTGTACGCATTAAAAGTAATAAAAGTAAGAACATGAGATAGATGTAATTATAATACTTTATTGCTTAAAAAATAACCAGTTATTAATTTGTATCATAATTTATTATTTATTTATCAGCATATTGCGACGTGGCTGGTGCATAAACTTTGATGACACTTATAATAAAAATAAGGTATTTTTACTTCGGAAAATGGGATGAATTGTAGTGAGAGTCGCGATTTCCAAAATCAGGCGAGCGAAGTTGCGTGGAAAGCCCGTTATTCCACACAAGAAAAATTATTTTGCAGCTTGAAAGCGAAACATATCCAGCTGTAAAATAACTAGCCGTTGAATTCGTTCCAATACTCTAATAATATCTGCATTGAAACGTTTCAAAGGCCGTCAGAGACACGAACCAACTTGTTCAGTCTAGCAATAAAATGGAAAATTTCTGGCAAAAAGCGTCGTTAAACTGATTGCGGCGTCGAAAAGCCTCGAAAGGGGGCTCGATCGTAAACTGAATTGGCCTAGAAACTGTTTAATTGAGCACAGTGGCTTGTAATTAAATATGCGTAAAACGAAATATATTCCTTTGTTTACAGAACAAACGGAAATTTAATACTGTTCCATTTTGGCCGTTTTATACAAGCGCGCAACAATTGTACTTGCGCATTAAAATTTTAATTTTCACAAAGTTAACGAATGCCTGACTCGAAGCTCATTTAAAGTTAAATGAATTAGCTGGCCATAAAACTGCACAAAAAGATATAAAACTAATAAAGGCGTAAATATAGTACTAAAACTAATTTTCTGAATATAATTTTAATATTCCTTATACGGGTATCAGATAATCAAGCCACCCGCGGCGACAATAACGCGAGACAACTTTATTGGTGTCGTAAAAAGCACGCGGCCTAACGCGGTAGACGCCCAATTAATTAATGAGCCAACTCGAAAATAAATTACCCCATCGAGACTCAGTACATGTCTCACCGATTTTATGCCCAAAGATTTCAACTGTGGAATTAATTCGAATGATCAATTTTAATATAATGTAACAAAGTAATAAAAAGTAAAATAGAATAGAATATACTTTATTGTACAATCAAATAAATGTTATAATACCCAAGAGCAGTTTAGAAATAGGTACAAATGGTGATCTGAGCGCTGAAAACGATCCCTTCCTGAGATAACCTACAGATGGAGAGTGAAACATAATACAAAAGATATAGGGATTTTGTTGCACAATATTCTAAGACTATGTAAATGTAGATATTTATAGGTATTATTATATACATAAAGACACATTCATATACATTTGTATAGAAACATACTTAAATACATACATAGATCATACTAATGTCATACAAATACAAATATACATACTGTTACGAGTTACGGGACTCGAATCAACATGCCGTTGGAATGACTATAGAATTTATTAGAACTATACAAACACGTATAATACAGGTACAAATATAATAATAACCTGCGCAAAGTCCGTCACTAAATAGATTACCGAATGTAGTATACACGTCTTGCTCCGCTAGTGATTATCGCTTGACTGCCTCACCCCTCCGTTGGGGCATTGCTTTATACTGTACAAATACAATATGTCTGTAGACTGAATTTGTAAGAATCACACCTGGCTAATGACTACCATAAAGATTACAATATACAATGGGCTATTTTTCCAATCACAAATTTTAAACACAAAGTAAACAAAAGAAGACGGTCATAAAAGCGCTTCAATGTTATTAGCTCAAACAACGACGGGTAATAAATGTACTTTGTTTACAAATATGCAGGTGGTCCAAATCATAACAATACAATTAATGCTCAGTACCTATTCTGTTTTATCTAATCAAAGTAATACTTGAGATTATTATGTAACAATGCACTAAAGAACATAAACATAACTTACAAACCTTTAAATACATTGTTTGTGAAAATAGTTTTTATGTCTACTCCTTATCTCTGCGGTTCTCTGTTTAACCGGCCATTGGTCTTCATTCACGCCCTCCTTCCAAATTGCTGTAACTTTATCACGTTTTAGGAAAATCGCCGATCACACTTTGAAAGTATTCGGGAGAAATTCTGGTTTTCTAGTTTTTATTGAGGGTTAATGACCGAGCTTAATCGCTTGGTAATGTGAGCCTGCTACGTCTAGTGCGCTGCGCTGTTGTTTTAATTGAGTTTACTTCTCTTTACACCTTTGTGGCGGAGTGCTGTCACCCTCAAACGACGAGCCAGAGCGCACACGAATAAGGTGCATTGAAACGAAAGCCCAGTGGATGTGTCATTTAGATTTTTTTCCTTTTGGAGCACGGAAATGTTAGGTTCTAATTTTTAAATACTGGGTTCAATTTTTTTTATAATAATAACAATAATAACCCGCAGGGGGGCTTTGTGGCGAAGCCTTAGATGAGTAGCGACACCTCGTACCTGACTCCGGGGGCCAAGACAAGGCTTGCCTTAGTCAGCCGGCATGGAGTGGAGATCGCTAGAGTTAAGACTCAAGCTCCAGGGGTGGAAGTGATAAATGGCATCACGTCAGAAGTAGCTTCGGTGAACCTGCAGCCCACCTCTCTACACCCCTTAGCCACTCACACCCATGTTGCCTCTGTCTTCTATGGCATTTTTTGGGGCCCATGCAGGGAGTGGCGAGTCACCGTCTGCCCATTTTTCCATGTTCACCGAACATTGCGACGGGCAGACGCCATAGTCCCCATATTCCCAGACCCCTAGTACCACTAGCAGTTCACTCCAATAGCCCGGTACTTTTTGTCCTCATTTCCCACAATAGTCCTACACTGGCCGGGGCTTTTCCTCGGGTGCATTACTATATGGTGTAGACAGGGATAATCGCCGGTCAGTGTCACGCCACATTTACATTAAATTTGTCAAGGGGTCTCTACGTGTTGGCCTTCCCATGGCCCCACGGAAGCCCTCCAAAAGTCCGGGCCATTTTTATTGCCCGTGGTCTACAGAGATAATAATAATAACAGCCCATAAACGTCC
Source organism: Dendrolimus kikuchii (assembly GCA_019925095.2). Lineage (NCBI taxonomy): Eukaryota > Metazoa > Arthropoda > Insecta > Lepidoptera > Lasiocampidae > Dendrolimus > Dendrolimus kikuchii. The sequence goes on along the minus strand of CM034390.1, from coordinate 9,306,269 downwards.
CACTGCTGGGCTCTGGCCTCCCATTATAGTGGACCGGGCAGTATACTCGTCAAACTTGCCCAAGGCGGCTTAGCAGGTTTAACACATCGGTTATCTCGATGTGCAGCTTGCATCACGATGTTTTCCTTTACCGTAGTTCGCATGTGGTAATTGTAACAATATGCACATTAGAACAGAAAACTGACTAAGTGGTGCATGCGTTCCGGCCAGGATCGAACCCACGTACTTTAAATTTGGAATGCGTGCGCTAGCTATTATGCTACCACGACTTTTTTCAATTTGTCTTTGTGCTTCATTTATTCAACGGTAGGGTTATTTTCAGCTTGAATGGTGATTACATCATCACCATAATATCAAATTAAATTAATTTGTTGCATTTACAAGCTTAATATAATGTCGTGTACTGCCGTGCGAAATTTTAGAAGTATCAATGACTTAAGACTTTTGTAAAGAAATGGTTTGGTACTTACTACATGACATTTTTCATACCTGCCTATGCCGGGACTTTTTGATCTTTCCTGGGTTTTGCTAACGTTTTAACTGTCCATAACATAACTCTAGATCAATTTTAACGTGGTTTTCTCCAAGTCACTACGTAATTGTATGACTTGCTCGCCGTGACAATTTCAGTATATTTAGAAATCTTTAGTAATATTACTTATCCTGGATTTTTACAGGACCTTACAGGATTCATGTATTTTCATGTTAAAAAAATCCATTCCCTGCTAAAAATGGCGACAGATAGAAAACGCTGCATTGTCCCGGACACATAAAAAAGTATTTGCAATATATTAAGAAACACAATTAAATCTGGAGGACGTCATCTATAAATGTTTTAATTTAAGTTACATTTTTGATTGCTTGACTGTTATTGCAGTATCCTTTGTTTACAATTATAATCAGATTAGTAGGTTGTTTTCCGTAAATTGTTTCCTTTCTCGCATCTGCTAATTGCGTTTTTCCATACTCGGCACACGTTGTCGTCTCATTTAATCGCCACATTACATGCAAAGTGCATCTCTTACATGTAAAACAGTCCCGGCGGGTATTTAAATTTTCGCCTTTCCCCATAATTCGTTGAGTGCAGACAAAGGCTTTCACGGGAAACATTGTTAATGTTACCCGATGTATTTTACCTGAGACATCTGCTGTATGTTCATACCCTGTATGTTTGTGTTTGAAGACGCTTCATGTTATGAAGGAATTATTAATTTGCAAGGTACACAGAAAAATGTATCAAAGCGAATGGACTTGTCAATAATTAAGCTTTTACGAAGGAGAAAATGTGGAAAAACGTTGGCAAAATAGATATTCGAAATAGCGGTGGGAAGTCAACAAACGAATTTCCGACACGTCAAAGTAAATCTCAGGCCGACAATACGAATGGCAATAAAATCCGCAGTCGGGGTACAGCGACCGATTGGTAAGCCTTTGTCCCCTACTATTATTACTGTTTTAGAATCTTTCTCATAAGCATCTTTCTTTCTCATAATCCCAATTCTCGAGGAGAACACGAAAGAATGCGAGAATCCTTACCACATTCTCGTTTCTCGCGCTTTCTTATGTTCTCGGCTTTCGGATTGTTTTCGCGAGAATGTGGGGCCTTTTCACATTAATTATTACATTTTGTATACTGTTGCTTATTGATGTTGATTGAGACCCATACCTGTTACTATGATAATAGTAACTGTTTTAGTCTTATAGTATTTATTATCATGGAACAAAAAACATGTTTTTCTATGGAATTATGAATAATAGTATCTTTATGGCATGTTGTATTTCTATACATAATATTTAAAATAAACAAATACTATATAAACTAATACGATAATTTTGTGCGATAGTGTTTTTTGAATTATATTCGTTGTATTTTGATATATATCGTTTTTTATCATAGTAAACTAATATTTTACTTATAAAAACATGTACAATGGTACGGGAATCATCCTTAGCAGTGAAAAAACACCCACTTTTCGCAGTTTTCGAGTGGATCCAGCAAAACGGTGTAATTTGTGAGATAAGCGACGGTTTAGTGTCGCCGAACACTGCTCTCAAAGAGATAAACATCTGCCAATGAGAGTCCGAACACGTATCGATAGTGTGAAGCTAAAAAGCTCTATAGGAATGCCTTAGATTTTATCTTTTGGAATAAATTAGCTGTTTAACAAATGGAAGTCGTGTCACAATCGCTATGGAGTTATCCACCCTTGATTCCTTTCGCTTATAAACTAAAATTCTTGGGCAGTTGTATGATGTTAAGTGTAAGATTCTTCCTCAAGCCCCTTGAGAGTATTAATTGAACAGTGTCGTGGCTATTTAATTTTCAATACCACCCTGGGCAGTGCCTCCCAGCAGGTGGACGCTTTGTGCTGAGCTCCTGTTTGCTGTAGTCCACGTATTTATTTTAGATTCCATTGTGCTTCGCTCCAAGGCTTTGTCGGGAAATAGCCCTCCCGCATACTGCCTGCTTTTGTTAATTTTATTAACATGTGAAACATTTATAAAACGCCACCGCATGAGCGAATTAATGAGTTTTATTGTTGAGCAGAGAGTAATATGCCTTAAATGAGACGCACCCCCGGCTTAGATGTCTAAATTCGTACGAAGCAGGGGTAAGCTCGGATTTTCATGTTTTAATTTATTAAGTTTATTTTATGATCGCGTCAGTTTGCAGCATACGTGCTATTGTAATGAGAGAACAAGATTTAAACCACCTGCTGCCACTTTGTATTTTGTTTATGGATTGACAAAATAACTCTCCATTTTGAAAGCGCTTTCCGAATACGAAAAGGATAATGTTAATAATCTTTTTATCTCGCAGTGCCGAGTAGTTCAAAAGAGTTTACGTTGATCCCGTGATCTTTGGTCGGCGAGGACCTGAATAACTGCGCATTCTGTTGGTGCGGACAAACAAAAGAATTTAATAACACCGCGAGGTTTGGGCGGGGCGGTGGCGGGGGGCGGGGGCCGTCGCCGCCCTCGGCCGGTAAGCTTATTATCGCGCCAGGCCCCGGGCTCCGGGTCTCTGGTCCCGGCCGCGGGTCGAGCCACCTCACCGCACCGCCAAGAACATATTTGCTTTGTTGAATGTCAACCGGCCGCCGTAGCCGCCCTCTCCTCGCCGTCGCAGCGCTGAGTCAATAGCCAAAGTTTGTGCGCCCGCTTAAACATTAAAGAGCTCGCAATGTTTAGCGACGGCACAAATTAAAACAGGCTTTATACCAAATCTAATTTGCGAAGTATGGAGCCGAGTGCCTCGTTTGAGGAGCACCGCCACCTGCCGAGCGGGAGCCCTTCAATGTTTGGATTCCTAATGGAATTAATTCTGCTTTTTGAATTTCAACGATTATACTTTGTTATAACTGACACCACTGTCTCGTGTCTCGAATTATACAAATTTCTAAAATTATTATAAGTGAAATTACGAGGTTTGAAGATACTGTGTGAATTTAAGTTGTTTTAATATTTAATTATCTTCTAAAATTATTATTTTCTAGGAAGATATATTCATGGCGACCGTAGTTATAAAATATTCAAATATAAGTAATTTTGTAGGCAAAATCGCCAGCTGAATTTCTCAGGTTATTATGAATTTAAATATGGGTAGCCGTGGCCCCCCTATTTACCCGAATACCCGAATGTTGCTCGAAAAGTTGTAGTGTTTCAAAATAAACAGCGGACTATTCGCAAAGTTTTCGACTAGCTTACATTAAATGAAACTGTATTAAAGATTCAAAGAGGGTTCGTTAAGTTACACCTAACCGCAGGTGGAGTGCTGAGGCCTTTGCTGGGGTCCCTGAATAAGTCAACAGGTTACGATATAACTCACTGGATATGTCATTTCTGTGCGGGTTTGGGAATATTGATAGATATTTTTTTATTACTAGTGGTCGCCCGTGATTGAAATTCGACCATAATAATTAATGCCAAAGACTACACTTCTGTAATCACAGATTTCGCCAAGGCTACATTATTAATTTGACTGGAACAATAAACAAAAGAGTATATATGCGTGTGTATGTCAAATACATGGTAGTGGGTATAATGTTTTTTTTATTGATTTAATGTATTTTTTATATACTAAAAAAAAAGCTTTCGTCGCTTCTTCTCTATATAAACTATAAGTGTGCCAAATTTCAGACTCCTCCGTCCGCGCAATTTTCCTAAAAAGGGGTACATAGTTTTTGCTTCACGTATTAATATATAGATTGCGAGGCTGGTAAACAGACAGACGGCCCAGCTCATGGAAAGAGGTTACCGTCGCCTATAGACGTTTGTAACACCAATGGCGAGGCCAACGCGTTGCCTGCCTTTAGGATGGGATAAAGACGAAGAGATAGGGGATGAAATACAGGGATTAGACAGCAGGAATGGGATATGGCATTGGAATAGGGGGGATGGGATAAGGAAGATTGTATAGGAGGAGGTGGGGAAATTGGCCATCGGAATTCTTACTTATCGCACGAAACACGATTAGCTCATGGCTAACCGTTACACGCCGATATTCTATGAGAGCGTGGTATATCACCGATAGAGTCAGCCCTAAGAACTGGAATCAAGATAGTAATTTCAGCTTGTCTTTACCACGTTCAGACATTGAATAATTTTATGAAAATGTGAAATGGTAATATAATCCTTAAATCATTAACTATACATTTTATTATCTATCAAATCAAAACCACTTTATTAGTACAATTGCTATTGTTATAATTCATATTGCTTAGTAGACTTGGGCAGATAAAGTGTACGTAATTTTATTATTTTTAACCGACTTCAAAAAGGGAGGAGGTTCTCAATTCGTTTGTATGTTCGTTACTCGATTTCGCCGTATCCAATAGTCGACCGATTTTAAATTTTTTTCTTTTAATTGAAAGGTTATAGTCCCGAATTTGTGCCATTGTCAACTTGTCAGGATCTGATAAGTGGATTCCAAGGAACAAGAGAAACTCACGAAAATTGTTAATCAACTTCTTCGTAACACGATATCTCCGTCAATTGTAGTCCGATTTTCAAATTGTTTTCCTTACTCGTAAATGTATATTCTCAAAATAGTCCCATGGTCAGCAAGTCAACAAAAACAAAACCGATTCACCCTAAAAACCAAAATATAAATATTTAACCGACTTTTCTACAACATCTAGAAGTCGGTGTCTAGTAAAACATAAAATTACTATATTTTGCAATTTCGTTGTTGTTATTTTTTATGTTCATAAGCGAATATCAAAAGAAAGTATGTATATCATTACAGCATTTTTAGAAATTGAACTAAATATTTTACAAAAGTCGATATTAGATGGTATATGAATTTAATTTGTATGAATCAACCAAAGTAATGCATATCAAAAAGAACTTGAATCATTCAGTATCATTGAATACCTTCAGTTCTGTGCCTTCCAACCAAATTGATTCAATTTAGTTGATCCGTCTAATATCAGCCTAATGACTAGGGGAGTGATAGCTTACTTTATATACCGACGAAATAGCAACTCTGGAATTCAGACATTTAAACAAAAAAATTGGCCAAGTAGCTACATATATGTCAGTCAGTATGTACAGTGCTTTTTGTAGTGGCGATAAACGCCAGTTGTTGTAGCCATTTGGCATCGCGTAGCCTTAAAAATAAATGTAACCAAAAATACGTAGCAATATTTTGAAAATTGGCTGTTGGTCTGGTAAAGAAGTTGAAAAAAGTAAAAAATACAAATAAAGTCCTAAAAATTCAGATATTCACGATAGCTCATTGGATTCGGAATGACCTCTAGAAAAATATATTTTTAACATTTTATCGCACGTAAAAACACCTGTCAATGCTGAAAAGACCCATAGTGGATAAAATATTTATACTGGACGAAAATTTGTATACCTAAGAAACAGAATTTCCATTTTCTTTTTGTCTTTGTTATCGTCGTATGTTAAGCACACATTGCATTCACTATGATACGGGTTTTGATGGAAAACATTTGAACACATTTTAGTGTCAGTCAGCCGTAAAGAGCATGGGCGTAACTCGTGAAACGACTTTAAAACTGATGTCTGGGAAGAATGACAGATAGTATTATGGATATAAAGAAAAATAAATGTAGCGCTGTGAATATATCTGAACGTATTAGAAGTTTTGCATAGAGTAGTAGTGGACAGTGTTTCCGAACGATATGTACGATGTGTAAGCGAGAAAGAGATGATGAATGAAAGAAAATATTTGAAAAAATAAACAATAGACAGTGACAAAAGACAAGAGACGATCGAATGGTAGCACGCACGGAGAGTTGGTGCTGGACGAAGGACGATATTATCTATATATTAATACGTGAAGCAAAGACTTTGTGCCCCTTTTTACAAAAATTGCGGGGACGGAGGAGTATGACATTTCTCACACTTATAGTTTATATAGAGAAGAAGCAACGAATGCTAATATTTAAAAAAAAATGTGCATAAAAAATACATTAAATCAATAAAAAAAACATTACACCCACTACCGTATTTGACACACACGCATATATACTCTTTTGTTTATTGTTCAAGTCAAATTAACAGTGTAGCCTTGACAAAATCTGTGATTATAACAGTACAGTCTTTGACATTAATTATTATGGTCGAATTTCGACCACGGGCGATCACTAGTATAAATAGTAAGATGCGTTAATCGAATACTGTTAAGATGTTACTAAGATGTTAAACGAAACGATGATTTAAGATTTTTTTTTTAAATTGAAACACAATTTCACCGCTACATAAATATCTTAAGCTGATATTAGACGATTCATTTTTGTCTTTCTATTTGGACGAAAGTGATCCATATCAACATAAACTTGAATCATTCAATGTCATCGAATACCGTCATGTTCTTTAAGTTCTGAGTTCTGTGCTTTTCGTATAAATTGATTAAATTTGGTTGATCTCTCTAATATCAGCATTAGATACATTCGATCGCTTGATCATCGAATCTGTCTTCAGCAGTAACTATCCCAATTTTTGGAGTAAAGTGAAGAAGAACACATAAATATATAAATATTGGCAACTCATTTATTTACATTAATATATATTTTATTACGAAAATATTTAAGTTATATATGGATATATTCAATGTTACGAGTATTTTCAGTGATATTTTAATTTCACATTGAGTTACTCTTCAGGGATTGATTGCAATACATTAACGAATGTAAGTGAAAAGTTTAGTATAATAAAAAAAACATATTGTTTTATTTTTTATAAGCCTATTTTATGCGTTCTTTGTCTACTCCATAACCACTTACACCGCTTTAATACACCTGTAAAACGACAGCAAAAGGCACATATGACCAAAAGATTGACAAGAATTTGATATTGAAAACTACAAGCGTCGTCCGCTGGGCGGCCGCAGCGGCTAATCGGGTTATCTAACCGCAAACCGCTGCTTCTCAAAGGACCTTTGCAAAAAGGCCACCCTTTGACTACGTCTTCAAATATTTGCACTGAACACCGCAACCGCGCATTATTTTCAGTATAAACATTCATAATCCACCCGTGAAACTCTGGACGACGGGTCAAAGCTGATTTGTTTATGGCATGTTTTTACTGAAATGCTTTGGATAGTAAATAATTTAACATGTTTGTCATTTGTCACTGTATTTATATTTTTGATTAACTTTGGGTTTAGTGGAATTTAATTTAAAATTGGAGTATCTTCAAGGCAATACATATAAGGCTCTTTGAAAGTATGTATGTACTTACTATGATGGCAGATTGATCTTACTTCCTACAACAAGCTATCATTGCCATACGATGTAGTAATCTTGTCAGTCTATGCCCGACTCCCATTGATAATTCTCACAAGGTCAGAAACACGTGATAAGTCCCGCAGTAATTTGATATGTCTGTAAATTGTAATTTTGCTTTTTGGTATTTTTCTTAAAATTTTTGAAGAGCATGTATATCTTTTTTTAAATAAAATAAATTGAAAAGTAGGGTATGAATTTGTAAATAAAAAAATATCATTATATTGTTACATTTTAGTATTGTATAAAAAAGAGGTATGGAAAAAAATCCGTGTATTATTGAATTACATATAATTATAATATTACATAGGCGTGTAGGTAATTGAAAAACAGGTTTTCAGTGATCATAAACATGTTTCTTTATAAAAAAAAATGTTGATACTTGGCTGTGGATAGTTGTAACTTGAATATGATAAAATGAAATATTTAAAATTTTCAGAAATTGTAAAAGACAAGAGCCCAAAAATACTTGTTTAAAAATATTGGTCCGAAAAAAGTCTGTGTAATTGGGGTATTTTCCGTCAAATACTTTCTCGGCCTTCGCAACCAAATAATTATCGTGGAAGTTTGACTCGTCTACGGAAACTTTCAATGAGTGACATAGTTTGCATTTGACATTTTTGTAAGTTATGTAAACAAATTCTAGTTAACTCTAAGACCAACTCATCTCCTTGATTAAACTCAATTTCATCGAATATGCATCGCGGAATTTTCGTCTTGGTCTGAGATGGTAATCTTAGTTAATCGAATTGCCGCTGATCAAACTACTTGTGTAATGCGCGTAGACGTTCGCTTGTCGACGGATTTAATATTGATAGAGGCGTTGCATCGGTGGCGGTCCCGCGGCGAACGCCATAAACCAACAGTGTTAACGTACATGGGATGCGACCTCCTACTGGATTTGCAACTGGTGGTCCCAATAGCAAACGTAAATAAATAGCTATTATTTAGATAGCTTTATAAAATATATGTAAGTACAAATTGAAATTTGACGTAAATGGGTTAAGAAGTGTGTTCTAACATCTGTCAGTAATGTGCTCTAAAGAACTACTTCAATTGGAGCTTATGTCGTCATCCTACTACTGCTCTACTTGCCGATAATTCTTTCATTCTTCTTCGACACTTGGCAGCCGTCCACAGTAAGTAGCGCCCGGTCGTTTATGCCATACGTCTGCAAGTTGTGGAATGAATTTGCCCTATGATTTTACCAGAACGCAGAATGACGACGCTTTAAAAAGTGCGAAAATGGACTCTTAAAGCCTCAATGGCGTAGGCAATGCATCAGCTTCCTTGGTTTTGCAAAAAGAAGTCTATGAGCTCGAGGTAAATCGAGCATCACTTGGACTGTCTGCCAGGTTGCTTATCTGCAATGATAAAATAATACGTTATTTTAAAGTACCAGTATATATCTACCTATCCTACTAACAGTGACGTTCTAACATGCCAACTTTCATAAATATCAAAGCAGGCTCCAAAAAACAATTTCTTGGGAATCCACTGGCATTCACACGTCGCTCTCACAGGCGGTGGCTAACACAATTTTATTCGAGCATAAAAAACGAGCTCATCATGCAAACGCCAAAGTCGTGGGACGTGGCTTGCTCCCGCGGTAAAACAATTTATCTGCATCGACGGAATTACGAGCGGTGCGCCGTGAATAAAATATGTCGCCGGCTGTCAGTCGAACGAAGACGTTGTCTGTGAGCCCCCGAGTATTGGCCAGGGATGATGCGCTGCCTCGGCATATCAAATATATCAAGTGCTAAGTTCTAATCACTTTAATTTCTACCACAATTATTAACTAAAAGATTTCTCAATTTTAATGCGCGATTTTAAGAAACTACAAGTCCGATTTAAAAACGTATTTATTATTCATAGGTAGCCCATTTAGTGAAGATATCGCGTTGCTAGACAGAAAGGAAACTAAGCATAACAATCCTCAAATCTGGCAAACTGTTCGGCGACTCCAGTGTAGTGATTATGGGGCACTTATAATGCAAATTGAAGATGGGCAAAACCACAAAACAAAGCTATTCAATATAAAATTTATGTTTTAATATAATTGAATACATTTCTTTTAGTAATATAGCTGTAATTAGATAATAAAATGAGAACGGTTACGAAATGTTTCACGTTTCAGACACGTACAAAGACACAATGTGTATTTTCACACAGTTCTTTGTTTCAACGTTAGTTTGTGGAAATTATAAAGCTGAAAAGCTACCAGCTTGCCCAGAGCCAGGATTCGAACCCACATCATTTAAATGAGACGCAGGACCCTTAGCCATTGTGTTACAACGACTTGCACAATTGTATATTAGTTTTAAAATTAAGATCTGCTGGAATATTTCAAGACAACATGACTACGACAGGCCGCCCGGCCGCAGGAAATTGTATTCTTTCTCCGTTCCTGCACGGATAAATTGTATATTAGTTTTAAAATTAAGATCTGCTGGAATATTTCAAGACAACATGACTAAAGGCATATATTACACATATTAAAATATAAAACTTTAACCATATATTATAATTTAAAACTATGTAAGTGTAATTTTCTTAAGTTCTCGCGACTTGTACCTATACATAACAAAACTACGTTTTAACGATTTTAAGCGCGGTAATTTATTTGATTTTTGTTATTCCGACATTTCGGCTACTTTTCAGTCGCCGTGATCACGGAAGACAAAGATGTCAAGTGTCAACGAGTATTATTAAAGTTTTATTTGACATCTTTGTCTTCCGTGATCAAGGCCACTGAAGTGGTCGAAAAATTCTTTAAATATATTATTATTATCGCCTATTTAGCGTTTTTTGGGTGGGAGCCCTGAACGTAAATTTGACGGGCGAAGAGCGGAGCGGGACTGAACTCCAGGAATTAGGTCCCGGGATATTCGTCGGTGTATCTTTACTAAAGTTGATGGATGTCGGAGTCCGACATGTCAGTGACGTGACGTTTCCCTGCGTGCAGGTGAGCCGAGCACCGCTCTATTGGGATCCATTTAACTGTATCAAGAATAAGTAGGCTTGTAAAAGCTACGTGTGGATTGCTACTATAAAATAATTTATAGTGTTTTATCTCTTATAAATGTTACGGTTTGTTTTTATTTAAAATTCGCAGCATACTTTCAGCTTTTACATGGATTTTGGTTTTTAGGGAGCTCTGTAAATTTTTTGGTAAAATTTGTATGAAATAATGATATTCGTAAGAATAATATTAGAAGGATCAACCAAATTGACATAATTTAGTTGAAAGGCATAGAACTGAATAGGCAGGACGACATTCACTGACTTTGAACAAATTGAAAGATAGAAATAAACTGTCTAATATCGGCTTAAATAACAGATAGACAAAAATTTATTGCTTTCAGAAATAAACATTAACAAAAATGAATATTTACAATACTTTTTTGGCAGAAAAATAGGCATTATCAGTTTATTCAATAATTCTAAACTATTCTAAAATGTTGATGTTTTGAAGCAATGGTGCAATGAAATTTAGGACGCAGCCGGGATTTAACGCTAGGGTAACGATAATAACTTAATTAAAATACGTATGGCTATTCAGTAGATAATATCTATTTTGTAACTATTAGAAGTATATGTTAAGTTATTTATTACTTAAGTAAAATAAAAATTGGTTTAATTTTCAATAAAAACTGCGCTTTCTATAATCACGAAGCCATTATAGAAAGTGACGGTCTCTGTGGTTGAGCGGGCTAAGCCTTTGCCGGCCTACCTCACTGCAACGCAGAGACTCCGGGTTCGATTCCTGGTATAGTAAATTTCGGAACCGTATTTTCTCCGTTATTTACTATAGTCTGGGTGTCTGGGATCGGCCTCAGAGTAGTACGTTGTATATTACCCATAACACAAGCGTAATTTGCTTAATTTGGAGATATACAATATGTGTTTGTCTGCCGATTATTATTATTATTATTATTAAAAAGACGACAAAAATATTGGCTAAATTAGTTAAAAACTTTCACGTTTAACATTCGTCGTTCGTTTAAAAGGAACGCATTGAATGAATCGTCATAATTTTCTTGGGCGCGTGTTAAATCATAAAAATTCAATGTTAAATGTATGACAAGTGTATTTTCCGTTCGATCGGTTCGCGGTGGGAATGCCAAGCGGCAATCGGCTGCTTAGCATTCGAGCGGGGAACCGCCGCCGCGGCACCAGTTAAATAAACTCGTTGAGTGGCGCCTCGTTAGCCTATTAGCGAGTTAACGCGAGCTCGCTTGAGCATTGCAATCAGGAGGTGGCTTTGTCTTTCAAACCAACTTGTATGTTCCATCTGATCAACAATCACCTATAAAGACGTAGTAGGGCTATTCTGGAATCATTACCTTGTTTCTAATGTACAAAAATAATTCGGTATCAATTACTTTACAAAATATTACGATCTTCCCTATAGAGACTAATAAGTAATTTATATTCAACCTAATATTCTACAAAATTAATTATAACTAAAAATGTAGTCGTTGGCACTTTACTTTTATTCCCGGTTTCGGATATCTCATCGACCGTTCATTTGCCTTACTATCGGTTAACATTTAACATAAGTGCCTTACAAGTAATGTCAAAATTCAACCGATAATAAGGCAAATGCACGAATAGTAAGATATAGGAACTGTATGTTAAGGAGCATTCACATGTTCGCGTGTCCTTAATATCACTTGTGATTTTTTTATTTTTCGCTTTACACTGCTGTACTGTAACGACTAACTAACCTCCTTAGTCGTTATAATATACTGAGAAATATATTTTATTTAAATTTTAAAACCGAGGAACGCCTCATAGCAATATAATTCATTGTATCGGCCCGCGAACAGAGTACATCTCGTGTAAAAGTGTCTTGAAAGTGAATATAAAGTTATATCCTAAACCACTCTCCCATTTGAAGAATAAGATCCCGGTCAGTTCAAAACCGCTGGCCGTCACAGTACACTGCAATAATTCAAGCGGTTTAGTTCCTTTGAGTCTTCTCACTAGGTTTAGGTGTCGAGCAGGTGGATTGCCTCGACATTTACAGGATGATAAAGAAACTTCTTTTAGAGAGCTTCTGCTTGATTAGGTAATGGACTCTGTGAGTCGGCGAGATCGGTTTGTTACCATGTTCTCGCAGAATATCAGTACGAAATGCTTAAGCCTTGAGCTGATGTATTTTGCGCGGTTAGTGAAAGTTCCGATCTTCGATGTCTCATTCGAAATTGATTACACATAGTTGTAATACTACACTTTGAAATAGTGCTCTAAAATTAATTTTTGATGCAGAACAAAAGAACGACGCGGACGCAAACACTGTAGAGAAAACAGCACTGCACAGAAGCAATTTGAATATTGATAAAATAAATATTGAAACACGTATCTGAAGGGGTCTCAAGAATTCAAATTCGTTCATTTTATATTGTTTTACTTATCAACATTGTTTGAAGATTGTGAAGGTTTAACTTGTATGTCATAAGTGTTTATATGAATTATGGAAAATACGAATTCAGAATTTTCATGAAATTTCGTGGATATGAATTGGGAACTTGGTGACGAGAACAAACAAAATAGTTTAGAAAGTTTATCGTTTATATTTATAAAGTTTTATTGCTTTGTTTTTAAATATCTATATCAGAATTTGTTTTTAAAGTAGTACAAATTCCATAATTTAAAGTAAAATTAAATTCCTTTTCATATATTTCAGAAATCATTTAATTTTTTTAGCAACGAAACTAATTACGTATAGTAAGCGATAATAGGTGTTTTAATATTTTTTACAATTAATAGCTAGTTAGTAGTAAGTCGTCGTAGTGCTAAGTAGTACCCACTGGGCTAATATATCCGTGTCTTATTATAACCTGGCTTTATCGCAACAAGCAGGTGGATTCCAACGAAGTGTGACATTGTGTGATGAGGGGTGGGAGGGGTCCTAAATTTCGTGACGTCACATTTCAAAATCTAATATAATAATATTATAAGCTAATTGCGGAACTGCCATTTTATTTTAATAGTTTATTGATGTAAAATTGCAAAATATGTGATGTTACACTAGAGAGGGAGGAGTCTTATGAAAGTGACCAGCTGTAAGAAGAACGCAAGAGGAGTCAAAATTCATGAAATTAGTGTGACGTAATTTGTGGATGATCCCTACGAGTTTATGACTATCTATTAAAATTGCCTTTACCGCTAAATAAAATATTCTATTTCATTAAAATTAAATTAAAAAAAAATAAACGGTTGAAAATACATAACACAAACTATGTACAGCATACACATACAATATGCAGTAAACTAAAAAAGAGAAAATTATAGATGAAAATTTAGCCTCAAATCGTAAGATTGCAACGCTTATTTTTTTACCAAACTCAAGGCCAGCCCATTTATGACTTAACTTATTTTGTGCATTTAACTTTTGGTTAAATATCTAACGCCTGTTTAAATGTTAGAAAACCAAGGATCATAGAAATAACTGAAAATACATTGGTTGTGACGAAATGTTATTTTAGGTTCGATCCGTGTATTTGTACAGACTACGAGTATTTGTCCAAGCGACAAATCCTTCCTCTCCTGGCCAGTAAAGCGGATATCTGTCGTAGTTTGAACATTACCTATGGCGGTGGAAGAACGGATCTGCCGGACCGTGATCCGTGAATGCATTAATTCGATTTAGTTCCCCTTCGAAGTCGAATCGAATATTTCAAGTTTGCATTTGATTGTCTTCTTAAAGACTAAACGTTGGATTCGACAAGCATTAAATCAATAAAATTATTTAAAACTAGCTGTGTCTTGCTAGTTGGACTTTCGAATGAATTAATGAAAAGTCCTTATTGTTTACCATAAACAATTAATATGAAATGCATTTGCATTAGAATAACGAGCCACGTCATCGCTCATAACGACCTCTTTCATGCAACGTGGTGTCTAAGGAGATTTTAAAGAAAATTATACAATTTTTCGCGGGTACTAAACTAAATATTCATCTGCTGAATCCTGCAAGATATCGAAATAAAACATATATGAATAAAGTTTCTAGGCAAAATTATTGTTTTAGTTTTTGAAATTGAAATCCGTTCACTCGTTTAGGAAATTAGGTACTACTTGAGACAAATTTTCAGAGAGACTGACAAACAAAATATTTATAAATGGTAATTTATTGGTCGTGAACCAATTATCAATTTTTTATTTTGCAATCGCCGGCTTGACTTCATTTATTGGCATAGAAAAGCATTTTAATTTAATTTGTAATACTATTATACAACAACATTTGAACTTAGTTTTTGTCTTGAATAAAAAGAAATTATACAACCGAATTAGCAAAATAATATAACAATTTTGTATGGAACCAAAACGAGCATATTAATGGTTTTCCATACCAATAAATAAAATTAAAGTGACACTCTATGAGGTCAGAATAATTCGGAGACATATAACATTATATAGTGTTACGAGTTGCAGGACTCGAATTAAAAATGCCGTTGGAATTACTATAGAATTTATTATAACAATGTAAACATGTATAACACAGGTACAAATATAACTGAACACAATCAGTTCAAACGTAATGCGCGATTCACTAACACGCGCAATGTCCGTCACTATATAGATTATCGAATGTACATACGTCTTGTCTCGGTACTGATTATCGCTTGATTGCCCCGCTTTCTCCATCCTGCCGTCGTTTTATACTTCACAAATACAAGTGTGCCCGCCCGTATCGTCGACTTAATTTCCTAGAAATCGTAATCCGCACACCTGACTAATTATGCCTGCAAACGACCATAAACGAGTACAATAGGCTGTTCTCCACAATAACCAATCATTAAGTAAACAAAAGAAGACAATCATAAAGGTATTACAGTTGGTTCAAATGCCGACAGGTAATAGCGCGTGCTTCGTGGAATTTGTCTTTGTCGGGGGGCTAAGTTGTAATAATAGCATATAACAACAGTATAATCCTAATATAATTATGTAGATTATAGTATAAAAATATGTACATATAAAATAAATATTGATGCAAAAACTAATAAGTAATAATAATATATAATTAAACAAGTTACAATTACGAACATTTTAAATATTAAATAAATAAGTAAAAATCATGGCATTCAAATACTACTTGTCTTTTAAAAATATCTTTAATTTACATCTAAGTTCAGTAACAGATTGCACATTCCTTATGGGCGGTTATATTATTCCAGCACCTTGACGCTGTGTAACTAAAAATCCCCCGGAAGCCAGTCTTTTTTTGGTGCCCCGAAGCAAGTTGTATCGCCCATGCTCGAGAAGTGACCATCCTAGGGCTTGATATCCAGGAGTGCTATTGTATAAGTAACCTGGGTTTTTGTATTTTATGATCCCAAAGAGAAGACACACTAAGTGCAGCTTGCGACAGTGAAGCATTTTCAAAATTGAAACCTTATTCAAATATGGTGTGACGTGGCCTCTTAATGGAATATATAAGCAGTACCGAGCACAAGCATTGTGAACTCGCTGAAGTAGCCTCTTAGTCTTAGTTCCTGATTATTACTTATCTTTTTTCACTTATAGAGTAGAATTATCTGTTTGTTGCTTGTCTAGCGTAATGAAATTTAAATGACAGTAACTAATAAATCGATTAAAGAACTAAATATTATTGTCACAACTACAATTTTTTAATCGTATCTTGTGATTTAGCCAGCTGAAGTCAACTTACCGGCGACAATCAGTTATCTATATATTAGGTTAGGGAAAAAGTTTCTTCGCATTTTATATAAAAATTCAAAAGATTTTTTCATAAAGTTTATTTACATTTGATTAAAGTATATAGGTGCCATTTTGTTGGATAACTTTTTGCCATCTTGTAGGTAGGGACGTGATTCCATTGCTATAAAAATTTTGGGGCTTCTGATCATAAAACTGCGACAAGTGGTTTTGGCAGTCCTCTCGTGATGTTAACCTGACACTGCCTAAGGAATTCTGCAGAGACCGAAAAAGGTGAAAATCTGAAGGTGCAAGATCAGGACTATATGGCGGATGCATTAACACCTCCCAGCCAAACTCTCGTAATTTTTGCTGAGTGGCTAAAGATGTGTGAAGTCTAGCGTTGTCATGGTGAAAAACCTCACCCCTTCTGTTGATTAATTCCGGCCGCTTTCTCTCAGCTTTTTGCTTTAATCTCATCATTTGTTCGCAGTACAGTTCAGAATCGATGGTCCTGCTTGGCGGTAACAGCTCATAATGAATAAAGCCCTTCCAATCGCACCATACACACAGCATCACCTTGTTGCGAGTTAACCCGGGTTTCGCCACAGTCTGTGAAGCCTGACCGGCCTTTGACCACGACCTTTTTCGCACGTTCTTGTCGTACGTGATCCAATTCTCATCACCAGTTATCAGCTTCTTCAAAAATGGTTCGGTTTCATTACGTCGTAATAAAGAATCACAAATGAGTACACGGTTCATTAGGTTTCTTTCAGTGAGTTCATGAGGCACCCAAATATCGAGCTTTTTTGTGTACCCAGGCATTTTCAAATGCGCCAAAACCGTTTTGTGGTCAATCCCCAGTTTTTCAGTTACATCGTAACTACTATCCGATCTTGCTCCACTTTTTCAAAAATGGCATCAATTTTGTCCGTAACAGGACGACCAGAGCGACGTGCATCTTTGATATCAAAATTTCCGGATTGAAAACGCTTAAACCAAATTTGTGCTACTCTCACAGATACTGCATTAGGACCATAAACATCACAAATTTTTTTCGCGGCATGTGTTGCATTTTTATCTTTTTTGTAGTAAAATTTTAAAATGTATCGAATGTCTTCATTAGATCTACTCATTTTAACAATACGAAAAACAAATGAAAATCACACATTATCCTGATTTGAATTTGGAATTGTCTTCTTTAAAATTAAAACTTTTTAATGATACCAAAACCAGCCAGATACAAATGGTACAGCCAAAGAGATCTTTTTTTTATTTTTTTATTTCCTGAGTTCAGCAGACAGGCAGACGGCCCACTGGATGGAAAGCAGTTACCATCGCCTATGGACATTTGCAACACCAAAAGTGCCACAAATGTGCTGCTGCTCTCTTAAGGGAGACTGGAACCTGGTCACTATTGCCGGAACACAACTCAAGGTTGTTATGGTGACATACTTTAGACCAGGGGTGGTAGCCATCCAGTCGGGCAAATACCCTACCACCTGGCAAATCTTATTATAAGTTCATACATACTATATGCGAAAAGACTTTTTCCCCAACCTATTATATAAAAGAAAGTCGTGTTAGTTACACTATTTATAACTCAAGAACGGCTGTACCGATTTGATTGAAAATTGGTGGCGAGGTAGCTTAGAACCAGGAGACGGACATAGGATACTTTTTATCCCGTTGGAACCAGTAGGTGGCGCTGAGATCGGGTTCTAGAACCTTCCTAATCACCTGGAGCGATTTTGGTGATTTTATTTTTATGTGTTTGATTGGGTTCCCGGATGGTTTAGATTTGCAATTAGAACCGGTAGGTCGCGCTGAGATCGGGTTCTAGAATCCTCCTAATCACCGGGAGAGATTTGGGTGATTTTGTTTTTGTGTGTTTGAGTGGGTCCCCGGATGGTTTAAATCCGCAATTGGAACCGGTAGGTGGCGCTGGGATCGAGT
Source organism: Dendrolimus kikuchii (assembly GCA_019925095.2). NCBI lineage: Eukaryota > Metazoa > Arthropoda > Insecta > Lepidoptera > Lasiocampidae > Dendrolimus > Dendrolimus kikuchii. The sequence goes on along the minus strand of CM034390.1, from coordinate 9,287,886 downwards.
CCTAGATTTTTATTTTTCCAGAGCAGGACAACGTCTGCCGGGGCCGCTAGTTTGAAATAAAAATTGCCATCTAGCCTCTTAGCCATTACTTAAACTAGGTTTCAGCATTGTTTAATTTTGACATTAGGTACATAGCCACCTCACCTTTATATAGTAAGCGTTTATAAGTAAGATTTTTGTGCTATTGATTTAAATTTAAGAGATGGATGTAAGAATCACTATAAATGTTTTGAGCATGGAAAGAGTGTTTGTGGATGTTACGTAGATATGTTATTTATTGAAATGTCATAATCAACAACATTATCCCAGCGTTAAATGCTGGCTCTGTCATAAGCATAGATATATCTCAACATCTGAATGCCTTTTTTCGTATGCCTCATCCTCTTTTTGAGTCAATAGGCATGCATATCATCTATCAAGACCTCAAGTTTCTTTGATTAAGTGATATTGCTGTCCAGTATACAAAACATTAATGAAATATATATTAGAATTTGAAAAACCTAGTATAATTACGATAGGTAAAGTGTTTGTTATCGCACAATTTTTATGATATTACGTTTACGCCGTGTAAGCTGCAGGCATGCCTAAAGCTGTATCCAGACCTGTAATTTGAACATCATGGCGTTTCATAATCGTATAATTATTTTAAAATACTAATCACATTCTTCGTTCATGTTCATACCAATGACCGGAAAAAACCACCTTAACTTATTCGTCGTTATGAACTTTAGTAAGTATTTTGTAATTGCGATGAGAAATATAAATCGGTCTAGAATTGGACTTTGCTAATCGCACATGCAGCAGTCAATTTCGCTATGTGAATAATCCACTGGCAGGCGCTTTTGTTTCTTGTCCACAATTCTAATTGAAACTATTTTGGACAGAGGACAATGCGGCATTGTCCGCGTGTCCGGTGTTTGTCGCGTTTATTAATTCAGGTGGGCGTGGCCGCGGGTAGGCGGGGCGTGGGCGGGGCGTGTGCGTCGGATCCCGCCCAGCGGCGCGGACACCGCTCGCGGCACGCTATTCCACGTCTACGCTCAGTCGCTCTGTTGACGCGACGTCTAGCGCTCATCTTTGCGCCGGCAACCTTGATATAAACATTTACGACTTTAATGTGTCATGAATTGTAATAGTTCAGAACTATCGTAGACTGGTTAATTTTGATAGTTGGGACTGTGAGCTGTTTTGTGAAAGTTGGGCGTGACCTGCGAGGAGGCACGCCACGTGGTTTTGACACTTGCCGTACCACCCCACACACACGCCAAGTAAGTTAATATAAACAATAGACAGTAACAGATACTTACACACACTTAATTACTTCTTACAGTTAATACACTAGATTTATAAGAAAAATATATATTAATTTAAGATTGTATTAGTTGATATAAAAATAGGACTTCAGTAATATTGATCTGTCTGTTTGTGTAAAAGCACCGCCTCGAAACTACAACTACGAATTGTGATAACTTTTTGTAAAAGTACCTGATAATAAAACATAATGTTCCCACGTACGATCACCTCGAGTAAAGTACGCACTTACTCGCGAATGAAGTCGCAAATATAACTAGTTTTAAACACATATTGTTGAATGTGATTCTACGGAGCCATAAAATATCATAACTAAGTTTCTTAAAAATAAATTAATATTCAAGGTTGTGAGAAAAATAATTTTCCATGTAATTAGTTAAAATTCAAAAATGTTTGTGCCCAATTATCTTATACACGAATATATAATTAATTTTTCAAGTACACCTTCAGGGCCAAAATCACAAATTATACGAAATAGCGAAAAACACTTAAGTGGTCTGGGGGCCGATTTTGACGAAAACTACAGTGGTATTATTAGATTTTTTTTGGGAAATAAACACACCCTATATAATTATACTAAATTATAGTGTATGTTGTAAGGATCTATTTCTGTTAGGGGATGTCAAACGACAAACTAAAGAAAAGGGATGATTTTGTACAAAATGTTCCGCTAATTTCCTTATATTAATTAAATTTTAAATTGCGCTGGTCATTTGATCGCACCAATTTCATCCAATATGTAATGTTTTTACTGCCAAGCGATGTTTTAGTGCAGATTTTCATATTAAATCTTGTCACCTCAAATAATAATCTTAAACTTCAAAAATAGTTTTTCAAGTCGTCGTAGCACAATAGTCAATGCTCCCGTGTCTGATACCAATGAGATAAGTTCGAATCCTTGCAGAGCAGGCACAGCTTAGTTTTTCTGACCTAATTTTTTTATTGCTGGAGTACAACAGACAGGCTGACAGCTTACGATTCCATTGCGATAGTGTTAAAATTCGCATTCTACTATATCTACAATATCTTTTCGATATCGTCGTAGTGGAATAATAGTAGAAAAAAGCCATTGGCAGAAATGGTGGTAGCTGAAATAAATATTGAAAGCTACTTATAAATATTTATAAAAATAGAGTGGTTTTAAATGGGCACGTTATTGGAATCCGAAATCAAGCAAACCTACGATTGAGACGATAGTGACCGGCGATTTTGACGAGAGTGATAGTAGAATTGGACCCCAGGGATTGTAGCCATCCGGACCGGCTAATACACTACAACCTGGTTGAGGGTTGTTTTGTCACCTCTTACAACATACCGCCTGGCAGCAGAAATTAATATTCTGTCTCAGTAAAGAAAATACTTTCGCAGGTGTGGCAGTCGTATCGCCCATTCTCTTAATATAGACAGGCTTGAATCCAGCAGGGCATTTGATGTATAATATTATTTTATACAATAAAGAAAATTTAACTTAACTAGTCCTATTTTATGTATTCTATCTGAACGATCAAATGTGGGTTGAAAAAAAATTTCAATGTATACAGACTGAGTTTTTCAATTGGGGCTTCATGGCCAAAACCTAGACTATACGAGATAGCGACAAATACTCAAAGGAGTCTCTAAAAGATTTAAAAAAATGTATTACCCTAGGAAGTAATCGAACTAGCTAATTTTGAAAAAAAAAATCACCTGCACACCAGGAGAGTACCTAGCTTATAAGATCAATTTCTGTTAAGGGATGTTAAACGACAAACTAAGAAAAAGGGATGAGTTTTCTCAAAATTTTCTATTATTTTAATTCAACATTAACTTGCAGCAGTGAACGCCCCTAATTTTATCCAATATGGAAATTATGAAATCATTCTATGGTAACTAGGTCACTCACTATAAATTAAAATTAATTCGAATACTATTTTACTACTATTTTATGTTTTATTTAGATCCCAAGGACTTTGACGAGGTAATCATACTACATCTAAGCACTACATAATAAGCAATTGATCAATCCATTGTTTTACAATTTAGATTACCAGTTCACTTTCATGTTCCGAATTTTCTGTAGATAATATTAGCAATAAAATAGCACGTTAAATTGAACATTGCTTCAAATAACTTGATATGTTAAGATACAAGTTATGAATAGGTACCTACTTAAAAATATGAATTGACTAGCTGACCCAAACTTCGTACCGCCTCAGAATCAATAAACAAAAACGTTGATTTCTGAACGACGGGACGAACATCAAACGTTTGACATTCAAAACCAAAATAATGAAAAAAACTTCATTTTGAAATTTAATTTGATTTCTGAACGACTTTAAAATTTTATTAATTTCTAAACGACGGGATTAACATCAAATGTTTGACAGGACTTAGATACTATTAATTCCCTTAGAAACCATTAAGTTTCTAAGGGAAAGCGAAATTGTTTTTACTATATTCCAAGCATTTTTTTCATATTTACTCACCTTTTAAACCTTCCCTGGACTTCCACAAATAATTCAAAACCAAAATTAGCCAAATCATTCCAGCTGTTCTCGAGTTTTAGCGAGACTAACGAACAGCAATTGATTTATATATATATATATATATATATATATATATATATATATATAGGTATATAGATTAACTAAAAAGTCAACCTTTTCCCTCAGTTTGCCGTTTCAGGTTCTTTTACAAAAATTGATTCTTATAAGCTAATCTATCTACTGGTGCAATAATGTAGAATGTTATTTTTTTTTCAAAATCATCCGATTCGATTCCTGACTAGGGTTATTGATTTTTTTTAACTCTAATGAGACCACTTTGGCTTTCATTAAAAACAGCCTCGAGACTTCTTTGCATATTTGTTGCTATTTCGTATAGTCTAGGATTTGACTAGCAAAATTCACGCGTTCGGTGTATCTTTAGTTAGATCGTCGTCGAACGTCAACGTAGGGTTGCCAGCTTATCGGTTTTTTATCGGATACACTTTGAAGAGGATTTAGTTGAGCTCTTCAATTTGATCCCACCGTCTCCCTTCCATCATTGGACACCTAGACTCACTATGCAGTATCAGTATATGGTGGACATTCCACTTATACGAACGAAACGCTTTGCGTCTACTACTTTCATCATGTGCACTGCAAAAGAGTGGAACTCCTTGTCGGAGTCTATCTTTCCCGAACCTTACAACCTGTCTTCTGAGTAAGAGTGCTCCATTCTGGACCATATCTCTGCTCCACATCGAGCGAGATCATGGTCAAACGCGAACCTATACTACTATAAAAAAAAAACTTAATAAATCACGATGTTCTGTAATTACTTTTTTAAGTCAATTTGGTGAAGAGGTATACCACATTTAAAAATTGTAAAGACTGTGTGTGTATTGTCTCTATAACTTTTAAACTACAATTTTAAAAAAATAAGATTATACAACTTAAAAAACATTTTTAATTAAATTTGATTTGTTGATTAGTTTTTGTGATATGGGGTATTTTCAATTAATAGCCGCTTACTATTTACTCACTTGCCTTCCCATCGGCTGAATTTTGATATTACTTGTATGGAGCTTATGTCAAATTTTAACCGAGAGTAAGGCAAATGAACAGTCGGCAAGATATAGGAACCGGCCATTGTTGCCAGGTGATAAAAATAGTGAGAATGATCATCACCTCTGCGAAACCTGTTAATAAGCGTAATCCGACAATCAGTGAAACGATTTTATTTCTATTTTTCTTAGATTTTACAAGAATGCGAACTAATTACTTGTACTAATTAAATAATATACTTAATTGAATTAATTTTCTCGGAACCGTGGATTGTTTTGAAGTAATAAATTATTTTGTACCACACTGTTGAAATATTCATTCAAAATAAATAAAACTCAAATTATTAACTATATTTATATATAATACTGGATTTTAGTGAAACTTCACGCTCCAAAATGATGACATAATGAAACCCTTTATTAACATTATGCAAACTTCCACGGCAGCAAGCAAAAGCAAAATAGCTAGGAAAGAGGTCAGCGCGGGTATCAAATCGTCACTGTCTCTGCATGCTGCCGCTTAAATGGGCATGATGAAAGCGAGGAATATGAAATACCAAAAAATACTTGTTTCGAAGTTGAAATTAAAAATTCATCTACAGCTTCGTTGAAGTCCAAAAGCATAGGTTTTTATAATTTTCACAAAACTAATTATAATGCGTTAAATGGAGACCTTAATCAACTGAATTGGTTCACGTTATGGGATGGATCAGCGAATGTTAACGACATGCTAGATATATTTTATACAACAGTCGTACCTATTATTTATAAGTACACTCCTCAATATAAGAATAATAATAGTAAGTACCCCATATGGTTTAGTCGCCCATTACTTAAAGCTTTAAAAGAAAAAAACAAATTTCATTCTAGATTTAAAAAATACAATAATCCTTTAGACAAATTAACATATAACATGTTGAGGAGAAGATGCGATACATTAATTAAAGAATGTTATAATGTTTTTAAAAATAATGCAGCTCAAAATCTTCGTTGTAATCCAAAGTATTTCTGGAAATTTGTCAAAGATAAAAAACGAAATACTACATCTATCCCAAACGAAATGCGACTGGGAGAAGCTACTGCTAAAGGTGGTCGGGAGATTACAGAGCTCTTTGCTCAACATTTCAAATCTGTCTACAGCACCGTTAATCCCATACCTTTAAACAACACATTGGGTGCTAGTCTTTCAAATGTACAGGTAATTTCAATTAATGATTGTGTTTTCAATGAACAAGACGTTTTTAAGGCATTAAAAAATCTAGATTGTTATAAAAGTCCCGGCCCTGATCTCTTACCTCCTATCTTGCTGAAAGAGTGTGCTGTTAACCTCTGTAGACCTTTATATATGATTTATAGAAAATCCATAGAATCTGGTACTTTTCCATACCAGTGGAAGATTGCACATATTACGCCTATACACAAGGATGGTGAAATCAACGACGTGACCCACTATAGGCCTATCTCCTTACTATCCACATGTGCGAAAGTTTTTGAATCTATAGTACACAAAAGAATCCTACCTCACTTTCAAAAACATTTAAACCCAAGTCAACATGGATTTCTTCCACGTAAATCCACTGCAACTAACTTAATAGAGTTTGTAACTGACATAGCAACGGCTTTAGACAATAACAAGGAAGTACATGCCATTTATACCGATTTCCGCAAGGCTTTCGATCTAGTTAACCACGACTTACTCCTGACTAAGTTACAGCTTTTGGGTATCCACGGTTCTCTTCTTCGATGGTGTAAGTCTTATTTAGAAAATCGTTCTCAATTAGTGGCAATTGGCGGATTCAAATCCTTAACATTCAGTGTACCAAGTGGAGTTCCCCAAGGGTCACACCTAGGTCCGTTATTTTTTTTGGTATTTATAAATGACCTCTGTGACACTATCCAAAGCCAATTCAAACTATATGCTGACGACCTAAAATTGTATCGTATTGTTAACAACATATCAGATACTCACAAACTACAATCCGATATAAATAATATTCAAGGCTGGTGTGTGAACAATGGAATGGTATTAAACCCAGAGAAATGTTACCACATAAAGTTTACCAGGAAGAATATTCCTTGCACAGTTGCTTATACATTAGAAACCATAAATATCCAAGAAACTAAAACTGTACGCGATTTGGGTGTAATAATGGACAGCACCTTAAGTTTTAGAAATCACATTGATAAAATTGTTAAAAAGTCTTCTCAATTGTCAGGCTTTATCAGCCGTCAAATGAAAATATTTCGTGATCCAGACTTATCCATTACCGTTTATAATTCGATTGTACGCGGTATTCTAGAGTATTGTAGCATTGTATGGAATCCGAGTTATCAGGTTCACTCTGGACGGATCGAGCGTGTGCAAAAACGTTTTATGTATCAAGTTACGTTTTCGGACAATAAATGCCACAGCTTACAGAGCTACAACCTAAGACTACAACATTACAATGTTTCTTCTTTAGAAAACCGCAGAAAGATTGCTGACGTCCTATTTGCCTTTAAACTACTACATGGTCTCATCGATTCCCCAGACACTCTTGGAAAAATGTCATTCTCTATACCACGCATGGGTAGTCGAGTTCAAAATCGAAAAACTTTTTGTTTACCCACTTGCAGGACTAATATTGGCCAACATTCCCCTATATATCGCATGACATCTGGTTGTAACATAATCCGCAACGACATAGACATATTTTTTGGTTCTGTAGCTTCATTTAAATATAATATAAGATTATTTTTCAACAAAATTGTTTAACCGCTCAATAATATTTAAAAAAAAAAAATTCTTTGTTAATCATCATATTTTTTTTTTTTTTTTTTTTATAATTACAATATTTTTTTTTTTGCCGAGTGCAGGCGTAGGCACATGCATGTAAGCGTCCGCACCGGCTTACTTGGATTAGTATTAGTTTTTTTTTCTATAGCATATTAAAGCAAGCTGTGTCTTCATATAAAAGATCACATTCTAAAGAATACAAAATATTATATTACTAATGTATTAAACATGTTCCTGAATGTGCTCAGTTTTGAAGACCGTAAAAGGAAAAAAAAAAAAAAAAAAAAAAAAAAAAATATGTTCTTGGATAAATATTACATACATACCTATATATTATACATAGGTATATAGTGTTGCGTTTGATAGATATCTCACCTGATAAGTGACGATGCGATCTAGGGTGGAGTACGCTTGCCTAGTAGATATCTATTCACTCGTGACTTGAAGTCTGCTAGTTTATTTATATGGAACGGGGAACACAGACTGGTAAATTATGAATGTAAAATATTCAGCTACTGTCTGTTTAGAGAAGTAATTAATGCTTATAAAATATGTTTTATATACCACTCGTTAAACTAACCAATGGAAAACGGTAAGTTCTACGGTAGTCGACATATTTCGCAAAATATGTAAGCCAAAATGTTTATTGGTCGGTCATGTCTGTATCAGGACTGGTTGGCGATGGTACAGGCCGCGCCATCTTTTTCTTTCTTAATAAAAGTTATATAGGACGCACTTCTGTCCGATGGACCGAAGACCTGCGTAAGGCTGCATGTCCATTGAAGCGAAGCGAGGCTACGAAGCGGAGAACCAGAAAAATATTAACCAATAGGATCTGCTGTCTATCCATTGCCGCAATTTTTATCCAATCGTCGCATCGGTAAAAATTAGATGAAGAAGATTCAGGACCAGGGCCCACTGGATACCGATCCATTCTTTTAGGCAAGTCTGTCGCCAGAAGGTTGTCTGGAAAAAACGCTGTGAGCAACAAGACCGCTGATTGTAGTGTTTAATTTTTTATTAATACTTATGTAACCAGTTTCTTGTGTACAATAGAGAATATTCTATTATATTCTATAAGGTCAACTAAAGACGCCCTACATTTAGCACTGAACTGTTTTAGTGGGTATCGCAAGCCGTGGCGTGGCAACAGCATTCCTGCGGGGATGCTAGTGCCACCCCGACGAGATGAATCCCACACCGATCGCGACTTTCCCACTCGCGCGACTGAGGTCCTCAATCGGATTTCCCCTGGTAAAGAAAAGGTATTGAATGAATATCCAATAAAAGAAATAAATACTACAACTGATTACTTTCATCATTGGCACTTAAGGCATTCCACACACATGCAGGATCGCTGCAAATTGGTTACAAAATTATTCGAACTAGTGGTCGCCTGTGATCGAAATTAGATCATAATAATTAATTTAAATTATACGTTTGAACATTATTAAGGTTCTGTTGTCAAATACTGTATACTTCTATAATCACAGATTTCGCCAAGGATACTACACTGTCAATTTGATTTTAAGAATAAACATAAGAGTATATATGCGTGTGTGTGTCAAATACATGGTAGTGTGTGTAATATTTTTTTTATTGATTTAATGTATTTTTTATGCATAATTTAAAAAAAATATTAGCATTCTGCACTACTCTCTATATTAACTATAAGTATGCGAAATTTCATACTCCTCCGTCCGCGCAATTTTCGTATAAAGGGCTACAAAGTTTTTCCTTCACGTATTAATATAATGATGAATTTACATACAAGCTTCTTAATCTATTGAAACTCATCTAAATTATTCTTTTAGCCTGACATTTTAAACAACGACAGATTTGGTTTATGTTATTATAATTTATGAGACTATTTGACATTAAAAAAGTCATATGGATTTAATATATATATAAATGATTCCCTATTTCCCTTGGTCACGGAATCACGCGTGAATGGCTGGACCGATTTCGCTAATTCTTTTTTTGTTGTGTTTGTTATTCTCAGGAGAAGGTTCTTATGAAAGTAAAAATTAAGAAAATTGCACGGAAAATTAGAAAATTTAAGAATACTTAACCACCATATAACATTATTTCTAATCTAACCTTAGCGCTTAGGACAATATAAACTTTTTTAATGTAACCTTATGACGTTTGACATAGACTTGACAGAATGCGTGCTGCAAATATCGTCAAAGAGGATGTAAAAAAACTGAATATCGTTTAAAATAGATGCTTCGGTCGGAGTTATTTTATTGATAAAATACATGTAAAATAATTAATTTAGCTGTAATCGGGTTCCAATATTTAGGTGAAATTATTTTTGTGTGTATTCAAGTGGGTCCCGGGATGGTATAGATTCAAATTTGAACCAGGTGGATGGCGCTGCAATCGGGTTCCAAAGTTTAGGTGAAATTATTTTTGTGTGTGTTCAAGTGGGTCCCGGGATTGTATAGATTCAAATTTGAACCAGGTAAATGGCGTTGTAATCGGGTTCTAATATTTAAGTGAAATTATTTTTGTGTCTTCAACAGGGTTCCGGGATGGTTAAGATTATAGATCTACCGGTAGGTGGCACCGCTAGTCTTCCTAAACGGTGGGACTTATTTTGATGATTTTTTGTTTTTATTAAAGTGGATTCGAGAATGGTTTAAATTAACTATTCGTCCCGGTAAAAGGGCAGGACAACGTCTGCCGGGTACAGCTAGAAAACATATAAATAATACTTTACAAATAGGAAATAGTTCCCAAATTGTTTTATTCGAGTAACTATCAAAAAGTAATTAAGATTAAAAGAGCTCACTCAACATAAAATTCCAAGTAAAAACTCAACAATCCAACTTGAAACGGATTGAAGCTCATCAAAATTCACTTTCTACGCGGAATGTAACAAAAAAGACCGTGAAGAGGGAACTGGTAAACGTTCAAGCAGTCCAATCGAAATGGGAAACCGATCCATGCCAATTGCCAATTGCCATAAAAAGATCGCGGCCCAATAAAACGGAATCGTCGATGTCAGCGATGATTTCGGAATAGCGGAGAGGGAGCGGAGCGGAGCGGGGGGAGCGCGACACGGTTTGGGCGGGCGGACATTTTTATCTGGCGACAGGAAAAATACGATATCAACTTGCCACTAGACTTTAAAGGATTTATTTGTTAAGATGAATACTTCACTTTATTTACTTGACTTTAATGAATGTAGGATGCATTAATTATTATAAAATACTTTGTATCGATATTTTTTTATTAAAAATATGTAGGCTAATACATCTATATAAATCCATAATAATACATATTAACCCAAAAACGGATGTCTCAGTAAAGAAAAAAGAACGATGACGAAGTGAGAGATAATAGCAAATTTAATACATTATAAATTACTACCAAATTATCGCAAAATTGTGACATTTCTGTTGTGAAAAGGAAAATAAATAAATTAAAAATCCTAAATTTAAAAAAAAATCCTTAGTTTAGAAGCATTTTATTAAATTTACCTATAACTAATAACTTAAATACCCGTTTAGAGCAGTTAAAAATGTTTATGTCATAAAAATGAAATATTGCTAATGAAAATTTCTATGAGTTAACACCCAATTTGGAGCCTTTCTGTTTACTTGATTTGGCCTAAATTATGATGATGCCAAAAATTTGTTCTCATTTGTTAACTATATGTCCTACTATTGTCCTTCCACACTACAGTTTGTAAAAATATTTAAATATTGGTTACATTATTCGTTAAGCATGAATGAGATTAGAATAGAACTAAGCAAAACAAATCTCTTGAGATATGTTTAAATGCATTTGATACTAATTTATATTTTCTAAATTGCACCGTATTGCATTATGAATTTATAATTATATATCGTTGTGACGTTGCCACGCAATGTGATAATGCTGCCACTATTTTGGGAATGCTCTCCGCTGACGGTGATTTTTAATCGACTTCAAAGATGTTCTGAGTTCGTCTGTATGTTTTTTTTCTTATGTTCGTTACTCAACTTCTCCGTCAATTGTGAACCGATTTTCAAAAATTTTCTTTTAATTTGAGGGTTATGGAATTGGTCCCATTTTTACCTGCCAGTTTAATTTTAGTACGTTCTTACACGGCTTCACAGATTCCAACGAAACTTTAAGGATTACGTGGACAATTCTATCTTAAATGTTTTCGTATGTTGCATCGCAATATCTTGTAAGTTTCAAAAGATGTGAATATAAAAGACAAAGATCCGCGCAAACGTACTAACAGCCAAAGAAACTATTAAAAGTTAATGACCTGAATAAAACAAATTAATATAATATAAATCAGTGACTTAGGTTCTAATATGAAAAACTACTAAATAATTAAAACCGAATTTTAAACGCAGTTTACATTTTTTATGTCGTTTGCGATATAAGAAATGACTTTATAGCAACAAAGAAGCTAAATTACAGCGATTGTTAGTCCATATCGCGCGGCATAATGAGGTGGCAAGCACCGGCCGTAGCGGTGCCGATAACGACCGTCCTCGTTACGCTCACCTCCTGGATTAGGGGAGCGATCATCCACACACGCATAGCCTATATATTACTGCACACAACACAAACTAACACTGAATTAGAAACAACAGATAAAATAATGCAATTTTTTGGAATATTTTTAGTTGTTTCTAATTTTATCGACATAGTCAAGTGTGAATATATCAACATAAGGATGTGGCAATGTATTTATTAGACAAGAATAAGTTAGTTTTTATTTATATTAATTAAATATTTACGAAATACTTATTGATTTACTTATATATATTATGTTATTAATTAAATAGTTAGAATTTTAGATTAATAAATTTATTCGGGTCGTTTCGTAACGGTCGGTATCACACACATAAAGGTTTGAACTAAAAATCAGCGTTGTGTCGAATATAATTAAGGTACCGCAACATGCTTGATTGTAAAAAATGCAACATACAAAATCACATAACTTTATTTTTATTTATAAAACTATTTTTTTAAATAAATGAAGCTACAAGATAAACTCCCCAGCAACAAACATATCTTTTACTTCATAGTAATTATTCGTCTTATTTTTAAATGTAGTTCATATTAATACAAGGTTTAACAAAAGTAATTTATGTACTGAAAAAGCTTGGTGGCGATCACATCATACCGATTGGTGCGGTTATCTAAAAAATCTTTCTCCGTATAATAAGCCTTCTCGCACAAACGTTGCTTTATAATTTTTTTAAATTAGTTTATTGAATGCTGTTGAATGTAATTTGGTATTTTGTTGAATGTATGTAAGTCAACCTCCTGGTCAAGCCAGATTTTTTTGGGCAAATCTTTTCTACTGCGACCTAGCGAAAGCGGCATGGCTAAATATTTTTTACTGCGAAGGTGGCAAATAGACAGACAGCCTAGTGGAAAGTTTTTACCGTCGCCTATAGACGATTGCAACACCAGGGGCGAAGCTAAAACGATACCGCCTCTAGGGTGGAATAGAAAGGATGGGATAGCAGGGGTGGAATAAACTATTTCCATCAGACTAGACCTGACCACCGTCTCCAACTCTCTTGCAGTTTATCTGCTGTGTGAGGGACATGAATGCTGCCTCGAACACGGGAATTCCTAAAGCGGTCCATTCGTGTGACTTTATACATCGCTCGTAACCTACTCGGCTCTGCAACACGCAGTTCTTGGTTGTGTTACTCAAGTTTAGGCCACTATTCACTGTCACACATTAGTTACAAAAATATAGCAAACTTTAAAAAAAATTACGGCCTCCTTTTTTAAAAATCGGTTGTTTTTTGGATAAAATCATCAAAATTAATGTACATACAATTCATACAAAATAATATTAAACAAAGAAAGCTTTGTTACATTATACTCGTATAACAGATTATTAGCATAAAATTAATCCCCGTTATACGATCCCGCGTGCCGTAGTTGAACATTAACGAGCTTCACAGCGTTGATATTATCAGCGCCAAATAATATCATCTCGAATATAAAAACTTAAGTTCGCCGATAAAAATGATTAGATATTTTAACCCTTTGAAAGTGATTTGGATTGCCGCCTTTCTGAATTTCCAAATTTTGATACAAATTGTATAAATAATAAATCGGCAGGCAAATACACACACTGTATATCCCCAAATTAAGCGAGTTACGCTTGTGTTTGGGTAATATACAACGGACCACTCTGGGGCCGATTCCAGACACCCAGACCATAGTAAATAACGGAGAAAATTCGTTTCCGAAATTTACCATACCAGGAATCAAACCCGGAGCCTCTGCGTTGCAGTGAGGTAAGACGGCAAAGGCTTAGCCCGCTCAACCACAAAGGCCGTCAAAACCATAGAGGCCGTCAAAGTGTATGAGACATTGTACAGTATTTTATAGTGACCCCAGTGCAATTCTAACTTTTAAAGTACGAAACATTGTCCCTCCCGTCTGCACATACTTTTGAATAATGAAGTGTAAAAGTCTGAAAATTTTTTTTTTTTTATAATATCTGTTGAGTAGCTTTCTTCGCCTTTTTATGGTTACATAGTCTAATGAAAAAAACGGCAATCGTATCTCATGTCTACGGAACCCTTCATAATTCATGGACTGCCACGCACTTGCCTAATTTTTTTAGTTATCTTTTATAGTACACATCACAATAAATACAAACAAAGGATTGCAAATATTTCTACAACAAAAGCAGAAAACAACGTACCTCGGTCATCAAAAATATTAACTTTTAACGAAATTAATGATTGAAACTTCACTTTATTCCGAAAGTTCTCAAAAGACTTATAACAAGGCCTGATTGAAATGGTTAACCTTAGATCATTACGGCCTCATTTAGAGTAAAAGTTATCAAAGGTAACTGAGGTTCGAAGTCAACGGTATCAAAACTCGAGAGTATTTCATAACTAGACAACAGATAGATGGCGTCCCGGAGCATTGTTTCCGAGTAACAAGCGAGGAAAGGATTCAGCGGTCGCATTAAAACAGAGATGAGGTTTAAAAAGCAGTAGCCGCAAATGATCCTAAATGATCATTTCAGATCGGCGATTTAAAAACGGAGTTATTAATATGTAAAAAACAACAACAACAAACAATACGACTTTTATAAAATTAGTATCATATATTCAGCAATGAATTTAATATATTTTTGCTTCTCATTTTATAGTAACAGGTAGAAGGCCCACTTGATGGAAGGTGGTTACGGTCACCCGAGGCTTTGCCAACGCGCTGACGGCCTCTAAGAAATTTTATAACGCCCGTCTTAAACAACTCCATGTCATAGCGCGGAGGAAATACCTCGGCAGGAAGTTCCTTCCAGATAATTGTCGTAGGTACGCGGAACAAACGTTTTAGAGAATAGTTGCATGTGTTACAGTTATTTAGTACCATAGTTGTTCTTTTCATGTTTCTTTTTAAACGATACAAGCGGCCATTTCCTTAATTTAATAATAATGTTATATTTTTATTTATTCTGTGATTAGCGCGTGTTTTGTATAGAGTATAATAATATCAGCCTATATAAATGTCCCACTGCTGGGCTTGGGCCTCCCATTATAGGGGGAACGGACAGTATACCTGCCACGCTTGTTCAAGGCGGTTTGGCAGGTTTGACACATCGGTTATCTCGATGTGCAGGTTGTGCATCACGATGTTTTCCTTCACCGTTGTTAGTACGTGGTAATTGTAACAATATGCACATTAGATCAAAAAACTGACTAAGTGGTGCATGCGGTCCGACAAGAATCGCACCCGCGCCCTTTTGCGTCTGGGACGCGTGCGTTAGCCATTACGCTACCACAACTATTGTATAGAATAGTTCTCCATCATTTATCTCTATTTTATATAACAATAATATGATGTGGTGTACAGATTATAATTCAAAATCTCTCAATTGTATATAGACGGCATTCATTACATTTTGTTTTCATGTTGGCAGAAACGATAGATTTGTACTGTGTTCGGTTTGTTTCATTACATGTAAAACTTTAAGTATAATGTTTTATATAATATCTTGTATAAAATATTACCTGGAATTTCTAAACAGTAATGTATTAAATTCTTTTCATTCATAACACTTTAATTAAAATAGTTTATCAGTGACTTCAATCCGCTATCGGTTGTGCCAATTGCTAAGTTTCATGTACTGTAAAATTGTTAGAGGGATAGCGAGGTGTTCTAAAAATGCTTATATAGTGTGAAGAGTTAGTATCTGTAATGGTTAAAACCGTAAGGTTCTCTGATTATAAAGTATTGTGACCGGTTGCTGTTCTTTTAGTACCATAAACCGTTCTGAGTTGTTGCAAGTATTACACATAGTTGAAGCGTGGGAGCTCTAGGAAATGGGGGTGAATTATCGAATATTCCGTCGATAGTGCTCGTTGCGGTTGTACAAATGAGAGTATTTCATTCATTTGTCGTGATCGATTTTTTAGATATTTTTATTGTAATATTAAAACTATTGTGTAATATAAAAAATAACGAATTGCATGCCTTACGATATGACAGACATGTGGCGTTTGACTGGATATAATGGAAAAACTATATATATTGCCAATTTCAAAAGATTGCGAAAAGGCTAAATAAAAGATTACCCCGAACCTCGATTTACCCTTGTTGTTTCAGAATAGGTGTACTACAGTTTTGTGAACGTTTTAGCCGCTGGTCTGCGGTACCACCACGGCCGATTGGTTTAGTTAGCAGTGAGCGTGGCGCCTCATTTGCTTGCCGCGCCGCGCCGTGCCGCGCGACTCCATGCCTACTAGTCTGTTGCCACTGTTTTCAATTCAACCATTGCTATTAATCATATTTAATAATACATTTATTATTCATTACAAGACTAGTTTTATCAATTGTCACCTGTACTAAGAAATGCAGGGCTTTCCATGTGGAAAATTCAGTTTCGTACATTAAATAAGAAGAAAAGTTTTATATCATTATCAGTTGATGACTTGCCTTAATTCGAAATTAAAATAGGTACTTTATTGTACAAAAATGCTACATAAAATCATAGCTGATGGCCCATGACGATTTCTTCCAGACAAACTTTGGGTGCAGGATAAGAGTCGTCGTTGTTCATGTAAATTTGGTCTTATTCGAAGAAAAGAAAGAAGCCACAAACAAATTAATTTCAGCAATATATGTGATGTGACATGAAGCTGTTACGGGTACAACAAATGATTTTTGCAATGCACTGTGAAGTTAAATATATATTCCAGACTATTAATCGAGTCAGTTTTTCAAAGCCTATATCTTCCAGAAAAACCCACAACGTAAATAATATACCTTAAGTAATATATAGATATTTCTGAACATCATGAACTCTTATTAGGTTTATTCCCTTTTAAGTGGTATTTACGTAGTTTCTATGCACTATATTAACATTATTAATAGTTAGGTTAGATAAAATAACAAGGGCCTCGCCACCATTGAAGCGGTGAGGCCCGTCCTGCTAGACTGGATAAAACGTAGACACGGCACCCTGACGTTTCGGCTGACACAGGTCCTCTCGGGGCATGGCTGCTTCGGGAGGTACCTGTGTCGCCTAGGCCGTGAGCCGACGTCAGGGTGCCATCATTGCGACACCGGCGACGAGGATACGGCGCTGCACACACTCCAGGAGTGTTCTGCCTGGACAGAGCAGCGTCGAGACCTCGTCGCCGTCACCGGATTTGACCTCTCGCTCCCGGCCGTGGTACGCACCATGGTCGGGAGCTCAACCGGATGGGACGCCGTCTCCTCCTTCTGCGAGCGCGTTATGCTTGCGAAGGAGGAGGCGGAGCGGGAGCGTGAGCGGACATCTTTGCTCCGCTCCCGCCAAAGGAGGACGCGCCGACGCCGGAGGGCGGATTTCGACCTTCGGCCACCGTAAGCGGACGGCGCGGGTGGGGCCCCTTGGGGTATAGGGGTTCTCACTCACCCGCATATGCCGTCGAGATGAGAGCGCGAGTGTTCCGCGCGCGCTCATCTCTCCTCCCGTGGGGCGCGTTACAGACCGCCCCACGCCAAAGAGAGCATGATGATGCCGGAGGATGAATCCCCGGCAATGGAAGAGGCCTCGTGAGGGGGGCCCACGCCTGCCAGGGCTGCGGAGAGGCTAGGTCATATACCCGTAGCCCTGGCATAAGGCGAAGGACGGAACACCCAGGGGTTTTAGTGGGTATCCCTAACCGGGGGTGGCAACAGCATGGCACCAGTTCTGACTGGGCATGCTGGTGCCACCCCCGATCTGGCGAATCCCACACACAGGTCGCGAATATCCCCCCAAGGTTCTGCCCTTGTCGCGGCTTATGGTCCTCAAGCGGATTTCCCCTGGCTAATAACAAAAAATATTTTCTTCAATAAGACTTTGAATTACTTGAACTTTGCATCACTTGAGCACCGGTGACGGATGACGAAATTATCGTTAAGCGGTCTTAACGATTTCATAATGATCGCACCATACCTGTGACCTGTTTGAAGAACATCAACGAAGTAAATGGTAGAACAAATTTAAAATCCACGTACTGTATAAAAAATAAACAATAATTATACTGTTTTCAAATTCACAAATATTTAATATTTTAATGAAATAGATTTTATTAGTTTAATACCATTTAGGTTTTTAAAAAAATATGCCTTTGATTTACATTGGTAAAACTGGATAAAACCTTTTTATACTCCACTGATTTAGGGACTTGATACGGAGAGATAACTTGTTAGATCACCCCGATTTAGACCAATGTTCGAAAATCAACGTAGTATACGGCTTGAATAAGGTTTTTTTTTGCAAAATTTATCGTGATATGTGTCAGCTACCCTATCGGCGAACTTCAACTTTAATCGGTTTTCCCCGAGAATTCTTTGTCTGTTTATATGTGCGTGTGCGCATGCTAATTTTTAAATTCGCTTTTATTTTTTAAAATTAGTTTGGATGTATTTTCAGTACGTATAAAATTTAATTGCGTATAATGTACGGACGACAGAAGCCTCACTTCATTACAAATTAATGATTTTTTTATAGAAACTGTCGGGTCGATTTGATCATTGTTGCGTCACTATGACTCATAGTCATAGTGTCGCAACAATGATAAATCTTTATATATAAAAATCAATTGTTGTTCGTTAGTCTCGCTAAAACTTGAGAACGGCTGGATTGATTTGGCTAATTTTGGTTTTGAATTATTTCTGGAAGTCCAGGGGAGGTTTAAAAGGTGAGTAAATATAAAAAAAATGCTTGGATTATAGTAAAAACAACAATTTTGTTTTCCCTTAGAAAACAAGGACGCCCAAGAATCGGATTGGTCTGGGGTCTTTAAGGCAGCTACTGTAGATGAAAAGGTGTAACCTCAATAAGGCTGTATTTAATACAGTTGAGAACGATAACCCATCAAAAGTATGGAAATTTTTGAAATCACTTGGAGTTGGAAAGTCAGTGCAAAATCCTGTTCCAAATAACTTCGACATTGATAGTCTTAATCGACACTTCACATCTACAAAGTATTTTGACAAAATTACTAAGTCAAACACATTGAAAGATCTTTCTTCTATTCCAACTCCTTTACATCCAAATTTTATTCTTAGTCCTTTATCTGAATGTGATGTTAAGATTGCTATTAAATCTATATCTTCAAATGCAGTCGGCAGTGATGGTATTAGTCGCGGCATGATCGTGGCCATTCTTGATGTCATAAACCCTATTATAACCCACATCCTTAATTCGTCCATTGCTTCTTGTATCTTTCCAGTTGCTTGGAAAGAAGCACATGTTATTCCTCTCCCCAAAAAGCCAAATCCTTCGTCTTTTTCTGAATTCCGTCCAATTTCCATTCTTCCTTTTCTTTCCAAAGTATTAGAACGCTTAGTCCACAAGCAATTTAGCACTTTCCTTTCTCAAAATTCATTAATGAATCCTTTCCAATCCGGGTTTCGTCCAGGCCATAGTACAGTCACAGCACTGGTCAAGATTACGGATGACATCCGGCATGGGATGGAGAATGGCCTGTTGACTATACTATCACTGTTAGACTTTAGCAGTGCCTTCAATAATGTTGATTACGACTTATTGCTTGGTATTCTTCGCACTCTTAACATATCTCCATCAGTAATCGACTGGTTTCACAGTTACCTGCATGGGCGCCGGCAGAGAATTCGTATTGATGAGACATACTCATCCTGGTGTGGTTTAACTGCCGGTGTTCCTCAGGGCGGCGTTTTATCTCCCCTTTTATTTGCTGTTTTTATAAACTCTATCTCCGACAAATTGACTTCTTCCCACCACCTATATGCAGACGATCTACAAATTTACACACAAAGTGAAACTGATGCACTAAACATTGCAATAAACAAAATCAACTCTGACCTGGATCACATACTGAGATGGAGCAAAAAGTTTGGCCTTGCCGTAAATCCTCAGAAAACTCAATTGATAATCGTCGGTAGCCCTAGGATGAATGCTAAAGTTAACTGGTCCTCCTTACCACAGGTTCTTTTTGACGGCACACATATACCTGTTAGCGACACTGTCAAAAATCTCGGCATAATCATCGATAGGGATCTGTCTTGGCGGCCTCACATCACCGATTTAAGTCGCAGAGTCTTCTTATCTTCTAGATCCCTCAGAAGATTAAGAAACTTCTTGCCCACTGCTACCAAGATTACGCTTGCTGAGTCTCTCTTACTTCCCAGCCGTACTTGATTACGCTGACGCCTGCTATCTAGATTTAACCTTAGAACAGCTGAATAAGCTTGAGCGACTTCAGAATTTTTGTATCAGGTTCATATTTGGATTGCGAAAATATGACCATGTTTCCGAATATCGTAAAAGACTCAAGTGGCTTCCTATTCATTTTCGCCGGAATACTCACATTCTCACTCTCCTGTATAATATATTATTTACTCCTAATAGTCCCCAGTACCTTAAGGAACGTTTTAAATTCCTTCGCCTATCCACTGCCCACAATTTGCGCTCTGATACGTATCGAAAACTTATGACACCTGCACACACTTCATCCTATTATGATAACTCTTTTACAGTGCAGGCTGTCAAACTTTGGAATATGCTACCTCTTACTGTCAGAGAGGCCAAATCCTTACCAACATTTAGAAATTTACTCAGAAAACACTATTTGTCCATAAATAGCCATGTCTGATTAACACAATATAATTATGCTAATACATTTATTATATAATATATGTATTTTGTAATATATTATTGTATATGTATATATTTGTATATTATATTTATGACTATGTATATATGTATGTATTTGTATATTTATTTGTTAAATTAGTTTGAGTATTTATGTGTCCCTTGCCTTTTTCCTGCACCACCTACATCACCTGATTCAAATTTGTTTTTGATTTAGGTTGCCTGGAAGAGATCGCTTTGAGCGATAAGGCCGCCTATTGTATCGCCTAGAAAATATTGTAAATATGGTCTGTTTTTGTAATTGTATGTTTTGGTGTGCAATCAAATATTTGATGTTCGTCCCGTCGTTTAGAAATCAAATAAAATTAAAAAAAAAAAACATTTTTGGTTTTGAACGTAGACAGAGAAACCTATAGACACCGCTATAGCGTGTTGCAGAAAGGGACAAAAAAGAATACGTCACTATATTTAGGGTTACCTTGTGAGGAAAAATAATTGTGATAATTAGAAATTTGTGGGTAAGGAAGCCTGTAAAATGAACCTGACAAATCGATTTTCATCTGTAGGTAAAGGCATGCTATGCGGAGGAGAAGACATGCTGCGTAACTCAAATTAATTGCTATGAGGGCAGGAGAGTGACGATGGATGATGATGATGTGGTTCTAAGTAACTGCTGTTTCTTATATGATAGTCGGTTCTGGCTTTGTGGATAAATAATAGCACATATTTATTTTTAATTAGCTTTTATTCAGTTTACACGTTATTGTCCTGTGAATAAAACAACCTTCGTATGAATGTTTCTAACTTTATGAGTAGGTTCAAATCCTATTGTTGCGTGATGTATACGCAGTTTAAAATAGTGCATGGAAATTGACAAATTGTCTATTGCAAATTTTTGATGACGGTTTTGGTGTCCAATCTGTTCGTCCTGTAGCTACAATCCAATTCCGACGTAAATTATCAGGTTCAGGAAAACTGCAACAAGCCATGAAATTTTTCAGATATATCATTAATACACGATGCAGAATACATATTAATATTTCTTATAATAATGGGATTAATTTATAGAAAAGTTGGCCACACTAAAGTTTTTAGGTTAAAAATTATAATTGTTATTTCTGTGCTTTTTTAACGATGAATTTATGTCTAGAGTATATTATACACAATATATGAACATTATAAAATGTTACTGAATGCCTACTAACTGACAAACAGTAGTATACTTACGAACGAAAAGACAATCCTAGCATTTTCGTTCAGCTACCACTTCTACACCTTTTAAGGCTACACCGCACCATGTTTTTTTAAAAAAAGATTGAAAAGGTAAGTCTAAATTGTTCAATATAATATGAATTACTTAACATAAACTACGTAAAAACTGTATTTTATAGAACCTACTATCACATAAGAAACGGCAGTTATTTAGAACCCCATCATCATCATCCATCGTCACTCTTCTGCCCTCATAGCAATTAATTTGAGTTACGCAGCATGTCTTTTCCTTCGCATAGCATGCCTTTACCTACAGATGAAAATCGATTTGTCAAGTTCATTTTACATGCTTCCTTACATACAAATTTCTAATTATCACAATTATTTTTCCTCAAAAGGTAACCCTAAATATGGTGACGTATTCTTTATGTCCCTTTCTGCGACACGCTATAGCGGTGTCTATAGGTTTCTCTGTCTACGTTATCTGCACTTCAGCTGTCAACTTTGTTTAACAAACCTGTGTGCTAAACAGTGGTGGCACGCTCGTGAAAATAGAATCGTTCTGTCTCATTTCTTTATACGACATCGGCATAAGTTGCTCTTTTTCTTGTGTGAATGCGAGATAAGTTATCAATTTGTCTATAGGTTTCTCTGTCTACGGTTTTGAATGTCAAAGGTTTGATGTTCGTTCCGTCGTTCAGAAATCAACGTTTTTTTATTTAATAAATAATAAAACTACGTTTTAACGGTTTTAAGCGCGGTTTTTTTATTTATTGATTATGAGGCGGTACGAAGTTTGCCGGGTCAGCTAGTATATGATAAATATATACAAAATCGTATAGATCGTATCGTATAGATGTGGATGCAGTACAATAGGACTATGCCTGGATCATAGTGCGTGTTGGGGCATTTAGTCTAAGATATATATGCTTAATAAGTGTATGCGTATCACAGGCTGTATAAGTGTGGTGTGGTGAGGCCGGGTCTGCCGCCGGCGCCCATTAAAAATAATCGATGCTTGCAAAAATATCGAGGACTCTCCACTAATGACATAGCTCGGGAAAACAAAGCGATCGGTGCTGGTGAGTGCGCGCTCTAATCACCCGATTTCGACTCTCATTTTCTTCGAGAAGGTTTTGGTTCTGAGAATTTCAGGTGTGCTAACATATAATAGTAGTAATGCATGTTACAAATGTAATTTTGTAGGTTTCTGATTACGATTGTCTTTCCAAAATTAAATCTTATAATATTGCGTGTTGCTGGGGAGGTTCTTGCAGATTCTCTTCATTCATGTTAAAAAGCAGTGTACTTAAAGTAGAAATTCGGCTTAACTTAAATAAATAAATAATCGACAGACAAACACACATATTGTATATCCTCAAATTAAGCAAGTTACGCTTGTGTTATGGGTAATATATAACGGACTACTCTGGGGCTGATCCCAGACACCCAGACCATAGTAAATAACGGAGAAAATACGTTTCCGAAATTTACTATACCAGGAATCGAACCCGGAGCTTCTGCGTTGCAGTGAGTTAGGACGGTAAAGGCTTAGCCCGCTCAACCACAGAGGCCGTCAGATTTATGTAACTTTTAACTTACATAAATGTAAGAACTTTAAAATATATTTAACAGTGGAATTAAGTTTGAAAAAAAAATGTGAATTTAATACATGAGTTTTTTTTATGAGAACCATGTTACCGCGTTCACCTTTTCATACATCCTAATTATGAGCTTATTATAAGTATTAACTTTGTAGACGTTGTAAATTTGTATAAAGTTGTTGGCAACACAAACAAATTTAGGTAGGTACCATATGAGGTTAACTATGCTTTTGATTATTCATTTTAAGATTTTATAATTAATTTTAAAGACCACAAAACAGCTATAGTTATTTTTATATTATTTAACCTTTATTATAGGTAGTTAAATTCTCAAAACAAAATATAACATTGGATTATACACTGTTATTAAACACAACATGCTACATGAGATAAAACGAAGCCATAAACAGTCAGTAAGGTTTTAACATTTCCCAAAAATGTAACGCAATTTAACGTACAGGCAACTGAAGTTATTCCCGAATTTGATGTTTAATAGGTTAATTCACGTGGAAGATGTTTGTGGAACGCCGCGCAGCCTCATGCCGCCGCCTCGGTTTCCTTACAAATGAAATTATTTCACGTATAAAATATTTTACTGTCTGTCAATTTGGCGTTTTCACTCCGTCGAACACACCAAACGCACTGCTACAGCAGATATTAAGCAAAGGTTAAAATTTTATTTGTATCGAGTTTATAGTCCAAATGGCTCCGTAGCGTGAAGCTGTAAATGACGTACGAGAACGTTCTTCGACTATTATTGTTTATGGAAGACAAAGCTCACCAATAAAATACTCGCTTTTATTTATTGCCTAACTTACAAAAACAATCTATACCATATTTTATCTATCGCTGTCGTCGTTAGTCATTCGCAGTCCACTGCTGGACGTAGGATTCATTCCTGTCCTCTGACTTCCTCATCCAGCGCCTACTGGTGACCTTGCACAGGTCGTCGGTCCATCGGGCTGGAGGGCGTCCGACACTACGTTTACTGAGATGCGGTCTCCACTCTAGGATCTGTCTGCTCCATCAGCCATCGGTCCTAGGCAGACGTAACCGTGCCACCTCTATTTCAACGTGCCAATTTTGCGAGCTATGTCGGTTACCTTGGTTCTCTTACGGATATCCTCATTTCTAATTTTATCCTTAGGAGAAACACCCAACAGAGGTTGCTCCATAGCCCGTTGAGCGACTTGTAACTTGTGGACCAATCCTGCCGTTAGTGTCTATGTTTCGGCCCCGTAGGTCAGGACGGGGAGGACGCACTGCTCGATGACTTTCGTCTTCAAACATTGCGGGCTGGTCGACGAGAAGACTTGACGATTTTAATAATATTATATTATAAAAAGAAAAGATTTGTATTTTTGAGTGATTGTAAGGAATAAACTCAAAAACTACTGGACCGATTTCAAAAATTCGTTCATCGTTCGAATGCTACATTATCCTTGATTCATATATGCTATATAAAAATTAGAGATCCCGACTAAAACATCAATCTGAACAAAATAGTTGGCGCTAGAATCGTGTTCTACGATTTTGATGAAATTTTATGTGTGTTTGATTGGGTCACAGGGTGGTTTAGATTTACAATTAGACCTGGTACGTAGCGCAGGAATCAGATTCTAGATTTGTATTTGTTCAAAGATAGATTATAGTCTGGAACATCACATAGACTACTTTTATCTCAAAAATTTATGGTTCCCGTGGGATAACTGTCATAAAATTTACTTTAACCCAAGCAAAGTCACGGACAAAAGCTGGTAATAGGAATAAAAATTGCCTTTTAAATAAGTTGCATTAGTGTCGTTTACAACGAAGGGTTCTCTAGAGAGGACAAACATTCACTGTTTTGGTCATATTAACTCATTCAAAAACTACTGTAGGTATTTATGTTTAAATTTTATATACATTGTTCTAGTTGGTGTAAATAATTGTAAAGATATGTTTGAAATTAAATTATTTTGAACATTACATAATGTGTAATGTACGTATATCTTGTATATTTGTTTATTTCAATTTCATGGTTTTGAGAACAGAGCGAATATAAAAAACCAGTTTTTGCTGAAAGGAAGCTCTACAACTTCATTTTTTCACAATTTTTCGCTTCAAAGTTCAAAAATCTTCCGGTCTATTGACTTCTGATGACTATGTAAATATCTATGTACATTGAAAAAGAAAGCAGCTCTGAGTTATTATAATGACCACCCGAATTTTTCAGTTATTTCGCTGTTTTATTGCTCTATTATATAACGTCATATTTTAGTCAAATTTTATCCATCCAGATCTAGCATTTCCGAGACAAATGACTGTGACATACAGAAATGCTTGGACATAACTTTTTTATTGAGAAACTGGCAAACACGTAGAGGATCCACCTATATACTCTAATTTTTAATTACCTTGTCTAAAATGATAGCTGCGATCGACCTTTTTTTTTATTCATAATTGAGTTTTGTGAATCTACAACTCACCACTGTGAGTGGAATCCTACAGAATTTCTATAGAAATCGTATGATTCAACTCACAGTGGTGAGGAACTGATGTGCAGGATTAGCGTGGGCGTAACTACGTTCTAAGTCTCACGCTGTTTCTACCATAAGCGCGGGGCATATGGGAGGTAGGTTTAGTGGAATAGTGGCATATGGGGAACGTCTTTATCTTGTTGAGTATCCACACAAGCCGGCGGACGATTTTGTTAGCCACGCCATCTTCAGTGGTTAACTCTTGCTCGCTTTGGTCTAATTCCCCAGCAAAGGACCCGGTAGTGTACGAAATGTATTCCCCCTGCTTTACCAAAAAAAAAGGTTGAGTTGCTCTTAGCTTGCAACATAGAAAACGTCGATTGCAGCTGTCGTTTTAGTCTAGGTAATTAAAAATCAGAGTATAATGTAAAATGGTTATCGTTGCCTATAGAGATTTATAACAACAACAACCAGGGGCGAAGCCAACGCGTTTCCAGCCTTTAAAATGGTATAGATGGGATATGAGGGGATGGGATAAAGAGGATGCTATAGGGAAGATGCAATGGGATAGGGAGGGGTGACTTTTATGATTCCATTTTTGCCAAATTCTCCACGGAATTCTGAAAACGTAACTCTGAAAGTGGTCCAATTTGAAAATAGAACATTTCTATTATTCACCAAATGGTGCCCTAACTCATTCAGTCGCTTTTTAGCCATTTTAAAGAAAGATTCGTTTCATATTTTCATCGAATAAATTCGTAAGATAAATGAATCTGTAGTTCCGAATGGCGTTGCACATAACAAAGCTGTTGTAATTGGTGCATTGTAGGCGGCCGCAGGCTACCATCGTTAGCCCTTCTTTCGTAGAGGCGGTTTTGTCCGGGCGTGCTTGCTAATTAACTATGAAATTAATTGACGCGGCAAAGTTTCCGAGTGAAACTTGAATTAATTGGCACGTCCGACTTCAACCTAATTAGGAGCCTGAGGCTTTTCAGTATCGCGCTCGTTGAAGCCGTGAAAACACACAAAAGTGTTGTGAATTTATAGTTTTTATGTGTAATGTATGAGGAGGTATGGTAACTGCGTACTCACTCATGTATACATTTATGCGTGAGCTTCTAGTTTCAAAAATAAAGAGACGATAGGTCTAGATGTTGGATATTATATATTATTATATTTAATCATTATTTGTGTTTAGTTTTCCCGTTAAAAGTTGCACAGTATTAGATAGATTGAATAATTAATTTTGGTGTAGTGTAACTTACTATTTGTTTCTGTTCTTTTTCTAGATTATAAGTATCCATTTTTGGTTTAGATTTATTGTTATGTATTGTTAGGCCTTAAATTTAAAGATATATCTAGGATATTCTTTAATAATAATAAAAAAATAAGAATTCTTTCTAGGTTTAATGATTTTCCAAAATACAGGCAAAAATATAAGTTAATTCTTCCAGCCGGCTATTAAGAGGAATTCAAAAAAAATTACCCTCTGATTTTATATTTTTATTATGTAAAATAGGGTATTTTAAGATACTAATTTGAATATTTTTGTGTTTTAAGAGTTAGTTTTTTTTTAATTCGATTTTTAAACAAGTTATCCCATGACGTCATTGGGGACAACTTTACATTAATTCCTTTGCCTATAAAAAGAAAATAATCATATTAATCTGTGCTACTATTTAAATGTTACTGTCATTATTCATTATGACACATCGTAATTATTTTAGTGTGGCCAGCTTAGCAATTTTATCGGTAGATTTATTTTATATATTTTGGTGTTCAACATTTATTATTTTCTAAAGTTACCGTTAAGTTATTTAAAGTGACCTTTAGTGAAAAATCAATATAATATAACTTAAACTGAATAATGTACAGTTAGACTGAATACCATTAATTGATAATCAGGCATAAATTACCTATTAGACACCATTGCGATGTCATTACTTTTCTTAATTTGTAATTAAGTATTCTTTCGGCGATTGCAACAGATAAAGCTCATTCGACCACTAAAATACTTTGATTTGGTATCACATTTGGGTTATCATTTTTAATGTCTGATACCTAGACATAGTCTCATTATCCAATGATGTTGTCAATCCAGTTAAAATAAAAAGGTTGTATTGTCAGTTTCAATTGAGGGGGAGGGGGGGGGGGGGAGTATTATTAGTCAGACCTTTAAAAAAAATATCAGTCGTTAGGACTGCACTTCAGAGATAAAAACTTGGTATCTGAGCGTGATGGTCATGCGAATTCAGTGCATTTTCCCCATCCTAGAAGTATCTACCGAAGTTTTCAATTTAAAAATCATGGCGATGTTCGATAAGGTCTTTTTTAAGTCAATATGTTGGGAGTTACTTTCCTACACACACGTGTGTACCTACAAGAATTACAAATTTTAGTAATTTCACTATTATCAACCTGGCAACATTGGGTATTTAGGCTTTAGATCGGCGGTTAATGCAGCATTTCTAAATTCTAATATTATTCATTACAATTAATTTCGTCCTTAGAAAAATCTTCTAAAGTCATCCGACAAAAAAGTGAACTGTTTTATTAATGAAAATGTATTAAATATTTTCTCTTTCTAAACATGGCCGGATCTTCAAATAGGAGTGTTAATTTTGTAAAGGCTGATACGCTAAACCTACCTAACATGTAATGTTATTAGAGTACATAGCTATACTCGTAGTACATATTGGAGAAATAAGAGGAGCTAAAATCCTGATGTAAGTAGTTTTGTGAAGGTTTCTAAATTCAGCATGTTCGTCCATAGAGCTTCCTTCCTTCTTTCCTTTTATAACCTGTGTAGTATATCACTATTCCTGTCTGTAAATTTCATCCATATAAGAAATCCGTAATGTTAATTATTAGTTAATATATGATTGATGTAAGTATACTTTGTGTTGAAGTCAAAATTCATCTAAAATGTGCACCTATTTATAGAAAAATAGCTACATGTCTTACTCATTCATTAGAAACTGATTAAAATAATATTAATTACTTATTTGATAATTTGGTACAATCAATAAATCAGCAACCTATATTACTTTCTTAATAATCTATAATACAAGTAAAGTATCTCATATAAATACATACAAATAAAGGAACAGACATTGCACCACTGCCCTGGCGGTTAGATAGTGTGTTTGATTGCTAATGTATGTTATGGATCTGATCTTATACAACAAATTACCGGAAAATATGAAACTCTCCAGTAGTTTTAAATATATTCACTTGCCGGCTTAAAAGTGATTAATTAAGCACATCTATGACTTGAAGGATTTCATGGAATATGAAGATTTGTGACAAATACCTTAATGATTGTAAATCTTTTAATAATATGATTTTGATGTGTAACATAGTTACTAATATGAAAAATTATGAGTTAAAAAAGGACTATGCGAGTAATTAAATAGACACTTTATATCTTTTTTTTTCAGGTTCAGAAAAAATTAGCAACAACTTTTCTGCATAAGCAAGGGTTATGCTTGATCATAGAATTTTATGACTTATCCACTGCAGTTTACATGAAAACTTTATGTATAGAAAAAACCAAATGCTAGCCTGCAGAAAAAAGAAAAAGATAAAACTGAACATTTCTGAAAAGATTATATAATATGTCCTAAATTATTATTAATAAGTGTTTAAGTAAATAAACAAGTTTAACTGCTAAAAGTTATTTATTATTTCATCTTGCAAAATAATAAGTCAAAAGATATATTTTATTAATCAATTCATATAAATATATGGCACATACAAATTTATAACTCACAATAGTTTGCTTTCAGTATAGAAACCATCTTATTCTTATAACTCGTAATGTGAACTCTTAAGACATCAGTCAAAGTAAAGTTAAAATATTTTTGGAGGAATATTAAATATTCATATATTGTTTACATGAATTATAACTAATAACATCTAGATTTATGTATATATAAAAATAAGTTATTTAAAATAGCCATCCTTGTTTTCAATTAATTAAGCTTTAAAGATATAGGCCATTCTTCTATGGTGGTACTAATCTTTTCAATCAGTTTCCATTTAATGATTTGGGCTCGCTTGAGATAAATTCAGGTTCTGGTGAACTTTTTGTATGCCATTAGCTCCAATGCAGTTCATAAAGAATACTCCAAAGAATTCAAGTCGGAACTCGACGAAGGCCAACCTATCCTCTGAACAAAGTCTGACAAATTGGCTTGCAACTAATGTTGGATTGAATTAGCTTCATGGGAGGGTACAGAGCCTTGTTGGAAAATCCACTGCTATCCAGCGAATAAAGTATCACTTAATGCTTAAATCATTGTTTCCAATATGTGATTTTGGACGTCCTTCTAACTTCTGGCGCAAGGTGTATTGTTTTGCCAGTTAAATTTTCTTCCACCGTGATGATCTTCTCATCAGTAAACAGATTATTTTTTGGATCGTATCTCTTGAAAAGATTTCGATATCGCTCCAATCACCATTTACGAAGACGCTCGTTTATATAATGCACTTTTCTTTGACTTTTAGTTAGAGACTATATGTAAGTATTCTCTTTACAGATATTTAAGAAATATTGGTCTGAAGAGATAATATATACATAATTTAATTCTGGAGTACGTCGAATAAAATGTTTGTTTATGTTGATGTTGTATGACATAACAATGACATAAAAAGGAAAATGTCGGTCCTTTTGTATTTTGAAACTGAATGGCTACGGTATTCATACGCATTTCACCAGACGTAAATGACGTCATAGGATTTAGTAAGGTCAAATAAAGGTCAAACGCATTATTCCTCGAAATGGTTTTTCAAAAAGCTAAATTGAAAAAAAGTGAACAATCCCCATTCGGGATTGGTTAGCCACTTTCTACGCCTAGGCACTTTTTAAAAGCCACATTTAGCTACATATCTGTAGCTCGCACAGCAAACACACCACTGCTCATACATACCTGTGTGAATAGTTTTGAATTTATCATATTTTTGATTCCATTGAACAATATGAAATATACATGTAAGTTAAATAAAATAAATATAAAGTAAAATATTCGTTTACCAAAACATATTATTGTAATATTAGGATGCGGTCTGAAACGTATACCGCTTAGGATCGTTAGGGTTACCATTTATACGAGTTATCAGTTCTGTATTTTAATTTTAACCACTCTAATTGTGCCTTCTTATATGTAAAAACGTAAAATCAACTGAAGACCGTTATGACAAATTAAATACATGCTTCCCTAACAGCCGGATATTAAAGCACTTATTAAGTTTCAACTCCGCATATTTTTTTTCGAAGTGCCATTATCTTTAACTAAAATGTGTCCACAAGTATTTATAATGAGATTTGATTATTAAATTATTTATTGATTTATAATAAATGTGAGCCTTGTGTCTCTCGCTTTCATTAAATTTGTCATGTTTAATAAATTAATTCAAGAATGAAAATAAAAACTAAAGTAATGCTCAAAGTATCAATATTTATTTATTATGCAATGTAATGCAAAACTTGACTATGGTTTGTTGTATGCTGGATTTTATTAATATTTTTCGAAGCATTTGATCTGCTCTTTCATTGATTTATATTGTGTGCCATGATCTAGGTCCTGATATAGTCGTAACCAGTCCGCTGCCACTTTAGTTAGGTAATTTTGTATGAAGATGCAATAAAGTATTCTAGTTATCTCAAAGGACTCTAGATAAAGAAGAACTTCACATGAGTTTTATAAATATACATTTTCCTTAGAAGATTATCTTTGAAGGAATGCATTCATGCATTGCAAAGAGGATTTTTGCAATTAAGCAGTGATGTTTTAATACACAACTTAAGTCACGGCTAAATTTAGATATCACAGTAGGAAATGTTTTATATTAATCATCTAAATACATAATGTAAACAAAATTTTGTCAAAAAACTTATTTGGAAAAAATAAACAAGGTATGTAATCTATCTATATAAAATATGTAAGGTGTGTCGAGTTTGTAATATAATAATTGTAAAAATGAGATAAATATCAGGGGCTGATAAGGTTAAGCAGATTTCGAATGGCGGGCTCCAATGTATGGAACCTGCTACCAGCATCAAACGAAATGCATGATATATCATTGGAAAAGCATTTTTGTGTAGAATAAGGTAAACCGTGGCGCTCGTCCCGGTTCACAGTCCCATCGGAATAATCCTACCTTGAAAGTTATTTGATCGTGTATTAGCAGAAGGTGATGTCAGGAGCCTTAAGAACAGACGAGCTTGCATGACAAGAGTTATGAATGTCAAAGAGGCAAGTGAGGTGTGTAAGAATAAGCCTAAATGGCACTCTGTTGTTCGTGCCTACCCCGCAAGGGAACTGGCGTGAAGTTATGTATGTATGTTGAAAGTTATTTATTTTTGATGAGTTTTCTGACACTTTCTATTAAAGTATTTCAGTCTGTGACGTTTTTCTCCATTTTGGTATTATTAATATTATTTATTGCGCCTGAGCATGCCCCACCCCCGCGTTAGCCGCCGGGCTGCTTCAGGGAGCGGGAGAGAGAAATACCCGGTTACTAGCCATCTACTTACTTATACTCAGGGTTAGAAGTAATAATGATAAAAAATTTGTTTGAATATGATGCATCAATGTAAAAATACAAATGTAATGATGTATTTGGTTGTTTTTGTTTATTAGATAAAATAAAACCTAACTTCAAAACTACTGAACTGATTTTGGTATGATTTTCATCGATAAATAGTTTTTTTAACTTAAATTCTGTGCAAAAATCGTCAAAATCAGTCAAACTGAACCGGAGGTATAATTCTTTTTAATTTTGAACTAAAGATCCAGTATTTTCTGAATAGTATATTTCAAAACAGACAATACCTATATACGGGTTTGTTGTCATAGTATTTTTTTAGTCACTTGAAAAAAGCTATCCAACGATGTATGACTCATCTTGATTGGACATGGGTACTAAACGCCCATCGTGTTTTAAATGATAATCGATACAAACCTAGCAAATATCCCGGAACAACACTTAGGATATTTTATCCAAACAAATGACATTGTTTCCGTGGCATAGACGAATAAACCCAAAAAGACGGCGTGACAGTCGCGTTTTTTTATTCCGCCGTTTAGTTTTTAGTAACTTAGCAGATAAGTAAACCATCAAACACTGCGTGACATCCCTATTTTTGCTTTATTCAGTTTGTTCGACCAACTAGAATCGCATCGACTCGAAGAGGCTTATTCTGTCCTTGGTGTCGACACCGGGACTCCGCTGAGCGGAGCGGAAAAATAAAGTAAGCATAAACGTTTGTGAATATTATAACCGAGTGTGAGTTAAGCCGTGTAAAAGAGAGTCAAGAGTACCAAAATACCATATTGATGTTTAGACTGCCAACAAAAGAAAAATATACCTTACTAGGATTAGCCTGCGACTTCGTCCACCTTGGACGGAATAAACTAATTTATACGTGTCCTAACAACTTGACATCACTCCCGGGAAAAACTCCGTGGTATTTCCGGGATATAACATATCACAAATGTTGTGACCGAGAATATTTCCCAACGGGGTGCTTTAAACCTCTCTCGAGAAAATTCCCGAGGGATTTTCGGGATATAAAACGGCAGATTTTAAGTTTGGGAATTTGCTATCGATCAGCGAAAACCACATCGAAATCTACCTAGGAGTTTTTACTTGAATCCCGAACAAATAGACAAACATAAAAAAAATAAACAAAAGACTACACTTTTATAATTGTGTAATATTATAGTATAGTATACTTTTTTAACGGTTTTAAGTGCGGTATTTTCTTTGATTTTTATTCTGAAATTTTGGCCACTTTTTAAGTAGCCGTGGTCAAGGAGAAAAAAAAGAAAAATCAAAACAAATACCGCGCATAAAAACATATTTTTTTATTGCATTAGTTCAGCAGACAGGCCGCCGGTCCACCTGATGGAAAGCGGTTAGCATCGCCTATAGACATTTGTAATAAGGTGATTCCAATATGCTGCCGCTCTCTAAATAAGACTGGAACCTGGCCATTAGAATGCTACATTATCTCGGAATAATATAGGCAGGCTGTATTTATTAATAGAAAAAATTAAGGATCCCTACTAAAACTTCAATAATGTAACTCATCAATCTAAACAAAATATTTGGCGCTAGAATCGGGTTCTACGATTTTGAAGAAATTTTATTTGTGTTTGAGTGTGTCTCGGGTCCCCGGGTGGTTTAGATTTACAATTAGACCCAAAAGCTGGGGTGGCACTAGAATCGGGTTCTAGATTTTTATTTTTTGAAGGCAGGACAACGTCTGCTGAGACAGTAAAAAATAAAATGTTGCACACTTTCTGCGACTAATCTAAGGATGCGACTAACGTAAAGTTTTTCGCGAACTATATATGTGACAATGTGAGACGTTATACCCATAACTTCACAAAAAGTAATACCAAAGATCTCGCAAAATGAAGAAGAAATGTCGAAAAGTAGATCCCGGTATGCGAAGTAGCGGCTCCTAATGCAACCATAATTTTAACAGTAACAATTGATAAATAATTAATGTATGCTCTAACCCCAGAAGACAAAAGAAGATATTTCAGACACTAATAATATATAAAGCGTGTCTATTATTTATACTAATCAATACAGAATTCTCTAACTATAAGTACAGACGAAATAATAATATAAATATGTGATTCAAAAATAGCTTTGGCAGATACAAAATAAAGCTAAAAAAATACCTTCCTTTTCTACGTGACCAGAATGGATAGCGCAATCTAAAGAAACAGAAACAATTTGAAATCAACCCAATTAACACATAATGGGGCTCATAATACTGGTGTGTATGATTCAAACAAAGATATCTAATAAAGGTCGGCAACGCGTATTAATAAAACACAAAGCTATTCATTAAGTTGGCTTGGTCTCGCACTTAATGTTGCCAAGCATAACGGATCTCCTGAAATGTCGCCAAATCATTGTAGACTAATTTGTATTAATGATTTTTAAAATGGTTACCAAATATGTAATAATATACATTTTTATTTCTTAAAAATATTCATAATTGGGTATTCGCCATATATTACAGTAAACTCTAAAATAGTATTCATATAACGGAGCAGGCGTCAAAATGTCTTGTTATCAATTTATTTATAGTTTAAACAATAATTATGCATATATTTATACATTATTATAATATATATACATACATACATACATACATAACTTCACGCCAGTTCCCTTGCGGGGTAGGCACGAACAACAGAGTGCCATTTAGGCTTATTCTTACACACCTCACTTGCCTCTTTGACATTCATAACTCTTGTCATGCACACTCGTCTGTTCTTAAGGCTCCTGACATCACCTTCTGCTAGTACACGATCAATTTGATCATGGAAGGTGTGTCGTGGCCTTCCACGACTTCTGCATCCATCCACATATAATATATATCTCGTTCTTTAATATTCATTACAGAGAAATTAATTGCTATGACATGTGTAATTTCAATCACCCGGACGAAAATGGAAAATTCTACACAAATAATTTAGAAAATCACAAAATTACAGCGATCACGAAACAATAAGGAGACAAACGAGATTGCACCACGACAAATATGCGCACACCCACCATCAGCTGTGCCCGCCTCGCCGGGTTCTATGTCTCAGTCATCAGTGTCGTATGAAGAAATCATGACGTCAACGATCACCGGGACATTGAGCGAAGACGAGGAGGAGTCAGCGCCGCTCGCCCCGCCGCAAAGACCTGTGCGGGGCCGTGGGCGTCCACCATCGGCACGCTTGAAGCCTGCGGGACATATCCCGCGCCCGGCCCTCGCTGTTGGCCTCGGTGGTGTAGTGCACCGCATGAGCTGGACTCAAGAGTTGAATGAGTGCCTACCACTGCGAAGTTACAAACCAACATCTCCAGGGAATCTGTATTACTACTAAGGACTAAGGCAAAATAAGAATAAAATATATTCGATATAAGGTATATTTCTTCAATTTATTTAAAAGATCTATAATAATTTAATGTAAACATTGAAATGCTTTATTTATAAAGTCGTGATTATATGTTTTTGAAACTGGCAACATTACATGCACACACACCAACTCCGACGCGCGGTAACGTGTAATTAGGGGTATCGGCCTCGGTCATTTTCGATAATTCATAATGTATGTTAATTATGGAGGTTCTTTCGCCTCAGGTCAACCCCTCCCCCCTTCAACTCCCGTCCTCATTGGCCCTTTGCAGATACTTGTTTGTATTGTTTATTCCTAATTGTCAGTAAAATTCAAGTTATGGACGTAGGTAACCATGTTTTGAGCGTAGAGCGTATTGTTTGTGTAACAAACAGCATTGGATAGTCTTTTAAAAACGGTTTTCCACTCCAAAACTGCGTTCAACACATTTTCTGGCAAATCTGGTTCTTAAGTTAAAGTCTAACAATTTTTTTAAAATGTAGTAGTAATAAAAATACTTTCCTGTTACATTATCAAACTTATTAAATATTACTTCTAAGAAATACGAATGGAGGAAACTCTTTTGCCGTACAGGCTGTTCGCCTGTGGAACTCCCTCCCCTTGAAAATCAGACAAGCTACATCCATTTGTACATTCAAACACTTGATCACTGACCATTATTTGTCCATTAAATAAAATTTGCTGCAGTGAATGGAATTCTATTATTGTTCACATGTAAGTATATGTAATTTATATTATTATAATCTATTTAATTATGTATATCTATCTATATTAGTTTATTATTGCTATTATTTTCTTTTTTTTCTTTATTACGATTGAATTAGTCTTTTAATTTAGTTAAACTACCAAATATTATTTACTTTTTCTTGTAATATCTCTTTGGACATCGGGTTGCCTTGAAGAAATCGCTATAAGCGATAAGGCCGCCCATTGTTTTAATGGAAATATATTTATATTAAATGTCTAGGTTTAAGTTATGGTGAACAATAAAGAGTTTTCATTCATTTATTCATTCAATGGGTTACTGAGCAAAGGTTTTGTTTGAAATTTGCTTCAGGACCTAGATCATTTTTATACAATTTTTTACATGAAAACAATTAGGTAACTAAACGTGTATGTCAATTATCTAGACATTCTAAACCCTAAAGTCAATCTATACAAATAAAAAAAAATTGAAGTATCCGTTTGTAATGTCAGAATAACAGTTGTTTTACTAAATGCATATGGAAGTATATACGGAACTTATATAAAAAAACATTTTTTTAAATATATTGTCTGTCAGTCTCTTAGTTCCGTCTAATCTTTGAAACGGCTGAACCGATTTTGACGAGACTTTAACTGGCAGATAGCTGATGTTATAAGGAGTAACTTGACTACTGTTAAAATTAGGGTTCCGCAAAAAAAGTTCCACGTGGATGAAATCGCGGGTAATAGCTATTAATAATTATAATATTATTAATTTATTCGTAATTTGTATTTGCAATTCATCCACTGGAGCGCTTAAAAGAGCTAGTTAATATACTTATTCATTACAAGACTTATTCTCCTTACGAGTATTGTAGTTTAGGTTAAAAATTCAATTATACTTACATGTTATATACGGCAAGTGATGTATGACGGAATAGAATAGAACATCAGGTAAACATATTGTACCGTCTCCAAAATGATTGATTTTCCCCATCAAGCAAATGATGAAAAAAATGAATGAATTTTACAACGCTTTATTGGACACTAAGTTTTTCATGCGGTTTCACTAGCGTAAACTTGGACTTTGTATTCCGAGCAAGTTTCAAATTTTTAGGGTTGTAAATATCCAATGTTCGTTTGCCTCACCGCAAAATACTAAATTATAATACCCATACAACAAATTTTGAGAAATCAATTGAATAAGAATCTACGAGGAAAGAAATTAACATAATTGTATTAAGAATCCAAAATAACTTGAATTCAAATTTTATTTTATGTATTACTTGAATTTTACATATGACTTCTCTTGAATTAGCTTTAAATCCATAACATTTTGTTAAGTCTTTCCTTGAGTTCACTTTTAGTTATATTATATATAGCCATTGGACATCATTATGAAAAAGGATAGTGCACGTCCTCGCATCTTCCTTCCACAGGTTCGTCGTCCAATCGTATCTAACATTTTTTTAGTGTCGTCTTGCTCTGTCTTATTTTTCAAGTTTCACAGATTTATTTGGAAATGTTTTATGATTTTATTAACAGGTGGTAATAATGCTTTTTAGCATTTGTTAAGAGATGGAGACACTAGTACAAATAGCAGCAGGACAATAATCTGCTCAGGAGAGTCTCCCAATAGACAGGTGAATGAAAAGTTAAGAAAAAAAGAGAAATCAAAAATAATTGCAGTTTACTTCTTAACATATTATATACATATCGTCGGCGTCAATGCAGGACCTTGTAACTGATGTTTTTGTGATATTATGTTTTGTCAAGTTGTTAGCTGTATTACATGTAACAATTTTGACGAAAAAAACAATAAAGAAAATGTAGTTACAAAGTACTGCACTGACACTGACGGTAACGGTAACGCCAACGACATAAATTATACATAATTTATATTTATTTTTTCATTTTTACTTTTATTTATTTTTAATTTAATTTATATTTTTTTTCACTTAGCAGACAGCATCTCAGTGATGAGATCCGTCCTTCCAAAAATTGTATAATATTGGTTAAAAATGAACACAGTTCAACGGTAACTTTGCTTAGTCCCAGGAGAGGCCTTTCCAAACCATATCGCGATGTAAAACACGCCACTGCCATCTAGTTTAAAATATTTACATTTTATTTGTTTTTTAAATTCATTGCATAGTCTCGACTCCTCTGTACGTTTATTATGTTCTACATAGAATATATTAACACTTATATTTTTAACGAATTCCTTTGCTATAAGATACCGTTCGCATTTATTTGGTAAAGTATCTAAAATGCATGACATGCATGACATGCAATTATATTTACTGAGTACTGTGTTATATTGTAAATTATAATATTTAATTACATAAAATATAGGAATCAAAATTAATACAGTTAGAGCAAAAACTATGTTTTATTTCTGCACTCCTGAAATTTTTAAAGTGATTCAAATTACACTAGTTGTGAACGACATTTGGATATTGGATTGGATGGAGAGAGATAAAATAGTAGCATAGTTCTTGTAAAGCGCGAAAATAGGAGTATTAAAATAGGAAAATACACGCTAATTAGTGTAGGTGCATAGTTGTTAGAGTATCGCTAGTTCAGATCTTGAAAAAACATAGGGGCGTTCATTTCGAATGCGGATTTCAGAACAAAGGCTATATATAAGCTATAAGATTTGTCATCACGACATTTTGTTGGTATCATCAACAAGTATCAGACGCGCATAAGTGATAAATTTTAAAAGTGTGTACACAATGTAGTGTAGTTTTTGTGTGGAATATGACGAAATTTACCTGTACTAATATAAGGAGGTAAAGGTTTGTGAGTTTGTGACGTTGTAGGGGGTAATCTCTGGATCTACTAAACTGATTTTAAAAGCTTTACTATTGGAAAGCTACGTTAACAGGGAGTTTCATAGGCTTTTTAACATGAGGTTATATACCACGGTAGTGGGACGGAGCGCGGGTGAAACCGCGCCGGGCCGCTAGTACCGAATAAAGAGCATTCGCCGATATGTTTTTATTTTATTTGAAGAAAGCTTCTGCTGAATCATATCGATTAATTCGAGAAGATTATAGTGAATATCGTGTGAACACTTGTTTAAGCGTTTCAAATGTGGTGACTTCGATTTTATCGACAAGCAACGTAGAAAACCATTATAGTAATGTGAAGATGTAGAATTGCAAAAGTCCAACAACTATTGCAAAGATAATTCACAAGTACTCGAACAACTCGCGGAGCAATTAGGCGTTAGTCGACAAGCTGTTTCCAAACGGCTATTAAAGGTGGGAAATATTCAGAAGACTGTTAGATGGCAAAAATGCAACACGAAGTCATTTCTCTTCATGACAATGCACCATCACGTACGGCAAAAACAGTTGGCTTCACGGTGGAATCACTCAGCTGGGCAGTTCTCCGCCATGCGTCTTGCTCACCAGACTTGGCACTTTTCGATTACCACATGTTTGCATCGAGAGATCACGACACTTGCTAAGTAGCGCTTTGATTCGTATGAACATATAAAAAATTACTCCATAAATGGTTCACAGCTAAAGGGGACGATTTTTACTGGCGTAATATTGTCAATTTTTCTGAAAACGGGAAAAATGTATAACAAGCGATGAAGCATACTTTAAATAAAGGAATTTTAATATTTTTCTAAATGTATCGTGTATTGTAATAAAAAAATATTCGCTCCCAAAGTAATGAGAATTGTGTCGTCCACATCATACTTTAAGAGTTAACAGGGGTGTTAACTCTTAAAGTATGATGTGGAAATTTTTGAAAGTAATGAAGGTTGTAGACCTCCAAAACTACTTTATATATAAAAACGATGTGCTAAAAACAGTCAATGTTAGTGAAAACTAATTCATTCGTCTGAAGTCACAGACTGTTTTCTTATATGGAACACAAAATCCACTTTGTCTTTATTTTACACAATTTTTATTCTTTCTAATCTAATTGACTATTAATTCTTCACATTTGACTTTATATTGATGCGGTAATAAAACACACCACAATGTCGAAAACGTATACATAGAATCTACATGTTTGATGTATGCATGTACATAAGCCTACATAAGTCTCCACTAAATAACATTTAAAACATATCGACAACACGACAATTTGTTAGCCCTAACAACAATAACACAACAATCGTACAACAATAACCCATTAGACAAGTTGTAGAAATTTTCCGGTTATTTCCGATTCACGGCGATTGTTGCCGAGTCGAACATAGGAAGGGCTATAACTCGGGCCGCGAGCCTCGCCGAGTGGGGTCCATGGCCTACGACCACGGAATGAAATATTTATGGTATATTTGTGGTGTATTTACAGCCTATATAATCTAAGAGATTTATTGAGTGTGGCGTAATTAGCACGAGGTTAGATTTATATGTCGAGTTAGTGGGACCACTTGTAGCGGGTTTTTAATGGCGGATTACTTGCACTAATGAGACATTACATCAAGCCCGACGCCTTTATTGATGACCATCGTATATCTTAACCTTTGGAAGAACTTTTACTAAGACTACTAAATTTTATTATTAATTTTCATATGATAACAATAAGAGTGAAATTTCATTTTTTTAGGTACACTGTACTTCTACCTAAACATACGTCATACTCTTCTATTTGCGACATAATTTATTTAATTGTAATCTTATTAAAATAATCCCAATTAAATTCCGGGTGAAAATTTAGTGAATTTTGATGTGCATAAATAGGCTGTAATAGCAGCATGCAATTTGCTTACGAATTAATTTAAGTATTTTTAGTGTGGCTCACTCAAATGACTTCACCAATGAAATAAGATTTGATTACTTTACAGTTTGCGAACTAATTACAATAATCTTAATCTCACCCATGAGATTAGAGGAGTCACAACGAGAGAGTGAGACAGAACTTTGAAATAAATGATGTTACATTCAGTGTTCGAATACGTGAAATTATGTTGTAGAATATGGCTCTCCTCGATCGGGATGCAATTTGTAGACTTCTTTTTTTTGGAGGGGTGAATTCAAAATCGATGTTTATCTGTCATAAATTAGTATAAACAAGTGGGTTAGGGAGAATGCGCCGGCGCCGCGAGCAGGCGTAAATCACCCGCAACCACTTATTAAGTTGTTACAGCCGCCATGTCGATGGTGTCTGTTGCCCACGCGTGCCCGTGCCTGCGCGCCAAGTCCACGCCCTTGTATTTGAGCTAACTCACAACTTTGTAGACAAGCCTTTAAACAAGCTTGCATTCCAAATAATCCCCCGCTATTATTCGGTAAATGTGCTTGCCTTGGAAATCCGTTTAGTACTTTACCAGACAATTACCTAGATGAATTATGTATGTGCGAGAAAACATATATACGCATAGTTTAAATAAGTATAAAATATAATAGTTTAAAATGTACAAAATGTTTGACGAGTGATTGTTAGGGGGAACGGACAGTATACCCGCCACCTTGTCCAAGATATTTGGCGGGTTTGACACATTGGCTATCTCGATGTATTATTTTATGTCAACGTAATCTATCGTTATGTTTTCCTTCACTATCACAACGTATTGATTGTAAACAATAAACACTTTAGGTCATAAAACGTCCTTACAAGGACAGAGAGCCTACTCGAAATCACCGATTTCGCTCACATGCAGGGCTTGGCAAGAAATGAAAGTACCTGGAGTGGGAACTCCAGATGGCTAAGCGTTTAGTAAATAAAATTGTTGACGCTGACAACTACCATTTATGTCAGCATTTTTGCGGAGCAACGGTTGGCGTGGTTCGATTATCGCGATATGGCGTGGAGACATTTTTTCTGGATCTTTCCCAATAATTTATAATATTCAATTAGCAATTAAGTGAAGTGATTAATCATTTATTTTAATTATTTATAAGGGAAACAATTGGGATTGCGGACTTTTCAGCAAAGGATTGTAAGTAATGTGCATACGAAAAAGCTACCTATATGAAAATACAAACTTTTATTTTTTACAATTCGACGATTTACATTTGTTGGGGTGGTGATATTCATCATAGAGCCGTGTCACTAATTCTATTTTCTAAATGCTTGGCCATCTGGAGTTCCTACTTCGGGTAGTTTCATTTATAGCCAAGCCCTGCCTGCATATGCTATACATTTGAGCGTAATCGATGACGACGAGTAGGCACCTTCTCCTCGTTACTTGCTTTCCAGTCACAATTCAAACCCCCCCATCATTTTAGTCGCAGATTGGCAACATGAATGCGATAACCAGTAAGCTACCACGGCTCCAGATATAAATTTATTGTACATTCTGATCTTTTTATAGTTACATCTAGACAGCTTTACACAAAGATACAACGTGTTCAGTTTAGTACTCTTTTGTTTCATAAGCTATATTGTAGAAACAAACATTTGTATTCAAATAACTTAAATAAAGATTGGTTTATTCATGAAGAACTATGCGAACTTTTACGTTCTCCTTAATATATATATTATCTGAAGTTGCTGTTAGGATAGGTTGCCTTGGATGCCTTCGACTAAGTGTCCGCACTATTGTGCAAGAGTAATATCTGTGAAAGTTGTGTTCCTTTGTATAGATGCAGACAACAATGAGCCATTTCGAATTAGCTATCGATTTATCTGCGAATGGTTTTCACGACCCTATTCTAAATCCACGCCCATCGGCTATGGCCATGCATTGCAACAGCAACACGGCCAATTCTTCATAAATTTTATTCACCTATATTGATGTCTTAGTGGGAATTTACGA
Organism: Dendrolimus kikuchii; assembly: GCA_019925095.2. NCBI lineage: Eukaryota > Metazoa > Arthropoda > Insecta > Lepidoptera > Lasiocampidae > Dendrolimus > Dendrolimus kikuchii. The sequence continues at coordinate 9,244,538 of CM034390.1, read as the reverse complement.
TTCTTTTTGTGGGTTAATAAAACTACTATTCCATCATCGCTTTTGATTGCTTGTGATTCATATTTGGTCATAAACGATACTTCCGCTAGGAATAAAATTTTGAAAAATACTAAAATTTGTATGTAACTAGTTTTATTCATGAAAGTATACTTTTTTTTATTGTATGATTTAAGCAGACGGCCCACCTGATGGAAAACGCTTATCATCGCCTATGGACATTTGCATCACTAAAGGCGTTACAAATGCAGAGCCGCTCTCTAAAGGGAAAGTCGAGCCTGGCTATTAATGCCGGAACACCACTCAAGGTTGTTATGGCGGCATACTCTAGACCAGGGGTGGTAGCCATCCAGTCGGGCAAATACCCTAACACCTGGCTGTGGGGATTTCAACGGCCAAATGGTCATCTGCTAGGGTATTGCCCTACTGGATAGTTAGTACCCCTGCTCTATAGTATACCACCACAACAACCGTATGTTCCGATTATCAGGGTATTTTTGTTTTTTTTTTTATGGTCTTTTGTTTATTTTATTGTTCTTTTTTACTGCCAAATTTATTTCTGATACATACATTTTATTACAATTTTGGGCCTAAACATTCTTCTACTTATTTACTATTTTATATAATGATACTTCTTATTCTACTACATTTCTTGTACTCTACTTCTTTTGTATTTCTTTATTTACTAAGGTATCTATTTATTCTAATATACTTATTTATTATCTTATATATTTATTTGTCTCTTATTTATCAATCATATTTTCATACAGTGCTACTTGCGGTAACATCTCTAGTGCATTTTTGTACATATGTTTATTTATTGACACTATTCTTATTTTATCTATTGTAATGTTCCGGTATTAGTGGCCATGTTCCAGATTCCACTTCGAATCCGGCAGTATTAATGATGTTGCAAATGGCCATAGGCGTCGGTAACCACTCTCAATCAGGTGGTCCGAAAGCCTATCTGATTTTCTTCAGCAACAAAAAACTACTTGATTAAATGCGTTAAAGAACATTAATAAGTACTTTAAAAATTATTCATAGTTGTTTCCACGCCAAACTCGTTTCTACATTTTTTTTTTTTCAGGAAGCTATTACTAGCATCGGTCTCAGTGTTGGCCATTTTATCCGTGACACAAAGTAGTGATTAGGATAGTTTGAAGATATACTTATGTTTAGGTAAATACAATACATGTGTGCTGTCTAACTATGTAGTCATATATAAATTTATTAAGAAACAATTTTCAAATACAACCTCACCTCGGTACAAGCTTCTGTACTCAAAACGTCATCGTTTTAAAGACGTGCTCTAATGAAGAGCCGTTGCGCAAATAAGCGTCATTACGTCACTACAAGAGCACGTCATTACTCGCACACATACGGATGATGTGACGTCATTACTCGGGTTTTTTCGCAATTTGTCGGCTAACATTAATTAAAACACCCCCTTGGTATTAGATTGTAGAGACTTACGTAATACCGGCCCAAAATGGGCCAATAAAATAGCTCTTGTCATTATTACACTTAATTACACTGTAATTCGAGTTTTAGGTATATCGTGTTCAGATAAATTTTTAGATCTCAATAAAAACTAATTCAATACCAACCTCTCCAATTAACTAAATTTAAGGGAGACAGACAACAGAGATAAAAGCTGTTGCAAAAGCAACTTTGTCAAGAGTAACTATTTTATTGTTACCACTTCAGTTAATTTAAAATAATAAGATATATGTATGCCATTTTTTGAAATAAATTTAAAAAAGTCATAAGTAAAATTACTCACTATATTTTTTCACTTTTAAAATATCATTCTTAAAATACTTTTAATAACATGTTGTCTCACAATAATACGATTATTTTTTTTAATGCAGCTGATAGCATTCGTGTGCTGTGCACGATTTGCCATCTACCCAGTGTAGCTTCCATGAATATCATCAAGCAATCTTCAAACAAACCTCTGAACTAAATGCTAAGCCATAAATGTCCTGAGTCTTTGACTAAAGCAAAGAATTTTTTGTAACAGTTCGAAATTGCACATTTCACTAAAAAGCTGAGATTTTTGAACTCCAAACATACAATAATTTGTTAAAAACCAATAATATTATTAAAACCAATATTTTATCCGTGCCGGACCGGAGAAAGAATACAATTTCCTGCGGCCTGTCGTAAGAGGCGACTAAACAACCCACAGCCAGGTGGTAGGGTATTTGCTCGACTGGATGGCGACCACCCCTGGTCTAGAGTATGCCGCCATAACAACCTTGTGTTGTGTTCCGGCATTAGTGACCAGGATCCAGTCTCCTTTAAGAGAGCAGCAGCGCATTTGTAGCACCTTTGGTGTTGCAAATGTCCATAGGCGATGGTAACCGCTTTCCATCAAGTGGGCCGTATGCCTGTGTGCTGAACTCCTGCAATAAAAAAAATATTTATATAGTAATTGAAAGAATATAAGTATAAAATATCTTGATAATTGGTTTATTACGGTGAAGCAGAAAAATAATCAATTAAACATACATACAGATCTTATCGGTCTTATTCATAAAGAGTTAGAGTAAGTTTAAACGCTTCTTTATGATTCTTAAAAAAGCTTTCAAACTTCGTTTAACTTTTTATGAATAAGATCGTTGCTCTTTTATGTGGATTTAACAAAAATTTCTATAACTTTTACTATAAATTTATTCACAGCTGTTTATAAGTAAATTGTTCATTCCCCCTAAGACTGTCATCACAAGCTAATATTATTAATATAAGAATTCGTTATTAACTTAGAAAAATATTAATTTAGTCAAGAATTTTAATAAAGTGAAGTTTGTTTACATTAATACTTGTTTCTGAGCTTACTTTGGTTGAGCGGCATTGGGCGCGATGTACCGTCTGCTTTGCACGTCGTCATTTCCTCGAAAGTAATTCAAATGGAATCGTGTGTGCTGTTATTAAATATTTCATAACTCACCTTGGCCCCCCGGCCCCGGGCTCCGCGTCTCACCGTCACGACCCCCACCCCCGGCGACCGCATATTAAAGTCATAAAAAAGGGTTGTTTGATCTATCCCCTAAAACAATTTACATATCTCAGCTCAGGCCGCCGCTAAATTATTTAATTAAGAGAGGCATAAGTTTTTATTATTTTAATATGTCGGGTATAAAATTGTGTTAATGGAACAATGCCGCCATTGTGTACTGAATTTTAACCCTCGAAAGTGGTGAGATTACGAGCATCGACTTAAATATACGAAACTGAAAGTGCCTCTTCATTTGGCTGATAATATTAATTACTGGATTGAGTTAATAATAAATAACTCGATCGTACATATATCCCTTAAAAAAATTAAAATTATTTCTTTAATTGAAATTTTTTAAGTTACTCATAGAAAAAATCTGTATTTGTTGAAATTATCTATATTTCAATATTTGTACATTACGTAGTAACATATTGTTAACAAATATTTATTTAAAACAATGTTTTATCTGTATTTTACTAATATGTACTTAATAAAAACATATGTAGCAAATTTTATCGAAATCGGTTTATATTCAAGGAAAAGTCTATAATAATATTCTAAAATTCTAAAAATTCCCGTGTCTGTACATTGAGGCTATTTAAAAAAACAACTGAAATACACTATATAAGCGATAGAGAACACGTTGCAATTTTTTTTTAGATTTCTTGTCTGTCGGTTTTGTTTGTTTGGGATTCACATAAAAACTACTTGACCGATTTCGATGCAGTTTTCGCTGATCGACAGCAAATTCTTAGCAAACTGCTACTTTTTATCCTGGGAATCTCGAGGGAATATTTCTGGGAAAGATTTAAAATGGCCAGATTAAAACATAATCGAATTCTAATGTGATTTTTCATGGATCGATAGTAAATTGTATGTAATAAAAGTGTGATTTTTTTATATCGGGACTCTTGCGGGAATTTTCCCGAGAGTGGTTTGTAGTTGTTGTACTGTACACAAATTAGCTTATTCTAACCCAGTTTTCATTAAAAGAATAGCTTACATTCTTTGTTCAATGCTGCGATACTTTGTGTCCCGGGAATCCCGCGGAAATTTTCCCGGGAATGGTATAAATTAGTTAGATTGCATAAATATTAGCTGATTTAGATACGATTTCACTAGAGCGATGGCTTAGGTATTTTTTCAAATAAATTACCGCGCTTTAAACCGTTAAAACGTAGTTTTATTACGTCGTTTTTCTTTTTGCAAGATTCAATACTTTATATTCTTTCTGGTAATCCCGCGAAAAATTTCCTGGGCGTGTTTTAAAGTGGGTATTATTATACATAAAAATTAGCTGATTCTGATCCGATCGATACTAAAATAGTATAATTCGGGGCTTTTTATATTTTTTCTACGATATTAGGACTTGCTTAATATAACAGTTTCTACATTTATTACACATCTTTAGTTGAACAGATGTAGTTATTGATGCCTTTAGTAATATTACTTATTCCGGGGTTTTTACGGGAATTTTAAGAATTTGTGTATTTTCATCCTAAAAATCTGTTGCCCTGCTGAAAATATCTTTTGAATTTAAATACGGGCAAAACAACTGTAATATACGTTACCTGTCAAGCAAGGACGAAGTCACGGTCCTAGTAAGTAAATGAAAGCAAATAACTAGACAGTATATAACAATTTTAGTCTATGCTATCAGTTAAGTAATAGGTACTTAAATATAAACAATACATTTGATTCCAGTTGATTAAATATAAGAAAAACACATAATTAATTCCTTCATATCATAGTGGCATGTTTCTAATTATACCATTTCAGTAAACATGAGTATAGACCCAGTAGACTTATTTTTTAAATGTTCGCTTCATACACATAATTGTAGACAGATTGTAGAGAGAATTTATAATTGAATATTTGTGTGTGATTATTATAATTTGATTCCATTTAGATCGTTCTTAAATTATCTTATAAAGATCTTACTTTTAATTACTTATTCATAATCGTAACTACCTAAGTAAATGTTATTTTCTCCAAAGTGGACATTTATAACATACAAAATTCCGATTCAGCACTAGTCACGAAAAGTGTGTACTCCTAGTATTATTTCACTTTGTACAATGTCCTAGAGACATGTTGGTGGGACAAGTGTGGTATTACAGTAAGCTGCGGCGGGTAATAAACATTAGGCACAATAAAAAGCCGACTTGTGTCGCGTGAAATGTCGCGGTGCACTGCAGCCCTCGGCTTTAACCCTGTTCGAGGTATTTAAATAGTCCGGTAATGAAAAGTGCTCCGAATACTCGATTACAACGAATTCCAGTCTTGGTAGATGTGCTAAATGAGTTAACCGCGACCTTTTTCAACAAAATTATTAATTTATAATAAATGAAAAATACGTTTTGACAAAGCATCTGAAAAGTGAAATTTTAGTATGTTGTTAATGCGAGGGACGTTAGGAGACATAGCCCCCCCACAGGATAGACTAGGCGTGTTGCTGGGAAGTTTCTTTCGCCGTTTCTTCTCTCCCAGCCATAACACGTTACGAAACGGCAGTAAGATAGCGTAGGCCGCCGCGAACCGCCGATCCCGGCCCGCCGGGATCCTTCCCCTCGGGCTTTATATTACCCGTCGCCCGTTCTCAATTAGTGCTTTGTGTCGCCCTATGGTGGGCATCATTAAATTCATCCCCCTCTCATGGCAACAGTCCAGCTGAGGTAAAACTCCTTAGGGAGCTCCCTCGAGCAAGTTGCCCCCCCGGGCTCGAGCGCCTTCGCTTCGCGAAGGCACTCGCCCCAAAAACCCCGGTAAAGTTGTAAGGTCTTCGGACCAACAACATAAAGTCAAGTCCAATAAAAAAAAAACAAATTATAATTTCGGCTTGTACTACAGCAGCCCTTGTACTACAGCAACCTTGTATTATTTTTATGACGTAGATTCTGTGTTAGTAGAGAGTATGGTGTTTTTTGAAATAACATAAATAATACACTTTTATTTTTTTCAATTGTATTACTGTAGTATTACGGTAGTGTAAAGTTTAAAATATACAATGTATATTTTTTTTTGTAGTATTTTAATTTATTTAAATTTTAATATTTTGTAGTATCTAGCTCGATATGGGGGTCGTTAGCAGACTAATGTTATAATTTTAATATAAGCCTATAAGCGTTCTACTTGGATCTTGGAATTGCACTACTACTGCCATTAGAAATTTCATATATGTACACTACTACTAACGCAATAATTTATTTGTCTGATCGCACTTTAGTGCTATATATTTAGGTGGGAGTATCGTCACCCCGGTATGTAACTGTAGCCGCCTACCGGATGGTTGTTTTTGACCACCCCAGGTTAATGAGAGTATTTTTATGTGCTCTCACAATAAGGAATGCAAATTTAGCGCTGGTTACCAGCGCGTTACAGTCGCCATTGTTTTAATGCCGTCGGTTAAGCAACCCTCGAACGTTTATACCTTTTAATACATTAACCCCCGGCTGAATAACGTGAGACTTTAGGACTTTGGCTTTTGTTTCATTTGTTTTTATTAAAATAGCCAGCCGTATGCGCAGGTACGTATGAGTGTCATGGGGACGTACGGGCGAGATAAGGGTTAGCTCTTCTTTATGACTTAAAACATTGTTATTGTTATATGTTAATATTTTGATAAATACGCATTTTATATATACGTCCTTCTTCTACTGCTGGATCTGGGGCACCCTAATTTAGAAAGATAGACTCTATAATCGCCATGATTAGGCAAGCCATGTCTTGACTTTTCCAAAAAAAAAAATAATATCTCAATATCAACATTAATTATTACTAATTAATTAGTTTAATTAGTTTTCACGGGCCATAAAAATGGCCCGGACTTTTAAAGGGCTTGCTTGGGGCCATAGAAAGGCCAACACTCAGAGGCCGCTTGGCAAATTTGATGTATATGTGGCGTGACACTGACCGGCGATTATCCCTATCTATACAATATAGTAATGCATCCAAGGAGAAGCCCCTGTTAGTGTAGGACTATTGTAGGAAATGAGAAAAAAAGGACCGGGCTATTGGGATGAACTGTTAGTGGAACTAGGGATCTGGGTCTATGGGAACTATGGCGTCTGGCCGTCACAATGTTCGGGGAACATAGATAAAATGGGCAGGCGGTTACTCGCTACTCCCTGCATGAGCCCCAAAAACATGCCGTACAAATTGGCGAGGGGCGACATGGGTATGAGTGGTTCAGGGGTGTCGCGAGGAGGACAGGTTGCAGGTTCACCGAGGCTGCTTCTGACGTGATGCCATTTATCACTTCCACCCTTGGAACTTGAATCCTACCTCTAGCGATCTCTACTACATGCCGGCTGGCTAAGGCAAGCACGGACGGAGGTGGGGGCCTTGCCTTGCCGCCGCCCCCCCCCCTGCCCCCCCCCTCCAAGACGGGTACAATATGTCGCTACTTACGTAAGGCTTCGCGGTGTATAATTATTATTAATAACAATTAATTTCATAATAAATCCATAAATAGACTATTATTTATTTGATGAATCAATAAGGAATTTTGAACATTTATTTCAATAACTTGTAATGTACCTACAAGTAACTAAAAATTTACTAAGAAATATCTGTTAGCTGAAATACAATAATTTTCGAATATTGTATTTTTCTATGTTAAATAATAATGAATTATTCAAAACTACGTGTTGTTTTATAATATAAATCGCCGCGACGCCGGTTCAATTTCAAGTTCTGAATTTTTCGTGTAGATGTGTGTTGACAAATAAGCCTGTATGTGTGTATATTTCAGTACACACGAGATTTGTGTACGAAATAAAACTTCGTTACGACATATCATATTTATATGTTTATATCGCATTATCATATTTATATGTTTATAGTCATTAAAGTTACAATACAGTTTCTGCCATTCTGCTAAACGCACACGTTTAAATTTACCAGAATAGGGTAACCAACTTTTTCCAATCGGTGCGCGGCTGTTAGAGTTCTCAAAAGCCTCGAGGCAGGTTCAATTACGGGAGTCCGCAGTGCAGCCAATAATTGGCACCAGGGCCGCGACAAAGCGCCCACAATGGGCCCTGATTAATTTCCGAACTACACCCGAATTCTAACTAGCAAACACGCGACGAACGCTCCATGAAACCGGCAAGGGAAAATTACTTCGTCGATGTTTTGCACTACGGACGACTGCGGGCTATCGACAGATGTATGCGTTCAGAATACGGAGAGCTAAAGCCCGACTGCACTTCTATGTGCACTTTATTGTCTTCGCGATGTTAACTTGCCTTTGTATTGAGATTGATAAACTCTAATTAGCATGTCTAAGCTTCTTAAAGCAAATAGTGTTATGTAATACATGCTTAGCTTAGTTATTAATCGATAATAGGGTAGCTGACAATAAATCAATTGAAACACATTTTTTTGTTAAATATGTTTTCGCAGGATTCGTCGATCAAGAATTTGTCAAGTATGCTTGAATGAATGTTCAAGTTTTATAAAAATGGTCAAGAAAATAGGTAGTAGAGAATATTGGCTCCTAAAATTACGCCACAGCTAAATTGTAGCTTTTTGTTTGAAAGAAACAGCGTTGTTCTTGTGGCAGCTCGAAAAGTCATATTTTTCTACAATATTAACATTTTTCAAATAAATAATATTCTTGCATAGAAACATGATGATTGACGATAACGAAGTATTTTAACGAACGCTCGTTTATAAGTAAATTTTAGTTATTATTTTAAAATGTGTGCCACCAGCACTATTTTATACCAAACCAAAAATAGAAATTTATTTAAAATTATATCAACATGAACTATCAAAGTAGGTAATCATATTTCCTATCAAATGGTGAAATCAAATGTGAAAAATCTAAATCAACAGGGGTTTTCAAATAGTAAGATACAAACCTAAAATTTAACTATACCTAAACAACCATAACAGAAACTCAATAAGTAGTTGTAACTGTTAATCTCGATTGTAAGAAACACGATGCACAAAGGCCGAGCTGGATCGTGTTAATTGAATCTCGACTATCTGATTATGCAATAGTGGGCCAGCGAGAGTGGGTGCCAGCTGAGAAGGAAATTAAACGTCATTCGGTCACTTTCTTAGAGGGAACAATGCTCAGCTATTAACAATTCTTGTCTACTAATCTGCAGACGAGATTAATTAACTGTGCAACCTCGACAGAAAATATTTTCATAATGAGATTCATTAGTAGCTAGTATTCATTATTTATCAGCTAGAATGTCGGTTATATGCAATTAATTAAACCCGTTCACTTTTATAATCCTTTTATATGAACGAAACTCATAGATGAACTGATTGTATAGATATTCCAAAAATGCACTAGTAACTTAGTTTTTTGAGTAGCAGCGAATTGGTAGCACCTTTGGTGCAAATGTCCATAGACGATGGTAACCGCTTTCCATCAGGTGGGCCGTCTGCCTGTCTGCTAAACTCATGCAATAAAAAAAACGTCTTGTGCTGTGGGCACCAATATGTTACATGGCTAAGCTATTACGGTCTTATTCATATTGAGTTATAGTAAATTTCTAGACTTTTTTATGGTTGTTAAAGATGCCTACACACTTACTTTAACTCAATATGAATAAAACCGTTATTCTTTAGATTAAATTAATATTTTGTATTGATGACTAGAGCCAACATCACTAAGCTAACTAATGTACAGAGTTCTGAGCAACGCACCAAGCGCTGCGAATCTGTACATTGCAGGAAATTAAACGCCAACACCCGCCAGCCGCCTGTTGTCTATACCCGCTCAATTACGCTGCATTGGTTACTCTATGCCCGATATGAACTACTTTATAATGTTCTATATCTAAGATTTAATTAATAACATGTAGGTAACTGCTTTAAACTTTGTCATCGTAATTTGTGCATACAAAAGTATCATTATTATGTTTCTTGTAGGACAAATGAATGTTCTCAACGGTGATCATTGGTTTATATAGCTCAGTTTTATGTCTTGCTTATCAGAGAGTTTTAGGAAGAATTTCTCAATAACCTTGTCATTTATAAAGTAATTAAAGAACAATTTGTGTAGAATGACGCCAAACGATGGGCGCTAGCTCAAAATCCGCCTTTAAATAGAATAGTGTTTGAATGACGTGACGACGCGTTGCGTCCAACCGTTTAATTTCCTGCGCCGCCGCCACAGATTGTACAAGTCCGGCTGTCCAGAAGAACAGCACCAACAGTTGTGTTCTAAGTTTGTTTTACTCGGACTAAATTAGGTGTCCAGGCGTAATTACACGTTAACTCCATTGTACTTTTAGAAACTGGTTAGTCGACTTAATTTTAACTTCGATTACTTATTCTATACAATGAGAAACAAGTGGCCGTCGAGTCGAACTTCTAAACGGAAATTACAAAGTGGAAAAAAATCGCAATATTAATATAGCATATAATAAACACCCGCGACTCCCACAGGCAACAAGTATACCAAATTGTGAATGTCTATTTATTAGTTCCTAATAAAGATATAGAAATCGAAATCCGATCATAATGATTCTTTCTTTACCTTAATTTATAAATATAGGAACGCTAAAAATTGGGTACTTCTATCTAGTTCTAAATTAATAAGTCAGTGATGACCGACACAGACGTTGGTCTTTCTAGTGCATTAAAGCCATGTTTAGCATCATGGCAGCCACTTCTGTATATATCACTGAAATGTTAGGTACATATCACTTTCAATGTCTGTTTAAATACTCATCCATACTTGCAGTTTTCCCCCATTAGTCTACGATTGAATATTGCTAAATTGCAATTTTATAATAATTGGCCGTGCCGAAAATAGTGCAATGGCGTGCGTGGTATCAGCGTGCATCTAGCGCGTGTTAGCACGGCGTGTTCTTGGGGCACGTTCCGGCCGACGAGTCCTCGTGCCAATTAGACGCCCGCTGTATTACCAGCTAATGGCCCATTGACACTCACTTACACCGCCCTCCGATAGCACTCTGGTATCTCGACTTATTACTTATTAGACGACTTATTTGATGTATGGTCACTGCAACAAGAATCTGCAATACATATGAATAATTGGTGCTACCATACTTTGCCCCATTACTGGACTCGGGTGACCCTATTTATTAGGAAAATGGTCACTAAACCCACCACACTTACCTAACGGTTTCTTGTGTTTGTACATTAAGACAGAAAGACTACTTAAACTACATGCTCCTCAGCCAGGATTCGATACTAAGTATTTGCAATGAGGCGCAATTGCATTAGCCAGTAGGTTAACACTAAAATCACGGCCGGTTAAAATCTTGTTTTTGTATTTGCTTTTGCTACAGAAGGATATATCCTTCTGTTCATGTTTATAGCAATTATTAGTCCGGTAACACAAAGCTTTCTCAAATTCAAATGTAAGAGGTCATTTCAATTTTAAGGAACCATTTCGCGGAGAAAGCTGGTCACCGGAAACAGGTTTAATAAGTAAAATCAAAGTTGGCTTTCAGCACGCGAGGAGCGATGCCCCTCGATCGCTCGTCGGTCGAACGTTTCGCGTTAATTAATTGGGTATTTTCACACGTCAACGGCTAGATCTCTCCAAATAGATCGGCGCGCGCGGCCCTTAATTAGCTATATCTGCGCGACCGATCGGCTGTGCGGGCGCGTACTCCGCCACGCCAATTTGGCGCTAGCCCCGCTTCGGAATAGCGACAGATAAACCAACTAGAATGCTCGGTAATAACCTCATTATGAAATATACAAAGGCTTCTTCTGCTCCTACGATTACAAGATTACTTTCTATTTTATGTGAGCCCGACGACTTTTAGCGCTAACTAAGCACAAAAACATCTATACATATTTGAACTTCTAGAGCTTATTACAAAATGGTTTACCTTTCTTTCAAGACTTATATAATCGGCGATAGATATACAAAATAATGCTTCAAGATCTGAGTATTGGTCATCTTGTGCGGGTACTTTTTAGTTAAACTGGCTAGTGTCAGGATTTAAAAACACATCTCTGTCCCCAAAAAAAGCTAAATAACGTGTAACTCACGTGCTATATAATGTTGTTGCAATCAGGAAATCTAAAACCGAAGATAAAGGTGAAAAAGGCCTTGAACGCGACTGGGATGACTGTCGTTTGTGTAGTGTCCGTTCGTTAAATGATACCCGTACTTTCAATTATTTATAACAAATTAAATATATAATCGTTAATAAAATTGTTACTTATTATAACGTAATTGAGTGCCGGCGTTGATTGTGAATGACAAGCGACGTGCGAGTCACACGTGTTCAATGTTCACGTTACCCCATTCTCTACGCTCTCCACAGATTGATGGCTGTCAGGAAACAATTATCTTTTTGTCGGCAATGCAATATACACCGCTAATTACAATAAGTGATCATTGATTTTTTTAATTATGCCACCCATTCAGGCGTCGATCAATGCGGCTAATAGTTGCCAGTCAGCGCTTTTAATAACACCCATCGCTAAATAAGAATGTTCTTAGTTTCGCTGTCGCGGAATTCCTATTATTAAACCGAGATGTTCAATCGCCTTTTATGGTGCTTTAAATGAACCATAGATTAATTTATCCGCTCTTACAAATGTAAACATATCGTAAACATTGTAACCGTGCAGAGCACAAAAACTTAACAACTGTTAAATGCGAATTTTAATGTCTTGGGCAAAGAAAACGTACATGCAATATGACTTCAGCGAGCTGTAACCTGTTTTATGTTGGATAAGCGTACACGTTGCATTCCATTTATAAAACTCGAGAGATGTGCAGTCGGCATCGGCAGTATAGAGCGGGTATCGCACGGTGCCTGAGGAACGCAGGGCGCAGGAGAGACGGGGACGGGATGCAGCAGGTCGCATGCATCCCGCCCCGTGAGAAACGAATGTTCCCGGCCTCTAATTACGTTTTATGCTATATCGCCATTTAATTAGCAACATGGTTCCCATTCCGAAACATTAATTAATATTTTCATCAGTGTTCTCTGTATTTAACTGTGCTTTTATTGCTCCCTCGAGATTTTAATAAAGATTCTCGACCACCCTCGGTTGTGTATTGTGCCGTTCGAAAAATGTTATTATTACATATTTATTACAGTTTTGTCGAGGGCGAATGATTTGATTTGAGCTTTTGATCGACAACTCTAAAATTTATTCATATAAAACGTGTGTGTGTGAAGTTACACTCAGTAGAAGTGAAACTTCAGAGAATACACGAACAGATAATTCTTCTCTATCTTTTATAATATAAATAAATACATTTAGCCTACATCCGTCAACATATTATAATTCAAAATAAAGTTCTTAAGAATCATTTTCACTGGTTTAGTCTAAAAAAAATAATCAGTTTTATTTCGGTACAAATTAGACTTATGTTTAATCATCGGTCTTATTGACTGTCTAATCTGTGCTGCACAATGTAAAACTCGTATCTCTTTCTCTCGCAGGCTTAGTCCTATAGAGATTTATATGTTTATCTCTTTTTAGTGTAGCTTTTTCGTTTCATCGAGTTTCAAATCACAATGATTCGAAAGAAGTTTCACTTCAAAAATGCAGTATTTTGCAAAAACTAGTACTTGATTTGTACTTGTATATGTAGATATAGCTATAGTTACCTTCTTAGTTTTAGTGTTCGTACATTTATCTTTGTTTGGTTTTTTTTTACAGTTATTGAATGAACTGATTATTAAATGTTGTACTAAATATGTTTTTACATGCTATTACAAAAAAAAAAAAATTAAAACCATAAAATCAAATAAATATCGCGAAATACGAATGCTTTTCTGTGAGTATGCAAAGTTAAAACTATTATAAAAAGGTTGTTATAATATTATGTATTGTTACAACTTAGCCCCCCGACAAAGACAAATTCCACGAAGCACGGTATTACCTGTCGGCATTTGAACCAGTTGTAATACCTGTTAGATTGTCTTCTTTTGTTTACTTATTTATTGGTTATTGTGGAAAACAGCCTATTGTACTCGTTTATGGCCGTTTGCAGGCATAATTAGTCAGGTGTGCGGTTTATGATTTCTAGGAAATGAAGTGGACGATACGGGCCGGACACACTTGTACTTGTGAAGTATAAAACGATGGCAGGATGAAGAGAGGAGGCAGTCCAGCGATAATCGCTAGCGAAACAAGACGTGTGTACATTCGATAATCGATATACCGACGGACTTTGCGCGTGTTATTTAATCGTGCATTACGTTTGTACTGGTTTTGTCCAGTTATATTTGTATCTGTGTTATACGTGTTTGTATAGTTTTAATAAATTCTATAGTAATTCCAACGGCGTTTTAATTCGAGTCGTGTAACTCGTAACAGTACTGGTTGTGTCCAGTTATATTTGTATCTGTGTTATACGTGTTTGTATAGTTTTAATAAATTCTATAGTAATTCCAACGGCGTTTTAATTCGAGTCGTGTAACTCGTAACAGTACTGGTTGTGTCCAGTTATATTTGTATCTGTGTTATACGTGTTTGTATAGTTTTAATAAATTCTATAGTAATTCCAACGGCACTTAATTCGAGTCTTGTAACTCGTAACAGTATTATAGAGAAATGAGAATTATTTACCTGTTATAGTTTCTAGGACTAAGGACATACACATCCGAATTTAATACTCAAGTGAAACCTCGCAAAATATTCCCAAGGCATATAATTTTGATGCTTTTTGCAGCAATGAAAATATCATCGCGTCTTTTATTCGACGGGCGCATAAGAAATTGACGTCTCGATTAAGGTGAGGTGGGCTTGTGAATTTACCAGATAAGGTGAACAATTAATTCAATGGTATCGAGTAATTGTAGAACAATATATACTTCCCAATAAAATTGAAGTTCTGTCTGTTTATGAGTCCAAAATTATTTGTGCAGGCCTGTCGTAAGAGGCGACAAAACAACCCACAACCAGGTGGTAGGGTATTTCTCCATGTGGATGGCTATCATCCCTAGTATGGCACCAAAACAACCTATAGTTATATTCGCGTATTAGCAGCTTGCTCCAGCCTCTTATACTATCGTCCGTATAACGTTTTTATCTTGCCAAATATGTAAGGAATTTATGGGGATATGTTGCTTCTTTCCTTTTATTGTGTCTTTGTTTTACTGAGTATGCACTGTTTGCTACAACTCCATTAACTCTTTGAAAGTAATTTTGTAAGATTCTTCTGTATAAAACTGATAAAAAACATAAATTGAATAAGCATTATAAATAAAAACAATTTTTAGCTAGACGTGTTACTGGAGATTTTCTTGCCGCTTCTTCTCTTTAACAGCAATAACACGTTGCGAAGCGGTGTACATAGAATAGAAAGTACATTTAAATATTTTAACTTATATGTATGACCTTCAAAAAGTGTTCTCCGGTGGAATTCATTTTGAATAAAAACTTTTGAATTTAAATTTGAATATTGCAATAGTAGCCAGGTTCCGGTCCCCCCTTTGACGCCGACAGCACCCTTAGTAACGTAAATATCCATAGGTGACGGTAACCACTTTCCTTCAGATGGACCGCCAGCTTGTTTACTGAACTTCAGCAATAAACAAAATATATAATGCCTAATCATAAATTAAGAAAAAAAAGAGGAAAGGCCAGCGCGACAATTCACAGATGAAATTAAGGAAAAAATGGGTATGGTGTCACAAAGAAGTAAAACAGCTGGCCCGTAATAGAGAAGATTGGAGGAGGCTCAACCGAGAAGAGCACTTAAATAATACATAGAACCATAAATTATAGTTAATAGCTTTTGTCTGGTGTGTTGTTCAGAAATATCAATACAAAGCTTATGCAAACGGACAGGCGGGCATAGCTAGTATTAAATAAATGATCCAGTTATACATCGACGACTTGCATCTAGCAGCTGCCGTCACAATGACGTTATGATTGTAACGTCTCTTTTACCAGACATCGTGACACATTGCGCTTATTAATGAGTAGTAATCAACATGATACACAACTCGCATCTACCCTTTATTCTTTGCCTTATTTGCATAATTGGAATCGATGAAATTCCTGCTATTCCGCGATGTTTAAGGTCCGAGAGCGTGAGAACGGCCCTCCGAGGCAACTAATTACACCGAATGTGGCTTGGGTCTTCGCTTAATTAGAGACAGAGTGTTTCAACCCTCTTAATTAATACTTGTGCCTAGAAGGCCCTCATGCTTACCTCGACTGTTTTGTTTGAATTGTTAATTCGTGATAAAACATGAGTGCGTATTGTGTTAACATTATAATTAAATGCTAAAAAAACTATTATACAATTTCTTGGCCCTTTTATGTAAGCGTTCCTTTACAATTATACGTACCTATTAAGTATTTGCATAATTTCTATTTATATTCATGTATACATGCAAAACAGAGACATTGGTCAAATACTTTGTATCGTATAAGGGACAAATACTTTGTCAAATAAATATACAAAGCATTTGTTCGTTGGTTTAAATTAAATCACGCAAGTGACTTTGATCGCTTACATTTGGAATTCGTTAAACGCATATAGGTAAGGTATTATATCATCTTTGAGAAGTTTTTGCGTTTGTAGTAGTGGTCTACGGCCAGCACATAAATAAATAAAATAACTATTTTTTTTATTATTTTCATAGACAGGTACTTAATATTAAACATATATTAATATATTAATATTAAACATAATTTTAATATTAAATTGTTGGTCCCTGTTCTGAAGAATGACATTTGTTTTCTGATAACACCTTTCCGGTGGGAGTCAATGATATTCCGGTTGATTTAGCAACTAATTGAGCGGGAGTCATAATACTGCTCGGATTGCTATTGCACTCGTTTTTGAAATATTTGTACAAATTATACAAAACTTCTTTAGTTTGGGAAGTCAAAGGCTCACCTCGACTATGTTTCAACATCGGAACCATTTTTAATTAACAAATTTAATATAAAATAATAATAATTAGCAACAAATTATAACACTGAACAAATACATAACAAGAATTAACAAATAAAATCAATAAATTCATTGATTATCAAACTAAAACCAAATAGTCAGACTCACAGCAATTGCCAATTTAAATAATAATTATTTATTTGACTTTCATCATTACTTGATTCTAAATATATTTTCTTCTTCAAAATGTAACGAGCCTCTTTTTGCTGATTGTACAAGGAATTTTTAAATCTCAAGTTTAGAATTCCTGTAAATAAATATACAAATCCTACTATAAACGTAAAAATTTTCTCGAAGCTTATTTACCTGTATTATCTTATGTATCGCAATAGACTTCCTACATAATAATCTATAATATTATAACATTCTAAAAATACCGTGTCTGTACATTGAACCTATTTAAAAAAAACAACTGGAATAGGCTATATAAACGACGGAGAACACGAAACATTTTTTTAGATTTCTTTTCTGTTTGTTCGGGATTCACGTAAAAACTACTCGGCCGATTTCGATGCGATTTTCGCTAATCGACAGCAAATTAGGTTAGGTTTAAAATTTGCGCTACTTTTCATTCTGGGAATCTCGCGGGACTTTTTCTGGGAATTAGGTACTTAAAATGGCCAGATTAAAAAAATCCAACATGAGCTTTACACTGATCAATAGCAAATTTTATGTAATAAAATGTGTGATTTTCTATATCGAGAATCCTTCGAGAATTTTCCCGGGAGCAGTTTGTAATTGTTCGAATGCATAAAAATTAGCTTATTCCGACATAGTTTTCACTAAAACGATAGCTTACATACTTCTTACATTCTCGTTTTTCTGTCCCGGGAATCCCGCGGGAATTTCAAGTCAAGCTTCTATATAAACTGATTGTAGGATCTTTTAAACATCATATTTTTCGAACCTCTGAACGCCATTATAATATCGAGGGTTCCAAGGTTATTTGTTTTAAGCGACATTTGCGAAATTGTGTCGATAGAGGAGTTTGAAGTTTCAATGACCCACAAAAAGACTTCATTAATAAACTACATAGTATATTTAAAAAAGAAAAAAATCTGTAGTTTTTAGTTGGAAACCAGGTTCACTATAATTCCTTAAGTTTGAGACATTAGGATGCTAGATAACCATCAAGTCAATTCTGTCACAAAATGTCGCTTAAAACAAATAGCCTTCCACCCCTCGATATGGATGCGGCAAGTAATACAACGAATTGCGTCCACAAATACGAATATTAGTTAACCACGTTACGATCCTGTGAAGCTGTTTCCTTATTATTATTTATACCAGAACAAAAAGAATATATGTAAAACTCTATAAAATAACTCGGACAAGTGGATATCAAGCACAAAGGGTCCCGTGTATGTGACGTAAATCTACTGTTCTTCTTTGACTACGGAACTGTAAACAATATATCTAATCATAATATCAAATACACCTGTGAAAAATATTCAACAACACACATTCGTCTAAACAAGTTTTTAAAAATATTTCTTACTTCAATTTTTTCCAAAATTTTTATCTCATAGTCTAAAAGTTACAGGTAGGACACATTTTTGGAAGCTCATATCTCTTCATCAATTGACTTACATAAAAAAGATGAAGAACATTGTTAATATTTTTTAAGATCTAACGATACCCCACTTAATATGTACATTGAGAAAAAACGTCATCCTTTAATTACTTGATTTAATTGTTATGAATGTGTAGCATCATATGGACTGCATCTACCTATCAAACTTCATCAAAGCAAGGTACATCCAAAAGTTTCTGAGAAAAATGGTTGTAACATACAATAACAGACGGATATAACGATTTTATGTGGCTTCCGTTTTTGCCAAAATGACTACGGAACACTAAAAATCAACGAGTATAAATTAAGATATATATTCAAAAAGGTAAACACCTGATCGGGTAGGAGTGAGCGTAGGTGATAATGGTAATATAGTGACTGGACCGAGAAACGCTTTTTGTACAACAGTCTTTGTTATGTGACATCTTTATTCTGTGGACGCGAATGAAGACATAATTTTTGGGTTGATTCAGGTATTCATTCAAATTGTGTTTATTGGAATAGGAAATCTGTTTATAGACCAAGTCATATATTTGATCGGAATATTTCTATATATTTTTTTTAGTGTTCCGTAGTCGTTTTAACAACAACGAAACTCTTGTAAGACCGTCAAGTTCATGTCTCTGTCTGTCTTTCTATGTCACAGAGATTTTTCTCTAAAACTAATGAACCTATACAAACGTAATTTAACATGATGTATTCTACATATATGTGTGCCGCTACACAATGCTGTAGTCCGATTATGAAATAAAATAAAATTAGGGGTGGCTGCTATACCTACTTGTAACTGAGGGACAAAAAAAGTCTTTTATTATGTGTACAGATGGAATCGTTTTAAAAATCCAAAGGAATTTTGTTATTGAAATAGGATATACCTAAATATACAATAAGAATTTTTCCAAAATACTAATAACTTTTTTAAAAACTAATAATACCGCTTTAGTTTTCATAAATATCGGCCCCAAGATTCCTTTGAGTATTTTGCGTTATTTCTTATATTTCAGGGTTGGCCCATAAAGACACACGTGTAAAATTCATTCTGTATGTTAAGATGATAGAGCTCAAAATACTTTTAAATAAAATTGATCTTAATTTAATATGATTTGTTAATAATTTTTTTAGATCTGAGTTTTCGATTAAATGTTTATTAGGAGACAAATGAGAAAAACATTGGACGTTCATCACTTCTACGAAACTGTTCATTGTGCGTGGACTGAAACGGGGTTTTATGCATTTTAATTATAACGTTAAATTATAACTCAATTATTGGGTAAGAATCTTTTCATCAAGGATCCTGCAGTCAATTTGTTTTAAACAAAATGACTACGGAACAAAAAAACAATCCGTTCAATCACTTCAGCTGCAAATCCGGATGACATGGAAATTGTAAACTCTATTTACGACATGTCAGTGTAAAGTCGTAAATGTAAAATTGTTCTCGACTGTAGGTAATGGCACACTTAATGTGTTTGTGGCTGGACGATACATATTGCCTAACTGCGACGCCGCGAGTGTGCAGGCGAAGGACATGACTCTTCGATTAACATAAAATCGAGGTGGACACTAGTGCCATGCGTGGGCGACCGCCATTGCACATTAGCGATGGTCGATTCCGATATGTTTAAACAATGAAAAGAATCGCAGTCTATCCGAAATTACAATAGAATGTGCAAATGATTCGTTCCACAACTAAACAGTCGAGATGTATTCCGAATGTTTCAAATCGGCTTATCAGACTCTTCGATTAAGATCGAGGTGAACACTAGTGTCCTCCCTCAGTGGACTATCGCCCTTGCACATGAGCAATGACCGATTACAAGATTTTTAAACAATTGAAATAATTAAAATCGCCTTAAAAATACAATTGACTCTTTTCACAACATTGGTCATTTGGAATCGATTATGTTCAGCCAACAGATGAGAACAGCGGTGACTCTCACTCGGTCTCGGTGATTTATCGGCACGTATGTTGATTACGACGTCTAAGTCAAATTCGAAACCATCAGCTGCGAGGAAAAACCAACGATTCTTATCGAGATGTTTGAACAATCGACTTGAACGTTTTGTCATCCCGCATCGCTATTTTACACACACACACATATATATATATATATATATATATATATATATATATATATATATATATATATATATATATATATATATATTTTATTGCAGGAGTTCAGCAGGCAGGCAGACGGCCCACTTGATGGAAAGCGGTTACCATCGTCTATGGACATTTGCAACATCAAAGGTGCTACAAATGCGGTGCTGCTCTCTTAAGGGACACTAGAACCTGGTCATGGTATCCAATCTAAATAATAATATCCATCCCCTCCTACATAATCTTATTTCTACAAGGCTTTATACCATAATTATAGCAATATTACCGTTATAATCACTTAAATGATTTCGTGACCACTAAACCGCATTTAGTCAGTTATCCATCGTTCGACTGGTGTTGCAACTCAGTTAAAAAATAATTAGCAGTTAGACGACCTCGCGAGTGGCGGCCCAGCTGCGGATAGAAACCGCATAAGAACTATTAAACGCGACGGCCTTTTTTCAAGGTGAAGTGTTATTTACGCACACCCCTCTCTTTGGGAACCGCTGCAGCATGGGGTACCTCAACTACACTGAAACAACCCGGTGTTTTTCTGTTGCTCATGGACTAGAGACCCACGTATAAATAAGGGTATAGCCATCGCCGCGACCCTAGCTGATATGGGAGCATCTATAACTAAGGGTAGGGTACTCTTTATACGCCGAAAATAATTAAAGGTGCCTGGTACCCCAGATCACATTCATGTTAAAGAAGTTCGCAAGGAACATCTTTGCACCTGTATTCAACGGCTTTGGTGTAGATGAGGGCTTTAGTTGTCTTCGAGGACCGTCACCCGAATTGCGACGGCCTATGTTGCGTGTCGTAAGTCATGTATGAGTATATGAAATAAGAAACCTTTTTTCATAACAAATGTTTAGTTTGCTTACTTTAGTTAATACTAATCAATTACTTTTGATAGAATTAATAGTTCACATTCAATTAGCTGATTACCGCAGGATATTAATGCAAACCAAGCAACATAGTTAAGTATCATCTACAGGATAGAGGTTCAATTAATTTACTTGTTCAATTTAAATAGTGGTTTACAGTGTAGTACGATACGGACTGACATGTTTGATGCTGAGTACCGATGCGACGCACTGATAACATTCCGGTTCAGGTATATCGAACACGAAATTCTTGGCGTGGTCTCGCCACAACCACGCTGTGATTCGATCTAGACGTATGTTTGAATGTGAGGAATTCAGGGAGGATTGATTGGAGCTCGTCATCCGTCCAGGCTGCAAATCTAGTCTTTAGACATGATCTGACCGCGCAGTGTGCATTCCGGTGCTCGACGTGGCTTATTCGACGAGAGTTCTCGTCATCGGACGATTGGATCGTGACAGAGAATTCGTCGGTCGGCTGCCGGTGGAATGCGAGCGGTAATTGATTTGTCCTGTGTAATCGACAAGGTACGGGATTGACAGGAGGATATCGAGAAATCACGGTAGCTGATTGTAAAGACTTGTTCAACTTTTTTGATCCAACATCCTGTTTTCTCTGTTTCCATGATGTCACAGCCAACACTGAATATATTTGCAAATAACTGGTGTAAAATTATGACTCACTGTTTAGCGTTTTGTAAAATAAGCGCAAATAATTAAGTTTTTATTTTTATTATATATTTTTATCTCAACTTACGAGTATTTATATTCTGTGTATATTTTTTTATTCTCCGGCATTTCGTTTTGACTGGAGCATCGCTAAATGTATATTTGTTGTATTTGACAACATTTCGGGATATTCCCGCACTATTTGCATTTGCGATGTAATGCCAAATCGCATAATGTCTGTCCTTGTGACAAGACTTAGGTGTACACGTAACACAATCATATTTCATTATTCAAATAACGTGTAATGTTTGATCGCTTATTATTATCCTTCCATAATTACAACATACTTTTCGAAAAACAGTTAAACATCGAAAGCAATTAGTTACACAATATATTTTAAAGTAAGGATGTCAATGAAGCAAGTACATACATGTAATAACATGTACATACTTAAATTAACATTAAAGATTAATAAATCTTAAACGTATTTATCTTGCCAAGTATGTAAGGAATTTATAGAGATATGTTGCAGTATAAAATTTTAGTACGTCATGTCATTATTATAGCTACAATAATATTTTTCTTTCCTTTTATTATGTATTTGTCCTACTGAGTATGCTTGCTACAACTCCTTTAATTCTTCGAAAAGTCATTGTGTAACATATTGTTGTACAAAATTTACTAAAAAAAAGTTGGAGTTAATCAATTTTAGCTAGACGTATTGCTGGGGAATTTCTTGGCGCTTCGTCTCCTTACCAGCATTAACACATTACAAGGTTGTGTACATAGACTAGGAAGTAAAATTAAATTTTAACTTATATGTAAGACCTTCAAAAAGTGTTCTCCAGTGGAACTTATTTTGAATAAAAACTTTTGAATTTGAATTTTAAAAAATATCGTAAATAATCAAACTCTTTTTGTTTATTTGTACTTGTAAAAGGCCCCTTTAAATAAACTAGGTAATTCGGTATTTGACAGTAAAATCACCTGGGACATTTTTTATCAACACACAAACGTCATAGCCCCCTTGTTTTGTATTGATTTTGTATTGTACTGACTTCTGACGTCACAATTTTAGCGAGTCAAGTGGCTTTTTAATCATTGCTTAAACTATAATTAAAATTATTTCTATAATAAACATTTAAAAATAAGATAATAACATGATATTTTGACGCCTACTCTTTTTATGAATATTAATTTTAGAATGTACATATGTGTCAAATACCCAATTTTAATTAATTTTAAGGTTACTTTTTTTTTATAACACAGTGTATATGTAATTGCTTACTTATAGATACAGCTATCATATTTCATGCGCTTATGGATTTACAAAAATGTATAGAGAAAATTATCTTACAAGTGCGTCACATATCCTGATGCGCCACTGTCCTCACACAACCCTTGGCAGCGACCGTGCGCAGGTCGTCTGTCAACCACCACTTTCCATTAGATGGGACGTCAGCCTATTTCCTGTACGCCAGCAGTTAAAAAAGGCGTCCGACAATACGCTTGCAACTCGGTCTCCAATACATAACTCGTCTGTTTCATCGGCTATCAGTCCTGCTACTTAATTATCTAACAGGCCCACTGCCGATTCGGTAAAATTATTATAATTACTGTTGTAGCAGGTATAGATAGGTACTTATTCTTATATTACCATTTAAATAATGTAAGTAAATACGATGACGCGTTTTCGATTCAGGAGACAATCGATTTCTAAACTTTAATTTTTTCAACAGTTACTAAGTATCCCTGTGCATTTCTTACGTCTGCTTGTTACTTTTAAACAACAAAGTATTTCTGTTATTGACTATATGTTGATAATTGTAATTATTAATTATTATTTAAATGTATACAGCTATATGTTTTCGATAAATAAATATTTTTATTTTCAATTATTATATCTTGCTTATTATTGCTATGCCAAGACACAAATGCAAATTCTGAAACGTATATTAAGTTTAACATTAGAATAAAATAAACATATTATTATTAATAACAATATTTATTTTAACTTTTTAATAGTCACGTAATTTATTTTTGTCAATTTAATTCAGCTGACGTTTCGTGATTTCAATAAGACTAAAAAGCTACTATCGGCTTTATTAAAACGGAATTAAACGAAAATAGCGTGCCGAAGTGGCTTGAAAGTTGAAACGTTGTCAACGGTGTGCAGTTTGCCATCGTCTGTCAGTTATGAGATATTTGATTCAATAGAGAGAGCGATTCGTCGCACGCTATCCACGGAACTGGTTCTTCACGGTATCTGCGAAGCCAAATAAAATTAATATTCATAGCCGTTGTATTTATTGGCTTTCAATTAGTATAATCTTAATGGAGCATTAACATACGCGCGGGCGACGCGTCGGAGCATTACCATAGCGGTTGGGGGTTGCCAACTGTATCGTCATTTTCTTTTTAGGGGCACGCAGTGGCCTATTTCAAACATTTAATTAAAAGGATTTGTCACCTGTCATATTATATTACTCATTTATGATGAAAGTTAATCATTACATAGTATAAAACGAAATGGCTTTTCGCGTCTGTCTACATATCCGTTAGCTCCTCTTAAATCACGCAAAGGGTTTTTAAGATGTTTTCACCATCTGTTAGGGAAATTTTCACTGAAGGTTTATATATACCAGGTGTGCCCGGCAGACGTTGTCCTGCCCTTAAAAAACAAAAACTAGAACTAGATTGCAGCGCCATCTACCGGGACCAAATGTTAATCTAAACTATTCTCGTATGCACTTGAACAAACAAAAAATTTCATCAAAATCTGTCCCACCATTTAGGAGGAGATTAGGGCGCTGTCTACCGGGTTCAACCGTGAATCTAAACTATATCTGAACCCATTTGAACATACACACACTAAATCATTTCACCTAAATTCTGGTATCCGATTGCAGCGCCATCTACCTGGTTAAAATTTGAATCTAAACCATCCCGGGACCCACTTGAACACACACATAAATAATTGACCTACATCCTGAAACCCAATTGCAGCGCCATCTAAGTGGTTCTAATTTTAATCTAAACCATTCCGGGATCCACTTGAACATACACAAAAATAATGTCACCTAAATCCTGGAACCCGATTGCAGCGCCATCTACCTGGTTCAAATTTGAATCTAAACCATCCCAGAATCCACTTGAACATAGTATACAAAAATAATTTTACCTAAATCTTGAAATCCGATTGGAGCGTCACCTACCTGGTTCAAATTTCAATCTAAACCATCCCGGGACCCACTTGAACAAACAAAAATAATTCACTTAAATCCTGGAACCCAATTACAGCGCGACCTACCTGGTTCAAATTTCAATTTAAAGCATCCCGGGACCCACTTGAACGCACACAAAAATAATTTCACTTAAATTCTGGAAACCGATTGCAGCGCAACTTACCTGGTTCAATTGTGAATCTACACCATTCCGGGACCAATTTGATCACTCGCAAAAAAATTCATCAAAATCGGTTTAATCGTTTAGGAAGACTTCAGTGACATACACACAAACAGAAGAATTTGATATATAAAGATTTTTGAGTCATAAACCCTTGCGGGCGGAATAGCCTATTAAAGTTTCATTAGAATCTGATCATTCCTTTGGAACACATTTAGGCCGAACATACAAACATTGATTTTTATTTGTATAGATATACAGATTTTATAAGCCAGAAACCCTTTTGGGCATCCTCAGAACACTTTACCAAAGTTTTACCATAATCTGATCAATGGTTTAGGAATGCTTATTGAACAAACATATAAAATTGATATTAATTTATATAGATTTTTTTAAACCTATTCGGGCGTCCTCAGAACAACCTACCAAAGTTTCATCCTAATCTGATCAATGGTTTAGGAGCCCATCGAAGACAAACATACAAATATTGATTTTATTTATAAGATATAGAAACATGATTAGGTTTTTATGGAAGTAAAATTAACCTACTTCACAGTATTTGAAATTCTAGTACAATTATATAACACAAAAATGGGTAAAATAAATTTCTTAAACAACACGAGTCACGTCCAAGACTTCATAGATAACTTCTCATTTGGCATATGTTAGAAATACCACCTCTCTGAACGGAAGGGCTTCTTGCTGGAGAATGTATTTCTCAAGTATCGTACGATTAGATATCTTCTAGGTAAGTGTGCTTCATCCTGGACCTTCTCTTAACATATGCAGACGAGATCGTGGTCAAACACCAACATAATAAGAACCGAAAATCTTTCTCTTTTACCTGCTCAACGATTTCTCTTGCTAATTACTTGCTTGAAGCTCAGGTCATTTGAGCAAGGATCCAGTTCGATTTTAGCAGAGGGCTGCTGTATTCGGGGGTTACAGTGGATCTTTACCTCTGTTGTACGTACATATACCCCTGGGTTGTACCAATCTTACACACTAGGACGTCACGGTGCCGTAACTCTGTTATAGACCCCGTGGTGTTCTTACAAAGAGTATTATCGTCGGTGCGCAGGTTAGGTTTAGTGGGTAGTTCTTCGGCTCTCTCCTCGGTGAGATACCATACGAAATTCCCACATGCACTCGTGCTGGCGGCATTAGGCGCTGCAGTTGGCCTCACGCCGTATCCCTGGCCCGAGTGTGTCGCAAGAAAAGACATTCCTTGCGTTAACAAATAAAAAGATCCAGTTCGATTTTTAAAAATAATTATATTCAATGAATCAAAATAGTAAAATTTATAATCAATATTGAATTTAGAACTTTTTTTTTAACAAGTCTACGGACTCCAGTTCCATACACCCTTTTTTACAACTTAATTTCGAAGAAAGTTTTTAGAATTTATACACGGTTCTTGGTTATTTTTGTTTTTGTGTGTGACATTTATTAAATGACATTTGAGTTGTGGGGTACCTTACAAATAACTTAGAATTTAGAACTTTCAAAGTGTAACTTATTCATGTATTATAAATAAGCCGGCAATTAGTAAATTTTAATATGCACTGTATCATTTAATTAATTACTTGTAAAATGAATCTATAGAAATTATCACAAACTCACAAACTATTAATTATTTATGGTAATGCAGCAGAAAGCAATATCTTACTCATATAATAAAATAATTACCTACATGAATAAAAAAAAACTTAGATTTATGTCTTCTAACGTCTAGAAAACCAGACTTTCTAATTTAATTAACACAGATCAATATTTGTGTGTGTCTGTTTTATTGCCATTTAAGACGCTTTAAATGATTATGCAAATAAGCCGTTAATTCCACGAAGCAAATATTTGTTTCCTACTTCATTATTATGAAAGTGGGTAAATTATTTCTTAGAACAGAGCAGGGACATAGAGAACATTAATTCGAATGTATATTGAGTAGTAACTTTGATTTTTGTATCAAAATGTCTAGTTTTTTTGTAAATAGATTGGGGTATGATTTTCCAGAACTTGATGTGTGCCTCTTAGTAATCAAGTAAGTAATAGGGGTGCGGACATAATTTTACATAAAATTTGCTATCGGTCGCTAAAAAACCCGCATTGGAATTAGATTTTCTTTTTCAATATGGCCATTTCAAATAATACCCATAAAATGCCCGGGGGATTCCCGGGATAAAAAGTAACGCAGATTTGAAGTCTAAAAATTAAGCTGTCGATCAGCCAAAACCGCATCGCAATCGGCCCAGCAGTTTTTAAGTGAATCCCGAACAAACAGATAAGAAATCTAAAAATTCATCGTATTCTCCTTCGTTTATACAGTCTATTTCAGTTGCTTTTTTTAACAGATTCAATGTACATGTTTAGAATTTTATAATATTACAATCATAACTTTTTAAATATCATATTAAAAATAATATTAGTTACTTTTCAAACAATAATTAATATGCTATTTGACTCCTTATACTTGTACCTACTTCTAACGTAGTTTTCCATAAGTAGGTTTCCTCGAAAGAAACCCATGATACCACGACGTTCTGCAAGTTTATAGAAAGTACTATCCGCAAGAATTAACTTGAGACCTAAGTGGAATGTGCTCCTCCCCGCCTTCTTACCGCTCTCGCCATCGCGACCCCCGCCTTCTTACCGCTCTCGCCATCGACGCGTCAGTACTTCGCGCTTACGTCATCTGAGCGAAATCTCAAGTTAACTGTGGCGGGTTGTATCTCAATTGATTTGACAGTCCGCTCCCCTATTATCACAACATTAAAACTGCGCGAATCATCCTGCGTGATACATGCAGTTCTAATTAACCTCGATCCTTTCGAAAAAGTGCATATATGGAGAAACCGGTGATCTAAGCTGGCAACATTGGTCGCGGAAGGCTCGCTGCCGATGACCTCCGCGGACCGGTTCCCGCGGCTGCCTCCCCCCGCGCGCACCCCACCGCCTTCGTCCCGCGAGACGTTTCATTACGTTATTATTATATTAAATGCTATAATACACATTGTAGGCATTAGTCCGTCGAGACGTCGTCCTAAGAAAGGGTAATGTATGGCCCACGTAGCCAGTTCCCAGTTCGCTTGCTTTTATTTGAAAGTCTTGAGGATTAGCGCGGTGATCTTTATGGCCGTTTTGAATGGTGGATTGTTCCATAGCGAGGATTTTTTCCTTTTATTATTATTGGTTTCTTAGTATTAACTTGGATGGAGGTAAAGTATTGTGTACAGCACGACCGAGGTGCTTGGAAATACCTACTGGCTTAAAGTGCAGAAACATGCGACTCGTTTAAATAATTCGAAAGAGCTGACTTAGGCACGAATTCTATGTGGGTGCGAATAAATTACAATTATATATTCAGAAATCTTAAAAAGTGTGTGTAAACAATGTGTTCTTAATTAAATTAGATGTGAATACGTCTTTAATATAGTATTTCTTATATTGAAGTGAAACTTCTTTAGAATCGTTCTGATTTGAAACTCGATGAAAAAAAGCGATATTTAATCATTTAAACACTATGCTCATAGAGTTGAAAATATTTTGAAGTTTGAAGTTCATAAATAAAATTGAAACTAGAGCCGTTGTTTCCTATTTTAGTTGTCATAAGCCTCTCGTGTCATTTGTTCAAAGTGAAAACATGGAATCTTAATAATAATAATAAGTGTTATACTATATAAATTGTTTTTTAATTTTGCATTAAAATATAGAATATTTTTGAGCTTGGTAAAAAATATTATAAAAATAATAAACCTTATAATTATCTTAATACTTCTCTCTATATTTATCTCTCGAAGGTGAGACGGTACTTCAAATCTGACCAGCTGTTAGTGTTGTACAAAACACAAGTACGAGCATGTATGGAGTACTGCTCTCGCCTTTGGGATGGCTCAGCCAAATATCAACTCGAAGCACTAGATTCGATTGAGCGGAGAGCTAGGAGGCTGGTTGGCAACGACCAGCTTTTTTTGAACATCGACGCAGGGTTGCCAGCTTATCGGTTTTCTATCGGATTCACTTTGGAGAGTGTGCAGCTGAGCTCTTCGATCTGATTCCGCCATCTCCCTTCCATCGTCGGACAACCAGACGAACCGACATGCGGCATTGATATAAGGTGGATACTCCACCTATAAGAACGAAGCTCTTTGCATCTAGCTTCATCATACGTACTGCAAAGGAGTGGAACTCATTGCCGGAGTCTGTCTTTCCCGATACTTATAACCTGGGTGTTTTCAAGTCCCGTGTGAATAGGTACCTTCTAAGTAAGCGTGCTCCATCCTAGATCATATCTTTTTTTTTTTGAGACGAGGGAAAATGCTTAACCGATTTACGCACAAACTGGGCCGTTGCTAGGGGAACGACACGCGTCGGTCGGGGGCGATAACACTGCAGCAATAGTATGCTCTTGGCAGTGCTCCGTCCGCGATCGACGTCACAGAATAGTGTGGAAGACTCCGAGCGTTGCTACACGAGCGAGCAACCCCAATACCCACTAAAAACCCCCTCCTCCCTGTCGACCCTGCGCTTTTGTTTGTGTTGGAAAGGCTGAGATTTAGAACATAGTTACGCCCAGTCGATCCAGCGCAATAAAGTGCCTGGAGTGTGTCCTGGGAGAACACACCCCACTTCGTTGTGCGGGGGTAGAAGGTCCTTTGCTCTCCTAGCAAGCTAAAGGCCCCCCGCGGTAAACGGAACCTAACTCAGGGAGGGAAGTAATGCGCGTACCTGCCTCTCCGGGTGCCAGCTGAAGGCCGGCGACCTCGAGAAGACGCATTAGCACGCGCTGCAGGACTTCTCTCCCTATCGCGTTCTGCGGCCTCCTTGAGTGACATTACTGTCTCACAAAAAGTAACCGCAGCCCCCCAATTAAACAGACCAAGTCGCAGAGCGAATCGACCGGACCTATGTGCGTCTCAAGTTCGAAACGCTGCGGCGCCCATGCGGCGCACTCGACTAGCGTGTGTAACGCCGTGTCGGGCGCGCCGCACTGGCGGCAGTCCGGGGAAGGCAAGCAGCCCACAATGCGATACAGATACTTATCGAAACATCCGTGTCCGGTAAGTATCTGCGTCGTCCTGAAGGTCAGGGTGCCGCTGGTGCGGTTGACCCATTCCATCAGCTGTGGCCTGATTGCATCCACCGTGTAGCCGCCATAGGCCGCAGGGTTGTCGAGCTCTTGAGACCAGTCGGCGATCATGGAGGCGGTTTCCCGCTTCCTGATCGCCTCGATTTCGACCTGACAGAAGGTCAGGCCTCTAGCTAGGGCATCCTGCCGGGTGCGACGCACCTCTGTCAGGACGTTCGCCTGGAGATGCCAGGGCGGATCGCCTGCCAGGGGAGTGGCCGCCGTCCGCGACACTGTGCGATACCTCCGTATGGTCCTCACGGCCAGAACCTGCTGCGCCCGGTGCAGCAGGGTTCTGTTGTGGCGGTGAAGTGCAGTGGACCAGACGGGTGCACCGTACAGCGCCATACTCCTCAGGATGCCAGAGTAAAGTGTCCGCGTCGCACCTCCCGGGCCCCCCACGTTAGGAAGCTGCCTCTAGAGTGCGCCCGCGGATTTGACGAGTTTGGGAACTAGCTGCTCAAAGTGCGCTTTGAACAGCCATTTCCCATCGAGAACTAGCCCCAGATATTTCATCTGGGGCCCTACTCTAATGGCCACCCCTTGGACCGAAACGGTCAAGTCCGCAGGGGGATTGCAAAATTTTCTATGGAACATGATGGCCTCCGTTTTCGCGGGGGAGACCCGCAAGCCCAGCCTAGCTATTCGATCTACGACAATCGCCAACCTGGCGTTGGCGACGTCCACGGATTCCGCAAATGACGCAGCGCGTGCCGTGAGTAGGGTGTCGTCCGCAAAGCAGATCAGCCCTACCCCGGGCAGGACCGGAAATCCTAGATCATATCTTCGCTCAACATAGGGCAAGATTGTGGTCAAACGCGAACCTATACTAAATTAAAAAAAGGCTATTTTTCTAAAGTTTCACATCTGCTGTGTGTAAATTGCACACACACATAAATTTTTTATTGCTGTTTATCTCGAAGACTTTAACTAGTTTATATCGGTGAGACCTAGCACGCATAAAATCTGTAACAATCTACAGAATTCAAAGTCGATGCGATCCGAATCCGATAGGATAAATTAATTCCGTAGTGCGCGCGCTTCTGTGGAGCTCTATAAACTGGAACAGTTTTTGCAATAAAAAAATCGCTGGCTGAATTTAGATCCGGTGCGGACGTGGTGCGCGCGTTTCTCCTAATCTTAATATTATTTATACTTTATTTGTTGAATTTACATTGCCATAAATTAAGTAATTACATTTCTTTTCGCAAGTCTTCTCTCTGCTTTTAAATTTTGTCGTATTGGCATTTGTAATTTGTTTACGTGTCTATGCGTGTTAGGTATGTATGTCTATGCGCATCAGACGATATATGCCTAAAAAATACTAAAATGCAGGCTATATAGAGCGTTTAACCTGTTCATATCTAAAACAGCATCAACGGTGCTTTTAAAAATTGATATTTAGGTACCAAGGACTGTTGCTGTGCAAATGTCATACCAATTTTACTATTTCAATCTCTTGGCATTGCAAACATATTCAAAGTACGATTCCTTTGCGATAGTGTCAAGGGTTCGTATTCTACTAAATATACAATATCTTCTCGGTATCGACGCGGCAGAATAATAGTAGAAAAAAAATGCTATTACCATCAACAGAAATGGCGTTAGCCGAAATAAATATTGTTACGAGTTGCAGGGACTCGAATTAAAATGCCGTTGGAGTTATTATAGAATTTATTAGAACTATACAAACACGTATAATACAGGTACAAATATAACTGAACACAACTAGTCCAAACGTTATGCACGGTTTAATAACACGCGCAAAGTCCGTCACTAAATAGTTTACTGAATGTACACAAGTCTTGCTCCGCTTGTGGTTTTCGCTCGACTGCCGATCTCTCCATTGGGCCATTGCTTTATATTGCACCGATACAATATGTTTGCCCGACCGCGTGGACCGAATTTCTTAGAATCAATCCGACACACCTGGCTAATGACTGCCATAAACGATTACAATACACAATGGGCTGTTTTCTAATCACAAAATTTTAAACACAAAGTAAACAAAATAGCTCCAAATGCGGAAAGGTAATAAAGTGTGTTTTTATGGTATGCAGGTGTGAATCCACTATTGTCGGCATGTAGGTCGTAACAATATTAAAAATCTACCAAAAATTTTAAACATGTTTCACGATTTTCGCTTATAAATTTATAGAGTGGCGTTCCATGGGCACGCCATTGGATTTAACAGAATACCGAAATTAGGCAAATCTGCGATTAAGACGTTAGTGTCCGGTAATTGTGACGAGAAAGTAAAGCAGAATTGAGCCCCTGGGTAATGCATTTGTCGATTTTCGGCTAATTGCAATTCGATTTGGTATTAAACCAATTCTTTGCACTCTACCAATGCGTAGAGCCGCTAAACCGTTAACTTTTTAACTCCATAAATATTGTTATATATATATATATATATATATATATATATAGGTAATAAACTACGTGCCAATATTAATATGATATTTTCTTTATAAACAAAAATTAATCAACAGGCTAAAAATATATGAAAAAGATTCCTTTCTATGTCTGAAATAATTAACTTATATTGAAATAAAGACATCACTTTAAAATTCAATAAACTTAAACGCTTAAGTGTCGATTACATGGTTTGAAACTGTAACTAAAAAATACTACTTACCAAACAATAGCTATTAATCCTTTTCAGCGTTTTTTGGACATTTTTTGTACAATGTTTATTAGAAGTACACACACGTAATTCACAGTACCTTATAGGTACAACCGAATACAACAAAACCGAACCGTAGGGCAGAAAATCATTATCACATAAATCTCGCAAATTTCGTCGTTATAAGATACTCGCTCCAAAAGTGCACTAAGTAACGCTTCCTTCGCAGTCAGAACAGGACTGGCGCATTGCCCAACTGACCGACCCTCATCCATTTGTAAATTTGACATGGCCTCCTAGCAACATGCCGCCCACTGGTTCTTGAAATCTTTAAATGGTCAGCGTAATGGTTGCCACGAATTCGCATGAAATACCAACAGAGGAAAGAAGGTTTTATGACGTCTTATAATGGCGTGAACAAAGAGATTAGCGCGAACAATAGATCACTCAAATTCAAAGTGGTAATAAGACAACTGCAAAGGATTAGTATCGGCTTACAACAAATAAGAAAATATGACACATCTGCCTATTTAGTACTTTCATTTTTTTGATTGCATGGTTTCAACACTGGCAGACGGCCCACCTAATGGAAAGCGGTTACCATCCCCTATGGACATTTGTAGCATCTAGATAGTACCAATGTGCTGCCGCTCTCTAAACGGACACCGAAACCTTGCCACTAATGCCAGAACACAACTCAAGGTTGTTATGACGGCGTGCTCTAAAGTTTAGATCAGAGGTAGTACCCGTCCAGACGGGCAAATATCCTACCACTTGGCTGTGGGTTGTTTCGTCGCCTCTTTTAACCGTGTTTAACGAGTTTAACTATAAATATAAAGAAGAAAAATGAACACTAAAATATATTTGCTTAGATAAATCAATGGACCTATGATTAATTGACTACTAAGACTATAATGCAGCGACTGCTGTCAGTGGTGACCCGGATTCTTATTAAATTAAACGTATAAATAACATTTCCAGATAGCATGTCACCGAGATTCAATCTAATTATAGACATTGTCCTGTGATGGTGCGGAGCGGACAATTCTTTAGAATAAAACACGCCACATATCGTATTACATCAAGCGGTGCACTTGATCATGCTGTTGTCTCAACCCTTTTTGTATGTTTTATGATCAGCTTTATTTTTATTCGAACCGCATCGACCGCACCGCTTAGCGTGCACCGCAAAACCAGGGCTTAAAATGAATTAGCCTTTACTATCCCTAAGCACCGTTCCAACAAACCATCACAAAATCAATATTTCACATTTATCTTCACCTGCGGTGAGAATCTACTTTCCAACTGCTAAGTATGCTATAAGATAAACCCGACCATAGCGTCATAACTTTCATTAACGTCAACTAAATCTCGCATGTTATTACACATATTCCCTTTAAGTCGATGTTCGGAACTTATTAGAGCAGTCGTTAAACTAAGTAGACTCTGGGAGCATAAATCGAGTTGGCACGTCGAAATATCAGTGGTAATAGAACGGGGTGGAGTGCGTGCGCCGACGCTATGCCCCGGCCGACCAATTTATTCGTCGGGACGTCAGATTTCGAGAGGCTCGTTACGAGTAAGCCTCCAATTAGACTTATCCCTAATTAAGAGATGCCAATAAATTACCCTCCATCACAGGCTAACGAAGACGCGCCGCACTAATAACGCTAATTGATTTTGAGTAATGAGCTCGAGTTTTGATGGAGCCGATTGGGGGTGCGTGGGATCGATCGGGACTCGTGCCTCTAGTGTCGATACAACACCACTACACTCCGACGGTGCCCCTGTCAGTCTCCAACAGGGGAGCGGACAGTCTCATCAACTGAGATAATTTATTAAAACTTACAGAACGTTACTTATACCTACGTATGATGTCATAAGTAGGTACATGTAAAAGGACTCAAATAGCGCGTTCATTATTGTTTGGAAGGTAATATAAATTATTTATATCATGATATTGTAATAGTTTTTTTTTTAACACTTTATAAATAAACTAAATTTAATCATTTAAACCACTAATAAAATTAAAGAATACAATGCAAGAAAACTTAACTTATTTGTATCGTATTCTACTCATAGTCCCTCAAGACTATAAGTAGAATACTGAGCCCAGATCACCGTCTTCTATGGGTAAGGTGCCCAGAAGGCTGGCTACGTTTCCTCGCTGGATCGCCATACTGATCCGTTGGCCGAGGTAAGCACCAGCCCTCTGATCACCCGAAGAGTCAATTGTAATAGTTAGACGAAAAGAGGTTATTTTAACGCCTGTTCTTTTAACATAACTCATTTTTTTTTCATTTTCATAAATTGAAACTACTTATGTATAAGACTCGTGATACTAAATTTTGTGCAATACTGTATTTAGTTCAAATAAATTAAAAAAAAAATAACAACTTGTGTCCGCACCCCTATTGAGACACGGCGATCTAATTTTAGTAATTGTATTTAACCTATAAACATTCACTTTCCTTTCTCCCTAAATTAATTGTTTTGACTATAAACAGACGGGACAACATTCACAAGGAAAGTTTTGAGTTCATTAACCGCCTGGAAACTAGCTAATAGTAAGGTAATATCAGCGGATGACTTAACAGCATTGGCCTTTTAATTGAATTTAATTACCATAATGAAAGTCTTCGTTTTACAACACAGATCTAGTACCTATTGCTTTTAAACCATTTCCTATTAATTAGTGATTTTAATTTATAACTGTTTTTATTGAGCAAATGATCATTAAAACTTACTTACATTAAATTAAAATAATTGTCAATTTGTAATAAATAAAACAGTGACACAAATGGATATTGTCATTATTAATAATAAAGAAATTAAGAAGTTAGCATGTACCAATCTGTATGCCTAATTAGATATATTTTTATATCGTAAATTTGAATTAGCTTAAAATCAATCCATAAATATATACGGAGATTAAGAAACACCAATTGAGTGACTGATCGTCAATTCAAATGAGTAGGGGTGCAGACACAATGTTACAATCAATTATAATGTTTTTACATGTTACTTTTAAAATATCATGACAGAAATCATTTTCATTACTAGTTTCTTAAGTTTTCGCGACTTGTACACATAATAAAACTACGTTTTAACGTCGAAACGTAGGAATAATAACAAAAAACATTAAATTACTGCGCTTAAAACCGTTAAAACGTAGTTTTATTATTTATTATTTTAATTACTTTTCAAATAATAATTAATGCTCTATTTGAGTCCCTTTACTTGTACCTACCTATGTTATTGAAATTGAAACACCTTAGTTTGTACCAAAATCTAAATGATTAATTGTTTATCATTAAGAAAAGATACTAACTTAAACTAACTTAAAAAGTACTAAAAGTAGCTTTATCAATCGCATAAGTGTTCCTATAGGACGCCTATCTTCGATGAAGTTGTAAAACGTGCGCTCGCGCAACGTGACTTGCGGCTATCTGATACTATCTCAAAGATATATCGCAATCTCATTATTCCTTGCAATTCGATTATCTATGTCCTCTACGGCTTTAATCGCGTCATTTCTTTTCATAGTTCTAAATGGAAGGTAGTGGGAGGCTGCAAAGACCGGGGACCAGCTCCAGATAAAGAATAATGAAAATGTATGTGCGTTGTAAAGACTCAAAAATAATTATAAGTTCAAAAATGTTATATAATATTTTTGAATTCGAATTTAAAATTAAAATTTGCAAAGCGGAAAAAAGTATTTTTTTGCTTATTTAGCTCTTTTTTGAACAATCGTGTAGATAGATACTTATTTCGCGTATAACAACGATCTGGAGGGAATGTCTCGCCGAAGTTATTCCTCTGCGTTACAATGTCAAGGTGTATAAGGAGGGCTTTAGTGGGAATACTTGGGATATTATTAAAAAAAAAAAAACAAACTGTAACCTTTGGCGATAAAATAAGAACACGCACTTTGTACTTTTGCGTAGTACAAAATAAAAGTCGCTTTTCGCGGCTGTCTGTGTATCCGCTAACTCCTTCTAAACCACGCAACTGATTTTTACGCAGTATTCACCATCAGTTATATAATTTTTCAAGGAAAATTTATACATATACTAGCTTTTGCCCGCAACTTCACCACGATATATAAAACCTAAATAATTTTTTATGTAAGTAAAATAGAAAAAAAAGAAAGTTAATCACTTACCAGGGTTTGG
This sequence comes from Dendrolimus kikuchii, assembly GCA_019925095.2. NCBI lineage: Eukaryota > Metazoa > Arthropoda > Insecta > Lepidoptera > Lasiocampidae > Dendrolimus > Dendrolimus kikuchii. The sequence continues at coordinate 9,207,091 of CM034390.1, read as the reverse complement.
CCTATGGCGTAACCGTGGGGCTATGGAAACCTCTAGTAACCTATAAAATAAAAACCATAATTTAAAAATCATTTAAAATGAACAAGACAATTTTATATTTGTTACCTCTTTCGATGATATCGTTCAACTTTTGAGTTTCCATTTTCGCTTTTGGGCCCAATTTTAATATTAAAAAAAATCACAAACTTCATCATTTCTAGGCATTTAAGATAGTGCCATGTGCTTCAAATTTCAAACTACTACATATATATACATAGTCTTGCCATAAATATTGTAACAAAGAAATTTTTTTTTCTATTGCAAATAACATTTATAAGTTCTACAGTGTGTTAGTTTAATACATAAATATAAAACAATTTAAAATATAAAAAGCTTATTCGAAGTGGTCTCCATTGGCTGCAATACAGTCCTTTAAACGTTGACGCCAGTTATCAATAGAAGAACGCACTCTTTCCATGGGAAAATTCTTCACTGCCAATCGTATGGATTGTTTTAGGGACTCTAAATTATCATGACCTTTAGAGCAAGCTGTGCTCCCTAAAACTGACCATAAATCATAATCCAGCGGATTAAGATCGGGACTAGACGACGGCCAGTCTTCAGCTCTGATGAAGTCCGAAACGTTTGTTTCCAAACAACACTGCGTGGACCGAGCATTAAGACCCGGCGCCGAGTCTTGCTGGAAGGACCATTCTTGGTTATTGAACATGGTGTTGTTAAGGGGCTTAACTACTTTAATACACTTGTGCCAATGTTTTGATACCTTTTTCACAAAAATATGGCTCAGTCACTCCATCATAGCTAACACCCCACCAAATCATCACTGAAGACGGATAATGCCCACGTTGCACTCTGTCGACTAATTGAGAAGCTTCCTTAGAGCTTTGAGTATAAATATTGTTTGTTAAAATGTTACTCAATTGTAAACAATTTCTCATCAGTAAATTTTTTTTTTCTGTGACCTTCTTTTGCGTACCGCTTTAATAGTTGTTTAAATTTTACCACCCTATTCTTTTTTAAATTATGAGTTAAGAAATGACCAGTGCGTCTCTTATAGGCTGCAATATAATAGCCCGGTACACATACATACATACATACATACATACATAACTTCACGCCAGTTCCCTTGCGGGGTAGGCACGAACAACAGAGTGCCATTTAGGCTTATTCGTACATAGTCTATTCTTAAGGCTCCTGACATCACCTTCTGCTAGTACACGATCAATTTGATCATGGAAGGTGTGTCGTGGCCTTCCACGACTTCTGCATCCATCCACTTTTGCATTGTATATCTGTTTATTCATTCTTTCATCATGCATTCTTTCCACATGCCCGAACCACCGGAGCATTCCTTTCCTTACCTTCACCCCGACACTCTCTTTCAGACCAACTCTCTTTCTTACTTCTGTGACCTTCTTTTGCGTACCGCTTTAATAGTTGTTTAAATTTTACCACCCTATTCTTTTTTAAATTATGAGTTAAGAAATGACCAGTGCGTCTCTTATAGGCTGCAATATAATAGCCCGGTACACAAACATTTATATATATATATATATATATATATATATATATATATATATATAGTTAGCTATAGTAAGTTTCGAAGTAATTAGGAATAACTTTTTATTCATACCTAAGTATCGGAACCCTAAACAGAAGATGATGACAATATACGAATATATAATAACCTTTAATTAACTGCTACATGTTGTGAAATTAGTAGATATTAATGATCTATAGGATAGTCCATAGATAATACTTATATAGGATAATCTGTAAGAAATCGTCTGTGACGACAAGACAGCTCAGTGTACCTTTATGTATGTGCAATACAGTTATTCATTTATTCATTCAAGAACACTAGACTACTATAATACACAGTTACCTATGTGCAGAAAGTTTAAAAATCACATTAAAGAAAAAATATATAAATCTTTATTTCTGTATTTAGAGCGAAATTAAATTGCTTTCTTTAAAATAACGGTGAATGTGCAAATTAAAATGTTTATAAAATAAAAACGTAATAAAATAAACTATATTTATTAACACCACCTTGAAAGTGTACATTAGAAGTAATTCTCCATTATTTTAAACAAATAATTTACATTTTTATAGCGGTAATATCACTCATTATAACTATGAAAATATTACTTCACCATAACATTAAAGTGGTTTCCTACAGTTTAATAGCGTGAATTCTGTCATATAAAAACTAAAAACAATATCCTTAGCAATAATAGACTTTATTTATATAAAAATTGAGTTGGAAATTAAATGTACATACCGTGTTATGAGTTAAAAATTGTCTCCAAATGATGAGCGAGCAAAGTTCCAATCTGTGACAGTAAATAATGGAGCCACAGCTATGGCACTTACAACGCCATTACTTGTAATGAGCGGAGTTAGATAACATTAATGAGTTTTAATTGGCTATCTATGGTTCCCTAGTGGATAACGTACACTATTATGGCGTCTTATGTCCGTTATGCAAGACTGACTTAGGTTTTAGTTGAAATCTCAACGATGTCCATTTTGAGTTTATTTATTTAATGCGGCGTTTAGCACGGCAAACTTAATAAGCTACAGTAGGTTCGGTAAGTAGATAATGCTTTATTGGTCACCTAAATATATAAACAATTAAAAAAAAAACATATTGTAGGTAAATGCATATTTTAAATTTTTATAGCAAAACATTGGCGGAATGTCTTCTGAGTAATTTAAAGGAAGAATTAGCTAATCTGGCGGTGTAGTTGGTGCAGGAATTAATACAAGACTACCTATAAATATACACACTGTTTAATACGTTTTCTATAGTTTTTATTATCTGTGGTGAAATAGCAATGTTTTGTGAATACAGTCCACATGAGATTGAAAGAGAAGAAAGAGAGTAAAAATATACATTTTCCGACTTTTTATTTAATTAAAACCACGTACGTCTATCTGGTTTTAATTAAATAAAAATCCCACAAAACATTGTTAGAACTTATTGATTAATTTAAGAAAACAGTGTCTATCGTGGAAACACATACATACTATAACTAATTTAGAATTTAAAAATATGTATATACATTTTCGGGCTTACAATTGTGTAAGTAATCGTATATTGTTGCACAAATAATCCATACTAATATTATAAAGCTGAAGAGTTTGTTTCTTTGTTTGTTTAAACGCGCTAATCTCAGGAACCGCTGGTCCGCTTTGAAAAACTCTTTCAGTGTTGAATAGTTCATTTATCAAGGAAGGCTATAAGCTATATCATATTTTCAAAAAAATTAGGGATCCTTACTAAAAATCCAATAATGTAACCCAAGGTGTAAAAAAATTACCCGAAAAAATCTTTACACGGCGTGCGCTGCGAAAACTATTGATTATAGAACAAAACAATGTACTACCACTTTGCAGAACATATAATTGTCTACAAAAAATATCGCGTAACCATATGGTTATATGTTTATATGGGTATATGTCTAACTATTGTAGTTATCTCACGATAAGTGTTTACTTTTATTTTTTTAAATAATTAAAATGCCGTCGCTTCGAAAACTCTTTATTTTGTACCTTGGTATTTATTAATCCTTATCAAAATAAATTACTCCATATTCAAGGCGAATTTATCGAGGAAGGCTATAGGCTATATATCATCACGCTAAGACCAATAGGAGCGGCGCACCAATGAATAATGTTTCAAAATCGGAGGGTTTTGAAAGCAAATGCCACGTCGCGGGCACATCTAGTATAGGTATATATTTATCTCAGTTATTGAAAGTATAAGCAAAACCAAAACAAAAATTCATGAAAATCGATTTTCATTATTCATTTCGATTGTGAAATAGGTAAGAGTAATTTTTAACCTGGGCAAAATGACAGTTCTCCTTCTTGTTTATCAAGTTTGAATCCGTAGTAGATTAATATATCGGTATCCGTAGTCGGTAAAACATTTTTCACTTTGAAACTGTGTACAAATAAACTATTTATTTATATTTATCATTTCTGTCAACTGATATATGTTACACGTTACATGTATCTGCCCGATCTAAATAGTTATATAATGGGTAACTTACAATGGATAATTTTCGCCACTCCCAGTAGTACCACAAATTTATAATAATAATTGATAATTTATTTATAACAATTAATAATTCATTTATAATAATTGATAATTTAGTTATAATCATTGATAATTTATTTATAATAATTGATAACATATTTATAATAATTTATAATTTATTTATTATAATTTATTTATAATAATTTATTATTTCTTTATAGTAATTTACAATGATCGGCAGACAGGCACACACGTTGTATGTCCTAAGCTAAGCTAATTATACTTTTGTTATGGGTGATATACAATGGACGACTCTGCGGCCTTTCCCAGACACCCAGACCATAGTAAATAGCAGAAAGTTCGATTCCGAAATTTACCATGCAACGAATTGAACCCGGAGCATCTGCGTTCCAGCGGCTTCGGCCGGCTAAGTCTTAACCCGCACAACCATAGAAGCCGTCAAAATTATACAATGTACCCAAGTATTAAAATTGTACACACTAACGAACAATAAATAAATTAATGAGGCCATAGTATACGTGTTGACTGTAGTAGATTTATTTCTTAGTTTTAAATGTTTATGCTTTTTCGGGTTCCATAGGCATTTTAGTATAAATAGAATCTGACCATCTGTACATATGTCACAGTTATATTTCTTAAAAACCTTTGATGTGTACACTAACCACTACACGATATTTTAGTGAAGTTGTGGAAAAATAAAAATTAGGTTTAGCCGTCCTATTGTTGAACTGTGGAATTTAACAATATTAACAGATCATAATGATGATTCTACAAAATCATATTGGTATTCCTTAATGACTGTTATAAGTAATTAGGTGGAGAGATACTTTATTCTAATATTATAAAAAGTGTGTCATAAGAAAAACTATTAAACTACGAAATGTAAAATTCATCAAAAGATCAAGGTACAGCGTAAGGAGTACTTTTAAGAAAAATCAATAGAGAGGCCGACTGTTAAGTCAACTGAGACACTTTTTATAAACTTACAAAACGTTGCAGTCTCATAGATTTTGTACGAGCGTGCTTACTTAAGACCTCATAAGAAGGTACAAGTAAAATGAGTCAAATAGCGCAATAATTATTGTTTAAAAGTAACCAAAATTATTTGTATCAAAATATTTTAAAAGTAAGTTCGTAAGATGTTTTAAAACATATTCAAATTAATATTTTTTTAATATGCGATTGCCATTTCTATACAGGGGCGTAGCTACCGCCGTATCAGCCGTATCAATGATACGGGTCCGCCAGGCTACAGGGGCCCTGAAAATGTGAAAGTAAAAATTCTTAAAATGATATCTAAAATCTTTTACAGATTAATAACATTATTGGGAATAACTGCTGGACCAACAGAAACGGTTGTCAGACTTGTCATTATTGTCCATAAAGGTAGAAAATTTAGAAAAAACTGTAATCGTGTTCAGCTATGGTTGATTTGATAAATAACTTTGCCAAAAAGATGGCGAGAAAAGTGTATCTTTGATTTGAATTGTTTGTCTAACTTAGCTCCTAATATCACAAGTATAAGTAGTAACTTATAATCAATATATAATATTTTAATTCGATTCGAGCATTTTTTGTGTCTTTTATAAAACACTTTACCCTTTCTTTAGACCCCGTAATACATTTTAATAGAGGGCCCGTTTCAGGCAAGCTACGCCACTGCTTCTTTGAGTAGTTTTAAAATATTATAAGGTATTATTGAAAAAATAATATATAGGACATTAGTCACGTCTACGAATTCCTTTATAGTTTATGCATTGCCACGCACTTGCCCGACTTTATTTTTCATTACAATTAGCGCATATCTTGGCTTCGTATCGGCCGACACCGTGAGCAGTCCTTCATTATGCCTTCACCATCCATCTTATAATTATAATGTTCTATTAATAACATAATTAGTAGAGTACACAAGAAATTCGTGTAAAACGAACTTTCACGTTACAAGGTGAACCCGTTGTGATTAATTAGCGAGGTGGCTAATTAGCGAGCAGAAGTCAACTCATTAGTAAGCGTAATTGAAACGAGCAAGCAAGCCTCAGATTTTTCCGAGAAAAATCTCCGGTTCATTCTGTTCAACAAATGAGTATTTATTCACGATGAACTAACGAACCTATGTGTGTTACTTACGCTCTACGTAATATTACAACTGTTATAGGTATTCGAAATTTAAAAAAAATGACAAGTATTAAGACAAGTAAATGTCTTACAATTTTTATGTTAGCCATGCTGTAATCATTATTTTGGTTACACCTGTAATAGGGCCGGCTCTATCGGTGTTATAACACGCTCTCACAGAACATCAGCGAGTTAATCGTGTTTCGTACGCTGAGCTAAAGATCCGATTGTCTATTTCCGCTTCCTCTTATTCCACCCCTTCTATCCCATCTATTCTATGCCATCTCCTCTATCCTATCTCCTCTATAAAGATGCAGGATTCGCTAATTCGCGGTAGCACTAGCACCTCTAGCCAGAACTAAAGATGCTAGTGCCACGCCTCGGTTAGATATACCCACTAAAACCCCTCGGTATTACGTCCTTCGCCTTTAATGCCAGGGCCACGGGTAAATAGACTAGCCTCTTTGCTAGCCCTGGCAGGTGGGCTTCGCTCCTGGTGTTGCAAACTACGACGACGATGGTAACCACACTCCATTAGATGGGCCGTCTGCCTGTTTACTAATTTTGCATAAATATAGGAAGAAGAATACTAAAATCAGGTTAGTGCTTGGCAGTCCGCGCCGTATGGAAAAAAATACTATTTAGAAGTGACAAATGTCGACTGTGTTAGGTACCTAGTTGGCTACGGAACAGATGGAGAGGCCACGGTGCTCGTTGTCCCACGCCCTGTACTCGTGAAGAGTATTCAGCGCCCCGACGTGTCTCCGATATATATTCACCCCCTGCACGACATAGATACCTCCGAAACAGCCGTGCTCGATGAGGACCTGTATCAGGAACAACATTAGAGTAGGTATCGTGGTGATAGACAACATGACATAATTACATTACAAACCTTAGAAAAGGAAAAAAAAAATTATTTAAAACGTAACAAAGATTTATTAAATTAATTTCAATCAGTTTAAATATTCTAGTTTAGAGCGTGCGTCGAGTATTGCACGTATATTTCACTCCATTTGAGAGATTGGACTCGAATATCGAAAGTGCAATAGGGTGAACGTATAAAGACGAGATTACAGATACCTGTGGCAGTGCCTGTATAGGGCTGACTCACGTAACATAATGTATCGATGTTTTTTCAGAATAATTTTTTATTTTAATTAATTAGCCTAAGTTCAGCTGAAATTTTCACTATATTGCAATGCAATGAAACTATTGCAACACTACACCACAATATTATTATAGCTAAACGTCACAGTCGTTATTTCTATATAATTAACCTTATAATAAGTATCAAAGTCAATTATTATCTCTAAGGAAAAAATATTATTTCTTCTCAGTTTAACTATTAAATAACAGAAGGCAACTATATAAAAATAATGTAACATAATTGCTATCGGTATAAATATTATGCTTTCTTAAAGTAATATTTTACATATTATGTACGGAAACACAAAAAATAATTAGTTATTGGAAATATAATAAAAACACATCATTAAAACTAATATGACAATCAACACTGACACATAAGCTTAAATGACATTTAGAAACGAAAAGACCCTTTACTTATTCATGAATGTGTTGGTTATATATTCATTATTCAAATCGCTGGCAAATGAATTCATCGGCGGCCTAGAATGAAATTGTAAATACATAATAATGGGCTCTTTATCTATTTATTATCTTATTACAGGCATCATACTCATAATCGCATTTACGAAACATGACTGACAACTCGAATTAATACTGTTAAATACAGCTAAACAGCGTGATTTGAATCGGTTCGGAATCAATTTAGCGTGGCGTTTGCCCACTTATCGAGCATTGTCGGGCCGAGATAGTCGCTTTGTGACGTTGCCCATCCCTACGGGCGCCCGACGGGGGGTGTTCGATGATTGATGGCTGGCCGGCTGCGTAGCGAGTAGGAGAGAGAGGCACATATTGACTCGGAATTAAACCTCTCGCTCGGGTCCGCAGCGGGCTGGTCTCGTAATTGAATGGCAATTACCTGCGCTGTAAATATGACACAAGCGCGTAATTGTAGGAGTAGAACGCGTGAGGCCCAAACCGCACTACGAATCGAGCTTTTGAGGTGATATTTTGAAATCGCGTGCATATCACAAACTATCATCGCTTTGATTTAAAGTTATTTTAACAAAAGTTATTCAGATAATTCATTACATTACAAATTAACTTTATTTTTAAAAAGAAGTCATCTGTGTGATTAACTTTTTGTAACTTATATAGATAAATCATTTTCAAAAGGGAAGAGACGCGTCACAGTTCTAGCGACGCGATATTAGGTATATTTAGATATTTTACTACCTGATTCAAATTCCAAACCAATTTTTTTATTCATACTAAATTCCACTGGAAAACGTTTTTGAAGGTCATACATATAAATTAAAAACCTAGGCTACTTTATAATCTATGTACACTGCTTCGCAATGTGTTATTACGATTTTAAGGAGATACATGGATGTAGCAATAATAGAGGGCATAATGATGTAGCAATCTATTATTGCTACATCAATGAGGAGATACCTAGAAGAATCTGACTACAATGTATTAGACTTTTCTCACGATATCTACGAGAGGAAGGAAGCAATGCAATTTTTTTTTATTTTGTACTTGTCATACCACATATCACAGAAATTACGCAATGAATACTGTTTAAACCGATTTCCCAAAAAGAATATTTGAAGTCTGATTCAGAATTTCTATTTTATAGTTCACAAATTAGAATCGAACAGATTTTAACTACAGAAGCTAATCTATCCTACATATATATCTATTTCAATAAAAAGAAATACTAAAGAATCTCGTCACGATAATTTGAGACCTGACTAAGGATAAGTTTCCATTCAAGGCAAAGATATCAACCCATTTCCCACACAAATATGTACATATTATTAGCTAGCTACAGAACTCCAAAAACTACATTTACAAGCGTTCTGGGTCATAATTATATAGACAGTGGTCACCTGACACCGGTACCACGGTTCAGAGTCAAAAATCCAGTGAACGTGTTTGGTGTCAAATTTTTATTATACAACCTACAAGGTGTTTCACCTCGTGACCTCTTTTTGTAACTTCCACTAAAACTGCCACAGATGTAATAAAAATAATTTTATTTCACGCACGTGCAACTCTGATACATGTTTTTGCGAATTTTATAATTGTGTGGTAAATTAAGATGATTAAGTGATTGCAACGTATTTAAATTATAGAAAAAATATTTTTCCTTTGGTAATTTAAGAAAAATCTATATATTTATGAAATAATGTAATTACATTTTTATCTATTAAAATCCAACTAGAAAGCAAATAATTAAAAAAGTAGTTTTGTTTCATTTGCATATCCCCATTTCTTGTTTCATCCACTACTGGGTTTCTACATCTTACTTTGCTTTATATAATAATATCAGCCCATAAATGTTCCACTGCTGGGCTCGGGTCTCCCATTATAAGGGGGGAAACGGACAGTATCGAAGGCAGCTTGGTAGGTTTGACACATGTGCAAGTTGCATCACGATGTTTTCCTTCACCGTTGTTAGCACGTGGTAATTGTAACAATATGCACATTAGATTAGAAAACTGACTAAGCGGTGCATGCGTTCCGGCCAGTATCGAACCCGCGCCCTTTGAGTTTGGGACGCCTTCGCTAGCCATTACGCTACCACGTCTTTGCTTTGCATTTGTCTTATTACTGGTTAAAATTTGACATAAAACCTATAAGAGTAATGTAAACTTATTACATATGGTAATATGTGAAATATGGAAAATAAAATATATACATCCGACAGGTAAAGAGTTTTATACCGGTCATAGCCTTTAGCATATAGAATTTATCAAATTCCTCAAGACATCGTCTGAATCTAGATACTTTCTATTGACATTACAAATGACATGAATATGCGTTTTACAAAGTAATTACCATAATCTGTTATTCTTACGAGGTACTTGAATAAATCTATGTACCATTACAACATAGTAATGTAATATTAAATAGCTAGTAATATGATAACGTTAGCTTTAAATGTATTCATTTTACATTACAGTTTATTGGACACTTACTATACCTATTACATCGAATTACATTGGTATCTGATATTTAATTCAAGTTTTTGGAATAATATTTTTAAGGAGAAAGACACTTGTATTTCGCCTAGACATGATATCTTGTGTTCGATTTAAACAAAAGATCTCTGTAGTATACTGTCTATTGTTAGTATTCTGTTGCTATTTGGTATAAGTGTAAAACCTGAAACTACCAGTATGATAATTATCACTCTTTAAAGCTTCGCGAACAACAAGTGTTTTCGTGTACTCAAAATTAGTTTTATAAGTATGTATATCAAAAGAACTTAGTAAAAAAAACAAATTAATTAATAACATTACAATTATACGAATATAAGAGGATAGGATGATGAAGACGTACTAGGGTATTGGCTAGCGTACGCGTCCTAAACTCAAAGGGCGCGGGTTCGATCCTCGCCGGAACGGATGCACTAATTAGGCAGTTTTCTGACCTAATGTGCATCTTGTTACAATTATCACGTGCTAATAACGGTGAAGGAAAACATCGTGATGCAACCTGCACATCGAGGTAACCGATGTGTCAAACCTGCCAAGCCGCCTTGGACAAGCGTGGCGGATATACTGTCCGTTGCCCTATAGTGGGAGGCCCGAGCCCAGTAGTGGGACAGTTATGGGCTGTTATTATAAGAGGATAGGAGTCGTGGTAGCGTAATGGCTAGCGCACGCGTCCTAGACTCAAAGGGCGCGAGTTCGGCCTGAACGCAATGAATCCTGCCCGGAACGCATGCACCACTTAGGCAGTTTTCTCACTTAATATTCATATTGTTACAAATATCACGTGCTAGCAATGTTGAAGGCAGACATCGTGTTGGAACTTGCACATCGAGACAACCGATGTCTCAGACCTGCTAAGCTGCCTTGAACAAGCGTGGCGAGTATAATATCCTTTCCCCTATAGCGGGAGGGCCGAGCCCAGGAGTTTATGGGCTGTTATTATTATTATACGATTAAAGAAATAAAATAATAATATTTTTAAAATAAAATCTATTACTTAGTAAGTATATATTTGCACAACTGTTTACTTTTTACTTACAGTAGAATAAATACAGTAAAGCTATTTCACTTTACGGATAATGTTGTCTTTCATACACCATAGCTGTAATGCCTTCAACGATTATTAGTATCTTAACATTTGTAGTTTCATTTTTCAAGGAAGAATCGACGAATATAGACGACTCTTTATTTTCTACACTCTTAGTGTAAACTTACAGGCTAGTAATATTCTAATTATGCACAAAGGGCGGTCTTATCTTCTATTCGCAGTTTCGTTTCAATTATTAAAATATTTACAGTATTTTTTTAAATTGCAATAGTACAGAGCTGACAGGCTGGTGGCCCGCCTAATGGCAAGGGATTGATGTCGCGTAAGGACATTTGCAACATTAAGCTACCAATGTCCTGCCCGTCTCGAAGATGGGGCCTGGTGCCAGGTCACTAATGCCGGAACACAACTCAAGGTTGTTATACCAGGAGTGGTAGTGAACAGGCAAATGCCCGAACATCTAGCTATGGGTTGTTTTTTGACTTTTTACGACAGGGTGTCTAGCAACAAAAAATAGTTTTTTTTTCTCTGCTTCTGTTAGGATAATACACGCATACACTTATACAATAACAGTTTGAAGAACTATTTAACATTTTTTTTTGTTGTACATTTAATTATTGTCACAAGTGACCGCTAAAACAGATGTTTTGTCAAGATATAAGGGAAATATACCAAGACTCATAACTGCTATTTGTCTTACTGTTCCCATATCGACTAGATACACAAGCTCGCTTTACCTGGGGCGATACAGCCTGTCCCACTGACACACAGAGAACTTTAAAATTATTACAGAAATAACAATTGGTAGTGTTTATAAGAATAGTTACGGTGGTCACGGGGTTCACCCGTATACCGGATAGAGTGGATCATGAGCCTTCTTTGTTGGACCTTCTCTTGACCACACACCCGGAGAATTATCAGATCTCGATCAGTGCTCCATTAGGAACATCTGATCATTGTCTGGTATTTTCGTTGGTGCCCCTTCCTATTCCCGATCGGGCTCGCCTGCAGGGTGTCGGAAGGTGTGGCGGTATAGGTCAGCAGATTGGGATGGACTGCGTGAATTCTATGCATCCTACCCATGGAGGCAGTTATGTTTCTCGTCGGAAGATCCTGATGCATGTGCAGACTCGATCGCCGATGTGATGCTGCAGGGAATGGAATGTTTCATTCCAAACTCAACATTACCCATCGGTGGTACTAGTAAACCATGGTTCGATAAGCCTTGCGCTGAGGCTGTAAAGCTAAAACAACAAGCTTATCGGACCTGGAGCACAGCGCGGGTTCGTCAGGATCCAAGTACTACCGACCTGAAAAAGAGAAACAACGCTGCCTCCAGGTACCTCAAAAAGTATCTCGCGAGAGCAAAATTCAACCACATCGGCAGAATTGGCGAGCGCCTTTCCAGGTACCCCTCCAGGAGTAGAGCCTTTTGGGCCCTCGCCAAAGCTGTTGAGGATAACTTTTGTTACGCGTCTGTTCCAGCTCTGCGCACAGCGGACAACCGTCTGGCACACGCCGCCAAGGATAAAGCTGTACTTCTGGGCGAAATCTTTGCGGCCAATTCGACTCTTGATGACGGGGAAGAAACTCCACGTACGATTCTTGGTGTGAGTCCAGCATGCCGGAGATTCGCTTTACTCAGAAAGCAGTCCGGCGTGCCCTCTGCTCCCTCGACGTCAAGAAGTCATCTGGGCTAGATGGCATACCAGCAATTGTGCTGCAAACGTGTTCTGCTGAGCTGTCTCGAGTCCTTGCCCAACTTTTTACTATCTCCTACCGTAGTGGTCATGTCCCCGCTTCGTGGAAGATCGCCCATGTACATCCCATCCCCAAAAAGGGTGACCGAACGGACCCCTCGAATTATAAGGCCTATAGCAATAATCTCTTTGCTCTCAAAGGTGATGGAGCGAATTATCAACGTGCAGCTCTTAGGGTAACTTGAAGATTCCCAGCTCTTAAATGAACGGCAATATGGCTTCCGCCAGTGTCGTTCAACTGGGGATCTTCTTGTGTACCTGACACACCGTTGGGCTGAAGCCATTGAGAGCAAAGGGGAAGCTGTGGCTGTCAGCATAGATATTGCTAAGGCCTTCGATCGGGTCTGGCACGGGGCTCTTTTGTCGAAGCTACCATCTTACGGGATACCCGAGGGACTTTGCACCTGGCTATCCAGCTTTCTTGATGGGCGCAGCATACAAGTTATCGTCGACGGTTGCTGCTCAAGCATCAAGCCCATCAATGCTGGTGTACCCCAGGGTTGTGTGCTGTCACCGACGCTGTTTATTTTGCATGTCAATGATATGTTGTGCATCGACAACATTCATTGTTATGCGGATGACAGCACTGGCGACGCGCATTACTCTGGACGTGCAAATGTCTCTCGATCATTTGTGGAGGAGAGTCGGGTTAGACTTGTGTCTGAGGTAGAGAAGTCCTTAGAGAGAGTCTCTGAATGGGGGAGACAAAACCTTGTCCATTTCAACCCCACAAAAACACAGGTCTGCGTATTATCCGCCAAGGAAACTCCATCGAAAAAGCGCTTCAGTTCCAAGGAACTCTCCTTACCACCTCCAAGAGTATCGGGATCCTTGGAGTCGACATCGCGAACGATGTGTAGTGTAGGTGCCATCTTGAGGGCAAGGTAAAACTTGCCTCCAAGAATCTGGGAGTGCTAAACCGGTCCAAGCAGTATTTCATTCAGCGGCAACGCCTTGTGCTTTATATAGCCCAGATGAGGCCGCATATGGAGTACTACTCACATTTGTGGGCTGGGGCACCCCCCTACCAGGTAAATCCCCTGGAAAGCATTCAACGTCGAGCCGTTCGCATTGTCGACGCTCCCATACTCACAGACGGTTTGGATACGCTTGGCCTTCGGAGAGACTTCGCGTCTCTTTGCGTATTCTACCGACTGTACAATGGGGAGTGTTCCGAGGAATTGTTTAGAATGGTGCTTTCGTCTTCTTTTTACCACCGCACCGCACGCCATTGGCTGGGCGTTCATCCCCACTTCCTAGAGCCGCTTCGCTCTTATACGCAACGGTTCTCTAGAACGTTTCGCTTGCTCACCGTGGGGATTTGGAATGAGCTCCCAGCCGTGGTTTTCCCACAGCGCTACGATATGAGTTTTTTTAAAAAGGGTGACGTAAAATTTCTTCGAGGCTGGCAGCGCGTTGGTGACACCTCTGGTATTGCAAACGTCCATAGGCAACGGTAACCGCTTTCCATCAGGTGGGCCGTCTGCTTGTCTGCTGTACTCCAGCTACAAAAAAAGTGTTATTTCTGAAACGACCGGTGTTATTTTAATTTAAAGTCTAATTATGTTGTCTGTATAATAAAATAAAGCTGTGACAGAGTGACAGATTGAATTATGGAAATTTCCTTAATTTAATGAATTTATCATGCCAGAACTAACAGGATCAGACCAGACGTCGCACGTTGTCATTATTATAGATACATTTTGGTATATGAAACGAATTTTTTATCCGTGCAGGAACGGAGAAAGAATACAATTTCTTGCGGCCGGGCGGCCTGTCGTAAGAGGCGACAAAACAACCCACAGCCAGGTGGTAGGAAATTTTCCCGACTGGATGGCTACCGCCCCTGGTCTAGAGTATGCCGCCATAACAACCTTAAGTTGTGTTCCGGCATTAGTGACCAGATTCCAGTCTCGCTTAAGAGAGCAGAAGCGCATTTGTAGCACCTTTGGTGTTGCAAATGTCCATAGGCGATGGTAACCGCTTTCCATCGAGTGGGTCATCTGCCTGTCTGCTGAACTCCTGCAATAAAAATAAATAAAAAATTTACATACCAAAGACAAAATTTTATAACTACCTACCCCAAAATTTATGACCAAAAACGAAAATTTAATTAATATATTCTCAAAACTGGAGACTCTGTTACTCTGTTACTTATACATAAAGCGGGTACTTACTCATTTTATATCTGTAACAAAAATCGTGGAGCCCACATTTCGAAGTAGGTACAACAATCAACTTAAACGTTTTTCATTAGCAGAAAGTCTGTCATTAGGTACCGTAATAAATAAAATAATTTAAGAATTGTAATCAAAGTGAAATTAGGTTATTATTCTGGCAAACTTTTGTTCCACTAAACTCAATAAAGATTCGATTAAAATTCAACATAACTAGTCGTTAACGCATACCGTACTGACATGACAAAACGCCAGGAGTCAGGTTTTAATTGGCGTGGTGTCGCGTTCGGGCAGAGGAGGCCTGTTGTGGGCCACGGGAGGGAGCGGAGCGAGGGGTGAGGATCACCTCTCACCAACATACAATTTTTCTCTCACCCTCTACAAAGCAACAGGTGGTTCTATAAGCTGCCAAAATTTCCCAATACAAGATTATCACTCATCATATCTTTACAGTAAGCGACCCCGCATTGACGTATTAACAGACCCTAGTACCCCTAAACAATAGCATATAATTATTGCTAATCAAAACCACTTTAGTATCAATCGTTCATTAAACGGAGTCCCGCTCACAATCGTTCGTTTACAGCGTTCTCACGCCTCATTAAAGTCTTTTTCGTGATTCGGTGACCGCGTCTACCGTTTCCCCGGGTACAATGAGTGAGTGATTCGGCGGCGAATAACGAGGGCATTTTGTCGGCTGCCTCTCACGTCCGTCGCCTTCCGACGCTCAATGAAAGTTTACCTGCAGCCGTAACGAGCGATTTGTCCCCTGGCCCCGTGCCCCGCGCCCCTGGGCCCAAATCAAAGCCCATTCACATCTGCATGCCGACACAATGCTGGCAATTAGGCCGCGCCAAGCCCTACAATCGAACGTAATGCGCGCTCGTTCGATGAAGCCGCCACCAATCTAACTTGTCCTCGTCCTAGTCGCCTCTTTGGTAGTCGTAAAATCCTGCTAAGAGACCAGAGATAAACACATATAACTGTTTATCTTTTTCTTGACGAAGTTACCACATGTCACGTTTGTAACCTTTCAGGTTTCAAATTGGAAATATTTATACATTTTACCACCATTATTGCTTATAGCTATTCATCGGTATACAGATTATTTAGGTCAAATTTTGTTGAAGGCTATCCATTATACTCTAGTGAGTGCATTATCTATGAATCAGAGATTAGAATCTCCTTTCCAAGTATTATGTTCATTGCAACTCACGATGTCATACATCTTAGTATTTGCTTGCTTCACAGCAATATCGACACCCATATACCTAGTTTGCTATATCATCCAGCCTTTGCAATACGTTAAAAAGAAGACAAGCGTAAAGAGATATCATTCATAATTTGGTAATGGGAGTCACCTTCGTTATAAGAATTTAGTGAGGTGAAAAGTCAAATCGTGCATTTGTAGGCATGTCATCATATTTGTATATAGGCAAGTATGTGTACATGCGGGGCAATGTAGTCAAAATCATGTTATAAATCTTCCCATCTTGTGTACGTGGGTGTCAATGAGGCGAATATGTATGTATTCAAAAAATATGACAAACATTACTGAATTAAACCCTATTAACTTTAATGTGAATTTTATAATCGAGCAATGTTAGCTCAAAAACAATAGATATCTGTAGCATATAATATCATTAAAAAAATTATTGATATTTTACTTATTTACATGTATGTATAATATTATATGTCTAATATATTCACTTTAGATCTAAGCTTTATCATGGAAGAATAATACTCCTCCTTCTATCTTTTTTCATAGCTTTATTAGGTTAATATACTCTTGAGGAAAGTCATGGCAATGGATTGTGCGCAAACTACATTTTAACTTGACACAAAAATATATTAAAAAAAGTAGAATAACCATATTGTGACCTTAGACCTTAATTAATTAATTATTGTACTCCACACTCAAATGAAGTCATATAAACAGTACAACAAGGGTTACAATTAAGGCGTTGTGCTGTGCATAGCTGCAGTGCAGTGTAAGGGCGGGTGCTATGTCGTCACCTCGTGTTCGCACAATGCACCAAATGACGACCTACCCGCCTGTCCATATGGGTTGCCAGCTCCAGGTACTTTTCTATCCATCTCATTGTCATAAACAATAAATATCATATCATCATCATCGTATAACCTAGGTACTCATAATAATGATACAATTAACTTTTACATATATTATAGTATTTCGAAAAACTTATTATATATTATATCCATGTGATAATTTAACTATCACATATATATTTAAATAAATTATTTAAAAAAGTACAAGAGCACTTGTAACGTAATTCGTTATTAAAAATAGGGAAACAAATTAATATTTCGAAAGTTATTTTCATGTCGGAAATTTGCAATAAAATTGCTGAAGGATTAACATGTAAACAAGATTATGTAGATGCGTAATTTAAATCATTGAATTTACAGGTTAATCCACTCGTATACTTACGCATAAATATATGACAACATCACTTTGGGCTATAATGTAAACAGACAACTTCAGAAGACAGTAATGTTATGTTAGCAGGTTAGCTAATATTTTCCTGGATTGTTGGAGAATAGGGCAACACAGGCTCCCAGTAGTCACCCGGTACGCAAATGAAGAATATTGTCGGACGCCGTGAATACTCCTTAATGACGGGCAGTCGTGTGTTCCGTCCCCCACACTATACACAATATTTGCACGATTGTTGACTCTGTTAATTATTGAATCATTGTCATGCACCCAAGTAACACTATAGAAATTGAGGTTCTAAATTTAAAGATGAATATTCTAACCTCTATGGTTAACCAAGACGTTTGATTTAATTATAGTGGGTAGTGCATTTTGTGGGTTTTATGAAATATGAAGCCATTTATAATAGTTATTATTATTTATTAGAAATAAATTTAAAGCCAGCACCTATTAAGCAGTTTACTGATCTAAGTGCATATTGCTGCAATTACCAAGTGCTTACGTTAAAGGAAAACGTCCTAATCAAAATTGCACATCGAGATAACCGGGGAGATAATATCGAGAAACCGGATCCCCCACACATAAATGCCGGAGAGGAGAAATACGCACCGATCCCTGCGCTTCCTCTCATCTCGGGGTGTGTACCGTGGTAGCCGGAGAGACCCAGCTGTTAGTCGGATAACAATGAAGGGGCCAGCGCGTAAAGATGGGTGGTCCCCATCTTCTATCCGGGTCGGAGATGAATGCGCGAGCGAGCCCACAGCCCACACAAGGGACGTTCGAGGATCGGTCAGGAGTTTTATTGGGTATCCTCACCCGTAGTGAATCAATAGCATTCCCCGGGGGCGCTAGTGCAACCCAGACGAGGCGAATCCCTCACACCGGCCGGGATACCCCCCCCCCCCACACGTGGCTGATGGTCCTCAATCTGATTTCCAATTCAAACTATCCCCCCCCCCCCCCGCCGTCTATCTGTAAACTACATAAATTACAAAACTTGACAGAAATGACAAAATGGACAACATGGACGAAGTGGACAAAAATGACAAAATCACAAAACCTATCCTAGTTTCCGAGATAATATTTACATAAAGCTATCCCATTATCCGGGATGAAACTATCCCTTGGCCAACATCGGTATTAAAATTATATATGTACGGAAATTCACTCAAATCGGTCCAACAGTCTTTACAAACAGACAGACACACAGAGACAAATATATTTGTATTCCGGAAACTATTCTATTTTTCGGGATAAAAAGTATCCTATGTTCATCCTCGGCGTCGAAATATATATATATTGAGTTTCAGCCAACACGATCCCGTAGTTTTTCCGTAAACCGGTACAGAGAGAGACAGACAGAGTTACTTTCGCATAATAGAATTTAAAGACTATATTATAATGTCACGTCAAAAGCAAATGGAGTAGGTATTATATATAGTGGGTAATGCTCTTACCTTTAAAGTAACAAAACTAGAAGTTTTACTGGTAATGACCGAAACAAGCTAATGAATACGTAAAAAGTATATTTTTCCACACAAAGATTAAATTAGAATTAACAATAGAATGGTTCTTCGAAACCATGAAATTTTTGATACTAAGAGACGTACCTAGACAGTATTAAAAAATAAACAAAAAATCTTCCATGTTGTCACTTGATTAAACTCAATGTATTCATTGTCTTAAAAACTACTTCCGCATACAAAACTAGAGCTCTAATTAGCTTTACTCCCTGTTGTTTCAAAAAACGATTATAATTATATATATAACGACTATGATTAAGACGATGTATAAGATCTCCTTGTTTCTCATTAAATCTGACACAAAAATTAAAGTAATAAGCAATAATGGACCAAACACTATCAAAATATAAACTTCCTGATCCTCTAAAGGTGCATTCACCGTATTAATTAAGAACTATAATATTATATTAGGAACACATTCACCTGTCCCTCTGAATTATCTCAAAGTATTTGTCTATTTGAAACGTGAGAATCTTAATCCAAGGAAATAAGGTTTAATATGCAATGTTTGCTTATCAAATTAAAGTAATAGAGCCTCGAACAGGTTGTGTAACGGTGCATTTGTTTTCGTAATAAAAGCTTCGATATCTTTCGGTTCTGAGTCACCGATTACCGCATAATATACGTTCAGACATAATGGTCATGATTAATAAGATGCATTAAGTTTAAACAATGATTAATTTCGAACGAGAGCGCAGGCCGCGTTCCCGTCAAGATATCATCCCTATTTGTAAAGAACTTTCTATGTCAAGGGTATCCGGTTTTGAAATCTTATGCAATAACTATATTTTTTGTTTTAACTATACAATAGAACAGACTATATTTAATTAAGTTATTAACATGATAGAGCATGGTGTTCTAGGACCATGCTGAAATCATTACTTGATTACAGCTCTTAGGGTCGGTTCGATGGGTGTGATACCAGGCTCTCACAGAATATTGACGGCTAGCTTTGACCTAATCGTGTTTCGTGCGATGAGTGAGAGTTCTAATAGCCCAATCTATCCCCGTATTCCGATCCAATATCCCACCCCCTCTCTCCCTTATTCCTTCAGTTTGATTCCTCTAGCCTATTCCTTCAGTCTGATTCCTCTATTTTATTCCTCCAGTATGATTCCTGTATGTTATTCCTCCTATATGATTTTTCTATCTTAAGCCCATATCCCACTAGGTCTCTATCTCAACCTCTTTATCCCATCCTAAAGGCTGGCAACGCGTTAGTTTCGCCCCTGATATTGCAAACGTCCATAGGCAATGGTCACCATTTTTATTAGCTGGGCCGTCTGCCTGTTTGCCAGTTTTGCAATAAAAAAATTATCTAGCCAGTGTCAAGTATTTATTAATATTCAAGAGTGAGGATAATTTTGAATTAAATAAGCACCACCTGAAAGACGGAATCCCGTAACCATACTCAATCCATATTAAAAAGTTTACCGGCCTAGCAACGACTCATGCTTAATACTTTACTCAAGTGTCAATCATGAGTATTAATACAAAAGAGTAATAATGAACTAAGGTATAAATAAGTGATTACAGACTATGTAAGAAATTGCTGCCATAGGAAGCAAAAAAAAGGCTGGCTGCATTGCCACGCTGTTTAGCAATGCTGATTAGCTAAGAGAAATATGAACCAGAAATATAATATCTAATAATAATCGGCAGACAAAGACACATATTGTATATCCCCAAATTAAGCAAGTGACGGTTGTGTAATAGGTAATATACAACGGACTACTTTGGTGCCGATCTCAGACACCCAGACCGTAGTAAATAACGGAGAAAATTCGTTTCCAAAATTTACCATCCAGAAATCGAACCCGAATGCTCTGCATTACTATGAGGTAGGCCGGCAAGTCTTAGCCCGCTCAACCACGGAGGCTGTCAATTTGAAATATGATCATGAGTTTCTTGCACTAAAGAGTTTCTTGCAAATTTCTTTGAAGAACATTTTGCTGATGGATTGAACTTGAAACATCGGTGACCCGTACGTAAATAGGGCACCTAATGCCTCAACTCCAAACGTCAGAAATATGTAAAAAACTCTTCCTAAGGTTCCGTATTGGTCGGATTTGTGGATGCATGTTGCGTCCCGCATAGGCTAATGTAATTATACTCTTAGAACATAGACTTCTGAAGATTATCGATGACAATTGATTGAACTAATCGAACCATATAATTTTGTCAGAGCAAATTTTGTTCCAATTAGGTTAGAGCTAATAAATAGCTAATTGTCAAAGAAGCAAGTGAGGTATGTAAGAATAAGCCTAAATGGCGCTCTGTTGTTCGTGCCTACCCCGCAAGGGAACTGGCGTGAAGTTATGTATGTATGTATGTAGGTTAGAGCTCATCTTTTTTTTTGTAACCTTGTGTTATGCGTGTAAATAATTTTCTGTAAGTAGGATTCTATAAAAGTACAGTTAGCAACATATATTTAAATATTACCGTTGTTTATATTTTATCATTGGAAGACGCATACAATAATTAAAAAACCGTTATGTCGAATTATATTTTTTTACTAATTGTGTGTCTTTATAATTATATCATTTATGTACTATGTATGTAAAATGTAGTCATTTGTGAACAATTAAAAAAACAAAGTTGATTATAAATAAAGTATTTCAAGTAAAACTTTGACATAAAAATCACTAGCGGAAAATAGTATGAAACTTATTCCTAAAACTAATCTCAATTTTGGTGAAACGTATTCAATTTCGAGCTATGCAATTTCAATTTAAAATCAATGGTTTGTTTGTATCCGTCTTTAAAGCCAAAGTCCGACTCGCTTTCTGTTTTTATGTGTTTCTATCAAACTTTAGACTATTTTTGCTTTCAGTTGTTTAAATTCGTGTGTCTTAAATTTACTCAAATGGAATAAAGATTTTTAATACAATATATTTCTCGGCAAATACAATAATTAAAGAAATTAAATATATAAACACTTTTATATTAAAATTTAGAGTATTTTTTTAAACATAATTCACCACTTTTCAGCTTCAGTATGATAGTTGATGAAAGTAGTCATAATTCAGCGTAAATCGTGGGAAAGAAAATATGAACCCAGGTATTAAGTTCAATCCGCTATTAATTACCGAGTTTTGTTGACTCAATCCATAAATATCATTGGCTTAATTGGTAATCCGATATTTATGTGACTTGGATTGATTATGTCCCCGCTTTATTGGCCGGCGCTATTAACTCTTAACGCCAGTAAAGATGATTTAATGCAAAACTTGTATTTTATTAATAAACTAATCTCTGTTTATATTGTTTATACCTAAATATTAAGCTAAGGCTTGAGTATTTGGCGGGAACTCGAGAAGCGATTTTAGTTTAGTTTTAGTTTCTTTTTTTTTAGTCAGAAAAATCTAGCATTTAACTAAAGCTGAGATAAGGATTGACGATGGAACAAGCATGCAGAAAACTGCTTAAAAAGGAGTTTTTGACCTAACTGGCATATTATTACAACTAATGGTCGCACAGTGGTCGAAATTCGACCATAATTAACTTAAATTATAAGTTTGAACATTATTAAGGTTCTCTTGTCAAAAACTATATACTTCGATAATCCCAGATTTTGCCAAGGCTACATTGTTGATTTGACTTTAACAATAAACAAAAGAGTATACCTATATATGCGTGTGCGTGTCAAATATATGGTAGTTGTGTAACGTTTTTTTTGTTCATTTTATGTATTTTTATGCATAATTTTGAAAAAAATTTAGCCTTCTGAACTCCTTCTCTATATAAACTATAAGTGTGCGAAATTACATACTCCTCCGCCCGCGCAATTTTCGTAAAAAGGGGTACAAAGTGTTTGCTTCACGTATTAATATAGTGATAACTACGTGCTGACAGCGAAGAAAATACTTGCTGCCCGCCAAGCCGTCTTGGACAAACATCTCTTCGTGGTAGAGCTATGCTGGAATCAGTATTTTGATTAGAGCTCGTAGGCCTGGGTTGATCGGTGTGATATCACGCTCTCAGAGAATATTGGCGTAAAACGGTTAGTCTTGTGAGAGTAGTGTTTCGTGCGATGAGAGCGAGTTCCGATGGCCCACTTCCCATTCCTCCTGTCTGATTTCACTGTCTCATCACCTTTTTTTTTTTTTGGCCAGGGGAAATCCGTTTGAGGACTAAGCCGCGACAGGCACAGAAGCCTGGGGGAATAATTCGCGACCCGTGTGTGGGATTCGCCAGATCGGGGGTGGCACTAGCGCGCCCAGTCAAAACTGGTGCCACGCTATTGCCACCCCCCAGTTAGGGATACCCACTAAAACCCCTGGGTGTTCCGTCCTGCGCCTTATGCCAGGGCTACGGGTAATTGGGTCCGCATGCCCTGGCAGGCGTGGGCCTCCCTCACGAGGCCTCTTCCATTGATTAAATCCCCAGCGTCGTCCATGTCTAGTCCGGGCGTGGGGCGGTCTGTAACGCGCCCCACGGGAGGAGAAATGAGCGCGCGCGGAACACTTGCGCTCTCATCTCGACGGCGTGTGCGGGTGAGTGAGAACCCCTATGCCCCAAGGGGCCCCACCCGCGCCGCCCGCTTACGGTGGCCGAAGGTCGAAGTCCGCCCTCCGGCGTCGGCGCGTCCTCCTTTGGCGGGAGCGGAGCAATGACGTCCGCTCACGCTCCCGCTCCGCCTCCTCCTTCGCAAGCATGACGCGCTCACAGAAGAAAGAGACGGCGTCCCATCCGGGTTTGCTCCCGACCATGGTGCGAACCACGGCCGGGAGACTGTCTCATCACCTTGTCCTACCCTCTTCAACCCACCCTAAAGGCTGGAAACGCGTTGCCATCGCCCCTGGTGTTGTAAACGTCTATAGGCGACGGTAACAACTTTTTTTTATATTGCCTGATGCAGGCAAACAGGCGGACGGTCCACTTGATGGAAGGCGATTACCGTCGCCTATGGATGTTTGCAACACTACGGGCGTTGCCAACGGGTTTCCATTAGCTAAGCCATCTTCCTGTTAGCCAGCTTCTCAAAAAAAAAGGCGAGTGTACTGTTCGTTCCCGTCACGTATATAGATGAAATTAACAACTAGTACCCTCCCAAACACATATTTCACCATGTTCACTAGATATTTTATATTATTACTAGGATACGGACGCGACTTTGTCTACGTTTGACTTGAAATTTCCGCTGGATTCCCGAGACACAAAATACCGCAACATTAGAAAAGACTGTTAAGCTAACGTTTTTAGTGAAAACTGTGTGGGAATAGGCCAATTTGTATGCATCCGAACAACTTCAAACCGCTGCCGGGAAAATTCCCGCGGGATTCTTGGGATAAAAAGTAGCGCCGATTTTAAGTCTAAGAATTTGCTGTCCATGAGCGAAAACCTCATCAAAGGCGATCCAGTAGTTTTTAAGTAAATGACGTACAAACAGACAAGAAATTTAAAAAAAAAATTGGATGGTGTTCTCCGTTTATTTTTAAATAGCTTCAGTGTACAGACACGGCATGTTTATATTATCGATATATTTTATATTATCGATTTTTAATTGCACGAGTTCAGCAGACAGGCAAACGGTCCACCTGATGGAAAGAGGTTACCATCGCCTATAGATATTTGCAACACAAAAGGTGGTACAAATGCGCTGCTGCTCTCTTAAGAGAGTCTGGAACCTGGCCACTAATGAAACACAACTCAGGTTTTTATGGTGACATACTCTAGACTAAGGGTGGTAGCCATCCAGACAGGTAAATACCCTACCACCTTGCACGTAAAATTTCTCACATAACAACGCTTAGATTGCATATTTTCGCAAAATCAAAACAAGTCTCTCAGACTCAGAGTTTTCACTATGCAAATCACACTCCAATTAGCAGGTCTTACGTTCTTGGTAAGCAATACTCATTATTTCAAGTTGTTTTTTCCTGTGGACTCGCACCGCAACCTCCCGACGTAATTAACCAGGAACGGGACGGATCCTTCAGCGTTTGCTTATTAACGTCTAATCTTTGTTGGCGCCCGTCGATCTTAATTAATTCAATTAAAGTATTAAGGAGTAGGTGAAGGTTGCGGCCTTCTCACTGAAATTTAAAAACTTAACGTCGCCGTCATCGTAACGACTCACCGAGTATACAAGGGGAGGCAAATTAATCAAATAATACCGCGGCGGCGAGGGCAGGGCGCCCCCTTCACCGCTCGGTCCCCCTCGCTCACCCCCCGCACCCCGCGCGCAACCGCGTGGTTCAGTCGCGACCGGAACGCTGTAAGGGGAAGTGTCGTTGATCCCCACAATTATTACTACTTTTTTCGAAGTTCTCCATACAGTTTTGTTTTAAAGTTTGACAAAAGGAGATTCTATGTGTTCATTCGTTTATTTTCATAGACTGAACAGCTGAAAGACTGCACGTAAAGGTGCAGACCCAACAGTTGATACGTTGCTTGTGTTTTTTTGTTATTGTTAAGTTTTTTGTTTGGTGCATCGTGCCGGTCCGGAGACCGGCGGCTGTCCCTTCGAGGCACCAAGCCTGGACGCGCGGCTAACAGACCCCAAAGGACAAAGCCTTTAGGTAACTATTGAGAAGAATCCTGGTGGTGAATATGTGCGAGACTTGAACGCTTTTGACATTGAACTGCAATGCAGCTAGTTTGTAAACATAATTACTCCCCATCTACTAAATCCCAAACATTGACAGTTTCATAACAATAGTTCGAATCAACTAAAAATAAACGTTGAGCCACAAATTAATAGCTAAATAGCGTTAATTGTTACACTTCTTTTATACACAGAAACATAATTATGTATTATATTTTTCTTTTAGGTATATTAAACATTATCATCAATATGGTATTGATGTCTATTTAAGACACCCGTATTGGTAAAACCAAGTTTGCAAGACTTTTATTACCTCCTACAAACAAACGGGTTTTTCTCATTATTAGTTAGAATTAAGGAAAAATATTATGCCGATATAATGACGAAATGTAGGTACTGCAGAGCTGCCCTGCTTAAAAAATTCAATTGTAAATAAATACATTTAAAGCAAACTAATTAAGAATAATCTTAAGAAGATATGTTAATGGCAGTGTTCGTAAAACAAAATGTACTTTAAAATCATGAATTAATAAGCAACTCGTGAGCACAATACTAATTATTATACCGTCAGGTGAAACTCAATTACTAAGAGATAATTAAACCATCAAGGATTTATTTACTTTGAACATCAATTTTCTTTAAAATAAACCTACCTACTTTTAATTAAAGCTTTAACGAAAAACAAATAGAAAAGAGGCGAGGCTCAACCCTTGCCGTGTACGCGCGTTCCGTCACAGTGGGGTCCGTAATTGTTATTGAGTGCTTGGGCCAATTTATACATTAGAATGATGTATTATTACAGATATGAAAACGCAGATGGACCCGATAAAAGGCTAAAAGGCTCATTCAATTACCAAATGGATTATTAATCTTTTAATTAAATTGGAGATTGATTCGGTCCTATACGTACAACATACAACAATGCCTTTAGTTAATCATGATGCATACCTTTCAAAATATAGAATTATATAATACATCTTACTCTTCTATTCAATTGTACATAATTATACGTTACTGTAGTTTAGAACATTATTATTTAGATTATCGGTCTATACTTTTTAAGAAATTATGACATCAACTCATTCGTAGTAAGATGGGTTGAAATTAATTTAAAACATGTCTAAGCAATATTATACGGACCACTTCATTTCATCGCTGGTTTAATTAAAAACGAGTGCCCGTTCCCCCCTCCTTTTCGGGTTGGAGTGCCCCCTGCCCCGTGTGGGCGTCTCGCTCCGCTTATATTTAGATAATTGTACAATCATCTAAATTAATGAGTACTCTCGTCCGGTTCTGGCCTGTATTGTATTATGTTTATGGCGCCCTGGTACCACCGACCGGATACACGGTGACAATTTTAATTTTAAAAATGTAATTAATCCACATTATTCATTTCGCTTTCAGTTTATGAGATGCTAAATTATTTTATACATATAGGTATATCTACATATCTCATCCATTTTCCCTCCACAATTGTAGACAAAGATAATAATTATATCCTCACTTGCCATAAGCTGTATGTATATAGTTTGATTCTCTTTAAGTAATAATTATCAATAATAATAATTTTTAATAACAAAAATCTAATAATTAATAAATAAATTCCCAAAAGTTACAACTGTGAAATAATTGCACCCTGAGCAATAACAATTGCTTTTTTTTTCATGAGGTAATAAATGGATGCTTGATATTGACGTACACTTCACTACCTGAGGGTAGAGGTATGTCTACGTGGGATTCTTGGCAACTACAGGATACTCACTAAAACCACTCTCGTGTTCATCCTTTCGCTATGAACCAGTGTTATAGGATTATGGCTTTGACAAATTTAAAACGCAAGGATTAATGCTCTAATGCCCCTGCTACACTTGGGATAATGCTAGTGTTAGTGACTGTGTTCAAATGCGACTTACTAATATCGATAAAAAATAACACATTAATGATTAGCTACGTTAGTGTATATACATGGTTATCTATCTATTAATGTTTAACTTCATTAGGAAAGTCGCATTTCAAATAACGCTTTAAACCCCCGGTTACATCTGCGTGGCAAAGTCATTAACACTAATATTATCTCAGGTGTAGCAGAATCATTAAAAGACATGTCCCCGTGACTTTAAAAACCGTTATGGTTGTTCATATTAAAAATAATTAATGTAACTATTACAAATGGAATTTTATTTTAATAAAAATGTTATATCTGTTATATCCTGTGAAGAAGCTCGCAAATCTCTGCGGGTGTTCGTTCATTCCGTTGTCGACAGTGATAGAGCTCAATGCAATTAAAAGTTTCACTACGTGCGTGGACGAGGCGCCGCGCGAATCCACCTTAATTTATGCCAGCGATAAGCTCAAGTTATGAGAGCCAATTAATTACTTATTTTAAGCAAGATTTCCATTTAGATAAAACTAAATTTTAATAACAGATATCATCTTAAAGAAACGCAATCATTACTAAAATTAATTTCTGAGTAACAAACTATACAGTTTATATTATACAAAATGTTTAATTCGCCACAATGGCAAGCAAGAAACTGAGTCTAAACTACCTAATGTCGTCAGATATATTAATTTAACAGTAACAAATCAATCAAACTGTACCTTGTCACATTTCATTAAACAATTAAGATGTCCCGTTTAAACACTTACCTAAAAACCATCAAAATCTATTTTTATCAGAATTTACTTTTGACTTATTATTATCAATGTATACATATAAAATAATTTATGTACAATTTTCTAAAAAAATACAACTAATAGGTTGCAAATCGCTGTCGATTGAGAACGTATCCGATGCGTTGCCCCAAGTACAGAACAGGGTTTTTGGTCACGTGAGACTTCTATCAAGCAAAATGATAAGTCTCGTTAAAACCGATAAGCTTCAGGATCCCATGGTCCTAGAATCTCTACACCGAACACCACAAAAATGTATCTACTGCCAATAAATGCATATTTGCGACTATTCAGATCTTTCTGCATTGTGGCAGCTACACCAGCTAAGTTGGGTTAATTCTGTTCACGTCAAAAATGCTAATTTTACTAAATCTTTGCAAAGTAAGGGAAAAATGAATGATATATTCGTATGAACTCCAATACCCAATCCTTATGGCATTGATTTAGCCAATGTTTATGTGACGGGCACTCATGAACAAATGAAATTAGCGACACATCCATCATCCAATTTTGCTCTACGTAAAATTAAATGCATCAAATACTAGAAGGATGGCGGATGGAGTGGGCTGGACACCCCGGAAGGCCCCGGGCGATCGGTCTAATGAACCCTTACCACCCTTGCAGCCTGATTTATTAACGAATTAAGCGCATTCTGTTGCACCCTCATGAAACAACAACATGTACCTACATAATTATAAAATTTTAATTAAACAACTTGAAGAGATGAGGTTTGATTCTTCATTTATAAAAGCGACTAATGCACTTAAAATCGAATAATGTGCCAACGGTCTTGAATATTGACTGAAGAAAACTATTCTCATCTCAAGAAAACTATTGACTTTTTCTGGGACAAAGTCTGTCTTAAGTTTATTCCAATACAATTGTTTGCAGTACCAAATAATAATCATCTGTTAATTCAGCCTAGTCCGCGTAAACTAGGACTCTTTATCATGCATAATCTGCCTTATTTTTAGATGAACAATATCCTTTATTCATCTCCGTTATTCAAAGTACGTACAAACCCAATTTTTACAATCAAATAATTTCCAATGCTTCGAACAAGGAACGAGGAAACGAAAAAATATATGTATAAACATTAAAATTATCCCAAAGAGTAAACTATAGTGGGGATTATTATTCTAGGTGAGCAATAGAAATTTTACAGGTGAATTTCAAAAGAAAAATTTAGTTAGTTTACGTGAACGGCTACCCCCTTGTATGTTTTACCAAAATTTTTGGTCTTCGACTTATTAATTTTTTAGGCATTTGAGAAATTTCGATCGTATTAGCTCTAAATATTTTTTATTTGATTTTTTCGTACGTGTATTCGAAAGCTTTTGTAACTAAGTCCTTATAACTTGTAAAGTCCACGTATAATTATAATCAGCACCCTAACATCAATGCAAGTTCCAAAAATTATACTTGATAGTGAAAAAACATACTTCAAGCGAATCAGACTCGAATTTTTAAAGTTAAAACTCCATAGTTCCGGGGTGTCTTTAAAAACTGCGCAGTTTGAAGTTTAAAAATAGTACAAAAAAGTTGCCCTTAATAGGCGATTTTCATGTAAATACCTCTCCCCCCCCCCTTATGTAATTTTTTTTAAAGTCACTGTTGTGTTACAGTTATTGAGTAGCATACTTGTTCTTGTCGTGTTTCTTTTTAAAGTTAATAATTGATTGTGTTATGTACCCTCTTATTTCTAAACGATACGGTCGGCCATTTCCATAATTGAATAATAATGTTATATTTTTATTTGTTCTGTGATTAGCGTCTGTTTTGTATAAAGTAGTTCTCTATAATTTAACATGATATAATGTAGGAATGTTTATATCTTATATGTAGTGATTATGTACAGATTATAATTCAAATTCTCTCTATTACATATAGACGATATTCACTTCATTTTGTTTTCATGTTGGCAGACGCGATAGATTTATACTGTGTTCGGTTTGTTTTATTACATGTAAAACCTTAAGTATAATGTTTTATATAATATATTGTATGAAGTGTTATCTAAAATTTCCAAACAATAATGTATTAAATTCTTGTCATGCATAACCCTTTAATTAAAATAGTTTATTAATGACTTCAATCCGCTATAGGTTGTGCCAATATGCTAAGTTTCTAAAACTGTTAAATTGTTAGAGGGATGGCGAGGTGTTCTAAAAGTGCTCGACGAGTGTTAGTTAGTGTCTGTAATGTGTTAAAACAGTAAGATTCTCCGATTATACAGTATTGTGACCAGTTGCTGTTCTTTTACTACCATAAACCCTTCTGAGTTGTTGCAAGTATTACAGTTGTGACCATCTTGTATTATTACTACTGAAAAAGTAGCTCAATTAGGAACAGTGCCTGTAAACCTATTACGAATTAAAAAGGCTTATCTATTCTTTGCCAGGCCTGTTAATTAAACGCTTTATCGAAGTGGTGAATTTACATAAAATTTACTTTTGCATATTTATTATAAGGATGTTATTTTACTTCATAACTAGTCTCGCTTGGTTAACAGTCTATATAACTATTTTACACGTTAACGCCATTAGCATGCTGCCTTGCCGTTGAATATAATGAAGGAACTTGACTTTACAATACATAAATAACAGCTTTATAAAAATGATCTTTCATTTCCGCTTCGGTAAAGTTAGAAATCAGTGAGTACTATCACATTCTTATGGATAAAAATATCATACGTTCATCTCCATTACTGAAATTGTGTATACAAATTTGGTTTAGGGGTTGTCCAGTGAAAGCGTAAATTTATTATTTCATATAGACATAGAGGAATAATAATAGGTAATACAATTGGTCAGTAAAAATCGTAATTCTAAGAAAGCTAGGTATTCGGCCTACGCGATACACTGAGAATACCTAATAGCTTTAGAATATTACATATATCCAAATATGTATATAGCTTTTACTACTAATAAGTGAATAACAAAATGATAGCTTGTTTTGCTCTGCTGTATATATTTTAATATCTTCCATATAAAGAAACATAATAAGACTAAATTTTTATCCGATTTGGTCGTAGAAGTATTAGTAATGTATTATTGACAATATAGTTACTTTTGTTACTGGCCTTTATTTTTAGTATTCTTCCATAGTACAGATTAAAGGAACAGGACTGAGCAATTTGAGAAGACCACAAATGCGATCCTCCATTGTGCTCAAAACAGAAGAGGAGGTCTATCCATACCATCAAAGTGGGAACAACTAAACAAGACAGATAAAAGAAAATTAGGGTTTTAAAAATTGTATAAAGAATTTACTAATATTTCTATCAATTCTTACAGAATATTATATATAACCATTGAGAGATATTTCTAAATAATATTTAAAGTAGATAATAAAACTACGTTTTAACGGCTTTAAGAGAGGTAATTTATTTGATTTTTATTATTTCGACGTTTCGGCCAAGACGACCTTACCGCGCTTAAAACTGTTAAAACGTAGTTTTATTATGTATACTAGTCGCGAAAACTTAAGAAAATATTATTTAAAATAGATGTTTATTTAATCCTGTATCCAGACGCTGCTTTGAGACATGGGGAACGACAGGTGTACGTTCCCATGTTACTCTTAATAAAAAGCTTTTATTCGAATGAGGATGTTTTAATAACGCAAATGAGAGTCGATTGTCGATACAAGAGGATTACTAAGTATCAATGACGTTATTATTAAGTAATAACATCTCTTAATTTCACTTAAGGTTTGAATATTCATATATGTTTGTACCAGAAAATTCGGTATTGAATAAAGGGGAGTCGGTCTTCTCTTTATTATTGTTGCATCCATTATTCAACACAGCGATCTCACTGGGCTCCTAAATTATTAAACATGTGTTATAAGCTCGCCTTCCCCAGACTCGTTTGCAAATATCCACACTTGGTGCTAACGTCGATATCATGACTTCCACAAACTTTCTTTATAACTAAATTAAATCGTAATATTTTAACGTAACCGCTGTGATGTCTGGATTATGGTGTGGCAGAAGGAACACCAATCCTAGTGCTTCAATGTGTGGACTTGATAGTTAGTTTACTCTTGTTGTCAGATGTCACTAGTATTACTATTATTAGTGTTCACAGTAATTTTAGATGGATAATAATGCAGGGACATTTGTTTAACTGCAGAGACTCTTTGTAAAATAAAATTGAAAAAAATTAAGATTTTAAATTATTTATTGATCTTGAGGGGTCAAGAGGGCATCAGGGTCCGAAGGCGCTGTCATATGCGTAATACGAATTTTTGAAAATAACTATTTTAAAATAGTCATTTTCGCAAGTTCATATTACGAATATGACAAGTATCAAAATAAAAGGGGGAGTCTTTGTAAGTCGTGCGCAGAAGGTTTGCCGATGACAACCCCTCCCGCTTCCTACAACCGCCATCCGCAGTCGTCTAGTTCTTAGTACTACTTAGACAAGTCCCGATCCCAGTCTTACTTCTATCAGTATTTAGACATGTGTTAATTTCACAAAGCGATAAATATGAAGCACAGAAGAGGAATTTATACACCCTCTAATTATGTAAAATTTTAAGAGTTTTCATAGTAACGTTCTTCAATGGGCTATTATCATTCTTGCTTTTCTTCTTTCATAGTTAGAGCTTTAAAATACATCATTGGTGAGATTATTTAGGGTATTAATTGGAATTCTCATTGAAGCAATAAGCTTGCAGTGAACACCTGCTTTGATATCGCGTATGCCTTCTTTCTCCCCGGTCCGTAAGCCTACTTTGACTAAACCGGTTTTGATTACAGGTTATAGCTACCTACTTATCCGTTTGGCGGAAACGAACCTCTCACGTATGTCGCTTTGCATATTCTTAACTATGGGCTACATAATATACTAAACGCATGCATCAGGTTTGACATCCATACTTACTGATATATGTATAAATGCGAAAGTATCTCTATTTATTATGTTTTCGCAACTAATACGGCAGAAGGGATCATAATGAAATTTATCTTTAGGTTATATTACATCCTAGCAAAGGACATAGGTTATATATAGCTACCTTTTGTTTAAAAAAATAACCTTTAAATATGTGAAATAGAAGATTTTATTATTTTTTGTTTATTATTAAAAAGTATCCTACAGTATTTCCATAAATTTAAGGCCTAACAATATTATCTCTAGAAAAAGAACAGAAACAAATAGTATAAGTTACACTACACCAAAATGAACTATTCAATCTATACTGTGACACTTCTAACGCGAAAAATAAACACAACTAAATGATTAAATCTGAATACAAACATTACATTCCTTTTAAACCTCATTAATAAGTTTACTAACTACTGATGACTTAAATATTTGTTTCGAAGAATTAAAAATTATAAAGTCATAATTCATGTTTAATTTTAGTAAGAACTGAAAAATACGTCTTTCAACGTTACAGTTATGTTTACTTCATTCAGAAAGCTTTTTTTAATGTAAATAGGTTCGCGTTTGACCCCGAATATGCCTAATGTCGGACGATGACGCGGTCGAAGATGGAACACGCTTACCTAGATAATACCTATGTATTCACACGAGACTTGAAGATAAAAGAAGTAAAAAATGTAACGCGGACGCAGTCGTAGGTAATAAATAGTATGAAATAAAATCGACCGACGATATCGTGCCGTTATTAAGCACCCATTCCCCAGGGCTTCCCCATTTCAGGGGAATTGGTAGTGGATAGGTATACAACTACGCTTGTCTAAGGCCGATCGGTAATTTAACATAAAACTAATATATAATACTAATTATACTGATTTGCAGGTTTTATATTTTCCTTCAATTTACATCTATTAACAATTATAATATAAGCATTATAGAGAAAGACTACCTAAGCGGTATATACTCTCTAATCAAGGTGCACTGCTTTATATCACCGTTTTACAATGGAAAAACCACTAGTGCTATCGCGTTTCGTCTCCAAAATCCTTCAGCCGACAGAAGAGCTGTAGAACGCACTAACAGGGTTCGTATTCTCTGTTAAAATAAGGGTAATCTTCAAGAGTATTATAGGTATTTTCTAGGGAAACCAAACCTTCGGCCGAATCATCGCTTAAGACTCCTATTGCCACAAAATGTTGAAAATGGGGTGCAAACGAAACAACTTTTCGTTGGTAATTACTAATCAATAATTAACCAAAAAATTATCATAAATCTTCACGTTATGAGACGTAACATGGTTTTCGTGGTTTTTTATAGTTACTTTAAGTTAAGAAAAAAAACCATCTCCAAATTATTAATATGAAACCATTTTACTCTTTCAATTTTTATCAAAACTGGAAGAAAAAATATTTACTTATTTATAAAAGACGTAAATAATTTGGTTTATTTTTTATTTATTTTTATATTTTTCTTTATTTTATTCTCAATAAAATAACAATGTATCTGAAAAATGACTGCTATGGGATCCCTGCTATTGTTCCATACGCTACCCGGTCGACGTTGGCGTTCCTACACGCCTTAAAATAAGGCGTGATCGCGGTCAAACGCTAACCAATTTATAAAACAAAATAGCTCTCTACCAGCATTAATCGCCATTGCACTACTACACTACAAGTACTATCCGTGTAGGAACGAAGAAAGAATTTTCTACGGCCGGGCGGCCTGTCGTAAGAGGCGACTAAACAACCCACAGCCAGGTGGTAGGGCATTTGCCCGACTGGTTGGCTACCACCCCTGTTCTAGAGCATGCCGCCGTAACAACTTTGAGTTGTGTTCCAGCATTAGTGACCAGGTTCCAGACTCACTTAAGAGAGCAGCAGCGCATTTGTAGCACCTTTGGTGTTGCAAATGTCCATAGGCGATGGTAACCGCTTCCCATCCAGTAGGACGTCTGCCTGTCTGCTGTACTCCAGCAATAAAAAAAACATAATAATTACTGTCTTCATACATTAAAGGTACACAAACGTGCAAAGAGTGCGTTTTCCATACTTGCCCTGTAAGATCGCAGGGTGATGTCCATATATAAACTTGAATCTCATGTTGCGAGCAGTGTAAACCCCACATATTAAAAACGACATGAATTTTAATAACTGCATGTCGCTTTTATTTTCCTACATGAAAACATTTAGATAAGACAGACATGTTATTATAAAAGAGGACGCATTTTAAAGTTCCGTCTATCTATCACTGTCAAGGTTTTTCGAAGTAATTTTCTCAAAATCTATTGGACTTACTAATATGAAATTTAGTAGTATTTAATATGCCGCTATACGTTGAAAGTATAATATACTGTAGCAAAATCGCTAAAAATACTAAAAAATATTGATGGCATCTGAATCATGCTTGAAAAATCGTAACTAATTTCATTAGTAACTTTTCATTTATAACAATAGGTAGGGATGTAATCGCTTCCAAAGTTGTAAGAACTAAATATATCCTCCTTTAATTATATATTTATGTCGAGGAAAATACTCTAAAAAAAATTAAACTTTGATGAATTTTGAACAAAATACGTGGAGTACTTTTGGGATATTTATAAAATTCTAAAAATGTCATATCTGTACATTGAAGCTATTAAAAAATAGACTATACAAATGATGGAGAACAGGATGCATTTTTTTTAGAATTCTGTCTGTTCAGGATTCACGTAAAAACTACTGGACCGATGAAAGAATGATGAAAAATACCAAAATGACTAAATAGTAAATCACAAAAAACCTATCCTACTTTCCGGGAAAACCTTTACATAAATCTTTTCCATTATCCGGAATGAAAAGCATTCCTCGGTATTAAAATTACATATATGCCGAATTTTAGCCAAATCGGTCCAATGGTTTTTCCGTAAAAGCATAACAAATAGAAAGACATATTATATATTTTTATCCCGAAAACTATCTTATTTAACGGAATAAAAAGTATCCTATGCATCGAAAAAAAAACATGTATATATATTTATAAGTAATACTACTTTCGCATTTATAATATTAATAGGGATAGGGATGTAGTCCACATTATTTTTTAAATGCTTTTCCAAAAATAGTTTAAACACACTAAAAATAAATACCAAAATTATAATACAACAATTTACAGGAAAAGAGGTTTTAGCTCTTTTTTTACACTAATAGAATTTGTTGTTGTTGAAAATATCTATAATAGTAAGATTATTTGGTATCTTATAAAGATTAGGCTTAATTTAGCTCTCAAAGAAAAACATCTCTGAGCCAAAGCATGTTTTGATATAAATAATAATAATAAGGCTCTCGTTCAGTAAATGGGTGAAGAGCCAGATACAGAAGGCAGTTCTCCTGAGTGCGGCACGCATTTTGAGGAGGTACCTGTCTCTGGAGCCCCAACCAACGGTAGTCTGGACACTAGACCCCGCTGCCGGCGGACTTCATCTTTTATATTTTTTAATATCTATTGTTTGTATTTACAGATATATAAATACAAACCCTTCAAATAGTACCTGATATAGATATCCGTAGAAGTTCAGGTTTCATACTATGAATGATTAAATCTTATATCGCAAAGCTTCAAATCTTGTGAAATAATAAGCATTTAACCGAACGTAAATTGGTAATCATGGGTTACAAGTATAACTATTCTGTATTCTACGTAACCTCCACTTATGTTATGATTAGAATTCTTTCTAACTATATTTACAAAACGATTACCGATGTTACCCACGTTCCAGGAAGAAGTAATTCAAATCCCATACAAAAATAAACAAAGTCAACCGCAGTTTATTTGTTTTGTAGGTAAGAGGGTCTCCGGACATGAGAAATAATGATGTTTGAAGAATGGTGAAATAAGCATTTTAACCTTTATTACATGAGCTTTAGATATGCATTCTTAAATTTAAATCATTTTCATAATAGCTCGTGGAATCTTAGTTAGATGTGTAATTAAGATGAACAAGGGAATCAAGCGTGATATGGCCACGTTTAATTACCGGATAGTGTTGTTAGCTGGAATTCGTAGATAAATTAGCTTCTAAACTTGCTCCGCTTTTAAATGTTTAAATGCTATTAAGTGGCACTTAATTATGTTTTTAAATTTAATCTACGAAATTTGAATGAGACGCGGAAGCTTTATCTACTAAGGCACCACGACTAGGATCGTATAAGTCTGCTAAAAACTTGATTAGATTTTAATAAACCTTTATGGGTGCCAAAATACCTCTCCGTGTGTAGCGTAGCTATTACAATTTTTGCTAGTCATTGTATATGATTGTACAGGGATAACCACTAAGCACTAATTATATTTTATTGTGTTAAACATTCCTTCTCTGTACTGTATTTCCAATCATATTGTATTATTGCATCTGGCCTTATAAAGCAAAAAATAATTTTATTCGGAACTTTTTACTCAAAAGCGAGCATTTCGTGTCAAGTAAAAGTTATTAATATCTCGTTTGCTACATCATTTCCAAGAATCGAAACATTTGTAGCGATAAATAGTGCGATTGCACACCGACACCATTGTAATACCAGTTGAAATTAATAGCTATCCTTAGCTAATAACGGCAATAAATGTAGCAAGACAAGCCCATATTTCACCGGTCGCATGGCAACCGGCGCGCCAAACAACGCCGTCCTCAGGAGATACGGAACAAGTATCAACAAAAACAGTACTTACTACTCAACGAATATTTTGTTACATGATTACTTTATAAATAGTAATTTACTAAGCCATAATCTGCAAAGAATATAAAGGTGGATGATTGTCATTATCAGGAGCCCCGCACAGATTGTCAAAATATTGTAAAATTATTAATCGATGCAGCGATAAAAACATACTTCTAACGAAGACATTGATTGTGATAAAAAGTTATCGCAAAACACTGGTCGTCGGAAGCAATACGTGTTATAAACGACGCATTAGCAAGCTATCAAAATTGTAACCCAACTTTAGAACAATTTGTTGCTTCATTATCGGCGCGTCCGGAGCGCTAACAGCAACTAAGTAGATAACAATCAGCTGAAGGCTTGTTCGAGACACGAAATTAATTAAAACAAGTTTGTTCGCGGATCCTATGCAGGGAACAAAGCCATGCTGAGTCACTAGGTAATTACACTACGGGAGACGCCAGTGAGGCGCCTCAAACCTAACATTATCGCGTGGCTCATTAATGTAAGCCTATGACGTTGAATTATTCTGAGGGGGTCCAACTTAGCTGAATCGTTATTATCAATTAGTATTAACCGCACCAAAAAGTACAAATTCCCAACGAGACAAAACGCGTCAAACGTTAATTGAATATTGAATCATCGCCAAGACATTTTTAATACGTCCTAAAGGGTTATTATAAAATTGTTCTTTAAACCCGCCAATATTCTTTAGTCCTTTCTTTTCTCCGCTGAATGGGACGTAAATCGCGCCTTGTCATCGGTATTTTTAATTATATGCGATGATTAATTATGTGTAACGAGTGAAGACGGGCCGTGATCGCTGATTGATGACGCCCGCGAACTTTCTCTGTTTAGCGGCTCCTTACCAGTGCATTGTCTTGTGTTTAATTGTTACTTTAAACGTTATATTTTGTTTCATTGTTCTTCACATAGTGGGCGATGTAATTTGATTTATTCGTTACCCTGAGTCATTGTTGTTATTAATTTTATAATGGCGAAGACGATGTTGGTATTTACGATGATCCTTTTTGCTGAATCATTCTGGGATATTGTTTAATTTTAACATCTACAATTAATATTTAACATTTTATACCACGATTTTGTTCTGTATCGTACATATACCGAGTCATCATTATCACGTCGTCATCATTGTCGCCAGCCATTCGCAGTCCACTTCTGGACGTAGGCCTCCCATGTCAGCGCCAAATCTTTATCACACTACAATTAAATCCCGGCCGAGACCGGGATTTACTTTTTGAAGTATATGGGCAGCTTTCCTTCGTTCTCTCTTCTACTTTACAGACTCTTCGCTATGACTTAGACGATTAAGCAAGTACTAAGTACATTTGGACTCCATATCCAGTGAAAACTACAGGCCTAGACATTCGCAACAATACTGGCTTCAACAGCCCATTGCCTGCCTGGGAAGAAAGTTACGATACGACAGCTTTCTTAAACCACACCATGTACCAACGCAGAGGGAAGCCTAGTTAGGAAGTGCACTTAAGATTCTAGTGTAAGCAGAAAAGGCCGTGATTAAGGAACATACAAAGAATCAAACATAGATACTTTCACGTTTAGTAGTATTGGGTTTAATGTAACGTTTACGTATTGTTTATCTCTCTATTCCTCAACACAATTAAACATCTGTTGTTGAGGCGACGATTGACAGTACCCATGACCTAAAGACAGTAAGCGGTGCGTCCACTTATCAAAAGCAGTCTCAAATGAACAGAAATAATAAATAAAAATTATCTAGAACAACCCCACTGTTCCAGGTCAGCTTAATAAATCAACTGACAATGTTAATATTATCGACGAAAGGAAACGTTACAATTGTAAATTACGACTTTTTATTAATTTGAATAGTGAAATACATAATCTGAAGGCTAAACGTATGATTGAATTCGTGCATTATATTATACGAAAATGTATTTCTATATAGTACGAATGGCGTTAACTAAAATAGTGTTGCAACTCAGGTCCCGACAAACACAAAATCCACCTGCATATCTGAAACAAAGCACATTTATTACCCGTCGGCATTTGAACTAATAACATTGAAATTCTTTTATGGTCGTCTTCTTTTGTTTACTTATTGGCATACGGCCTATTGTTGTATTGTAATCATTAGCCAGGTGTTACAGATTTAAAGTACAAGCTGATTCTAGGAAATTCGGTCACGCTGCCGGGCGGACCTATTGCATTTGTGCAGTATAAAACAATGGACCGATTAAGGGAGGATTTAGTAGAGCGAGAACCACCAGCGAAGCGAGACGTGTGTACTACAATTCGGAATCTATTAAGTGACGGACTTTGCGCGTTTTATTGAATTACGACCTTCTTCTACATTACGTTTGGACTTGTTCTGTTCGGTTATATTTGTATCTGTGTTATACGTGTTTGTATAGTTCTAATAAACTCTATAGTAATTCTAACGGCATTTTAATTCAAGTCTCGCGAATCGTAGCAATATGAAACCAATAAACGCTTTATATGAAAAAACATTATCAATTTAAATCTATTGTATTATAAATTACAGTATGACAATCCACACTCACAATCAAGCTTGTAAACCCCTGCATCCTGGAGTGGGATATTGCATTTCACAGGTCTCAGAAATTGGGTAATCTTTTTTTGCGGCTTGAAATATGTTTTGATTGAAGCTCGCCTGAGGATGTGACCAATTCTGTCTGTGACCCCCTTGATGTAGGGTAGGGTAGCAGGGCACCGCTCAACTGAAGGTGGTTTGGGGCCTTTGTGACGTTGGTGTGGAGTCTTCAGATGATTGCGTTGTAGAACTCGCTTGACATGCTGAAGCTCTCCAGCTATGTGGTTCTCGTCACAAATTTTCCGTGCTCTCTG
Organism: Dendrolimus kikuchii; assembly: GCA_019925095.2. Taxonomy (NCBI): domain Eukaryota; kingdom Metazoa; phylum Arthropoda; class Insecta; order Lepidoptera; family Lasiocampidae; genus Dendrolimus; species Dendrolimus kikuchii. Next base: position 9,166,179 of record CM034390.1, on the reverse strand, counting down.
AAACAAAGATTTGCCCACGGTAGCTAACTGATGCGTGAGGCTATTGAAATCAAAAAAACACCCAAATTTCAATAGAGAAGATGGTTGGCAAGTACCACCTGTTTGGGATCTAAAAAAAATATATAACTTATTGTCAAAGATGAATGGTAAGTACTTGCAAAATAAGGATTGTTTTTTTTTTATATATATATTTGTAATTTTTTTTATTTAAATTAAGGTTGATAAAGAAAAAAATATTTATTTCAAAATTGATTATGTTCATGTTTTGCCATCGCTCCCGAAGCAAGTTTAGTCACTGTCACTGTCAATGGCAGAGAAGCGGCGCAACAAATTGCCAATTGTGACGTTTAGCCTTTAAAGTCGATATGAAAAATCGAAATAAACTTCTGTTTAATTCAACATCCATCGAAAAGTATCGTGAAAATGATCAAACGCCATAATATCCGTCTGAAACGATTAGTTTGTATGTAAATAGATTTACGTAGAGTGCTCGCTGCGGCATATATTATTAAACGAGCGATTACCCTTTAAATTTAGATCTACATGGACACCGAACGATCCGGGAAACGTTTGTTATACGGGCTTCCTGCAAATCTGACAGAGTTGCCCAAATTATGCGCATACATTTGTCAGCGTTGTAAACTCCAATGATAATGAAATATGCCTTAATTGTTCAATACACTGAATAATATCAGCTTACATATTTGACTAGCAAAATTATAACGAAATACATTTTAAACACGTATAACTGAAATGGCCATTTAATCTTATTGTAATATCTCATTTAGTTTTGCTTACAGTTTTTATTGTATGGTTTATTGCTGTATTTAAAGATTTAGAAACAATATGCCTAAACAAGACGGATACGTGACATAAACAAAATCCCTTGCTTTCAATTTTTGTCAGTAAAATTATTATATTTCTAAAAACCAACGAAATAACAATCGCCCAGAAAAAATTAAAAAAGACATAATTTTTTAAAATTTAACATAATTAAATTTCATAAACTCAGGTCGAGTAATAAACACGATTTAAGTATGAAAATGAAAAGAAACTTATTAGAATGTTTAATTTATGACATTACGATTGCGATGCTCTGGTGGTTCGGGCATGTGGAAAGAATGCATGATGAAAGAATGACTAAACAGATATACAATGCAAAAGTGGATGGCTGCAGAAGTCGTGGAAGGCCACGACACACCTTCCATGATCAAATTGATCGTGTACAAGCAGAAGGTGATGTCAGGAGCCTTAAGAACAGACGAGCGTGCATGACAAGAGCTATGAAGGTCAAAGAAGCAAGTGAGGTGTGTAAGAATAAGCCTGAATGGCGCTCTGTTGTTCGTGCCTACCCCGCAAGGGAACTGACGTGAAGTTATGTATGTATGTATGTACGATTGCGATTACTATGCGGTACGATTTTCATTCTTTAGTATACTTAGTTTTTGTAAATTACCTGTCTTCTTAATTAATGGCCTAAAAATTGAAGAATTGATGTTGATAGACACGGACGCGGACACTTAGAATGACCAAATGAAAAATGTTTTGAGCTAAGACGTACTTAAATAATAAATAGATCGACAGATAAACACACACATTCTATATCCCCAAGCTAAGCAACGGACCACACCCTGGGCCGATCCCAGACACCCAGACCATAGTAAATAACGGAAAATTCGTTTACGAAATTTACAAGCCAGGAATCGAACCCGGAGCCTCAGCGTTGTATTTAGGTTGGTTGGCAAAGGCTTAATCCGCTCAACCAGAGATACTGCAAAATAAATAGTTTAAACTATCTCACTTGTTCAAAGAGGAGGTACTTATGACAGAACCGTATCAAGTAACGATACTTGCTTTTTGCTTATCTTAGCGTGGTAGTACATAACATATACATGTAACCGTACGTACCACTGCCCGTCTCGGCCCACCTCATGTAAGGGCAAAGGACGAAATACCTGTCACGTTTATACAAGGCGATATCAAGATTACTGACGTACCTATGAAACCAGCTAATGCTCATTTTATATACAAGTAATCTTATACTCAAAACAATATTTTATTTCACTGCCAGTTGACAGTAATTTTAATTCCAAAAGAAAAATGTAGTTTCGCGTGTTGATTCATTACGATAACGCCCCCGCTCATCGATCGGAAATTGCGCTAATGCAATCCGCCGTGCTGGCTTCAATCTCCTTGACCACTCACCATATTCTACGGACTTAGTCCCAAGTGATTTTCACTTATTCCCAAAATGGTGTTCAGTTCCTTTATAATTTCTTTATTATATTTAATGGTTCATCTTGTACCAGAAGTGCCGGCAGAATTTCGCGTCATGCAGCACTTAATGACATAATCCGTCGGGCTCTTGTCACCGCCGGAGTACCTGCCTTTCTAGAACCGAACGGCTTGTGTCGCGACGATGGCAAGATACCCGATGGTATGTCATTGGTGCCCTGGAGGATGGGTCGCCCATTAGTATGGGATGCGTCTTGCGTCGATACTCTGGCGGCGTCCCATCTTTCAGCTACAAGTATGTCTGCTGGTACAGCTGCTGCACAACAGGAGGCCCGAAAATGCCCCAAATATGCCGCCATCGGAAAAGGCTACATATTTGCGGCTTTTGGAGTCGAGACCCTGGGACCATGGGGTTTGAAGCGCACAAACTTTATCGAGACAGCGAAACGCCCGGTAGACGTCTCACGTGACCAAAAGACTGGTCTGTACCTCGGACAACGCATTAGCGTTGCGATACAGCGAGGTAATGTGGCCAGTCTTTTGGGCACGTTTCCAACTGACATCGGCCTGGGACTAGATTTTATAGTTTTATTTGTATACTTATTTATAATTTAGTTAATTTTTATTTAATTGTTAATATCATTTTAATATGAGTGTTTCCCAAAATCAAAAGAGGACATTTGTGGAACTAAATTTCACGATCTTGACGCGGTTATGACTGAATGGCTTGAAAACATTTTTTTTTTCAAGGAACAATGAAGTTAGAAACGCGTTAGTCTAAATGCATTGGAGAGAGATTATGTAGATAAATAAAATATTTTTGTTTAAATTTTAGCATTTTTTAATATTAATTCCAAAAACTTTTTGATTCACCCTCGTACATTTTAGATAAGTGGTGCATGTGCTTAGTCAAGATTCGACTTCGGGTCTTCAGTTAAATAAACAATTAATCATGAACACAAGCTTAACGAGTCTAATCTGAAACAAACCTAGTACCTGTATTGTTTTAAAAAACAATAGCGAGTTGAAGAACAACGGGTCATATTGGACGACCTTTAGTTGCAAAAAAATATTACTCGTATGTAAACATAAATATATCCTTCACAGAGATTACTATTGAATGAATATTTTACAGGCAGACTCTTATACCTAAAACGTTTACGTGATAATTCTTAGTGCGCTTCTCACGCCGCGCCGCGGCCACACCGTTTTCTGCAGTTTATCTAATCTGTTCAGGGCTGGTTATTTGCACGATGATAATACGCCGAATGGCCCTTAACTGATCGTCATTTTGCAACACTGTCCCAATTTATTTCTGACGTTCACTGGAATAACATAATCAGAATAAACTAATTATCTTAAGCTCGAAGAACTATGAAATCGCAATAATAAAATAATCTTAATAAATAACATTTAAGCATCTGTAATTTTTATATACCTAAATAGAAAAAAATGAAGTGATAACTGCTATTTATATGGAACTTAATTTTGTTATTAAGAATTTTACTATTCATTCACTTGCCTTACTATCGGTTGAAATTTGACATTACTCCTATGGAACTTATGTCAAACTTTAACAAATAGTAAAGCAAAAATGAACGGTCGGTAAGATCCAGGAACCGGCCGTTATACAAAATGAAAGTTTGCGTTGAATAGGCTCTAAAACGGCTCAACGGATTTCTAGGAAATAGGGATTAATACAGATATATTTTCTATAATTTTTATTTAGATGCATTGCTAGGTTCAGGAGAGTCCTGCGCGAATGATATGCCGGGCACGGATAAACAAAAATAGGATTCGTATTTTAAGAAATGTGTAACTTAAACAATTCTTCGTAATCGATTGTAATATGGGTATTCTTAAAATGTTCATGAAATTCCTTCGAGGCCGACAGCATTGACAGCATCTCTGGTGTTGCAAATCTCTATAAACGACGGTTCCCATTTTCCATCAGGTGCGCCGTGAGTCCGTCTTATGTTTTCCAGCAATATAATAGAAATTTGTTCAAATAAAAACGTCTTATCGAATTTTGTTGCACGATGTCGCAGGGATTTGGGCATCCCTGTGGCTTATGATGATTAAAAGCGATTTTTACACTGCAGTCTTTAATTATAGATAGACGGCCGTATATGAATAAATATTCATTAACTTCGAAATGTTAGGTATCTATTGTTGTTAACATTATTTATTATTTGAAATTGTTGGTTTATTATAAAATTAATACTAAATTGTATTTACACTTGAACTTAAGCGTCCTTCAAGCTCTCTGAGTGAGGTAGTAAGCTAAAGTTAGGGATAAATTAATAATTTATCACTGTGTAAGCGTTGTAACATATTTTGTCTTATCTATTTTACTATGAATATAAACTTACTTGATTTAAGTGCGACAGCATACTTAGTGTATGCTGTTTTATTTTAAAGAACAAATACAGTTAAAAAGGTTAACGTTTTGCATGTCAGTGTTGCATTATATTCCCACCCGTGGCTTTCAAACGTAAAAATTAGTCTTTCATCCAGCTCGTGTTAAAGTTATTTAAATAATAAGAGCTCGATATAAACAGCGTTGAATAAGCATCCCGGCCACCAGGGGGCGCCATCCAAATTGGCAACGGTTCACGAGGGGTCCTTCCCATACGTTAAATACGCAATTTGAAGCTCTATACAATCAGTCAAATGAGCTTGCGTCGATGCAATCAATTACGCATCTTTTTACTTGGGGACGGGGCCAATGGGTTCACTAGGTCACTGCGATGACAAAATGTTAATGGTTTCTGACCGGTTTATTTTTATTTTTAGCCTTTTTTTGTGCAATACATTTTTTTGTTTTTACGTCTAGTAAATGATGAGTGTGTCTTGCAAAGCCAAATATTAAAATTAATAGTGTAATATGTAAACGTAAGCATAATTTATATTTGTATGTATTAGGTATTGTATTATACTGAAAGCAATGCATAAAAACCTTCACTGAGAGGGGTCAACGCACTTTAATTAAGAATTTGCAAATGTAGCGTAAATATAGTATAAAGATTAGTTCAATGTAAAATTAAAACAGAATAAAGATATTTCCTGTCGATACAACAAAATGTAGTTTTACTACAAACCTAAGAAACTATGCCGATATACCACAATAGTCTTGCATGTCATAAAATAATCATCATCATTATCCTATGGGCATAAAGCCGCCGCTTTTGACGAGAATCACTCAGTGAAATTGACACGTGATCATACACCAGTACATCTAGATATACTGGTAGATGTTAGGCATAGCATATATTCCCACTTTATTTTGATACTTGTCATGTTCGTAATACCCCTGTATTACGAACACGACAAGTACTTGACATGCCAACAAACGTTACCAGTAGTGTGATTCAACGTATTTTCTTTTTATTCTTTAAATTCTTATAAAAATCTTTAAATGCCCTTGCTAAACCACGGATGTTAGTGTTAATGACTCTGTCACGCATATGTAGCCAAGGTTATTTATGCGACATTGTTAATGACGTTAAACATAGACAGATACCCCTACACTAATGTCGCTAATCATTCACGATGTTATATTTTAACGCTATAAGGAAGTGGCACGCAGGTGAGGTGGGGGTGAAATATGAATCTGGGAAAGCGATCGCTTCAGGCCCTCCGAGCCTGAATGTTTATGTACACTTTTCTTTATATTTTAACAATTCTTAATCCGACATCCTACACCAGGATGTCACTACAGACACGCCTATTTCTCAACATAAAAAACCCATCGAAATATCGTTAAGCATAAATTGATTCCTAAACCACTTATAAAACATATGTTTATTTACATTTTACGACTTATTCACCAGCAGCAAAAACATAAACATGTTCAAAATTGTGTGATTTTAAATAGCATTTACCTATACACGACATGTATTTACGACTAGAATGTCACTAACTACGAGTTTTCGAACCGTGAAATGCGTTTTCTCATATAACTTGCTATCAGCTACATCTTCCGGTGGGTCTATTCCTTTATCTATATGTTATCCTTTTTTTATTACTTAAGGTCGTAAAGTATGATATGTGTACCAATGGTATCACGAGTAGGGAAGCCGAAGACCGCGCGAAATGGAGAAGGAAAAGTAGGAAAGCGGACCCCGGGCTTCGAAACAGAGGCCCCGAACGCAACGGGATATAACGCTAAGATGATGATGATGATGATGATCCTTTTTTTATTGCGAAGTTGGTAAACAGGCAGACGGCCCAACTCATAAAAAGTACTTCTAATAAATATAAATTATCACATACATTTGTTGGCTGTAAAATTAAATTTGTGCCTCCTAGTACTAGTAGTACAATTCGCCATAATGACAGACAAAGGAACTTAGTCCATACAACCTCGCCTGATGTATTAAGTCTTCTGCTCAGCCGACTTGTAGACCTACGACTGACGTCAATCAACGGAGTTTTTGTGAGAATTCGCAAAGCTATATTTGACTACACAGTTTACATTTCTCACAAAAACACAATTATTACTGAAATACTATCAATATCCTACAACTATTGTTAATTATAAAGTAATATTTAGAAATTTATAGAAAATAAAACTGCATTGTTACACTTTAGTTATCGCCAAAAAAATCCTTGCCGCTAACATTCGAACCGTCGAGTATTTGCCGCGAAATTGAAATGTGATGTTAAAACATCAATACAGTTAAATCTGTATATTTACAAATAACTGCATACTTTTTTTTATTGCAGGAGATCAGCAGACAGGCAGACGGCCCACTTGATGGAAAGCGGTTACCATTGCCTATGGACATTTGCAACACCAAAGTTGCTACAAATGCGCTGCTGCTCTCTTAAGGGAAACTGGAACCTGGTCACTAATGCCGGAACACAACTCAAGGTTGTTATGGTGACATACTTTAGACCAGGGGTGGTAGCCATCCAGTCGAGCAAATGCCCTACCACCTGGCCTATTTTGAATTAAACTTATACAATAGATTTATTGATAATATTTCAGTGAGAAATACATCACAATGTCAAAATCTTATTTGCTTATAACATGTGATTTAGTTAAATATTTGATAATCGCTTATTTATACATACCGCGCGAAGTCATATTAAAAAAAAGAATATTCTCGGTGTTGTTGATTTTTTCAGCGGTATTAAATCTGTAAAGCAGAAAATGTCCTTAGGAAAGTTATCGTAGCATTGAAAATAACGATCTAACACGTAGAAATTAGTATCAAGTGTGAATTTGTTATGAATACTTATGAAGCATCAACTTGTTAAAGTACATATTCTGAGGCGCATGAAGTTTTAACGAGGCCGATCCTAAAAGCTTTGCAATAGATAACAATTCCCTTAATATAACTACTTGAAAACATGCTACATTACGATACCATACCTACATCATTATAGGACTCTACTTAATATTATTTAATTTTGTCTATTATTATGCATATTATATTAGTTTTATTCTATAGTTAAGCCATTTTTTTATTGAAATGAAAACTAAAAAAATGCGCTAGATAGTTGACAGGAGAGTGCACGATAGTTGACAGGAGAGTGCACATCTTCAAAAAAAATCGCCTTGCCTTGTTGAATAGCAACGTCAATGCATGTGTGAGATATTGATGACCATTGAGTTTATAATTTGTATACTATATTTTGATCAATTAAGACATCAATAAGCCTTTTAGCTCTGTCTGTCAAATGTTTGGAAGCAAGAGTTGTTGGTTCCGTATGGATATTGATTTGGATGTAACAGGGACCTCGGTGGCTAGATTTAGAAATAATGAAATGGTATCGGTCTTATTCATAGAGAGTTAGAGAAAGTTTTAACGCTACTTTAAGAACCATAATGTAGCGTTCAAACTTACTCTAACTCTCTATGAATAAGACAGTAAGTGTTTAAGTTGCAATGAATGCGCAGATTAGTTTAATTATGTCACGTTGAATCTCATGTTTATGTATCTTTTTTTCTCTCTTTCTTTGTTTAATCTCTATTTATATAGTTTTTATTGCCTTGTTTGCTGTAGATTATTTAAGTTGATATTGTAATATACTTCTACCTATGGTGACTTCTTAGTAGCTCACTAAACTAATTTATTATTAATATTATAAGAAAAGCTGATAGTCATCCTAAAATTGTAAAATAATATAAGTATCTTTAGACTATAAACATATTGTTCCGACCGAGGTCCCGACAAAGGCACATTCACACCTGCAGCCCTGTAGAAACACTTTTATTACCTTTTTGGCATTTGGATTTCTTTTGCTTACTTTGTGATTAAAAAACGTGATTAGAAAAACAGCCCATTGTGTATTGTAATCTTTTATGGCAGTCATGAGCCAGGTGTGATTCTAGGAAATTCGGTCACGCGGCCGAGCAGACATATTGAATTCGTGCAGTATAAAGCAATGCCTCGATTGATGGACGAGGCAGTCGAGCAATAACCACAAGCGGAGCAAGACTTGTGTACATTCGGTAATCTATTTAGTGACAGACTTTGCGCGGGTTATTGAATCGTGCATTACGTTTGGACTGGTTGTGTTCAGTTATACTTGTACCTGTGTTATACGTGTTTGTATATTTCTAATAAACTCTATAATAATTCCAACGGCATTTTGACTCGAGTCCCTGCAACTCGTAACAATATGTATCGTAATTTAATATTTCAGTACCTAAATTCTTATTAACGAATAATACATTTATTAACGATCTTATTATAAAACTATCTTTTCCCGCGACTCCGTTTGTGCCGAATTTCTAAGTACTTTATATTCATATCAAGGCAAGGTAAAAATGGGTAAAATAATGATAACGAAACTTTAGAACAAAATCCCTATTTTCAACGCTAATATTTTGATTGAAATTCATTAAACTGCTTCGTAGACTAATCGAGTCAAATTTTTAAATAGATACAAAAGTTCTAAAAATTATAATAATTTCCTATCATGCATTGTAAAAATTATATAAACAACTACCAAAATTGTAATTATAGGAAATATATTCGTAAAATAAATATATATATAAAATAATAATAAATAGCAATTTTGATTTAAATTTTTACATGTTAAGTCACAGACTAAAAATATTTTAAAGACGACATATCTTTAACATATTTAAATATATTACAAACGAAAATTAATATTTCAAAAAAGATGCGTACATTTTATGCATTCCATAATTGTTGGAATGAATATTTTCACATATTTACCATAACTTGTACCATGTAATAAGATTCCTTATTACCTCAGTTAAAAACTTTACGGCTCGGCGTAAGTTATAACTGTCTGTGAAGTTATGACTGTGGCTTATTACATAGTTTATTTATCCACTATTTAACACGTAATACGATACACAATGAGAGAGGTTATGGGGTACACATAGATGAGCCATTATATAAGATAGACTTCTCCAATATTAAAACAGTAACTATTTATAGGGCACATAGAAATATATCAAAGAAAGTTTACCTCTCTTTACCAAGATTTAAGAGGTACTTAAGAATATATTTATTATTATTAGTCTGTGTTCTTAACTTGCAAGTAAAAATAAGTTATTAGTTCAATTGGACATACTACCTTCAATCCCGGCTCAGAAACTTAGTTTTCTACATACACGGTGTAATTTTATAGCTATAATTTAATTTCGTAGATCTCGTATCTTTTTGTTATTATTTGTTGAGATAATTTTTTTCATTGAATTGAAATTACAATGTTTTGTCACTAAATGCTCGTTGTCACCGTTTTTGGACAATAGAGGAGATTGGGGTAAATTGGCAGATAAAAATAATTTATCTATGTATGTGTAGTTAACGAGCGCGCCACAGCGGGGTCCCGGGACCCATCTGTTTCCCCTGCAGACTCAGTGACGCCAGTAGCTATTATTGTAATCGTGGAAATGATAATTTATACGATTTATAAGCAAATAATAATACATATCTCTTACTCATAAACTTTGAAATATCTTCCTTGATTTAAAAAAAAACCAATGCTTGAGCATTAAGTTTTAATTATAATGCTCGTGAAATTAAAGAAGTCATTCTTTTTATTATTTACGACTTCAAAAGTCTAATAGAGAATATAATTCAATAGAACAGAAGGAAACAAGTTTGTCGGATTTATGACCTTATGAGTCATGTGGTCGCAGCGACCAATTAACGGTATTTTTGTGATAACCTGATAAATCAAGTATAAATAAAACGTTGAAATGTGACTTACATTTCAATGTGTTTTTGTTCATTTGTGGCCTTGGGAATAAAATTATTAAAATGGTATTTGGCATCCTCAATTTTATTTATAAACTTATTTGTAGCTAATTCATATAGTAACACTAATATTATTATATTGTATGAATTTAATTGTGCAATTTTATACATAGTATGAATATACTGTCAAAACTAGACACAAAAATTGATTAAACATTAAAGCGGTATTAACATAACGTTAAGTGGCCTTATATTATGCCATAATTTCTATAGTATTCAAACTTTCGTTCGCTAGGACTGAAGCTGCATGCTAATTTATTTTCAAATTCAATTTGAAATCAATCAGTCCATGCATTGGAATTTCAATAAATATAAATAACAAATAACACTTAGTATAAATGTTGTGTTTTGTTATAATAATATTAAGTTAACAGCTTTTAGAAAATAAGCATTCAGCGTTTTACAATCGTGTGAGCGATGGAAGAGATTACACCTTTTTGCATATTATTCTCCTTTCTAGTTTGAGTACGAGGTCAACTTCTTGAAAGTTAACCCTGGTTTATTATATGACGTGCTGATTAATAAATCATTGTTTTATGAAATTGTGTTAGAAAAGCAACACAAGAAGTTAATAGAATAATATTTAAATATTTATTTAAAACACTTTAAGTTCATTTAACTTACGACGAATGTGTTTTCATTTTAAATGACGATAAATATATATATATATATATATATATATATATATATATATATATATATATATATATATATATATATATATATATATATATATATATATATATATATATGTGTGTGTGTGTGTGTGTGTGTGTGTGTGTGTATATATATATACATATATATATTCGTGCTCAAAGCTCTAAGGACGCTTCTCAATTAGTCGACAATGCAACGTAGGCATTATCCGTCTTCAGTGATGGTTTGGTGGGGTGTTAGGTATGAAGGAGTGACTGAGCCATATTTTTGTGAAAAAAATATCAAAACATCGGCACAAGGGTCTCAATGAAAGATACCATTATTGAGAAGGTATTTTTTTTATTGCAGGAGTTCAGCAGACAGGCAGACGGCCCACTTGATGGAAAGCTGTTACCATCGCCTATGACATTTGCAACATCAAAGGTGCTACAAATGCGCTGCTGCTCTCTTAAGGGAGACTGGAACCTGGTCACTAATGCCGGAACACAACACAAGGTTATTATGGCGACATACTTTAGACTAGGGGTGGTAGCCATCCAGTCGGGCAAATGCCCTACCACTTGGCTGTGGGTTGTTTTTGTCGCCTCTTCCGACAGGCCGCCCGGCCGCAGGAAATTGTATTCTTTCTCCGTTCCTGCAAGGATTAAGTTAAGCCCCTTAACAACACCATGTTCAATAACCAAGAATGGTCCTTCCAGCAAGACTAGGTGCCGGGTCATAAAGCTCGGTGCATGCAGTCTTGGTTGGAAACCAATGTTTCGGACTTCATTAGAGCTAAAAACTGGCCGTCGTCTAGTCCCGATCTTAATCCGCTGGATTATGATTTATGGTTAGTTTTAGAGAGCACGGCTTGCTCTAAACGCCATGATAATTTGGAGTCCCTAAAAATACGTTTGGCAGTGAAGAATTTTCCCATGGAAGGAGTGCGTGCTTCTATTGATAACTGGCGTCAGCGTTTAAAGGGCTGTATCGCAGCCAATAGAGACCACTTCGAAGAAGCGTTTTATATTTTAAATTGTTTTATATTTATGTATTAAATTAACACACTGCAAAACCTATTATTATTTGCAATAGAAAAAGAAGAATTCTTTGTTACAATATTTATGGTAAGACTAGGTATATATATATATATATATATATATATATATATAATCCTTGCTGATAGTACTTTTGTTTTTAGACGTTTCCGAAAGGTTTGAAATCTTATTTATAGAGATTAAATTACCCCTAGGCTTTGAAGATAAAAAATCCGAACTAAATCTTAAAAATACGTCGGTATTCTTGAATTAATTAAATAGCATGTACGAGGGTGTTATGTAAATTATTATTAGAAACACGTTATTTATTAGGAATATTGCAAAGATTTTAAATTTAAAAAGAAATCGATTGTTGATCTACACTGTAGAATAACCAAACAGCTTAGTATTCCCCCGTATACCGCAATATGTTACGGGATATATTATCTGTAGATATGGCAACCCTAATTGTGAGTAGTTTTGACTAAACTAGTCGTAGCCTTTCGAATCTCTACCTAAATCAGTATATTCATCTTTAACACCTGTTGCTTCAAAGCCAAAAATGTTGTAAATGTAGCTTTTCTTTATGCAGGCCATTAGTAAGGTCAAAATAAACATAAAGGTAGTTGCCAGATGTATGAATAATTCATAAATAGGTAACGAAGCGTTTGAGTGCGCTGGCGCAGGTCATTCAATTGTTCGCGCTGATGAGCGGTAGCCACCGCAACAAAGGAGGGCAAAAGTCATGGTGAAAAATAATTACATTGTTGAAGCCAACTTTAGGACTTTTAAATATTATTTTGTTTGTACTGATATTGTACCTACTAGGGTTTGTCTTTTCCTTTAGTGAAACATTAAATTACGATACATATTTTTGTAGTCTAAAGATACTTATGTTTTTATTGCAGGAGTTCAGCAGACAGGCAGATGGCCCACTTGATGGAAAGCGGTCACCATCGCCTATAGACATTTGCAACACCAAAGGCGCTACAAATGTGCTGCTGCTCTCTTAAGGGAGTCTGGAACCTGGTCACTAATGCCGAAACACATCTCAAGGTTGTATGGCGACATACTTTAGACCAGGGGTGGTAGCCATCCAGTCGGGCAAATGCCCTACCACACTTATATTATTATGATATTTTATTTTACAATTTTAGGATGACTATCAGCTTTTCTTATAATATTAACAATAAATTAGTTATAGTGAGCTATTAACAAGTCACCGAAGGTAGAAATATATTAAAATATCAACTTAAATAATCTACTGCAAATAAGGCATTCAAAACTATATAAATTGAGATTAAACAAAGAAATTTCAGTTTAGTTTCAGTTTATTTCTAAATCTATCCACCGAGGTCCCTGTTACATCCAAATCAATCAATATGGAACCAACAACTCTTGCTTCTAAACATTTGACGTCGATTAGGAGCATAAATTTTATACGACAGAGCCAAACGGCTTGTTGATGAATTAAACTACTTTGTTCTTAAAAATTAAGTAAAATAATTGTTATACAAAGGGCAGCTTTATCGCTTAAAGTGATCTCTTCGAGGCAATCCCTTAAACTAAGGAAAACATGACAATGGCGGTGAAGACCATACATACATATACATATGAAACATTCAGAATATAAATAAATAAATAATAATGTAATGTCTGTATTATTTACCGAATTTACTTCTTTTTTACTATATTGCTTACTACATTCTTTCTATTTTTTACTACATTCATCGAAAATATGTTTTCAAATTAGGCATATAACGGCTAAACTCATGTTTGCTTTGCAACTTTTTCAAATTCATCTTTGGATGAGCCGAATACGTCATAGATTACTACCTAGACTACCTACACGTACAATTACACATAATTAAAGCTATTATGTCGGTATTTTAAACGAAAAATAAACTAATTAATGCATTATGCATCACTTTGTTCATAATATTCAGTAAAAGCTTTTTTAAAACATATTATTTGTTTTTCATTCGCCTTGGTTTACCGTACCCTATGTTACATATACAAGCCGAATAAAACACTTTAAGTGTAAAATCTTGTTTTTGTTTTGTAATTTTTCACATAAAAATCATTTGACCGTTGTGGTCATAGTATAAAACAGTGGAGGAAATCAGTCTGAGACATGATATTGCATATATGAATTATAAATAAATATGCGATTTCAATTAAACACATTTAAATGTTTTTCTTTACTTTTGATATCTCACAAAGTCCCAAACCCATTTTGACGATTTATGGGTTTACGTCATCCCTTTTGAGAACGTTTTTCACGCAAAAGGTAGCTTATGTTCTTCCCTGGGATCAATCTATCTCTATGCTGAATTTATTCAGTCGTTTAACAAACAGAATTACAGTCACATTTATAAGAAAGTGTGGAATATAAAGAGAGTAATCAATTTCCTTATTTAATTCCGTGTCTTTAGATTTTTTAAACAGATTTACAATGATTTTGCTCGTATTTTGCGTTAATTAACTCTGCTCCTGCTTTTAGCGAAACTTCCGCGATAATTTTTAACAGCTATGTTGCTATTGAAACTTATTTAACTGATTAAACACTGAAATTAACCTTTAAAAATTGATATAACTGCATCCATCGGTGAAGTCAACACGATTGACATACTGAGATTGAGATGAATGAAATAATTTTGCAAAGATCAGAAGCAAGGGTTCAATTTTATCATAGTTGTTTCCCCACTGCTTTGTACTGTGTACAGCTGAGGTCGTCCCGCGAGCGTCGCTCCGTCCATGAGCCGTATCTCCGGCGCGCCGTGCCCGGGGCGCAACAAAAGCGTTATCTTATCATTACCGCACGATAAATTACCATAACTCTCATTTACATGCACCTACCTACCGACGCGCATTGTTTAACACGGGGAGATGACGGATTTTCTTCCGTTCTCTGTTTGTTTCTAACCCGTATAGCGTAGATATTTATGTACATATATTATGTAGTAGGTACAATATTGTTACGAGTTGCAGGGACTCGAATTAAAATGCCGTTGGAATTATTATAGAGTTTATTAGAAATATACAAACACGAAGTATAACACAGGTACAAATATAACTGAACAACCAGTCCAAACGTAATGCACGATTCAATAACCCGCGCAAAGTCCGTCACTAAATAGATTACCGAATGTACACAAGTCTTGTTCCGCTTGTGGTTATCGCTCGACTGCCTCGTCCATCCATCGAGGCATTGCTTTATACTGCACGGATGCAATATGTCTGCTCGGCCGCGTGACCGAATTTCCTAGAATCACACCTGGCTAATGACTGCCATAAAAGATTACAATACACAATGGGCGGTTTTCTAATCACAAATTTTAAACACAAAGTAAACAAAAGAAGTCCAAATGCCGAAAGGTAATAAAGTGTGTTTTTACGGTATGCAGATGTGCGTTCACTTTTGTCGGCGTCTAGGTCGTAACAATATACATCATTTTAGGGTAGTTGGTGTCTCAATATAAGTTCATCACTTGCAGGCAACAGGTTCTAACCATTTTGTTTGTTCATCTAATCGTAAGAGCTTACCATTACCCATAGATATGCACAACCTTCACCTTTCAATGCGTCGCATACTTCGCTGAGACTTTAAATAGTATCTGTTTATGCACTTCTTGATGATCCCCATATTGTACTGCTCTGGGTTTGTTTTTTGAATAATAAATAACTACCATAAAGACATACACTTTTATTAAAATCTTTCTTTAATACAACTACTGAGAATAATTATAAAAATTAAGATTAACTTTCGCTCAATCCGCTGTCGAAGAGAGGTAATTAGCAAAAATACCACCGTCTACTTTTAAATCCTATCAATTTTGTGAGTGCCATCCACATTTCTGTATTCTATAAATGTGCATTTCAGTATTTACAAAAAAATAATCTGATAAACTTTGTCATTAAAATGCAGTCGAACCAACAGCCGTTGTAAAAATTCAGCCGTCCTTTGTAAAACCTGTGTAGTCGCAAAACCCATAAAGATGACTTTTGATGCTTTATAACATTGATTAAAATGTATTGAACAATTTTTGATATTTAATGTTATATATTTAGTTAACTTAGCTATCAATCTCTTTGCATTAATATAATAAAAAAAACACAAGAAATTCTAGAATTAACCGACCTATATTACGTTTTATTGACTTTATTCAAGCATTCTTGTTTAAGTGTACTTGTGAGAACCGTGTTTGGTTAAAAATTGTTAATTTCCATTAATGACTACCACAGGTAAAAAATAATTATATTATTCAAGTAGTTAAAAATAAATATTCCGAACTTTATTAGAAATAAATATTATTTTCTGTTGTGAAAGTTTCACTATAAACTTATACTATGTTACTTTTATAATTGACGTTATATAAAACAAACAAAAAAATGTATCAAAGAGACCAAAATTAATACGACTTAAGTACATTCACTTTATCCACCAAGTCACTAACACAACGTAACATTTTAATGTGCACTCAAATTTGGGGAGCACTGATAAAATGGGAAGCAAGTCTTAAATTACTCACTTTCCGAGTAGTTATCCAAAAGAGCTTTTAAATCATTCACAAAACACTAATGGACGTGGGGTTGGGGGAAGCGGGGACGAGGGGCAAGCAGATGGAGTCCCCGGCGAGCAATGAAACGGAGATATAACAATATAAAGGTACGTTTCAATTACCTCGAATTGTTGCTATTCGAGTGAGACGCTGCATTAGGAAAAACTATTTTAATTGGGTAAAATCGCGTAATTATATCACAAAAATCATTTTCATTTTTTTACAATTGTATAGGTTCGCGTTTGGCCACCGTTTCACATGTTGTTGAGTGGTGACGTGGTCTACGATGGAGTACGGCTTACATGTAAGAGAGCGGACGCTAAAATTCCATACTAGCAAAACAATGATAAAAATAATTTTAGTAAACCCGCAGCGGGGCTTTGTGGTGAAGCCTTAGGTGAGTAACGACACCTCGTACCTGACTCCGGGGGCCAAGGCAAGGCCCCGCCTCCGTGCTTGCCTTAACCAGCCGGCATGGAGTGGAGATCACTAGAGCTAATCACTCATCACTCAAGCTCCAGGGGTGTAAGTAATAAATGGCATATAACGTCGACAGTAGCTTCGGTGAACCTGCAGTCCACCTCTCTACACCCCTTAGCCACTCACACCCACGTTGCCCCTGTCTTCTACGGCATTTTTTGGGGCCCATGCAGGGAGTGGCGAGTCACCGTCTGCCCATTTTTCCATGTTCCCTGAACATTGCGACGGGCAGACGCCATAGTCCCCATATTCCCAGACCCCTAGTACCACTAGCAGTTCACTCCAATAACCCGGTACTTTTTGTCGTCATTTCCCAAAATAGTCCTACACTGGCCGGGGCTTGTCCTTGAATGCATATGGTGTAGATAGGAATAATCGCCGGTCAGTGTCACACCACATTTACATTAAATTTGTTAAAGGGCCTCTACGTGTTGGCCTTCCCACGGCCCCACGCAAGCCCTCCAAATATCCGGGCCATTTTTATGGCCCGTGGTCTTCAAAGACATACATCTTAATAACGGTTTAAACAATAATAAATACGCTATATGACTTTTTTAACTTCAACGTCATAACTTGCTTTTCTCATACAAAATCTAAACAGCTTCGGAATTTGGATAATAAAGTTGAGTTGACCGTCAACTACCTGAATTCACTGATATTTCCATAATTTACACCTAATTAAAACTACCGAATCAATAAATTGTTAGAACACGATCATCTCAATGATAAGCTCTTTAGTCACGACTTTATAAACGTATTCCAGAAGCCCTTTAATTGCGTCCTCGTTCCACTTAACCAGAATTTATCTTAAACTGTTTACATTTAATCAATTACTTCATCAAAGCAATTCTGTACCGATATTTAGAACGTTCCAAACCGACTCACGGTGATGTATATTGCTGGGGTCCAATTTTGCTATTACTATACCGTCAAAATTGCCGGTCACTCTCGTCTCAATCGTAGGTTTGCCCGATTTCGGTATTCTGTTAATTGCAATGGCGTGCCCACTCTATCTTTGTAAATATTTATAAGCGAAAACTCGAGAACTAAATATTTAAAATTTTGGAAGCTTTTCAATATTCATTTTGGCTAAAGCCGTTTCTGATAATGGTAACACCATTATTTTTCTACTATTACTCCACCGCGACAATATTGAGACGATATTGTGGATTGAGTAGAATAAGAATTCTTGACACTATCGCAATGGAATCTAATTTGAATATCTTCGCGACGCCAATATATTGAAATAGCAGAATTGGGCCCCAGGTAGTGTGTTTTGGGGTAGTGTTGCACGAATAATAAATGTCGAGGGGTCTGCAGGGGAGACCGTGTGCCATTATTATCGGCAGCAATTTAATTAGATCCCCCTGCGTTATTACCACTGATTCGTTTTATAATGCCGTCTAATATCTACCCGACGGCCGACAACTGCACTCGTGTATTGTTGTCGTACGGAATTTAATTTGACGGTTTATATTACAATTTTAAAACGTAGTTCCAGTTCTCTGTAATTTGCTGAATCATTTAATTTTAATGTATATGAATTTTATAGCATGAAATATTATGCTAAATTGTTTTGAATAGGAATGTCAAGACTGATAGCCAGAATCCAGACTGCATTATGCGGTGTTTTGTTATGTGGACTCGTGTTCAAACAGTGAGGTAGTGTGAAACTCATATTAACTACAGGATAACTAATTAAAGCTAAGGTTGGTACCCTGGTAGTTCATAAAATTATCGTAAACATTAATAAAATAAACCGTTCCTGCAAGCCTTTAATTTAAACTAAGGTATCCAATCTTACTTTACAAAAATAATTAGAGGAAACATATCATGCCTGTTTTCTTTGGGGGTGGGTAGAGACTAAGGATCTCCACTTACGACAATCCTGACAAAAAACTTTCGCTTCATCTACTTTCATTAATCTCTTCATACATACACGTTTATTTGTGATAATTTTACCTGACCTCTGTTTAACACTTCTGATATTTGATCATGGTGTGTACGTCGCGGTCTACCGGCGCCAACTCTACTATTCACAATACTGTCATACAATTGTTTTGTGAATCATACATCTCCAAACCACCTTAACATTCTTGATTCGACTCTTGTTATTACATTTTCTGGAAACTGCACACATCTATGAAATCCAAAATGTATTCTAAATACCATAAAATTACTTTGTGACTACAGGAATTTGATCAGCCGACGCAATCACCCGCGCCGATAGGCTTCCGGCTCATCGATATTCGTAACGAATTGTCGAAATTCAATAATTATACCGAACACGACTTCATTCACCAAAAAACTTTACAAAAAGGTGTGAATGAAAAGTAGGAGGCTACGACGCGACGACTGATTCGTTTTTTGGCCCGTCCAGCCAGCCGGTCAATCGAGATGGCCCATGGTTTGCCTTCTCAGGTTCACGTTGCGTTTCCGACCCATGTAGTAGATAAGATTAAAAGTGAGCAAGCGGTAATCAGTGCGCGTCCAAACTGGTTGAATGGAGTGCGATCGGTTCATTCATGAGGCTGGAATGCCTTCACGCGATAGTCCGCCCGTGCCGAAGCGACGCAACGTCGCGACAATACGCACGATTACCCACCCCGCACTTGATTGCATCCTGCTATTTTTTAGGGTACCGTGGCCAAATGACAAAAACGTAACACTTTTAAAGTCTTCATGTGCAACCACCAGGCTTTTATCTATTTCCTCAAAAGCATTCAACCCTGTGTACGGATAAAATTTGGATTTACTTGTTTTTAAGCGACTGTAACCACTTTCTATCACAGTTGGGCCGTCAGCCTGTCTCCAGCAATAAAAAGAAAAAGGAAGGAAGATATCTTAATAAATCACTAAGCATGTTTATTGTTTAATGCTTTTTGTATAAATTTATAGCAAAAACATACATAATTATATGCTTATAAAATCCTAAGATTCGTGTTCTCCTCTTAATTTTGACCTCTTCTTAATTTTGTAGTACAGGTGAAAAAATTGTGAAAATAATCAAGGTCAACTTTATAAACACTTTCAATGAAAATTGGTTT
The DNA here is from genome assembly GCA_019925095.2 of Dendrolimus kikuchii. NCBI lineage: Eukaryota > Metazoa > Arthropoda > Insecta > Lepidoptera > Lasiocampidae > Dendrolimus > Dendrolimus kikuchii. Next base: position 9,145,933 of record CM034390.1, on the reverse strand, counting down.
GAACAAAATAACTACATCTAGTATATTTTGTGATGTGGAGTTTTTCGATTTACTGCTATTTTAGAGTTTCATCATCAATGGATACAACAAGTATCATGTAACAAGTAGTGTACAAGTATTGTACCTACATATTTGACACCACTACTGAACCCTTCACTGTGTTTTATCTGACGTTCACTTGGCTGTTTGTAATGACCATCACCACATTGGAACTTGCAATCGACCGTCTAACACCAACCTGTCAATAACTCAATTAACTACATAGTGTAAACAATCTTGTTATTATTAGCTGTTCACATTCGTTCTCCTCCTTCATTAAACACTTATTGTTATCAGTTACCGTGACTTTGTAGTGGCATACTGTGGTTGTAATTACCAAGATTATAATAGTACGCCTAATTGGACACTTGGTCTGTGAACAAATGATAAACACAACGCGGGCAGAACTGGGTCATTAATTCTAAGAATTTACGGAGTTATGATGGAAGATTAGATAAACTTTATATCCTACGGGCTTTGATCTATATAAACAGGCGAATCAAAGTGTAGGAAATGTGTTAGTAGTATTTTTATAACCGGCCTTTAAATTTATAGTTTGTGTGTATACCTAGCAAATGCGCCCACGCAACGCCCAGTAAAATGGTCATTGGCTCGCAAGACCACTGTAAAATAAACATAAAGACGTTTTATTCACTGTTTCAATGTGTAGTCATTATACACAACCAATGTCAGTTAAACAACATTTGTTATTTTGTTTGCACCAACAATTTTGAATGTAAATTCTATTTTTATTTGAAATTTAAAGTATATTATGACTTTATTAGCAGGATCGGCAGAAGTAGTGCTGCTTTGAAAAAATAAAAATCTAGAACCCTATTGTAGCTCCACTTACCTGATCTAATTGTGAACCTAAACCATGTCGGGACCTACTCAAACACAAAAAATTTTGTCAAAATTTTGGAACCCGAAAACCTAATTTATTCTGCTATTTAGGGTGAAAACATATACAAAAAATCAAAGATTGTAAACCGGTCCAGCCGTTCTTGAGTTATAAATGGTGGAAATATAGATTTCTATTAAAATAGAAATAAAATTAATTAAATAGTCGTCATTTTAAATCCATACTCTACTAATATGTATATTATTATAAAAGTTACTTTATTTAGATATCTGTTTATAACTTTTTTACAATCTTGTGAATATGATCATCATAACCAACATCTATTTTAAAAAACAAAGACATGTGATAGACTTTAATACAAAATGGAATAGTTTTCACAGGATACAGATGTGAAGTGTACGCGACTGAAGTCGTGTGAATAACCCTAGTTTTATACATATATAAATATTATCATGCCTGTTTCCCATTGGGGTAGGCAGAGACGATGAGTCTTCAACTGCTACGGCACTGATAAACACTTTTCACTTCGTCTCATTTCATTAATCTCTTCATAAATATACGTTTATTTGAGATGCTTTTTAACTGACCTTTCTTCAAAATATCTTCAATTTGATCATGGTGAGTACTTCGGGGTCTACCGGCACCGACTGCTTTGTTCTGCTTTCATTCATTCTCTCTACATGCCCAAACCACCTAGTTTTATATACAATTAAAACCTTCGAAATTCACTGTTGAAACCATACCTCGAACAATTTGTAATGTCATAAATTTATTTTAATGTTTAATATATACATAGACAGCCTATTTATACAGCCAATTAACCATACTCGGCGACGCGTAAAACTAGAGTTTATGTTCTTTATAATAAAAATACCTCACGCCGCTCCCGCACGGCGCACGGGACGAGCGACTCGGCGCGGGCGCAGCTTGATTGCAACCTTGATCCGATATTAATTTTACGCCTATTTTCACCTCGCCCTCAACGAGGCCTATGACTCACTCGCCTGCATATTTGAGCTTTGTCCACAATGTTGCTTTATTCAAAACTCTTGCCCTCAATTCACTATAATAAATATAAGATACTCCTAAAAGCCGTGGTACCTTACTGGATAACGCTCTCGAGTTCAATACCAGGTTGGAATACTGGCCCGGCAAGCATGCACCACTTAAACAGTGTTCTAACCTAATGTATGTATTTTTACAATTATTTTTACAACCACGTGTTGGCAGTGAAGGAAAACATCATGATGAAACCTGCACATCGAGATAATCGACCTGTCAAATCCGCCAATCCGACTTGGATAAGGGTATGTTGTCCTTTCCCCATAAAAATACGGACTCTTAAGCCCAAAAGACACTATGGCTGTTATTATTTATTATGCTCCTGAAACTAGTCTAATAAACTGTTATTTTTTAATACATACATTCGTTGATTATATATTCCTATCGACGATATTCCTATTCGTGCAGGAACGGAGAAAGAATACAATTTCTTGCGGCCGGGCGGCCTGTTATAAGAGGCGACAAAACAACCCACAGGTGGTAGGGCATTTGGCCGAATTTGTGGCTACCACCCCTGTCGCTATAACAACCTGGAGTTGTGTTCCGGCATTAGTGACCAGGTTCTAGTCTCCCTTAAGAGAGCAGCAGTGCATTTGTAGCACCTTTGGTGTTGCAAATATGCATAGGCGATGGTAACCGCATTCCACCAAGCGGGCCGTCTGCCTGTCTACTGAACTCCCGCAATAAAAAACAAAATAAAAAGATTCCAAAAAAAAACAAATTATATGTTGATAAAGATTTTTAACAAACTTCCCGGAGGTTTGCAATATCTGGCCACAAATATATTCTAAGACTACACAAATGGCTGTTGGATAAATGTTTTTACTCTGTAAATGAATTTTTTGGGTAATTTTTGACAACATTTCATATAATTGACATAAATGTAATTTTCCTTTGTTATTTTAGTAATGAGTATTTTTTAATAATCGCAAAGGAAACTTGCACACCTCATAGGCAAAACATGTGAGTATTGTATGTATCCTTATGTCAACTCAAATTAATTTACCATGTTTTAAGCAAATAAAGAATTTGTAATCCTTATAAATAATACTGTACAAATAGCTTATATGAATTGTTTAAAACATCAGAATTATGAAGAGAACTAAAAATTAACTGTAACTGAAAAATTAAAAATAAATTTGAACACCCGCTCAATAATTAACATAAAAATTGATATGAAACTAGTTCAGTTAGACGTCTTCGTCTAACGTGCATTGTTTAGGACGTATTCTGATTCTGTACAGAAAGGCTAACATTTTCCTAATCCAAGATGTTTTAGTGATATATGGACAGACGGAACGATTATATAGGAAAAATGTTTTTATCAAACTGGGTTTGAAGTCAGAGAAAATTCGTCACTTCTACGAAACCCTGTAAAATGACATGTACTTAGTTACATTTTGACATGAATAATAAATGATAAATAACTAGCTGTTTTTTATCACGCCTTTATTAGAGATAAATAATGTTTCCTATTATAGATTAATTAAATCTGATATTCTATTTAATAACTCAATCGTATTATCTTATCAATTAATTTTCTTATTTGGTTTTATTTGTAAAATAAGTCATTAATTAGTAATAAATACATAAACCGGTAGACAAGCCCACACATACAGAACTGTATAGGTATTCCCAAATACTGTTAATGGTTTTATACAACATACGCCTATATATCGCTAAAAGATTTTAAAATTTAAAAGAATAGTTGTGAGCTTCTGGACGAACTTATTGTCTTTAATATTTTCTATAAATAGCGTTTAGTAGTGCATATATAATATGTATTATGAAATAGTATTTCGAACAAATCAAATGTTCAGATTCACTTCCGAATAGATGTTATAAAGCAGGGGTTCCCAAAGTGTGCGTCGCGGCGCCCTGGTGCGCCGTAGAGAGTAAAGTGGGGCGTTTTGAGGAGCCCGTGTTTACCATTCTCTGGAAACTAAACTTAGGCATTCGCGGTTACAAAATGTGTGGAGATCACCAAGCTCGCACGTAACATTGACTTAAGTTGCATTATGTTTTATTTCCTATTTTTCTTAAATAATAAATATTTTCTTGTATATAAATATAAAAACTCAGCTTCATATTGTGGATGTTTAAATTTTAGTGGCTATCTACTTAGTATCAGTATTACAATATACTCTATTTCAACTAGTTAGGGCACCGTGACAAAGTACTAAACCTGTAAGTAAGTACGCCGCAAACTGAAAATGTTTGGGAACCCCTGTTATAAAGAATTGAAAGAAATAACTTAGTTCGTTGTGAAAACAAGTATGCAACCAAAATAGTAACTAAATAGTAAAAGTATGTGCACTTATAACAACTTCACAGAAATAAAATATCCGTCATTTAATTAAGATTATAAGATTTCATTATTCTTTTAATTAAGTGGAAAGCGTAACGTGAAACACGTCCATAACTTTAGAATATTTATCGCTACAATTATTTAAATCTTAATATTCAATTAACAAGTTAGTCGATAAACGAAACAAGGTATTTGAACGCGGCTACCTGATTGCCGAAAGATTGTTGTAAATGTATACCTACAACCTTTATCATCGTTTTTATTAACTCCCGGACAGCGAACATTTTGACAAACATTCCCAAGATTTGGGGCCAGCCCGTGTCCCGCGACGCTGTTGCAGGTTTGGGATTGTCATGTTCTAAAAAAAATTACGGGAAAAAGGAATTCTGCTTCAATTTTTTTTACTACTTTAAATATTTAAAAGGTTAAATATCAAATACAGAAACATTTCGTGACAACAAACAGAACAGAATTAATCGGAAAAACTAAAGCAGAAAATATTTGGGATTATTTGTCGCTTTGCTTGCCTTTATAACTGACTACCAAAAGGAGGAGGTTCTCAATTCGTATGTATGTTTTTTTGTATGTGTGTTACGCGATTTCTCCGTCAGTTGTGAACCGATTTTCATTTTTTTTTCTTTATTCGTAAGTAGGTGCTCTCACTCCCGAGGTGGTCTCATGATCACCAAATCAGGATCTCATTAGTGGTTACCAGGGAAATCGAAAGAAACCCTCGAAAATTGTTAACCGACTTCTTTGTTATACGGTATCTCCGTCAATTGTCGACCGATTTTTATTTATTTTTCTTTATTCTCCCAAGGTGCTTCCATGGTCACCAAATCAAGATCTGATGCGTGGATCCCAATGAAATCGCGAAACTCTCGAAATTTTGTTTGTTACGCTATTTCTCCGTTAATTGTGCGTCGATTTTCAATATTTTGTATTCGAAAGAGTATACTCCCGAGGTACTCTAATTGTCACCAAGTCAGGAACTGATGAGTGGATCGCAAGGAATAACAAAAATAATAATCGGCAGACAACACACATATTGTATATCCGCAAATTAAGCAAGTTAACCTTGTTTTACGGGTAACATACAACGGGGTACTCTGGGGCCGAGCCCAGACACACGGACTTAGCCCGCTCAGCCATAGAGGCCGTTATCGCATCGAAAGGAAATCGAGAGCAACCCTTGTTGACGAATCTACACCGAATAGTGATGATGAGATAGCAATCATGTATACGCGTGCCAGTAGTACAATTTCTACAGGCGCTTAATATGTTATTTCTAATGCGATTGAAGTATTTGCGTAACTAAAAAGTAAAAATTTTTTTTTTTTGACAAGAACAAAACCGACTTTGAACTAAAAAGCAATAAATAAATATTTAACCGAGTTCTTTCTACAACATCTTGAAATTGTGTGTCAGTGCGAAGTGAAACATAAAAAGTACTATATTTTGCACATCTGTTGTTGTTTTATATGTTTTACTTAGGACCGATTTCAAGATGTTGTAGAAAGAAATCGGTTAAATATTTATTTTTTTGCATTTTAGTTTGAAGTCGCTTTTATTTTTGTCAAAAATAATTTAGTTAGAAAATTTAAAAGAAAAACGTGTTATGATTTTTTTCCCATGTTAGGAATCCATGAAATATATTTTAACTTTAAGTTACAAATGTTCGAAACAGTAGTGACATAAATAAACTAAAATGTTATCGGTAACATTTTTCTGTGTCTGATAGTATTAAAACATACATATACACTTAGTGTGGAGTTTTATTGAAAGCGGTTCAGTAGGTTTTATATGAAAGAGTAACAAACACCCACCCTAGGAACTTAGTATGAACAAAAGAATTCTTACTTAACGCTTCCCGCCAATAGCGATTTGGGATCACATTTTTACTTATACATGTTATTTTGCAGTTTTAGTGTCATTTATAGTGTAGTTTTGGTTATAGCACAGTTTATTTATAGTATAGTTTGTTTATTTTATTATTTCATTCTTCAATAAAAAATATATAATTTGCCAAGATGTTCGACTGTTTTTCCCCAAAATTTCGATTGATTTTGAACACTTGGCAGCCCCCATGGCAAAGAAGGCATCGCGGTGGGGAGCTCGTCCGGAATGCGGTCTACCTGCGCGAGACCACCGCTAATCAATTTAGCTTTTATTATCGTACCAATAACGCTTCATTACAACTTCTAGATTTATGTGCACGTTGTTTGTTTTATTCTTGTGATAAAGTTTTGAATATTCTATGACGGCAACATATTTTCATATTATAAGGATAATTGCACGTGTAAATGAGAGTAAAGTAAATTTGAAAATAATTTTAAACTAGCTGTACCTGGCAGACGTTGTCCTGTCCTTAGAAATAAAAATCTAGAACCCGATTGCAGCGACATTTACCGGGACCAATAGTTAATTTAATCCATTCCCGAATCCACTTTAATAAAAACCAAAAAATCATCAAAATAGGTCCCACCGTTTAGGAAGACTTTAGCGGTGCCACCTACCGGTAGATCTATAATCTTAACCATCCCGGGACCCACTTGAACATACACAAAAATAATTTCACCCCAATATTGGAACTCGATTACAGCGCCATCTACCTGGTTCTTTGAATCTATATCATCCCGGGACCCAATTGAACACACAGAAAATTAATTTCACCTAAATCTTGGAACCCGATTGCAGCGCCATGTACTTGGTTCAAATTTGAATCTATACCATCCCGGGACTCACTTGAATACGCACAAAAATAACTTCACCTAAATATTGGAACCCGATTACAGCTAAATTAATTATTTTACATGTATTTTATCAATAAAATAACTCCGACCGAAGCATCTGTTTTAAACGATATTTACTTTTTTTACATCCTTTTGACGATGTTTGCAGCACGCATTCTGTCAAATCTATGTCAAATAAGGTTACATTAAATAAGTTTATATTGTCCAAAGCGCTAAGGTTCGATTAGAAATATTTGTATAGGGTGGTTAAGTATTCTTAATTTTCACCCGTGACGTCGTGACCAAGGGAAATAGGGATTTATATATATATAAAACATATAGATATTAATTTCGTATTTGAAATGAAGTTTATGTTCCAAGGAGAGAATATTTGTCATCTAACAAGATAGTCGCCAACGCCACATTTTGGAAGATTGCCTGATATTTTTATGTTTTACGTTCATAGTGTTATGTCATGATCGTTAAAACTATATTATTGAGAAAATAATTTATGGTGGTATGACGTGTTTCTGTTTAATTCCAACGTTTAGTCTTTGGTTTATTTTATCTATGCTAGAATTGCAGAGAACAGCATGGTCTTTATGGCAAAATCGGGTATTTTTTAGTTTATCTTTTTTTCTGAGCTGTGCAGAACAAAGCTAGCAAATTTTTCGAAATCATAAAGAGAAACTTTTACGTTTTTCAATATTTGAAGTAAGTAGTGACCATCTCTTTCGTGCTCGGTTTTAAAGCCTTGATAACATCGTAAGGTTACTACTCTATCGATTTTCAATCAGATACATTTCAGAGAGAGTAGGACCGTTGTACTACTTATGGCCGATTCCTATATCTCACTTTACATTCATTTGCTTTACTATTGGTTAAAAATTGACGTAAACTCCATGCTAGGAATGTCAATGTTTTATCAGAATTACTTAAGTTGAAGTAAGTAGTGCGATTTACAAACCCGCCATTAGTTCCCTTACCTATATCGCTGCTGTTACATGGTAGTATGACCACTAGTTAGGACAGAATGTTTTACTACCACTTTCTAATAATTCGCGCTGCTGTCGAATGGAAAAACCTGAAAGAATGTTAATGCTCCTATTCATATATTCTGTAAGTATTAAGGCATCAGCGATTAGTTATCTATGCTAGGTCGTATCGTCACATTTCTTCAGGCAATGTAGCGGTCATACACGAAATTTTAAAAATATCGAATGCATATCTGTTCGAATGTATTTATAAATCAGATTATGTTGTAAATACTGGTTTAAGTTGTAAAGTTGTGATGAAGTTGTTAGCGTGCATGGTTCGATTTGTGGTGGATTATACATTTTAGATTGTAGTGTTAATATTCCCGAAAAGTTAAGCTATAATGTATCGCACGATGAAGTAGTTAGCGATCCACAATATCGACTTTGGCACAGGAGATTAGGTCAGTTGTGTCGTTATACTATGCAATCGCTTAAAGGTCAGGCTTTAATAAATGTTAATAAAGTGGATAAGGAACCTTGTGTAGCGTGCATTGAGGCAAAGCAGTCGCGAAAGTCATTTTAAAAGTGCTTCCTTTTCAAGAGCAACAGAGCCCCTCGGTACGGTACCAGAACCGAGTGGTTTCCATTTATTCGTTGATAATTTAAACAAAAGTCGGTTCTGCCACTCGCCGACCGCTGCCGCGGCACACTCGCTTCGCTCGCTCGGCTCGTGGGCTTTGGTCTAAAGATAACCTAACCTAACCCACTGTCTTTGTCATAACCTTCGAACACCCCTCACACCTATATATTGTTTGTCTAACATTAGTATTGCATGTTGTCGGTAATTATATATACAAACTACAAAAATATAATAATTATCTTAATCACAATAATGTGAAAATCTAAAATTCCGTATTTTCATGTCATTCAAAGATGTTCAGTTTGATTGAATAATATTGATATTCATGCTGTATGGATTTAGTTCCTTTACCTGACATTTAGCAAAGTGAGGTGAAAACTTTTCTCTGAATATTATTAATCTGAGGTTTTACTTACAAATTACAAAATGTCGTGATTTTTTAGCAATGCCGTAATATTTGATTTTATAATTAGTAATAATTTTGATCATGTCATATATGTTACATTTGCAGACTAATCCCAAAATTAAAGTAATTGTGTTTATATTATAATTAGTAGGTAAGTCGTCACGCTAAAATTGAACATTATTTGTATCGATATAATGCACGTATTTCGTAATTAATTGTATTGTTTATTATTTTTTTACCTAAATGACGGGTTTCCGATAATTTTAGGGTCCTTATTATACCATTGCAAACCATATTTATAGTCTTTAAATACAAAAAATGCATAATTTTCAGGTTCCGCGTTTTTTCACATTTACCAATAGGTAAACTGAACGTTGTTGAGATCTTCAGTGATAGTCAGTCCGCGTTAAAGCTTGTTGAGAATCCTGTCCACCACAATCGGACCAAGCACATAGATATACGATTTCATTTTATTCGTGAAAAGGTTGCTGATAATATTATAAACCTGAACTTTGTACCCACAAAGTCAATGTGGGCCGTAATATTAACTAAGCCATTAGGAAAAGTTAAACTTCTTTTGTTAGAAACTTAGGCTTGTATTTTTTTTTTTGTCTGGTTTTGTTGGCTCCGGTGTCTGTTTGTAATCAACAATGTTTCTTTTTAATCTTTTACACATTGCTGATTATTGGGGGTATGTTGTAAATACTGGTTTGTAATATTTGTTCTTTTATATTTAAATATTTTTCATAGTATCATAGCAACCTTTGTTACCTGTCTTTACAAAATAACTTTTCAATAAAACGTGCATGAAGAAGACCATTTCTTATTTTGAACAGATTACCATTTTAAATATAAATATAATTAAACTTAAAACTCATTCTGGGTGGCTTAGTCACAGAAATTAGTTTAGTTAGTTTAAAGCAGTTAAAATAATTTAATGAGAATTTTAATATTATTTATTTTTATTATCTGTTTTAAAACCCCTTGGAAACTGGTTAATTGTGTCTAACGGTCGTGAAAACCTAAAAATACTAGATTAAACCGTATAAATTAAATATAATTTGAATTTAATTGTTCCAAAATAATTAAAATTGAATAATATTTTCTGTTTATATAAAAAAATCGTATAAATTAAAAATATGTATTAAAATTAATTGTATGACTGTTAAAAAAAGTATAATCTCAAGGTTTACTATACGTGTCTTTATGTCAGTATGTAGGTACATTTATTTAAAAATATTAAAGATTTATGATTTAATGGTCAACCATTAAAGATCCAGGTTAAGAAAGGATGACATAAATGGCATCGTTTCTTGACCTGGAGTTGCGATCCATATGGGGGTCGCGTTTGTTATTAAAGGGGGTCGCAGTCTGTTAAAAAAATAAGCCAATATTACTTATTAAACATATAAGTGAACTATTAATTAAAATATTACAATGTTTCAGTGTTTTTTACGCGACATAACAATCGTTTATTTCGTTAATGAACTGGCCCTTAGTATGAGTGTCTGGGACTGCCCCATTGTATTGTATTTTGCCCATTACATAAGCGCAAACCTAGCTTGACGCATTGAGGCATTCTCAAGCATTGATGCGCTAGGATCAGCTTTGGTGTAATTACGTTCTAAGTCTCACGCTCTTCCTGCCATAAGTGCGGGGCACATGGGAGGATGGTGGTTTTAGTGGAGTATTGAGTTTTCGAGTCTCCACACAAGCCGGTGATTTGACTCTGGTGCCCATTCGTGGTATCACCTCTCGTCGCTTTGGTCTAATCCCTAGTAAAGGACCCAGTAGTGTGCGAAATGCATTTCACGTTTATATGATCTAAGGCTTAATGATATAGAATATGTGTTTCTATACCGATTATTTAATTATTCTCCTCTACAGAGTCCATCATATATTTTTTATGTATTTATTATATTATTTCTGATTTCGCCTGTTCCCCGTTATTCTTCGGTAGGTACATTGATATTATTTTTTTAATTTTGTATTTATATAGATATATGTACAGCATACGTTATTATCTTGTTTTACTTGTACATAGTACAGCCTGGTTAAAGTATAATTACGCTAAACTAATCCAAATCCTACTATCTCTGTATTATACATAATTAAAAATATAATTAATAGTATAGATAAATTAATATTTATCGTATTAGTTATAATTTACGAATAACTTAATTGAATACAGAATGGAATTTTCGAACGTGTATTTCAAGACATCCATTTGATGGCAGAATAGAGTGATTTGTAGAATAGCAATGTCAGGGCCGGGGACCACCTGGCTGCCGGCTGGCGGCCGCTAAATCAAACGTCCATCAATATGAACCTTGAGACCGACACTTATTATCCCGTATAGTGATATAATAAAACTTTTAATGCCCTCGTCAAAACCGCGTTGATGCGCGTTGTAAGCACAACAGCCGATTTTGATACTAGTGAGAGTTTTTGTCCTTTATATCTTAATTAAGATTTTTTGCAACTTGTATTAGATTTACTACTAACCTACTACCGACTAACTAACTAAAGGAAAATTACTATGACATATATATGTACATGTATATATACACTAGGATATGTCCCCAACTTAATCCACGCTTAATTTGAAATTCCAGCGGAATTCCCGGGATAAAAGGTAGCGCAGATTTTAAATCTAAAAATTTGCTATCGATCAGCGTAAACCGCATCGATATCGACCCAGTAGTTTTTACATGAATCTCGAACACACAGACAAACCGACAAATAGACAAGAAATCTAAAAAAATTGTATCGTGTTCTCCATCGTTTATATAGTCTATTTCAATCGGGTTTTTTTAATAGCTTCAATGTACAAACACGGCATATTTAGAATTTTATAATATATAGATTTTGTAAAAAATTAACCCTTTTCCCTGCTTTGATGTTAAAACATTCCTTCACAACATTTTATACTTACGAGTTATATTATGATTTGGTGTAATAAATACTACAGTGTCTTTTTCTTTTTCATAATCCTGATCGGGATTTACTTTTTCAAAAGTCTACCAATACCGTTTTCATCAAAATCGGCCTGAGACTTTCGAGAATTTTCGCTATATATTGTAATTTTCGTTTTGGTCACACAAACCCACTTGAAAAACTCATCTGTGTACATAGACGGCTAGACGACATGACGATTTTGTAAGGAATTTTATATTATTGTATTGTATGTCTTTGAAGACCACAGGCCGTAAAAATGGCCCGGACTTTTGGACGGCTTGCGTGGGGCCATGGAAAGGCCAACATGTAGAGGCCCCTTGACAAATTTGATGTATATGTGGCATAACACTGACCGGCGATTATCCTTATCTAAACCATATAGATTATTATATGGTGTAGTAGGTTCCTACGCTGACATGTGTAGGACTAGTGTAGGAAATGAGAAAAAAAGGTACCGGGCTATTGGTGTGAACTGTTACTGGTACTAAGCGTCTAAGAATATGGGAACTATGGCGAATGCCCGTCGCAATGTTCAGGGAACATGGATAAAATGGGCAGACGGTTACTCGACACTCCCTGCATGGCCCCAGAAATTCCATAGAAGACTGAGGCAACACGGGTGTTGGTGGCTAAGGGGGTGTAGAGAGGTGGGCTGCAGGTTCACCGAAGCTACTTTCGACGGTATATGCCTTTTATTACTTCCACTCTTGGAGCTTAAATTTTAGCTCTAGCGATCTCCCGTCCGTGCCGGCTGGCTAAGGCAAGCACGGGGGGGGGGGGGTTCCAAGGTGTCGCTACTCACCTAAGGCTTCACCACAAAGCCCCTTGCGGGTATATATTATGTTATATTTATTATCGTCAAAATGGATACGGGAACCGGGATCTTGTAACTAAGTATTAGAAATACATACTATCACCGCTGCACAAGATTTCGTAGCTATTAATTTTATACTAATCTTACATGTAAGAATGTTTATTTTTTACTATGGAACAATTTAAAACGTGTAGCAATAATTGGTATAAAAAAGAAACATGAAGGTTGTTACATCGCAATTTAAGTCGACTTACTTTAATTAGTTTAAAAACAAAATTACTTAGCAGAGGGACATTGCCGCGGGGCGCGAGCTAATGAGACCCTAATGAGCGGACATGATTAACATCCCTATTGCCCTGTTTGTTATTACAGTTTTGTCTTTAAATTAAATATAGAATTTATCATCCAGACTAGTGTACTTACATATTGATTATATTCCAGAACAATACTGAATCGAACAACATGAAGTGAACATATCGAATATAAAGCCGGACTCTTTTTGGAAACTGAATTAAAGAAAAAAAATATTTATTATAAAATATGAAAAATAAATCACTTTTCAGTCGATTTCATTATTATATTTCACATGGAATGTCACCACTGGCAACATTTGACCATTTTACCATGGCATGACAGTCGTATTCTCGACATTCATCATCATTATCATCATAGTAGTATTTAAGAGCTCCTCCAATCCTTTATTTTCTCAGCCAGCTGTTTCACTTCTTTACACGACACGACACGACACATATCCTTTCCTTTATTTGGTCGATAAACGCCCTCCTAGGTCTTCCCTGTTCTCTTCTACGTTCTTTCTACTTGCCTTCTATTATCTTACAGTGAAGGGTGTCGTCGTGACGTCGACATTTAATAGATGCTGAAAGCCTTTACATTGTTATCGACTTATTTTTAATTGAGTAATAATATTCCAAATATTATCTTCCATGCCGCTTCACTAACGCGGGTAATGCATATTATGTACATAATACATACATCCTTGCACCAGAGCCACTAAGGTAAAATGTAGACAGTTCAATTTGTCTATGGATCAATGTTATTTCACTTAACACTAATTTGTATTTCTTTTAAATGGTTCTTTTTATTAAGTTCATAACTGAAGAAACTTCTATTACAAAAATACAATCGCCAAAGTACACACAGGCCTACCTAATTTATTAGACATAGAAATGTGAAATTACGAATAATTAACCAATTATCAAAATTAATGGATTACATTAAATATATTTTTAATTAATTGTTTCACGCACTTACTTTGTAGTGTTCGTGTTAAGAAATGAAATATAGTTTAAATTTATACAGCTCTTATATTAATTGTAGTGTGTCATTTATTTTCAAATCCAATTTTAATGAGCTATTTCGTTAAAAGATGTGCAATTAAAATTTATTTTTCAATTATAATTAACCTAAGTCATTGACATAAGTGGAAAAAAAGACAAAATCATTTTATGCACATCATTTTATAAGCGGATGGATACAACTGGATTCAGGCGTCGTGACTGCCTGTGAACCCAGAAAGACTTCGTTATAATGAGACCACGAAGCACCACTATTAACAACATCAATTGAGTCATTTATTAAGGCGGGCCGCACAAAGAACTCTCAATGTCAGCTAATTAGTGGTATTATTTGATTGAAATTAGCTACATTTATTATAATTAAACCTTTTTATAAAACGAACACAGCTCGCGGCCAAAGATTGATCAAAGAGCGTGCATAATTAATCGTAGATTATTAATAAACGGACTATTACATGTCGGAACAAAGTAAAGACATATCAAAGAAGACGAAATTTCTTTAGTATATGCGGTTGACAGTGTACCAAGTAACGGTAGATTGGCACTTAAACGCATAACTGTTGTTGCACAATAAAATATAAATTATGCTCTCGCATACTTGTTTTTTGAAAGTTTTCGTTTTAACTTTTCATGTCTTTCATCTGTTAGACTGTCGTTAATATACATTAAACTTTACGTTAGAAAATTCTTACAAAGACTGCCACATCATTAACTTTGATGTGACCATCAATTGATTAAAAGAAGTGCGTATATCAAATGTAAGGAATCATAATAAAACTACGTTTTAACAGTTTTAAGCGCGGTAATTTATTTATTTGATCATGTTTATCAACATGTCAAAGAATTGACAATAATTGCTAACTAATACTCACCCTTTCCTAATAATTTTTATTCATTGCATTTTTCTTCTATAACTACTTTTATAGTCTTTAATAGATTATGTGTCATCTTCATCACAAATCTTTTAACTCTTTTTTATCCTGCTTTTTGTAACGGGATTTTCATCTATCTCTTCTCATTACATGCTCACACCATATAAAACTTTTCCTCTTTATTCGTCAGAACCGGGAGTAACTTTAAAGAGCCTCTATGTACTCTTCTCTCCTTTTTAACCGGCTCCTAAAAGGAGGAGGTTCTCAAGTCGTCTGTATGTTTTTTTCTTTTTTATATGTTCGTTACTGAATTTCTCCGTCAATTGTGGATCGATTTTCAAATTGTTTTTTAACTAGAAATTTGGTCCCAGAGTCACCAAGCAGGATTTCATTTGTGGATTGCAAGGAAATCGTGAGCAACCCTTGTTAAAGAGCATATACACCGAAGAGTGAAATGGCAAATTTTTATACGCGTGCCAGTTGTACAATTTCTACAGGTGCTTAATATATTATTTCTAAAGTTATTGAAGTATTTGCGCAACTAAAATGTAAAAAATATTTTTTTATATACAGTTTACTATATTTTGTAACTTTGTTGTTGTTCTTTTATGTTTTACTTGGCACCGACTTCAAGATGTTGTAGACAGAAGTCGGTTAAATATTTATTTTTTGGTTTTTAGTGTGAAGTCGGTTTTGTTTTTGTTAAAAAAATATCTCTTGACACCACCTATCCATCTCAACTTCTCGTATCCACCGAGTGAAGACGTTTTTTGCTATATTACTTTATTTTCGGACTTTTAAACTAGTGAGGCATAATCGTGTCTTTCTGGACTTCAGTCTCCCTATACCAAGGGAACGGTCGAATTACTCGCCACGCTCGTCCAAGACAGGTTAGCAAGTTGAAGTATAAGATAATTGTAATTTGTCGCCTTGGACACTGTTTTCTTTTATTACAATAACGAATTTTAGTAATATACATGTCGTCCGAGGGCGGTGGTGACAGTTTCCTTCATTAGACCGTCTGTCATTGACCTGCTTCTGACAATAAAAAATACTGATTACCGATTACCTATATGAAGAATACTGATTACCTATATGAAGAAAACTACCTATACTCTGATTTTTAATCACCTGGACTAAAATCACAGCTGTGATCGAGTTTTTTATGTTGCAAGCTTGGAGCTAGTGTTGTGGTATTGGGTCATTCACAAGTAAGTTGTGTAAGTCGTTGAATCATAGAATTTCTATATAAATTCTATAGGATTCAACATAAAGTGGTGAGTTGTTTATTCAAATCAAACAGCTCACTTATGAATGAGCCATACTACAGCACTATGCTCCAATCTTGCAACATAAAAATGGTCAATCGCAGCTGTCATTTTAGTCCAGGTAATTAAGCGCATATATACTTCACACATGGGAATCAAAATTACATCATTTGAATAAGGCGCTAGTAGTACTTAGCCATTCCGCAATCACAATTTCATATATAAAGTAACATATTCTTTTATCAGTTAGAAAGTCAGTAGTTTACAGTTATAGTTAATAAATACAATAAATTAACGCGAAATCGCGGTTATCTTAGTTTAACCGGTGCACGCGCATCTCCGATACGCGATGAGCTATAAAATGGTGTGAAAGTAGACAAACAGTCCCGTATGTTGGCGGACTTTTTGTCACGTGGTCATACATAAATTCCATCTCATTAAACGAAATTTTTGAGCAGGTACTATAATAGTTTTATCGGTTTTAATGTCATCGCATTTATCTATATTTTATGGGTTTTCTATTAAAGTCAACATTCTTTAGAAATATGTTTTAGCGCCAGCACCTTTATGGCCCTGCTCTAGCTAAGATAATGTTAGTATTAGTGACCGTTTCACGCACATGTAGTGATGTGTTTAATGCGTTATTTATGATGCGAAAATGTTATTAATTTTTAATGACGTTAAATATTGAAAGATAACTTATGTATATACGTACACTAATGTAGGTAATCATTAACGTTATTTTTAACGCTATAAACAAGACGCCTGGCCACAATTAGTAACATAAAGATTATCCCAGATGTTGCAGAGAGAAATACCTACCATCAATGTACAGTCTATGTGGGTGGGCAGCGTGACATCGCATAGAGATATTTGAAATAAAATTTAAACATTTATTAGCATTAAATATTAGGTTATATTAGATAATTATTTTTAAAACAATGGCCTGTTATCTACGAAAGCATCTTTCTATAGTCTCACAACAAAATTCAAGTTAAGTCAGTCAAAGTTATGAATATTCAAAAGGAATAAAATTATGTTAAAATGTTATATAGTAACACCATAACTGCGTAACAAGTTTATTTATAAATACCATTCCTACGATTAATATTAATAACTAGTATTGTGATAGAATCAAAGCTTATAAGAGTTTAGGGTTTAAAAATTGCATTAATGTTTTTAGCGCAAATTGGGGTTTTGCTGTGCAGTTTTATTTTCTAAAAACATATAAAACCCTTTATTCTGGCTTAAGTATTTTTTAGTAGTAAATAAAATTATTATTGTTAGTGTTCAAATAATATCGGGGGCCAATTTGGCATCTAGTCCTCAACATAGACCTAAAGATAGTAGAACCATTGTGGACTCAGGAAGCACAAACAAGATGATCATGCCTTGGAGCCAATGTCGAAGACAAAAATGTAAATATTATAACTAAAATAAGCATAATATTTTCTTAAGTTTTCGCGACTTGTATACATAATAAAACTACGTTTTAACGGTTTTAAGCGCGGTAATTTTATTTGATTTTGGTTTTTCCGACGTTTCGGCCACTTTTCAGTGGCCGTGATCACGGAAGACAAAGATGTCAAGTGTCAACGAGTATTGTTAAAGTTTTATTTAGCCTACCGCCAACTTATTAATTTTAATTATTTAATTTTTAATTTTGTTTATGGTTATTATTTAATCTATGGGAGCCTAATCTAATTTACTACCGCTTCGCAACATGTTATGGCTTGAAGAGAAGAAGCGGCGCAAGAAACTCTTCAGCAAACATGCCTAGCTCTAATAATTTTATATAATATTAAAATGGGTGGAAGGAAAAATAAAAGTAATTATCAGTCAAGTTGGTTTGTGTTCCGTTGTACGCAGAAAGAGCTCACAGTGTCTTGAGGTCTGGCAGCTGGTTTTTGCTGGGTTTGGGTCTTAATAGTTTTGATAATTGGATCCCAAACAGGTGGTACTTGCCAACCATCTTCTCTATTGAAATTTGGGTGTTTTTTGATTTCAATAGCCTCACGCATCATTCTAGGTATGAAACGATTCTCTTTCGCGAGGATTTGTGGGTTATCGAATCTGATGTAGTGGTTGGGTTTATCCAGCGTGTGTTCACTGATCGCAGACTTTGCAGAAAAACCAAAATCAAATAAAATTACCGCGCTTAAAACCGTTAAAACGTAGTTTTATTACTAAAATAAGCAGTTTAGTAAAAAATATTGTTTACTTTTGAGTAAGATTTTGCGTGTTTGTGTGAAGTCATGTATAACTAAATTGTTTGGCGAAATGTGACTGTTAGAGCTGCCACAAGAATTCCGTATTCTCGTCTCAGACAAAACCTTAATTAAT
Source organism: Dendrolimus kikuchii (assembly GCA_019925095.2). NCBI lineage: Eukaryota > Metazoa > Arthropoda > Insecta > Lepidoptera > Lasiocampidae > Dendrolimus > Dendrolimus kikuchii. The sequence continues at coordinate 9,127,336 of CM034390.1, read as the reverse complement.
TAAGTGAATTTTTCAGTTCTTGTCATAACTTTACGTCTTAGAATAGTTTTAGCTAGGGTTGCTATATAGCAACGTTAGCTAATAATAATTAGCGGAGATTTTGTGAAGGTTACCTTCAAAAAAATTTTGCTTATTAGTTTTACACAAGTTTTAATATTAATTTAGAGGAATACATGACGCTCAATCACATGCAGAGTGTATACAGTATTAACCTCCTTGTAGGAACGGGAAAAGAATACTAATTCCTGCGACCGGGCGGCCTGTCGTAAGAGGCGATAAAACGGCCCACAGCCAGGTGGAAGGGCATTTGCCCAACTGGATGACTACCAGAGAATGCCGCCATAACAACTTTGAGTTGTGTTCCGGCATCGGTGGCCAGGTTCCAGTCTCGCCTTCAAGGCCGGCAGTACATTGGCAGCACTTCTGTTATTGCTAATGTCCATAGGCGACGGTAATTACTTTCCATCACAGTTCGGCCGTCAGCCTGTCTGCCGTGATTCAGCAATAAAAAAAATTGTCTATAACTAAGCGTCATTAAACAATGTAAGCATAATAATATACCGATATATTTGTACTTTATTATACACTAGAGTTGTCACCGCGGCTACGCCCTGGCTAAACACCAACTAGTAGCTCTATGTTACTTAGCATATAACCTTATGTGAAAAATTATCTAGCTGATGGTGAAAACCGCTTTTAAGCATCCGTTAAATGAATCAACGTATTTTTACTTGTAAAAATACAAATAATAGTTATACATAACGTAGTAACATTGTCAGATGTTCTCACTATGTTTGACCTATACATGGTCATACAAATATTTGGGTATGTACAGTCACTCTTTGAAACATTACAATTCTAAGTTTATAAACACGTTTGGATTAATTATAGTTATATAATAATATATAAATAAAACAATGCCACGAAAATAAAATAAATCAGATGTGAAAGGCAAAAATATAAATATAATCAAATATAAATCGTTGCGTGGTTTAGGAGTAGTTAGCAGATATAAAAACAGATGACGCTGAAGGCGACTTTGTTTTATACTATGTAAAGATCTGAACAAACAATACACCAATACAATCTAGTAAAGAAGTCCAGATTTCTCTGCAAATTATTTCATCTGCTAACCCTATTTTCACCAACTGAGAGGCCTTGAGATGATGCCATTAATTACAAGAACACCGCTCATATAATAATTATGTTCTTACACGTACTGAAATTGTTCACTTTACAAAGTACATACGTTTTATGTGTCAGTAAAACTAAATAAACAATGGTTGGGTAATTAATTTAAATGCTGCGTAGTAATTAAAAGCAATATTTTCAACATCAACATCAAATACATAATTATTGTAATTCGCTAGCTTGTTCGTAATTAAAACATTTGCCTACAAGAATCTTTAATTAAATTGTTTCGTGTGCAGTTAGGAATACGAATATGTAAATTTAAATGTTCTTAAATATGTATGTAGTTATCAAGTTTATTGCTTAGCGTTTAATAGCATACAATGGAATATTAAAACATGTACATATTTCATTTTATGTTTTTCAACTTCTATAGTCCGAACTTCAAGGACGATTTCAATCAGCATCAACTGGTTGTGCTGATATTATTCTGCGTTTATTATGAAGAAGCTATAAGGTTTGGCGCATACAATATACTTTAGTCTTTTCTACATATTATCAATGGAAATATTAGTGCCAAAAATTCAAGTATTCAAATCAATTAATTAATTAATTTCTGTATTTACTTCTTATTATCAGCTTATTTATAATCGTCACAGTACTGAACGCCCTATTGGAGAGGAATAATGTTTTAAGGAACTTCGATTCAATTATAACGTACAAAATTTAAAACGAAGAACTGGTGGATGAGCCCAATATAATAGGCGAGAGCAAGGCACATTGCTGCGCATGCGCTGGCTTGGCCATCTACATAGAATGGGGGAGCGTGATGAAAAGAGCCTATCTGGGCAGACCAACGGGACAGCGACCAGTTGGTAGGACCAGATATCGCTGGAGGGACGTAGTGGAGGCTGATCTGCGCGAGCTTCATGCCGATGACTGGCAGGAGACAGCGCTGAACAGGAAAGAGTGGAGTATTCTCATTTCGGAAGCCAGGACTCATTTTAGATCGGGAAGCCGCATCAGTTAGTTAGTTAGTTTAAAACTTTAAAACATACAATAAAAAGTTAATTGTCTTTATGCAATGACTAAATAAATAATTAAATACAAAAGGTAGAACAAAATACCCACCTTAGGATCATTGTCTTCTGGCTATATAAATAAATCGCCCATTTAAACTGCATAATTTATTTAAAGTTTATTTAGGAATATTAAATATAACATAAAATAAAATATGTATGTATCTAAATAGATAGATGAGATTAGAGTACATTGACTGCTTTAGCTGGTTAAGTAAACTGCTAATAAGTTCGTGCAAATTGGCTAATTAGAAACACTGTGTCACCTTCACAGCGAAAACAAGATAACAGTCATTGACTGTTATCTTGTCTATCTTACAGTGAATGTAGTAAAAACAATAATAAACTGGATAAGACAACAGATTTTAATGAATGAAAATGCAAGATGCTTCCGTCAAACCTTAATATTTCGATCATCTGTTAAACCCGAGGTGCGTTTGCTTTGGAGCCCTGGCTCTGCTTTACTACTATTTCGGCATAACTTAGGACTACTAGAAAGATCTAATTCACCCTTTTGTGGAGAGTATAACAAAAGGAGACCGTTTTATATGAGGCTCAAAATGAAAAACGGTCTGGTTGAAAGCTCTCAATAATAGTATTTTAAGCACCAAAGAAAAATAAGTAAACAGCCCCAAAAATGTATAACAAAGACCAAAAAAAAGAAAGATAAACAATTAAAAATAATCGAACACAATGGCGCTAGTGTAGATAAAATGTATATTAATTATGAATGACTTAAAATTGGGAAATGGAGTAAAGTGTACCGAGTTGAAAGATAATTTAAGTGGAATTAAATTAATTAGTTTAATATAAGTTGTATTATTTTATAATTTAGCTGCAGTAGCGTTACACTAATTTTCATGCCTTTAATAGATATTTTTTCATATACAGGAGTATTCCATACCTCCAACGTCCATACTTACTGTAAGGGCTATACCTTGGCTTCGATAAAGCCTTGATCACGTGTTTTAAAAATGAACAAGAGTAAGGATTCTGTTACCGTAAAAGCTATATTGTTAAATCAAGCCATGGTTAGTTTCATGTTGTCCTGTTTAGCGGTTTCGGCGGCAATTTGAAACAAATCTGTATAAGAAATAAGTTGCATATAGTCTTTAAAAAAATATAAATAGACATTGACAATGTTTATGAAGAGTGACCCTTATTTGTTTTCTGCTTCGACCACTTTTAAGTAAATTGTATTAGGCAGTATAATTAAATACAACAAAGTGTAGTCAAAAATAACTTTATTGAAAATTATAGACATTTGGAAGTAGGTAGTCCACAAATTGGTGGGATTCGCCCTCGGGCTGACATTTCTGGCAAAACGTTCGAAAATAACACACTATGTGGATCTATCACGAACACTTAATATATTTGTCGGACGATGTACAATTACGGTCAGTCCGGCGTGACGAGCCGCTTCGTTGGACGCGGACACTTGAACTTGAAAAAGTTGCTTAGTTACCCGTTATATGGAGTCTCTGCGTAAAATAAAGCTATCTTTAGTAAATCTGGCAAGTGTCTAGCCGTTCAAGCATAATGAAGAGTTCCGAAAAGGTAACGATGTCCATCCACTCTTTTCTTTGTAAACATCCCATATCTCAAAAACTATTTAACAAATCTTCTTCAAACCAACTTTCGTTGAAAGGATTGTTTAAACTCTTTAAAATCTTTGGTTTTTTAGAAATTACCAATCATATTTCGTAAGTTAGATACACATTTTAAAAAGCAAATAGGTCGTCATCTAGTAACTTAATATAAAAAGAAGAGATTTTTCAGTATCTGACTTTTAGGTGTATCTAATTATACTTGGACTTCATAAAACTCGATTCCCCTACTTTAAAGAAACTGGCGACTAGCGACCAAAGGGCCGAAAGCGTCATGCATTCATTGGTGTTTACGCGTTCTGTTCAAACATGTTATTACCAGTGTGTCTATAAATTAACTAGCAACCAAACAGTCGAAACCGCCATGAATTTATTGGCGTGTACGTCTTTTATTCGGGCATATATTAATAGTGTATTACTATCTCTTACGCTCGGCAGCTTTCTACACGTATTGGATGAAATAGCAACTCATAATGCGATCGGGAATCGTTATTTCAAAACATGCTGTACGATTGGAAAATTAAAAATACAAATTGTTAATAAGATAATATCGCTATTTGGACATTTATATTTAGAAGTGTAAGTGTTATTGACAAAAGTAATTCAGTATGCTGTGGTTCGCCACTACGGCGTGCGTGCTTGTGAATTATTATAGGTTTTTGTTTTTATTTATATATTGTGTTGTTGTTCATGGATTTTACTCGATTTTTTGTTCCTTGCAGTGAGTTTTATTTGTCAAAATAGCTTTAATTCATTTGGAATGGTGCTCCACTGACTACTTGCTTAACAGAGAAACTTCATTTTCCATATTTAATTTGAAAACATAAACAATAAACATGTCTTAATCTTAGGCCGTGTTCAACCAAACATTTATCCAGTTATCCGTGCAGAAACGGAATAAGAATATAATTCCCTACGGCCTGGCGGCCTGTCATAAGCGACGACAAAACAACCCACAGCCAGGTGGTAGGATACTTGCCCGACTGGATGGCTACCACCCCTGGTCTAGAGTATGCCACCATATCGACCTTGATATATTATTTATTCATAAGAGTTACGTTTCTGTCAAAATGGCTACGAAACTATGCTATGATTAGTGAAAATGTTATCTGAATTATAATAAAACTATTTGTTTTTCTGAGAAACGGCAACTATTTTCATCTAAATAACAAAGAAACCAATTTCATTATGTATGTATTTAGTATTAATTTAAAAAAATGTCGAATGAATAGCTAGGATTAAATTAGAAACCTTCGATTAAACGAAAACTGTTAATGAAAATTAAAAAAGCGATATACAATTATAAAATCCGTTCACAGTCCGGATAATGAAAGTAGTTAAAAATTTATATATATATATAATAATAGCAACTCCAAATTACCACACAGTATTTATACAATAGGTAAACCGTTTTTTTTTTTGGATTTTTGGCAGGAACTGAAAGGTAACGTTGTGCTGGGCTTTTTATTTTCTAAAAATGCGTAAATATTACTTCAAAATATACGGCAGGTGTAGGATATTGGTAGTTTTTGAGTAGTCATTATGTGTAGTCAAATGTAGCCTTTCGAGTTGTCGCAAGAATTCCGTGGAACGGTGTCAGTCGAAATTCGGCTAAGCTATAGTTTAATCGAAGGCTTAATACATCCAAGAAGTCTGTATGGTTCAAGCTCCTTTGCCTGCCATTGTAGCAAATTGTACTACGACCATCTTGATTTTCTTTGAAATCCGCAACTTCTGTTGCTTTTTAAATTTGGAAATCATACAAAACAATAATATTCACATTTCGTTTTTAATGGCCTTATTCATGTTTTAAGATCGTAAATGTTAGAACATAATTATACCAGAAATAACAATAATAACGACATTGTCTTGGTAATGTTGTGTCGGCGGTGGGTTTGGGATAAGGAAACTGTGTCAAATTATGCAAAAATAAGTGTGGGACCATTTGGAAGGAGAAAGTATGGGAGGAAGAGCACGCACGTACCTGGATTGATGTAATTTGGGCGACTCACTGCTCCTCACTTCACTTCACTGGTCACTTATGTTATTGTATATGTTTTTCGGTATCGTTTATTTTATATAATTATTTTTGAAACGATGTGAGTTATATGTAAATTTTTATTTTATGTTATATACACATTTGCAGAGCATTGTTATTTATGTTAAGTATTAATTTATTATAGTGTACAAATCGGGGCGGGCGCCAAGTATTTTAATATATTTATTTTATATTAATATATTTAACGATATATATTTACATTTGCTAGACTATTTATTTTTTAATATAATGACATGACATGAGTGAATTATTGACGTGCGCGCGAAAAAGGGAACACAACGTCAAATTTAAAGGAAAATTTTAAATTAATAAATGAAAAGTTTGTATAGGCCAAAAGAAGGTTACTCAGTAAAATAACATTGACTTATAAATTGATTTATCGGCACTGTTTTTTACATGACAATGCTAATTGCCATGTTAAAAGTTTGTGAATAATTCCAATGTCTACTTTCTATAGCCAAACTATTTGCTGCTTTTGGAGAATCGCTTATTCAATTTACCGCTGGTCTAAATATACCAGTAGGCGCAAGATATGGCATAAGGTTCCACGTAATTTTGACACTTGTGATATATTCGTAAGGCGAATCTGCGAATGGACTTAACTCCTCGGGTTTATCCATTTCAGGGGAACTAATGGTAGAATCACCAGAGTAATTTTTAAACATCAATTTATTGATCATACCACCATCTACTTGATGCTAGTTTTCTGGCAGTCTAATTACCTTTAAAACATAAAACAAAGTATACAACACTTTTCGTAGAGCCTCTGGCTTGTGTCTAATTACAGATGAAACCGCTCGATTCTTCGAAGACAATGTCTACAACATGTACGGTGATTACGTGTATTTCGTGATGACACACCTGTTTGACTCCACTGACAAATAACTTGGCCATTAGTGTACAACAAAACGGACCGTTTATCGTTCTCCGCGGGTGTAAAATCGTGTTTTTACAAACATTGCTTATGTCAATTCTTACATATGTCTTCATTGAAAGATAACTTGATTCTATTGGCGGTTTATTGTTTCTTAGTACATTTGTTGTTGTTTTTGAATAGTTTATATTTTATTGTTTTGGTCTTACTTTGAGATTCTTGTTAGATTACATTTTCTAATAATCTAAAGACATCCTAGTTTTAGGATACGCATTAAAAGAGTACAAAAAATATTTTTCAATCTAAACTGCAAGTTACGTATATTTTTAATATCTTACAATGTATTGAATATAATACATCTTTTATGATCTACATGATTATGATAAATAATTTGTAAATCAGATTTGTATTTTATAATTTCATTGGCAAAATATTAAAAAATGTTGAACAATACAAATATAGTTCATCAAATTCTGTATGAAACGGTATTAGATATTTCTATAGGCTTTGAATATATAATAACAAAACCTGTTATGAATGTAAACAGCCTCCTCACCTATTATTTTAGTTTATTTCTTGCCATTGAGAATCAAAGCGAGGACGAATTGTTTTGCAATGTGACCATTTCACAAGGTCGCTTGTAGATTCACTACTATACAGTGTTTTGGAAATTAACAAATGAATAATATATTCTTTTAACAAGTTCATTGCAATAGTGAACGTATCAAGTCTTAACAAACGTATCTGGAAAGATATATGTGTCAATGCTCTATCATAAAAAATATCTGAGTATATGCAAACAGAAATACAAAAAGAGAATATGACTCGGACTTTGAACTAAGGTACTCCAAATCGAGGTTTGACCTGGTATGACGCAAACTTAGTCAAACATGAAGATGCGGTGCAACACAGGGTGGAATACATCTTTGTAGTCCAATCATCTGAGACAGTTGCATGCTCGTAATAGATTCATAGCAAGATCGTTGCGCGGCCTGGTTCGGTCACATAATATGCTTGCCTGTAAACTAAACAGGTGGGCCATTTGCCTGTTTGCCTACATCAGGCAATTAAAAAAAAACGATATAAGATGCATTGGCATGCTATCTTTCTAGATAGGAATCAAGGAAAGTAATCGCTAAACATTTAGAACATAAAAATCACCGCAACAAAAATGAATGACATTGAACATATTGCAAAGTGGAATACATTAAATAGGTAGACCCAACATTGTAATAAACGAGATAGAGATTCCATGTAAAAAGTAATATAATAATGAAAATTATAACTTACCCAATATAATCAGCTTTATAGTCTAATTCACTGATTAACTAATAATTATTATGTGTTGGTCTTGGTCGATAATGACAGATATACGTATGTCTGGAATAAATTTGGCGACCGTCTGCTTAATCGTTGATCTGTCTTAGGAATGCCGTATCTTCGCATCTGTCAGACACACCTGATTTCGTATTCTCATGTTCAACGTACACGCTTAGATCCTTAAATACAGATTATTGCATCTTATTCGTAACAAAACCTATCTATTAAAACTTATGCACGCTTTGCGTTATTCTAATGATGTGTTGTTATTATTATTATCTACTCATTCTATTTTAAAAGAATAACCCCTGCTTTTGTAATATTCATTTACCTATCTCAAGGTTGTCTGGAAGACATCGCTATCAGCAATAATACCACTTTTTGTACCTACCTATTTATATCCGTATATTGTCGTATTTAAATGGACTCCTATAGTGATTTAACACACGAATCTAGTATCATTATTATATTCGCACATTTGTAAATGATTTTAGCTCGAATAAAACGTACATAAATGCATAATATAATTTATAATAATAAACAAAAGATTTCAATGTGTGGTTTCTACGCAGTAATATTAGTAATAAAACAGGAAGAAGTCAATTTAATTCGCATTAAAAACCTTTAAACTTAGATAACATTAAAATTGTATTTGAAATAAAATTAATTGAAGTGATTTATTAATATTGTGTTTTATTAAATCACTGCGCGGTGTTTCACAATAGAAGCGACAGACTATGAAGAACGCGAAATAAAGCTAATTAAAGTTTTTTTAATAAAATCCATTAGCATTAGGATATTAATATTAATACCTAATGAATTATCAATACGTGTGTGTGTGTACCTGTTCCATTATTAATGTAAAACTCTATCTACGAATCTTACACAGTGATGGAAGAACATTATGGAAATGCATTTATAATGGGCAAATGAGTCTTCAAATCTCTTTATCCCGTAATGCAAAAAATTATTCAAATACCGGCTCTTGCGTAGAGAAAGAATCATGTAAAGAAATAATTTGCATATAGCTGATATAGATGAAGAATATTACTGCTTACCATGTTTATTTATTACACTTTAACAACTATTACAAATTTTCAAAAGTGTTTGTTTTAAACATTGACGACTTGAGCAGCCGCCGGCCATTACTAACCGTGATCTACAATCAAAATGCTACTAATCCTAGAAGAAGATAAAAGCAGTTTATGAAACTAAAAACAACGCGCGGAAGTTTATCACATTATCGCAACTGTTTTCGTTACTTACGCTACCTTTAAGCCAGGTATGCATCTGCGAGCCGTGACCGAGCGGATACAGTAACGTGCTCTTATGTGGAAGCCGACACTGACCTTCGACTTTGTCGCTCGAGTTCGCGAGCCCACACACTATGATTTTTGGTTACAGCAACTGCAATGGTCACGGCTCGCAGGTGAAGACGCGGTTTTTTATAATAAATACTCTCTTTGCGGTGACTTCGAATGATAACTCGTCCGAAATAAATAGTGATTTAAAATGTATGTTGCGCTACAGTGCGCAAGACCTTATAACATAACCTGTTATTATATTGTTTCACAATTCTTCTCCGAGTCCACATCTGAGAGACTTAAGCGGCTGCTTTCGCACATTCGTATGACGATAATAACAAGTATTAAAGTGGAAGTTTATGTCATGTCTTACAACTAGCAGTACATCTAAACACTTGTCCAAAAGAGGCCGCTTTAGGTCCTCTGGTCATTGTAGTGGAGAAGATTTCCGACGTGTGCATGTTTGTGTAACTCAACTATAAAATAAGCAGAAGGCCTGTTTATATCTATTCTTGATTGCTGTTTAATTAATTGGATGAACTTTAAATCAAACTACAAATTATCCAAAGCGTCGGTGCAACACAAAAAATAGACCCGTCATAATACAGGTATCGAAGCAAGCTTGCTCAAAGTAAGTTACGGTAATTAAGAGTTGCCCAAAATACCGAAAAGGACTTTTTTCTATAGCGATAGTGAACTACAGCTTGTGTAGTATACTATACTGAAACATATAAATTTGTTTGTATGCTTTGGATAAAAACAAATTGCCTTCAATAAATGTACAACCTACATCAGGACCAGAGATAACCTACCATAGGATACTTTTGCCCCGAAAAAATGCGAAACTTGTTTTATTCCGAGCTAAAATTAACACGAGTAAAAGTCCTTAATTCAGTATAACAACAATATACAAACAATTTTATGTAAAAAACTAGGATATGCCCGCGACTTCGTCCACGCTTGTCTTGAAATTTCCTCGGGATTCCCAGGATACAAAGTATCGCAGCATTTAAAAAAGAATGGAAGCTATCGTTTTAGTGGAATCTGTACCGGAATAGGCTAATTTTTATGTACCCGAACGATTTCAAACCGCTCCCGGAAAAATTCCCTCGGGATTACAGAGATAAAAAGTATCACACATTTTATTAAATAAAATTTGTTATCGATCGGTGAAAAACCCGCTTTTTTCAATCTAGCTATTTCAAATAATTCCCAGAAAAATTCCCGCGGGATACCCGAAATAAAAAGTAACGCAGATTTTAAGTCTAAGAATTTTCTGTCCATCAGAGAAAACCACATCGAAATCGGTCCAGTATTTTTTACACGAATCCCGAAGAAACAGACAAGATATCTAAAAAAAATTGCATCGTGTTCTCCGTCGTTTATATAGTACATTCCATTTTTTTTCTATAGCTTCAATGTACAGACACGGCATTTTTAGAATTTTATAATATTAATATTATAAATTATTCCCTTTATGAAATAACTTAAAGATTGACGCCCCGCAGAGATCGTAACTTTAAATACTCTAATACCAAACAACTAAATCACGTTTTAATGTTGCCATGATTTCTTTAAAATTACCTATAATCTACGTTATTAGTCAATTATTATCATGAAATAATCATTTTGAGTCTTATAAATGTATGTGGTATGTACAGGGAGAATGGTACATTGATCAAACGGTTCTTGCGTCGGATTTGAGGTCACGTCGGATGAATAATGCGCTGGGTCCATTAACGGTCATTATATGCAAATAATATAACATATTAGCCACATGTACACGTTCTTCATTCTCCAAAGGTCGTTTTGTATTTTAAGCTCATTGTTGATTTCTTAACAAAGAAAGATCAGACCACACATACATTTCTTATATTCATACTAGGTTATGCCCGCGACTTCGTCTACGTTTGAATTGAAATTCCCGAAACATAAAATACTGCACCATTTGAAAAAAATTGTAAGCTATCATTTAATTGAAAACTGTAGCGGAATAAGCTAACACTTACAACAACTACAAACCGCTCCTGGGAAAATTCCCGTGGGATTCCCGGGATAAAAAAATCACACATTTTATTACTTTAAATTTGCTATCGATCTGTAAGAGAATCACATTGGAATTCGATTTTTTTTATGTGGCCATTTTAAATCATATCCAGAAAAAATCCCGCGGGATTCTCAGAATAAAAAGTAGCGCAGAATTTAAGTCTATGAATTAGCTGTCGAAAATCGCATCGAAATCGGCCCAGTAATTTTAACGTGAATCCGGAACAAACAGACAAAACGATAAACAGATAAGAAATAAAAAAATGCATCGTGTTTTCCATCGTTTATATAGTCTATTCTAGTTGTTTTTTTTTAAATAGCGTTAATGTACAGACACGGCATGTTTAGAATTTTATAACATCATAGATAATCTAGAATGATTCAATCCAAATTGCAGCGGCTTATATTTTCCCATGACTAGTTTAATCAGCACCCTGTTAGTTTCACGAACCAAATATTTAAGCAACTTTTCTTTATGGAACTTGAAGGATTAGGGCAAATTCCGAAACGGTGAGGCCTATTTTGATGAAATTTTTTGCTTGTGTTCAATTGGGTCCTGGGATGGTTTAAATTTACAATTAGACCCTGTAGGTGGTGTTGCAATGGACAGGAGGACGTCTTTTTGGCGTGCTAGTATAACTATAAACAGCTTAATTTTACTAGTTTTATTATTTAACACAGAAACGAGCACCATTCCATAATGTTTCAGAGATCAAGACGAAGGTAGTGTTACCAAGATCTTAAGTCAAAAGTTACATTTGTCAGTTGTCACTGCCAAAGATATTTTAATTTTATTTTGTTAATCTTATAAACATTAGATACACTAACAGGAACATGATCCTTGCTACATCCATAGTTCTATAGTAATTAAAAACATATTTATAATTCGATTTGTCCAATACGTTTATTAGACAAACTAAAATATGACCGATCTGGGTATTTAATATTGAATAGCCTTTGTACAAAAGAAATGTTATGCATTCTATATTCTATTTTATGAGCTATTCATGCGACGTCGCGTGACAGACCAGTCTATGTGTACCTCGATGTCGCGTTGTTAGTTACGGTTGACTATGTGTTTATATTTGAAATCATTATAGCGATGATTTTTGTTTACCATCGAAAATTTTATCATTTTAGATAACGAACTTTTCCACACAACTTAATTCAACGGAGAAAGTGTATGTATTATGTAGTATAAAGAAATATGTAGATATATGAAAGATTGTATCTGGTTTTTTAAGTGTTGTACACTATGCATTAGATTAATTTATCGTCAACCCTAAGCGGTTGTACATGACAGCACTATTTCAGTAATTTAGAGTCGTTTATGACGCTATCAGGACTCTAAAAATACTCTAAATATTTCGAAGTCACGAAGAATGTATCCGCTTTTAAATGCATAAATGAAATCCTTTGACCGGTTTTTAAGCTAGCAAAGTCCATTATATATGATAAATAATTCAATTAAATTGCAACGGTCACCGCTCTCACGCAAACGAAATCAGTAAAATGTTAAATACAGAATTCCGCAGTTACTTAACTAAATGAAGCATGACAATTAACTTGTGAAAAACTTGGTATCGCATCCGATTGGATGAAATTAATCAATGGCAGGCTTCGAACGTCAATGGAATGGATATTTTATGTTCCCGCGGGCGAAGTGCGGCCAATTTGTCCGCAGTCTTTTAATTAGTATGAATGTGAGAGAAAACGAAATGCAGATATGCTTGCGACTAAATTACAATTATTTATCAGTTATATATTCTTGTAAAAAATCATGAGACTGGCTTATAGACACTCATAGATAATCAAAAAAGATGACTCACAATTTAATGCTAGCTTCAGCTTGTTTGGTAACTGAAGAAATAGCCGCTCATGTTCTTCTGGAGTAACCTCTGACTTTCTTTTTTTGGTCGTTCGCCTTTTCACCGATAATCTGGGAAAATGCTGATCTAATATTAAAATACATATAGGTAAGACGTAAGAATTTTGCTGATCTTATGCTTAAATTTTCATTCAAGGTATGTACCTATGTGATCTGGATTTATATTAATAGACTTAAAAGCAAAACATTAGCAAGTTGATACTAGAGATTATTATCTCGACGACTTATTAGTACGAATTATCTAACTAATGTCCATAGGCGACGGTAATTCTATTCCATCAATGGCCGGTGGTTCCCATGTCTTGCTTTTCATTCGCTTGCCTTACGATCGGTTGAATTTCGACAATACTTGTATGCCAAATGCACGCTTGGTAAGATATAGGACCCAGCCGGCATAAGTGGGTTGTCAGTCTGTAAGAAAAAATAAGTTGCCTTACATCTTATAACCATTTAATTGTATATAAAAGATATTCTACAGTTCAAATTCGTAAACACAAGTACAACGTATTGAATTTTTTGTGAGTTCATTTATAATTCACACGCAAACACTTTGTTCTATAAAAACAGAATAATGCATGAATTCTTGAATCATGTATTCTAAACTGTACAATGTACTTACCTAATATGTGTTACTTAAAGACTAAGCACGTGTAGTGACATAGATTTTTCGTCAAGTAAGTAAATTAATTTTCAGCCTTGTATGTAGATATTTTGATATGCTGTATTTTTGTTAGTGAAACTTCTTTAGAATTGTTGTGATTTGAAACTCTATGAAACGGAAAAGCGACACTAAGAGAGATAAACATATACATCTATAGGACTTAACCTGCGAGAGAATGAGATATAATACATTATATTTAATAATTTATACACTATGCTCATACAGATAGAGTTCGAAATGTTTTAAGTTTTTCGTTAATACATCAAGATTTCGTGTTTTAAAGATTAAATATAATTATAACGATATAATATACGAAATGTGACGTCACGAAACTTAGAATCCCACTCACTCCCACCACTTGTCACACTTCTTTTCACTGCGGGTGAACACACATTTTTTTCGTTTTCGAATACTTATACTTAATTTGTTACATACTCACGTCATAGTTCTTAAGCTGGAAGGGAAACCTAAGATACGGTTGGCCTAGTTTAGGTGTTAGTATCCAAACAGTCTTTAATTTTAAATCAAAATGTAAATGTAATTTTGGTGTCAATAAATCTTGTTATTAATAGCGATATAGTGTCATAAATTTGTATTCTAATAAATCCACAATATCTTCTCGATATCGTCGCGGCAGAATAATAGTAGAAAAAATTGGTATTACCATTAGTAGAAATGGCGTTAGCCGAAATGATGACTGAACAGTGAAAAAGTTTAAATATTTATTTCGCTTATAAATATGTATTTAGGAAGAGTGGCGTGCTACGGGCACGCCTTTGGAAATAGCAGAATGCCGAAATTAGGACAACCTACGATTGGGACAATAGTGTCCGGCGATTTTGACGAGATAGTAATACCAGAATTGGGCCCAAAGTGTGAAGCCACCCTGTTGTCTGCCCGGAAAGGATAGAGGGGATGGGATCTGAGGATCGACGAGGAGAATGGGACAGGGGAAGGGGAAGTCGATCACGTGAACCTCCCCCCTGTTGGTGGAGAGGGTTCCCTCCCCCGGGGGTGCCCTAAGTGAGAAAGCCAAGCTTCGGGGTGGTACCGATGTAGTGCTTATGGTTTAGTCCTGTATGAGTGGGGCGCAGGTTAGATTTAGTGGTTAGTTTAACGGCTGACATCCCTCGGTCCTCCGCTCGAAGGCCTCGGAGGGCATACGGCCGTTCAAGCGTCTCACACAACTCCTGGGTTTAAAGCTTTCCCCCAGGCACAAGGATAGTGTCCCATGGAATCGGAACTATCACTTATCACACGATGATATGATGATGATTAGCTCAAGGCTAATCGTTTCAGGCGGATATTCTATGAGAGCGTGTTACCGAGCCGGCCCTAAGAGCTGAAATGATAATGATGAATGAGTTAAATATTTAAGAGATTCTATTTTACCCCTGATTTACCTTGACTGTTCCTGCCCCGTTGCATCGTCTTCCGCCCCTCTCTAATTAGGCTCACATTCTCATTCCGTTTTCACGTTTAATTTCGCTGGTGGTTTCGCCTTAATTACATTATTCGCGGCGGGTGCCGGGCCCGCGTCCCAATGTTGTACTTGAGAACTGACGGGTGAAACAGGTGACCGATAGATACCACAACACGTTTACGTCAGTTGCTCTTTTGTATATCTTATCACTTCTTTTAACGACTAATAAAAATAAATAAACTTTACCATAAAACATAAAATTTTTAGTATAATATTTTTGATATTAATACTTGTTAATTTATTTACAATTAATATTAACAATCAATATATCTATAATACTAATAAGTACAGATTAATTTACGAACCAAAAAAGTTACAAATAGTAAATCGGTCTCAAATTACCGTCAGTTGGGGACGATCCTAAAACGCTGGCCGCGTTACCACGTTGTATGGCAACGCTTATACGTTTGCCAAGATACAGGCCACCCTTTTGGTCACGTGAGACGTCTGTATCAATGCTAATACCTATAAGTCGTGTGCAGAAGGATTGCCGGTGACAACCCCTCCCGCCTTCCAAAACCGCGACCCGCGGTCGTCTAGTTCTTAGTACTACTTGGACAAGCCCTGGTCCCAGTCGTAGGAAGCGGGAGGGGTGACCATCGGCAAACCTTCTGCGCGCGACTTATGTATGAATATGATAGTGTCATGTTTGGATATCCCTTCTGCTAAATCAGGCCAAAGCCAGATTATGTTTGTTTAAAGTACTCTACTTTGAACTCCAACGGTTTCAATTGTCTAATAGCATGATATCCTTGTTTATAATATCCAGCGGTTTTTTGAAATAGAGATAAAAAGAAAAAAGGAAGTAAAACCCTCTATCTCCCCATATGATGGAGGTGATGGCAATTTAAAAAATATACTGTATACATCCAGCGCTTAATAAGTAATGTATTGGTGTCAGCTAATGTGTGAAATAGTTTATTTGTGTAATTCATTACCCAAAATTTTATGTGTTACTTAGAGATGTTTTTAAAATAATATTTACGATCAGGTATCTTTAGAGATCACTAGAAATACACATTTTTACTAGAGAATATTCATCAAAAAGTACACCATCATTCAGTTTATTACCGCTGACAAATACTTGAAACCGTCAAGCAAAAGAAAGTTCCGAAATAAACGTGCTCTAACAAGATGACTTACACTTTCACCGCCCTCTTTCAAGTATTTTAACTTGCAGTTCATCGTTGTAATTGAAAAAAATCACTTAACAGGTAAATAGGGTGTTCGGGGGCTCATCGTATCGCTTTGTTGTCGGGTTGCTAATAAGATTTTTAAACGGCAACAAAGTATCCAATCAATGGGGCTTGAATAATGAAAATAGCACCTGCTAAGTTCCCAGGCCACCCCCGCGGCCCTAGCACGCACAGTAACAAGGCCAACTCAAAGATAACAACAAAAATCAACCTTGAAAATATTGAAACAGGGTGCATTTTTCATTATATTATAAACAAGCTATATCTAGACAAGTTTAAACAATTATGCACGATAGTATTTCGTGTTCCGAAACAAATGCCATTATTTTAGGTAATATACTTATTAGGTTAAAATTGTAATTTATATTCCAATATTTTTCTATTTGAATGAATTTATTTTCTAGGATAAATTGTATATTCTAGACTAAACAATATACATTTTACTCTGACCGTTATCTTTATCACATCACATTCATAACATGTATAGAGTATTCTGTAAGACTTTTCTTATTACATACTATTATTATGAGCTTTATTCACTGTCTTTAATTTGTATGAATGTACAAAATTGGATATTAGAGACACAAAATCGTGATTTTAAAAAAGAATATGTTTTTTTCTTAATCTGTAGTTAGCGGCAGTAATATTTTGCAATGTCATGTCAGTTGTCATTTATTTTCCTTGTTAAATATACACTTGCAATGTTTGATAGTGTGTGGAAAGATTAAACAATAGAATGAATCTGAATTCAGTATGTTTATTTTAATAGTTTAATAATCCTACAGGCAAGGAAAATTAGCAAAATGAGTTAATCGCGTGAACTTGGAATAATGATCTTACATTTGGACATTCTTAACTTTATAATTTATTACTTAAATAGGATTATTATTAACAAGGTACATGTTACAACAGCACTTAATTGCCAATAACATACTGCACTGACAAGGTACATGGAAAAGATAAAACGGCTCGATTCCAATGCAATTAAATGAAATTAAACTCGTTTGGTTAATGAAATAAACAAAGACATTAAGAGGATGCCAGTTTGGTCTCACTTGCAAATCTGAATGCGTACTACGGGTGCGATTTAACGAAGCCCGATAGCTGCGCACGCGACGCTGTTCATTAGCCAGCACGCAATTCAGAAGTTCTTTATAACACGCGACAAGTGTCGATCCTTTTCTGCCATGGAGCAACTAAATAATTGCCACATACAAGCTTTTAAATCTAGTTAATTGAAAATGAAATTGTTACTTTATACTAGCGTCTCTAATATTTCACTTTCAAATATTAATCTGAATCAACGTACAACCCTTTACTCTGTCCGACACAGAAATTAAGCAAATTACATTGAGCAAAGCAAATCGTTCCAAAAGAAAGGGCTACTGAAATAATTGTCTACTTTACTCTCGGAGAAATAGAATTACAATCTAAATTAATTACGCTTTTAAAGCGTCCGTTATTCTTAATTAGTTTCTGCACCGCAGCGGAAGCTCCCGCGCCCGACTCGCGCGCTCCTAATGAAGGGTAGTTTCAAATCAGTGCGTTTGATCAACTCTGTGCAGTCTTAATTACGGCACCCGTTCCGCGCGGGACAATCCGGTTATTTATGACTACATAAGCTTGATTATTCTTTAATGAATACTTGTTTTAAAACGTTTAATTAAGTTTTATGGCGACAGGCCCGTTCAGACGGCGCGGGCGTCCCGCCGCCCCGCCGGCCGCGAGCTAATTGGATCGGGTTGACGCACTCCCCGTACTCCTGGCTCCTTTTGCCAACCGACCCCGAGCCCGCGCCCGCACCTTCGCCCAGCTCCTAATTGTATGAAATTGCTAATTGGAAAATTTTATAAACGCGGCCGCCCGCAGGCCTTCACGCTAATCCGTTCTTTTCTGACCGACGGTGAAGAAAAATTATTTAAAAACCCATCCTTCGAACTGTTCAGTGCGTAATATTCCGACTGGTGTTTACATTTAAAAGTTTAAGTATGATTTGTCGGTTGTTTAACGTGTTATGTATTTGTTTTAGGGCGTGTAGTCGTGGTGGTACGAGCGCGAGCGGTTCCCGCTCCAACCGTCAAGCTGGCAGCGAGCGCGTTAAGCATGAACCCGCACTACCACGGGTACGCGGAGCTTAGCTCGCCGCACCCGCCTTCGCCGGAGGCTGCGTTCGCCGCCAACGGGCACGACTACCCCCACAATAATAACAACCCCGCGCTGAAAGAATGCGCCGGCTGCGGGGGCAAGATAGTGGAGAGGTTCCTCCTGCACGCCCTGGACAGATACTGGCACCACGGGTGCCTCAAGTGCACGTGTTGCGGGCAGGCGCTCGCGGACATGGGCCGCTCCTTCTACTTCAAAGGCGGAATGATATTATGCAAAAGCGATTATACGAGGTAAGTTTGTTGTGTTTATATGCTTGGCTACTAACGAGGCGTGGGTGTTTGCAGACAGCTAATTGTTACCATTTATGGCACGGTATGTGTTCGGCTCCCGATCGATATTTCTCATTGATCATTGATAAAAGTCTCATTTTTTAGCCCATCATCTGACGATGACAATGGCGTTGTCTGTCAAATGCGTCGAACTCCGAAAAAAGTACGCCGATGCCGAGAAAGCCGCAGGCGCATTGTTATGAAAATGCTTTGAACCGTTGGTTTTCTACCTGAGAATATAACAAAAAGTACGGTTTTGCACACAACAAACGGTCGAGCGGCATTCGCAAACTCACTAAATTGGCTTACACAAAGAATGGCCACGACTAATTTTGGACCCACTCGTAGATAACAAACTTTTTATCTCGTATCTGATGTCTCAAATCAGTGGGTAATCCTTGCCAATTACTAAAATAAAGCTTATGTTCGGTAATAAATACATGTTTTTTGCATACATCTTGACTAATTAAACCAAAGAAAATTTTAACTACTATGTACTAGAACAAGTAACATTTTCAGGTTTATAGTGATTAGTTACAGTCCTAGTTAAAACTAACTACATTTTACTCAATAATGATTAAGTTCAAATGCTTTACGCGATTTACTGCCGCGCTCGGTGTTACATAATAAAAAGTCTATTAATTTGAAAAAGCGATAATTCAATTTATTATTTTACCCTTTTATGTTATACTTTTCTCACGTCACTTACTTAATAAGTTCCAGTAACCTCAATTTCTCTATTAGTTAACACAGAAACTGTCATATTATGTAATTTCTAATATCACGTGGTTTCGAAGTTAGGAAATCCCGGGAATATTAAGAGTCCCGGATTATATTGTATTATACTATCAATCGGATCCGAAGCAGTAAATTTTATATATAATACCCACTTAAAAATACTCCCGGGAAAACTCCTGCGGAATTCCCGGAATGTAAGTATCGTATCATTTGAAAAAGAACTTATGAAATCGTATCGAAAACAGCTAATAATTATGCAATCTAACTAATTTGTACCACACGTGGGAAAATTCCCACGGGATTCCCGGGACACACAGTATCGCAGCATTTAGAAAATATACATTATTTTTATGATATTATTGATAGGTATTGCTTTAGTGGAAACTGTGTCCGAATAAACTATCTTTTATGCATCCGAACAATTTCGAATCGCTCCCGGAAAAATTCCCGCGGGATTCCTGGGATAAAAAAATATCACATATTTTATTACATATTTGCTATCGATCAGTAAAAAAAATTTCATTGGAATTCGAATTATATTTTTCAATCTGGCCATTTTAAATCATTCCCAGAAAAATTCCCGCGGGATTCTCGAAATAAAAAGTAGCGCAGATTTTAAGTCTCAGAATTAGCTGTTACCTGAACCAGCGAAAACCGCATTGAAATCGGCCCAGCAAGTATATACATACGTGAATCCCGAACAAACAGACAAGAAATCTAAACAAATTGCATTGTGTTCGCCGTCGTTAATATAGTCAATTCCAATTTTTTTTTAACTTGACGATCTACACTTAACTAGCTAACAATGTACAGACACGGCATGTTTAAAAATGTATAATATTGTTACGAGTTGCAGGACTCGAATTAAAATGCCGTTGGAATTATTATAGAATTTATTAGAACTATACAAACACGTATAACACAGGTACAAATATAACTGTACACAACCAGAGCAAAGGTAATGCACGATTCAATCACACGCGCAAAGTGCGTTACTAACGTCTTGTTCCGCTCGTGGCTATCGCTACAATGCCGATCTGCTTTATACTGCACCGATACAATATGTCTGCTCGACCGCGTGGACCGAATTTCTTAGAATGTGTTCGACACACCTGGCTAATGACTGCCATAAAAGATTACAATGCACAATGGGCTGTTTTCTAATCACAAATTTTAAACACAAAGTAAACAAAGGAAGTCCAAATGCTGAAAGGTAATAAAGTGTGCTCTTATGGTATGCAGGTGTGAATCCACTTTTGTCGGCACCTAGGTCGTAACAATATTATACACTTTAAAAGCGAATATATTACTACGTATTCTTAAATATAACGTAATTATGGTTTTTGAAGACGTGTCTAACGATAGCCAAACAGACGTACACACACATACACTTCTGTACACTGACATTTTCATCTATCAATTATTTTTGTAGTGGGTATCTTTATTTTAATGTTTTCACTACACCGTTGTGTAGCTGCATATAGAATGTCAAATTTTAATCTATGATGGCAGAAAATTGACTGGCATAAATGGCAATTGAACGAATACGACCACATTATAATGCTGATATTAGACGGATCAATTAAATTGCACCAATTTGATTGAAAGGCACCGAACTAAAAGGACACGACGGTATTCAATGATATCAAATGATTCAAGTTTATGTTTATATGAATCACTTTGGTTGATTCGTCCAAATTGAAAGACAGAAATGAACCGTCTAATATCAGCCTAACGGTTGAGTTTTTGAGAAAATGACTACGGTTATCCTAAAAAATTTTAATGTTTAAGTTAATCTTCGCTTAAATTCTCTGTGTGTAGCAGTTAGATTACTGAGATTAATGGGTTGCGCTCTATAGATATAACTTTTTGTACTATTAAAACGCTAGTAACAACAATTCCTGACTTATACTAGTGTAGTGTTTTAGTAATGTTATAAAATTATTTTATTTGTCTAGGTGGGTGGTCAACAATATGGTATTTATAAGTTTTTTATTGGGTTATAAAATTTACTGCATTATTGTACAGCAGTAACTATAAGTTACGGCAGTAAACTATAATAAAGTCGGTTTTTATACGACGATTTATATTTGATAATTAATTAATTGAGTTTTATTACTGAAATAACTTTTAGAAACTACATTCGAAATAAAATACATTATGTATGAACGTAGGTTCATGTAATTGAATTTTGATTAATTACATTTAATTCTTTACTATGTTTCACATGATGTTAATTTTACATTTTTATTTTGATAAAATATGAACACGATGTCATGTCTTACTTTTTACCTGAAAATGATTATTCCTTTTGTTGCTTGTTTGCTCATTCCCACTCAATTTTCTTCTCTATAAACGATTTTCGTCGCCCACAACTGTCAAATAGTTTATTGACAAGTCCATATTACGACCGTTATCATCCTAGTATTAAATCCCTTTCAGGTTGAGAGCCTAAGATCCGCTTTCCTGCTTTTATGTACTTCATACAGCACATCGCCGACATATCATCTGTAAAAATATGATGCTTAGCATATAGGCTTTAAAGACAGTTTAATATCAATTGGTTACTCACTTATTTGGAGGTAAAGAAAGCCTTTGGTGGGAATGCAAGCAAGAACACTGTCTTAATACATTGACTTGCTGACTTAAATCCCCTATTTATCGTTCTTGTAAATTCATTTTACACTGATTTCCCTTGTTTACCGGTGGTTGTGAGTCAAACTAGAGCGAAGAGTGGGTCCGACCGCGGCGCGGGTCGTGCGTCGTAGATTCGATAAAGCTCGTCTCACAGTTGACAGAGACAGCGCGGCCTAACGAGCGGGGCACGGGGGGAGCGAGGCAGGGGGAGGCTGAGGGGGATGAAGAAGTGCGGTTCCGTGCATGTCTCTGCTGATTGACCCGCGTCACTCGGCAAACAACAACTAACGAGTCGGCCCCCGCGCCTCCAGCCTCCAGGTACCAGTACGGTAATTTGCTAGGAATGCTCCCGCGGCTTATAGCGTTCGGCGGTTGCGGCGGCGACGCGGGCGGCCGCTCACCGAGTTCACCTACACGCCTTCCCCGATTGAGACTCCTTAACAAAATTAACGCTCTCTCAATCTAACAACTGGCGCGTTGATCCGCCGCCTTTTGTCCCGATATGATGGATTGCGGTTTCGCTCCACAAAGACGTTGATGATATTTCGTGCTGCTGATTACTGTGTACACGTGAAATTAGAAGCCGAAGTCTTACGCCTCGTGTATAGTCTCGTATAAAGGCGGTAAAGGCGCGAACACAAACATTAAGACAGCTTAATTCAAATTTTATAATGATTTATAACATAATATCTGCCTATTGTTGGCATTAAGCGGTAATTATATTGTATGAGATGTGACTGAGAAATTCGCTTTAATCTCTTATAAAGCTAACTCAGCAGGGAACAAATTATGTAGCTTGATCGGCAATCAGTAGACTCGTAGCGCGTAGCATTGCTACGAACTCGAAGACTACCGACTCAACTTTATTTGCATCCTTGATTACAGCCTCTTTTTTGTGTTAGTAACAATATCTACCAAAACTTTTTTTTACTTAAAGAATACTAGAATGATACATAAAAATCTACATGATTTTGTAATAGTATTGGAACTATTGGGATTTTTTCCTATTTTAAACATTTATACATTAACATAGATGTAACACAAGGCACGTCCACCAAGACGCTGAAAGCAGGTTCGTTAGGGCGCGTGCGGGCTCCGTCAATCAAGGCAATTGCTGCTCAATCGGCAATCAGCTGCCGCCGCCACGCCACCGCCCGCTAACGAGACGCTCGGCCCTCTAAACAACCAACTTCACAATCATTCTTACTAACACTTTTTGGCTAACGATTTTATCTACTTCTAGTATCCCGAATATTAGCAAAATTGGTTTAGGAAGTTTACTTCGTTTTTTAAGGTTCTGCAGTAATATTGAAAAAAAGACTTTGTACGCTTGTTCGTCTGTTTTTGTATTATATACATAATAACAGTCATTTTTTTCAATAACTACTGTTTATATACCTAAGTGAAATTTAATACAAAGGTGTAGTCTATTTAGCATTACAAAGTTATTTAGTGAAATTGCGATAAAAGTAAAGGGGGTAGCCGCCAAGCATTTGATATTCATTATATATATTTCAATATATAATATACTAGAGTTTACCCCGCGGCTGCGCCGCGGGTCAACCTGTAGTGCGTGTCTCTTGTTTTAAGAGCAAGTAGTACAGGTTACACTGTATTAAATTTTTATGTATTTGTCCCCGAAAGATTCACTTCATTTTATATCGCAAACTATACCACCCCCGTCTATATGTAAACTACATAAATGACAAAACTTGACTAAAATGACAAAACATGGACCCAGTGGACCCAGTAGACCCAGTGGACCCAGTGGACCCAGTGGACCCAGTGGACCCAGTGGACCCAGTGGACCCAGTGGACCCAGTGGACCCAGTGGACCCAGTGGACCCAGTGGACCCAGTGGACCCAGTGGACCCAGTGGACCCAGTGGACCCAGTGGACCCAGTGGACCCAGTGGACCCAGTGGACCCAGTGGACCCAGTGGACCCAGTGGACCCAGTGGACCCAGTGGACCCAGTGGACCCAGTGGACCCAGTGGACCCAGTGGACCCAGTGGACCCAGTGGACCCAGTGGACCCAGTGGACCCAGTGGACCCAGTGGACCCAGTGGACCCAGTGGACCCAGTGGACCCAGTGGACCCAGTGGACCCAGTGGACCCAGTGGACCCAGTGGACCCAGTGGACCCAGTGGACCCAGTGGACCCAGTGGACCCAGTGGACCCAGTGGACCCAGTGGACCCAGTGGACCCAGTGGACCCAGTGGACCCAGTGGACCCAGTGGACCCAGTGGACCCAGTGGACCCAGTGGACCCAGTGGACCCAGTGGACCCAGTGGACCCAGTGGACCCAGTGGACCCAGTGGACCCAGTGGACCCAGTGGACCCAGTGGACCCAGTGGACCCAGTGGACCCAGTGGACCCAGTGGACCCAGTGGACCCAGTGGACCCAGTGGCCCCAGTGGCCCCAGTGGACCCAGTGGACCCAGTGGACCCAGTGGACCCAGTGGACAAAATCACAAAACCTGTCCTAGTTTCCGGGATAAACTTTACATAAATCTATCCCAAAATGTATCCCATTATCCGGGATAAAAAGTATCCCTTGGGCACTCTCGGTATTCAAATTATATATGTACCGAGTTTCAGCCAAATCGGTCCAATAGTCTTTCCATAAAAGGATAACAAACAAAAAGACAAATATATTTTTATCCCGGAAACTATCCCATTTTTCGGGATAAAAAATATCCTATGTTCATTCTCGGCATCGAAAAAATATATATATATATACTGAGTTTCAGCCAAATCGGTCCAGTAGTTTTTCCGTGAAAACGGAACAGACAGACAGACAGACAGACAGACAGACAGACAGACAGACAGACAGACAGACAGGCAGACAGAGTTACTTTCGCATTTATAATATTAATAGGCATTTCATTTGATATTTATATATTTGATTTCTATATATAAAATATGTTTAAATAAGTAGTTAAAGACTTATTTGGCTTTTCTAATAGTAAGGGAAATGACTACAACAAAACGCAGCCTGGATGGTAGAAGTGTTATGAACAAAGGTGGAAGGTATATTATTTATTTATTTATTTATATTTAGGTATAGGTGAATTTTTCAAGTAGGCCAAATCCTGAACTATATGAAATGCGAAAAACAGTCAAAGAAGAGCGAGGCCGATTTTGATGGAAACTAAAGTGGTATCATTAAATTTTAGAAAAATCAATGACCGTATCCCCTAGAAAAAATAGACACACCTGTATTATCATACCAAATCATAGTGTAGCTGTGTAAGGATCAATTTCTGCGAAGGAATGTCGAATGGCAAACCCAGGGAAAGGGTTGATTTTGAACAAAATCTTGTATTTTCGTAATAGGAGTAAAGGTGTTATAAATATTTTTCTGAAAGATGCGATCATTGCTGTATTACTACGTGTCAAATGTGAATTTATTAAGACGCATGTCCACTGGCGGCAACGCTCGGTCCAATTTGGGTGCTCGTTAAGTCGCAAAAGACGCGCGGCTTAATTGCAACCGCTCGCCCCTAATGAGGCCCTGTGTCCCGGAGTCGCGCGTTCCTCTTGCGCAAATTGACATTGTACGCAAATTGATGTGGACCAACTCCAATGCGACGAACCAAAGGGTTATGTCGCTGTTAATTAAAAATCCTGCAATTATTATTGCCCTAATTGTAATTATATGTTTTTACTTGAAGAGCATGTACCGCATCAGTTTTCTTATTTAAGACTAGGATATGCCTGCAATTTTGTCCACGCTTGACTCCAAATTCCCGCGGGATTCCCGGAACACAAATTATCGTAACATTTAAAATAAAAACACAAGCTGTCATCTTAGTGGAAACTGTGTCGGAGTAAGCTAATTCTTATGCATCCGAAAAACTTCAAACCGCTCCCGGGAAAATATCTGCGGAATTTCCGGAATAAAAAAATAACACATTTTATTACTTTAAATTTGCTATAGATCAGTAAAAAATCACGTTGGAGTTCGATTTTTTTTTATCTGGTCATTTTAAATAATTCACAGAAAAATTCCCGCGGGATTCCCAGGATAAAATGTAGCGCAGAATTTAAGAATTAGCTGTCGATCAGCGAAAACCGCATCGAGAGCGGCCCATTTTACGTGATTCCCGAACAAACTAGATTTCTAAAAAAATACATCTTCTTCTCCATGGTTTATATCTATTCCAGTTGTTTTTTTTTAAATAGTTTTTTAATGTAAAACAGGGGCACATGTAATGTTTACAATTTTATAATATTATAGATGAATGTTATTTCAATTACTACACGCTGACAGTGAAGCAAGTAACTGGGCGAATTTCCTAAGCGCTTCATTGTCCACAATTATGTTATTTGAAACTAAGCTTCGCACAAAAATTAAGGGAGCAAAAAATATCCTCATTTTTGGGTGATATTCTATTTTTGGCAATTTGGCTTCAACACTACTGGC
The DNA here is from genome assembly GCA_019925095.2 of Dendrolimus kikuchii. Lineage (NCBI taxonomy): Eukaryota > Metazoa > Arthropoda > Insecta > Lepidoptera > Lasiocampidae > Dendrolimus > Dendrolimus kikuchii. The sequence continues at coordinate 9,100,450 of CM034390.1, read as the reverse complement.
GCACATTCGGCCAATGTCATAGTAATAGAGAATGTCAGGTGTCGGTTATTGTCAATAGTAGCTCAATAAAATTGTGGGTGATATTCAACAAACTGTTTCAACTTGATAAAAATGGTCATATAGCAAATTTAAAGAAAAGCAAATTGTAACTCCATGTGTCTAGTTTTTGAATCTGAGCTTCAAAATTTTTTGCGAGTAGTCTTGGACCCGATTACTTGTTTATTCAGTTATTAAATTAGCTATACGGCAATTTTTCTTCAAGTTACAGCTTGTTGAAAATGCATCCAAAAATTTGGATATTTTTTGCTCCCCTAATTTTTGTGCGAAGTTTAGATCATTCACTTTTGGCTACAACATCACCGATTCACGCTCATCATTGTAATCAACAATGCACTTGTAGCGGAAAAATGTTGAAGAATATATAGGACTTTAAAAAAAAACTTTGCGACCAATGACGTGTTCAGAAAATTCAGTCAACCGTCGTTTTTTTTATTGCACGATTTTAGCAGACAAGCAGACCAAAGGTGCTACAAATGCGTTGCTGCTTTCTAAAGGGAGGCTGGAACCTGGCCACTAATGCCGGAACACAATTCAAGGTTGTTGTAGCGGCATACTCTAGACCAGGTGTTGTAACTATCCAGACAAGCAAATACCCTACCACCCGGCTGTGGGTTGTTTAGTCACTTCTTATGACAGGCCAATCGGGCGCAGGAAATTTTATTCTTTTTTTATAGTACAGATATCAAAACACCTATGCAATAAGGAGGATTCTACACAATTGTAAACAGGACGTGTAAATATTGATTTGACTGATTTTATATTTGATGAAAGCATAAGACATGGATTTAAAGTCTTCGTTACCAGGTCCTATAAACCTTTAAACACTATATTGACCTAATTGTTAATAAACTATTCATGTTTATTGATGATGATTGATAACCTTAAACATCTTCGTCAGCACGAGTCAAAGGGAATGAAAAACAAGTGTACTCGTCTAAATGATTAATTTCAAACGTTAAGAATACAAACCAATGTCGAAATAACATCGCTTATAACTCCGAAGAGCTTCATTCGAATACCAAAGCATTGTTTGAAATTGTTTATACCACTGAAACATTATTTAGCCAAGACATTAGTCGATTGAACTGCATTTAATACAATTTGCTCGTCGAATAGCTTATCGCAATAGAACTTCTTGGGGTAAAGACATGGTTCCAATGCCTTTGCGCTGTTGATCTGTTTAAAAGGCATAGAGGCATGGCAGTATTGGATTAAGACGGGTCGCCAGATTAATTTCGTTTGTGTCTTTGTCCATGCGTCTCACTTCGAGAGATGAAGAGCGTCCGGCAAACGAGTAATCTTTGTGCAATATTCGATTACTAAAGTCCAATCTTAGTTTTGAACTGTATTTGAAGCTAAGAGTTAGGAGCCAGATATTATGTTGGAGAAGTTTATCCTCTTTCATGCCTATTTTACAGAAATTTTATTAAAAATTATTGTTTAGTTGTCTATGAAAGAATTTCAATAAAAATTAAATAAGAAAATAATGCTTTAAAGGCCCGACGCTTAGCATCTGTGGAAACCTTGCAAGGCGTTGATAGAGGTTTTGCGTCATTCGAAGGCATCGTACGATCGATGGCCCTATACAGGGCCCCAATTTGGTCCGACCGCCTGACGGCCCGGAACGCCGCGCTGTTACGACAGGCGCAGCGAGTGCTGGCCGTCAAGACGATACGAGGATACCGTACGGAGTCCTTCGAAGCGCCCTCGCTACTCGCCGGATCCCCACCATGGGACCTTGAGGCCAGGGTCCTAGCGTCGCTATTCCAGTGGCGTAAAGAGGCCCTGGCGAGGGGCACGAGACCGGCCCCTCAGGAAACCGAGGCGCGCCGGTCGCAGCTCCGCGACGTCGCCATGGTGGTATGGGAGGAACGCCTATGACACCCCAGCGCGAGTCTCGCCACCATTGATGCGGTGAGGCCCGTCCTGCAGCTCTGGCTTAGACGTAAAACGGCACCCTGACGTTTAGGCTGAAGCAGGTCCTTTCTAGGAATGGATGCTTTGGGAGGTACCTGTGTCGCATTGGCCTCGAGGCGACGTCAGGGTGCCATCATTGTGACACCGGCGACGAGGATACGGCACTGTACACACTCCAGGAGTGTCCAGCTTGGACAGAGCAACGCCGAGACCTTGTCGCCGTAACCGGACTTGACCTTTCGCTCTCGGCCGTGGTACGCACCAAGGTCGGGAGCAACAACGGATGGACCGCCGTCTCCTTCTGCGAGCACGTTATGCTTGCAAAGGAGGAGGCGGAGCGGGAGCGTAAGGGCACGTCACGGCTCCGCTCCCACCAAAGAAGGACGCGTCGACGCCGAAGGTCCAGCACGGACCTTCGGCCGCCGTAAGCGGGCGGCGCGGGTGGGGCCCCTTGGGGTATAGGGGTTCTCACTCACCTGCACATGCCGTCGAGATGAGAGCGCGAGTGTTCCGCGCGCGCTCACTTCTCCTCCCGTGGGGCGAGTTACAAACCGCCCCACGCACATAGAGCTTGAGGATGCCGGGGGATTAAAAGAAAGTCCCCAGGTAGTGGAAGTGGCCTTGCGAGGCCCACGCCTGCCAGCGCTGCGGAGAGGCTAGGTCATATACCCGTAGCCCTGACATAAGGCGAAGGACGGAACACCCAGGGGTTTTAGTGGGTATCCCTAACTGGGGAGTGGCAATAGCATGGCACCAGTTCTGACTGGGCATGCTAGTGCCACCCCCAATCTGGCGAATCCCATACTAGGTCGCGAATTATCCCCCCAAGGTTCTGCCCTTGTCGCGGCTTAGTCCTCAATCGGATTTCCCGTGGACAAAAAAAAAAGGTGTGCAAGTGAGGTGTGTAAGAATAAGCCTAAATGGCGCTCTGTTGTTCGTGCCTAGCCCACAAGGGAACTGGCGTGAAGTTATGTATGTATGAATGTAAAAAAAAAAGGATTTGCGTCATCAGCCTGGTTTGCACTTAGGGCAACAGCGTTAGCCATCCAACTTGGAAGTACTGCCAGCATTTTGGAAATGAAAGAATATATAAAATAATAGAGTAGCGAAAACTAAAATATAACTACATTGTTCTGCTTAATATAAAAATATATAATAATGAAAACTATATTGCGTGGATTTTTTTTCGAGTTATACTAATTTTAAAACTAGCCAAATTACTCGTTATAACATCAGCTATCTGCCTGTAAAAGTCCCGTCAAAATCGGTGGTCCAGCTGTTTTAAAGATTAGTCAGAACTTCCAGACCGACAGACGAAAATAGCAGTTTCGGAATCTCGTGGTCCGAATTATCCCCCCTGATTTTTTTCACATTTTTATTTTGACATTACAAACAGACATTTCAATTTTATTAATCTGTATAGATGAGCCCCACGTCGCCGTAAGTTGGAAACGTTCCCAAGACGCTGTAGAGCTGGCTACATTTTCTCGCTGAATGTCAACACTAATACGTTGGATCGAAACACGGACCAGCCCTTTGGTCACGTGAGATGTATCAAAACATTTTAAATATACATACATATTTGTATTAGTAATTTATTATTTCTAGATTTCTTATTTAATTGTAGTCCTTATCTTAATTATAGGACTTAAATAACCTTACACAAAAATGTACTCGATAGGCACATGGAAAATTATGACACGACAAAACATATACTATTTACTATACTACTAGCTTCGAACATATGTAATAAATTACCGAACCATGTTTTATAATTAAAGTATATAAAACCGTTTATTCAAATAATGACCTTAAAAAATTAAAACAACATTTTGAATTGGATCGTAATATTATTAACCATTCGCTACTTCCTATACAAACAGTTGCTAATTAGTGTTACGGAATTCTTAAGACAGGTTTAATTTAAGGCCCCGACAGATATACGCGATAGTTACATTCACATAATACGGTTTAATAATGTTTCTTAAACAAATGCAATACAGCGAAACATCGATAGGGCACGTTTATTAAAGTTATTGGAAATGTAATTTCAAGGTTGCCTACGTTAGTTTTCATTACACTACTACTCCACACGGCTTTGCTTGCTTTGATTTTCAATCCTTTTCTCGAAGAAAATTCTTAGTTTCTCGGGATAACAGTTGGGATAAAAGCCATAAAAAAGAATAAAAATATAGAAATTAATTATTATTATTGAAATGATTCTGTTCTAATCGAGACTTTATATGCAAAAATTGGTATTTTGTTAATATATATGTTTATATATATATATATATATATATATATATATATATATATATATATGTGTGTGTGTGTGTGTGTGTGTGTGTGTGTGTGTGTGTGTGTGTGTGTGTGTGTGTGTGTGTGTGTGTGTGTGTGCGCGTGCGCGCGTGTGTTAGTGTGTGCGCGCGCGCGCGTGCGTGCGTGCGGTTGTGTGTGTGTGTGTGTATGTGTGTAAATGAAGAGTAACTTCATTCGATTTGAATTTGGCGCGCATAGGGATATTATCATAGTGTATACGTCAAGTGTCAACGTAATGTCACTTGTCAGAGTTTTTTAGTCAGAACAAATTAAGTGTTGTTTTAAATTCCTAAACGTACTAGATTAATTGAAATTGTGAATTAATTAGCTTTAAATGTTGTTTCTCTTTTCAGCGCAACCATTAGTTTTTTAATTTACGAATAAAAAGTAAATCATATATATAAATACCAGTTTTATTGTTTATGTGTGTGTGTGTATTTGTATGAGATATATGTTTTTTAATTGACTTTGTATAATTATTAGTGTAGTTTTCAGTGTGTACTATTCGCTCTAATCGGCAAAAATATGTGAAAACTTACGGACAATATGTCATCTTATATGTATGTATATACCATGTGTTTGAGCGAATAAATTATTGATTGATTGATAAAAAGTGGAGTAAATTGTATTAAGAGTAAATTGATAAAATTCTATGTTCATCTTCTAATATCTATACTCACACGAATATATGTATTAGTTACCCATAACCGGTGGTAGGTAAAGTAAACACTAAACAAGTATCTTTCTAAAATTCTTCTAAGGAAAAATGTTTAATGTTATAAACAAAAACAAATAAGTACTGTTTTATTTCTTATATTCTGAAAGTACGCTTGGAGTTTCCTAATCACAGGGATGAAAAGAGCGTTTTCGTCCCTGGGAAGCAATTCTCCCTGCTGTCAAAAAATTTAGAAAACTATGTGAACCATAGATAATACATGCGACTCATGTCGCAACTTTTTTACAACCACTGTTAAATTGCGGCATAAGTTGTAATAAAAAAATATCAAGAATGTTGTAACATCATATACATACTTATAAATAAATTACTTTTCACTAATTTATTATTTAATTTACATAAGTTTGAGCAAAATATTTACTATCATCAGTGTTAAAAAAATACTGATTGGTAGAATACCACAGAAAAAAATATTTGACCTTGCATATAATTATGACGTACGTGATGACGTTCATCAGATTTAGATATGGATTTAACACCTGAGTTTATTGAAGAAGTAGTCGTTTATTTAACTAATTAGTTTTAATCTACTGTCCTCATATTCGAAATGAAAATGCAGAGTGTTAACCTCGGGTGAAAGTCATATTTAGGCAGTCGAATTATTGGCGCACGAACGCAGCGAAGGTGCCAAACCATCTCGTGCCTAAATATGTCACATTCACCTCTCATGAAAAATCTACTATTACCTAATTAGATCTTTCGTGTAATGATTATTGACCGGTTCGCTTGATAAGATATAGGACCGAGTCGTATATAATTAGTTTTATTGTTTTTTTGGCATAACAGAAAGCACAGTCTTAACTAAAATAGTAATTAACATTCGCCTTCCGTGCAGAACACCTAACGCGGAAGTTGCACAGTCTAATCAATTATACTTAAGCCACATTTATATTAGCTAAATTAATATATTTTAACGAAGTAATTTTACAACAGCACGATATTGGATGCTGCAATTTATGTAGTGTTTTTAGGTAATATCTACTCTTTATTTCTATGCAATGTTTTTATTAGTACAAACCTAGTAAATATGACGAGGCCAGTGTACTGTATAAGAATGTTTATTGTATAAGTATAATGAATGTTAGGTTGTATAATAATCTATAATAAATATAATATCAGCCCGTAAATGTCCCACTGCTGGGCTCGGGCCTCCCATTAATAAGGGGAACGGACGTATACCCGCCACGCTTGTCCAAGGCGGCTTGGCAGGTTTGACACATCGGTTATCTCGATGTGCAGGTTGCATCACGATGTTTTCCTTCACCGTTATTAGCACGTGGTAATTGTAACAATATGCACATTAGATCAGAAAACTGACTAAGTGGTGCATGCGTTCCGGCCAGGATCGAACCCGCGCCCTTTGAGTTTGGGACGCGTGCACTAACCATTACGCTACCACGACTTACATACATACACATAATAATCTATGCTGACTTATAAATATTATAGTTTTTTTGTTTGTCGATTTAGATGTTTCGTATCATAAAATTGTGATTTTAGCTATGAAAATAAGATAGATTTCACGCGATAATGTAATAATTATAATTTGCCTAGAAAGTAAGAAACTCTTGGATGTCATCCGTGATCAAGGCTGGTACTTATTTCACTCAGCGAATCAGCATTGCCGTACTGAAATAGAGCCAGCCTTCTGGGCCGTCTTTCCTATAGCAGCGATTTATTAGATAGCCTATATTCATTTATTTATAACTTAGTTTATTTGTAGATCAAATGGATATAAATAAATATATATACAGTGCCTCAAACAACTTAATGAATAATGGCTCACTACTAAGTTGCGACGTTACGTAGTACATTAAACGGCTGCAATTTAGCGCCCCCTGGCGCCGACGTGAAATGTGCCTTCAACACGTCCTAGCTCCGACAACATACGCCAACGTGTAAATCACCGCAGAATTCAGAAATTCGGCCACTAACATAGGGTTGGCCGATTGATGGAATTTGCCCCTCTTTCGGGAATTCTAAGCAAACGACGGCGCCGAATCTCTTAAATTCCAGATTTCACTTTACTTAATCATTGGACTTATACATGTGTAAAATTGTAATTTCCATCACAATGGATTTTTTATCTATAATTTACATAAATGCCATGGAGGCTGGTTGAGAATAGTGGAGGACCGGGATAGGTGGCGGCAACTTGGGGAGTCCTACGTCCAGTAGTGGACAACTGTTAGCTGACGACCACGACATAAATGCCGTATGTTGAAGAACTGGAATCTGAAGTCCGGTAATAGAATACTGTAACTAAACCAAAACCTACCGCTTTGAAACAGTTAAAAAAGTCCAGAAACTTATTGACTGTGGTTTTGAGTCTGTCTAATATGATTTAACAAAAACTTTCACACAATTTCGAGATTTTTAATAAATGAGAACTTTTCGGCCATTTCGGAATTAATAGCATCACTATGCTGACGGCGTTTTCAATCATTTACTTTTAGACATCCCCGCCTATATGCATAAATAACCCGCATAATTGACTAGTTTATAACGGATGGTGATATACTGCTTTCGCCAAGAGTCTGCTCTGCTAATAGAACAAATGCAAAGGTTTTCCTATGCAAATAGGAGTGTGGCCAAAAGTCATTTAATGTATTGTAACGATCTCCAATGTATTCGACCATATTTGAAACTTCACTTCTCGTAAATTTCGAAGATTAATACATACATACATACATACATAACTTCACGCCAGTTCCCTCGCGGGGTAGGCACGAACAACAGAGTGCGAAGATTAATGTTTGTTAATTATCATTTTTATGTAGTTAAAACGACAAAATATACACTTATTATTTTCTTATATTTACATTTTATAATGGAATTGAAAAATAACTAGAACTTAATAAGAAAATACGGATTAGCGCAGGCAAATTAGCGTCTTGTAAAAATAGAAAAATAGGAATATTAATTGGTATAAATACGTCGTCAGCTAGCTCAAGGTAACCAAACACCAATTAAATACCAAAGAAACAAAACGTGGCAAATAATTACAATACAGCACTAATATAATTAAAATTGTTTTCCATTAGCATTAGATATAAAAACGTGATTTCATTTTGTATTAATTAACATTATTTTTAAATTATATGAATTCTAAACTACAATTAATTTGGTTTTTGTAAAATTTAATTATACTTAATATGGATTGGATATACTTAATTATTTGGTTACAAAAATTGGTTTGAGTTAATTAATAGCTTGTGTTGTTTATGAACATAATATAAAACGAAGTTATTTTTAAAATTTCAAATGTTGATAGTTGAAAGTTTTGACGATGAGTTGTGTGTAACTAGAAGTAAGAACATCTAACAATATCGTACACAGTTACATATATAAATAACTTTCACTATACCACTGTGTAGCGAAATTTAGAATACACCTTCCTGCGGAAATTCATCCATATTTATTTATTTATTTATTATGGACCATCAACAGAAGATACATCATATACATCCGTCTTAAATCTAAACAATGCTCATGATAAACATACTCCCTATTATAGGTGGTCACATCTCACGACAAATAAAAAGTTAAATTTGGATGATTTACATATTAGAAAATATTAATTAAACAATAAAATTAAAAAAAAGCATAAGCAATAAATAGCAATAATTAAACATACTTAATCTATCTGAGATATTATTTGAAGAATGTATGAGAACTGTCATTAATTTACCATTGTCATTAACATAAATAATTAATTTTTAAGATGACTGTAATACAAAGATAGAAGAACAGACGGATGAACGGCAATGATTATTATATGAAGATTCCAATTTTTGCCAAAATGACTATGGATTTAAAAACAAATGTTCCGTATTTCTGTAAATTTTACTCTAAATACAGGGCAAGTGTTGCAAATTCTATCATTTACTTGTCTAACGAATCGCATCGTATCATTAAATCTAACTAAATTAGATGTATTAAAGAATGGCCAGGTAAAAAGCACATATAATAAACGTGTATTTATGTACATTTTAATGATAGTTTAATGAAAGTAGATGATGGAAAAGATAGTAGCAGGTGGAAACCCATCGTCTTTGCCTACCCCTATGGGAAACAGATGTGATATATGTATGTATGACTTAAGTAAAAGTTGTTTATTACAAGAAACAAAATATAACATACAGACGAATTGAGAACCTTTTCCTATTGGAAGTCGGTTAAGAATATTTGTCATTTAGATATTCCTTCTTGCCACACTATCGATGCGGCAAGCAATTCAACGCTTATATATGACAGCTAATATGTACCGGTCCGAGGTTTCGTCTGGCAGTCAATATTGTACGTATATTTATCCTCATCAATTTTGTGTCGTTGGAGCGTCATCCAACATGTTTGCCTGTCGCTAGGAGTCAATGATACCCGACGTAGCCACAAGTCGTGTTCCGCAGAAAGCCACGAGAAATTCACGAGATGAACTAACCAATCTTGTACGTGTATGTACGTGGTGGTCCAAGGCTCTGTTACATTAAATTGATACTGTGTTTGGGTTCTTAATTGGACGGTCTTGGCTTGACTTAGATTGTCTGACGCGCCGTTCAGATTGTCTATCAATATACGAGTTTCGTGGTAAATCATGTAATTTGATCGATTACAAGTGCAAGTAGATTTCCGATGTAATTTTGCTTTATTGTATCCGAATTGTAATTAAAGTGTTTAGTTTTCTTTCCAACATGTGCAATTATTGTATGCCAACTTTGTAACTAGATTTGTATTCCTTTGTGTATGAAATTCACTCGACCTTAAATAAATTTCTTTTCAATTAATGACTAATTGACACTTGTGGTGAGATGCTGGAATTAAGTAGATTAGATTGATACATAAGTACTAACAAAGCCAGTGACTTTTTTCTTCAATTTCATTTGACGATTTTTAATAACAGTTGTAGCTTTGCCAATAACACAGGTAGTAAAGATACTTCAGCTAGGGGAGCTGGTGCCGTCAGAAGGCGCGCGGGTCGCTCAATGTGATGTTAATTAATAACGTCTGTCTCACGAACGCTAACGACGCCGTCACGACTATGTTATTTAGCCACCTGATTAGTTCACAGGAGATTCCTCGTCGGTAACACTAATTAGCGAACGGCTACAGGACCACGTAGAAATTTGATTTCTTGCACTATCGCTAATTGGAAGCAGTTGATAATTGATCAGTGCGGACTTGTCATGCAATCTAACCCGTAACGATTCTATTTTATAATAACAGACAATTATGTTTCATATAATAGATAATGTTATGCAATTTGTTTAATTACGTTAAGGCAACACTGGACGGTTCATTTATGTCTTTCAATATTGTTGAATACACCAAATTGATCCATATAAACATTGGTTGATCCGTCTAATAGTAGCATAACCTACATATTTCGTCCGCATTTGATTACTGTGGAATATTTTGTTCCCTGGATATAATGTGCATAACAATATCAAACCATAAATGTCCTAGATCTGAGGGATTTGTTTTTATTGCAATGGACGGTTTTTTCGTCACACTTAAGGCGGTTTAGCGGTAATCCAAATGTGCCTGCTTTGTTGTGATGATTTCCATCATAGTCAGGGGGTGATCATTGTCAGCTGGCAGCTGTTGTCCGCTGCTCGACTCGACTTAGACCCCATTCGCACCACATGTTCGAGTCCTCCGCTTTCCTCATTCACCTCCAAGAAAAAATCTTGTAGAAGTCCTCGGTACGCCATTAAGTATTCGTTATAACGAAATGCGTATTACGTTAGAAAAAAAAGGCATTTGAAAATTTTCGGAACCTTATTAGGTACAAATGGTACAAAAGACTCAGACTATGGAACAGTCACAGAGCTACTACATAATGCTGCATACATGCTTTGTGCGTATTTTTTTTTTACATAAATAAAATCAAATTCAAACTAAAAACCAAAAATTAAATATTTAACCGACTTCTTTCTACGACATTTTGAAGTCGGTGCCAAGTAAAACATAAAAATTACTATATATTGCATATTTCTTGTTGTGTTTTTGTTTTACTTGGCACCAACTTTAAGATGTTGTAGAAAAAACGAATCGCAACGGACAAGTGGAAAAACGAATCGCAACGGACAAGTGGAAAAACGAATGTCAACGGACAAGTGGAAAAACTTCAACTGACAAGTGACAAAATGAATCGCAACAAAATTTTAACTTGAAGTTATACGGGCAGATTGTTAATGTACTTGTCCAATTTCGCGTCCGATTATAAGCCTCGGCGAAAGGCTCTCGTGCGACGACCGCGTAACGTCCTCACGGACAGGGTCGACGTTATCACAAAACGGCTGGCCCGGACGCCCGCGGTTAGGACGGCAGGCTGGCAGGCACGGACAGACAGACACAGACGGCGGCGTCTCAGACGCCGCCAATCACGATATCTCCACGTCCCCGCGAGGGACGCCAGGAGACATAGCCCCCCCATAGGATAGACTAGGCGTGTTGCTGGGAAGTTTTTTTAGCCGTTTTTTCTCTTCCAGCCATAACACATTGCGAAACGGCAGTAAGATAGCGTAGGCCACCGCGAATCGCCGATCCTGGTCCGCCGAGATCCTTCCGCTCGGGCTTTATATTACCCGTCGCCCGTTCTCAATTAGTACACTGTGTCGCCCTATGGTGGGCATCATTAAATTCATCCCCCCTTCATGGCAACAGTCCAGCCGAGGTAAAACTCCCTAGGGAGCTCCCCCGAGCAAATAGCCTAGCGGGCTCGAGTGCCTTCGCTTCGCGAAGGCGCTCGCCCCAAAAACCCCGATAAAGTTGTAAGGTCTTCGGACCAACAACAAAGTCAAGTCCAAAAAAAAAACTTGTCCAATTTGAAAACCTGCCCGTAAAACTTCAAGTTAAAATTTTGTTGCGATTCATTTCGTCACTTGTCAGTTGAAGTATTTCCACTTGTCCGTTGAGATTCGTTTTTCCACTTATCCGTTACCATTCGTTTTTCCGCTTGTCCGCTGCGATTCGTTTTTCCACTCATCCGTTGCCATTCGTTTTTCAACTTGTCCGTTGCGGTTCGTTTTTCCACTTGTCCGTTGAAGTCTCACTTCTAATATTAGGTTGGGGAAAAAGTTTCTTCGCATTTTATACAAAAATTCAAATGGTTTTTTTATAAAGTTTATTTACATTTGACTAAAGTATGTAGGTGCCATTTTGTTGGATAGCTTTGCCATCTTGTAGGTAGGGACGTGATCCCATTGTTATAAAAATTTTGGGGCTTTCGATCAAAAAACTGCGACAAGTGGTTTTGGCAGTCCTCTCGTGATGTTAACCTGACACTGCCTAAGGAATTCTGCAGAGACCGAAACAGGTGAAAATCTGAAAGTGCAAGGTCAGAACTATACGGTGGATGCATTAACACCTCCCAGTCAAACTCTCGTAATTTTTGCTGAGTGGCTAAAGATGTGTGTGGTCTAGCGTTATCATGGTGAAAAACCACACCCCTTCTGTTGATTAATTCCGGCCGCTTTCTCTCAACTTTTTGCTTTAATCTCATCAGTTGTTCGCAGTACAATTCAGAACCGATGGTCCTGCCTGGCGGTAACAGCTCATAATGAATAATGCCATTCCAATCCCACCATATACACGGCATCACCTTGTTGCGAGTTAACCTGGGTTTCGGCACAGTCTGTGAAGCCTAACCGGCCTTTGACCACGATCTTTTTCACACGTTCTTGTCGTACGTGATCCACTTTTCATCGCCAGTTATCAGCTTCTTCAAAAATGGTTCGGTTTCATTACATCGTAATAAAGAATCACAAATGAGTACACGGTTCATTAGGTTTCTTTCAGTGAGCTCATGAGACACCCAAATATCGAGGTTTTTTGTGTACCCAGCTTTTTTCAAATGCGCCAAAACCGTTTTGTGGTCAGTTCCCAGTTCTCCAGCTACATCGTAACTACTAATATGCCGTTCTTGCTCCACTTTTTCAAAAATGGCATAAATTTTGTCCGTAACAGGGCGACCAGAGCGACGTGCATCTTTGATATCAAAATTTCCGGATTGGAAACGCTTAAACCAAATTTGCGCTACTCTCACAGATACTGCATTAGGTCCATAAACATCACAATTTTTTTCGCGGCTTGTGTTGCATTTTTACCTTTTTTGTAGTAAAATTTTAAAATGTATCGAATTTCTTTATTAGATTCACTCATTTTAACAATAAGAAAAATAAATGAAAATCACACATTTTCCTAATTTGAATTTGGAATTGTCTTCTTTAAAATTAAAACTTTTTAATGATACCAAAACCAGCCAGATGCAAATGGTATAGCCAAAGAGATCTTATTACAAGTTCATACATACTATATGCGAAAAGACTTTTTCCCCAACCTATTATGTGTTTCAGCACACATTTCGATTTTTCGCAGGTTTACTGCAAATTATGATTTGGTTAGGTTAGGTACATTTTAACGAATGCATTTTTTATTTAAACATATTTTATTTTAATATTTTCTTAAGTTTTCGCGACTTGTATACATAACAAAACTACGTTTTAACGTAGTTTTATTATATTTTATTTTATCAAACTGAATTCAATCCGAAACCAAAAAAACATCCATAATCTACTCTAAAATTATTTATCAATATTTTTTACACAGACCACAAAAAAATAGAGGCAGTGATGCCTAGCCACGTGGAGAGCACAGGTATAGTTCGATGCAAACTTAAGTTTGCCTCCATTAATGGCGGCTCCGAACATCGCACTTTCCGATGCGTAGAACGCGATTTTAGGTATTAGAGGGACGAGGTCGTCGGAGGACGAGGTATATCCTCGCTCGCTCTCTCGCTCGGTTTCTTGTTTACGGGACTTCCCCGGTGCCCGGCTCACCAGGGCTGCCAATTAGCGCTTTCGGAGCTAGATATAGCGCTTTTTAAGGCAACCCAGCTCCCAATTTTATTAAACAACTTCCAGCACAAAATCTTGCGCTTTTTATAATATGAAAATATCTAATTAATTTTATAATAAATATATATGAATATCTATACTAATATTATAAAGAGGAAAGATTAGATTGTTTGTTTGCATTAAAGACGCTCCGAAACTACTAAACCGATTTGAAAAATTCTTTCACTGTTGGCACGCTTTTTTTTTTTGAGGCGAGGGAAAATGCTTTACCGATTTACGCACAAACTGGGCCGTTGCTAGGGGAACGAAACGCGTCGGTCGGGGGCGATAACACTGCAGCAATAGTATGCTCTTGGCAGTGCTCCGTCCGCAATCGACGTCACAGAATAGTGTGGAAGACTTCGAGTGTTGCTACACGAGCGAGCAACCCCAATACCCACTAAAAACCCCCTCCTCCCTGTCGACCCTGAGCTTTTGTTTGTGTTGGAAAGGCTGAGATTCAGAACATAGTTACGCCCAGTCGATCCAGCGCAATAAAGTGCCTGGAGTGTGTCCTGGGAGAACACACCCCACTTCGTTGTGCGGGGGTAGAAGGTCCTTTGCTCTTCTAGCAAGCTAAAGGTCCCCCGCGGTAAACGGAACCTAACTCAGGGAGGGAAGTAATGCGCGTACCTGCCTCTCCGGGTGCCAGCTGAAGGCCGGCGACCTCGAGAAGACGCATTAGCACGCGCTGCAGGACTTCTCTCCCTATCGACTGTTGGCAAGCTACACTATCCCCGGGTGACATAGGCTATATTATATTTACAAAAAAAAAATAGGGATCCTTACTAAAACTTCAATAATGTAATCCAAGGTGTAAAAAAATATCTAAAATCGCGTGCGCTGCGAAAACTATTGATGATAGAATATAATAATGTACTACGACTTTGCAGAACACATCATTATTTACGAAAAGTGTCGCGACAGAGTATGTCTAACTATTATAGTTATGCCACAATAAGTGTTCTTTTATTTTAATTTTTTTATTAAAATGCCGCCGCTAGAAAAGGTTCTTTATTTGTATCTTGGTATTCATCCTTATCAAAATAAATTACTTCATATTCAAGACTGCTTCAATACCTTTATATAACTTTTTGAATTATTCAATTCGGACTTTCCATTCGAAACATATCACGAATTTAAAAATGTAACTATTAAAACACGCGGCCGTGACGCTTTTTCGTGACTGAAAAATCGTAAGACCCCGTCTATATAGAACTTTCACTTCAAAAATTCGGTTAAACATTTATTTATTGCGTTTTAATTTGAAGTCGGTTATGTTTTGTTCATCCTAACTTGTTGACTTTGGGACCACCTTGGAATTGTACTCTTTCGATTAATAAAAACTATTTGATATTCGGTCCACAATCGTCAGAGAAATCGCGTAACAAATATACAAACGAATTGAGAACCTCCTCCTTTCGAAAGTCGGTTAAATAGCGTTTTATTCAAAGAAAATTTTACTCTTATCAGTATTTTTTGTTTGATATTGGCTATATCAAACATAAAAAACGTGCGAGCTATTAACGAAAATGGGTTTGCGTACGTCGCCAACAAAATCGAACATGTTTTATTTCTATTCAATTATTAAAACGTTTAATTTAGGGCAACAGTTTTACACACAAAAAGCTCAAAACGCAATCTCCCGAACGAATAGGAAACCCATTCGAAATTGATATGGGTGGAGCGCATGGGTGCAATGCCGCGTCGCACCCGTGCAACTTCGTAAACGGCGCCAACCCGGCGAAAAACAACCCAAAACTCACCCCATTCAAACGCTCAACCTCCAACTCTATTCCACCACAATCTGGTCTACATCAGCATGCTGACCGACGCGTTACACAGGCGGACGAATTTCGTTAATAAATAAACGCAGTGCCCGGTATCCGGCTGGCCATGTAGGAAAATAGGAAAAAACATCGCGGTGAAAATTTAGCGCAAGTATGACAGTGGAAGGCGGCGCGACGTTCACAAATCATGCGATAGGCACCGCTGTCAAAAGAATTTTTAATAATGTTTACTGCCGAGATTCAGTTAGGTTTTCACTTGTTACCCTTGTGACTGTTAATGGATCACGGACGAACAAAGGATTTTGATTTTTAGTAGGTACAATGATATATAATATTTCCCTGTCAAATATCCTATCCTTTTACAATATTCTGTTTATATCGTAAAAGGATAGGATATTTGATAGCGTTCGTACTGTGTTGGAATTGCTATTACCAACACAGTATGAACTATAAAGTTAATTATGTACGGCAATAAATTCAATTATTAAAACATAAATTCAAATTAAATTATATCCGGCGAATAAGCGAGTGCTTATAATGACGATCAAATAGTATCAATTAAGGGGAAGCACTCAGTAAACTCGGTAGGAGTGTCGGCACTGACGATGTTAGCTAGTTATAGGTCCCGCTTCAGATCTTAATTAACCTCATGTGTTAACCTCGCAATAACTATGAGACGCGTGCTCTCTGCACTACCGACTTACTACGACTTACTTATTAATAATGACGGTATGACGGTACCGATATGTAAATTTATGCTTAACTTTATTGAAGACTCCTTAATTATGTACCACTAGAGTCCATAATTTTAACATTAAGTGTTTAATTTAACTTAATAATATGCAGATCACCTTATTAATCGTCAACCGAGTTTTATGTGGTTTAACACTTTGAATACCATCACAGATTGTTAAAAAATTATACTTATATGTCCGAACACGGATTCAATACTGAATATTGAGTTTTCTCTTTCCTTTCCATTCTATGTAATAAGCTAGAACGTATCGGTATCAGAGGAATTCAATTAAATCTTTTTTCAAATTATATTTCAAATCGCACGCAAATGATCAAAATCAATGATTCCATTAGTTGAGAATGTTCGCTTACATTTGAGAAAATAAATATTATTATTATAATATATGTCTTTGAAGACCACGGGCCATGAAAATGGCCCGGACTTTTGAAGGGGCCAGAATGAAGGAAGGCCAACACGTAGAGGCCCCTTGACAAATTTAATGTAAATGTGGCGTGACGCTGATCGGCGATTATCCTTGTCTACACCATATAATAATGCACCCAAGGACAAGTCCCAGCCAGTATAGAACTATTGTGGGAAATGAAAACCAGAAGTACCGGGCTATTGGAGTGAACTGCTAATGGTACTAGGGGTCTGGGAATATGGGGACTATGGCAATGTTCGGGGAACATAGAACGGAGACTCGCCACTCCATCCATGGGCCCCAAAAAATGCCATAGAAGACAGGGGCAACGTAGGTGTGAGTGACTAAGGGGTGTAGAGAAATGGGCTGCAAGTTCGCCAAAGCTACTTCCGACGTTATGCCAATTATCACTTTACTATTGAAGATATTATGAAAACTTATATCAGAATAATTTCTGATATAAGTTTTCATAATATCATTCTTCACAAGTCGAAAGTATTTTTTGCCTACCTTTACACTTACATACAAGAGGTACATTGATAGAAAAACTAATATGAAACGGATTTAATCCTTGCGCTGTAGCGTCATGTATCAGAATAATGGGTCATAAAACATCGCCACAATGATGTTACTGGCCCATAGCGCACCGCAACCGATGCCGCGGTCACTAGACGCGTCTATTTCGAAACTTTCTAATACCTAGTTCATCAACAAATTCATTATGTCGTAAAACGGCTTGCGCGAGACCGAAATATCGCGGGGCTCGTAAAACCGCTCGTAAAGACGTTTGTTTACTAATTCGAGTGGGGCAGGTGAGGCGGAGACCGCAGCTCGCGAGGGATGCTGCTAATAATAATATTGTACCACTAACAAATAAAAGGCATAAACAGATAAAAGGAACACAGTCGGTTCAAGTTGGAAGTCAGTGCTAGTGTAAAGACGGATCGTTAATAAGTAGCGGGCGAAGACGTCGCGGGCCTCCAAATTGCCTCCTCCGCAGGTCGCAACTTTTAATGAGGCGAAATTCCCCGTCGATTCGCCCGTCGACGTCGCCTTAACGCAACCTGTTCGTTAGCGCAAAAACGGGCCACGCTAACACGCGATTAGAATACACCCCCCACGACCGGGGCACACCGGACGCGCATGCCGTCTAAATCGTCAGCGCCGTTGAAAAATAATAATATATTAATTACATGAAGGGTCACCATAAAATCACACCTGCTTTTATTGCCTCCCAAGGCGCTATTTCGGATTGCATAATACAAATTAACTTCCTTTATTAACGAAGGTAATATATTAATCATTTCCGTTATTTAAGGATATCCATTGTGTCTAATATAAATTGGAAAATATTTTGAAATATATATATTGCTAATGATTGTAATTATATCGAGATTATACAATGCAAAGGATATATTTGAATCCCTTGCAATTTTATTCTTTTAGTAATAGAATCAAAATAGTAACACTAATTTATGGAAAAGATACCATTTTTAAATTATATAAGACACTAGAGTTCTCCTCGCGGCTGCGCCGAGGGTTAAACCCTTATGCGTGTCTCCAGTTTACAGAGCAAGCATTAATACAGGTTACATTGTATTAAATTATTATTTTAGTGCTATTTGCCCTCGGAAGATTCACTTAATTTTATATCGCAAACTATGCTATCTCCCAGGATGAAAAGTATCAATGTCCACTTTCGGTATTAAAACTACGTATCTACAAAATTACAGCAAAACCGATTCAGTACCCCAGTAGTTTTTCCAAAGCTTAACAGATAGACAGAACGAGTTACTATCGCCTTTTTTTTATAGATGATGAATTATTATATCTATAAACTTGAGAAATGATTGTCTCCCATATACAACTTACATCCGCTCTAGTTTTATTTTTACGATAAAAAGTAGTAGCCTGTGTCTCAGTCTCGTCTATCATCTTTAAACTATAAAAATTACGAAAATGACCAGAACTACCAGAACTACCAAAATGACAAATCACAAAAAACTTATTACTGGGATCTACTTTCTGGGATAACTTTTACATGAATCTATCACATTATCCGGGATGAAAAGTTTCCTATGCTCATCCTCGGAGTCGAATATATATATATATATGTCCAGTAGTTTCCTTGAAAGCATAATAGACAGACAGAGTTACTTTCGCATTTATAAGTCTGTCACAACTTCACACGAATAAAGATCGAATCGTTCGACATGTCAACGAGGTTAGAAGTTCAGCTTTATGTTGTATATATATACATACTATATATGTATCAATTCCTAACCGGTGCAAAGAATCAATAGATGCCGTAACAAACCTGTTCATTTTCACATGATTTCGCGTTAATTTTAAATACTTAACCATTGAGAACTGTTACATTTCTCAAGATAGAAAATATTTTTCACTAATGAAGAATGAACAAACAAAACTCCTTACAAAATCACTTTCGAGTCATTGAATTATATGCACTGTTCTAGTATCGATGGGTTCTTGACTAATTAATATTGAATGCATTTACATTTTGTTTGGGAACAAAAATAGTCCTGATTAAAGCTTTAAATTCCCCCGGTGTGCCTTAGAGCTAACCCAAAAAGATGGTCCCTCATTTGTGGCGGGCTTTCTCTGTGTTGTTGTCACATTAGCGAATAACTGCGCGACCAACTTTGTCGATACGTTAATGATGTCGACGGGACGTCTATTTGGAAGTAAAAAGCCGCCTTTTGTGGCGCATTCGCGTACACCACAAAAGCGACACGGCTGGACAAATGCGGTTCCTAGAAAGTGGTCTTATCCTTACCACATCATCTGAAATACAACTTATGTTCTCATATCCCAAAAAATCCACATTTACGTGTACTTAAATAAAAGTAAAAATAACTTTATTGGATATCTAAATCTTTCACGCAGAATGAACCGATTGTTATGGAATTTGGTAGGTACTTTCTATAATTAAATGAAAATTATCATTCTGGTGGTAAATTCCCGCTGCGTTCGGAGCGAACTCTTTGAAGCCCATGGTCCACTGTCCTACTTTATGTTCTTCATTTCACACGGTCATTAATATCATTGACGGTTTATTTACCTATGATATAGATGAGTATCAATATAGTATACTTTTCATCCAGAAAAATAGGATACTTTGCGCTGCATACAACTTGGCAATATACGAGAACTGAATGAACCAATTATATAACGTGGAATAGTTTCCAGTGGATATATTACTCTGTATTAACCAAAAATGACACGAATAGTGCTTCGGCCGAATACCGAATATTCGGCTAACGAATGTTCGGCGTAAGATGTATGCAATTCGCGCGTAGCAGGTTAGTATTGAAGCAATAATTTGTGAAGTATTTTTTACATTCTTGCGAATGAGATACACATAATTAAAAGTAACATGCTTTTAATTATGTGTACCAGGTGTGCGTGTACACCACATGTGTAGGACACGCTTTTAAGCGTGATTTAAAATGATTTTTTATCTGATTCTAACATTTTATAGAACTGGCCGAAACGTAACATGAAAATAAAATTGTTATTAAAATTGCATGTAACACTTAAAACAAGTTTAACTATCAATTTTTGGTGGAAATATATACAATTTTGAGCAATATGTCATTTTTTTTTTCGCGATTTCGTACTCGGTATTCGGCCGAATAGTACACACGAGTAGCAACCGAATATTTATGGCATCTGCCAGATGGTTGGGCATTTGCTCGACTGGATGGCTACCACTCCTGGTCTAAAGTATGTCGCCATAACAAGCTTCAGTTGTGTTCCGGTATTAGTGAGCAGGTTCCCGTCTCCCTTAAGAGAGCAGCAGCGCATTTGTAGCACCTTTGGTGTTGCAAATGTCCATAGGCGATGGTAACCGTTTTCCATCAAGTGGGCCGTCCGCCTGTCTGCTGAATTCCTGCAACAAAAAAGAAAAAAATCTCTAGTATTAACCACACAAACGCAAACCACGTATGTATATATCACATAAGTTTACGCATACAAGTAAAGAAAATGCTTCACTTAATTTGACACTTGTTCACGTCCGGCTCCATCTGTAATTTAATTCGTCTGAGGTTTCAGCACAAAAAGTTAGCTCAAATCTTTTACACGTTTTGTTTCGTTTTAATTATGCTAATTTCTCTATCGAGACGTATCGAGGTAAGTGGCCTAAATTATGTTTGTTTGTGGCTGATTCTTGGCATCTTGCCTGAATGTGAATGTTTTATTATTTTTATAGTTAGACTTTGAATAATTATTTTTTCAGTGCTACGAAAATAACTGATTATAATTTACAAATGTATTAATATTAATTACGTACGATTTGGTTTTTAAACATTATTACATAGTTCAGTTCAATTATGACCATGGAAATAATGGTTTATAAAACCATACTTGAAACTTATTGTTTTAACAAAAGTATATTTATACATAACGAGACGGGGATATACAATGAGTTGAGATATGGCTTAAAAAAATCGTTATATTTTTGTAGTACAAAATAGAAAACGTCAGTCCTATATTAGATCTGGAAGACGAGACATCTTGAAAATAACAAATAAGGTATCGATTACCATAATCGATTAACGTGTATCAATTTTAACAATTAATACTATGTAAACACACCACACGATTGATTCATTCAAAATAACTAAACCCACTACATTTATAAAAAAAAAATCAATATAATAAATAGAAATCTTAAAATCACTCTCATCTTACCATCTGGGCCCAAGAATGCATGAAGTGTATTCGTATCTTTTAAAACTAAACTAAATACAATTTGTTTGTATACTAATTAAAATAAAATTAAACACTAAAAATAGACTATATATATAAAATTAAACAAAAAAATATAATAACGGAAATTTCATATAATATATGAGTCTCAAATCGCCGTCAGTTGAGAACGTTCCCAAAACGCTGGTCGCATTTCCTCGTTTAAATGGCAGCGCTATCGCTGCTCTAAATACAGGCCAGCCCTTTGTTCACGTGAGACTCAATCAAACGTCTTGATAGGTCTCGATAGAGTCGACAAGCTTCGGGACTCCATGGCCCTAGAGTTTCGTGGCCCTAGAGTTTCGATACTGAAAGCCATGAATATGTATCCATCCATTGTCAATGGATGTATATTTGCGGCCTTTCAGGTCCTCTTGACGTTCGGCTACTGTGCTAGCTGCCTTAGCCATGTCTGGAAGACGGAACGAAGCTAAAGTATCGACGCACGTGGCGTCCCATACTAAGGATCGACTTATCTTCCAGGGCACCAGTCACCCCGTCCGGTCTCTTGCTATCATCGCGGTACAGTCCATTCAGCTCAAGCATAGCTAGTACCCTGGCGGTGATAAGAGCACGACGGATGATGTTATTGGCACGGTATCCTTCCGGCACTTTGTACATTGACAGGCCATGATGACCCGAACTATCGACTTTATCTCCAACCGGCAGCGATGAGTGAGGGACTACAGCCGCTGCCCTTAATCGAATAGAGACAGCAATTCTGAGCGTAATATCGTCCAGAAATGTGCCTAAATTCAACATACAATTATAAATAGATCCCAAACCGTCATCTGTTAGAAGCATTCCCAAATAACTTCCATATTTCTTTTTACTCTATATGGGAACACTTATGGGTTGTCGCAAACATGGTCTCGTGAGACTCCTATCACAAGCTTTTGATAGGCCTTAATAAACGAGGAACGGTTAAAACTATCAAGACCTATTTTTTTATCTTTGCTTTTATTATTACAGTATTATTACTTTTATACAGATTTCTTGTATTTACAGTTTAAATCAATAGAGCTATGTTTTTGCCCATATTTGTATTTCTATCAAAGATAAAATATAATATATATTTTATATATATATATATATATATATATATATATATATATATATATATATATATATATATATATATATATATTAGAGAAATATTAGAGAGAAATATAATAATAATAATAATATAATAATAATCGGCAGACAAACACACACATTGTATATCCCCAAATTAAGCAAGTTACGCTTGTGTTATGGGTAATATAGAACGGACTACTCTGGGGCCGATCCCAGACACCCAGACCATAGTAAATAACGGAGAAAATACGTTTCCGAAATTTACTATACCAGGAATCGAACCCGGAGTCTCTGCGTTGAAGTGAGGTAGGCCGGCAAAGGCTTAGCCCGCTCAACCACAGAGGCCGTCGTCGTATATATATATATATATATATATATATATATATATATATATATATATATATATATACTGCACTAATTTGGTAAATGGGGTTAAGTCTTGATAATCTTTTGAGTTAACTTTTTATTTATTTTTATTTCGACGTTTAGGCCACTTTTCAGTAGCCGCGAACACACCGGCCGAAAGGTCGTAATGGAAGTTAAATAAAATGCCGCGCAATCGTAGTTTTAATTATGTGTATTATTCGTGAAAACACAACAAAATACTAACTATTGTAGTAAAATAATTATATTATATGTACTGTAACTAAATAACAGCTAAAAGTAAAACGTAATATTCAAAGAATTTAAAGCACTTCCAAATACTCCTTAGAATAGCTCTAGGCATAGATAAGGATATCCATTCATGTTTATTCATAGGCCCCAATTGTTTCGCCATAATCTACAACAGAAATCTATTTACCGGCAAGAAACTCATTTTTCAACTTCATAAATTATCGGCTGATATCCGAGGCTGTTTTGCGCCGACTTTACGTACCGTAATGAGGTTGTAAACAACACTGTCTAATTAAACTCCTTAATCGCAAAACTCAAACGGTAACCGCTTTTAAAACAAAACCTCGCAATTTTCAGAGCGACCACCACGTAAATAGCCTTCGTTATATCGGAGCGGCGATCGCGGCTCATTACCTTCACCCCCTCTCTAATTAGACACCCCCCACTCCCCGCTTCCACGACCCCACCAAGCCCCGGATTGTTTTCTAATAATTCCTTTATTTCCGTGCAGGTTGAACTCCTAATTACCCTTTTACGTTACAAATTGTTTTCGATCGTGCAACTAGATTGCGCTAAATAAAAGTTAAAATACGCCTTTAAATTCCTGTGATAAATTAACAGCATTTGTTCTTGTAAGTTGTTATTAATTTGAAATAATTTGTTCATAACACTCTTATACGTCAATTATAACTGTCGGCTTCTGTGAGCTTTTGCCGACCTAGAGCACTAGAACGCACAGGTCTCGGGTTCGATTCCCGGCATGGTAAAACTCGTAACCGGACTTTCCATTGTTTAACATGGTCTGGGTGTTTAGGATCGGCCCGTTGATCCGTTGTATATTAACCATAATACAAGTGTAAATTAGCGTGGAGATATACAATGTGTGTGTTCTGCCGAATTAAATTATTTAAATGTTATTTTTCTTAATGTCTATTTTTAGCGAAAGGATAAGTTTGTCGGGATGATGTTGACCAAGTTCGATGCAACGATATTCATCCTTTATCATGACAATGTCATTACATATCTACATACGTCGCGAAGACTAGAAACTTCATGTATGTATGTATAGATACCATTTCACGAAGTAGAGATACAGTACCTCATCTTAGACCATATCTCCGTTCAACATCTGGCGAAGTCAATGGTCAAACGCTACAAATGTATACTACAGTAATAAAAAGAATTTCAAATTAAACGACAAATAAATGGTTCATATGAAAAATTATATAGGTACCCTACATATTTTCATTGAGTATTTGACATTCATTGCTTTCTCAGGTCAGATTGTCCGGTATCGGCCCCAGAATACATTAAACAATTTATTATATTATAGATAGTACAGGTTGAGCCATACACACTAATCACTCGTGCGGGGTTACCAAGCAGGTGAAGGATGCGAGGCCGCTGACGCTCCTTTGAATCCTACTTAGAAATTTAGTTACTATATATAGGTCTCTTGACGAAAAAATGCCATGCGATCTGTATAAAACATTTTTACAAAAGTACTGATTTTTACGTCGTACACGTATCAATCAATGTCCAACTGCTAATTTAATTAATACATGATTTAAAAAATCGAACAACGGGTACGACCATAAATCAAAAACAAACAGGATGATCACGGAACAGGAGAACCAAAGAAACTACCGCGCATGGAAACGTGTCTGTGCGAGACGATGCGACATGTCAACGCGCAAATCGGATACCCCGAACGTCCTTGCGTTTGATAATGAAAACAAATTTACAACTACATCCATATACCTACATAACAATGGGTGCAAGAAATAAGAAAAAATACATACATACATAACTTCACGCCGGTTCCCTTGCGGGGTAGGCACGAACAACAGAGCGCCATTTAGGCTTATTCTTACACACCTCACTTGCTTCTTTGACATTCATAACTCTTTTCATGCACGATCGTCTGTTCTTAAGGCTGCTGACATCACCTTCTGCTAGTACACGATCAATTTGATCATGGAAGGTGTGTCGTGGCCTTCCACGACTTCTGCATCCATCCACTTTTGCATTGTATATCTGTTTAGTCATTCTTTCATCATGCATTCTTTCCACATGCCCGAACCACCGGAGCATTCCTTTCCTTACCTTCACCCCGACACTCTCTTTCAGACCAACTCTCTTTCTTACTTCGGTATTACGAACGCGGTCCGCGAGCGTCACTCCGTAGATTTTGCGCAGTGCTCGCATCTCGACCGCGTTTACTCTACTTTCATGCTCTCTCTTCCATACCCAACTCTCGCTTCCATACGTGAGCGTAGGTACCAGCACCGCATTGTGTATGGCAAGCTGGGCCTTCTGGCTGAGGTTCTTAGCGCCAGATAAGATAAGAAAAAATGATTAAATTTCAAGAAAAACATTTGTTAAAATAATATTTGTAAATTTCACCAACTTCAATAACATTTTCTTCCTAGACGAAGCCCATTTTCACCTGAATAAACAAACATGTAAGTAAATAAATTCGCAGTTTCTAGAGTACAGAAAATCCTCATTTAAAAAATCTTTGCATTCTCCAAAGGTGATTGTTGTGTTAGCTTGGACTTCAAAGTGTATTATCTATCGGTCCACACTTCTTTGAAAAAGAACACCTTTGTGGCAGATTCAAGGTATTCCAGAGTAGAAATGGTGGACATATGAATATAGAAAAATAAAATGCACATAATTATAACCGTGATAATTGTTATTCTGTCCGGTTCCGCTTAAAAAATATTTTCAATCTTGATATTTTCATAAGAATTAGACTATATAATAAAAGAGTATGAGTATTTTGAGATTTAAAGGGGTTCCCAATTAATCGATTCGCTACGGAAGAAATTCAAATTGGCTCTCATTTCCTGTGCCCACCGCGAGAGGGCGCACGCACAGAGCACCTGTGCGCTGCATCCGGCCAATTACTGGGCCTTTACCCTAAATAAAGCCCCTAACGATCGTTACTGGACACCAGTTATTTGCACCGTGATTCATTAATACAATATGTAAATTTCGTATGACATGTGTTGCGTGTAATACCAGTTGGACACTAATTACTTCCCTCTATTTATTACGCTTACAAGTTACAGTTACAATTCTTGCTAATTGGAAGAAACTAACTTGTGACTGAATTTATTTGAATGCAAAAATATAAGCATACATTTAATAGTAATTAATGCTCCTTTTTTATTGACAACAGAATACCCAACGATGTTGCTCGTCAAATTAATTTTAAATGACATATAAAATAATTTCGATAATGTTTTCTTCAATTGTGAATTAATAAATATACAATTAAATAAATAACTTTCTCGAAATTATCAAATTATACCTTCAAATGCTCGCTAATTTACAGATTAAGAAAAAATATTGTGCTCGTGTGCAGTTCACACGCAATAAAAGTGAAACAAAGTGTGATAAGGGGTGATAATCCTAAATTTCGTTACGTCACATTTCATATATTGTATCGTTATAATATATTGAATCTTTAAAACACGCAATTTTTTCAACTCTATCCGTATCCGTAGTATTTAAATGATCAAATATAATGTATTCTATCTCATTCTCTCGCAGTCATAGTACTATACATTTATGTGTTTATCTGTTTTAGTATCGCTTTTTTTGTTACATTGAGTTTCAAATCACAACGATTCTAAGGAAGTTTCACTTCAAAAAAATGCTTCATTGTCTACGATGCCAACAGCACTCTCTTAATATGTTTTATCTATTGGTTCACATATGTAATCAGCAACGGTAGCCATCTTCCATAAAATAGGTCATAAGCCTGTCTGTTGTACTCTGATTTTAAAATAAACGGGAATACATATCGATTGTAACCGCAGGAGAGCTCGAATCGATTTAAGTTCCAACTCTTATCGATACAAACGCCTTATAATGTTACCTAGAAGGAAGCCCTTTTCGGCATGCATAGTCGAGTCACTCGATTCTATAAAAGTCGCAGAACAGTCGATAAGATCTGTGCGAGTGGCGAGGATCGGCACCTATTTATTTAATCAGGCTGATCGACGGACAATGTGCCATTGTATGGCCAGATTTATTGCTTATAACCCAATGCCCAACTGCACACTCTTGTTGTTTTATTAAATAAAATTATATTTGTTTTCTTTTAATTAATTGACATAATCGAAGTCGTGGTGGTTCTATGGATAGGGAACCCGCATCTCATGCAAATTATGTTACTAGGTGACATATTTTTACATGGTATAAAACAAAGTCGCTTTCCGCCTCTGTTTGTCTATAGATGTATCCCCTAACTCCTCCTAAACCACGCAACTGATCTTTAAGCGGTGTTCACCATCATTCACAGAATTTTTCACTGAAGGTATATACTATGTGTGTGTGTGTGTGTGTGTGTGTGTGTGTGTGTGTGTGTGTGTGTGTGTGTGTGTGTGTGTGTGTGTGTGTGTGTGTGTGGGTGGGTGGGTGTGTGTGTGGGTGTGTGTGTGGGTGTGTGTGTATATAAAACGTATATCAACCACATTATCCGCCGGTCTTTTGTCACCGCCGGGGTACCAGCTATTCTCGAACCGAACAGACTTTGCCGCGACGTTGGCAAGCGATCTGACAGCAGCATGTCGTTGCTACCTTTAAAAATGGGGTGTCCGTTAGTTTAGGACGCAATATATGTCGATACTTTGAGGGTTTCCTATCTGTTGCAATTGAAAGAAGTCTCGCGGAACCTAAAGGCTGGCTGGCCTGTATTTTAATCAACGCATTAGCATTGTCATACAGCGTGGAAATGCTGGCGCATTTTGAAAACACTTCCCACCGATATTGACATGGAATTAATTTTTTATCTGTAAATATTGTTACGAGTGTCGGACTCGAATTAAATTGCCGTTGGAATGACTATAGAGTTTATTAGAACTATACAAACACGCATAAAATAAGTACAAATAAAACTAGACACTACTTGTTACAATCTGCGCGTTCAATAACACGCGCAAAGTCCGTCACTATATCGCATGTCGAATGTACACGTCTTGCTTGTATCGTAATTGTCGCTCGACTGCCTCACCCCTCGGTTCGACCATTGTTTTATACTAAACTGTATAATAGAACAAAGGACCGTGTTCACCGAGTTAATCCGCACACCTGGCAAGCAAGGATTAGTTCGGCACTAATGACGACCATAAAAGAAGTATAAAAACAATAGCATGTTTTCTGAACTACAAATTCTAAACACAAAATAAACAAAATAATTCCTATATCGGGTGCCAAAAAAACTGCGTTTTACGACCTGCAGGTGTGCGCATTTCTGTGTCGGTATTTAACAATATGTACATGTATAATATTAGTTTTATTGTTAGATATTTTATATATTTAAATATTAGTACTAATGTAAATAGATAACAAACATTTCAATGGAAATAAATTAAAAACGACTATATTATAAAACGTAATTAAGTTTTTATATAAGTAAAATAGAGCTACAACACCCTAGTAATGATATAAAAATCCCGTGCTAACGATGAATAAAAGCATAAAGATTATGGTATAAAATCCGCTAGTTCTCTTTGGATAACCGTGGCGGGTATACAGGCCGTTTCCCTGGAATGGAAAGGCTACACGAAGTCCAGCAAAGTACCTTATGTACTATAACGATCAGAATACTATACCACTTTTTAAAATTAATTCTAGTTCCTAGTGCAAAACTATTATAGTTATTTTTATGCGTATGCAATTATTTATGTGTTCTAAACCGCTTTTAAAACGTGTCATTCGAATTAATATGTTATTTTAAGTCTTAAAGTTCACAAGATGTTCGTTTAAAATATTTAATTGACAGAGTGCGGGAATTCAGTCAATGAACAATTAATTATGGTAATGATCCATTTTATATTTGAATCCACTATTTGGGATATAATATTAACATAATGTCTTTTCTATTGAGATAGTGGGACTATCGAACGTTGGCGATATATCTTAATATGTTTAACCCGTTCTTCTTATGAGGGTTCGAGATATGAGCACTTAACCGTAAAAGCATTTCGATGTTTTCAAATTGTTTTGTGAAAATATTTTTTGCGACAAATTATGTTTGCCACAGTTGGCAACAAAAAGTACATGGAGCGGTAATGAGGTTCGCGATAAGTTTTTAATAAATTGATAAACTTAGAACTAATGCTGATATTACTGCGTTTTCTGTCTTTCAATTTAAACTCCTTTAAAAATTATCTATATTTTGTGTTTTTGAAATGTGGCATTGTCTATTGTAAATTGAAAAATTATAGTATTCGATGCTATCAAAAACAGTTTTAAGCCTATTCCGCCTCCTCAGCTATATGTACGTGTAATTCAACTTCAAGGAAAATTAATTTTAATGTTCTTATTTCAAATAATAAATAATTAGAACCGTTAATTTTAGTAAAGGTGTGTAAGAATAAGCCTAAATGGCGCTCTGTTGTTCGTGCCTACCCCGCAAGGGAACTGGCGTGAAGTTATGTATGTATGTATGTAATTTTAGTAAAAATAATTAATCCATTGCAAACCATAGCAGTCTTTTTTAACCCAATAGCAGTGCAATGTGCATCAAGCTGTATAAAGCGTTTATATGCGCTTCTCGTTTTGCATTTAAATTAAAACTATTCAAAACATTAGCATAGAAATGGGTTCGATGGCTAATCGTTGCGGTGTCAAAAATGTTTAATTAAAAAGATTGATGCTTACCGAAGGAGTGTAGCACCAGAAGTACTGTCGAGTTGCAAACTTATCTAATTAGTAAGGGGCGGTTGGTGGGGGCCCGGGGCCGGGGACTCGGGACTAGCGTTGCCAGGTGTCCCGATTTGCACGGGACGTACCAATTTTGAGGGGTCTGAGCACGCGTCTCAATTTGCACTTGATCGAGACGCTAAATATTCTGATAAATAAATAATTTTATTAAAAAGCATTATTGTTAGAATATTATTCTTAGAAAATTGAGAATTAAAGTAACTAAACCTTAATTTTAAAAAAACCTTTGTTTGTCCCGGTTTACAACCCTAAATCCCGATTTGTTTTACATTCTGCCCCGATTTAAAACAAATTGGACCTGGCAACACTACTCGGGGCCCACGGCGGCGGGGCCCACAGGCGAACTGAGACGAGCAGACGGGGGCAATTAGCGGTGATAGTCGATTAGCTCATCGTGCGAGTGCGGCTTTTGACAAATGTTTCCAGTAATAAATTATTATTATTTATACGTGTTATAGATAATTGGATTAATTAATTTGGGTTGAACGGTGGAGTCGTGACGTTCATTATAATGTTTGACGAAGGCCGGTGACTTCATTTCATAGCGAATATAGTTTTTAGGGTCGTAACTACTACGTTCGTTGTAAACGAATTAGTATTTATAATTATAGTTAAAAAAAAAAATTGTCAAAACAAATTGTAGTTACTTTTACATTAATTTACAGGATATGCTTTTTACAACAAAAAAATAGTTACAAAAACAAGTCTAAACATGCCGTGTCCGTACATTAAAGGTGTTTATAAAAAATAACTGGAATAGATTATAAAAACGATGCATTTTTTTTAGATTTTTTGTCTGTTTGCCTGTTTGTTCGGGATTCACGTAAAAAGTACTAGAACGATTTCGATGCGGTTTTTGCTGATCAACAGCTAATACTTAGACTTAAACTCTGCGCTACTTTTTATCCCGGGAATTTTTCTGGGAAGGATTTAAAATGGACAGATTTTAAAAAATCATACTGGAATTCGAAATTCCAATGTGATTATTTTATTCATCAACAGCAAATTTGATGTAGTAAAATGTGTGATATTTTTTATCCCGGGAATCCCGCGGGAAGTTTCCCAGAAGCGGATTGAAATTGTTCGAATGCGTAAAAATTAACTTATTCCGACACAGTTTCCACTAAAACAATAACTTAAATTATTTTTTTTAAATGCTGCGATACTCTGTGTCCCGGGCATGCCGCGGGAATTTCAAGTTAGCGTAGACGAAGTCGCGGGCATATCCTAGTAATAAATATAATATTGAGGGTTTTTTTTTAATTTTATTTTAATATATTCTTATTCCAATTGAAAATTTTCTATTGAACCTAAGTTCCACTGAAGAACATTTTCAGGTCATACACGTATATTCAAACTTAAGTATACTTCCTACTCTATGTACACCTCTTCACAGCGTACTATTGCTGTTTTAAGGTAAAAACGTGGAAAATTCCCAGCAACAAAATTCCCTCTAGAAATAATATATTATATTTGTATAATGATAAAACCGAGAGTTATCTATAATTTATTGCTCAATTTAATTAGAGGATATTAAAATAAGAATAAAACAAGCCATACTATAAATAAGACTAATAATACTATTAAATCGTTTTTAAAATAGTTGTTAGTCTAGTCAATGTGTAGCTTATTGTATCATTGTAGTCGTGTAGCCCACTTTGGAAGATTGATTAGTGAAAGTTTAGTAATAAATGAGCGGCCCATAATACTGAGATAATTAATTCTTAGAGCAAGTTAATTGATATTGGTATTAACAGTAATTAGAAAAGTTTAGCCGGCCTACCCGTTTTTGTTGTTTCATAAATTACAGCGTCCGTGCGACCGAAAATATTAATTATTACAGATTTTTGCATTTTCACGGCGAAGTAGAATACGTTTGAAATACTTAGCAACTTGTAGGTTTTATTTTAACTTAAATATGAGACACTATCTAAATCTTTAGCCAACCAATGTCCATTTCTGGGCGATCGCTAGTCACAGGCGTGACCGACCTACTGCCACTTCAAGTTACTAATCTTCCAAGCTATATCGGTAACATTATTTTACGGATATCTGCATGAAGTACATTTCATTATACATAATTTAAATATTGATTTGTTTTGGAAAATCAATATAAGCATGAAAGTACAAACTTTATTGTTTAAATACACTACCATTCACCAACTCCGTGATGCGTAACCGTCCGATTTGAATCCTGCTGGAATTGCGCGTCTTCCGAGATAGAGACAGTATGTACTGATATTTTTTTAATCTTTGTAAAAATCGGTAAATAAACAAAGTTATTTAGAAGAAAAATCAAACAAACAACGACACTTTTTTTTTAGTATGGATTTGATATCTAACAGTTTTATTAAGGTTTATTAACGGAAAATTTTGATTTCAATAGAACTGTAAAATTTTATATATACTGTAACGAATATAAAACAAACTGTTAATCGGCATTACAAAAAAATCTATCAATATTTCACGCATATAATCGCCTTGTTATTGATGTTAGTCGTTTTATATAGCCAATAAACGTCAGCACGGTATTAAAAATGATGTTTTTATGTCTTAACTGATAA
The DNA here is from genome assembly GCA_019925095.2 of Dendrolimus kikuchii. Taxonomy (NCBI): domain Eukaryota; kingdom Metazoa; phylum Arthropoda; class Insecta; order Lepidoptera; family Lasiocampidae; genus Dendrolimus; species Dendrolimus kikuchii. The sequence continues at coordinate 9,067,801 of CM034390.1, read as the reverse complement.
AATAATATTCACAACGTTTGCGCATACGCATTTGGATACGCGGTTACGCGTAACACTGATATTTCACGATCGTCCTACACAAAATCTTGGGTTTTACTCCTAGCTTTAACGAACGTAGGCGACTCCTCAGCCGGCTTTATCCATTTAGATTCTCCCTATTTAGAACAAGCATCACTATCGTGACAGACTTGAATTGACAGTATCGATCTTACACTCAATTCCAGTCTACATATACAAAAATAATGAGGTAAAACAGAGTTATTATTTTCTTAAGTTTTCGCGACTAGTACAGTAGTTTCGGCCACTTTTTAGAAGCTGTGATCACGCAAGTCAAAGATCTAACTGTCAATGAGTAATGTTAAATTATTATTTAGCCTACCGCAAACTTGTTCATTTCAATGATTGTTTATGGTTATAAAATGCTGGGCTTAAAACCGTTGAAACGTAATTTTAATGAAGTAAAACAAAGATTTTTACTATTTGTTTTCCGCATGAAAACGTTTGTGGTTAGGTGTCGTGACGACACTGTCGTCTAACGGCCTTAGAGTTAATTTAAGGTCATTTAATTAATGGTGTGCGGTGTTCCACAGGGGTCGGTTCTTGGTCCCCTCCTGTGGAACATCGCATATGACTGGACGTTACGCAGTAGGGTCCTCCCCGGCGTCAGCATCATATGCTACGCAGATGACACATTGATCGCAGCAAGAGGGAGGACCCACCGGCAGGCGTGCCTTTTAGGCACGGCTGGGGTGTCCTTAGTAGTAGGCAGGATCCGGCGTCTTGGACTGGAGGTGGCGCTTCAGAAGACCGAGGCCGTGTTCTTCCACGGCCCTCGGAACCGTCCACCTCCAGACACCGCTATTATAGTAGGAGGCATCCGCATCGGCATCGGGGAGACCATGAAATATCTTGGATTGGTCCTCGATAGCCGGTGGGATTTTTCGGCACATTTTCGGCAGCTGCTCCCCAGACTCAAGGGGACAGCGGGTGCGCTGTCGCGCTTGCTCCCCAACGTCGGGGGGCCGAACGCCACATGCCGAAAACTCTTCGAAGACATCGTACGGTCGATGGCCCTCTACGGGGCCCCTGTATGGGCGGATCGCCTGACGGCCAAAAACGCTCCGCTACTGCGTCAAGCACAGCGCATAATGGCCGTCAGGGCGATAAGGGGATACCGTACGGTGTCCTTTGAAGTGGCCTCGCTACTCGCCGGATCCCTCCCATGGGACCTGGAAGCCAGGGTCCTGGCGTCACTCTATGTGTGGCACAAAGAGGCCCTGGCTAGGGGCACCAGACCCGCGCCTCGCGAAATCGAGGCGTGTAGGTCGGAGCTCCGCCAGGTCGCCGTGGGAGTCTGGGAAGATCGCCTTAGACGCCCCAGTGCGGGCCCCGCCACCATCCAGGCGGTGAGGCCCGTCCTGCCGGACTGGATTGGACGAACACACGGCACCCTGACATTCAGGCTGACGCAGGTCCTCTCGGGGCACGGCTGTTTCGGGAGGTACTTGTGTCGCCTCGGCCGCGAGCTAACGTCAGGGTGCCACCATTGCGACACAGGCGACGAGGATACGGCGCTGCATACCCTACAGGAATGTCCTGCATGGACGGAGCAGCGCCGACAGCTCGTCGCCTTCACCGGACTCGACCTTTCGCTCCCGGCCGTGGTTCGCACCATGGTCGGGAGCCGCACCGGATGGGACGCCGTCTCCTCCTTTTGTGAGCACGTCATGTTTGCGAAGGAGGAGGCGGAGCGGGAGCGTGAGCGTACGTCCTTGCTCCGCTCCCGCCAAAGGAGGACGCGCCGACGCCGGAGGTCCGAGCTCGACCTTCGGCCACCGTAAGCGGGCGGCGCGGGTGAGGCCCCTAGGGGTATAGGGGTTCTCACTCACCCGCACATGCCGTCGAGATGAGAGCGCGAGTGTTCCGCGCGCGCTCATCTCTCTTCCCGTGGGGCGCGTTACAGACCGCCCTACGCAATAATAGATCAATTTGAGTGTTGGACGATCATATACAGGTGACTTTTTCAAGTGGGTCTCTATTACCAATCCGATACTATAAAGGTGTATTTCGGGGCCGATTTGATGAAAACTACATACAAACATATTATAACTCCTGTTTCCCGTAGGTGTAGGCAAAGACGATGGATTTTCACATGCTACGGTCTTGACATACAACTTTTGCTTAATTTAAATTCATTCATTCATCTAAACAGATATACAATGCAAAAGTGGATGGATGCAGAAGTCGTGGAAGGCCACGACACACCTTCCATGATCAAATTGATCGTGTACTAGCGGAGGGTGATGTCAGGAGCCTTAAGAACAGACGAGTGTGCATGACAAGAGTTATGAATGTCAAAGAAGCAAGCGAGGTGTGTAAGAATGGGCCTAAATGGCGCTCTGTTGTTCGTGCCTACCCCGCAAGGGAACTGGCGTGAAGTTATGTATGTATGTAAATTCATTAATACATCATACATACATCACATTGTATATTATATGTATGTGTATTGTATGTTATATGTATACAATATGTTATAGTATAGGTGCTTTTTACGTGGCTATTCTTTAAGACATCTGCGATTTGACCGTGGTGAGTAAATCGCGATCTACTAGCACCAACTCTACCACCCATAATATTACCATACACTAGTTTTGTCAGTTTCTTTTCATCCATTCTCTTTATATGTTCAAACTAACTGAACGTTTCTTATACGAATCCCAACTCGAGTTGAAAACTAAATAACCAGGAATCGAATCGGCTGGTTTTGAAAAACACACATGTGCTGTAATATTTTCTTAAGTTTTCGCGACTTGTATACATAATAAAACTACGTTTAAACCGTTTTATTATGTATAAAATTACCGCGCTTAAAACCGTTAAAACGTAGTTTTATTATTACACATGTGCTGTGTTTTATTATACCATATCACGGTGTACCTTATAAGGAGAGACTCCTTTGACTATTTTTCTCTATATCTTATAGTTCTGAGGCTCACTTGAAAATATCACTTGTATAGCTAGTGTAATATTTTGAAGCAGCGCGTGCTTCACAGGTAATTAGTATGTGATTACTGTAACCGAGTGCGACATGGATGTACCCGCTGCTCTCAGCCCCAGTCCGCGACCACCGGGCTACGCCCCTGACACTTGTTAGGTTTTTCCACGCTAGTCTTCCTTCCAGCCGGTAATAGTTGCGCTAAGCGGCGGCCACTGGAGTAGAACAAGCGTTTAATTAAGGACGCTCACCTCACGGCCGCTGTTGTCGGTGGGGCTCATCGCATGCGCCTTAATTAGTTCAGACCGCCCTAACGGGCTTATTTTGTTTTTCTCGGATAATTTTTAATTAAACGCTTGATTAAAATGAAAGTTTGCGTAAGTAGCGAGCGAGGAACAATCAAGCCAGAGTTTAGGATAATGAATTGATGGTGTTACTTTGCCCGCTTGCCGCTCTGTTGGGACTTAATTAAAAATCGCCGATAGAGTATGTAGAGGGGAGTTTGGAACGAGTTTATGGAACTTAGTCCTGGGATTCTGTTGTTTTACTATGTCAATTTGAATAAGACTTCGCTACATAGATACCTATTAACGAATATCACACTCGTATAATTAATATTCAAATAGCAGTAATAACTTGAATTTACATGTTAGTGTTAATGGTTACATAACAATGTTGCAGCAACTAACTACCCCTTCTAAATATAACAGTATGTTTGAAATATCGTTATTAATAACTTCACACTTGCAATCATAAACGAGTATAAGTTTTAATTTATGGAATCATAAAAAAATAGATAATTATATTATTTCTCGAAGAGTGCAGTAGTTTTGCATGAAATATATATTTTAATTAAATATAATTAAGATTTTCAATGACATTACAATAGTAAAGTAAATAAAGTTTATTAAACTAAGACATTATAAATTAATACAATAAACAAAACTTAACTTAGTTATATTGTATTCTACCTATAACCCCTCAAAAAATTATAAGTATAATACTAAGCTTAGTATGTGCAATATGAACCTAGTACTAAATTAATTGAATTAAAAATGCGACTGAACTAAAGGACAACATAGTAAGTAATTTATAAGTAATAAGTTAATATCTAATCCTTTTCTTGATATGACATCAGCTTGCCAATTATGTGAGTAATATACAATGTTCTCACAGGATTCAGTTCTCGAATTGTAAAATATAATGTGTAGCATACCCCTAACACATGTCATTAGCGAATTCTTGGCTTGTCGTCGCCACGCGCCGCTAACGAGTTTCTTGTTAACGACGTACTAACTCGATACACCGAGGATGCTGCGCGTCATGAATATGCCTTAACAATATCATATCGATTTAGTTTATTTGTCTTACTGCACCAGTGAAGCGTGTCATGTTTCCAAGAATATTGCTCGGTCATTTTCATGCTAGACATTACCTTCTAATACAATAGAATGTTGTATGGAATCTTATGACGTGGTAGAGCTGTGCTGGAATCATTATCTTGATTACAGCACGTTGTGCCGGCTCATTCGGTGATACCACGCTGAAAACGCGCACGCACAAAATATCGTGAAACAATTAGCCTTGAGCTAATCGTGTTTCTTACGATGAGTGCCAGATCCGATGGTCCACTTTCCCTTCGTCGTATTCTATCTCATTCCCCTATCCCATCTGCTCTTTCCTATCCATGGGCGACGGTAACCGCTTTTCTAAAGAAAAGCGGTTACCGTCGTCGTACAGATAGGCCGCATGCTGTCTAACTTGCCAGCTACTCAATAAAAAAAAATCGCGCTAGCTTAGTAGCACCATATTTTTTTCATCATAAAGCCGAGGGTGCCTTAGTTACTAAACTAAGGCACTCTTGACTTTGTGATTAAATCCTGGCCGGGGTGTTTGACCACCTAAGCGATTTCTCATGTATAACAACACATTACAGAATACACATTAAAGAAAATATGAAGAAACGAAAAAAAAGAAAAGAAATTAATTTTTTGAAATATAAGATAGATAACCAAGATCCAGAATGTTTAGGCTAATTATTTCAATTGGTTCATTCGTTTTATTTTTTTTAATTTATTCACAAAAATGTTACAAGATTCACACACATCTTTGTTTTTGTTTAATTAGATCGGAATGAAATCAGTCACACCGACATCTTGCGATCTGTAGGAGGCTGGAGGCCTGAGGAGGCTCATTGACTCAGTGGTGTGCTGTAGGATAAGTAAGGAAGGACCTCAAATATGTACCTTTGGCATCACCAGAGGGCCTTAAGCTCGTTTACGCTGTGATTCAGATTGAACTGGGTACTGCATCATAGTGTGTATGGAGCCTTAAGCGGCTGCTTTTGGAAAATCGCTTAATGAAATTGACATATATCTAAATATACTGGTAGGTATAAGACATAGCATAAAATTCCAATTTATTTTGATACATATTCGTAAGACGAATTTGTGAAAGCGGACAAATACTTTATATTTGGTAGAAAACAATCTAGATTGGTGTCAGCAAATAAAAATCATCTTACAAACCATAAATACCCAAATAAAATCACAATAAAACCAACACAGACACAGATAAATAAACCTATTAATGAATGAAGAGCCGCCTCGTTATGACATCTTAAGATTACGAACGGCTCTCTCCTGGCAAACACGATTGCTGAAGCAACAAGTACGACATCCCGTTCCCGGACGCATCTCGGCTTTATTGAGAGCCATTCGTCTCGGAGCCGATCGGATAGATCCATCCATTGAGTTGCCAAGCTTATGTAAGATCTTTTTGTAAATATGTAATGTTAGTGACACAGGAAATATTTATGATACTAGTGCGGTATGTTGGTTTTTACAAACGAGTAGACAAATTATGCTATCTCTCTATCCAAAGTTTTCTTTTCAAATACTTTTGTATTCTAAGCAACTCTGAAATATATGTACACTATTGCTGTTTTTTATTATACTGTAAATGAATCAGAGTAATACGAAAGTAAAAGAGTAACTACTCTTAACAAAATACTTATGAAAGAATTTTATGTGTGAAATTACAAACTTTAAACAATATATCATATTAAAGCATTTTATTTTACTCCATAAAAATTAAAAACATTTTATCTACAAATTAGAGAAATCGAAAATTAGACAACTTAAAAGTACAATCAACACTGCATATGTTTAATTAAAGTAATTACATCGCGGTACAATTTTACTACTGTTTTAAATTACATCCGTATGTCCTACCAGGCAGGCCTTATTCATTGTTTCTAAATTACTTATTTATTACCCCATTAACATACGAGTCCGTAATTAACCTTCAAATTGGTCCACTTTTACGATCACTTCCCAAAAGGTAACGGTCCATTTAGATATTACGAAATATTTAATAGACAAAAGTTTTTACGACACTAATAATCGCGAAAAGTTTTAGTAAATTGTTTTCGTAATGAGAGTCGACCTTCTTATCTTATGGTGTTAATATTAAAAAGTTTCTAATTACACTGAGAATTTGCTTAGTATTTTGTAATTGGTATCTAATACTGTTGGAATCTCCAACAAAAAGTTTTTATTAATTTGGTGTGGCATGGTACTGGCCACCATACATACGAAATGTTTAAATTTAGAACATAGATGTTCTTTTGTTTTTTTATCTGAATTACTATTAAAATCGTCATTATATTACGCACGTGCAGTTTTCTTTTATAATTAAAATAATTATAGTCCACAACAAATTAATATTTAAACAAGTGTTTAACATATTCTTTTTGGTGCTTAAATTCCGTTTATTGTTATTCTTTATGCTTTTGGTTCCTAATATTAAAAAGCTTATTGAAAATTTATTTTAAAATGGAACTTTACAGATTACTTATTGGAAGTCACAAGTCTACTACCGCTTCCAATACACTTAAAGTTACTGTTAAAAAAAAAGAACTGGCGCAACAAACTTCTAACAACATTTGTATATTACATAATTATTATGTACATAATAATATATACACACATATAATACATTCGTGGTCTTTTGTTAAATGTATGTATTTGTAATATTTTTAGAGTCCCGTAGTAATGCTGCCAAAAACGCAACCCTATGAAATTGTCATGTCTGTGCATCCTTCTTTCTTTGTATGTCACAGGAATTTTTCTAGAAAATTACTGGGTTTGTATGTATGTAATAAATATGCCGTTACATAGCAAAACTATGAAAAAAAATAAGATTAGTGGTGACAGAAATACTTTTAACCAATGTTTTTTTTTAGTATATTTATTTAAAGCCTTTTTATCAACAATATCATTATGCTAGCTTCATGCCCTAATCATACAATGTTACCTATTCAGTAAACGATTTTACCATTTTATAATTCAAAGAGCTGCAGCAGAGAGTGGCCGCGACAAAAAGCTCCGGAAAACACCCAGGAGTTGAAATTATTTTTTCAGTGAACATAGCCATGTGCGGTATGATTAGTCAAATCTTGAAGAATTATAATAGTATAATGTGTTCCTTTATGGACGTGTTATTTAAGGCTATAGCTAAATTGGTCCCAAAATCAAAAAATTGTTACACGTCCTCTAGAATAGATCTTGAAATATAAAGTGAAACTTTCTGAAAAACAAGGTGGTGGTAGTTTTAAAAATTAATTGAAAAAAACGGACAAGTGGAAAAACGAATGGCAACGGACAAGTAATAAAACAAATAGCAACAAAATTTTCATTTGAAGTTTTACGGACAGATTGTTAATGTACTTGTCCAATTTGTTTTGCCACTTGTCCGTTGCCATTCGTTTTTCCACTTGTCTGTTGAAGTTTCACTTCTACTATATGTCCCAACACACATTTCGATTTTTCGCAGGTTTGGTTAGGTACATTTTAATGAATGCATTTTTTATTTAAACATATTTTATTTTATCAAATAAATAAACTGAATTCGATCCGGAAAAAAAACGCATCCAGTCTACTCTAAAATTATGCCGCCTCTCACCACGTCTAGTCTAAAGTTATGCCGCCCTTCCACGCGGCTGTAACGCTTTTTCGTTACAGAAAAGTCCTAAGAGCCCCGTTTATATAGAAGTTTCACTTCAAGAATTGGTTTTAACATCCGTTAAGTAGTTTTTAAGATATGTATTTTTTTTAATATTCGTTACCAAATTACAAGCAATAGACGTACTTTTTCCTTTACGAAGAAACCCTTCAATGCGAGTCTGACCCGCTCCTAGCAGATTTTTAAAAACTGATCCGTAATGAAACTCGGCTACTTTAAATGCTAACTTACTATTACTTTATATTCAAGGGATAAATGTAGAGAGAGTAATATTGCTCTATAGTCTACCTGGTTTGGTACCTCTCGACTTTAATGATCTTGTTGAGATATTTTAAATTATGTTCTGCACAACAATCTTACGTCGACACGTACTCAACTGGGCGACTTGAAGCGCTCTCTTAATGAATAAAATAACATGTCAAGATACGGTCTTCATCTTAAATTAATGAGGATTCACAGCGATGTATACAATTTTACAAATAACGAAGGCAAATAAACTTCGACAGATACCCTACCATAGCCGCCACCCGCGCGTAGGTAGGCAAGTGGAAAACTTTCGCATTTATTAAACTCATGTTAAACACACTTGTTAATTAATATCGGTATGAAAGGAAACCTAAAAGTTGGTCCCGATTACAAATTCTTCGAAACTTGTAACTATATATATATAAATACAAATAAATATACAAATCTCGCTGAAAGATCTTATGTTTACTCCTTTTATAAGTTAGGCAACCGTACAAAGTTGTTAAGAGTGTTACGTTTTGGAATCGTATGAAACAAAATTCACGTGTGTTAATGCCTTCGCATTTTAATTAAGTCCGTTCTGAGAATTAATGCTCTTTATTCAAATTGAACGAGTTGAGAAAATATTGTCGAATTAATTTTGTTAATTAATTATAACTTTCGCCACCTTTATAACATGTTGTATATTTTGCTTTCATAAGGATCTTCACATATTATAAGTTATATCAAAGTCATAACTTTCCATTCATAATTAGTGTATTTATACGTTTTAAATAGGTAATTAGAATAAATATTAATACTATAAAGTTTTAATATTTATTTGACATTAGGTACTTACTTACGACTTGATTTATGTAACTTTCCGACTGCGAATTTGGGAGTCTTCGAATTAACTATCCAACTAATCAATGGTAATATTAATATATTTGAGTATCAAGAAAACTTATTAGTTTTATTTATATAGCTATACATTTTATTAAACTTCGATGAATAATTTTTCGCTAAGCATTGTTACAAATTTTGGCGATTAGTTGTTGCATAACAGATCTTCATATAATTATATTCATCAAGCTAAAGAAAAACAAATTTTGTAAAGGGTTAACAGTTTCACAATACAAAACAGATTTACAGTTTTCTAAATAATACATACAGATAAATGTGACTACTATCTACTAAACTAGGTTTATTTCTGTATCCTGAACGTCAGAAATGATTCTCTAGGGTGTATTAAAGAATAAGTATAATTACAAAATATACTTACAATTATGTGCAAATGAAACACCAACTTCAGGTTCTTTATAATTTAATTTTTGTAGTCGATTAGCAAGTTTCATTTCAATACTTCTATCCCATTCCTCTTGTTTGACACCTTTATCTCATCCCCCTATCCCCAGCCTCTTTTTCCTATCCCAAAGGCTGACAACGCTTTGGATTCACCCTTGCTGATGCTATCGTTTAGGCGACTATAACCACTTTCCATGACTTGTGTCATCTGCGTAGTTGCCAGCTTCATGTAAAAATGCACTGATACCGGCACTTGTATGTTTCTACATAGAATGACATGTGGTTTTTTTCGTCACCCTCAAGTTAATCCTTATATCGGATATACACGGCGCCGTTCCCGCGAGCGTCCAACACAAATAGATTCGTACATGTTTGTCTTGGCTCGGTTTAATTAATTTTACCTTCATACGCCGATACTGTTTGTCGGGCGCTCCTTAATTGAAAACGCTCTTACCGGAGTAAATGAAACGAAATCCTGTTTGCTCCAAGTGATTGAAGCGAATTTATCTTTTAAGACTTTCAAATTTATCTCTAACCCATTCCCCCGATGATCGCCATTAAATTATAAAAAGCAGAGATGCGCAGGTAATTATTTTTTTATTGCTTTCGACCGTATTGTTGTTGAGGTTTATTAATATTCAAGCTGGTTGTAAATAACGCGCGCTTGCGAGCGACGCTAATAGTAATTGTAATAATGACTCATTAAGTATTAAATGCGGCTATTAGTGACGCGATCGACGTCCGACTGCGGGTTTCAGACCACTCGTGTAAAACAGACTTTAGGGGACACAATTAAAACTGTCTCGCTTTTCAACATTACATCTTAAGGCCTAGTATATATACATCAAATATGTAGCAATTAATGGAAATTAAATCGGGTGTGGGAGGAATCCAATAATGAGCGTTCGTTTATAGATTTCCATAGGCTATACAGATTTTCCGAAGAAAAATACGCAATTTGTAGTGTGTGCACAGCCTAATAAAATAAAACTTACTATCATTTTCTCGTAGCCAAATGTTAAAAACCGAACTAACTAAAATAACTATAGTAATTATATTTTCTGTGTTGTTTTAGTTTATAATTTACTAACTTCTGCCCGCGACTTCGTCCGCGTGGAATAGTTAAAAAAAAAGTAAGTGAAAATAAAACCGGTTTTGAATCATCATTGGTGCTTCGTTCCTATTGGTCTTAGCGTGATGATAGACTATCCTATAGCCTAGCATCACTATCACATCACATCCTATATCCTATAGCCTTCCTCGATAAATGGGCTATCTAACATTGAAATAATTTTTCAAATAAGACCAGTAGTTCCTAAGATTAGCGCGTTGAAGCAAACGAACAAACAAACTCTTCAGCTTTATATATTAGTATAAGATATATATAGTTCATAGGTAAAAGGGAATTTTTATTAGTAATTAAGTCTGTCTACCCATCTGACTGTCTGTCCGTCTTTCTCAATTTTCTACAAAAAATGAAATATGAAATTTGGCAGGAATACTTTATGCCACTACGTTAAATCAAAGAAAATAACAATCAGAAGAGGGCAACAGCATCCGACTGTGGGATGATCAGTATTTTAGAGAGTCCATAGACGTTTCAAAAAAATCTTTAAAAAAAATCAAGTAAAGGTATGGTACGATTTCTTCCAAAATCGTAAAAAAGGAAACTTTTAATAAAAAGCACACTGCTTTGCTTTACACATAACTTAATTTTGATGTTATTTTTAAACTCAATCAGTCATAAATTGACAGTCTTGATAAGTTATTTTCTATGGCAATCAATCAATAATATTCCATAGATACCGATAATATCATAGATTCTACCTATATAGAATACGCAAAAGTAAAAAATCGTACTAGGGACAATTTGCGAACCAGCTCAAACTAACCATCAAGCCACAATTTAAAGTACTGGGATTAATTAATTTATAAAATTGTTTCATGCTACTTATTACCTAAAGGTCTTAATGAAACTTCTAACAATCTATCTATATAGCTTTATTGTTTTATAACAAGTGCTTTTTCGGTTACAAATTCGTTATAATCTGCTGAACATACATACGTACAAGTGTTCTAATTGGATCATTAAAAGTTTTTACACAATTAGTTTGTTGTACAACGTATGCTGTTAAATTTAATTACGTTTATATTTTACTATACATAAAACACCTTCTTTAAATATCATTTAAGGCCAAGTAAACAAGACAAATATTTAATCGAATTTTTATTACATTTAAAAGCTGAAGTCTTGTTGGTGCAGCCACTTTGAACCAAGGGTAAAACAATTTTTTTACCGTTTGAGTCTGACTGATTTGAGTCTGATGTAGGCAGATCGTCAAAAAAAAAAACTAATTTTCCCTAATTACTTTTTTAATGAAGTCGATAGGAAGCCAGATAATTAGGTCCCAAAGTCGTGAAAATTGTGTGCCCCGTCTATAAAACTATGAGGTGGAAAAATCTGAATATTTTTTTAAATCTTCAACAATATAACGGAATTCGGTATGAACAATATAATTATGTTGAGTAGGTTTTGAAATATGTGATATATTCTATTATTTATTTAGTTCATTTGGGAAATATACAATAATTTATTGATAAATATAAAATAAAAAATTACTACAATCAAGTTTCCACTAAAAGTCTATATAAGTAAAAATTAAACGTAGAGATGTATGTACGCGCATAACTTAAGAACGTACCGATTTTGATGAAATTGATACCGGTAGAAGGCACTAGAATCAGGTCCTAGATTTTTATTTTTTCAGGAAGGCCAACATCTAGGACCGCTAGTAGTTTATATAATAAACATTAAACTCAACAAATGACAAGAAAATAAAAAATATACAATATTACAAGAAAATTATGTAAAATACCTATTTAAATTATGTCAATATTAAAAAAAGACAAGAAAATACAGTCATATGTTTAATGAGTCATATATTTTTATGATTGATGCTTTTGCGTAGCTAAGTAACGAAATCAGGAGACGGTTCTCACCTTTAGGGCACCCTTCGTTGTGCGTGGACTGTCAATCATTTATCTAATTAAAATTAAAAAATAGACCTCTCTAAACCAGTTACAATTTACACACAGATAAATGTTCTAAAAACAGATAAAATTCAAATTTAAAGGATCATTATCCAAGTTGAACGTATTTTTAAACATTTTAATACTTTTAAAGGCTGTTTAATTGCCAATTTATGTTATTTCTGCTTTTGATATACAACGACTAAATGTCTCCGAAAACTGATTCTACAAAGGTTGTTGACATTCAATTAGAAATGTAGTCAATTGAATTGCCATGTGACTTGATATTTCGACGCGAAACAAGGTAACATACTTTAGTCAAATATATAGCCACAAGTGATTTATTGTGAACGTCATTACTTTGCTTTATTATCCATTTATCAAAGCTTAACGAGCAATAATCTTGGCATTTTAACGTATTAAAGCTTGCTTGTTAAAATTGTTACCTCCAACTAAGATCACCACAGCTAGATAGCAATAATTTTATTGATAATTAGAAAACATTCCTATATAATGAGTAGGTCGTTTGAATTCCTATAACGCCTTACTAACTTGCACTAATAGTCTTGCCAGGTTTATTGACTTTTGCAGAAACGTCTGAATTCTAAACCTTAAAAATCCCGAGATCTCTTCTATTAGATACAACAAGCCAGGTAGTTCAGTATAGTCGAAGTGAGAAACTATTTTAAATTAATTACCAGTTTTACTCAAATAAATTAGTATGTAAATATATACAATGTTTTTTATAATTATGTTTGTCTTCGAGACTAAATATGAATAAATGTTTCATTTAGAAAAATTCAATAGTTCCCTTGGGATGCAAAGTGGAATTTTACAGGGTAGAAGCCGTGCAGGAACGGAGAAAGAATACAATTTCCTGCGGCCGGGCGGCCTGTCGTAAGAGGCGACAAAGCAACCCTGAGCCAGGTGGTAGGGTATTTACCCGACTGGATTGCTACCACCCCTGGTCTGGAGTACGCCGCCATAACAACCTTGAGTTGTGTTCCGGCATTAGTGATCAGGTTCCAATCTCCTTTAAAAGAGCAGCAGCGTATTTGTAGCACCTTTGGTGTTCCAAATGTCAATAGGCGATGGTAACCACTTTTCATCAAGTGGGTCGCCTGCCTGTCTGCTAAACTCATGCAATAAAAAATAAATAAAAAAGAAGCCGCGTGGAAAAAACTAAAATCACGTTAAAATTACTACTAATAGGATGATAACGTAATTTAATTATGACTTAACAAAATTAATAAATGTATTATTACAACACTTGGTTGTTATCTGGTTTGGTAATGGTTACAACACTTTTCAGGTATTTATCTAAGCAATTAATATGTAACAAGCAGCGATACCCACAAGTTAGTATAAATAATAAAATATAATTACTTCTATAAATTAGGTAATTTCCATTAAAATAAAGAGTGGTGGTAACACCCAGAGATTTTGTTCGCGCTGGTCTGTGGAGGTAGTAACAACACTTTCGTAGAAGTATAGAGTGGCAAGATTTAATAACCAGTTTAATAAGTGCAAACTGTCTGACACTTCCTTTTCTAGAATTTATGATCTTTGCTCGATAGTGTTGCGTCTGACATTCCTTTTTTCTTGCAAGACATTAATTACTGTTAAAGTGTTTCGAGAACAATTTATGTGGTTGATGTGATCATTTCTTTTCTAAGCTGTGATGCTACATGTCTTATACGCATTTTAAACCTTTAAATTGGCGACAACATTTGTGATTTGAATTAAGATGAAGAAAATGCGAAGTCTAAGTTTTTTCTATTTAAGTCATGCATTTTAATGTCTGACTTTAAGTTAATGTAAATATTAGTTTTACGTTGGATTGTGTTTTTAATTGGTTTATTTTATCATTTTGAATTAGTATCACACACTGACAAGAGCTCGATATAAAACAAATAATAGGTCGGGGAAAAAGTCTTTTCGCATATAGTATGTATGAACTTGTAATAAGATCTCTTTGGCTATACCATTTGTATCTGGCTGGTTTTGGTATCATTAAAAAGTTTTAATTTTAAAGAAGACAATTCCAAATTCAAATTAGGAAAATGTGCGATTTTCATTTGTTTTTCTTATTGTTAAAATGAGTGAATCTAATGAAGAAATTCGATACATTTTAAAATTTTGCTACAAAAAAAAGGTAGGTAAGGTAAAAATGCAACACAAGCCGCGAAAAAAATTTGTGATGTTTACGGACCTAATGCAGTATTTGTGAGAGGAGCGCAAATTTGGTTTAAGCGTTTTCAATCCGGAAATTTTGATATCAAAGATGCACGTCGCTCTGGTCGCCCTGTTACGGACAAAATTAATGCATCCACCGTATAGTCCTGACCTTGCACCTTCAGATTTTCACCTGTTTCGGTCTCTGCAGAATTCCTTAGGCAGTGTCAGGTTAACATCACGAGAGGACTGCCAAAACCACTTGTCGCAGTTTTTTGATCAGAAGCCCCAAAATTTTTATAGCAATGGGATCACGTCCCTACCTACAAGATGGCAAAAAGTTATCCAAGAAAATGGCACCTACATACTTTAGTCAAATGTTAATAAACTTTATAAAAAAACCTTTTGAATTTTTATATAAAATGCGAAGAAACTTTTTCCCCAACCTAATATTTTAAGAGAACCATATTTCGTACGGTGAGCATGACTTTACTCCTACTGTGATCCCTTGATATCTCTTTTTTAGAATTAAAGTACAAAATGGATCAGCTGGCCATTTGTAAACTTTTATTTAAGTTTAAAAACGAAACGAAAGAAACCAAACACATCTTCTGTTTCACTCACACTCAGCTATACTTGATATGAATAAAAGAGATGTTAGTTAACTATTATTTGAACACGGCATATATATAATATATTACTAGTAATTGCTCTTAAGTATAGACATACAATATTGATGTTAAATAATTGGTTGTTGTGCCAACCCAAAAAGTTACATTTACAAAATAGTTCTTTATATTATTTGTCACAAAATTTTAGAGCTATGATTAAGATATATAAGATATAATATTGATTAAAATCACTTATAGTTAGCTATGTACTCGTATCTATCCATAATGAAAATTAATGATGCTGATAAATGCAGAAAATGTAAATAGAATTAGCATTGTGTATATTTCAACCGCTTTATTCTCCTATTTTAAGTATTTATGTAAGTATTTTAAGGATCAAAGTTATCAGGTGGGTTTGTTTTGTTCCAGAATGTTCGGTTCAGGGGGTGCGTGTGCGGCGTGCGGGCAGGCGATACCGGCTAGCGAATTTGTGATGAGAACGAACGCACCACAGCAACCACTTCATGTCTTCCACATAAAATGTTTCGCCTGCTCCAAATGTGGATCACACCTAATGCAAGGCGATAGGTAAGAGTGTATTCTTTATAAAGCTTGCATTTGGTAGTGAAACAGTATTGTGAAGTTTCACTCATATCCTGCATGTCAAATTTACATACATATACCCAGGGAATAATAGCTTATAACTAGTACGGTCACTTTTTACAGAAACTGCCAAATTTTTTACCTCCTCTCCTTCCTTCCTACTTTTTATATTCTTAGACCTTTTTTACTTTTATTATTTTCCCTTTTTTAGCCTTATATAGGAAAACCGGCAAATTACATTAGGGACAAATGGCTAAAACCACGCGCCTGTGGTATTTACTTTTTTAAGAGAAGACCTAAAAGCTGTTTTATCATACATCCTCAGAAGGGACGATATACGCGCAAATAACAGTAAAAAATGCCGAAGACCCTTTGTCTGAAACAGAGAACGCCAAAAGGCAAGCAATCCGTCTTTGAATCTTGAATGATAGTGATGCTTTCCAAATGACTAAGTACTTGTAATTTAACTTGGTACCATACAATAGACAAGGAAACTCCTCCACGTGACACTCATCCGAACTTACCTACCGTATCGAAAGTGAAACAATCACCGCTACACTTCAACCAATTAGGATAAGTAGGAGTTTCCACACTATTCGGCACGAATTTGACAAATACACACCAAAAACAGCTTTACATCTACTACATTACAGCGTCAATAATATTGCATCGAGTCAACGATATCACTAACGTCCTTACCTAGTAGATGTAAAGTTTTTCTTTTGGTTGTGCTTGCCGAATCCGTGCCGACTAGTATGGGGTCTCCCTATGTTATGTCTAATTAGGTATTATAGTCGCTTTAAACTGGCTTCAGTAAAGGATTCCATTGCAATGCATATGTCATTATCTCAAATATCACACGACTATAATGTGTACGTGTCCAGTATAATAATGGACTGAGGGTGTTGTTGGGGCTGCCATGGCGGTGCAGTGCGTCAGGGATGTTTACAGAAGCGCGAATCGATGGCTTTGCGGCCATCCTTAGAAAGAGATGCGCACTGGCCCGCGTTCGCGGCAGCACCAACAGCATGCTCACTCTTTTTGTAGATTGATGGGACTCGCCACTGCTACGTAAATGAGTGCAACAGCACACCCAGTTAAATGTATGAGTTTGTTTGTTTTCTGCCGCCTCGCGGCCCGGTGGTAGAGTCCATGCTTGAAATCATTTGGTATACATCTCCCTTTGACGCCGTGCAATAGAAACATTTATAATAATTATAGTGACGCGGGTGTAATGCCCTAGTATGTGTTTTATTAATTAATTGTTGTGCCGTGAACTAATTTTGGAATTTAAAATTTGATAACAATGGAATAATTTATAATGTGAAACTGTATGATATGGAAATAAATTTCTGAAATAAATGAATTATTATTATTATAATTCTTATACTGGGTATCATTCGTTCAGGTATTATATGCTCGCGGGCTCGTTAGTGTGCGAGCAGGACTGGCAAAAACTAATGAAAAGCGCAAACTCAGCGCCTGGTCCCGGTGCGCCAGTGCGGAAGGGCAAAGTGGGGCGCCCGCGCAGATCGCGCGAATGAGCGCCGCCGCCCACTGCGCAAGCGCACCAACACTCGCACAGGGACTACGAGGAGGTCTGTATACATTTGCAATTGTCAGTTACACTCAAAGGATATTATTTGATAGTCCCCTTTTTGAGAAAAGGATTCTCATCATTACAAGAAGGCGTTGAAGGAGAATTAGAGAACTGCAATTTATGTTCGGAAATCCAAGCCTTATTTATATGTAAAATTTACATATTCGAACCACAAGCTAAACTGGTTTTTTTTTGCAAATTGCTTCCTCAGATATAAATAAATGGAATCGAAAAATCAAACACTTATATGGAGGTTTTTCGAAACTTTTCGTGTTCTACTCATCTTACTAAATGGAATGTTAATAATTAACAAAATTAATTGCAAGAAATTATATATTAATATCACTTTACAATAAGATTATTTCTTTAATATAATTTCGTACTGTGGTTAATATAAGACGAGAAATAGGTGTGAAATCGACTTTTTAAATCAATAATTAAATTATAAGGCATCTTGTTTTGAACTTTACATAAAAGTCAAGAAAGCATGTCAAAAATAATGTTAAACTCGACGACTGTCGAGTACAAATGTAAACGTAGACCAAAAAAAATAGGTGGATTGTGTGAAGGGTGATATGATGATTAGTGTTGTGACAACGGACGAATGTCAGAATAGAGGAGTATGGAAGACTATATATATATATATATATATATATATATGTGTGTGTGTCTATGTCTATGTATATAATGAAAACGTATTGAACGGATTTTAAGAGGTTCGGTGTATATATACTTTAGATATCGGTGATAATTATTGTAAGACTTAATACAAAAATCGAGTAAACGAATCATAAAGTTCATTTATATAATAATTTACATAAACAAGTGTATACTTAAAACAGAAGTTTCAGGTATAATTTAATATGATCCACAATAACATGCCGACAAACTGCGTTGCTGTTTGACAATATATTATATTTTCTTTGTAAAATCTTGTAACATTTTTGAAAAAAAACCATGATATTCTAACCCTAAACAATTGGGAGAAGGTGAAAGAAAAGAGATAAAATTCAATGAAACAAACATCTGTGAAATATTAATATCATAACATAAGCAACATTATGATAATCCATATATAATAACTAACACAAAGAGATACTTAAGGTTAAGGAAAGCATGAAATAATTTAATTCAATATCCAAGATCGTATGGAGCAAAATGGTTTTAATAATAGTTTTAAGTTATTAATTCAGAAACGTTTAATTAAGCTTTTAAAGCCGTAGGCGGGGTTCATGTCTTTATAGGTGTTAATAATTTGAATCGTGACTCGTGACTGAACCGCTGATTGCTTTGAGTTTTTGTTTCATTAATTTATTTTATACCTCGTCGCCATTGTTCTTATATGCTATAGGTATATCCTGTTTAAATAAATATTTTTTATTAAAAAATTAATTTGCAGAGAAGCATACACATCGTATATCACTAAGCTAAGCAAGTTACAATTATATTATTAGAGTTGCCAGATGTCCGGTTTTAAAGCAATATTCATTATTTAGCGAACTCTATTCGTAAATCGCCGTAGATACCTTTTTTTTATTGCAGGAGATCAGCAGACAGGCAGACGGCCCACTTGATGGAAAGCGGTTACAATCGCCTGTGGACATTTGCAACACCAAAGTACAAATGCGCTGCTGCTCTTTTAAGGGAGACTGGAACCTCGCCACTAATGCCGGAACACAACTCAAGGGTGTTATGGCAACATACTTTAGACCAGGGATGGTAGCCATCCAGTCGGGCAAATGCCCTACCACCTGGCTGTGGGTTGTTAAGTCGCCTCTTACGACAGGCCGCCCGACCGCAGGAAATTGCATTCTTTCTCCGTTCCTGCACGGATAATACTGTAAAAAGTGAATTGTGCATTTTCTTTAATATAACTGCTAGTTGCACTGAATTCAAAGATATCATACAATAAAACTTGAAAAATTATAAGTAAAAAGCTCTTAATTTAGCACTCGATGCAATTTTAGTAACTAAAGAGTGTTTTCAGTCATGTTTTTCAGTAAATTTGGTTTTTTTCTAACACAACTGGCCACCCTATATTATAGATAATATACATCAGACCACCCTGAGGCCGAACCCATACACCCAAAGCATAGTAAATAACGGAAAATTCGTATCGAAATTCATTATGCTAGGATTCAAATTCGGGACCTTTGCATTTCATTAGGTCTTTTTTTTATCGGTGGGGAATGCTTTTAGGCTTCCCTCGAACCTCAGGGGGCTCAAAAACTGTTATGTGGGTCTCCTTGGGGCTGGTTCTGGGCTCATCTTCTTTGCGGAAGGTTCGAGGTGCTGTTCGTCAGACTATCCGTTAAACCTACCAGGGTCCCTCCACGTCTGGTGAGGCGCCGCGGGACCGAAACATAGGTATCTCCCCGCGATGTGCATATCAGTGAGCTAGGCTGGCAAAGATTTACTCCACTCAACAAAAGCCCGTCGAAATAAAATAATTTTGAAAAAATACAAGTGACATTTGGACGAGAGCTTAAAGAGAGATTTAGCTGTGCGTATCCCTACCAGAATATAGCGCAAATATAAGGTAAACTATATACTATGTTGGTATCCCACCCAATTATTGGCACTCAGTCGATTTTTTTGAGATATTAAAAATCTTAATATTTTTATTTTCTATCCATAAAGTAATATTACTATCATTGTATGCCTACAACATAGGTTCTTTTAAAAGATTTCTCAATGTTTTTAATAATATAATAGGGGGGAGTCAATCGATTGTACTGGAGTGCAAACAATGGTATAGTTCCCCTAATTTTGGTTTGGAACTTATCTTAAGAACTTAATATATGAGTACTTACAGCGGTCATTGTAAATGTCAAAAGCTATCGACCTGTACTGCTATGTAATTTTCTATCACCTTGTACGGATACAGCCATTTACAGCGATAAAAGTAACGTACCTCGTAAAGCTGGTGACATGTATATAAACGTGCAACAATATGCTTCCAGCCAATTTACCTTTTATCGTCGCTGTTTCTGATCCTGAGACGGTTAGGTGAAAAGACAGCAAATTCCACCATAACAAGCATAAAAATATTAGGTTGCCTGGGAGAGATCGCTCTTAGCGATTAGACCGTCTTATGTTTTACGAATAAAATCGTTGTATGGTAATATGTATTTTTGGAATTGTTTAATTTAATGAATGATAGGTGTATGAAAATTATCTTAGCTATATCTAAAGTACTAATTAATGAAATTAAGGTGTCTGCTTATTTTCAAAATGAATCCCAACATTTAAATGAAAATTACAATTTATACAACGCTTAAACAAAATTTTATTTTTAAAGTTTTTGTTTTTCGGTCTGTCTGTAATAAAATAATTATAATAATAAATTTGTCTCTAATAGACTCTGAAACGGGTAAATGAAAGTGAAAATTTTACGAGTTAAATAGCAATTTTCAATTAAATTTTCTTTAATTTGCATGTATGTTTACTTTCGATATCTTATAAGAGTCAGAAGTCAGAAGATATAAAGTCCAGTAGGAAATGGTATGAACCCATTAACATGCCACTCCTAGATTTGAGCCTTCTCATGGGCAGCGGAATTGACTGAATATATTCTGGACACTTATCTAAGGCGATTTGATAATTTTCAAATAAACAATTGATTTCTATGTTTTACTTTACTGTCGATGCGCATAGTAACTGTAACAATATGTAGCTTATATTTAAAAAATCTGACAGAAACGATGCATGTTCGCTTGCCACGATTCGAACTCACTTCATTATATCATAAGTCATCACATTCTTTATTTTATACACTTCACTATTTCATTCGAACAGATTTACGTCGTGACTTTATTTAAACCTTGTGCACTACGTCCAAAGACTGCATGCAAGTCCTTTCATGGTGGTTAAAAATTCACGAATCATAAGCGAAACTTGGGATGAAGCACGCCCGTTCGCAGAACCATTTGCACTCAGGACGCAAGCCACTCACAGAAGGATTACGTACTGCTATACTAATAGCTGATAATTTCATATCTATCATATGAACATACTGGCTTACACTAAAGATAGTATTTGGAAATAAAACGAACTATCGCTGTGGAAGCTTAAATAATAGTGTCAATATATTATTTAATTTTAAATTTGACATTATATCCTTTTTCTACATATGTACAACATATAAACATAGCCAGTATTTTGATATCAAACTACAACATATATGTAAGTATAAGTAAATTTTAAGTGACTTGAGGCTGGTTTACGCGTAATAAGTAGACATTTATAATTAAATGTTAAGTACAACTTCTTATAACTTGTTACTAAAAATCGCCTTTTGCATGCGCTTGAAACCTAGTTAAACTTCACTTATATATATTTAGTACGTTTAAACTTGAATGAAAAATGGTTTTAGAAGCAAGTTGCACTTAAAAATTTGCTAATCTACTTCGCACTTAATTCGTGTAAACCAGCCTTTCTATATCAGGTATTAATTCGAATACTGTTATACCATGATTCGGTAGCTATTTGAACAACCGAGAAGCTTTCGTCAGTCGCCAATGTACTTCTTACTGCCTCTGAGCCTCTTTACTAATTACAATAGTATCTGTCTGTAATAGTAATAGGAGTTCAACATTTTCAATGCATTAGTAAAGTGCTACATTAGAAACTGTTTTTATTGTCATTTGTATCATTTTTAAGATTCCGTACTGTTTTTGCGAAAAAAACCTTATAAAATCACTTTGTATATCCGTAGTCGTGCTTTTAGTTTGGTGTCAAAAGTTACTTTTTTATTACATTACTATTAGTACTAACAAATACTGTAAAAAAATAACAAAAAAATACTAACAAGCACTGATATATGATTGCTGAATACATAACTAATGGATTTTAAATAAAAAAGCCTTCAAATATTAAAAAGATTTAAAATTTTATTTTGTAACATCTTTATCAACGGTTCAAAATTGATAAATGCCAGGGACGCAGACGTCCATAAAATAAATAGGTATAAAAATCCTCTAGATATTCCTATGCTAAGTACATTTTAATTTCATTCTAAAAAGTAAAGCATTAAAAGAGAAACAAAATTTAACATTAATCAAAAAACTATACAGTATTTACAATACAATACAGTACAATTATACAGTATCAATTATTTTAAAACTAAAAAGTGCAGCTCAAAGAATCCACTAAATTACGTAATGTACAAAACCCCAAATAGAATTGGTGAAGAAAGGAAATTAAGCTGTGCATTGAACACACTACAAAGACTGGTGTAGTGTATAATGAAAGATTCGCTCATTTGGAACAGAGCAAGTTCAGTCTGCATCTCAATAAACTTCAAACACTAACTTAATTTGAAAACATGATGTCCTCTTAGCCACAAACAGTGTTAATTATATTTATTAGCGTTTTAAAGCAAATTCCTAATGGCAGTACTTGTCGAACAACAAAGTTCATAGAGTTAATTATCTCGTAGAGACGACCGAGGCGCGTCCGAACGCCGCGGGCGCCTGCCCGTCTCACACTCGCGTCCACTCGCTTACGGCGCTCTAACAAAATGCACCGCTAACCAATTCCAAAGTTTAAACACTATCAAACTTATTTCGGCAACTCATAAAACTATTGTCCAGGCTCGTTAGCGACCAAACAATTTCGTATTCATAGGAGAACGCAAAATATTAACAGTTTGCATGTTAATAGAATATAATAGTTTTGTTTTACCACCTTGTGTTTTACCAAGTAACTATTGTTTTGTTCTGCATTTTTGTAATTTTTGTTTTGGTAATCAATAAAGTGGTGTCTATGTCTAATAGTTTTAGTTCAGAAAGACTAATATGACTTGTAATTTATAATAGCAGCTAGGGCCTCCAGTCTCTTATTAGACTAGTGTCAGAATGGTCGATATTGTCCATAATGTTTACTGTTGTATATAAAAGCAACCATTATGTTACTATTATAACGCCAGTGTACAACCACTCTGACACTATTGCATTAGCAGAATTATAGACTAGGTTAATTTGATTCAATTTGTTAATTAATGCACTTTTAAGTGCATTCGCTGAAGACGGTAGGAAGTGGTCTATTGACGTTATCTATATGTGAAATCTGACAATCCCCCTTCAACAAGCATAGAGAGTATACCCCTTAATAGTAAATAACTTTCTAAAATTGAAATAATATTAGTATGATAATAGATGACATCGGCTTATTTGTAATTAGTGCTTCAGAGCCTAAGACCGCTGAACATTTAGGGTAGCCGTCATTCATATTTATAACTAAAGGTGAAATTTCAATATAGGTACATACTTCAAGCAATATCGTTCAATATAGTTCTTGAAGTCATAATAAAGTTCGTTATTAACTTTTTTATTTACATCAATAGAGATGTTTGCTTTCAAAGTCGGGAATAGTCGCCATTTAACTATCCTAACAGTCCTCATTAAATTTGAAACTTGAAGAGAAAGATACTGAAACATTTATAGTATAGTCTGTAGCAGACCTAAAATGCTTTCTGTGAAAAAATTGCTCGTACAAAATCCGTGGAAACGTTTTTAAGATATGGATGGAATATTTTCAGTAATTTTTTTTTTTTGCACATGACAAAAATCAAATGATTTAGGAAGCGCGTTGGCTCCCATACTGTTACAAATGTCCATAGTTAGTGGTAACCACTTGTCATCAGATGGATCATCTGATTAGTTTGCTTAACTGCAAACGTCAAAAAGTTTGTCACATGAAACTTTTCATTGTGCATAGATGGACACGTCGGTCGTCTTTTATATAAATAAGAATTCTCAGATTCTTTGTGCTTACATATCAATTACCGAAAGCACGGTCTATTACAAATGACTACCCCTAAAGGGGTAGTATTAAAATAAAACTACACGGTTAGCAGCATAAAGGCGTAGTTGATATTTAAACGGAGTTGGTCAAAGGCGCGAACTTAATTGGAAAACACCTGAAAATGACAGCGCCTTTATGGTGGGGCATGTTTGGCGTAAAAATCAAAATCCCCGGTGCGCACCACCTCAAAGACTTGACCGTTCACCCGGCGGCTTTGTAACACGATTACGCCAACTTGTCGAAACTTAATTAAATAACGTTTTTCCAAATTACCTGCCGGGCTCAACATCAAAGTGGTTCGCATGCGCTAAGGGAATCTTTCTACAAAGGGCTGGCTGCGGGCGAGGTCTGTCTGCCTCTCTGTTCTCGATACACCAATGTAGTGCGCTGGACAGGTGAGAGCCTCAATTCTTTGTTGAATGCTCTGTTAACTACCGCCACTTTGTAGTTACGTCATCTGATAAACATAAAATGCGTTTAATATAAATGCCTGGACATTTTGGCACTATCAATAGAGATTACCTATGAGGTATTTGAAAAGTCTACAATAAATTCTAAAGTAATGTAGGAAAAATAGAGCGTGCGATTAAATAACTTGCTCTCGTATTACTTTTTTTTTTTTATTATTTAAAAGTATCCAACAGTATTTCCATAAATTTAAGGCCTGACAATACATAACAATAAATCTAAACCAAAAATGGATACTTATAATCTAGAAAAAGAACAGAAACAAATAGTAATTTACACTACACCAAAATTAATTATTCAATCTATCTAATACTGTGACACTTCTAATGGGAAAATTTTCATAATATTTATAATTTTCATTACCTACACTACCAATGGTCTCAAAACGGTGGATGCAGAAAACCGAGCGAAGTGGATTAGAAAAAAATAGGAAAACGAACCCTGGGACGTCGAAGTGAAAGCTCCGAACGCAACTGGGATTTAACGCTCGGATGATGATGATGAATAATTTTCATTGCCTACTGTTTAAATAATAATGAATACGTTATTTTACTTTTTAGAAGTACTACGTCACAGATCAGTACAACTGTACAATTAAGAAGGCTGTGATATTTTGTATAATGCGCGATTTTAAAATTTTTGACCGTGATTTGTAATTTCTTTTTTGTTACTTGCCTTTCCGATTATACGTTACTACGCCATAATTAAAAAAAACAGAAGTAACGAACCTATGGTGTATAATCTTCAATAAAATATATTCTATTGTAAAACGATGCCTTTATAACAACAATTAAGTTAAAACTGTGATAAATTGGCACAAGCAATTTTCCATACATTTCAATTTCCAGTTTTGTTGTTTTTACCGTTTTTTAATAAAATTGACTTAATTTTTGTACTTTTCATTGATAAAATTTGATAAGTTGTAAAGTATTAATCCGTGTAGGAAAGGAAAAAGAATAGTTCCTGCGGCCGGGCGGCCTGTCATACGAGGTGACAAAACAACCTACAGCCAGATGGTTGGGTATTTGCCCGTCTACCATCCCTGGTCTAGAGTATGCCGCCATAACAACTTTGAGTTGTATTCCGGCGTCAGTGGCCAGGTTCCAGTTTGCCCTTCGAGGTCGGCAGAACATTGGCAACAGCTCTGGTGTTGCTAATATTCATAGTTAGGCCACTTTCCATCACAGCTGGGCCGTCAGCCTGTCGGCAATAAAAAATAAATAAAAAATGATGCCAAAACCAACCAAATATCGACCTATATGATCAATGGGCTATTATTTATTCTTTGGCAAAAATGTGGGACACCGCAACATTATTTTTGTAAAAAAAAAAGAAAAACACTCTAATTATGAAGTCTTAGGGCCGCTTGCATAAGATTGCTTAAATTTATTTAAGAAACACAAAACATATTTAACACCCTTAAACACAATTAGCGTCTTGCACAACGCAAAATTTTCCGCTAAATATGTTTAAAGAACTGTCAATACGTTTTGTGTACACAAAACGTATTTAGGCAGTTTAATATGATTAACTAATTTTATTTAAAGGCAATCGTTATGCAAGCAGCCCTTAGTGTTAGTTGATTTAATTATAAAGTAGCCTATTCTAATATTAACCAGTGGGTGAAATATTTCTTTTTGAAATAATTATTATAATAAATCACAACAATAGATTTATTTATTTGCTTTTTAATTAATAAAGAGACATAAAATACACGTAAAATGGTTAAAAAAAGCGACAAACAAACCAACCAACAAACGAACAGATCGACGAGCGAACATGACAAGTTTAAAAAGATTCTTTTAGGCCGAAAATGTTCCGGAACCCTAAAAACTGTTCGCGGCATTAAGATGACATTTCAAATACCAAAGAAAAAGGCTTTGAAAACACCACGGTTGTTATTTCAATAATCACAGCCAATTCGCGAGCAGTGAATATTTTCCCCCGTTTACAAGCAACTAACGAGGTTGTTTGCATTAAATCTGCTCTTTTTTCATGGAGCCAGCTTAATCGAAACGAAAGGTGCCCTTCGTGGGAGCTGGCCGGGCGTCGAACCCGCCACCGTTGCATGCCGAGACCAATCAGCTGCTCTCACCTATAATCACTCCCACACTAATTACTCTGCTTCAGCTTAAACAAAAATAAACAATTTGGTCCATACTTAGCCACGATTAACGCTCCGTTGAATACTTATTTTACCTTAATTAATTCTCATCAATTTGCAAATTGATTGCATCTCATTCAAAAGACGTGAATTCATGAGAGATGAGAAGCATGCGCCTCTTAGGTAGTTTCTCTGAACTGATCATGATATTAAAATTACCACGTAAGGACGGCGAAGGAAAACGTCGTGATAAAACTTGTATATTGAGGTAACTGATGTGTGAAACCCGCCAATCTGCCGTAAACAAGCGTGGCGGAAATACCGTTTTTTCCCGGACTTATTATATCCGGGCAGCTATCATGACATAAACATCCGATGGAAGGTGCCCATATTTTCTGAGGTAAAAAGAATCCTATTTGTATCTCCATTACTAAAATCAAATATATTTAAAAAGTGATGGTAATTTATGTCCGCTCCCAAAGCAGTGTAAAACGTACATGTATTTTTTTTAAATAAATATTACTATAGACACGTGGTTCTCAAAGTGACTGAACCGTGACTGCTATCCTAAACTAATAACTTGCAAATTAGGGCCTCCCTTCTTGGCAGTCAACCAGAAAAGAGACATAACTACATACATAAATGAAATACTGTTAGAATAAATAATCCAATTACAATAGGGAGGTATAATACCATTGAGGTATTTGGCACATTTTACAGCAAATTCTAAAGTAATGTAGATAAAACAGAGCGTACATTTATATAACTTCATAAAAGTAATACGAGATAATTTTATAATATAAATAAATTACATTACCTACTGTTTAAACGATAATGAATACGTTATTTGACAGTTGTACAAAATTAAGAAGGTGATATTTTGTATAATGAGCAATTCTCAAATTTCTTGACCTTAATAATTTGAAAATTCTTTATTTGTTACTTGCTTTTCTGATTATACGATACTACACCATAATTTAAAAAAAAACAGAAGTAACGAACTCATTGTGTAAAATCTTCAGTCAATGCATATATATATAGAACTACTATTATGTTGTACTATTAAGTTGAGACTTTAAAGGCATCGTTTTACAATAGAATATATTATACAAATATATATATATATATATATATATATATATATATATATATATATATATTATACATACATACATACATAGCTTCACGCCAGTTCCCTTGCGCTGATACTCGGTACATATGTAATTTGAATACCGAGGGTGGCCAAGAGATACTTTTCATCCCGGATACTGGGATAGATTTTGGGATAGATTTATGTAAAGTTTATCCCGGAAACTAGGATAGGTTTTTTATTTGTGGTTGGCCATTTTCGTCATTTTGTTTATTTTGGTCAATTTGGTCGTTTAGGTAGTTTTGTTTAGTTTAGTTGTTTTGGTAGTTGTGGTAGTTTTGGTTGGTAGTTTTGCTATTTTCGGTAGTTTATGCTGGTAGTTTTGGTAGTTTCGGTTGTTTTGGTAGTCGTGATAGTTTTGGTAGTTTTGGTAGCTGTAGTAGTTTTGATAGTTGTGGTAGTTTTGTTTAGTAGATTTGGTAGTTTCGGTAGATTTGGTAGTTGTGGTAGTTTTGATTGGTAGATTTAGTTATTGTAGTAGTTTAGGTGGTTGTGGTAGTTTTGGTTTGTAGATTTGATAGTTATGGTAGTTTTGGTTATTTTGGTAGTTGTGGTAGTTTTGATAGTTGTGGTAGTTTTGGTTTGTAGATTTGGTAGTTTTGGTTGGTCGATTTGGTATATTCGGTTGTTTTGGTAGTTTTGAAAGTTGTGGTAGTTTTGGTAGTTTTGATAGTTGTAGTAGTTTTGGTAGTTTTGATAGTTGTGGTAGTTTTGATAGTTGTGGTAGTTTTGATAGTTGTGGTTGTTTTAGTAGTTGTGGTAGTTTTGGTAGTTTTGATAGTTGTTGTAGTTTTGGTAGTTTTGATAGTTGTGGTAGTTTTGGTAGTTGTGGTAGTTTTGGTAGTTTTGATAGTTGTGGTAGTTTTGGTAGTTTTTGTAGTTGTGGTAGTTTTGATAGTTGTGGTAGTTTTGGTAGTTGTGGTAGTTTTGATAGTTTTGATAGTTGTGGTAGTTTTGATAGTTGTGGTAGTTTTGATAGTTGTGGTAGTTTTGATAGTTGTGGTAGTTTTTATAGTTGTGGTAGTTTTGATAGTTGTGGTAGTTTTGGTAGTTGTTGTACATTTAGTAGTTTTGATAGTTGTGGTAGTTTTGGTAGTTTTGATAGTTGTGGTAGTTTTGGTAGTTTTTATAGTTGTGGTAGTTTTGGTAGTTTTGATAGTTGTGGTAGTGTTGGTAGTCGTGGTAGTTTTGGTAGTTTTTATAGTTGTGGTAGTTTTGGTAGTTGTGGTAGTTTTGGTAGTTTTGATAGTTGTGGTAGTTTTGGTAGTTTTGATAGTTGTGGTAGTTTTGTTTAGTAGATTTGGTAGTTTCGGTAGATTTGGTAGTTGTGGTAGTTTTGATTGGTAGATTTAGTTATTGTAGTAGTTTAGGTGGTTGTGGTAGTTTTGGTTTGTAGATTTGATAGTTATGGTAGTTTTGGTTATTTTGGTAGTTGTGGTAGTTTTGATAGTTGTAGTAGTTTTGGTAGTTTTGATAGTTGTGGTAGTTTTGATAGTTGTGGTAGTTTTGATAGTTGTGGTTGTTTTAGTAGTTGTGGTAGTTTTGGTAGTTTTGATAGTTGTTGTAGTTTTGGTAGTTTTGATAGTTGTGGTAGTTTTGGTAGTTGTGGTAGTTTTGGTAGTTTTGATAGTTGTGGTAGTTTTGATAGTTGTGGTAGTTTTGATAGTTGTGGTAGTTTTGATAGTTGTGGTAGTTTTTATAGTTGTGGTAGTTTTGATAGTTGTGGTAGTTTTGGTAGTTGTTGTACATTTAGTAGTTTTGATAGTTGTGGTAGTTTTGGTAGTTTTGGTAGTTTTGGTAGTTTTGATAGTTGTGGTAGTTTTGGTAGTTTTTATAGTTGTGGTAGTTTTGGTAGTTTTGATAGTTGTGGTAGTGTTGGTAGTTGTGGTAGTTTTGGTAGTTTTTATAGTTGTGGTAGTTTTGGTAGTTGTGGTAGTTTTGGTAGTTTTGATAGTTGTGGTAGTTTTGGTAGTTTTGATAGTTGTGGTAGTTTTGGTAGTTTTGGTAGTTGTGGTAGTTTTGATAGTTGTGGTAGTTTTGGTAGTTGTTGTACATTTAGTAGTTTTGATAGTTGTGGTAGTTTTGGTAGTTTTGGTAGTTTTGATAGTTGTGGTAGTTTTGGTAGTTTTTATAGTTGTGGTAGTTTTGGTAGTTTTGGTAGTTTTTATAGTTGTGGTAGTTTTGGTAGTTGTGGTAGTTTTGGTAGTTTTGATAGTTGTGGTAGTTTTGGTAGTTTTGATAGTTGTGGTAGTTTTGGTAGTTTTGGTAGTTTTGATAGTTGTGGTAGTTGTGGTAGTTTTTATAGTTGTGGTAGTTTTAGTAGTTTTGATAGTTGTGGTAGTTTTGGTAGTTGTGGTAGTTTTGGTAGTTGTGGTAGTTTTGGTAGTTTTGATAGTTGTGGTAGTTTTGATAGTTGTGGTAGTTTTGGTAGTTGTGGTAGTTTTGGTAGTTTTGATAGTTGTGGTAGTTTTGGTAGATTTGATAGTTGTGGTAGTTTTGGTAGTTGCGGTAGTTTTGATAGTTGTGGTAGTTTTGGTAGTTTTGATAGTTGTGGTAGTTTTGGTAGTTTTGGTAGTTGTAGTAGTTTTGGTAGTTTTGATAGTTGTGGTAGTTTTGGTAGTTTTGATAGTTGTGGCAATTTAGGTAGTTGTGGTAGTTTTAGTTGGTGGATTTGGTAGTTTTGGTTGGTAATTTGGTAGTTTCGGTAGTTTTGGTCGTTTGTGTAGTTTACACAATATTTAGCTATATAAATAAAACTAGAACGGGTTGAAATAAGGTATTAAAGTGTGTATGGGGGATCAATCATTTATCAAGTTTATAGATATAAAAATTCATAATCTTTAAAAAAATGTGACTTTCACTCGATCTGTCTGTCTGAATACCGAAAATGGACATAGATACTATTCATCCCGGTAGATGGGATAGTTTGCGATATAAAATAAAGTAAATCTTCCGAGGGCAAATAGCACCAACATAAAAATACAATACAATAATATATCATGTATTAACGCCTGCTCTTAAAACAAGAGGTACGCACTAGAGTTTGACGCGCGGCGGAGCCGCGGGGTAAACTATGGTATATATATATTTGTATAATATATTCTATTGTAAAACGATGCCTTTAGTCTCAACTTAATAGTACAACATAATAGTAGTTCTTTGAAAATAATGACAAGAATTGAGTTAATAGTACTGTGCTAAAATTGGACAAGCAATTTTCCACACATTCCAAATTCCAGGGTATTTGGTCTAGTGTTCTAGTTTAATATTTGCTTTTAATTTAAATAAGTACAAACAGAATATTGAAATGACAATGTTGTAATTTTGATTCCTTTTTTTATCGTTACATCTTTCAGGGCTTGTCGTCCAATATTTGCTTGTGATCTACCAGTGGGTCACTCATAGTTTGGGAAGCGCTGCTCTAAACAAAAAAATTCTAACGACATACAATACGTCTTCTAGCACAGTTTAATCCATAAATACATTCATCCATATATTGTAGCCATCAGACTGAGCAAAATTACATTCAGAAACAGACTGACATGAATGATAATCTTATAAAAAAATGTTTCAACAGAACTCTAGAAATACATTTTCATATAATAGTACATAAGTACTTCTTATTGTTACTTTGATATTATGTTCAATAACCATTGACGTTTGACTTTAAAACTTTTCTTTCTTTTCTTTGGGATCTCGTATATTTATTTATTTATGATATGGGTATTTTATATTCGCTATCTTACGAGTAATTACAACAATTAAAAGTAATGATATATATACAAGTGTTACGCGATTAGAATCTATACTCATGATTTTCTAAATACTAGCGAACATTGCCGACCGGCTGTAATTGATCGTTTAATGTATTGCCAATTAAAAGCGTCGCGTCGTAATTAAAGTATCAAGGTGATTCGATTTCGTCGCGATCGCATGTCTTTTATGGTGACATTTAAATTATTGTTGCCGGTTTAAATTTAATTAGTTTATTTTACTATTATAAAACATTTTGTTTGATTATTTCATTAGGATTTATAACCGTGGCTATACTTATATTTTATGTTAGTATATTTTTAGATGTCAATAATTATTAATTGACATGATTGGGCCCGAGTGGGGCGAGCTTAGCAGTAGGACGTACAGCTGATGCTGTAGCGCATAGCGGCAATATTATTATGTATATAACAAATGGCAAAGATAAGTAAAACGGTTGCAGAAGTAATATCTACTTCTGTGCGTTGTGATTAGGTTGAAATCGAACGTGATAGTTTTGAAAATGTTCAATTAATTTCAAGTTTGCAAAACGTGTTAAGCTTATAGTATTATATTTTTGGTGATAAGTAACATGGTGAGTGTGTTCTTTGAAATTTGCACGACTAGAAACTGAAAAGTGACCGAAGAGTCGAAATAAAAATTTAAAACGTAGTTTAAAAACATTATTGCCCATCTTTAACGAATATATACGAATTACTTCTCTATTTAATTCTTATTCTAAGACTACCACTATTCTATATAAAATATACCATTCTACATACACCAATTATAACGCTAAAGAAAAACTGACATATTTACATAAATAATTAAAGATAAATCCAAGCGATTGGTTGGCTTTAACTCAGCTGTAATTACTTGACTCCATATATAACCTATAATTGGTTGACTCACTTGAGGACCTTTGTTACGCATAAACATTCGATTATAAATTATAATCGTTTCTGTGATTAATGAACACACTAATACATCCTAGTAATACGTATATGGTATTGTAACAAACAACTTTCGCTTAACAAGAATCATTAATAAAAACATTGCAATAATTACGCACAAGGCAATCCGCTTCGAACAAAGTGTGTCAAGAAATTAGTATTTAATTTATTCATTGGGCTAGGGTTCGTGTCTAGTTTAGTTATTATGGAGGTTGTTAAGGCGGCTGGAAATTTAGAATTAATCATGAAGCGATAAGGCCGGTTCGCGGTTCGCGTTGCTCCAATACTTACTGTCATTTTGTCTATACGTACTTATATAATACCCTAATAGTATATCGACGGCTATATCGGATTTTTTTGACCAACTGCTTTTTTTCTGATTTTCCACATACAAATTCTACCTCACGCTATATATAGCAAAGTCTTGTACATTCATATACAATTCATCAACAGTTGAGACGTTAACTTTTAGTCAGCCAAAAGTCTACAGTCTACAGCTCTTCTGTTGGACCAAGATTTCCAAATTTTGCCGTTGGTAATGTTTCACGTGAGATATGATGAAGAATTGAACTTAAAAGTGATTTTATTACGCTTCGGAGGATTATATAAGGAGGATAATTTAAACCAACAAAACTATATTTTTCTTTGTCCATATTGGTATTTGTATGAAAGAAAAAATATTTTTATACATGGCTACTGCAAAATGTTAGTAAATTGAGTGAGGTTGATATTTAACCGGCAATACGCTGTTTTCATATTAGCATTTTGAAGATTACGCCGTTTTAACAAAAACGGAACCCTTGTGAAATTGTCACGACAACGGCAGACTGATGGACACTAGATAAAAATAATATGTCGGCCATTGTGTGAAAGGTATTGCAAATAAACAATAACACCTCACGATCACTTCATTCAAACATCTTATAAATAAGGTCTTATGTATCTTTTATTTTATAAAAATAATTTGCTTCATAAACATACATGTTATTTGCACAAACAATGTAAACCGAACCAATTAAAAATAATTATATTTTAATTAACGCAACAAATAAAAGTTGCACCTTTTTAAACGCGTGAAATAGATAATAAGAAACGTGTATAATTCAACAGAAACAGTGTTTTTAAGGTATAATAAAATGCGAGAAGGCATAAAGAAAACTTTAATTAACGCGAGTCGTTCACATGTGGAGACAATTTACGTCTCTGGCTCTAATTTAAAATTAATACCGTCGGGCTGGTGGAAAATTTGAAAAGTTTGAACGACGTCAGTGCGGGCCTCCGCTCCGCGCGCCGATTGCATTTTTATACGAGTAAGACAACCTCTTAGCTTATTAGGGAAGCCAGTTATTAGAGGTCCCTGGGATTTGGCGGATGTTTCGCTTGGCGCGTGGCCTCTAAACCTCTCCCCCGCCCCCCTCACTTAATTACTAAACTGGATACATTTTATCTATTTAATACAAGTTGCCATTATATGTAGTTTCATTGTTACGAGGCTATTCAAATGCGGTAAATAGAAACAAAGCCTTCTGCCATTTAATTTGGGATAGAACGCAATTTAGGGCAGCGGCGGTGATGCACTTATGCACCGGCACATTTCCCACAGCCCGGTGCACTGGATCCGTTTCCGCACGCGACAAAGGACATCCGCCCACAATGGCTCCATTAAAATAATGCAAGTAAATGAGGATTTGTAGAGACGAGTCCGCCGAATCCGGGCGAACCGTCCACCAAGCCGAGACGAAGCGGGCGCGCACAATACGCCCGCTCCGCTCACGGCGACTCCTCCGCTGCGACGACGTTTAAACGCTATACACGAGCATGTTTCATTAGCTAAGTGGGAGGCTTTTGGTGGGCGAATCTGTGTAATGCAGCCAGCTAGACGCAGAGTCGCTTTTACTTAAACGTCGTAATTAAAACGGCCCTCCCCACTAAAGGCGCAGTTTTAAACTCAGCTCAACTAGTTTCCAATGGCCAATTTAATTTTAGTGTTACTCTGTATTTGAGTATTAAGGTATATATTAGATAATTCTATGGATACGTTTACAAAGATGTTAATTTCTATTTACAATCATGGCTCGATTGGCGCTGTGTAGTGAGTGATATTGAGTCAACATTTCTATGAGTTCGATATCCACTGTTGTTTTGAAGTTAGAATTAAACCATTAACAACAATCTTTTTTTTTTAAATCATAGCATGTAGCTCTATTAAATTTTAGTTTAAAGATAGTAATCAGCTAATTACAATGCATAACAACAATACTTTAATAAACATAGTGTCGTTCTGTTGAGAAGTATGCAATGTTTACGTAGGTTGTTTTGTTGCATATTAATAACGCGAACGGGTAAAATTGATCGGTATTAACGATCTTAATCGAATCGCGGCCGTCATCGATTCATTGCGTGTCGATGCCCCGATCTCCAGTTAATTTAATTGAAACTGAGTTGAGTAATTAATTAGTGGCGAATGAGAGCTCTCAGCCGGATGAAGCGTGCCCCCCCTGTCATTGCTGTTTACACCACTCATACATATTGAGCGTACGGCGCGTACGTGGCGCGGTAACACGTCTTGGCGTAGATTATACTTATTTATTTACGAATTTACTAATACACTTAATTTTGGAAACCAATTCACTTACAATTTATTTCATTTTACAAGTATAATTTAAAAAAATACACTTATACCTTTGTCAAAATTACACTGAATCACTTTGTTGTTGTTACGTATCTACTCATAGGTACAGAAATTCAGTCCATGAATTTTAAAAAACCAACAGAAAATCAACATATTATATTTGTACTGTATCGACAATGTAAATTAATTGTTAAAAGACTCGCAGGCCCAGCAGACTTTGTCGTGACCTAAAATAAATAATATTTAGAACCCGAATACACGACTAGCTACCGGGTCCAATTGTAAGTCTAAACCATCCCGGGACGTACTTGAACACGCACAAAAATTTCATCAAAATCGGTTCAACCCTTTCGGAGAGTTAAGTGATATACACAAAAACAAGAATTTTATGCATAAACATATGTACTTATTGTATCTATTTGACAGTGGACCTCAATAGTACTTACGTCAATACTATATAATATAATATATATATATATATATATATATATATATATATATATAATTTTATGATCAAGTGTAAAATGAACTCAACAATATAAAATAAAAATGAACTAAAAATAAATACAATTGTTCTATAATTATTACCAGTCTCAACAATAATACCGCTTTGCTTTTCTCGTTAAGTCACTTAATTGTTTGTAGGTATAATTTTCTCAACTTAACATCAAACGTTCTTTATTACGACAATGCAAATAGAAAGGTAAAAATATCACATTTGCAATGCTCTTAAAAACGCAACAGAAAGAGATACTCCAATCTAAATAAATGGCATTGGGGACATAAAAGCGACACAAGGGCGACAGATAAGTGCCTACTCTATGCCTGATTGATTCAGCCGAGAGCACAGAGACGTAGGTTAATAGTATTTAATCCCGCTAAAACGTTAGGCGATCCGTCATAATGAATATTTATCCTCAACAGAAGTCGGGGCATACTTTTACGACGCGAATACATATTTTAGTAGCCGACGTAATTTCACTGATTACTTTCTTTAATTTTTCTGAAAACGTTATGCAGCCCTGTGTATATATATATACGTAAGTGTATTAAGGCCTCCTTCCAGATGAGCAAACGTTATATTAACGATTTTATTTTTATGTAATATAACATTTCAGATCATAAACCTTTATGATATTATCAATCATTAACTATGTTATAAAGCTTAATTTGTTATAATAAAAATAATACTAGTGATACTAAAATAACAAACAAAATCATGTAAATCTACGAACTAAAATATAAATATTTACACATGAATTTATTATTAACACCCCAATACTCGACATCAGTCTTTAAAATTTAGCAACTGAACTAGCTTGTAAGGAATAAGTAAAACAAAACTTTTCTGACCTCAATACTATATCTAGAAAAAAAAAATCATGTTCTTATATATGTATATTAAATAAATATTATTCGTATGGGGGTCATTGACCTTTTATGTAATTTTGCATGGAAAGCAAAAATTGTTCCCAAACGTTCCGATATAAGTCATATTATTATGTAAGTGGGATGTCGTTTTTATATTTAATGCGCCCCCATCCATTAGTCATATGAAACATGTGCCAATACAAATGATATGGAGGTTTATGAATGACAGACGGTTACGGGGCGGGGGGTGAAGCCTGCGGGACCGGGTAAGAGTTGCCAGTTTGCATAATAATTGACAATCCGGATAACTTTTGGTTACATTACTTTTTTTTTGGTTACATTATTATTATTATTTTTATTTTATTTTCTATTGCAGGCTTTCAGCAGACAGGCAGACGACCCACTTGATGGAAAGCGGTTACCATCGCCTATGGACATTTGCAATACCAAAGGTGCTACAGATACGCTGCTGATCTCTTAAGGGTCACTAGAACCTGGTCACTAATGCCGGAACACAACTCAAGGTTGTTATGGCGACATGCTTTAGACCAGGGGTGGTAGCTATCCAGTCGTGCAAATGCCCTACCACCTGGCAAACGTTATCACTTTATTATATAAGACTATATATTTATTTATGTAAGTACTCACGGCAATTTAATAATATTTTTTACTGGTCTCAAGTGAAGTTATGTTCTGTGATCTGTGAACTAGGATGTAGACACTGAAAATCAGTGCTGTGTCTGAATGACTTTCGGTACAGCAAGATACTAAGTGCCAAACCTCATTTGCCAAATTGCGGCATATTATATAAGTCCAATATATATTTGATGAGACATCAATTTTATGTGTTGTCTGTGTCGACTTTTGTAAATAAACTTTCTCTTTCTGTGAATGTAACATTTAAATTTTTTTAATATAACTTCGATATCTACACTAAAGTATTTAATTTTTTTAATCGACATAGTACTGATAAAATATTTTTAAGATGAACTAGAGTAGATAAATATACCCGTTCTTATTACCAACAGCAATATCTACTAGGCAACGTAAGATTAGTTTAGAAGTACTTGTGAAATAGTATAGTAATGATTTGCTATATATATATATATATATATATATATATATATATATATATATATATATATATATATATATATATATATATATATATATATATATATATATATATATATATATATATATATATATATATTATTTGTAGATATATAAAGGACAATAAAATATTTATGTATATAAATTAGTAATAATTATAATAATATATTTTAGTATAGTAAATAGCAAGTGACAATGCTACATAATGTTACTATTATAAGTTTATATTAAAAAACTACTATCTAACGAATTCCATTAATGTTTCTGGTACTAGTTAATGAAGTCCTAAATTGAAGGCAATACTTATTATATGGCAACACCGGAGGCCTCTGCCCCGTAAAGGGGAGGGCTCGCTAATGGATTACATTCGCGCGAGTGAATTAGGATATTGTCCTGCGATCTGTTCCGGTGCACTCCTTTATGGTCTTCCCTGTCATACCACTAAGCACTACCATACACTTGATTGGAAAGATTAAACACTAAACTAAGGCTCACACGGTTCTGTCCGCATTTACTTCGATATTGTATCCCGGTCGCTAGAGAACATATGTTATGTATACTATATACTGAATTCATTATAAATATTATCGAACCATTAAAACTTTCAAAGTCCTCACCTATCGATTTGTATAGAAAATAGAATAGGGTAGTTGACAAACCAACGAAGATACTTTTTATTCCCTGTTAACAATAAACTGACGCTCAGGATTAAAAATAATGAAAGAAAACGATTTATCTAGAACTACAATGTAAAATCACTTAAACTATAAAAAAAAAATGTAGTCCTAAATTGGTTCTAGCTCAGACAAAGTGCCGGTTAAGATAAGGTTACCAAATTCTAAAAATTAACATCACCTAATATCATGGTATAAAATAGGTTATAAATAGAGATTATTGAAAAACGTAAAATATCCTTTATTTTAATTGAAAATTTCTAGTAATTATCGCGATTTTAGATGTTTTTTACTTTAGGTGTTAATATTTTTGATTGTTGGTAACCCTGCGCGTCAAGTTAGCGTTCGGGGAATATCATCTTACTTTTTTTTTATGTTTAAGGATTGGCAACTAGGCCTTTAAGCCAGGCGCAGTTGTATTGTAGGCTACAATTCACACCATCCAACGGAGTTCTTGTGACAACTCGAAAGACCACATTTGACTATACAGTTCACATTTCTCACAAAACACATAATGTTTACTCAAAAACTATCAATATCCTACAACTATTGTTCATTATAGAGTAATTTTACACATTTTTAGAAAATAAAACTGCACAGCACAACATCTCCTTTCAGTTCCGCCCAAAAACTCCATCATCTTACAAAACGCCCAAGCCACCTAGATTATGTACGAGTATTGCAAATTTTGACATCATTTCTATAATAAGTCAAATAGCATACCCCTGAAAAGCCGAACTTTTTTCGTGAAGTGAGGTAAAAATAAAAAATCACTTTTCAGTTGACTTATTGACTTGAATAAAATAATCGTTAATTAGAATTTTTTAAATTTATTATATGTATGAACAATTGAAATTTAAAACTTTTATTATTAAATATTTTTTTAAAGCAATAAGAATAGATCATGCTAAATTATCAGGGGTTAGAATGGTGTTATGGTGCTTTTACACTGATTATATACATTTTTTTTTTGTTACTTTAGATTTAACATTATATTGGCAATTCATTAAAACTTTCTCAAAAATTACTTACCTATACTAATAATATGCAAAACGTGTATGCTTGTACATCAATTATAATTAACACCTTTCAGCAGGTTTTTATTGGGTCGTCAATGAGCTTTCACATCACTTGATACACACATACATCCAATTCAAACATTCATATAAGTAAATTAATTACTTATTTTTCCTCGATTTAACTTATAATTACTTGTATACGATCGCCCTCGGAAAGTTTAAGGGCCTTAAATTCAAAAATTAATACCTAAATATATTTCTTGTTAATATATGTTTAACGCCTATGTAGATATCTAATATTTGACATGTACACAAAAAGTTCAGTCTCTATTTCGTGTCAGTTAATAGAAAAAAATGTAGTATTATCATACTAAAATGATAATTTTTGAGGTTCCATAGCAATTTTGCCATATAAATTTAAACTATTATGTAATTGCCATCTTCGGCTGTCCGTCTATCGGTGTCATGTCCAATATTTTTTTTCGGAAACTACAAGTCTATATGAATGAAATTTGAAAGAATTTTAGTCATGTAGGGAAATCGAGAAAAAAATAACATTAGGAGTGCCCTGCCTTGAATGGATAAAAAACAAGGACCTAATCTCCTTGGGACGAACGCTAAAAATATGAATAAAGCTATTAATAAATACAACAACGGCATATTTGTTTATAGAATGGACGTTTTCATTTTTGTAAAGAAAGAGAGAAGAGATGCGGTGTCGCACGTGACGTGGAAACTCAGCCAGAATGTTGGCAGTGCCAAACTGTAGCCTTCTCGCTACAAGGGTTTCAACTTATCAATTACACCGTTCGCTACTTACCGCGCGGAAAGGGCAAATTGATTTAATGTAACCAGAGTGCTTTGACGAATATTATTAACGTCTTTTTCACCCTCCTTTGTGGGTGTAATGCACGCTTTGTTCTTTCACGCGGTTTTGTATAACATCGATTCACACTTATCTCGATCTCAAAAACGGGTTGATAATACCAAAAGCATGGAATAACTAAGAACCGTACGGGCACCGGAAGGAGCGATGTATCTTCGTTTCTGGTGACACCAGTTTTCTTTAATTGTCTATACAGTTTTTGTGTTCTACTGGCGGTTCGCTCACGGTCCCTCTACGTAAACCATCTTTGTTTTGGTTAATAGAAAGGATACTTTTATCGTTTTTAGTATTGATACTAATTTTAATTTAAGTGACTAGTAAATCTGTCGCGTATCACTCTCATCGCGATGCAAGTCGGTCTGTGGCGTGCGAATGACTTGCCGATATAATCGTTCGTCCAACGCATGTTAATAAATACGTCGCGTACAAGTCCTCTCATTAGAGCGCCATAACTCCTCATTAGTGGCCATGCTAATTAATGTGACGTTTACGAGGACCGGGGCTCGTAACTCACTCTGCGAACGCCCGATGCCCGCCCGCTGCCTCGGGCTGTTACCACTTCGTTAATACCAGCACTTATTTCTTTATATATCAGCTTAACAAAGGAATTGACAGGACATTACACCTTATAAAGAGTTTCGCATTTAAACGCCTGAAGACGATAAATCTATCTGGAAATTTATGATATGTCTGCCAAAGTTTTCCTCGTAAAAGAGAATAAAAAATTGGCTTAATTTTTCAATGTTAAAATATTTAAGAAGTAAAAGTTTCTTAAAACATTAGGATTAATAATCCCAACGCATTAAAATAACTTTATTTTTAGTAGGCTAACCATTTCATTCTCTGTATAGTTACGTATGTATTACAATATTCATTGTAAAGCTCTAAAGTGCTGCGAGTCTTTACTATTACTTCAACGGCTCCAAATATATTATCCATATTATTACACTATCCTAAGACAGGTTGGTTACCCGATGACTATCTTATTAAATTAATATTAAACTACAAATGATTAC
This sequence comes from Dendrolimus kikuchii, assembly GCA_019925095.2. Classification (NCBI taxonomy): domain Eukaryota; kingdom Metazoa; phylum Arthropoda; class Insecta; order Lepidoptera; family Lasiocampidae; genus Dendrolimus; species Dendrolimus kikuchii. The sequence continues at coordinate 9,026,286 of CM034390.1, read as the reverse complement.
AATCATTTTATAAATAGCCACTAGTTAACAGCACAGTCATGATATAAGAATTAGAATTTCTGCATTCAGGTTCCATTATTTGATTATCTTAATACTATAAGTGCTTTGACTCCCGTTATAGATTCCAAGATTGAAATTCCGATATCAAGAATATTACCGCCGGTCGATGAGTATGGATGCTTTTCTGCATTTCAAATAATAAACTGTTTGCATAATTTGTTACTAAACGTTTGCAACGCAAAAATATACATTCGCCATAAACTAAATGAGATTAAAATCATTAATTTTAACTTTTATGTTATCAAACGCTGCATTAAGCTGCATTGCAGCGAAGTTTACTAGCCGATATGGTTTACGTCCAGCTTTTATTAGCATCGAGAATAATATTATAAACGTACGGGGGACGTGAGCATATCACGCCGGCTCCATCGGGATACCGTAATTAAAGTTTTAGGGCGAAAGTTGAACGTGAGATCATAATCGCGGACATAATTTTAAATCAAATTAACACTTCAACTTTTAACCGAGGTCATTAATGGCATTACGGCGAAACAATATGGAGTCGTGACCGCACCGGCCGATATCTAAATAATAAATAAATAGACGAGCGGTTATCGTAGCATCGCATCTCGCTGTTAATGTTCTGCGGCGGAGTTTTATAATTAACAATAAATTTGGTGTGTTTTTTGTCGAACCGAGGGCTCGGTGCAACATCATTTTTCCTATAGACCCCGATACTGATCTTAATAATACGACCAGCGAAGAGGTGGTCTCTGCCTCTATCGTCTATTCGCAGATCAGTATTAACATTGCTAAGCATCGTTTAATATTGATTCGTGCAGGAACGGGGAAAGAATAAAATTTCGTAAGAAGCGACAAAACATCCCACAGCTAGCCAGGTATTCGCCCGTCTGGATGGGTACCACTCCTGGTATAGAGTATGCCTCCATAACAACCTTGACTTGTGTTCCAACATTAGGGACCGGGTTACAATCTCCCTTTAGAGAGTAGCAGCCCATTAGTAGCACTTTTGATGTTCCAAATGTCCATAGGCGATGGTATCCGCTTTCCATCAGGCGGGTCGTCTGCCTGTATGCTAAAATCGTGGAATAAAAACAGGTCCATTACGAAAGTAGATTACTTGGAAATAATTAGCTCATTCTTTTCACGCTGTCTAACATAAGTAATTCCCCGAATTCAGTTGAAAAACACCAAAAATACAGTTGGAGTCCCGTACTCGAGACCCGGCTCCGTTATCTCGTTATCCTAATGAAGTCTACGCTAATGACGAGTAGGTAAATAATAGGGCGGCTAATGGGGGCTTTATCATTCTCGAGTGCGCTCCAGGTAAGGGCCAATTAGAGAGGCCGACATCGGTCCATATTGTTCGGCGCAGTGCTCGCTTCGATTACGATTATTTCCGAACGACTCGCGGCACTGATAAATTGGACAAACTATTGCAAAATTACCTCCGCGGTTTGTGGCGCCAACTTTAATTTCCTGTTAAATTGTCGTATATCACGTGTACCAGAACGCGGCTAATAGGCCACCGCTATAATTGCTTTGCCACGTAATTGATACTTTGATATTCACTATAACCAGCGACCAGTCCAACCTTGAGTGGTGGATTTACGTGTAGGCCCGTGTGGCCGGGGCCTAGGGCGGCAAAATTTTCGAGACACCAAAACTTTAAAGGCAAAAAATTAAAGGACAATTAGTTCAAAAATTAAATTGTATTTGTTTAATTATGAATGTATAAAAAAGAAGAACGTCTGGCAATATCAAGTACATAAGGGTTCCCTTTCTGCTAAAATGTCTACGGAATCTTAAAAAGGACGGCATGTCAAAACGGGCTTAGGGCGGCAACCAGCCTAAATCCACTGCCAACTATGTACTAAATAAAACTACAAAATAACAATAAAAGTCATGGAAATATCTCAAAATGTAATTACAAGTAACTTTATTTAAAGAGAAGTTGAGAACAATATTGGTTGCCGCAATTACTTAAGTGTGGGCGGACTAATTATCGCATTAAGCTGGCGTTAGCGGGACAGAGTGAAAGCAAACCGAGTGCTTGGACAAGAAAAATATTTCGTTTACCTTTAAGTGAGTTTCAAGATTGTCCTGTCGAAGTAACCAAAAACAAAAAGTTACTTATTTAAGTCAAATATCAGCAATCTCATTTGGATTTGAAAACGCATTAAAGTAAACCTTACAAATTGATTACAGTAGTAAGTTTCTACTCCTTCACCAATAAGTTCAAACTTAAAGAACACGTCGAGGATTAGGAGGGCCTATTGAAAGTCTTGAAGCAAAAAGTCTACATAACTGTGGACAGTTGGTTCCACTAACAATCTATCCGAATGCCCCCTATTCTCGAACGGAGAACTTTATTTTTATATCTTCACACTTTCGGTCGTAACAAGAGTAATATTATTAATAAATAGGCACGGATTACACCAAAAGTTGAACTAAATTGTGTAGTATGGCAGAGCGCACGGGTTGGAAGCGTCTTTCCACGATCCCCGGGTCGCGGCAAAACTTCCAGTCGCTGTTTTTTATTGCGCAAAATTTAAATGCATTTTTGATGTTACGAGATGACACGCGGCGGACGTCCGCCCCCTCGCGCGTCTCGCCCCGTGCCCTATAATTTCCCAACTTGAAACTTCACTACGGTATTAAGCCTTGATTGCTTGAAGAAACTTGGAACATTTTGCCGTATTCTTCGGGCTCCCAGTAGATACTGCGGCGCTAGCGCAGACGTTTATTGCTTACAATGATTTGAATTAATTTAAAATTATTTTATATGGAACATTGCGGATGGTTTAATTTCACTGAAGCTCGCCTATCGTTGAAATTAGGATGTTACGATTGTCGGTTTCCCGAGACGCCTTTATTCAATTATGCGACACATTAAGAACACGATATCAATTAATTTGGAGTCGCACCTCCAATACCCGATCGAAAGGGAAGCCGTGTATTTGGATTCTCTATTACGGTTTTCAATTAAGTAGTTGGGGTTTAGTTTCGACCACATCAGAAGCGGTACACGACAATACGTTTAGCGCGCAGCGGGCAGAGTGCGGGTCGCGGCTCAGGTGCCAGGTGCCCTCACGCTTTCGCCGCGACCCGATTGACTTACTCAGCACTAGTTTTAACGCTTACTAAAAGGATTGCCGTGTTCCTATCTATACTTGAATCGAAAGTTTGTCTGAAAACTGTTTCATTCTTTGATATTTATAATATTATAGACTAGCTGCTCACGCCTAACTTCTCCATATCAATATATAAATAAAAAAAGTTCTTTAACTTTATAAAATCCGTATTATACTGTTTCAATATATACTAGAGCTTCCTATGGGGATTCGCTTGGGCAACTTTTTGATTGAAACCGCGAAAACCGATTATCTTTTTTGAAATGAAAATTATTATAAAAATTAATTGTAATTAGTTCATAGAATGGATATACAAACATTCAAATTAACTCATTTAATAATAAACCTCATTATTATATAAAGTCTTTTTAATCATTTATTTCTACTTCGCATTATAATAATAGATTGAATAATCTCCACTTAGATGGCATGTTTCTAAAGTTTAGACAAACATTGGTTCTATGTATCCTAAAAGAAATTGATGCATTAAATCAAAGTCCTTTATCAATTTATTACAAAGAAATTCTACTAAAAGCGTGTAGGATAACAAAGGGTTTGTCGTAGGTGGCGTTGCAACGCCGCAAGCCGCGTCTCCAATTAGGCTAATGGACGCCATCCGACCTGCATTCATTCATACTTGAAATCCTTCACACCAAGTACTAGCTAATTTTCACCTTAAACGTAACAAAACGTGCATGCAGGCTGACGTTCAAACGCCGCGTTTCACTACAATACAAGCTCAAGGAACCTAACTGTTTTACGCATGTTATAAATTAGTCTCAAATTTTACATGTCCTTTTCATCCACACAAAAACAAAGAATAATTTAAATATATTAAAATCAAACAATAGTTGAATATACTTTGTTGGTAATGATGAAGTTAAAATAATCTATAAATTTATAAATTATCATTTATATAGCAAAGAATGTTAACCTAACCTAATAGATTCGTATATTATCTACAGTTCCCCGAAACTAGAAATGAGAAGACTGAGCTTGGTCAGCATTCTCAATGAGTAAGATAACCAGGAGGCCTACATCACCTTGTTTAAAATTTAAACTTGTACAAATTAAGACTGTACAAATATAAGGTCAGTATTTAAAATTAAAATAGTACATGGAATCAATATAAAAAATATTCAACATCCAACAAAATTGATAGATGCTGTATTTTGTGATGTACACAGGCAACACTTGCTCGTCTGCATCACATCCGTCTCTACATGCATCGCGACTCATTACTTCACTAATGGAGGTCGTAATGAACCAATCTAACAAATTGCTCTCAAATCTTCAGCCAACACTGATTTGAAAGCCTTGTCTCACACTACTTTTAAGTTAAATCCTCTATTTATAACTTAGTTATTTTAAGCAATATTAGAAATACGACTATATTTTATTGGAATGGTTTACTTAATTAACTCTATATAATTAATCGCGGCTGCAATCTAAATGCGTCCAATGATCCGCATTAATTTAGCACCAAATTAAATTTGTTTGACTGCTCAACACGCGGGTACTAATCGTCAAGGTTAAGTCGCGACTTCTAGCGAACTTGTTTGCAACTCCAATTTGTAGCTCCGTTTGTGTGACTCGGGAAGTTATATTAAAAGGTCCGCAGTAATTTTCTTGACAAACACAATGAATAATGAAGGACGTAATATAAAATTCGGATTGAGGAAGGCTCGTCATATGTCCTCTCTGACATGTTTGCCTCTCTCAATTTTGTATGTTTTTGCTAATTGAATCCCCCCTTGGCAACACCTGAGTCTACACCTTCAGCTCCTGATGGAAACGCCTCTTTTATCTATTATTCAATCAACAAGACTAATTAAAATGTAAGCACGGCATACTTACACGGTGCGTATGGGTATGGGTGCCGAGAGTGGCGCGGGACCCCTCCTCCTTTTTCCTGCGTTAGTTCATGCGAATTCAATCAACTCCTAACTCAACATAAGGCGCAAGATTTATGATCGACACAAATCGAATTCGCTAACAAACAATATCGTATTCGTAGCGGTACGTAGGATACGATATGTGTATATCAATATTGCAAGCGCTATTAATACATCCGTCTCATGAGCGGGCGGGGTAGCCCCCGAGCCCGTCGCTACCCCACCACTCCCCCCTCAGTCGCCGCTCTTAATTGAATGAGGAGCGGGAATTGTTTCCCAAAATGAAACAATTAATTGTGCAACGGCTATTCCGCCTTACATGGATAATACGTTCGTTTATGGCCTCCTAACGCGGCTGCACGCCGTCCTTTATTGGACCGACTCTAGGAATTTGTGTTCATTGGGGCTCGTATCCAAAATTTAATTGAGAATTTATTAGAACTAAGTTGCTCCGGAACTGGAACTGTTTTTGCAAGATCCTTGTACACTTTTATAGACTACAGCGTAAACGAGAATTCTGTCTAACAAAACACTTCAACCAAGCTTTGTGTAGATCACGCTTTCATTTCTCAGAAATAGGATGGGGAAACGACCACTATTCTCCGAGCTTTTCAGTCGTCAGAAGTGGAACGTTTAAAATTTTCATGGTCAGACCAAAGCACGTGTAATGCGGTTTTACCGCGTGAAAATTCAGCAAAACACGCGAGCATATGCACATTCAACTCGAAGACTCATCGTAAACCTCCTTTACGCCTCTTCGCGAGAGTTTCCCAAACTTTTCATATTCCCCGACCGTAAAACACGCCAAAAAATACGACCACCGAAAACATTGTAAATACTAGAAGGTTATCGACGCAGCTCGCCATACCCGCCCGGGAATTAGTTTTAAAACATAGTTTTAACTCAGCTTACTGCACCCGAAATTACCGGTTTTTCCATTTTAGTGCCCGCGCGAAGAAACCGTTCCGGCACCGTCGTGCTGTAAAAATAAATTGAGTTAATTTAATCTGACAGTAGCAGAACTAATCGATTAATTCTCAAATGTGAGCCGAACTAATTGTTTCGAATTAATAGACAACACCAATTACTGTAGAATATATTGGTACATACAAAAATATTATGCCGTTTGCTGTTGAGACGCTTGGACCGTGGGGTCCTGAGGCTATTAGCCTCTACAAAACTTTATAAAAACGAGTCATTGTCTGTTCAGGTGATCAGAAGCTGTTACTGTCTGACAACCAATCATTGTCTGTTCAGGTGATCAGAAGCTGTTACTGTCTGACAACCAATCATTATGATCCGTTCCAGAACCAGCGAGGAAACGTAGCTAGCCTTCTGGTCACCTTACGCAGTAATTTTAATTATAGTCTTGAGGGACTATGGGTAAAATACAATCTAATAAATTTCTTTTATTATATTACTTTATAGTCATTCATTAGTCAGAAATTCGGTATTATATCTAATTTTAATACCGAGGGTGGACAAGGGATACTTTTCAGCCCGGATATTGGGATAAGTTTGGGGATAGATTTATGTAAAGATTATCCCCAGAAAGTAGGCTTTTATTTTGTAATTTATCATCTTCGTGATTTTGGTTAATTTGGTCATTATGATCGATTTGGTCGATGTGGTCGATTTGGTCGATGTGGTCGATTTGGTCGATTTGGTCGATTTGTTCGATGTGGTCGATATGGTCGATTTATTCGATGTGGTCTATTTGGTTGATTTGACAGATTTGGTCGATGTAGTCGATGTGTGCGGTGTAATCGTTTCGATTTGATTTGGTCATTTTGGTGTACATATATATGTAGTTTTAATACCGAAAATTGGTATAGATACTTTTCATCCGGGAGATGGGATAGTTTGCGATATAAAATGAAGTGAATCTTCCGGGGTAAATAGCAGTAACATAAAAAAATAATACAATGTAATCTATGTTGTAACCTCTTTAAACAAGAGGCACGCACTAGCGGTTGACCCGCGACTGAGCCGCGGGGTAAACTCTAGTACTATATAAACAATGGAGAACACGATGCAATATTTTTTTGCAATATTATTTGTGAATTCACGTATGTGGTGAATACTTTGAACATATTGGTGCACACTGGGCCATTATCGTGTCGTGTGCATTGCGCAGGCGGGCCGGGTGGGTGTGCCACTACTGAGGGGTACACATTCAATTTGCTATTTATCCGGGAATGGATCTAAGTCATTACTTAGCTGGGCGAGAGAGATGGGATGCACTGGAAATTACACAGACCAACTGGTATTCACAATTCACTAGCTGTCTCGAGCGTGTTCATTTTGGTACAATGATCAAGGATGTATCGACATTGACAAATTAGGCTAACATCTAATATTTTCCAAACCACAATAACGATAATAAAACTACGTTTTAACGGTTTTAAGCGCGGTAATTTATTTGATTTTGGTTTTTCCGACGTTTCGGCCACTTTTCACAAGTTGGCGGTAGGCTAAATAAAACTTTAACAATACTCGTTGACACTCGACATCTTTGTCTTCCGTGATCACGGCCATTGAAAAGTGGCCGAAACGTCGGAAAACCAAAATCAAATAAATTACCGCGCTTAAAACCTTTAAAACGTAGTTTTATTATGTATATAAGTCGCGAAAATGAAAGAAAATATCACAATAACGATTTTAACTAACTCATCTAGTAACGAAATGTTCATTTTTTTCATCTCTTACGTCAGTCTGATGCCAGTATAATATTGTAAGGACTAATTTAAAAAATAAACGTAATAATGAACTTTTCAACACACTTGCTCATAAAGTGGCTCTATGGTCACCGCAATTATGCACAGAATGACACCCATTATTAAACTGTGAGTAAAAAACATTATAACTCACTAGTGAGTTATAGATTTTTTTTTAAATTTTATTGGTTGAGTTGCTTTGTTCTTAAAAAAGTTTTTATTCAAAAAAAAAAGATCGTGTTCTATAGAACAAATAAATTAATGTTCCTATTGCTTGCTCATTTCATGCAACTTCTTATTTAAATAGATAATTTTAACTCGTACGTGTTTAATAAATAAAACTTTCACTCATATATAACTTTTTTATCTACTAAATAAAATGAGGTTTTGTTGTTATTTTATTCACAAGTGTGTTGAAAAACGTCGTATGATACACGTGTGTATTGATGATTACCGTCCTCGGCTCTCTTAAGACCCTCGCCTACGGCTCGAGTCTCAATGGCGCCTCGGCGGTAATCACCAATGTTACACACTAGTACCATAATGTACTATTATTTACTTTTATTTATTACTAGCTTCTGCCCGCGACTTCGTCCGCGTTGAATAGTTTTTAAAAAAGTAAGCTATAAAAACCCTCTCGATTTTAAAACATTCTTCATTGGTGCTCCGCTCCTATTGGTCTTAGCGTGATGATATATAGCCTAATTGTTTTTTAATGTATAAATTGTTTTATTGTATGATGATACCGGCAATATCACTACTTAATTAGTTGCATAAGTTGTATAATAAGCTGTTTAAGTCATTAATTTTTTTAACTATCCCACGGGAATTCTTTAATTTTTCGGGATCAAAAGTATCCTATATGTTGATCAGGGATATAAGCTACCACCATACAAAATTTCATTTAAATCGGTCCAGTCGTTTCGGAGATTATCTGGTACAAACAAACAGAGAAACAATTTTTTTTTAAAATCTAAATTAGTTCTATTTCACTTCTTACAATCCCCCTGGCTCGTTTATTAGCATTTTTTTTTCATTGTACAAAAATTCGAAATTTAGATAAGTAATTTGTATAGAAATCCATTATGTAAAAATGGGGTCTAGGATGTAAATAGAAACTGTTGTTTAGGTCAAAAATGTAAAACTTCAAGGTTTATTAGAAAAGGTTTTGGGTACTTAATTATTCAACTGTATTTATCAAAAGTAAGTTTGAGAAGAGCTAGCAGACGAACGTCTGATGTTTACTATCTACCTGGAATCCTTATTCTTACGTAATATTTAAAATGACTATTTGCCTTCTTTTGTGCTTCTGTGACTCATTTCATAAACTGACTTCCATGTAATGGACAAATTTATTGTACTCTAAAACCATTACATTTCGTAATGACTCAGATTCGAAAATAACTTAAGCTACACCGAAATAAAAGCCTAGTTTAATATGAAATATCATATTTAATACAAATATGGTAAATAAACTTATATCATTATCTATACATATAATAAAACTGTAGAGGTCGAATTTCTGTACAATGAAAAAAAATGCTAAAAACCGAGTCAGGGATGTAAGAAGTGAAATAGAAATAATTAAGATTTTTTTGTTTCTCTGTTTGTCTGTCTGTTTGTACCGGCTAATCTCCGAAACCACTGGACCGATATAAATGAAATTTTGTATGGTGGTAGCTTATATCTCTGGTCAGCATATAGGATACTTTTGATCCCGAAAAATTAAATAGTTAAAAAACCGCACCACGCGGACGAAGTCACAGAGATCAGCTAGTTATCGATAAATTATTTTGTAGCTTATATTATTAAGAAAATTTTAGAATCGTAAACAGAAAAATCAGAGATGCTCGTTTTAACATCGACTTTCCCAGCGGTGGGCACGTTAGTCGTGGCCCTGGGCCTTCAATCACAGGAAGTGCGCCATCTCATCGCGGAAGTGGTTTCTCGTGCCATCTCTCTCGCACTTCGTCTCGTCACTGTTTTGTTAACTTGTGCCATTAATGGACATATTCGTCTGCCTGATGCGCTCCGATCAAATGCATTTCGCTTGATGAAAAACGTTTCAAAGAGATATTTGTTTATAGATTTTTTTATATGAATCTCTATCTAATCACTTTTATCAATTCCAACGTCATTTCCATAATAATAATAAAAAATAATTAACCGTGCAGGAATGGAGAAATAATACTAATAATACTAACTACTATTAATACTACTACTAATAATACTATGCCCTCGGTGGTATGGCATATGCCCGTGTGGATGGCAACCACCCTTAGTTTAGAGCATGCCGCCAGAATAACCTCGTGTTGTTTTCCGGCATTATAACCAGGATTCAGTTCCCCCCTTTTCCGAAGTGAATCAATGTCAGCGAAATTTAGCTCAGGATTCGTGTAAAGTACACTTCATCCCTGTACGCGTGATGAGGTGGCGTGGGGGTCAGGGGAACCCGGTGAAACGGTTGCCCGCTGGCCGCCCGCCAGGTCGTAGGGGTCCCGAACCAGGATTAACCGGTCCCATGGAGGTTTCTACCCACCAACTGGTGCATAATCTTGGGGAGCATTGGCGTCTGATTAGGGACCGGACGTAGCCCCCGGCAGTGCTTTCCGGGAGGACCGGGGGCCGCACCAGTTAATCAGATAACCTGCAGGTTTGTGTGGCCAAATTACTTTCCGCTTTATCCTTTTTATGCTGATATTGTCCCACTTCCAGCCCTCTTTAATAAACGTCAATATTTTCAATGAGCCATAAAAGAAGTAATAAGAATTGCTCAGCGGACCTGACTTCAACTTTTAGGGTGGACTTCTGCAACATCAGGGGCATACACGCCAATCTTAACGCCGTCCATCAACACTTTGTGACGACGAAGCCAGCCTTACTATTTCTAACAGAGACGCAAATATCCTCCCCCGCGGACACATCATATCTACACTACCCCGGCTACAGTCTGGAACTGTGAGGATAACTATCTACCTTGTGGCTGCGGGTCGATTTCGGTGGTTCCACCCGAGTCTACTCGTGCTTATATACGTCCCACAGGAGAGAATGCGCCAGGACTGAGCTAGCTCATTTCTTTGGGCATGTCCAAGACGCGACCGACAAAGTTTTCGGGTAGTACCCTTCCACAGAGGTAATCGTCCTTGAACACTTGATGCTCATGCTCACCATGATGAATGGTTGTGTTGAAGCCATTGAGAGCAACAGAGAAGCCTTGGCCGTCAGCCTTGATATCGCTAAAGCTTTCGACCGGGTCTAGCATAGGGCACTTCTGACTAAGCTGCCATCATACGGGATATCCGAGGGGCTTTGCAAGTACGTATCCAGCTTTCTTGGTGGGCGCAGCATCAAGGTCGCCGTCGACGGTTGCTGCTCAACTATCAAGCCTATCAACGCTAGTATGCCTCAAGGCTGTGTGCTGTCACAGACACTGTTCATCCTGCATATTAATGATCTGTTATCTATAGAGAACATTCATTGCTATACGGATGCCAGTATTGGTGACGCCCAGATATACCAGCCGAGCTAATACCCCTCGGTCGCTAGTGGAAGAGTGTCGGGTCAGACTTGTGTCTGAAGTAGAGAATTCCCTGGAGCGAGTCTCTGAATGGGGACGACAAAATCTTGTCCAGTTTAACCTCACGAAGACACAAGTCTGCGCATTTTCTGCCAAAAGGATCCCATTTATCTCTGCGCCACAGTTCCAAGAAACACCTCTTACGAAATCGTCTCCAATAGTGTCGGGCTCCTTGGCGTCGACATTACAAACGACTTGCAGTTTCGTGTCATCTGGAAGATAAGGCTAAACTTGCCTCCAAAAAGCACGCAACGGCTCTCTAGAATGTTTCTTCCTCGTACTACAATGATCTGGAGGGAACTTCCCGCCGAGGTTTTCCCTTTGCGCTATGACATGGGGTCGTTTAAAAAGGACTTTATAAGAATCTTTAGAACGCGTTGGCAACGCCCCTGATGTTTCAAACTTCCATAGATGATTGTAACCACCTTCCATCAAGTGGAGCCTTCTGCTGTTTGACTGCCAAACGTAATTTTAAAAAATGCACGTTTTGGTATATTTTTTAACTTATATCAAAACTATTGCTATTATATAGGTTGAGTACTATTAAATACGCTGTGATTGGGATGGAAATAGTCTTCAGATAATTAAAGTAAGTAAAATGGCGATAAAGCTATTTTCTGTGTATTATTTCGTACACCACACGCAAATGAACGAGAGAATTATGATAACGACCTGACCTATATCGAAAAAACGGCTTTTGGGGCTTGCAGTATTTTGTAAATCATCTTAATTATGTACCGAAAACGAAGATTTTGTAATTCCTCTGCTGAGCTTTATTTCTGAGAAAAACTGAGGGTACAGCTCGCCACACCAATCCATGCTGTGAAAGATTTGTAAACTAATGTATTGGGCATTTGAGTGATCCGTCAGTATTCAAAGCGACGTCATTGTAATGAGAGATTAATGCCATATCCCACTGGACTACCGTAGCTTATGAAAATTAATATACAAAATTAAATTCAAAGGACCTTAATCAAGAAAAAGGTTGACTAACACTATTTCCTTGATATAAAGTAAACCTTTTTCTTTTCCTCAAAATCCATTAAGTTAATTCTGTTTAAAATAACTCCACCATTCCACTTTGTTAAATGAAAATAATTGAATTCGTCCAGAAATGGGACCGGGTTGATTAATTCTTACGCTCGGTTACGCATGTCGTTCATGAAATAAGGCTGCCCATACACAATCTGTAATTAAAATTGTAATAGATAAATTATAAAAACATTTTTTGGAGACATTATTTTTTTCGTCAAAATTCTTACATGTATATCACAATTTTTAAGAAAAACACAAAGTCAGCTAAAAAAATGTAGTTACAAGGTTCCTACACTGACTCCGACGATATACTTTTTTTTTATTGAAACAAGGAACAGCGACCTTTTTAAAACAAAATATTAAGTGATAATGCCGCCCACGGCGCTGTCCACAGGTTAATATCTAAGATATACCTACAGGGTTAATTTTTCAAGTGGGCCTTCAAGGCCAATCCTAAACTATATAAAATAGCGAAAAATATTCACTCATATTATATTATTTATTTCAAGGAATTGAACCTTAAATTGTGAAAAACGTCAAGCACTGACTTAACCGATAGCCGTGTAAGGATAAATAAGACGGGCTCTGTACTGTGATCACACGACGACAGAGACCTGACGGGAGGACTGCAAGCGTGTAATGGCCCTTAATACGTGTAATTTTATTGAACTAATTACATTGGTTACATAAGATAGTTTTAGTGTCATGTAAGCATTGTGATAACATACGTAATTATATAGTTTGCCCTGACTTTTGTTACCTTCAAAATATTTATTTTTTAAGAAACAAAGCTTGTTTTAAGCAAATTTTACTTGTACTTAGATCCCGCTCTTCCATACCTTAAATATTTCATTATCCTTATTAATATTATAAATGCGAAAGTAACTCTGTCTGTCTGTTCCGTTTTCACGAAAAAACTACTGAACTGATTTGGCTGAAAGTCAGTATACATATTTTTGATGCCGAGGATGAAAGTAGGATATTTTATATCCCGAAAAATGGGATAGTTTTTAAGATAAAAATATATTGGTCTCTTTGTTTGTTATGCTTTTACGAAAAAACTACTGGACCGATTTAGCTGAAATTTGATATATTTGTAACTTTAATATCGTGGACAAGAGATACTTTTTAACCCGGATAATGTAATTTTGGTAATTTTTGTCATTTATGTAGTTTCCAGACAGATAGACTGGGGATAGATAAATAAAACTAGTACGGGTTGAAATGAAGATGAAAGTTTGTATGGGAGACCAATTATTTCTCAAGTTTATAGATATAAAAAATTATCATCTATAAAAAAATGCGTTAGTAACTTGATCTGTCTGTCTGTTAAGCCTTCACGGAAAAACTACTAGGAGTACTGGATCGGTTTTGCTGTAATTTTGTTTAAATGTAGTTTTAGTACCGAAAATGTACATAAATAATTTTCATCCCAGGAGATGGGATAGTTTGCGATATAAAATGAATTGAATCTTCAGAGGGCAAATAACTAACATAAAAGTTTAATACAGTGTATCCTTTATTAACGCCTGCTGTTTAAACAAGAGGCACGCACTAGGGTTTGACCCGTGGCCCAGCCGCGGGGTTAACTCTAGTCTAATATAGTATTTAAAAGTACTGACACTGATATTAAAAATATTACATTATACATGTGTATTGTAATTAAAATTAGTTTATGTACTTAATTTTCATTAAGTACACAACATAAAATAATCATAACAAAAATATGAAATTATATTATTATATATAATTAGGATATGCCCGCGACTTCGTCCACGCTGGAATTGAAATTTCCGCGGGATTCCCGGAACACATCGCAGTATTAAAAAAATGTAAGCTATTGTAGTGAAATCTGTGCCGGAATAAGCTAATTTTTATGCACTCGAACAACTTCAAACTGCTTCTGGGTAAATAGTCGCGGGATTTCCGGTATAAAAATAATTACACATTTTATTACATAAAATTTGCTCGTATTCTCCATCGTTTATGTACACACACGGCATTTCTGGAATTTTATAATATTATAGATTAATAGATTAATAGTTACTGCACTTAAATATTTTCATTAAGTACAGTACACCTTAACATGCTTGTTTTACCCGTATATGTTCGTCCTAGAAATAAACCTTTCTTTCTTCTACGGATCTCTTGTATAATAGTCACATTCGTCTGTATATTGCACAGGACAAAATGATTGGGTCGTGTCATGTTTCTACATGCCTCTGTACATTAATGTAATAAAATAGAAGAAAAAAAACTTATTTTTTCAGTTTATATAGACGTGTGGGATATCGTTAGATAGATCTTGAGAAATTATAACGACGTTCCTTTTTATTCTATGTCGTTCCCTTACTACTCACGATCATGATTTTGATAGCAGTGGATAATTGCTCTCCTCCACCGAGATCGATTTTGTGTATTTTTTTATTGCAGATCAGCAGACAGGCAGACGGCCCACTTGGTGGAAAGCGGTTACCATCGCCTATGGACATTTGCTACAAATGCGCTGCTGCTCTCTTAAGAGAAACTGGAACCTGGTCCCTAATGCCGGAACACAACTCAAGGTTGTTATGGCGACATACCTTAGACCAGGGGTGGTAGCCATCCAGTCGGGCAAATGCCCTACCACCTGGCTGTGGGTTGTTTAGTCGCCTCTTACGACAGGCCGCCCGGCCGCAGGAAATTGTATTCTTTCTCCGTTCCTGCACGGATAAAAAGTACGGTGAAAAGCCGAATTTATAGACATGTCTAGTCAGCTACCTGATCAATCCACCCACCTATTTGGAGATCTAACACGAGGTCTCTTGCCTTCAACTTTCTCGGTCACCACAAGTCTCTCCATATTGTCTGGGTTCTTTCGAGCTATGTAGCCAAAGTACTTAAATATCCATTGTGGATATATAGCTGGTATACATCTGATGTTGATGTTCCTTAATTTTTTTTTATTTAAGTGAGAAGTTAGCGACATCCTATCAAACATATGCGCTTTTAAATTCTAAAAAGTGTGCCGACTCAAATTTTTAATTTTAATATTTTCAAAGCCAATTTTTCAAAATGTGTACAAGAAACGATCAGTAGTTTTAAAATATGGTGTTTTCTATTAAACGGTATTTTTATAGTTCTGTAGTCGAATAACAAAATCGGTAAAAGTTCGATGTCTTCATCGAACCCTTCACTGAGCGTGAATACAAAAATATTATAAAAACAAATTTATATTTTTACGTTTGCAGCATTGTGCATCAAATCTAGTCCCGTGTGTATCGCAATTTAGAGCAGTGAGCACACGACCGCGGAGTGGTGCACTGATAAGGGCGCCCGATTAAAATGAATCACAACGGTGCTGCTAATTGGGCTGCCCTGCCGGCTCATCCAATTAGCCGGGACTTAGAAACCCGTGCCCGCAGGCCGCCGGGACCGACCGCCTCGCCACACACCCCCGCTCTAATCTACCCGTCTGCTCAGCTAATATGAACCGTCACAATCGTGTGTGCCCTACTTTAACATCATTTTACTAAACAATTGAAGACAATTAGGTTTCAATTATTATGCTGTATTTAAAATGTACAAATTAGTTATCTTCTGGATGACTACACAGAAAAAGTAGTTTGGTTTTTAGACATGTTGTCAAGGTGGATGCACGTGCAAGACTTTCTTTATTCCATGATAGCTTATATATGGGTCGAAACTGATTCAGATATTGGTTAAAATCATTACATTAAAAGATTATAGATTCCAGTATCTTAACAGATTTAGTGAGTCCCAACTGCTATACGATACCTCGGTTTTTTAGTTTTGTTACACTATGAAGCCTCAAACATTTCACTGCTGGAATCGAACCACCACACTTGTTTTAGGCAGATCGGCGCATTTCAACTATCTTGAAGTGTAGATTTCCTAAATGTTCCTTCACCAGTGGTACCAGTCAGTACGTGGTTAATTGTTACAATATGAACATTTGATCTGACACACTGCCAGACTAGCGCCTGCTTCTCGTTCAGAATTCGAAGTCACGTCATCTGAATGAGGTAAGGATGAATTAGATACTAATCTATCACGATTTCCTGTTAATGTTATAAGCTATTATCCATCTCACTTACTAGACTTCAATAATTCATATAGAAAAATATTTACTGTGGTATAAATGGCTTGCGGCACAAATGCAATGTTATTTATTGATTTATGATAAATTTACAATTCCCTCGTAAAATGTAAACTTATGCTGTACCACTAAAACATTGGTTTCTGTTATCGACTCTTACGCCGTATCTTTGTGACCTTTACATCAAAAATTTATTATTCTTATCTACTGCAGTACTGTGTTAATTTTTGCATGACGTGTTTCTAATTGTTTACTTAGAAATTGACCCGAATTCGCCGCGTCTCTTGTTAGCCGAGATTACTACGTAATTTAAGAGTACATTTTGGAATGTTGATGAAAACTCAGTTGTTTAGGCGAGGCGCGGTAACGACTCGCTTCAAGACTTCGCGACGCCTTTAATGACATCGAAGTCGGTGGGGCCGGGTTCGCGTGCGCAATTCTTGTTATTTCTTTATTACAAAGGAGTGCCTCATTAATTTGGCAGCCCCTCAGGGTTGAGAGAGTCGCGAACCCTTGACCTCGATCCCGAGAGCGCGCCACACTGAACCGAATTGGAAAGCTTACGCACCTAGCGATACATAATTAACGATCCTCATTACTGCGTAACAGATATCGCTCAACGCCCGCGCCTCATCCGCGCTCCTAAACAAAAACAACACTCACAACTCTAAGACAATTTGCACTGCAAACAGCCGCCGTGCTCGCGACTCGAATCGACATAAAAGTCAAAGTTGGATCATTCCGGTCGCGGACATAATTCCTTGACTCATCGTACCAGCTAGACAGTTTCTATTATCCTTAATAGCGTCCGTAAGAGTTTTAAAATGGTTCAAATAGTGAAACTTGTTCTCAAGAAGTGTTCGGGGCCAATGCATAGAGCACAGCTTCGGAAGAAGTTCGATATTGAATGCCCCGTTTTATTGCAAAAATTCGGATTGAATTCGCAGCGCGAGATACAAATAGTTTTTCTTCAAACTTTGAAAGATAAGTGCGAAACCCGAGGTCGTGGTGAACTGGAATCTAAGCTAATTTGTCCGCGTGTAGAGGCTAATGAACGCGGTCGGGCGGCGGCGGCGGTGGCGGTGGTTCGCGGCGGGTCCCGTGTCCGCGGACTCGTGCATTTTTAATGGCGCACGCTAGCACACTCACTATTAATATTTACCGAACACGTCAAGAGGGTGCACTTTACCTTTTAGTTAACTAGCGTCCGGCCGTTCATTAAATTTTCACGCGCGTCAGTTTCGGGCAAATTTTCCGCGGCGCTGGCCGGCCGGAGCGGCCGATAACGAGCGCGGACCACGCTCGTTACGCCGCCGTCCGCGCCCGCACACAACCCAACCAAATTTTATTAATAATAAACTGTTACTGAAACGGCTGCTTTGAAGTAAGAGAGCCACTCGAATGCTCGTTATCGAGAATTATGCGAAATCCTTTGACATACCTACTACATACTTATCTTTAAAGTTCATAATGTGGGTTACCTTAGCAATAATGTAATAAAATTGCTGCTTTACCATTAAGTCGCTTTACCAATATCAAATATTATAATCCAGTTAATAATATAACATTCTGTCTGTGTTCGTCTTAAACTAAAAGTTTAGTTTCGCTTCATTAGTAAGACATTTGAAAGTTTGCATAACTATAAACTTGGAAACGTCAAAGTAGGCAGGTAATGAGCAGGTTAATAAACAAGCGTGCAAAATAACAGCATTATGAAGACATTTATCGTCAACGGCGTCGGAATGAAGACGGCAACGCCAGACTTGTTGATGGAGAGATGAACGTTTATTGACGTACATACTTACATACGCTGATGATTAATGAACAATGTACAACAGCCTTTAAAGAGATGTGAATAATAAACACGTTCATTGAGTACTGGTTTCACAGTTGTCCGAATTTTTTGTTGAAAGAAAAATGTTTTTTTTTCACATCGCGATTATCGATGTCTCAAACCCGCTAATCTGCCTTGGACAAGTATAGCGCATATACTGTTCCTTCCCTTGAAATGCTATAGCTCGAGCTCTACAGTGGGATTCTTTCCAAATAAATATGATTCATTCAACACCCATTTATGGTCAAGTTTCAACTTACTACAGCTACATGTGTCGAAAGTGCCAATCATGTATAAATAACATCACAATAGCAAATTAAATTTTCCTTCTTAAAAGTAAGCAGGTATTTAAATGATGACTGTTGTCACCTGCTGGCTGCTAGTTGCCGGTGGTGTATATGGCGCTTTACGCGTCTGCTCGCGGGCCGTGCGTGTTCCGCTCGCATGAATAAGCAATGAGTGCGCGCGCACGCGACGCGACAAACGGCCGCGGCGCACGCGACGCCGCCCGCCCTCGCCGCTTGCCGCCCGCCCTAATTTATTACCGCCCAGCCGAGCCATATGTTCACTATCACTCTTATTATCTTACCTTGCTATATCTTTGCGCGATCCACCACTCTACATTTATAACGATTAGACGAGTTATACCCTTTCGTGTCCCGTTCGTTTTAAACTCAGTTAATGTGATTTTACAAACAACAACAACCCGTCTTTTATCCATCACGTCGGAAGCCATATTCGTTGGGGACAAGAAAACTTTACAGAGGGCCTCTTTAGCAACTATCTGTCGGCTGAAAGTTCGCCAACGACGCAATTATTTTTAAGTTAAGGCTGTTTGTAGCGGGCCAATCTTGTCGCAACTAGTGAGACATATGTCAATGCTTCTTCACACATAAGCGACGGCTGGAAGTATGTGATAGAATGTGGCTTGTATGGTTGAATGAAATGTCATTGAAATTCGGGCAGGCTATTTGCCGACCGCTCGACGATCACCGCCTCCGCCTATTAAATTATTTAGGCCCGGTCTTGCATTGTCTCGCGAAGTCGGCCGACATCGGCTCGGAGCGGACCCGCCGCCAATATAAACAGTCGTTAGTGTTGTTACAATCAAATAGGAATGTCCCGAATGTGCGAGTATCGTTCGCTAGAAATCGTTTTGTATTGAGTTAGTGCCGGGACGCGTCCGTGTGTTTGCTCTGCTAGTTAATGGAATGCCGATGGGCCATTGTGCGCACAGCGATTTTCTATTCAATACTCGATATTAATTTGAATTTGAACGCGTACATATACATGTATACGTTTCTTCAGTTTATTCAATATTCATGTTTAATCACTTAAATATATATTTGTACAGTACTAGTACTAGATCATTTCTAAAACTATTTAAGTGAAGGGATCTATAAAATAATTTATTAACGAAATAAATATAAAGTGAGGAGGTTTTCAGTGAGCTATATTACTCGGTAATATTTGTTAGAGGTTCTTCCGCGTCGGTGGTTTTTACGACAAGTGCTGGTTGTAAGCCTTAACTGAATATATGATTTCAACTTTGACTGTTATAGCGCCTGTATTTATTGCGAATAAACGGAATATTCTCTTTTACTGTTACACGAATAGTTGCAACTTGTTCGTTGCAAACGTATTGTTACAACGCGAATGCCATACTAATTTTTAGTAGGCCCTATAATTTGCTTTACAGTTTGCACTTTATTGCTTTTTGACAACCATAAGTAAATATCCATTTTCTTTGTCAAACCATATAAGACAATATTTTTTATTAAAACAAATAATACATCTAACATTTATAGATTTATTTATTTGTGTGTAACATATAATTATGTAGGTTACGTATGTTATTTTAGTATACCTACTAATACACTTCCCACCATTGACAAACCTACAAAATTATAACACTTGTCAACAACAAAATTATTATATTATATAATATAGTATTTAATACCTCTACCATTTCTTCCTTCTATTAATCCCTTAAAATTTTGAGGGGGTATAGACCGAAAGACCAAATCCGGAGTCAGTTTAGACTAAAGTTTGATAATTATTTAAAAAAATTACAATTAGATTATATATTTTTTAACTCTGAACATCACTGTATTCACTTTGAAGCACGTCGTTTATAGCACTGGTATTAAAAATTCGATTCTTTATTTATTTTCAAAATCTGTGAAAAGCTTCGAAAATTCCATCGTTGATCTCCTAAATTTTAGTCTATATATATATATATATATATATGCTTAAAAACTGAAATACTTCTTTTAAATTGAAAATTGCTCAGTATCTTCAATCGAGCTTCATTATCGAAAGGTCATTCTTGGAATGGCGTCCGAACGTATAATATCGAATATCACTGATAATAGTGCAACATGTGAGTTCACCTTTCGGGTCGCACCCTGCACTGTCCTCGGCCACAGCCCCCTCGTGTCCGCGCCCGCAACAAATTGCACGTTTACCCTTATTTACCCATGGGCACATCTTAAAACAAGTCGTGGTCACATAGTGGCTAACGCACCCGCGACTATTTGAATGACATGGGTTTAATTCATTTAATTCGCATCGCTTTGGATGTGGGCACTTACAAACACCGTAGACTGTACGAATGCTTTGGTGAAAATACGCTATAGTCTTTCGTAGATACCTGGCGTATGGACGCCGCACACTGCGTATGTACGCCGCATGAAGCGTCTGAGAGAGACCACTATAATAATTTTCATAGTAAGCAGTTCTTGATCGCGCGTCACGCTGTACGCAACCTACGACGTTTGTAAAAAGCCAGTGGCTAAAGCAGGTTTTTTGACGTATATACAATTATCAAGCATGACGACGGTGAAGGCAGACATTGTGAGAAATTTCTACACGTAAAGATAATTATGCGAAACCCTCCAACCTGCTTAAGATAAGCATGCAAGCTCAACTTTGGGATGTTCAGGGGCTGGCATTAATTGTTATACATATCAATACATTACACAAGCTGGAATGCAAAGAAAATCAAAGTAACGATCATACAGTAAGTTTGAAATAAAATTGAAATGTAATGAAGATGTACTCAGTTAATGTAAGATTGAAGTACATATGGAATAACGTTTATTACGTAAAGATTATTAAAAATGAAAAGCCATCGCCTCTACTTCCCCCTATGGGAAACGTACGTGTTAATTATGGATGTATCAAAATATTGTTTTAAATATACCTATTCCACGGTGCAACTATACATAGAAGCAGTCATACATTAGGAAGCTAGGGTTATTCACGCCGCTTTGTCCGCTTAAACTTCGTTTCTGCATTCGAAGGAATCTCCCAACTTACAATAATCTCTTTAGAGCGATTATTTAACAAATCCTTTTCCTTATTATTAATTGCACTTAATTATTTCTACCTTTTTTTTAATTTATTGTATAAGAAATCCGCTGTAAATCTCAGTAATGTTTCCTTTGTGTAATTAGCGTATAAAATCGTAACATTCGTGGGCCGCATCCTCTTATTAAATAAAGTAAGATAATATGATCTTAAATGTATCAGATTAATGAGAATACCACCCACTGGCATAGCCTCGACCACAATAGGCGACTACGCTTAAAATACACCGCTTCCACAAATATTATGCATGTTTAATTAACGCCATTCCTAATTCATAATCCGACAGTGATAAATTAGACGGTTCCGTCCGCTTGTAATTAGGTACGCAATTATCGCGGCCCGTTTGAATTCATTAATACTGAAAGTAGGCACGCTCTAGGTGAGCGTGATTTATTAGTTGCGTGGTTGTCTTAGAGATTCTAATTAATATAACGCTACACCTATGTCGTGGTTTTTCACAGTGGAGCCGTCGTCGCCTTGCCTTGCAATACGATTACGCACTAGCCGCTCTTCACGTGACGCTAATGAAAACAAACGCGCAATGTGAAATATAATAATGTTACTCGGTTGTACAGCCATATAAGGAGCCTTATATTGTTTCCCTCGTTCTATTATTAGGCAATAAGCGCGTTTTCCGCGGCCATTGGGCGTACGTAATTGGAAACCCTATACGGGTATTTAATTTACCTAGCCGCCTGAGCCACGCCACCTGGCTCGATGGCGAAACAATCGCCGAGCGCCTAATTATATTTTAATCGCAACAAGCCCCCCGCCCTGCGGCCGAAGCCGGGCCCGGGGGTCGCAAGGCACACCACTAATTCATTTGTGCGGCGGGCCTCGTCCAGCGACTAGCCCGCTCTCCCTGTTTATTCTCATAGGAGAGTTTAGGTCTCCTAAAGCAATACCGACGCTTAACATATTAACCAAAGCGTTTATGTGAAGGGTTTAATTATGCACTTTACGTTCTAGAGTACAATGGAGTCAAGTTAATTAAGTTCTGCTTGTTTAAAGACTTACGTAGATTGTAGCTTTTGAATAAATTTAATTTATGCATGAAATTTGGGGGTTTTTAATGCGACTTTGCAATGCGGGTATACGTCGGTGTAATTTAATGAGTACACGTAGAAGCCGGTGCAACGATAACTTGAGCTGAGTTGATGAAGTGCAATAAATATTAAAGTTAGAATATCATTGTTAGCGTACAATATCACGTGCACGGGCAGCTGTTACCGCGAACTATGCCAATTGTGTTGAGGCTTTTGTACAGTGTATTCACGATGAAACTAATTTTACAATAGGCACATTCCGACCGACTACCAAATTTAGGAGAATAGAGACCGAACTTGCCTAAACATATGCATAAGTAAAAGCTTGTTTATTAAATTATATGTATGTATTCCTATCTTTATTATATCA
This sequence comes from Dendrolimus kikuchii, assembly GCA_019925095.2. Classification (NCBI taxonomy): domain Eukaryota; kingdom Metazoa; phylum Arthropoda; class Insecta; order Lepidoptera; family Lasiocampidae; genus Dendrolimus; species Dendrolimus kikuchii. Next base: position 9,003,186 of record CM034390.1, on the reverse strand, counting down.
GCAACAAGATATTTCGATGTAACTTGTTTAGACCAATATACTGGCTAGGTGCCGTCCGTTCGCCTCCTGTGTACTAAAAGTAATCAATTTCACAACGATGTGTGAAAAATGAACACGAGCAACGGACTGCATCGGCACCATGATATATGGCCACCAAATAATATGAACTACTTAGGAGCCTGGCTTGTTTTGTTTACTAAAAGTTCATTTTTCGGAACATAACAAAGGGTTTTTCATGTTAACAAATTATTTATTATTTGACACCGTATAATCAAATTATTATTTTTAAACATCTATTTCATATTTATACAATCTATAAAGTTTTGCCTGTACACTTTGTAATAGTTGTATTTTTACCTGTGTTATTATCTAACTTCAAAGTAATTGATCTTTTTAATATAGCAATATAGGGTATAGAACAGTAGTTTTTAAATGTCTTGGAGTTGGAAGTGTGATACGATTTAGTGGTGAACTGCTCTTGCGCCCGGCCCATATTAGCTTGAAAGCCTCCTCGTGGCGGATTCCGGCGGCGAAGGGGCAAGGGGGCCCGAGCTGAAGCTGCGCATTGGCCATTAGCGTGATTAGAGAAGCGCCTTCCACCCTCCCTCCAGCTATATCCGCGAATTCTTTAGGCCTCTCATCTCATAATACAACATATTTCATTATTTATGTAGGCACTGTTTTTACTCCAATCTACTCTCGTAGATTACACGCTCAATCTAAGTAATTGTTATCTTCGTTATAATTATTCAAGGGACTTATGGATTTATATTATTGTTCTCAGATGATGGCGTGCTCATATCTCAGCGCCACTGGAGTGAATCCTGAGCCGTCGAGTACTGCTTGTTGGACTCCCCCGGCGTTTACTTCAGCTCCTTTGCAGGAACAGGAGGCATTGCCTGGTCCTCGAGCGCCGCCCCTAACCTTGAGGCCGTTGGGAGTGTTAGGCTTGCAGAGCGCGACAATGCCTTATTCCTCGAGGCTGTCCCAGGAACCAGCTCTGGACCTGACGATGTCAGCGCCACCTATCAAGTCCCGACGTCAGTGTCGGAGCAGTGACGAAGAAACTTAGTGACAGTGTTGTGTATCGAAATAGACGATAAATTGAACTTATGATCGACGTAAAGCTGTTACTGAATATATTCATAAAATTTGAAAATTCTTCGCCATTTTATGTCATTGTCATCAGTAACATCTTCACTCGTTCCAGTGAACTGTTAAGTTATACTTTAGTACCTAATACATATTTAATTTCGGTTGTGAAAATGGCAATTTATGTAAACTTAACTCGCTGTATGTAAATTTCCAATTACTGGTACTTAAGATTAAAGCAGGACGAGATGTGTTAAACACAAGCGTGTTCTTTATATTTTAAAGAGGTGATATTGGTATTAAGATGGTTAAATGAATCCACAGCATATCTTACATAGCTGTAATAATTATATGCAATCATAATTGAATCATTAAAAAACATGGTATCTACGAGATACGCCTTTTAGAATATTATGATGAATATTGCAACTGAATACATAAAATAATGTAACGCGCAATTTTTGTGCTAATTATGCTAATCATAATTGCGACACTGGAATACGAAGGCTTCCGCAGTTTCCTTGTTTAAATAAAACACAGTAGAAATGAAATAAAAACCGCTTATTATGTGATCAGTTGTATTGTCGATTCTTGCCAAGTGAAATATTGTATGTACCCACTTTTTTCTTGTGGATACAAAATTATAAGAACGTTGTTTTATTGCACACGCGTCTCTGTGATTGCAATCTTGCTATGTAAATAGTTATTTCTCGAATAAATTTGTTATATAATAATGGCCGGTTCCTGTATCTTTCTATTTACTCACTTGCCCTACCGTCGATTGAATTTTGAACGGTCAGTAAGATATAGGAACCGGCCATAAAACGACCCGCCGGTATGGCGACCGCTCGTTATTATTATTCGTTCATTATGTAAATATTAGCGTAAACACCTTAGATATAAGTAGATACATCTTGTACCTAAAAGTTTGGGCGTAAAACTTCGTAGCAATAATTTTGATGCCAACGTCTTTGAAGTTTAAATTCGAGTTGCTAATGGTCTCTGTATATATTGATCTATGAATATGTTTTACCATCGATTAAAGCTGTTGGAATCGTTCTAATAGATTTTAAATGTAAACAGATATTCTAAGTAAGTAGTCTTAAACGCTAACATTTGAAGGCTTACTTACTCATTATATATGAATACATGTAAATTCGTTTTCATGAATTTCCGTAAATGTCATAATACTTACTTATTGTATGGTTCTTGAGAAAAATCTAGGACTTTAGTAATGATTATAATATTTAATGTGTTTGAACGTGACCGTCATGTATTTTAATATAAATCGTTATGATGTTAGCGTTTAGTAAGCCTTGCTATTTAACTAATAAAAATATGTTTAATTTACTGTAAACTACATAGGCTTTAGGTTTGAGATATGGCCGTTAAAAAAAATAATTAAGCATCATGTTACAATTTCTTACCTAAAGTCTGTCGAAGTTTCCTAAAAATGACAGTTATGGTGTTACCAGTACACAAAGAACATACAAACCTAGTTTAAGAGAGCCGGTGACAGAAGGAGAAAATAAACATTTTGTAAATTATTTTGTTGTTTTATTAAATACAAGCGGGCTCGGCAGACGTCGTTCTGCTCTGAAAAAATAAAAATCTAGAATCCGATTGCAGCGCCGCCTACCTGGTCCAATTGTGGTGAATCTAAACCATTCCGGGACTGACTCAAACACACACAAAAATGTCTTCAAAATCCTAGAACCTGATTCCAGCGCCATAAGTGGCGATAAGCCGGGTCCAATTGTGAATCTAAACCATCCCGGGGATCCAGTCGAACACAAACATTTCATCAAAATCGGTCCAACAGTTTAGGAAGAGTTCAGTGACAACCTGCGCAAAGTCCTGGTAGGGGCTGGAATAAAAGGCGAAGGATTAGAATATATGGGCATTTTCTGTACTCCTAACAACGTGTAGGAAAAATTAATTGACGATCGATTGAGTAGTTAAGACATGAAAGCGTAACAAACAAAGCCAAATTCACATTTAATATGATTTATATATATATATATATATATATATATATATACACACACACATATACATACATAACTTCACGCCAGTTCCCTTTCGGGGTAGGCACGAACAACAGGGCGCCATTCAGGCTTATTCTTACACACCTCACTTGCTTCTTTGACATTCATAACTCTTATCATGCACGCTCGTCTGTTCTTAAGGCTCCTGATATCACCTTCTGCTAGTATACAGTATATATATATATATATATATATATATATATATATATATATATATACATACATACATAACTTCACGCTAGTTCCCTTGCGGGGTAGGCACGAACAACAGAGTGCCATTTAGGCTTATTCTTACACACCTCACTTGCCTCTTTGACATTCATAACTCTTGTCATGCAAGCTCGTCTGTTCTATATATATATATATATATATATATATATTACCATAAGATTTACTGATATGATATTATATCCTATTATTTTTGCAATCACATGTTCTTACTATATACTAATTTTCATCAAGATAGGTCAAGCTGAGTTATAGAAGAATATACAGACAGATAAAAATATTAGAATAGTAGAATTTGATGATGAGGAAGTCAGAGGACAGGGATGAGTGGCGCCGACTTGGGGAGGCCTACGTCCAGCAGTGGACTGCGAATAGCTGACGACGAAGTCATAAATCGAATATTTATCACAAAATCTGAGAAAAGAAAAGAAAATGTACATACGGAACCTACAGATCAATTACGTAGTGTTACATGCCCACAAAGTGAATGCAAGCCTGGTTTATTACCTTCCCGCATTTGGACTTCTTTTGTATACTTTGTGTTTGTAAAATTCGTAATTAGAAAAACAGTCCTTTGTGTATTATCATCTTTTATGGCAGGCATTAGGCAGGTGTGTCGGACTAATTCTTGGAAACTATTGTTTTGCGTCGACATATTGTAAAAGGAATGCCCGAACGGAGGGGTGAGGCAGTCAAGCGACGATTACGATACAAGCAAGACGTGTGTACATTCGATAAGCTATATAGTGACGGACTGCGCGTGTTATCGAATCGTGCAGTTTGTACTGGTTGTGTCCAGTTATGTTTTTTACCTGTGTTATACGTGTTTATATAGTTATAATAAATTCTATAGTAATTCCAACGGAATTTTTAATTCGAGTCCCGCACTCGTAACAGTAATCATTAGGTTAAGAAGTTTAAGACGTTTTACGACGACGACGTTTAAGACGGACCTAAGCCACTGAATTCTTTAAATGACAACCAGAAAGATTGCAAGGCGTCGCTCCTTTTATTTACAACTAGGATATGCACGCGACTTCGTCCACGCTTGATGTGAAATTTCCGCGGGATTTCCTGGACACAAAGTACCGCAGCATTATAAAAGAAAGTAAGCAATAATTTTAGTGAAAACTGTCTTGGAATAAGCTAATTTTAATGAACCCGAACAACTATAAAGCGCTACCGGGAAAATTCCCGCGAGATTCCCAGCATAAAAAATATCACACATTTGATTATACAACGTTTGCTGTCGATCAGTGAAAAATTGGCATTGCAAATCGAATTTTTTTTCAATATGGCCATTTTAAATCATTCCCAGAAAATTTTCCGCGGGATTCCCAGGATAAAAAGTAGCGCACATTTTAAGTCTGTAAGTAATGGCCAAGTGGTAGGGCATTTGCCCGACTGGATGGCTACCACCCCTGGTCTAAAGTATGTCGCCATAACAACCTTAATTTGTGTTCCGGCATTAGTGACCAGGTTCCAGTCTCCCTTAAGAGAGCAGTAGAGCATTTCCTTTGGTGTTGCAAATGTCTATAGGCGATGGTAACCGCTTTCCATCAAGTGGGCCGTCTGCCTGTCTGCTGAGCTCCTGCAATAAAAAAAAATAATAAAAAAAGTAACAATTCGCTGTCGATCAGTGAAAACCGCATCGAAATAGGCCCCGTAGTTTTTATGTGAATCCCGCACAAACAGAAAAAAAATCATAATGTTCTCCATCGTTTACATAGTGTATTCCAGTTGTTTGTTTTTTGTAAATAGCTTCAATGTACAGTCACGGTATTTTTATAATGTTATAGATTAATTAAAACTATTCTTGCAAATATTTCTGCATAAAGGCAGATCTTTAAATGTCCCACGGAATACCTTCGTTTTAAGGACAAAAATTAATTAGCCGCTGTTTAACGTATGGCACAAAATTTTGTCAATTTATGATAACAGCCTTGAGTTAAAAAATCAACAGAAAAAACACTGAAATCGATTCCAAAAAGCATCCACAGGCGATGGTAACCGCTTTCCATCAAGTGGGCCGTCTGCCTATCTGCTGAATTCCTGCAATAAAAAATATAAGAAAAACTCACACAAATTGAATAAAGGAAAGATCGCTTACGAAATCTACCCCGGGGATGGAACCTCTACATTTCGATTAACTAATGGCGTCAACACTTACATAAGTTACTGAACCACACCAAGCAATAAAACAAAATAACTTTCTCATTTATAATTAGTACGGATTTATCTCAACAACATGGTCGACTTTGTTTACTTGCATGACTTAACGCTACTTATGAATAACTAATGCTTACAAACGTTGACCTCGTTAGTATAACGAGGAAAATCATAAATATTCCTCAACAATTAATTATGTGGATTAAAAATTAATTTTATTCTAATTTATAACTGACCCTGAGTCGCCTTATTGTTCCAGTGGCATTAAAATAAGCAAATGAAGTACCTACATTGTGTTGGATTCAAACCAAGAAAACAGCTGGACAATGTCGTTTTACATTTCAAATTGAACGATTATGTAAACAAGCCTTCATGGAGTGTTTTTCATTGTATTATTAAGACAAAAGGCTAGTAGCCACGACAACCAATATGTATTCAAAAATATTTTGATTAAATAATATACAAATTTAGCTTTTGTTTCGTGTATTATAATCTGTTTTTGTTTTAGTTTTCATGCTTACTGTTTACATAGTCATTTAGGCAAAAACGGGAACCTGGTATTGCCATATACGTCCGATAGTCTTTGTATGTTGCAATCTCAGACGAATAAAATAAGTAGACCGAGCCCCGAGCTCTCAGAATGAAGCCGGCGAAAGGAATAGGAAGCCGATGACGCCGCGGTGCATTACGAGAATTTAATATTACATAATCTAATAAGTATGCGCGGATAAAGGTAGACCAGTTTCCAATGGATACATTAATTACTATTAACTACACAGACGCAAAACCACGCGTATCTTTCTTTACATAGTACAAAACAAAGTAGCTTTCTGCATCTCTCAATCTGTCTGTATATCCGCCAACTTCTCCTAAACTACACAACTGATTTTTAAGCGGTTTTCATTATCAGTTAGATAACTTTAGAAGGAAGATATATATATATATATATATATATATATATATATATATATATATATATATATATATATATATACTAGCTTTTGCTTTGCTCGCGATACATAAAAAGTCTAATTAAGTAAAATAGAGCTATATATACACTAGGGTTTGACCAACGGCGTAGCTACGGGAAATCTCCAGTACACATATGGGGCAACACAAAGTTTTTAAAAATGCTTCACCTCATTTTACGACTTTGTTTTGTAGTCTACATCTATACTTTTATTTTTATTCGTTCCTCTGAGGTCGCACTTACTTTTCTCGGAAACTACTGGGTCTATACCTAATGTATGGAAGACAGGGAGGTCTAGTGTATATGGCGCCATAATAATAAAACCGTGAGACAACTAAAAATCAGGGATGGCCTCCATACATGCTTAGGGATAACTTTTTTAATACATTGACAAAAATGTCAACCCTCAGTTTACAGACATTGCACACGACTATGTACACATGGTCGGCCGTATACGATGTTCGTTGATGGTAATAATTAACGACCCCACTTAGGAGCGTTTTGAACTATGAAGGAAAATTAAAAAAAAGGAGTTTAGAGCTTCAAAAATATTTTATGCGAAAATTTGTTCGAATAATATCTTTTGCGTAGTTGAAGTTGTGAAATATGGCTAATTAATAGGTAGGTAAAAATAACTACTCAAGAAAATACGAGTGCTATTTCCTTGAGCCATTATTTTTACTTTATCTTATTGTTTTTGGTTACAAATTAAATTGAACAAAATCTAATTGAATTAGACATTCGTAACAAATGATTTACTTTTTTTTTTAAATTTATAGAATTATTTATAAGTTATTATCTTGATTTTTTAAAACCAATGTATAGGAATCCTATTTGTATAGGAAAATGAATGAACATAAATATAACCAAATATCATACTCTGTGTTACGGAACGCAAAAAACACGAAATTTCTGTTAGCAACGTGACAAATCTTTATGCACGTACGCGCCCGTTACATCGGCGTTTCCATCCAATGAGTCGAGATAAAACCCATCGAATCGGCCGTGAATGTCTGTAATATGAGACCAAATCTGTGTATCATATCGACTCCCTTACCACGTGATGCTTTATAATTACACTGGCATATAAAAAGAAAAAGTAATACGTACATTTACATGTATTTCAAGGCGCTGAATCTGAATCTAAAGTTCTTTTGGCTTGTGTATCCTCAAAATTTGGAGTAAATTGTGAAGAACCGCTAAAAACCTGCAGTTAAGGAGGTATAAAAGTTTTATAGATTTGGATTGAGTAAGTTTTTCATGTAATTCGATACATTGAATCGAAATTCGAACTTTATTTGACCCGTAATAAAGAGTAAATTGCGGAAAAAGCCGATAAAAAAGTAAAACTTGTAGTTATGGTAAAAATCTTTTATAGACCTGATCAAGCATATTTTTTATGTAATTCGATATGCTTAATCCAAATCCAATGCTTATTTAGTCCGTACATCCGTAAATTGCGAATAATCTAAAAAATTAGCTATTTTTAACGGTTTTGCAATATACCTGAAATTTTGTGGGTGTACGAGTCAAGCGGACCTCAGATTCGGTTTCAGCGCAATAAATGTAGGCACGTAAGTCTGATCAAATGTACCGACGACTTTTTTCTTTTTGTGTGCTAGTGTTATTGAAAAGATATTCTACGCAGCGTCGCACTCAGTAAGCCTCATTTATATTATACCCACTTCCACGGCAGGAAGTAAGAAAGTGACGAAGGACGTAGGCTGAGTGATCATAACTTTACCTTTTTTTTTTTTGGCCAGGGGAAATCCGTTTGAGGACCAAGCCGCGACAGGCCTGGGGGGATGTTCGCGACCGGTGTGAGTGTGTGGGATTCGCCAGATCGGGGGTGGCACTAGCGTGCCCGGTCAGAACCGGTGCCACGCTATTGCCACTCCCCAGTTAGGGATCATAACCTTACCTTATCGCATCCTTGCCTTACGTGCTTGATGGTAAGACACAGCCTCGCGTGTGTCATCTTAGTTTAGGTATAGTTTACAGTTTAGTTATAATTATGACGATTATAACAACTACTACGAACTAGTTCTTTTTTTTTCAGAAAGGCGCAGAATTAAAAGAGAAATCCAATTGCAGCTGAGACCGAAACAGTATGTTTAAAATAAAATTAAAATAAAAAGCTTTTTTATTTGGTCCATAACCAACATGTCATATAATAAATATTTTAAAATGTAAGTATTTTTTTTTAATTTGTCAATTTATAATTTTTTGTAATTCTATTTTATACAGTGTGTTTATAAAAACAAAATTAGTTGATAATGATTGATTAAGGAAGTGTAAAAATAATAATTGTCCTCGATTAAATGTCGAGAATGTATAGTAATACAATCCTGAAATACACAGAAGAGAGCACCTTACGCCTGTTACACACGAGTTTGGTCTGACAATTGGATTATCTTGTTTTATCGGGAAGTCTTTTACGAAACATAGATCGTTTTTAAAATACATACATTGGCTTTGCTGCAGTTTACCTCACATATACTTATAAAGTAAATAAATATTCATAAATCAATGACAAAATCAATTTTTCGGGGATTATAAGAATTCCATTTGCATATATAAAAAGCTTTCTATATATATTTTTTTTTATTGCAGGAGATCAGCAGGCAGGCAGAGGGCCCACTTGATAGAAAGCGGTTACCATCGCCTATGGACATTTGCAACACCAAAGATGCTACAAATGCGCTGCTGCTCTCTTAAGAGAAACTGGAACCCGGTCACTAATGCCGGAACACAACTCAAGGTTGTTATGGCGACATACTTTAGACCAGGGGTGGTAGCCATCCAGTCGGGCAAATGCCCTACCACCTGGCTGTGGGTTGTTAAGTCGCCTCTTACGACAGGCCGCCCGGCCGCAGAAAATTGTATTCTTTCTCCGTTCCTACACGGATAATATATATATATATATTATAAGCTATATAAAATTAGCTTATTCCGACACAGTTTTCACTAAAACGATAGCTTACATTTTTTTTTACATGCTGCGGTATTTTGTGTCCCGGAAATTCCGCGGGAATTTCAAGTCAATCGTAGACGAAGTCGTGGGCATATCCTAATAATTAATAAAAATGCATAACATTTCATTGAGGAATACCGAGTGTCTAGGCAGTCATTCAATATAGAATAAAGCGACAGAGAGAGTGTAGTCTACAAATAGTGAAGGTTTCTTAAGAGGTGAAGAGCTTATACTGGTGTTGTTACTTGACTACGAAACCCTAAAAAAAACTTCATAAAAAAATGCACTTAAAACTACTTAACTGATCGTTGGAAATATTTTTTAACTCGCCCATTTTTAAATTTTTATCGCAACTGAAAGTTAGTGAGACATTTTTACAATTATCGAAGCGAGTATTTCATCGCCTATTACTATTTATTGACTCAAATGAAAAAGTCACTAATAAACATACATACATACATAACTTCACGCCAGTTCCCTTGCGGGGTAGGCACGAACAACAGAGCGCCATTTAGGCTTATTCTTACACACCTCACTTGCTTCTTTGACATTCATAACTCGTGTCATGCACGCTCGTCTGTTCTTAAGGCTCCTGACATCACCTTCTGCTAGTACACGATCAATTTGATCATGGAAGGTGTGTCGTGGCCTTCCACGACTTCTGCATCCATCCACTTTTGCATTGTATATCTGTTTATAATAAACAGCGTTATAAATTTTCAGGAGCGATACCCAATGCTCTTATGTATTATTATATATCAAAATACAATTATATAATAGGTTGGGGAAAAAGTCTTTTCGCATATAGTATGTATGAACTTGTAATAAGATCTCTTTGGCTATACCATTTGTATCTGGCTGGTTTTGGTATCATTAAAAAGTTTTAATTTTAAAGAAGACAATTCCAAATTCAAATTAGGAAAATGTGTGATTTTCATTTGTTTTTCTTATTGTTAAAATGAGTGAATCTAATGAAGAAATTCGATACATTTTAAAATTTTCCTTCAAAAAGGTAAAAATACAACACAAGCCGCGAAAAAAAATTTGTGATGTTTATGGACCTAGTGCAGTATCTGTGAGAGTAGCGCAAATTTGGTTTAAGCGTTTTCAATCCGGAAATTTTCATATCAAAATTGATGCCATTTTTGAAAAAGTGGAGCAAGATCGGCATATTAGTAATTACGATGTAGCTGGAGAACTGGGAATTGACCACAAAATGGTTTTGGCGCATTTGAAAAAAACTGGGTACACAAAAAAGCTCGATATTTGGGTGCCTCGTGAGCTCACTGAAAGAAACATAATGAACCGTGTACTTATTTCTGATTCTTTATTACGACGTAATGAAACCGAACCATTTTTGAAGAAGCTGATAACTGGTGATGAAAAGTGGATCACGTACGACAAGAACGTGTGAAAAAGATCGTGGTCAAAGGCCGTTCAGGCTTCACAGACTGGCGAAACCCGGGTTAATTCGCAACAAGGTGATGCCGTGTGTATGGTGGGATTGGAATGGCATTATTCATTATGAGCTGTTACCGCCAGGCAGGACCATCGATTCTGAATTGTACTGCGAACAACTGATGAGATTAAAGCAAAAAGTTGAGAGAAAGCGGCCGGAATTAATCAACAGAAGGGGTGTGGTTTTTCACCATGATAACGCTAGACCTCACACATCTTTAGCCACTCAGCAAAAATTACGAGAGTTTGGCTGGGAGGTGTTAATGCATTCACCGTATAGTCCTGACCTTGCACCTTCAGATTTTCACCTGTTTCGGTCTCTGCAGAATTCCTTAGGCAAAGTCAGGTTAACATCACGAGAGGACTTCCAAAACTACTTGTCGCAGGTTTTTGATCAGAAGCCCCAAAGTTTTTAAAGCAATGGGATCACGTCCCTACCTATAAGATGGCAAAAAGTTAGCCAACAAAATGGCACCTACATACTTTAGTCAAATGTAAATAAACTTTATAAAAAAACCTTTTGAATTTTTATATAAAATGCGAAGAAACTTTTTCCCCAACCTAGTATATAGAATACACTTTCTTGTGAAATTTCATCTATATTGGCTTAGTTGTTTATGGAAGATGGTGGTGACATCTAGACAAACGGACAAGATAATTTGATAAGCGCGAGTATACATGACCCACCACCGCGCCGTCGCCGCTGCAATTTTACAGAATAACAGCTCATCTACACGAGCGCTAAGGGTTTCGTTTTTGCTAAAATAACTACGGAACCCTAAAAAAATGTACCTGTAGTTGTATACAACTGGCGCTGTAATATTTTAGCAGCGTAATACGTCCTCCGGCTAGACCAATTACAGCCTTGCGTCCTTCCTGGTTGTCTGACGAACCATCAGATACGAAAGCAAATATGCCAGGAAAATATTCAAAAACAACGCATTAATTACTGAGAGGCTAAGAGACGTATGAACGTGAATGCGGCAATGAATGAATGATGGCATACGGCCGAGACTAATCAATACAGTCGCCTGCAGGCCACCTTGCAATATTCACAACAGTAATGGCTGAAACCGCTTTCGTCCAAATTTAAGGCCACGAGAAACGCGTTGGACGCTACATCCTTCGTATATCCGCATACGTATTGAATATACCTTTTATACAATCAGTTGAATTGTCTGATTCAATAAAATAAATTGATATGTGATTATGTACTATAAATTAAACATACAACCATATCGTTATTGCGTTCATAATATTTTAAATACTAATTTAAATAATTATAATAACATAATGTCAATAAGTTTTAATATAAACTATTTCCAATTATTTGCATCAAATAAAATTACAAATTAAATTACTTTTAGTTATAGGTAATATCATACAGATAGAGTAGCAGTTATTAATTTAGAGTATATTATTTTACTATTTTGACTTTTTATTTTCTTTTTACTAGTGAGTAAAAATAGTTCTTTAAAACTATACAATTACCTACAGCGATTCATAAACACCCCACTGCTAGACTCGGGTTTCTCAAATGTTCACCACGCTTGCCCGAGGCGGAATAGCGGGTTTCGCACAGTGGTCTCCTCGCGACACTTCAACACGCGATAATTGCTACTAAAGACACAGGTAAAGTTTTTTTTTAAAGCAACTTCCATAGTCATTAATCGAATTGGGTGATTTTGGAAAAAATATACAGGTACTGTATAATGACACCAATCCATAGTATAAGCTTGTAAGGCTCACTTTCTGTTTTAAGAATGGTTAGGTGATTTTTGCAGAATAAGACGTAACCCTTGACGTCTTCTTCTTATCTAATATTTTTTTAACATAAATAAGTCTTTTTATCCATTGTTTTAAAGATAGTTAAAAGTCTCACGTTTACGATTCTTTATAACATAAACATGTCTCATTTTTTCTATTTTAGATAAGTAAATATAACAAATAAAATTTTAATTTGAAAAATACATTCCATCTTGTTCTTCTATTTCTATAACGAGCAAAATCAGTACCTACATCTACCACAAAGGTAAAATTTCAATGAAAACATTTCGAATAAATTCAAAACCATCATGCTCTGAGATGAGCCTCGCAATTCTTAACTAGGTGGATGTAAACGAGGGTCACTCTGCTTGTCCAATGTCCGCTGTACAAGTACTGCCCACACAATAATTTCAGGTTATTAAAATAATATTAATATAAAAAGCCAAACACATATACCGCACTTAGATTAGGTAAGACTTTATATAAATAATGTGGCTTAATATTTGAATCAAAACATCCGTTTTAAAATTACATATTTAATTAATTCTGCTTTTGTATAAAGGATATTAGTAAATAAATTGCAAGTTATAACCTACCAACGAAATTTATCGCAAACTTTTCTGAGCATATACGAGTATATCTGTGGTTTAATAAAAATAAACAACATGAATAAAATTGCAATAAAACTATTCTATCTGTATCTATTTACCTATAATATAATAAATATGTGGAATCGTCGATTTTGTACAATGGAAAAGAATCAGTGGAGTAATTTGGACCAAAAATAAGTTTTTTATAAATTTTGTCTATTTGTCTGTTCGGCTTTTCGATCATCACGTGAAAACAACAGAACGGATTTAAATAAAATTTGACAGCAACAATAACAACATTAGACACAGACATAGACAACACTTTATTGTTCACCAAAACAAAATTACAAAAATGCACAACAAGACAATGGTTACTTGGTAAAACAAAAGTTGGCTTTATCGCTAAAAGATCTCTTCCAGGCAACCTGACTCAAAGGAAATTCTTAACTTATCTGTAACTATTATGCAACAAATAAAAAGGAATATATATATAAATGACATACATGGACAGCAGTTTACAATCTGAAGTATAGTAAACTAGCACATACATTATTACGTAAGACTAATATTTCCTGAGGGAATTTTTAAATATGGTAAAGGATTTAGCTTTTCTGACGTCACTGGGCAAAAAGTCCCAAGAAAGAACCTGCATGGCGAAGGAGTTGGAATAAAATGTGTGTGTAAAGAGTGTGCAGGTGCCATTAACAGGAGATTATTAGTAGAGCGCAAATTGAGGGTGTGTGACGTATAAAGGAAATTGAAATATTCCTTAAGGTAAGGATAAGTATAATGTATAAACAGTATACGATATAGTAAATTGAGAAGATGAGCGTTCCGGCGAAGTGAGATAGGCAACCACTTGAGCTTTTTGCGGTATTCAGAAACGTGGTCATATTTTTTTTAAAACAAATATGAAACTTATGGAAACATTTTGAAGACGCTCGAGCTTAATAAGTTGCTCTTAAGTAAGAATAAGATAGCAAGCATCAGCATAGTCAAAGGTGGGTAGTAGAATTGATTGAGCAAGCGAAATCCTAGTGGCAGTCGGAAAGAAATTTTTCAGCCTCCTAAGCGATGCATACGGTGCGAAAATCTTGCGGCTTCATTCATTAATCAGGGGTCGTCAACACAATTCCTGCATTCCATTATTACGCCAAGATTCTTGACTTGATCAATGATAGGCATAGGTGTATCATGAAAGATCGCATCGGGAAATAAAAAGATCAAAAAAATCTATTATAGCTATAGCTTAACATTTGATGTATTAAATCTGAACCCTTTTTCGTTAAACGTACTTCTGTTGTTTTCTTTCAGTCTATGGTACACGGTTGTCGGTTAGAATACGTCATTATGCGTATATATTGTCCAGCGAGCCATAGCAACATGGCTCTCCGTATGTCGTAAGAAAATTTCCTAACAACATAACGACCTCCTATTTTGAGGAATACTAACTAATGACAACGGTCCTTGAGTGTCATGATACAACTTGCAATGGAGTCGCCATTTTATAGTATCTATCGTGGACAAATACTAATGTAGAAACAAATCTTGTGTCTTGAAAACAAACTAAAAAGTGTACAGTTCAAATTATTTTCTCCAGATTTATGTTTTCCTTTTGTATATCCCCAAATTAAGTAAGTTGTGCTAGTGTTACGGGTACAATACAACGGACTACTCTGGGACTGATACCAGACACCCAGAACATAGTAAATAAAGGAAAATTCGTTTCCAAACTTTACCATGCCAGGAGTCGAACGTCAGAGTCTCGGCATTGCAGTAAGATAGGCCGGCAAGGCTTATCCCGCTCAACCACAGAGGCCGTCATAGATGGCGTGTAGTAATCTTGTCATACCAAAGGCTACGCTACTATTTTGCTTGTAATAAGAAAACAACACACAGTTTGTATCTCATAGCATCAATTGAATATTTGAAACTATAACACAATCGATTCTAAAAGAATATACCTACATAAAAATAACATGCGTGCTTACTATCTCATCTTGCTTTCAAAATGTTATCATAGAAATAATTTTAATTACTGTTTAAACAATAGTTAACGATCTATTTGACTAGTTAGAATTATGACCTCATAACGCGTATGTACCGTGGTACATCCATACAAAATGCAGCAGGCTGTGATGTTTTGTTTGAAGATAAAAAATGTCTGCTGATTTGACTGTCAAGTACCCACTTGTTTACGCAACACATTTTCATTTAAAATTAGATGCTATGTAGCTTTGTAAAACTATTTTTGGTTATGCTACAAAATTGGACGCGGAATATATTTGTATATTACGCTTTACAACACTTTTTTGTTAAGACGTGGCATTGAATAATAGATAATATGAGAATAGCTATAATTTAGACTTTAGAGATTAAAAATGTAAGTCTTTTTTTTTAATTGCCTGAAGCTGGCAGATAGTCGGATGGCCCCCTTGGTGAAAGGTAGTTATCGTCGCTTATAGACATTTGCATCACCAGTAGCGTTGCCAACGCGTTGCCGGCCTCTAAGAAATTTAGAACGCCCTTCTTAAACGACCCCATGTCCTAGCGCAGAGGGATAGCCTCAGCGGGAAGTTCGCTCCAAATCATTGTTGTACGCGGAACTTTTCAGCTCATGCAATTTCTGCTTATGGTAGGTAATACCAATTTATTTCTACTAGTATTCTGCCGCTACGATATCGAGAAGATATTCTGGATTTAGTAGAATACGAATTTTTGACAGTATCCCAATGGAATCCTACTTTGAATATCTTCGCAACGGCGAGATCTTGAAATAGCAGAATTGGGCCCCTGGTGTGTTCATCAATAGCAAAATATTCGTCTCTATAATATTATTCTACGCCGTCGGACTATATTTTCTTTATGCAAATGATTTCCTCGTATGTATACTTACTTCACTTCATAGATGCTAGATATGCCTACACAAACACAACGAGACTGAACATTCAAATTATTTGCGTATTTAAGTTGGCTACTGAATTTTAACATAAAATAACAATAACATTGAAATAACGCGTTTGAGGTTTGGTTTAAATGTCGTATAATACTGATATTGAAAATGAAGAATAACAACCGAGCAGTAGTAGTAAGTGACAATTTACTACTACTGCTCGCTCGATCTTCTCACCTAACAGAGCGATGCCGCATGGTCGCGAAACACAAAACTGCTGACAGGCAACCAGAAGCCATGGTTTTTAATAATTATTTTTGCGATAGTGTAGATTCAAGGTATTTTCATATAAACTGGACTCCGAAGATATACCAGGAAAATATTCAAATTCAAATAGGAAATGTGTAGTGATTGAAATGTTCTTAGGTTTATAAGAATCCCAAAACAAGTAAATACCTGTAATAACAGCCCAGGATGACCCACTGCCGGGCTTGGGCCTCCCATTATTGGGGAATGGACAGTATGCCCCCGCCACACTCATCCAAGGCGGCTTGGCAGGTTTGACACGTCGGTTATCTCGATATGCAGGTTGCATACTATGTTTTCCTTCAGCGTGATTAACACGTGGTAATTGTAACAATAATGCACATTAAGTCAGAAAAATGCCTTAGTGGTGCATGCGTTCCGGCCAGGATCGCACCGCGCCCTTTGAGTTTCAGACGCGTGCTCTATCCATTACGCTACCACGATTTGTTGTAAGTAAATACCTAACTAGGGGCCCTCCAGCATCTAGGAAGCGGAGGAGTCATCCATCCCCCCGTTGACGAAGTGAGTTTGCACTGCTTCCCGGGGCATTCTCAAGCACTGATGCGCTAGGATCAGCGTGGACGTAACTACGTTCTAAGTCTCACGCTCTTCCTGCCATAAGCGCGGGGCACATGGGAGGAGGGTGGTTTTAGTGAAGTATTGCCTATGGGTTACCTCTCCACATAGAGGGAAGTACCTTGGCGAGTCTCCATACATACCGGCGATTGACTCTGGTGGCTGCGCTATCTTCAGTGGCTTTACCTCTCATCGCTTTGGTCTAATCACTAGCAAAGGACCCGGTAGTGTGCGAAATGCATTTACCTGTCTCAAAAAAAAAACCTAACTATGATTAAAGACGTGCTAAACTAGATTGGACTTGGACTTGCCAGGCATACGACGGAAGTCCTTAATGACAAAAAGCACGAACATGTAAATTGAGTTTTCAGTTCTGTTTCACCTAGTCCTCGTTTTAATGTTTACTAATAATCTATATAATCTAATCTATAAAACTGTAGTAGGACTAACAAATGATTCGAACGCACAAACACCACGACGTAAAGCGATTTTCTTAATCTTTACGCGAACTGTAACACCGAAAAAGTAGTCCTAAAACGCCCTATAAGTCATCTTTAACAGACGAAACGCCACAATTTATTGCATTAATTGAGAATTCAGTTAATACCCGCAATCAAGTCTGTAATAAATTAAGGCCATTACCAAATTATTTCCAGTTTCTAGATGAATCTAGAAGTCGAGCCACAGTCCACAGCGGCCGCTCTTACATTATTACAGCATTCATTAGAGTTCGCTAATTACTCCTTGCTTTAATGAATAAGCTCTAATGAACCACTTTCTGTTAATTAAAGGCGGCGTGGGGAGGGCTTGGGGGGAGCTGGCAGTGGGGGGAGTAACTTTTCTCCGGGCTCTGATTGCAAATGTGAATTTGTGTAAGTCTGAGTGGAAAGAGTGTTCTGAAAAGGGGTAATGAGCCGGTAGAGTGGGGCCGAATTATAGTTGCAACTGCGTCTCAACGTAAATTACTTTTTATGATTATTATGTTTTTAAATTATTTCAACCAAGAATCACAGCAATCCTTCCACTTCTATTGTAATTGGACGAGGTGTCAAAAAATCAAAATATGTTTGAATACACACCTATTATAAATATTTTTATTTGATATTTAAGAATTAAGTTTGACATTTCTAAGGAGAGCGTGTGCTGCTCCAAGCGGCCGGTCCTCCAGTCTGTCTACAAAATGTTAATTAACGCCAGCGAAGCCGCGGGCAAAAGCTAGTGTGTTCTATAATGATTAAATAAGGATAATAATTATTACCCAGATATATTTTTTTATTCCACGATTTCAGCAGACAGACAGCCCACCTGATGAAAAGCGATTACCATCACCTATGGACATTTACAACACCAAAGATACTACCAATGTGCTGCTGCTCTCTAAAGGGAGATTGGACCCTAACCACTAATGCCGGAACACATTACCACTTATATGATAGGTATTTTAAATAAATAAGTTACGTTAAGTTGATAGCTTGCACACCATTAAACTTTGGTAAAATATTCTGAAAAAAATATTGTTAAGAATTACCTGTAACTACATATACAATAAATATTTCATTTCATTTCACTTGAAAGTAAACTTTTATGGGGTTTTTTTTATGTTTACCCTATCCTCAGCCATGGACATTTGCAACACTAAGGGAGCCGATCCGTCGCCTACCTCGTTAAGACTAAATATTTGTTTACGCCCTTTTTGAGGAGCACCATATAGCACTCTGAGAAAACGGCAGGACGGGTTTATTCCATAACTTGCACACGTATGGCATGAAAATCGAGCGCCACGTACAGAGGATGACTCCGATCCAGATGTCAAGGAAGTGTAGATGAACTCCCAATCGCCGACGAGCGATACGATGCTGGTAAAATGGTGACGTAGTCACTAAGTCAAACAGCACATCAGAACACTCCCTATTGTGTACATTGGTAAACGGTAGAACACGCTTAGAGCGCCAACGTCTCTTCTCAGACTGATTGATTAGAGATTCTAAACTGTTTGTAAACGCTGCAAGGAGTGAAGTGGGAGAAGCTGGTACAGAGGTGAGGTATAGGTATTTTATTTATGTCAAAAATCAAGAAAAGAATAACTTCTGGTGCTATCTAGTAGGTTTTAGAAGCTTTTCAGTTCCTACTCAAATGCCTAGTATCCGTCTTCCATGATCCAACTATCCATCACCACGTTGCAAATTAAAGGATATACCTTGACCTCCCACTGTCAGATAAATCAGATTAATTAATGTTCGATTATTAATTTCAAAGAAGTAATCAAGAGAACGATTAATTGTAAAAACTTAGTTGCGAACAAAGTATTAATTAAATGCTTAGTTGAACGTACAGCGTTTTGTGATTAACCTACTTCGATATAAATGAAATTTTCAAAGTTTAATTGAATATTTTTATAAATAATATTCGAGAGACTAAATTTGTGTATAATTTACTGTCTAAATATAATATTATTAACTCAGACGAATGAATAAACGTATATATAGTATGAGCCACGTGAACAATACTATATAATAATAATAATATTTCGCCAGGTGGTAGGGCATTTGCCCGACTGGATGGCTACCACCCCTGGTCTAAAGTATGTCGCCATAACAACCTTGATTTGTGTTCCGGCATTAGTGACCAGGTTCCAGTCTCCCTTAAGAGAGCAGCAGCGCATTTGTAGCATCTTTGGTGTTGCAAATGTCTATAGGCGATGGTAACCGCTTTCCATCAAGTGGGCCGTCTGCCTGTCTGCTGAGCTCCTGCAATTAAAAATAAAAAAAACACAATAGCGTCAAATGAAGTGAAGCATTTTTTTAAACGTATGTGCGTAAACTTATACACGTCTGTGTGGATTAATAGTAATGTATCCATTAGAAAATCTTCCACCTTCATTCGTGTCAATAAGTAATCATAACGCACTGCGCCGCGATCGGCTTCCTATTCTAAAATAGGCTTCCTTTAGCCGGCTTCGCTTAAAGAGCTCGAGGCTCGGTCTAACTATTTTGTTTGTTTGAGGTTATTTATGAAATGTAGTATAAATAAATTAGATAAATGCCTAGCATTCCGCCTATAACGAAAGGTTCTGTAAAAGAGATAAACCCCTATTTTTTATTAAAATTTGACAACTAAATCAAATCAAATCAATAATAATAATAATTATCTTTTATTGTGCATGGTCACTTTCACCGATCGATGGCCAATTTTAATTACTTTTGTTAATTATTCAGCAAGTTATTATAGACAGTAAACTTGCACCTACTCTTGTTAAATAAACTATTCTTCTCTCTCTCTCTCTCTCTCTCTCTCTCTCTCTCTCTTTCTTTCTCTCTCTCTCTCTCTCTCATTCGCTGCGTGCAAAGGTTTGCTGGAACAAAACTCTTTTAGAGTCAATTATGTAACCTTTTGAAGTGAAATTTCTTTAGAATGGTCGTGATTTGATACTCGATGAAGCGAAAAAGCGAAATGAAAAAAGCGACGTTAAAAAGAGATAAACACATACAATTGAACATTATTTAATTTCGAATAAAACACATTTTTCTTTACCCGTTAGTATTAATTTTCACTTCAAATAAAACGAAAGATTTCAAATGAATTTTAGCTCATCTGTATACACTTAGGCAGATATTCTTTTATACGTGATCAACAGATACGTAGACACACATACGCGCGTAACAGCGCATTGAATATCGAACTTTATGCTAGTGAATTAAAGTGTAATGTAGATTGAATTCAGGGTCAAAATAGCTAAGAATAAAGACGTCTATAATAGAATAGAAATGCGAAAATGTGTGTCTGCAGTTCACACTTGTCTACTAAGCATTGTAGACATAATTATGTTTGCATGTATATTCTCTGAAGTTCTACTTCTACTGCGTGTGAACACACACAATTTTTATTAAGACCTGGTGTGGATACCGCTTCACAGTAAACGTAGTATTGTACATCAGCCCATCCTTCAGCAGAATGGTCTGACGACCTTCGTAAGGTCGCCGGCGGGCGCTGGATGAGGAAAGTGGAGGATTGGGATGTGAGGCGCCGCCTTGCAGTGGACTGAAACTGACTGACGACATACATATATGTAACTTTTTTACGTACGATCAATGATAATAAAATTCACTATAATAGACATCATTTTAACAGAATCAAGTTTCAACTTTACCTTCGTCAATTATTTACTAGGTATACTTTTTTTTATATTAAACGTACGTAATTGTGCCAAAGCACATGAGATAACATCAATTTACGTAATAATACTTTACCATAATATAAACTTCAATAAAATGACGAGACGTACGTAAATTAAGTACTTATACCATTATTCAATTTACGTAACCAAGTGTTATTACATATTCTATCACCTTTTGGCGTATGAATAAATAAGCGTCTAGCTATAGCTATATAAGTAAGTATACTAGTTTTAACTCCTGCAAATCGTATACATATTATCAAAACAGGAATCTGATGAAACACTTGTTCAGCCGCTGAAGTTAATTAGCCAATTAAAAACCAGTATTAGTACATATACCTAACGAAAATATTTGGAGTAGCGAATACCAATGAGCGTGAAAAATTGAAAATTCAAGGATAGACAGATTGACAAATAGGGAGTAGGCGCGTGTATAAAACGAATCGATGATACAATACCCTGTTGCATTATTGTATTAACTTTAATAGGAAGCGGTGTTTTTTGCAATATATCTAACAAATATGTTCGCGTACATTGCGGTAAGGGATTCAGAGATATAAATATGTCATACGATCGGTCATGTTTTTCGGGTCCGACTGTTGTTGGCCTGTAAGTGATAGTAAAAATCGTCTCTACTCAGATGAGATGAGATGGTTGAGATGCATGTGGGGTGTTACAAGAATGGATAAGGTGATAAAGATGCACCCGTGACTGAAACATTAGGAGGAAGTCTAGATGGTATGGGTATGTAATAAGGTAAATGAAAGCCACATGACAAAAAGAATGTTAAGTTGGAAGATTAAAGGGTAGATAGAAATGTAAAGGTAGACAACAAAAGAGATGGATGGAGCGTGTAAAGCATGACTTGATAATGAAAATTTGTGGTGTGACAGAGGACGTGTATCAGAATAGAGGAGTATGGAAGGAAAAGACATTATGCCGATCTTTAATAATTAGAAGAAGTTGTAAGAAAAGAGAGAGATAGAAACATTGCAGTAAAGGATTATGCCTATTTAATATATTTTAATGAAGGAGATAAGACCGCCGTAACAGAATCTCAGTACCTAGTATAGTGGACCATTCCAGTCCAACAGGTTTTCTAAAACACATCTTGATGGTTGATAGGTTATTAATGTTTACAAAAATGGTTGACCTCCAATATCTTTATTCCTGTGAATACGTGCGTGAGATGAAATATGTAAATTAGCTGTTAGATTAATAATGCGGTAAACGTTAATTAACACGCCATAATCCGTCGCTAATTATTACCCAGTTGCGTTTAACGCCACTACTTTCCGCAAACGGGTGATATACAGCCAGTTAGGAGTTCCACGTTATTTTGAGTACAATTGAATTTAATCAACGATTCTTTTCGCAGATTGTTTTTATATTTGGCGTTGTATTAGCTGACCCTCTCGCCGCCGCTCCGTTAGCGGTTGCATCTATTGGTAGCATTGTAAGTAGTCACTCCAATAAGTTGAAAGTAATTTGGTGCATTAAACTTTAAAAGGTCTAATTTTTTAATTAAATTACGTTAACCTATAACGAATAAGTATAATTTTTAATTTTAATTTTATTTTATTGTAATTGCTTTTTGTATTAAAAAATGGATTCAATCAGTGCTATTAATCTGATTTAAAGATAAAAACCGCTGACACGCCATCGCCGTACTGCTATTATGTGATTATCGCTCGATAGCGAAAGTGCGGCATGGGCACAGTCTACCTGTGTAGACCAAACTGTTTTGGCGGCGCGGCGTCGATTTGATGGCAGTGTACACTACCCGTATATATAAAGTACTCTGTGGTGTACACGCGCACTGACTGAGCTTACGTCAAAAATTTTAAATTTTAATTATTCGTACTTTGATTAGAAATTTTCTTAAGAGCACTGGAATCTCATGTCGATACTTTACTCAGGTAGATAAGTCATCTTTAGATTTAATGAGGAATTTAAACATTTGTAATACGCATTCATATAATAGTAATCCGATTCAAACTTGATGGCCTCTGTAGCTCAGCCGTCCATTGCGACGTTATAAGTTATTAAGAGCGATTATAAACTTTTTTTTTAAACAACTAATGTACTGAAACCTCTTATTAAGCACATTAGAAAGCATTCCTAAAAGAATTATTTAAAAAACTTTTTTGCAGTCCAATCCCAGCTATGGCTTTAACTATGCAGTAAGCGATCCACATACTGGTGACCATAAAGCCCAGACTGAGTCAAGCGACGGAAGCGTGGTCAAAGGTTCATATTCCCTCACAGAACCCGACGGTACTTTGAGAGTAGTGGACTACTCCGCAGACCCCGTATCTGGCTTCAATGCAGTCGTGAAGCGACTTGGGCCAGCCGCACATTGGGGACACGTAGCGGCGCCTGTAGCAGTGAAGCAGCATGTAGTGCCGCTTCCTCAAGCCAAGGTAGTTGCTCCAGTGGGCGCTGTTCCTGCAGGTATCGCCGCTGAAGAAATCTCTCACAATTTAGCCGGCACAGGTCGTGGTTTAGGATATGTAATCGATTATAGTATGGGACATGGTGGTTGGAAGTACTAAGACTGAATATTTATATTTTATGTATTATAACGTTTTAAATACTCTATTGTTTTTTCAATAAATATTTATATTGTGTTCCTGTATTTAAGTAGTTGTAATTAATATACCTGCGTTAGGTTATGATCCAACTGTCACCTTGGACATAAAGGATGTATGGTGTTTAAGAAATTCGATTTGAATATGAAGACTAAGTTCACGCAGATTTTAATACGTTTCAATTATCTATAATAACAATTTAAAATAAAAACTAAGGAAAATTTAAGTTATATAAGAATTTACAGATATAAATGGATCCCGAAAATGTTACCGGCGATCGTCCCTATGTTCCTATATCTTACGGACCGTTCATTTCAAATTTGACATAAGCTCCAAACAAGTAATGTCAAAATTCAACCGATGGTAATGCAAGTGAATGAATAATAAGGTATAGGAACAGTCCATTAATAATTTTCGTTCTTTTTTCAAATGGTGCCAATGCTATCTATCATCAATGAAATTGCCAATGTAATATAACATGTTTAGAAATGTAATTTATGAGTAAGACAGACTAAGACGCCACTCGCTAGACAATCTGCCTGCGGTATCGAAAGTACTGAACGACCAATCTGAGCAGCCACTCTATTTCAGTGTTCTGATTAGTTCTTACGCCCCTGCTCATAACGCCCTTAATGATGAGCTACATTAGTGTATATACATGCAATATCTGTCAATGTTTAACGTCATTAACAATTTCACATCTCGAATAACACATTAAACATAGTGAGATATAAATTTAAAAACCCCGCTTTACACGATCCCGCATAGCGCGGATTCGTTATGACGCGATTTTTAAGACTCGCGCTAATATACCCCGCTTTCCGCGGATTCATTGATTGGTCCATTTAGCTCGCTTCATGGCGTGATTGAGCCCTTCTGATTTTGTCAGTTTATAAGTAATATTTTCTTAAGTTTTCGCGACTTGTATACATAATAAAACTACGTTTTAACGGTTTTAAGCAATCTTAATTTTTTTTTTTTGTTTTTCCGACGTTTCGGCCACTTTTCAGTGGCCGTCATCACGAAAAAACCAAAAAAAAAAAAAACCAAAATCAAATAAAATTACCGCGCTTAAAACCGTTAAAACATAGTTTTATCAGTTTATAAGTGTTCGGCAAGCAATATACAGCAATATACATATACATAACAGTGTTGTTTGTTGCGAAAGAATTTTGCAAGAACGTAAGCAAAAAGCTACTCAAAAAACATTAGTATTTTAGAACATAACTATTTCTCATGTATTGCAAACGATTAAATCTATACATATAATAAAACTTAGAGGTTGAATTTCTATACAATGAAAAAAAATGCTAAAAACCGAGTCAGAAGGATGTAAGAAATGAAATAGAACTATAATAATTTACATTTTTTTCAAATGTTCGTTTCTCTGTTTGTCTGTCTGTACCGGCTAATCTCCGAAACGACTGGACCGATTAAAATGAAATTTTGTATGATGGTAGCTTATATCCCTGGTCAACATTAGGTTACTTTTAATCCCGAAAAATTAAAGAGTTCCCGTGGGATAGTTCAAAAACCGCACCACGAGGACGAAGTCGCGGGCATCAGCTAGTAAATAAATAAAATCTGTAACAATTCATAAGTTGATTCTGTTTAATTTTTGCAATAAAAGCACTTTAGTTAATTTATTAAGGTTCTTAGTTCATCTTATTATCCCGCTATAAGCGAACGATTTTATCTGGAACGCATCCCTCGTAGATAAAGTGGGGTATTACTGTAATTTCATAAACGGACAATTCTCCCCATAGTGTTATGCAAAAAAAAACAACATTTAACTACACAAATTATGTATATTTTCATAAATACCGTCGACACATTTACATCCATCATACATCTATTAAATGCACATAAATAACTTGAGCGGTGACACACTGTCTTTTGAGTAACACCCACACCGAAACATGGAACAATGATTGATTTATTTTTAATTTTATTTACAAAAACATATTACACAATTTGCTAAGTCAGGTCATTACCAAAAGACCAGTTATTTTGCGGTGCGTATACAATTAGATTAATAAAGTCTCACTAATAACTGCAAAGTACCATTCGGGCTACTTTTGCTCTGTGCATAAGACTTCAAAGTTACTCAAAGAGTAACATTAGCGATGTTTATAAACTGATGCAATAGGTACAGTTTTACATAACTAATAATTCCTCCCGATGTACCTGTGCAGTAAACAAAACTTCAAGACACGCGACAGTGTAAGAATCGTGGAAGCGGGACAGAGCTAAGAACGCATAGCAAGTAACACTCTGCCTTTTATCCTTGCGAATAAAGTTCAATATAGACTACTTACATGTCGAAAAGCGATTCCTAGCACATATATAACTTATATATGAGCTAGGTATCGCTTTCCCGCTACGTCACACTTTCTGTGATACCCTTATTTTATTTTATTTGGAGGCTATCCACTAACATAATAATAACTAGATTACAAGGTAAATAAGGAAAAGCTAAACTTATGTTACGTCGCAAAACATAAAACTCGCTCCTTTATTGTTTTTTCGCCAACGCGAACTGCGAGGCGAAACAATTTGAAATTATTCAAAAACTTGCAAATCATGAACACGACACTGGCTAAATTCACAAACCATACAGTCATATTTATAAAAGAGGATTGTAAATAAAAGTAGTCTATTAGTAATGACCCGAGGATGGAATTTGAATAAATCCGAAATGTATCGGTGTGTGGAACAAGGTGTTACGCTCTCCTCGACCGCCCTTCGCCAAACAAAAACAGACATATGCGATCGACCAAATACGCAAACACCATGTCCGCTATTAACACTTGCACTAATATCACTCGGTACTGAAACAAAAATAACAAGTCATAATTATTTTAAACCTTTTAACTCGGTATTTTCTTAAGATTTCGCGACAAGTACACATAATTAAAAAATAATTAATCAACAAATTGGGGGTGGTCGAAATAAAAATCAAATCAACTGCCGCACTTAAAACCGCTAAAACGTAGACTTTTAAGTTAATGTTTGTGTACTATTGAGTAAACTGCAAAAACAAAGTTGAGTGAAATGTGTTAAACATAAATAAAGAGCACACGAAAAAAGTGTCTTCCACTTAATAGAGATAAAGAATCGTGTTTTTGGACACATTCTTAGTATAAATAATTTTATGTAATATTTAAATTACCCACTAATCTTATTTCTTAGATTAGATTGTAATTCTAATGTCGTTAAGATGCGTCATTTAATTTTTTTTAAGTAATTAAATAATTATTTTAACTACAAATCATAAAAAAATCATCCAAATTGTTAATAAAGGAGCATTGTGACTCGTACGATATTGTATCTTATAATGTATGAAATGCCAATCGTGTGATAGTGATACATCTGAATCTTATTGCAGTTTTAATATATTGTTACAACTTAGGCTCCGACAACGACAAATTCCACGTACAAATCTGTAAAAGCACATTTTATTACCTGTCGGCATTTGAACTAGTTGTAATCCTTTTATGATCGCCTTCTTTTTTTTTACTTATTTATTAGCATACGTTTCTAGTTATTGTGGAGAACAGCCGTTTGTTCTAATATACTCGTCTATGGCCGCTTGCAGGCTGCATCATTAGCCAGGTGTTGCGGATACAAGTACAAGCTAATTCTAGGAAATTGTGTCGACGTTGCCAGGCGGGCACATTTGCATTTGCGAAGTATAAAACGATGGCCTGATTGAGAGGGGTCAGTTGAGCTACAACTACGATACGGGTGTGACGTGTGTACATTCGGGAATCTAATAGTGACGGACTTTGCGCGATTTATTGAATCACGACCTTCTGCATTACGTTTGGATTTGTTGTGTTCGGTTATATTTGTACCTCTGTTATACGTGTTTGTATAGTTCTAATAAACTCTATAATAATTCTAACGGCATTTTAATTCGAAACCCGCTAACTCGTAACAATATATTTGAATGCAAAATAAAAACATTTATTAATGTAATATTAAAGTAAACAAAAAAAAGGTTTTTTGTTTACTTTAATATTTGACCAATATCTGTTTGACCAAGGATAATGGTCGATGATGTTATACTAGAGCAAGTGAATGAGTTTGTATATCTTGGATTTGTTGTGTTATATTTGTACATCTGTTATACGTGTTTGTATAGTTCTAATAAACTTTATAATAATTCTAACGGCATTTTAATTCAAGACCCGCTAACTCGTAACAATATATTTGAATGCAAAATAAAAACATTTATTAATGTAATATTAAAGTAAACAAAAAAAAGGTTAGTAAAAATGAATTGTAAAAATTATTTTAAGACAAAAATGTTGTTTAATATGATGTTTTGAGGATGTTTACTTATTAAAATTGATTGAAAATACACAATACAGAAAGTATAATACTCACATCAGGTGGGAAATAGACGATTTCGAACATGTTAGAGAGATCGGGGAACAGTCCGGTGGCGAGCGCGAGCACGGCGCCGCCTGACGCTAGGATGCTGTACAGCAGCGGCTTGTTGTCGCGCAGACCCTCCATGAACGGCTCGCCCTGCAAATATTACTATTTCATTTCAAATTCTAATAACACAATTACATATCCGTGGCTGGCATGAATATGTTGACATGTTCAAAATGTCAATTTTACAGGGGCGCAATTTTAAAGTTTGACTAGTAATGATAAATCGTGTTATTCTATTATTACCAAAGGAAAAATCTTAAAAAGTTATGAATATTTCGGACTGTCAATTTTTTTCCTATAAAAACACAGGCGTAGGAAGCGTCTAAACGAATTTAAAAAAAGATGTATGTCGAGATATCAATGTATTCCCGCCAGCCACGGATATATTATTACTATATAATACTTATATAGTAATAATATATGTAATTGTACAATATTACTTATTCATATTGAGTTAGAGGCTTTTTGTAGGCTTTGTAAGGTTCTTAAATACAAAAAAGACGGTGTGCGTCGCGGGACGCCCGACAGAAGCGATAACTTAAACTAATCTAACGTGAGAGAAACGGAAGCCAGACAGACTGACGCCGTAAGGCGTTACGTAACGAAACAGTTTACCCTCCCATAAGAAGTTATCACTTCAATAAAAGCATGAAAGCCCCTAAAATCTACATTCCTACTGCTAACCAAAGATCATTGCAAGTCATTTTCCTGTAGTTTGAGGGTTCCGATACCATATTTTATATATATAAATTACAAGTACGTGTTTAGACATCTTTAAGACTCTTAAAGGAGCCTACAAACTTGCTCTAACTCAATATGAATAAGACTGTAAATCTATAGAGAGGTAGAGTTTGCATGTACAGGCGTGATATGAAAAGGTTCGCCAGTTTTTAAATTGATTCATTTAATGTTCAGCGAGCACATGTTACCTTTTTAAACTAAATCACAGAGCAGACTGTTCCACAGAAAATCATGTTTAACTGTTTGACAATAAAGTTTAAAATTACTTAGATCAAAGTTATTTGATTTTCTATCTTGTCTAAGAAGATTGTTTAGTAGAACCATTTTATTGGTTTTAATATTTATGATAAGCGTCGTCATTATATCCTCTTTAATTCTGATGATTAATACTATTGTTAAGCTCAGTGTCTTTCGTTGTTAACATGGCCAATTTTTTTTTCACGTTTCTATATTTTATAAACGTGACAAAACGTAACATTTATTAAAATGTTCGCAAGACTGTTTCTTGTACTCGTGCAAACAAAAGTCGAGTTTAGGTGACGAACCTTTTCATATCGCGACTGTACAATGAATATAAAAAATAGAAAATAAAACAAATGTTTTTCTTTTCAGACCAGCAGATTTAAAAAATACAGCTTTTTGTCTGTCTGTTCGAGATCTAATCTACTGAACGGTTTCAGATGAAACTCAACACAGGATACTTTTTATCCCGGTAAATGACGTGACTTCCGTGGTATATGACTGCAGTGACTTTTTTGTGCTGCTTGTGAAATTCACTATTAAATACGTCATCGTCGTGGCAACGCGAATGAGTCTAAGCGGGCACATGCTAGTAGTGTAAATGTAATATTTTAATTCTATCACTGTAAGAAATGTTTATTAACGTGTTTATTATTCACTTGTAGTACCAGGGAAACGTCGTATGTGTCGAAGTTATATTATTATACTATATTTAAAGTATGGTATCGGAAGCCTCAAACGAGAAAAATGACTTGCAACGATCTCTGGTCAACATTAAGAACGTAGGTCTTAGTGGCTGCCATGCTTCTATTTAGAGGACATTGCCAAGTTTGTTAGAAGAGTTGGGATTCAAATAAAATTGCACGAGCCTTTATGACTTTTCAGTATTTTGTAGGAAACTTAAATAATCACTGAATTCATTCATTCATTCAGGTTCATTGAATATTATAAATAAAGATATATTACTAAATAAAGAGTAAATATCAGTCAACAAAACCCTAAAAGTCAAGATACGAATAATCGATGTTGATAGCGAAATATAAAAATATGTTTATTTGTAATTCTAATATAAGATTTTAGAAAGATATTTCGTGCAGTTTTTATTTATAATTAAAATATTTACAGTCCACAACAAATACATATTTAAAGAAGTGTTCAACATATTCTTTTCAACATATTAACAGACGAGCGTGCATGACAAGAGTTATGAATGTCAAAGAAGCAAGTGAGGTATGTAAGAATAAGCCTAAATGGCGCTCTGTTGTTCGTGCCTACCCCGCAAGGGAACTGGCGTGAAGTTATGTATGTATGTATGTATGTATTTCGTTAAAGATCATTCAATTTCAGGGTGGACCCAAAATGGGCATTGTCCTTTACTTACCCTATAGTTAATAGCAAAAGTGGATATCTGCAACGCCATTGAAATGATATAGACAGTACTGTTGAGCAAGTCTGGAGAGAATTCCCGTTCTTCGTCATCCGCTAAGTCCATATCTAACTTTGGTTTTGTATCTCTGAAATATATAATTCGTTTTTAATGTTATCTAATGATGAATTATGAAATACTAAACTAAAACCTAGGAATAAAGACCTAATTACCTAAAACATAATAAATATGAAAACTTAAATTGAATTTTAGTTGAGATTGCGTAGATAAAAGATCAGGGCACTGTCAATTACAAGAGCTTTATATATGTGCGTTCACAATAACTTGACGCATACCAACTACCAAAAATAAGTTAACTCCTAATTTTACAGTCAAAATCTTCTTAAATCGCGACAATTACTTTAAAGTTGCCAAAAAAAGAATAATCCATTATTTGTATTATTCTTTATTCATAAGCTATTTTTAACCGACTTCAAAAACGAGGAGGTTCTCAATTTGTCTGTATGTTTATATGTAATTCTAAACCGATTTTCATTATTTTTTCTTTACTCGTAAATATATACTTTCCTCTATAGTGGGAGGCCCGAGCCCAGCAGTGGGACATTTATGGGCTGCTGCTATTGCTATTTGCTATATACTTTCGATGTGGCGCCATGGTCACTAAGTCAGGATCTGACGAGTAGATTCCAGGGAAATCGAGACTAACCATTGCTTATTAAAGTACGCCTTGCGCCTAAATTCTTGGAAAAAAAGCTTGTATACGCGTGTAGGTATTACATTTTCTACAGGCGCAATTTTTTCTATGCATATAATGCGATTTGTCCGTCTAAGTGGAACGATTGTCATTTTTCTTTATTTGTAAGAGTATACACCCGATGTGTTCCCACGATTACCAAGTCAGTATCTGATGAGTGGATCGCAGAGAAATCGAGAACAACCCTTGTTGACGAGCGTCAACAACGAAGAAGTGTGAGATAGTAATACGCCTGCCAGTAGTAGAAATTCTACAAGCGCTATATATATTATCTCTAAAGCTATTCTAGTGCTTGCGCAACTAAAAAGTGAAAAATATTTTTTTTAACAAAAACAAACACGCATCAAAAGAGTATTGCTTAGAAATTACACAAGAGAAGAATTACCGAATTCTGTCACTTAAAATTAGAAACACAGTATTTTAAATTCAAAACCTTTTTTATTTTAAAATCAATGAGTAAGACTGAATATTCAGTTTTTATGCAAGAAAAGCAGGCTTTTGCGTTAAACTAGTGAAGATAATTTTACCTTCCCGGCGACCTCGCAGTGGCTTCGTGCACCAAATATATGAGACACAAGAAGTGCACCATGAACTGCGCCAACACCGTCATTATCGTATACACGTTGAAGATATTCGGTAGTGGGCGCTGCTTTGATAGTTGTTTCAGCGGCTGCAATTATTACATTCAAATTGATTTTTCAATCACCATATAAATTATGCATAAGAATAAAATACAACACGGGAAAATTAAAATTGACAGTTGCATGAATTAAACAGATCATTTTTGAATCTAGTCGGGTTATAATTTATTTGACTGATGTGATAACTTTTATACCCCGCCTATCGTTCCTGAATTTACTGACTACTGTTGATTTAATGTGTATGTGGTGAACAATAAAGCGTTTTCTATCTATTTATTATATTTGATCATTGATAATTCGGCCCTTAAATAACCTAATGCCTAAATTGATCGATCCAATTGTATCAATTTGGTTGAAAGGCTGGAAACTGAAAGGACCCGACGCGGTATCCAATAACATTGAATGAATCAAACTTATGT
Organism: Dendrolimus kikuchii; assembly: GCA_019925095.2. Classification (NCBI taxonomy): domain Eukaryota; kingdom Metazoa; phylum Arthropoda; class Insecta; order Lepidoptera; family Lasiocampidae; genus Dendrolimus; species Dendrolimus kikuchii. The sequence goes on along the minus strand of CM034390.1, from coordinate 8,970,722 downwards.
ATATATGGATAAATATGTAGTTAATCACTTTACTTAATTCATCCAAATTGAAAAGCAGAAACAAACCTCGTAATATCGGCTTAAGCATTCTATTAAAGTGTTCTACTTCTTAGTTTCTTACTTTTCCAGATTTGGAAATGAAGTGATTCAGTATTTATTTGACCTATATATATAGGTTAGTATATAATGTCAATATAATAATAATGACATGGTATCACTATATCCTGCCAAATTTGTAACATACGAAATGAATTGAATTTAAAATGTATTACTTTCTATGTAATGTATAAAAGAATATTGTTACAAGTTGGGCCACCTGCATACCTGTAGACAAAGCACATTTATTATCTGCCGCGGCGTTTGAGCTAATAACATTGAAACTATTTTGACTGTCTTCTTTTGTTTATTTTGTGTTTAAAATTTGTAATTAGAAAACAGCTTATTGTGTATTGTACTCGTTTATGGCCGTTCGCAGGCATAATTACGCAGGTGTGCGGATTACGTTTTCTGGGAAATTGCGTCGACGCTTGCCAGGTAGACATATTGCATCGGGGCATTACAAAGCAATGGCCCAATGGAGAGATCGTCTGTCTAGCGAGAACTACGACCAGGGCGAGACTTGTGTACATTCGATAACCTATATAGTGACGGACTTTGCGCATGTTATTGAATCGCGCATTAAGTTTGAACTGATTGTGTTCAGTTATATGTGTACCCGTGTTATGTGTTCTAATAAATTCTATAGTAATTTCAACGGCATTTTTAATTCGAGTCCCGCATTCTTAACAATATTATAGGCATAATAATGCTTCCAAGTAGTAGTCTAAGGCACAACATCAAACAGCTGTATCAGTATTTAGGTCTATAACATATGAAGACTCCAGGGAAAAAGACGAACTTGTCATTTTTTTCGAAACTAATCTGTGAATGTGATTTTGTAGGGAATTTCCGGTACTATACGATAATAAAGTGAACAGGGTATATAAAACATTAACTAATCTTAGAGTTCTTTACGTTTAAAAATCGCATGCGGGAAAAAAGTAGCATGGCATACCTAAAAAGTCCAGGGAAAAAACAAGTTTGCAGTGACATAATATATCACTTTTCCCTGTTAAATCTAACTAAAGTAAGTTTTTAATAGTTTTATGCTTGAAACCTTTCTGATTTGTAAGTGATTCAACATATATTTTTGTTTTATTGTGAAAATTATGGGTTTCTGAAGCGCAAGGTTCCAAACTTAAAAATGCTATATCTCAGAATCAATATTGCTTGATAGGCTCGTCTTTTTCCCTGGGGTCTTCATATATTAATACTATAACAACTATTCTTTATTAAAAAAATCACGCAAATTAGATTCATAGGAATTAATTATTGTTCTATTAGGTAATTATTAATATACGTTTTTGTTCTCATATGGAATTATGTAATGTTTTGTAAAGTTAATAATAGACTGTAATTTGAAGGAATTCTAAATTTTGTTATTACTTACCTTAGACCTTGAAATAAACAGAAAACATGACGCGAGAAGTAAACTGTGCAATGTTGCCTGCATATCGCTGAACTTGATTCCGTCCAAATACAAAACTGACTGACTGTAAGCCAAGATCAAGGCGTTCAAAGCTAGAATCTTGAACATTTGAAGTGTCGTCACAAGTGTGCAACGGCCCTGTTTAATTATGTGGCAAACTGGAAACAAGCATAAACCCACATATAGATAGGGTCTGGCTAATGAAAGCAGGGACTTAAATAACGCAGCAAATAAAAAAAAATATCAGTATGACAAAGCCAAATTACCATAGAGTATTTTTACAATACATATTGTAAACATTATTGTTTTTCTAGGAATTTTTCTGTTGCTTTATCTCGAATTTGAAAAACTTAAGAAAATACTATGCTATGCTGATGTTTTTTTTATTTGCCGCGCTTTTCAGTCGCTATTAAACAATATCCACATCTGATGAACCAAAAACAAATTGAATAATGTATGTGAATTTATTTAGTAGAAGTCTTAATCTCAAAAAATAAGGTACTTTGCGAAATTACCAGGAAGCTCTAATGCCTCTGCTACACTTGGGATACCATTATTTATATAGATAATGATAATAATAATAATAATGATCTAATAGCGAAGAGCCTAGACGGCCATCTAGAAATGCTCTCGCTTGGTAAATGGGTGAAAGGTCAGATACAGAACGCGGTTCTCCTGAGCACGGCACGCATAATGAGGAGTTCCTGTCTTTGGAAACCTAAAGACCGGTAGTCTGGACCTGATGTCACCTTTTATGTTTTTTTAATATGTATTAAAAAGTACAAAAATCTAATAAATATACATATGAAATAATAATAATAAAGCCTTTATTGCTACAGAAAAAATTACAATGTCAAGTTCGATATATTATTAATTGCGTTATTTAATCATAGATAACACTTACTGCACAATATACTGGACAATCTACTTGTGAAAGGTGCAGCTACACTGGCATCGCCCAATCGGACCAGTTGTGGCTGGTCCTCGTCTTCCAGCTCCTTTATGGCCCTACGAAGTCTGGCCGCGGTCTCGTCCCTGACCTCTGCGCGGGCGTTGGCCCTCCCCGGCCCCAGTCTCCGTGGGGGCTCAGCCTCGACTGGACGCTCTTCCCGCGGCTTCTCGCGGAGACGCTCAGGTGCGTTCGCTAGAATCGCGACACCTACCTGCAAGGTGTAAATTCACATTCATTTTGATCCAGGGCATGAAGATACAAAATGTTAAATATACATAGCAAATTTTTCGACTAATAAAGGAATACAAACTTTTTTTCATTTAAGTAACCAAAATCACATGCAAGTGCATTAGTTACATGAATTGTAAAACATAATTTATATACGTAACTTATATGCCCGCGACTTCGTCTACGCTTGAATTGATATTCCGGCGGGATTCTCAGGACACAAAATATCGCAGTATGTTGAAAAAGAATGTAAGCTATCGTTTTAGTGAAAACTATTTCGGAATAAGCTAATTTGCACGCACCCGAACAACTACAAACCCGTCCTGGGAAAATTCCCGGGATAAAAATATCATACATTTTATTACATTAAATTTGCTATCAATCAGTAAAAAAAATCACATTAGAAATCGGTTTTTTTTTCTATCTCGGCATTTTAAATCATTCCCAGAAAAATTCTTGTGGGATTCCCAGGGTAAAAAGTAACGCAGAGTTTAAGTCCAAAAATTAGCTATCGATAAGAGAAAACAGCATCGAAATCAAGCAAACAGACAAAATGTAGAAAAAATGCATTGTGTTCTCGATTGTTTATATAGTGTATTTCAGTTTTGTTTCAATAGCTACAATATACAGATACAGCATGTTTAAATTTTTATAATATTATAGCTTATTATTTTAATTTACTATTAAGAATAATATTATTATATACATAAATGTTTTTCTTAACAATAAACTTCATAATCGAAAAATGGCATAAATGTCACTATAGAATTTTGTATAAATCTACTATTATCTATTGTAATAATTTAGTTTCATAAGAATTTTACAGATATAATTTGCTTGCCCATAAAACAAATTCTTGTATAATATATCTGATACAAAGTGTACACATATTTATTCTATTTTTATACTGACAAGTTATGAACCAAAAGAGTGGTATAAACAAATAACATAGGTGAAACTGCAAGTTATAGCTACTAAATTATCAATAAAAAAATATTATCTCATATTTGCTTTGAACGAGGTAAAGAATAACATTTCAAGATAATACTCACATCAGCGTGTTTAAGTGCACCAACATCGTTGGTGCCGTCACCACACATTAATGTCACATATCCAAGTGATTTCAAGGTAATTATTACAAATTCCTTCTGCTTAGGAGCAAACCGTGCATATACTTTTATATGGGGCATTAACTCTCTTAAAAACTTATTATACTGCTCATTTAGGAATGTAAGACCTTCACCTGTGATACACAGATCAAACTTAGAAGTCAGTTGTTTAGTTTTCTTAAATGGTTGTACTGGTAATTCAAGTTCTTCATCTATTGATTTCCATACCCACTTATTTTCATGCTCTGTCAATATAAGGACTTCCTCTCTCTGAGTAAATTTTAATTCCTTGGCCACATGACATGCTGTGAGTGGATTATCACCAGTAATCATAACAACGGAATGTGAAGAGTGAACAATTTCAGCTATAGCTTTCTTTGAATCACTTTTTAATGGACACGATATGATTACAAATCCCACAAATGTCAAATCACATTCTATATCTTCTCGAGATAAGTCTCTAATCTGCTGAGAAGTTAATTTTCCTAAATTCCTATAACCTAATGCGAGCACTCTTGCACCCCTCCGAGACAATGTCAAATAAACATGGTCATAATGATTAGGAACCTCTTTGAGCATGGTCTTGATAGTCTCCGGTGCACCCTTCACACTGCTTATGTAATGTGTTTCCATAAATCCACGCTCATTAACTTGATAACCTGCTATTATAGACATTCTTTTAAGTGCACTTGAAAAATGATTTCTATGAACTATTTTTAGTCCAGGCGATTTTCCTTTCTTTGGCACAACTGCATCTCCTTTGGTGAGATTCCACTCTGCCGCTTTAAGAGTGGCCTTTTCTAATGGATCTCCTACTACACCATCATCTAGCTGTACTAAAGAATGACAAGATGCTAACACTTGTATTGTTTCCATTGGTGCTTGTGATAGAGGAATTACAGTAGCATCAGTGTGATATCCGATCCCGGCCACACCTTCAACCACCAAATTGTCACTTGTCAAAGTACCAGTCTTGTCAAAGCAACAAATTTCAACTTTACCAGCAAAGGGTATCCTGAATGGTTCAGTACAAAATACAGCTAACTTCGATAATGATAACAATGATGTATTAACTGCTAAAGATAATTCTATAGGTAACTCTGGAGGCACAACAGATGTCAATATTAATGTACATTCCAAAAATAGTTTATATCTGTTCCTTTCTGGGTCTTCGCAGCCTTTTATCCATACATAAGCAGCTGCTGCAATTGCAAATATAAGTAAAAACAAAATAAAACCAAATGTTTCAAGATTATTGGCTGTTACTCTTTTTACTCCAAACAAAATAGTCCTCAGCAATTTGCCTTGAGATGTATTAAAACCATTACGAATAACAAAACCAATGCAACCATTGTCTGGAGCCTTGAGACCAGCTGAGCCTGTTTTACTTGGTGAAGAATGTTGGACAATTTTGGTACCACCAAATAACATGTGCAATTTGCCATCACCTTCAGGGTCCAAATTTTGTTTAAAGTTCTTTACATTTTCAATAGCTTCCTTCATTTGAGGCACACTTTCTCCTGTTAACATTGATTCATCTACTATACATGAGCCCCTAAGAAGAACTATATCACATGGAACTAAATTTTCATTGATAGACCTTGTAAGTGACACTATATCACCTGGGATTAATTGATCACTCATTATTTGTCGCCATCTTCTATTTCGGTAAACATTAATATTATATGGTTTGTTACCCATTTTTCTTATTTCAGCCATGTTTCTCAATTGTTGTTGTACAAGTGTACACTCAAACATCACTAGCATTACAAGGGTGAATATAGAATAATACCAATATTTATCTAAACACCATAGAGCCACACAGAAAACTTGGAACACAAAAAATGGAGCAGTTGCTCTTTCTTTAAACAGTTCCATAAATTCAGGTACCACCTAAAGAAGAAATAACAAATTCATACAAGTTTATCCTATAAAATAAAATGTTAGCTAATAATCAATGTTTCAAAATATGTTTTTTGTAGTTTTTATGAATTTTCAGTCTAATGAAATATAAGTACAGATAAATATGATATGAAAAACATAGCAGAATTGTAGACTCATAGATGTAATGAATTTACCACTAATAATTTTCTACCCAATTCTCTATAACATTGATACTTCTCTCAATTTTCTTATAAACATTTTAACTAAAAGACACTCTTTAAAAATGTAAAGTTCATATTACATATATTGTGAGAAAAGTGTCCATATTTGTTCTCTTTTTATGTTGTCTTGACTATAACAATGAATTTTTTATAAAATGTGATTAAAATATAGAGAACATGCTACAAAATCATATATTTAAATGCTGTATTATTTTATATTCAAACAAAAACATATCATGATCTAAAGTCCATATAAAGTAAGCTACAAGGAAAGTACTAGTAAATATAGAAATTTTACTGCAAAACTAAATATTACCATGATCATTTCATTTTTGCCAAATTCTTTTTCAGCCATATCAATTGCTTCATCGTCCAAATATCCTTTAGAATCCATATATTCTTCATAGGGTTTATTAACTGGGAACTCCACTGTGTGGAAACATTTCTTGTCCCAATCATATACATATTTGCTTTTTTGAAATATGAACCACAAATCAGGGTCGGTATTGTCTTTTTTGGTAGACTGAAAAAAAAAGACATGAACTACACTATAATATGATTGAAAAAAACTGGGATATTTGCTGCAGCTGAGACACTGTCTTAAAAATTGGTGAATATGTTTTAACTGGTGCTCAATGAAATTTTTTATGAACAATTAAAAAACCAAATTAATTACAACAAACAGGCAAGCAGCCTAACAGACCAAAACCTATGGATATTTGCAACACCAGATGTGTTAATCATACTGTTGATTTAAAACAACCAAAACTTTAAGATATCGCTCAATATGACAAAAATCGAAATGTGTGCTGGGACACATAGTAGAAGTGAAATTTCAACAGACAAGTGGAAAAACGAATCAGAATGGACAAGTGGAAAACCGAATGGCAATGTATAAGTGGAAAACTAATGGCAACGGACAAGTAGCAAAACGAATAGCAACAAAATTTTAATTTGAAAATTTACAGGCAGGTCTTCAAATTGGACAAGTACAATCTGCCTGTAAAACTTCAAGTTAAAATTTTGTTGCGGTTTGTTTTGCCACTTGTCTGTTGCCATTTGTTTTCCACTTATCGGTTTCCATTCATTTTTCCACTTGTCCATTGTGATCCGTTATTCCACTTGTCCGTTGAAGTTTCACTTCTACAATGTGTCCCAGCACACATTTCGATTTTTCGCAAGGTTTACTGCAAATTATGATTTGGTTAGGTTAGGTAAATTTTAATGAATGCATTATTTAAATATATTTTATTTTATCAAACAAAAAAACTGACAGTGATCCAGAACCAAAAAACGCTTCCATAGTCTACTCTACAATTATGCCGCCACTCACCACATCTCGTCTAAATTTATACCGCTCCTCCACGCGGCTGTAATGCTTTTTCGTAACAGAAAAATCCTGCCGTAGTGCTTTTTCATGACAGAAAAATCCTAAGATCCCGTCTATATAGAAGTTTCACTTCAATAAATTTAATTTAAAGAAATGAAGAGGACAATACAATTAAAAACGAAGCACTAGATGTTCAGGTTAGTAAATTTAAAACTCATAGTATAAAATAAACGATCCTCTATCACAGAAACAATTCTAATTACATATTAATGTAAATCAGTCTTAACATGGTGTTTTTAACAGTTTTTCGGTTTTTGTAAGTAATTTATAAATTCACACATGGCTTATTGAATATGTACACAATATGTTTTAATTACCTTGGTGTGATGCAATTTGACGATTTCAGAGAATCCATTGTTAGATGTTGGGACTACCTTTACTATTTCGGCTTGTAAAGGGTCTTTAATCTGAAAATAACAAAACAGAATTCATATAACTTAAAAGTACTGAACCTGAAGGTTCTGATTTCGTTGAACAATACAACTCTACACTTGCCGCTGAACAGGAGAGGAAGCAATGAATGTGGACACTCCAATAACAGCACAGGCATATGAGTATTTGCACTACAGCAACAACTGCGACCGTGACGAAGCCCGCTTCAAAATTTTCCTCAAAACCGTACACGAATATCCAAGAATAGAAAATAACAGGGTATATTATTAAGAAAGGCAGTATCGTGCCCTGCAGGATGGTGGCTATGGGCTTGAAAAGTTGAGTATATTGAACTAAATCGTCTAGTGACGACTGCATCTTACTGGTCACCATAATTCCAATTAGGATGTCGGCTATAAAAAATTATGTGTCAGATTTAGTTCTTCAATGAATCTGGCTATGTAATATATACATTATTCAGCGAACATTTATTGAAAAATTATTCAAAAATATAATTTAAGCTGAAATTAAAATGAGTTTAGAGTTTACTCGACTTTGACAGCAAATTGACCCAGTTGGGGGAGGCGGCGAGGTAAAGGGGTGCCGGAAACAGCATGAGCATGCGTGTCATTGTCAGTTTTATTATCTACGTTTCATTTTCCATAATTTGTTTATAAAGTTTATTAAATTAAAGGCCCTAATAATAATTAATTATTTGCAATATTGATTTAATTCGTCTATGTGACTTATTTATACTCGATTTATTCAGAAATATTATGCGGCAAATTAAAGTAGAAAATAATAGGAGCGCCACTTTCGCAAGTTTGTCAAAACTCTAGCAACTCCAATATTTGCTAGAGGCGACACTTGCGTGAATGTCAAAGATATTGATTGGTACCCAACTAGATAACAAATAACGCATTCCACCCACAGCCACACCTTGCTATCGCCTTACCTTGCGGTAGTTAACAAAAATATTATTTTATTAAAATAAGTTAAACGAACCCTTACAAATCCGCCATGTTGGCTAAATATCGTCAAATTTAACGAAAAGATTTAGGCTTTAAATTCCACTAGGCCTTGGTAAACTACGAGTATAAGCTGCGCGCAGAAGGTTTACCGATGACTACTTACTATTATTGTACGGTATTACTTATTATTATTGTATATTCTTATGTAAAGTAAAGCGCCTTATTTTAGGTCTAGCACGGACCTTGCCGATACCCACTCGATCCTGTAATGCGGGGCCGTAGCTGTATGTTGGATGGCTGGTGTAAAGTTTCCAAATACATAGCCTACTCGACCTGCAAGCGGCAAACCTGCCTGGCAAATACGGATTGAGCGGCGTATTGACAGGATGAGAGTTCTCATAGCCAAATTAACCTGGTTCCGGGCTGGCAATTGCCGGCCCCGAGTTATGCGCTTCGTGGCTCAGGCATTCGCTGGTACTAACATCAGTCCCATTGAATATATGGCCAGAGCCACGGAACGTATAGACTTCTGGAAGCAAAAAGTCTGTCCATGGGCAAATCCCGAATGCGCCGATACAAAGAGCGAGCGAATACATACTTCTTGAATCGGACCTTCCAAAGTTAAGAGAAAAGGTTTTATAGAGGTTGGGAGAAACCGAGCAATAGTGTCGCTGACAGGCAAATGCCAAATACTGATGCCATGGCTTCTTTCCGGTGCATTATCTGGTCAGTGCCTGTCAGCCACACGGAAGGTGACTGGATTGAAGTGGTCAAGCAATCATGCGAATTGGTGCCAGATATGGAACCAATTACCATTGAAACACTTGATGTTGGTAATGCAATTCGTTCGGCATATAACTGAAAAAGTCCAGGGTCGGACGGATTGCATAACTTTTGGATCAAGTAGTTCAAAAGCTTGCATGGTTGCTTGGCTAATCAATTCCAAGATGTTGATCGTGGTTCGCTTCCAATTTTTATGACGCAGACGTCACCCATTTACTTTTCAAATCTAGTTATGCCGCTGAGCCCAAAAATTATAGACCAATCATATGCTTGCCCACCATCTACAAGCTCCTTACATCCATTTTGGAAAAAAATATCAAATTATTTTTATAATAATAACATTTTGGCAATCATCCAAAATAGATGTAAGGCTGGGTCACGTGGTACGAAAGAATTGCTTCGCATTGACACAAGTGTTAGCCAACAAGCCCGACGGAATAGAAGAAATCTCTCCATCGCCTGGATTGACTACAAAAAGGCGTATGACTCAGTGCCGCGTACATGGTTGATGAGAGCCTTAGAGTGGTATAAAGTCGATGCAACTCTGAGAACCTTTCTTCAGGCATGTATGGGCAATGGGTCACATACCTTAGGGTTCCAGGGGAAGCAGGGGTTCCTTTGCCGGAGGGCGAGATAAATATAGAGCGTGGAATATTCCAGGGTGACAGCTGGAGCCCCTTGTGGTTTTACCTAGCATTGAACCCTCTTAGCACTTTGCACGTCTTCAAAGTTAGGCTATCGGTTTCGAAGAGGTGGTGAGATCGTGTCGCATTTGCTGTATATGGGTGACCTTAAACTTTTCGCATCCAACGAACCAGACTTGATTGGCTTCAGTAAGTCAATTAATATGGAATTCGGGATAGAAAAGTGTCGGTCATGCATGTGCGGGGAGGGAAAGTTGTGAATTCACCGAATTTACAACTCTCAGAGAACATGTCTCTCAAATCCCTCTCCGAGACCGAGACATACAAGTATCTGAGTATGTCAGAGTCTTTAGGTATAGCCGACGCGGACGCAATACATACGGTGAAGGACCGATTCTTTTGCTGCCTGAGGAAGGTTTTAACCAGACTTCTCTCAGGTGGAAATAAGGTCAGAGCCTTCAACGGCTGGGTTAAGCTCGTGTTAGCATATTCCTTTGGCATACTTAGGTGGACTCAAACGGAGCTGGACGCCCTAGATCGAAAAGTCCGTTACCTACTGACAAAACATTATATGCATCACCCACGTTCATCAGTAATGAGATTGTACATCTCGCGAAGATGTGGAGGCCGAGACTTTCTAAATGCCAAGGATCTGCACAATCGCGAGGTGAACAATCTCAGGGCTTAGTTCCTTAAGATGAACGTGGGCTTGCATAAAGATGTTGGTAGTAGTAGACAAAGGTCTTACCACGCTTTCGTTGGCTAAAGAGAACTGGTGCAATTTGGCAGTACTGAGCGCCTCCGACCGCATCAACGTATGAAAGAGCAAGGTGCTGCATGGCAGGTTTCATCGGGCCTTAATAGGGCCGGATGTAGATCTGTCAGGGTCGGTAAACTGGCTACGGTTCGGTAACCTCTTTGGAGAAACCGAAGGTTTTGTCTTTGCAATTATGGACGAAGTTATTAAGACGAATAACTACCGTAAATATATCCTGAAGAATGGCACACTAGACATCTGTCGGGCATGTCATCGCCCAAGTGAATCCCTCAAATATATTGTTACCGGCTGTTCACATCTTTCTAACGGCGAGTATTTGCATAGATATAACCTCGTAGCCAGGATAATCCACCAGTAACTTGCCCTTCAATACGGTCTTGTGGAAACGGAGGTGCCTTATTACTAGTACTCGCCGGAGCCAGTTCTTGAAAACAGTCGTGCCACGCTCTACTGGGATCGATCAGTTATCACAGACAGGACTATGGTAGCCAATAAGCCTGATATCGTGATAATACATCGATCTGCACGACGAGCAATACTCGTTGACATCAGTATCCCACATGACGATAACCTCGTGAAGAAAGAAAAATAAAAACTAAGTAAATACTTAGATCTGGCTCCCGATGTTACGACTATGTGGCGTCTGGAGTCAACGAGCATTGTGCCGATAGTTGTCACCGTCAATGGTCTTATAGTGAAAAGCCTCGACCGTCACCTAGAGAAACTTTCGCTGGGAAGATGGGTGAAGGGCTAGATACAGAAGGCAGCACTCTTGGACACGGCACGAATTGTGAGGAGGTTCCTGTCTCTAGAGCCCTAACCACCGGTAGTTTAGACCCCAGGTCCCGCTGGCGGTGAGCTGCAAGATTTTATACTTTTTTATTGAATATATATTTTATTTTTGATGTATTTTTATAAAAGAATAATGTTATCTATTTTATTATAAAACAATATCTTTATTTGTATTTAAAAAAAATGTAAAGTTTTTGTGAATAAACAAATATAATAATAATAATAAATATAATATCTCCTCTACTTTTCGCGATTTTCATAAATTCCATCTCTGAACAACTTCAAAGTTCCTACCACCTATATGCAGATGATTTGCAAATTTACACCAGCGCACCTATTGCTACCTTGTCTGATGCTATCGTCATTATTAACGCCGACTTAAAATGTATGTCTGATTGGAGTACGAAGTATGTGCTAAGTGTTAATCCTAGTAAAACCCAAGCTATTATCACTGGAAGTAACAAAATTATTTCTAGGATTGACTGGTCCTCATTACCACCAATCATGTTTCATGGGACTGTTGTTCCTATAAGTGATACAGTAACGAACCTAGGAATTCACATAGATAAATCGTTATCGTGGGGCCTTCAGCTTCAGAAAATCAACCAGATAATATTTGCGTCAGCTGCTTCTCTACGCCGTCTGCAATATTTTCTACCATTCACCACTATAATAGCACTAGCGCAATCTCTCCTTCTTCCTATACTTGATTATGGTGACGTCAGCTATTTAGATCTTAACCAGAAACAATTAGATATACTTGAGCGAATTCAAAATTTCTGTATACGATTCATATTTGGCTTGCGCAAATATGATCACGTATCTGAATTTCGCACAAAGCTCAAATGGTTGCCAATTCGACTTCGCCGTAATGCTCATGTTCTGTCTCTTCTTTATAACGTATTGTTTGATCCTAGGACCCCGTCTTATCTTAAAGAACGTTTTCAGTTCTTTCACAGTGATTCGAGGTCTTTGAGAACCTCAGAGAGGTTGCGACTTAGGACACTAGTACATACTACGGAGATTTACGCAAGATTGTTCTCTGTCCAGACTATGCATCTCTGGAATGCTCTGCCGGCAGATGTCCGGTCTGCTAAATCTATCCATTCTTTTAACAGACTTGTGAAGGGGCACTATTTAACTGTATAACGTGTTTATTATTTGTTTTGTATGTCTGAGTACGTATATATTTTTATAACTATAATATATGTATTATAATTATTTTATTATTATCTATTTCAACTGCACGCCAACGCTATCTATATAATTAGTTCTTGTCCATCCAAAGGTTGCCTGGAAGAGATTGCTTTTAGCAATAAGGCCGCCCATTGTACTACCTTTTAGTAAGTAAGTTTTTTGTGTATTTTTTCTATGTAACGTTGGTGTACAATAGAGTATATTGTATTGTATTGTATAATAATAACAACATAAACTTATTGCATCAACTATTTATGTAGCCTTTTTTGTCAAATCTACTGAGCATCGACGCGGAATATCATGAAGCTATCGGCAAAACTTCTAGGCACGGGCAGGATAAAAATGACTTCTCGTGTGAATCGTAGCATTGTTATATCCGTATTACTTTTAATGAATTTTAGACTTGGATCAGCGTTAAAATAAGAATAACATTGATAAATTCGCTTTGTTATAATTCACTGATCTTGATTACAGATAGGATAGAATATTCCTAGAAGACAAAACAATTAATTGATGTTCTCGACGTTATAGTAAGGTACATAAAGTTTACAAAAATACTATCCAAAGACCTTTATTTTAATGTTCTTTGACGTTGTAGCGTATGTTTATTTTATTATTTATCAAAATTCCCAGAAATAAAAATTATAGGATTATTTAATTATACATTGTTTCAATAAATCTTCACCTAAATATTCTATCCTATTAACTGCTTCTACATCCATGTGCTGATTAGAGCTGACAGCGACATTATATTCGTCAAACTCGGATTTAGAAGTATTGCTATTGTCATCCTCAACATTTACAACTAATCACTCACACAGAGTAAGTTGGCATGAATTTTTCCATTGGTTTTTAGTAACATCTCGAAATACACGATCAGTTGCTTTCTATGATGACAGAAAATCATAATTAGCGACAAACCGATTTTACAACATAGCGATTTTTTGAAGTGAAACTTCTATATAGACGGGGCGTCTTAGGATTTTTCTGTCACGAAAAAGCGTTACGGCCACGTGGAGGAGCGGCATAAATATAGACTAGACGTGGTGAGAGGCGGGATAATTTTAGAGTAGACTATAGATGCGTTTTTTGGTTCCGGATCGAATTTAGTTTCTTTGTTTGATAAAATAAAATATGTTTAAATAAAAAATGCATTAATTAAAATGTAACTAACCTAACCAAATTATAATTTTCAGTAAACCTGCGAAAAATTGAAATGTATGCTAGGTCACATAGTAGAAGTGAAACTTCAACAGACACGTGGAAAAACGAATCGCAACAAAATGTTAGCTTAAAGCTTTTAGGGCAGGTTTTCAAATAAGACAAGTACGTTAACAACTATGTGTCCCAGCACACATTTCGATTTTTTTATCAAGTAATATACGATTGAACTAAAAACCATAATATAAACTTAAATATACCTGTCATATGAGTGGTTTTTTGGCAAACGTCGTTGAGTTTCTAAAGAATATTTCTTGTTTCATATTCCGCAATATATAGTCTGTAAACTTTATAAATTATTTCTTTCTCTTCTATTTACTTCCCGAACTTAGAACAGTTTTTTTTTACACTTTTCACATATTGTCGTCACACGTCACTGTTTATATGTAATAAAATAAATATAACGAGCACTTGTACGCCTGTACCTTTGTTTAGATCATATGTCAAAGGAGAATCACAAACTAGTTAGAAATGTTGCTAGTAGAAAAGAAAAAAGTTTTCATATTAAGTCAATTATGCCGGAATATATTATTATTTAAGTTTGACAGAAATGTCAATAATAATGGCGCGAAAGCGAAAGGCCCTGGACGAGGGGCAGGGATTGGCATTTTGACTTTTTGTTTAGAATTTAGCAAGAATATCAAGTGGTCAGTGCTCTCTTATTTTTTAAATATAGTGAATTTGAAATATTGTTATATATAATATATTATTCCATAACAGTAACTTAAGCTCGTCATGGATCTAAACATCAAACGAAAATCCACCAAGACTGCTGTTACGGGAAGTCTCGTCGAAACATATCCTCATGATCTTCAAATGTATAAAATCCCACCCACTGAAAACCTGTCGCTTAAAGAGTTTGAAACATTAGCCTTAGAGAGGGTCGTATTGTTAAGAAGCCTGGCAACTGCGACGACTCTGAAAGGGCTACGTTTAAATTCAGAAGAATGGACAGATTATATATTAGGAGACTTAAGAACGCAAGGTTTGAAATACTATGTTAAATTGTGTGAAAAGTCAGCATGTGGTACAACTGATGCCGACTTACAAGCAAGACGTAAAGATCACATAGCCCACTTCATTCTTAGGCTAGCTTATTGCCGCACCGAAGAGCTACGCCGTTGGTTTATCGCTAGAGAACTAGAATTATTTAAAATGCGATTTGCAACAATGAGGGGCGATGCTATCGACACCTTTTTTAGGCTTAACAATTTATGTTATACTGATATTACTGATGAAGAAAGAAATGAAATCATGCACCAACTAAGAGAATGTACATCTTATGCAAATGCCGAGAACACAAAATTTTACAAAGTAAAATTCTATGAAGTCTTAGACTTAGTAAAGGCAAGGAAAGTGTTTTTAAAGGGAGGATATGCCTACATTCCTCACAAAGACTTCATATCGGTCCTTTCAGCACAATATAGAACTCATTTAAAACAGAGTTTAGCTAAAGCTTGTCATCATCTCGGAGAGGTTGAGCAGGATGAAAGATTAGTAGCATTACTCAAAGGTCTCCATCAATCATACTCAGGAAATGATTATAGTAGTGTCAAAGCAGTTATTCCAATTGAGACCTTAGATACACTTTCAGTGAAATCATATCCATTATGCATGAGACAGCTACATGAGCATCTTCGGACAGCACATCATATGAAACATGGAGGAAGGTTACAATATGGCCTATTCTTAAAAGGCATCGGAGTAACATTGGAAGACTCTCTAAGATTCTGGAGAGAAGAGTTTACAAAGATAATGGATTTAGATAAATTTGAAAAGCAGTATGCTTATAATGTAAGATACAATTATGGAAAAGAAGGTTCAAAAAGGAATTACACACCTTTCAGTTGTTTGAAAATTATAAACAATACTGTTGGACCAGGGGATTGCCATGGATGTCCCTTTAGACATTGTGAGCCAAATAATTTAAAAAACCGGCTAATAGGATATGGCTTTGACCATCAAGGTAATTTAAAACTGATTTATACACTAGGAACTATTCTTATTTATGAAATAAAAATGCTTACCTTGTATTTGCACATGTAGTAGTTAGTATTAAGCATTGTACCAACTAGGAACAGCGCAAAAGAAGATGCTTCCTCAACCTGAGACACATCTCACTATGAAACAACTATCATCTCTGCTGACCTAGCCAAATGTTATCGTTTTTTGTACAGACTCCATGCGAGAAAGATGGGTGTGTTGCCTCAGGTCGCTATGCACAATGAAGATTGATGGAATTGCATTTAGATTAATAAAATTATATCAAAACCATTATGTTCTTGGAATCGTTAGATAAGAAGTACTACAACAAAAATGTTAAGTAGAATAGATGGAAAGACTCTTTTATCCACCTTTTATGCTTCCTTTTTTGTTTTATTCCCTTTTCATCTTTTATTAGTAACCTGAATGACTATTAAAAAGCAGCAGCCGCTACTTTATGCATATCTGGTGCCTTAGTGGTTGGTGGTGGTGGTTTGCACTAAACTGGAGTGTAGACTCGCTTTCATCTGCAATGTGCCTTGACTCTGCCTCAGTCTATCTCAGGTAGGGGCTTGACCCATGGCTGCCTCTAGTGGATACAAAGCTTAAAATTTTATCTTAGACTACATATGGTTTAACAGGGCTACAAGTAGACTACAGCCAGTTGATAGGGTATTTGCCCGCCTGGATGGCTATCACCCCTGGTCTAGAGTATGCCGCTATAACAACCTTAAGTTGTGCTCCGGCATTCTGGTGGACTTCCTGGAGGAGCTGGGCTGGATGGAGTAAACCCTCATCCACCCTCGCATGCAAAATAGGCGCTTTGTCATCGAGTTGCGGAAACCGTCCGCTCGCAGAAAAGAAGAAGAAGAGTGCTCAGGCATTAGTACCCAGGCTCCAGTGTCTCATTAGAGAGCAGCAGCATATCTGTAACTGCTTTCCATCAGGTGGGCCATCTGCCTATCTGCTGAACTCATGCTATAAAAAAAGACTACCAAACCTAGGTCAGAATTTTCTTTTCGTATAAAGACAAAATCCACCTACAATATAATAATCTATCTATTAAGTTAAGTTAAATCATTGGTATTACCAAACCAAGCACTTGATCGAGATACATACACTCTTGGATCATCTAAAGTTATCAGGTGCTTTCAAAAATGTATTTTTAATACCTTATTTTATCAGAAACCCAATGCCCAGATACTTTCAAAAATACAATATTTGTCACATACCTCAATAGATCAATAAAAATGGACAAATAAACATGCATTGTTTATTCCCAAGCTGAGCAAGTAAAAGAAAACAGATCACAACCAGTAACAAAAAGGCAGTTTCAAAATTTACCCAGTTGAATTGAATTAAGTAGACTAATTCCTAAGACCAATATTTTACTTTTAAATTTATTTATTTATTTTATTTTATTATTAAATTATTCTTTCTTTACAGCTGTACATGATATAATAGACATAACAAAGAAGGGACACTACCAAATAGCTTGCAGCAAATATTTTGATGCAAGCCATAATGTTGATTTGGGTTTAGGAATCAACCATCCTAATCAATATTTCGAAGAAAGCCAGAAATTAATAAAAGGAGATATAAAGATGGATCAAAAAAAAGAGAAAGTTGTGATCAAAAAGGAAATTAATGATTTAGATGGAATTGACTTTGATGAACCATTGGATTAGTTAAGTTAGAGAAAAAGTGAAAATAACATTGATTATAAGATAGTATACACACCTACTCTCTGTTTTACAACAATAATTTGATTATATAGTATTTAGTCCCCTGGCTAGTCTAGGGATTTGGGTACTATACAAGTGGGAGACCCCATATACTAAGACCATGATGTTGGCTAAACCATAATAAATCTGCAGTTCTATGTTGGGGGGATTAAACACTAGAGCAGTGGTCGGCAAACTTATTAGCCAAAGAGCCAAATATGAACATTACAATAATTAAAAAAAAAATTGGGAGCCAAATCTCCTTGTCCCTTGTTTAGTAAATTTTTATTACACTAAATAAGTAGTACACTAATTAAAACTAAACTTCATACTTAATAAATATTTATTAATGCAAACAATGTACTTGCATTTCCTTGGAAAGTTTCAATAAGTCAGGTTTGTATGTAGTTGTTTTTAATTTTAGTCATGATTCCCAGTTCTCATCAATAAGATTTATTATTGCGCCTTCCGTGGATATTTGTGCCAGAGCCGCACTTAAGGAGCCAAAGAGCCACATGCGGCTCTGGAGCCGCACTTTGCCGACCACTGCACTAGGGTATATTATTGTCATCACAAATCCCACACTGACATCTTACATAGATAAAAAATAAATTGATTTATCTTCCAACTTGAAACTATCCAAAAGTGGATTGAACAAAAATTCATTTAAATTAAATACTCTAAAAGAAGTTTCTTTTTTTAAATAAGTCTATATTGTGTTATTATTGCAATTATCGAAAGAAGTTTTTAGATATATCATTTAAACATCTCTTAAAAATGATAGTACCAAAATTAGTTTACCTCAACCACTGAGGGCAAGAATAGAATTTAAACTATTATCATATTTAATATTATATGCAGAAATTCAATATTAGATAAGCAGGAGGTAAACTTAAAATTAAAAGTCGTGGTTTTAAAAGACAAAAAGTTTGGAGACTTATAACTATGTTCTTAATAAATGAAACAACACCATTAAACTTTGAATGTTTTATTGATTTTTAACATGCTTGTATTTAATTTATTTTCTTTTAATATACATAGCTCTCTTGGACAAACGACCACAATACAATCCAAATATAAAAATTAACACCACAATTGCTATACCTTCCACTATAAAATACATCTTGTCAACACTTACTGAGTTCACCTGCAAAGAAAGATAATATTTATGAAATCACTAAACAGAAATACATTTTTTACATTACAATATACATTTGCAAATTGGAGAGATTAATACCCATCATTGCCACTTACCGATTCTATATATTTATACATTTCCACTCTACTTGAAAGTGCCTTCTCACACTCTGACTCAAGTTTCCTATCATCATCCTCAAGTATTATTTTTAAACATTTCAACCCTGAAACAAAATCGATTATTATCATCGGTTTGATGACCGGACCGGATTTGACTCGGACCATAATCTTTAATTTTGGGGCCTAAAATAATTATCACAATATATTAAAATACAATAGTATTACATGGTATTACTAATTTATTCTTAAAACTCATACCAATCCAAAATTTAATTCAAATCTTGCATGATAAATACTAGGAATAAAGGCACTGGCCTAATGAATCACAAATAATAAAGTATTTTTTTCAAAGTTCATTAGGTGTATGTGTGAGTGATAATTTCATACAGCTAATTATATAATGAATGGTCTTACGTCTTCCAGCCCCATGTTCAACATCTTTGCAATGCTTTAGCAAATCTAAAGCACAAGCTCTTTCAAGCAATGGATCTGCATCAATATCTACTTCAGCCTCCTCTATTATTTGTGCAACCTCATGAGCACACTCTGCAGATACAATTTTGCGTTTTAAAAGAGCATTCTTTAAACACTCTTCCACCTGAAAAAGAGTTTTATTGCTATTACTATGATGTATCAGAATACTTGTTGGTATGTCTATGATTTTGTTCTTCATTATCTAACTCTTTAAATAAATCGTTTCTGACAATTACGTACATATCTTTATTTAATTTTAGTTAAAATACCAAGCCTTTGAATTGTTGGTTTTAAACTGGTATAGGGGGTTTTTTGTTTTATGAAACATGTCAGAAGTAAAAGTTGCCCTCGAGAAATGTAATAAAAATACTGTTTCTTTGGTTTTTTATTATCTGTATCCATACATGCTCTCAGCAAAGAATTCTTACTAAAAGCTTAAATATGAAATGTTGGGATATTGTGTGTATAGATGCAAATATAAGAATTTCTTATGCTGGAAAATACTAATGACACAAGTTCAAATCCTGGCTGGGGAGTACACTGCTCAGGCAGTTTTTCTGACCTAATACTTTATGCTTGTGGTGAAATAAAAACATCAAAAGATTATGATGAAACCTGAAAAAAATTATGACAACTGATGTCTGAAATTTGCAAATTCACCTTGAAGAAGTGTGGTGGGTACTTTTCGTTCGCTCTGATGTGTAGAGGCCTCAGCCTAGCAATGGATTTCTTATAGGGTGTAATTATTATTATTAAGTCATTACTTGTCTCTGCCAAGAAAACCCCATTCGTACATGCGCTTCAGTTCCAAGGAACACCGCAAACACCGACACCGACATTGCAAACGATATACAGTTCAGAGGCCACCTTAAAGGCAAGGCAAAACTTGCCTCCAAGAAGCTGGTAGTGCTAAACCTGTCTAAGCAGTATTTCACTCTGCGGCAACGCCTTGTGCTTTACAAAGCCCAGGTGAGGCCGCATATGGAGTACTGCTCACACTTGTGAGCCGGGGCACCCGCCTACCAGCTAAACCCCCTGGACAGTATTCAACGTCGAGCCGCTCGTATTGTCGACGATCCCATACTCACAGACGGTTTAGATACGCTTGGCTTACGGAGAGACTTCGCATCTCTCTGCGTACCGACTGTACAATGGAGAGTGTTCCGAGGAACTGTTTAGAATGGTGCCTTCATCTTCGTTTTACCACCGCACCGCACGTCATTGGCTGGGCGTTCATCCCCACTTCCTTGAGCCACTTCGCTCCTGTACGCAACGGTTCTCTAGAACGTTTCTCTTGCGTACTGTGGGGATTTGGAATAAGCTCCCAATCGAGGTTTTCCCACAGCGCTACAACATGGGGTTTTTTAAAAAGGGTGTCATAAAATTTCTTTGAGGCTGGCAGTGCGTTAGTGATAACTCTGGTGTTGCAAACGTCCATAGGCGACGGTAAGCGCTTTCCATCAGGTGGGCCGTCTGCCTGTCTGCTGTACTCCAGCAATAAAAAAAAAACTTGTTACCTTTCCATCAGATACAGTAATATCAGTTTGCACCGCACAAATGGTCTGTATCTCAGCTTTGCATAGTTTTCCAAGCAAAGGGTCCAGCCGATAGTTGAGAGCTTGCTCCTTTAAAATATTCGCAATTTCATTTTCACACAGCGTCGTGAGTTTCGATTCTCGAAATTTCTTTTTTAA
Organism: Dendrolimus kikuchii; assembly: GCA_019925095.2. Classification (NCBI taxonomy): domain Eukaryota; kingdom Metazoa; phylum Arthropoda; class Insecta; order Lepidoptera; family Lasiocampidae; genus Dendrolimus; species Dendrolimus kikuchii. The sequence continues at coordinate 8,949,520 of CM034390.1, read as the reverse complement.
ACAATACATCATTTTACCCTGGAGCTCCACATCTTGAGGCTCATTTGCTAGAAATTTTTAAAAATATGACATTAATGGTGAGATGACTGACTTATATTAAAAGGGAAGATACAAACATCACATTATTTTTGTCACCATCAAATAATAAGTTTTATCTCGTTTAAAAAAGCAGTATTAATAATTAAAAGAAATTTCAAAGTTAAGGTTATATTACAGTTCATTTCTCTCTTTCAATTTGGGTAAATCAACCAAAGTGACCCATATAAACATAAACTAGAATCATTCAAAGTCATTGAATACCATTTGTATCCTTTCAGTACTGTGATGTTGCATATTGAACCATATTGGTTCAATTTGATTGATATGTCTAATATCAGCATTATATTTGCAAAACAAATGATTATGTAGCTAAATTAGCTTCGAGAAGTTTTTGCGTTTGTATTTATATATTTACAGGAATTCTAAACTTGAAATTTAAAATACCTTGTACAATCAGCAAAAAGAGGTGTAACCCCGGGGAAAAATAGTAAATAATAATTATTTACATTGCTAATTGTTGTGAGGTCTGACTATTTGGTTTTAGTTTGATAATTAATTAATTAATTGATTTTATTTGTGGTTCATTCTTGTTGTTTATTATTCAGTGTTATTATTTGTTGCTAATTTTTGTTAATTAAAAATGGTTCCGATGTTGAAACATGCTCGAAGTAATCTTCTGACTTCTTAATCTAAAGAAGTTTTGTATAATTTGTATAAATATTTCGAAAATGAGTGCAATAGCAAATCCAAGCAGTATTATGACTCCCGCTCAATTAGTTGCTAAATCAACCGGAATATCATTGACTTATATCAAAAACCAAATGTTCTTCAAAACAGAGACCAACAATTTATTATTATATTAAAAATTATGTTTATATTTTTAATATTGTTTAATATTATTAGTTTCACAATAAGTACATGCCTATAAAAGTATATAAAAAGTATTAGTTTATTTATTTATGTGCTGACCATACACTAGTAGAAATGCAAAAACGTCCTTAAGCTATAATATTTTCTCTCTCTCTCTCTAAGCTAATTTACCTGTACACATTCTTGAAATTAGTTTGTCTGAGACAAACTAATTGTATTGAAATATAATCTAATGAATGGATTAATAATATATTATGGGGAAAAAATACTTTAATGAGTATGTGTGTGTACATGTAACTTGCTTTTGTGTCACTTGCATGAAATAAACTGGACCAATTTTAAAGTTTGATAATGGGCTAGTTTCTGAGTGATGTCTATAATTAGCTTACAGAAGTGAAGGTGCATTGTTTAGCTGTAGAGTGATACATCCTCCTTTCTCAGGACTTTGTCTCCTTTTGTATCAACAGGACGAGATAAAATAGTAATTATCATTCCACATATAGAAAATTAACATAAATAAGTGTACAATAGTTAACTCTGTTTTGTTTACATTGTTTGTGCATCTATACATACCAATGATATCAGCACAATGCTTTTTAATATCAGACTTGCAAGCATCCTGCAAATTGTTATTCAAACGATAATCTGTGTTTTGTTCTATCATTCTATTCACAATTACAACTTTGCATTCATTCTCAAAGTTTAGTTCTTGTTGATGAACCTGAAACTAAATTAACATATTTAACAACTGTTCCAACTATGTAAAACAATATGAGAATAACGATACAAATTACCTTCAGACAATCAAGTATTTTGGCTGGTTCAAATTTATGGCAGTACAAGTCTATCATATCTTTACAAGTAGTCATTAAATGATAGTCAATGGAATTGTCCATAAACTCTTGTTTTCTGACTACAAATAATGCCTTTGCACAATTTTCACTTAACTTTCCTTTTGCAGTTTGTAGGCATTCTAAAGCAGCAGATTCACCATGAGGTACTGAAGGACAATATATCATCAAATCATTTTTACAAGCTTCCCGCAATTCAGGATCCAAATCTATACTTTCCTTCTGTTGAAACAATTGCTTTCTTAACTGTTGACGACAGTCTTTGAATATTGTATGTTTTCTTTTTGTTATTGTGTCATTTCTCACTATTTCACTCAAACATGTGACCACTTGACTCTTTGTGTGTGCTTTGGGACAAAATTTAAATACATATGATTTACAAGCATTCTTAAATTTACTTGTAAATCTGTAATTTTTTAAGGATATCAATTGTTCATGTTCTATAGCTGCTCTACATTTTACATTTGATTTGATTTCTGGATCATTTTTGTGGTCAACGAGACATTCCATAACATCATCCTCATCCTTTTTCATTTTGAGTTCTGTGGAGCAAAGTTTTTCAATGGGAACTCTACAGTTCACATTTACCACAGTATTCAGTTCAATATGTCCACTTTGTGTTTCAGTAAAATTTGTTACAATCTCTTTGCATTTTGGTGATAAGTCCCTTAATTTGTTTTGTAAACATGCTATTTCTTCCCCTTTTCCTGTATTATCAAAGCATAGATTTGCCAGATCATCCATACACACATCTTCTATTTCTGGCATTAAGTCCACACTAACTGCTCTTTGTCTCATGACTCTCCGGACTTGTTGCTCGCACCCTGGTTTCAATTTCCCTTTCAAATCTGAATTGTAAGCATAGTTATATAAACATGGGAGGATGAGAGGATCACTTTCTGATTGATGTTCACTGGCATCAGCCCACTGAAGTTTTGCCTTACACAGTGTGACAGCATCATATTTACAGGCTTTGTATAACATAGGATCAAGTTTGAAATCTCTGGATATAAAGTATTGTATCTGTAACAAAGCTGTTTCACAGTCTTCGGTCATGACATCAGTATTAAGTTTTTCCATAAGACATGAAATAACTCTACCATTGCCTCCATCAATTTTCCGACATGCTTTATCCACTACAAAACTGCAGGCAGTGCGCAGTATAGGATCTACTCTCCAGTCCTCTCCTGGATTTGTTTCTTGTATTAATATTTCAAGTGATTTTTGGCATGCCATACTAATTCTTTTTTCTTTCCGTTTTCTTGGTCTTGCATGATCCATCAAACAGTGTATTGTCTTTCCACCTACCTCAATGCCTCTACATAAAACCATTATATCATTGGCACAATTCTGCATCAGTTCTGGTGATAATCTATAATCATCCATTAGCATTTTTCGATGGTCTATTATTTCTGCAGTGCATTCAGAAGATATTTTCTCACTTTCATTTCTGGAAACATTTTCTAAACATAATAAAATTTGTGCAAGTCTGACATCTTTATCATCTACGACCCCTTTTCTACAGTGATACTTTCTGATATCTTCTTTACAAGATTTTACAAGACCCTTGCTCATTTTGTAATTGAGAGCTATATTTCTTTGATCATAAAATAATTGATCTTGGCACTTCTTTCTCATACCTGAAAATAATCTCTTTTATACAGTATTGTAAAACAATAAAAAATATTTCAGTGCTGGGGATTTTAAAACTCTATATGAAGTTTATCCTTAATATAGGGAACTTGATGACTGTTAGATATTGAAGTATCAAATTAAACTCAACCGATCATCAGATTGCTTTGTGATACCTCAGAAAACAGATCAATTAGATGATCGAACACTGTAATATTACCAGTCTTCTAGACATAATTATAGTCTGTGATATTATAGGTCAGAACTTGAGAATTTGATAGATACACAACTGAAATAATTCTAAATGTTAGATTTATTATAGTTAGGTTAAATTTGGGGTGGAGTTATAGTTTTTATAGACACATTTTATTTATTATGACCAGATCTGAACTTTATTAATATAGGTTAGAAGCAGAGCGCCCACTTTAGCCTTTGTGGTTATTTTTTGATAATAATATAATATAATAATAAATAAAAGTGTCTCGTATGACTCACACCCTAAAATTGTATTATTATAAATATATGTTAACATAATTTGTTTCTTACCATTTTCATATTTATGTCTCAATAGACATTTGTACATCAACCAAGACCCTTGTATTTCATTTGGACAAAATACCATCTGATCTAAGTTGCAAGCAGCAAAAACTATCTTATCTAATAGAAGCGTGTTGTACTTCATTTCATTTAAAGAAATTATTTCAGATTCACAGTCAGGCTTGAGAGCTTGTTCATAGTTTTGAAGGCATTTAATTGTTTGAGTCTGAGATAAGCTTTTGGAGTTAGGTGGAATTCTACCACATGTATGCAGTTGAATATCATCCTGACAGTTTTTCAGAAAGTTACCAATTATTTGCCAGTCATTAAAAATTAGAGATTCTATTTTGTTGATCATTCTTAAACAGTTTTTATCTCTTACACTAGATTTCTTTTTCAATACACAGTCTATCACATTATATTCATTTGAGTTCATACAATCAAATATCAATGGCTCTTCTTGACATGGCTCTTTTAATTTATAGCTTAGGTATGTGCCATTCATGAGTTCCAATTGATGCATCCATAACTTATGCTGACACAGTGATATAACTTGCGCGTTGCTATACGTCGCATTTAGTGAACAGGATAATAGAGGTAGATCATCATCCAAGTGCGAACATAGTTTATGGAACAAAGCACAACCATTGATATCTAGTGCGAATCTTTCGCTCGGCCTATTAACTATATTACCTGATACGTGTGCATTTTCCAACATCACCGCTAAATATACAGTTATAAGCCATATTTTTTTGTTTGCACTATTTGTAAGCATCGCGCTACCGGCTATAATGTATATTTTAATCAGCGAAGATTGTAAAACATAATTTGAAGCTCTTTCAATTTACACTTTTCATATTTTAGAATGCCTTTTGAACTTTCTACAAATTATAATTTCTATATGGTTGTGAACACTAACATTAAAATAAACACCAATTCTTAGTTAATTTATATATGAATCGTAATCGCATTGTATTAAAAATGAACGAATGGAAAATAGAATGAAAATAATTTATTTGACAGCAATTTTTTAGGATTTATGGCTTGGCAACTGGGTCAGCCAGTTTGGTAACTGTTTACACTAGTCATGCCAAATGTCTATGATCACTGGTCAAATACCATGTTTCAAAATAAATCACTTTTCACACTAGTTACAAGTATAGAAATGACCATTAAATTTCACGAAAGCGTTATTTCACGTGGCACAAACTGTTAAAGACTGTTAAAGCGTTATCTAGCACAAAATAGTTACAGTAGATAGTCAAAGGGTAAAGGCTCTTGAACTACTGAGCCGATATACATCTGTGCATGAGTATAGGCCAAGAAGCTTACTGAGTTTTTGGCGGAAACTGAAAGGGGACGTGTGCTGTGCAGTTTTATTTTCTAAAAATGTGTAAAATTACTCTAAAATGAACAATAGTTGTAGGATATTGATAGTTTTTGAGTAGTAATTATGTGTTTTTGCGAGAAATGTGAACTATATAGTCAAATGTGGCCTTTCGAGTTTTCACAAGAACTCTGTTGAATGACGTCGATTGTAGCCTACAATACAACGGCGTCTGGCTTAAAGGCCTAGTTGCCAAGCCTTAAACATAAAATAATAAAAAGAAGCTTACTTGTGTGTAAGCTTCTTGGTATAGGCGTGCGTGTGTGTATGTGGGTGTATATTTTTTAACTGAGGTTGTCTGGAAGAGATCGCTTTTTAGTGATAAGACCGCCCTTTGTACATAACTAGATATAATTTTAGTCTTTAAGTTCATGTTTGTATTTGTATACAATAACGAGTTATCTATCTATTTTAATGAATGCATTTTTTATTTAAACATATTTTATTTTATTATATAATAAAAATGAATTCGATCAAAGTAGACTATGGATGCGTTTTTTGGTTCCTGTAGAGTAGACTCTAATATTATGCCGCCCCTCCACTAGACCTTAATGCTTTTTCGTGACAGAAAAATCCTAATACCCCGTCTATATAGAAGTTTCACTTCAAACATTACCATTAGCATCATTTGTATTTACCATGTAGGTGCATACGTACTTGCTTTGATTGTGAGGTTATATAATGAAAGCGTACTTGTAAATAAATGATTACATAATAATCACATTTATCTTATTTTTTCTTTTTTGAATACCCTTGCACATTTGCGACTGATAGGGTAAGTATCTACATGCACGGGGGTGTCGTCCGATGTCAAAGGCGTTTCCTAAACGGTAGATTGTTTAACTGAGGTAATATCGACTTTAACCGACTTCAATAAGCAGGAGGTTCTGAATTCGTGTGTATGTTGTTTTTTTGTATGTTTGTTACTCGATTTCTCCGTCAATTGTGAACCGATTTTCAAATTTGTTCTTTTATTTGAAAGATTATACTTCCAAATTGGTCTCATTGTCAACATGATCAGAATCTGATGAACGGATTTCAAGGAATTACAGAATCTCACGAAAGTTGTTAATCAACTTCTTCGTAGCACTTTACTCGCAAGTGTATACTTCTGAGGTAGTCCCATGGTCACCAAGTCAGGATCTGATAAGTGGATGAGATCCCAGGGAATCAAGAATAACCTTTATTAAAGAATGCCGTGCGCCTAGATTCATAGAAAAGTTTATATACGCGTTTAGGTATTACATTTTCTACAGGCGCTTAATTTTTTATATGCATGTTACGCGATTTCTCTGTCAATTGTGGACCGATTTTAAATTTGTTTTTTTAACTCCTGAGATTGCCATAGTCATCAAGTTAGGATCTGATTGGTGGATCGCAGGGAAATTGACAGCAACCCTTGTTGAAGAGCATATACTTTCTTTCTACAACATCTTGAAGTCGGTGTCAGGTAAAACATAGTCATTTTATTTATTTTTTATTGCAGGAGTTCAGCAGACAGGCAGACGGCCCACTTGATGGAAAACGGTTACCATCGGCTATGGACATTTGCAATAACAAAGGTGCTACAAATGCGCTGCTGCTCTCTCAAGGGAGACTGGAACCTGGTCACTAATTTTTTTTTTTTTTTTTTGGTTTTGAGGCGAGGGAAATGCTTAACCGATTTACGCACAAACTGGGTCGTTGCTAGGGGAACGACACGCGTCGGTCGGGGGCGATAACACTGCAGCAATAGTATGCTCTTGGCAGCGCTCCGTCCGCGATCGACGTCACAGAATAGTGTGGAAGACTCCGAGCGTTGCTGCACGGGCGAGCAACCCCAATACCCACTAAAAACCCCCTCCTCCCTGACGACCCTGCGCTTTGAATGTGTTGGAAAGGCTGAGATTTAGAACATAGTTACGCCCAGCCGATCCAGCGCAATAAAGTGCCTGGAGTGTGCCCTGGGAGAACACACCCCACTTCGTTGTGCGGGGGTAGAAGGTCCTTTGCTCTCCTAGCAAGCTAAAGGCCCCCCGCGGTAAACGGAACCTAACTCAGGGAGGGAAGTAATGCGCGTACCTGCCTCTCCGGGTGCCAGCTGAAGGCCGGCGACCTCGAGAAGACGCATTGGCACGCGCTGCAGGACTTCTCTCCCTGTCTCGTTCTGCGGCCTCCTTGAGTGACATTACTGTCTCGCAAAAAGTAACCGCAGCCCCCCAATTGTCGCTGCTCTGCAGCATGGCCTTGACCAAGTCGCAGAGCGAGTCGACTGGACCTACGTGCGTCTCAAGTTCGAAACGCTGCGGCGCCCATGCGGCGCACTCGACAAGCGTGTGTAACGCCGTGTCGGGCGCGCCGCACTGGCGGCAGTCCGGGGAAGGCAAGCAGCCCACAATGCGACACAGATACTTATTCAAACATCCGTGTGGCGGTGAAGTGCATTGGACCAGACGGGTGCACCGTACAGTGCCATACTCCTCAGGATGCCAGAGTAAAGTTTCCGCGTCGCACCTCCCGGGCCCCCTACGTTGGGAAGCAGCCTCGAGAGTGCGCCCGCGGATTTGACGAGTTTGGGAACTAGCTGCTCAAAGTGCGCTTTGAACAGCCATTTCCCATCGAGAACTAGCCCCAGATATTTCATCTGGGGCCCTACTCTAATGGCCACCCCTTGGACCGAAACGGTCAAGTCCGCGGGGGGATTGCGAAATTTCCTATGGAACATGATGGCCTCCGTTTTCGCGGGGGAGACCCTCAAGCCCAGCCTAGCTATTCGATCTACGACAATCGCCAACCCGGCGTTAGCGACGTCCACGGATTCCGCAAATGACGCAGCGCGTGCCGTGAGTAGGGTGTCGTCCGCAAAGCAGATCAGCCCTACCCCGGGTAGGACCGGAACCCGAAGGATCCAGTCATAACCTACGTTCCAAAGAATCGGCCCGAGGACCGACCCCTGTGGAACGCCGCACGCGACGCGTCGACGACCTACCTCGGGATTGCCGGACTCACCGCCCTCCCAAAGGATATGTCGATCCTGCAGGTACGCGCCCAACAGCCTCGTGAGGTACGGGGGGACTCCATGCGCGCGGAGCCCCTCCCTGATCGTCTCATGAGGGAGGCTGTTAAAGGCGTTCGCTATATCTAGCGACACCGCAAGAACGACATCCTTCGCTTGGACGGCTTCGTCCGTTGACGTTCGCAGCGTCTCGAAGGCGTCCATCGTGGAGCGCCTCCGCCGAAACCCGAACTGCGTTTCTGAAAGCCCCGGCTCCACAGTGTCGAGATGCTTCACGAGCCGCTCCGCCAAGATCTTTTCGAAGACCTTAGCGACCTCGTTCAGCAGCACTATGGGCCTGAAGGCGGACGGATCGTTGGGAGGCCGACCTCCCTTGGGAATCAGGCACAAACGACCCTCCTTCCATTGCGACGGGAGCCGACCTGCGCGAATACAGGCTTCGAACAGTTCCCGCAGCTGGCCGCGTAGATGTTTAGCGGCCAGGAAGAGGAGTCGACCTGGAACCCCGTCGGGTCCCGGTGCCGTCTTCCTGCCCCGGAGCCGGTCCAGGGCAACGTCTAGTTCCCCCTCGGAGATGGAGTGAGGCTCCTCGTCCGTGGGAGTGTCGGGAACGGGTGGACCCATACTGGGGGGAGTGAAGTTTCCCGGATCCGGGAAGAGCCCGTCGATAACCGACCGGAGCACCTCGGGTTCGAGCGTTTCCGTGACCGTGGATGTGCAAGGCCGCAACGTGTTGCGAGCCCCACGGTACGGACGCCCCCAAGGGTCCCGATCGAGCGTCTCGAGGAGCTCGGCCCGAGCCCGGGCTTTCGCTTGCAGTATTGCAATCGAAAGGGCCTTTCTGGCCTCCCTAAACTCTCCCACGAGTCCATTTTCCGCGACGTAGTCCGGAGGACGGCGCGCCCTGCAGCGTTTGAGCCTGTGGCTGATGATGCGAACTGCCTTTCGCATCTCGCCCAGCTCCTCGGTCCACCAGTGGACCTGCTTGCACGGAGGCTGCCGCTTGGAGACGCGAGGCATCGCCGCGTCGCAAACCCTCGTCAGGGTCTTGCGCATGTGCTCTGCCTGCGACTCCAGGTTCTCGAATTCGACTGGGTAGGCCCAGCTTTCCGTGAGTGCCCACTCCTCGGCCTGCTCCGGATCGAGCTTGGTAAGGGCCCAACGCGGGAAGAGAGGGGGGCGATGAACAGGGCTCGGACCGGAGGAGGGGGTAAGCTCAAATCTGATGTACCGATGATCAGAGAGCGACTCCACCTCCTCCAGCACCCTCCATCCGACAACTCTGCGGGCGGCCGCATGAGTGGCGAATGACAGGTCGATGACCGATCCACCCCGCGCGCGCACGCAGGTCTGGACCGATCCCTGGTTCAATATGGTCAGGCCGGATTGAAGAGCCCATTCCTCAACCGTCCGGCCCCTAGGTTCCGTGAACGTATTTCCCCAGGAACAGTGTTTTGCGTTAAAGTCGCCCATCACGAAGATCGTTTTAGGCGACAATCTGTCTATGGCAGCCCTGATGGCGTCCAAGTGAAGCTCGAACTCCGCCAGGGGGCGGCTGCGCGAAAAGTAAACGCCTATGACGACGATACTCCCGCTCTCCGCCACCGCATAGCCCTTTCCTCTTTCAAGACATGTAAGCGGTGTGCCAGAACCGGCTCTGGCCACCACCGCTACCACTTCGTCGAGGTCGCCCACCCAATTGCCGCAAGGCGGCACGTAATAAGGTTCGCTTATTACGGCCAAGTTCGCTTGCCACTCCGCCATCGCCTGCAGGCACAAATCCTGAGCGGTGGGGGAGTGGTTTACGTTCGCCTGAAATAGTATTGTTACGGGCGTACTAGGCATTGGAGGTGTCCATTGCGCGTACTCCCGTAACACCCGTGCGTTGTTTCGTCCTCGGATGGACGAATTTGCCCTTCACGTAGGGAGGCTGGCAGAACCTCGCCAACGTGGGGTGGGCAGCGTTGAGTCCCCCCGCCGCACACGCCGCGCAGTGGGGGTTCCGGGCCGTGCAGTCCGGCATCTTGTGTCCGCTCTTACCGCAGCGGAGACACAAGTTAGTCCGGTCCGGGCACGTGTCCGGACAGGTCTGGGCGCCATGGCCGACGTTGTAACACCGGTAACAACGTATCGGTCTGGCTTCCAGTGCCTCTACCCTCGCCGAGGTGAAGCCTACCACGAGGTAGCCCATCTCGACGATGACTTTGGCAGCAGCGACGGGGCACATCACGTACGATGCGCCCAAACCGCCCGGTCCTGCACCGATGTGCTTCGTGCGCACGTCGTCGCGCCGGCAGTTGCCGGCGCGCGCGATCGCGTCACGCAGCCCATCGACCGTGACCGATTCGTCCAGCCCAGAGACGTAAAGCTCCCCACGCTTTACGGGGCGGACGACCTCGGCCATCCCTGCAAGGGCTCCGCGCAGAGCCTCGGCGACGCGGTCCGCCTTGGCCGCGCTCTCGGGTCCCGGCTGGAACTCGAGAAGGCGCGCGTCCCTGACGGTCCGCACCACCTTCAGCCCCTCGCGGAGGCCCATGGCCGCGATGTCGACCACCGTCGAGGCCTTCGCGAAGACCTCGCGATAACCGACACCCTTCGCGGCCGCTGCCGGCAGCAGTTTGATGATAACTGCGGCCGACTTCGGCTCACGGAATACTACCGCAGGCTTCGCAGCCTGTTTCCGTTGTTGCTGCCCCCGCCCCGTCGGCAGGGGAGCAGCTTGCGCCTGGGTGGGGGGAGGGGGCCCGTCGGCCCTCGCCCCCTTACCCTTTTTCCCCTTGACGACCGTCGTCCACGCCCCCCCCTCGGGGGCGGGGGCGGGGGCCACGGGCGCCGGCGGCGGCGCGACGTGCGCGATGCGAGCGCGGACGGCGGGCGCCGCGACTACCGATGTCGCGGCCGCAGGCGCCGTCCGTTGCCTAGGGGCCGGCCTAGGAGCCGACACCACAGGCACGGGTGCCGTGGCGGGGGCCGTTAATGCAACGGCGGCATCGCGTGCCGCTCTCCGCTGCATTTTCAGCCTCCACTTCACCCCCCCTCTATTCGTCTTTTTTTTAGGGGGGGGGGCCGGTGACGGTGGGGAGTCCGTCACCCCGACAGCCGGGGTCGCCACCACCTCCATCGGAACCGGGGTACTTACTTCCCCCGCATTCCGCCGGACGGCGGCGGCAGCCGTGGCCGCTTTCGGCCTAACGGCCACTTTTGGTGCCGGTTTGATTGCCGGCGCCTTGCCTCGGTCGGCCGCTAGCGGTGGACGGAGGGTCGGCGCGGCATTCAGCCGGTCCTCGATTCCGGCGAACCGGGCATCGAGTATGGGGGCGACAACGTCGATCACGGCCCGCACAAACGCGTCGTGATCGATGCCGCCGGGCCCCGTTGGAGCGGGTGTCGGCGCCACCCCGTTGGCGGCCGCCGGAGCTCGCTCCGTCCCGACGACGGGAGCCGGTGTCGGCCCTGCTACCGCAGCACGGGCCGGACGCGATTTTTTAACCGCAGCGGGTGCGGCGGGCGGTTCCGGTACCGCCGCCGCCTCCGCCGTGGCGGCTTGGGCCTTTCGCTTGACGGGTACGGGGGTCGGCGCCGCCATTACAGCAGGCGCCGGCTCCGCAACCGAAGCGGAGGCCTTTAGGGCCTTACGCATGTCTTCAAACTCCCTGCGGTAGGAGCGGTTTTCCTCCCGCAGCGAGCTTAACTCCATGCGTAGCCTGGCGTTCTCGTTACCGAGCTTCCAGGCCTCGGATTCCGGATTTCGCGTGACCAGTGTGTCGACGATGTCCGACACCCTGGACGCGGCCTCCTTCAGCCGGCGCACGTAAACCCCCTTCAAATTGCCCGACGTTTGGGCAATTTGAATTATCTCGGCGACCTGGGCGCACGCCGCTAGGCGGAGCTCCCCAGGGCCGAGAGCCGATATATTCCCGACGAGGGCGGCGCACTGGCTAGCCGCGGCCACTTTGGCGGCGGTTGCCTTGCGCGCCTTGCGCCCCTTTTCACCCCCCTCGGTGCGAAGGTAGGCCTCCGCACCCGCGAGAATGCTAGTAGTCGCCGCGGGTGCGCCCCCCGTGGGGCGCAGAGGCGAGCGCGCGCGCGCTGGGGAAGAAGCACCCGACGTGCCGTCCGAATCGGCGCCGCTGCTCTGGGACCGGTCCCAGAAGCGCGACCTCGATCCGGGAACGAGCATCGGGGCACACGAAATCGGCACCGTTGCCGTTGAAGACGATGACGGCGCCGCCGAACCCGATGCCGAAGACGATGAGGCTGTGAACGAATATGACGACGTCGTCGTGCCCGCCGCCGCTGCCGCTGAAGACGAGGACGTGGACACCGCCGCAGCCGAAGACGCAGGCGCCGACATCGCAACAGCGGCTCCCATCCCATTAGGGAAGGAAGACGAGGGGGTCGCCGCTGCCGCGCCTACGAGGTCCCTGTTCACGACCCCGGCCGAGGGCGCGAGTGAGGCTCGCGCGACAACCGGTGTCGTGGGACGGCTGCTCTCGACGTTGCAGCCCGAAAGGTTGCAAGTCGATGTCGTAGGCACAGGTGAAGCCCGTGCGCTATACGACACCGTCGTCGTAGGGCACCCATCCCCTGCCGTCGCTGAACCGGCCGCCGTGTATACCGGACTACAGGCAGGCGCTTCAGGGCGGGAATAACTATGGTCGCGAATCGCACCGTAGAGCGCGTGCTCCAGCGAGTCTGGGACGCTGCCGGACGGTGGGATGTGATCATGCTCTACGTAGGCGCCGCTCCCTTGCACGAGTGAGGCTCGCGCAGAGGTGGGTGGCGCCATGTAGGCATATTGAACTATGGTGCTTGCAGCGCTCACGGCCAGGCAAACGGCCGAGTTCGCTGCAAGCAGTACGTTCCTATCTATCTCCGGGTGTGCTGCGCTCCTGCGCGCGGCACGCCCGGATGGGGCCCTAGGCGCCATGGGAACCGGAGGCGGTCCCATCGCGCCGCACCTATCCTCATGCGTGGCGGCGGTGAGGTCTACCACCGCCGACGCATCCCCTACCGAGCCGGGCATATCGGCAGCCGTGAAAACGGCACTATCCGCATGCCCGTGACGCGGCCCGGCAACCGACCTGCTGCGACGGGCCGATGAAGAAGACGCCTTTTTCACCCGCGTCTCCCCGATCTCAGGCATTAACCAGCCATCCTTGGCCTTCGCGTGGTCCCGCTTTCGCGGGACACTCGAAGGCCTCGGGGCCTTCTGGGGGCCTGGGCCATCCATTACTGGAGGCCCGTTCCTTTGCCGAGACCAGTCGACGCGTGTGAATAACTATCGACACAAACGACCGTTATTGCGTAATGCGCTTAGACGCGCCGAAATAAACAAGCGAATAGAGCTTAACAACTCACCCCAGTCGAAAAACAACTGATTCGCGCCGGAATCAAACTAAATAACACTGTACACTATCACTACACAACTGTTGTCGCAATTTGTCGCTTTTTGAGAGCGAAAAAGCGCAAAAAATTGCAGTTTTCTGCAAAGAGCACGGGCATTTGCGACTGCTTCGCAAACATTGATTACAATGAGGTTTGATCGACCAATTTGAGCCAACCTTAAACGAAATAAAATCAATCTCCGAAGTGGATGTGATCACTCCTTTAGAAATTGACATCTATGACGTTATTGACATTAGCGTAAATATCTATTTATAAATTGTCAAGTTGTCATTATTCAATAAGACAATTTATTGTTTGATTTTTACGCTTTGCGGTTTTCAGTGTATAATTAGTTTAATTCAAATTATTTAATTAATCTTCATATACATTGTTATTTATTTTTCCTTATCGGATTTCTGTATTTCAAATATTTGTAATGGAGGAATTCGTTGAAGTAAACCAAATATCTGACTTCATATCATACCTTCAAAGTGTAAGTATAAATCATCATTAATTTTGTAACAAACGACATGTAGTAGTATTCATTTACCTCGTTCCATTATGATATTGTGTTCAAACAATGTTTTTGGTGCTTAGATAAGGTAAATTTGTACAAGGTCAAATTATATAGTCCTTTAAGTTCAATGTGAACATATTTTTTACTTTTATGTTGGTCGTAGCACCCGGCGACCTTACAATATTGTAAATTAATTATTAAATATTTAATTAAACCAATCTAGGATAATTGACTTATCGGGTGAGGTATAGTTATAAGGCCACATTTATTATTATGAACAGATCAGAAGTTTTTTATTAGGTTATTCTTTTTATAACTACCCAAAATTCACTTTATATCTCAAATAATAAATAAATGCGCTCTATCACTCTACCACACCCTTGGGTTTTTCTTTTCTGTCAGTGGGTGTTATTATTAAAAACTAAAATTAGAAGAGTTGGTTGTATTTCTAGTGGTCTTTAGTTATGTGCAAAAGGCATACAGAGAAATAGTTTTTTAAATAATCTAAATATACATATAGAATATAGATATAACATGGTTTCTTAACAATACAGTGTGATAGCCAGGGCATAGAAATATTGTATAACCTTGTATATCGGCAGATATCGGTAATCTTGTAAATGACACTGCAAATCATGTCATGAGACTGCAATATAACAATGATATAAAACACACAGTGCATAGATGTGGCACACTGAGGGTATAAGATATAAGATATGGTGCATATGGTATACTGCAACTGCAACTACTTGTGCAGAACATGGATTTTATATTAAGTTATAATAAACTTGCAAGATCAGAAAACAAACACATGAAGAAATTTCATATATTTCAGTTTTATTCCTCAAAATTGTCATTGAAACCTGTGGATTTGTTATTTAAGGCAAACTTTAAGTAAGAAAAATCTAAAAGCCATCATATATGATTAGGCATTTGTACAAATTATATTATGTAGTAATATAATTATTTGGAATTTATAATTAAGTTTAAGGAATATATTTTCACAATCCTATTGGTGAAGGGCTTTATAAAAAAAATCTCATTTATATAAATTTTAATTACTTATACTGTACTAGGGTCAACCTCTAGTGCGTGTCTATTATTTAAAGAGAAAGTAGTACAGGTTACATTGTATTAAATTTTTATATATTTGCCCCCGAAAGATTCACTTAATTTTATATTGCAAACTATACCACCCCCGTCTATATGTAAACTACAAAAATGACAGAAGTTGACAAAAATGACAAAATAGATAACATGGACCAAGTGGACTCAGTGGACCCAGTGGACAAAGTGGACCCAGTGGTCCCAACGGACCTAGTGGACCCAGTGGACCCAGTAGTCTAAGTGTATCCAGTGGACCCAGTAGTCTAAGTGGACCCAGTGGACCCAGCAGTCTAAGTGGACCCAGTTGACCCAGTAGGCTAAGTGTTCCAAATGGACCCAGTGGATCCAGTAAACTCAGTAGACCAAGTGGCCCAGTAGACCAAATGGACCCAGTGGACCCAGTGGACCCAACGGATCTAGTGGACCCAGTGAGACCAGTGGACCAAGTAGACCCAGTGGACCCAGCAGTTCAAGTGGACCCAGTGGACCCAGTTGACCCAGTAGGCTAAGTGTTCCAAATGGACCCAGTGGACCCGGTAAACTCAGTGGACCAAGTGGACCCAATGGACCCAGTGAACCAACTGAACCCCCACTGGGTTCAGTTGGATCCAGTGGACAAAGTGGACCCAACGGACCTAGTGGACCAAGTGGACCCAGTGAGTCCAGTGGACCAAGTAGACCCAGTAGACCCAGCGGTTCAAGTGGACCCAGTGGACCCAGTAAACTCAGTGGACCAAGTGGACCCAGTGGACCAAGTGGGCCCAGTGGACCAAGTGGACCCAGTGGACCAAGTGGACCCAGTGGACCAAGTGGACCCAGTTGACCAAGGGGACCAAGTGGACACAGTGGTCCAAGTGGACCCAGTGGACAAAGTGGACCCAGTGGTCCCAACGGACCTAGTGGACCCAGTGGACCCAGTAGTCTAAGTGGACCCAGTGGACCCAGTAGTCCAAGTGGACCCAGTGGACCCAGCAGTCTAAGTGGAGCCAGTTGACCCAGTAGGCTAAGTGTTCCAAATGGACCCAGTGGATCCAGTAAACTCAGTGGACCAAGTGGACCCAGTAGACCAAATGGACCCAGTGGACCCAGTGGACCCAACGGATCTAGTGGACCCAGTGAGACCAGTGGACCAAGTAGACCCAGTGGACCCAGCGGTTCAAGTGGACCCAGTGGACCCGGTAAACTCAGTGGACCAAGTGGACCCAATGGACCCAGTGAACCAACTGAACCCAGTGGACCCAGTGGACGAAATGGACAAAATCACAAAACCAGTCCTAGTTTCCGGGTTAAACTTTACATAAATCTATCCCAAAATGTATCCCATTATCCGGGATAAAAAGTATCCCTTGGCCACTCTCGGTATTCAAATTATATATGTACCGAGTTTCAGCCAAATCGGTCCAATAGTCTTTCCATAAAAGGATAACAAACAAAAAGACAAATATATTTTTATCCCGGAAACTATCCCATTTTTCGGGATAAAAAATATCTTATGTTCATTTTCGGCATCGAAAATATATATATATACTTGTTCATTCTCGGCATCGAAAATATATATATACTGAGTTTCAGCCAAATCGGTCCAGTAGTTTTTCCGTGAAAACGGAACAGACAGACAGACAGAGTTACTTTCGCATTTATAATATTAATAGGGATTTAGGTAACAGTGTCTTTTGGAAAGTAAATTTGTTATGATCTTTGAGTTAATACATGTTAACTTGAGGTAAACACTTCTATCTCTTTTCTTTTACATTTCCCAATTATTTGGGATTAGCACATGGTAGTCTTCCTCCTCTACTCCTCTTTTTTGGTCTATCTTTACATTTGTATTTGTCAATATTCCAGTTTAACATTAACATGAGATTTATTTTATTTTATTTTATTTATTTGAGATACTTTTCTAACTACTTGTAACTGTTGAATTTCAGTTGATTTGTGTTAGAGAGTAAATGGGTAAATCTCCTGAGCACATCATTGTCTGCAATCATGCTTATTTTTAAGGTCTATATTTTCTTAAGAATTTCTACAATTCTAGTGCCTTTTTGGTAAAAATAATGAGCATTAATTAGTCATTTTATAGCCAAAAATGAATAATCTATCACAAATTTAAATAGAATATAGTTCCGGACAACGAGGTATTCAGCAGAATTACCCAAATATATAGAAATGATGAGTATGTTTGGTGTTTATATTATCCAGTTGCTTGCATTGCTTCTGATTACTAGCTCTTAATATATTTTGTAAATTCCCCATTTGTTTATTGAATCAATACACTACAGTACACATAATACAACTTCCATAATATTCAGGTAACACATATAGAATGTCATGTCTAAATCTAAATATTCAAACATTGTCACACCCATTGTCCATTGTGGTAGGCAGAGGCAATGGATCTCCATTTTCTATGATCCTGACAAATACTTTTATCTTTATTTATTTTCAATCATCCGTTCATCCATACACATTTATTTGAGGTGCTTTTTATCTAAATATACCATATGAGTAATATGTTAATCAATCTTCATTAAAACCAACTTATATGACCATTCAAAATATAATTATAATTGTTTGTTGTTGTTTTAGATTGAATGGCGTGATCCATGGCTGATAGGTCTGATATCTTTCCACATTATAGTCACATTTACTTGTTTTTCTACAAGAAACTATGGGAACTTCCAAGTCATACTCTTCATTATATTATGTAAGTGTTTATGTTTCTTTCTGATAGCCTCATTGAATTTGATAAAAAAAGATTCTTCACCAAAACTGATAATTATAAAAATGTGTATTATTGACATTACTTGCGTTATGTATAAATTTACAATACTATTTTGAAAGCTCCTTGAAACCAAACTTCTATATCCAAAAATTTGGACAGTAGTATACTCTTGTACTCAGTTGGGGTAATACTTAATATATTTGGGTACATTAAAAATGAGTAGCATTGAGATATGTATCACCTATATACATCGCTTGATTAGCTAAGAATTTCTTATAAGTTATGTGCCCAGGAATATATGGCATTGAACCAGAAACTCCTCGATTGTTTTGCCTAACCAGTTTTGGTACTACTATAGTTCCTGGTATGGATCTTAAGCAAGGTTGGCGGAATAGTAGACATCACTGCTCATTGAGAGTAGCCAATGTGGAGAGATTCATTGACATATTGATAATATTCTGTTTTTGTTCCTTTATTTAACCTTCCAGCAAATTTATGAGTCTAGCGAGAAGGGGACCAGGAAAAGGCAGGGTTGTGTACACTAAGATATTTTATGTTTTAACTATGTAATATATAATATAAACAGATTAACAAAAATAAATTATTTACAAGATATACTAAGATACATACATATATATATGTAAAATATAAACATATAAGGATAATTTAAGATAGATAGTGCTCTTTGACTTTTTTTTTAAACTGCTCTCTAACAAACTATCCCAAATCTTATTGGGCAGGGCGTTCCATAGTCGCTAATAGCCGATTATTATATGCTTTTATTATGTAGTTAATTTTTGTATGAACACAATTATTTAAGAACTAAATAGATTTTCTGTTTCTTCATATATTTAAGTTTTTAACCACTTAGTAACTTTTGTTTTACTTGCCTGTTTAGAGAATAAAGGTCAAGTATTTTGTTTAATTTATTATATAACATATGCACAAGATAAAATTGGAATATATTGGTACATTTAAAGAATTAAGTGTGCACTTTAGCATCTATGAGTGCCACTTCAGTACTAGGGTAGTAATTAATGAATATCTCAGTTTCCTTAATAGATTTACAATTTTGTTGGATCATAACAACAAACTTATAAATGCGCAACATTATTTTTTTTATAACTATCTACTGTGTACAAAGAGTGTAAATAAAATATTTTTAATATGCATTAAACAAAATCAGCTTTGTTAGGTTTCTGTTGCAGATTTTTTTTTAAAGTAAACTCGTCTTGTTTTAGTATTGTATTTGCCTTCATCCTTAAAATGCACGGAACATATGTGTGTAGGCTCAGAAGGTAGCCACGCTCCTTCGCTGCGATTCGTTTGAACAAATTTAATCCATTCCTGTAACATTTCATGATCCGGCCGAGGAAACCTTTAAATCCTAACAGATCATAATATAATAATACTTCATTACAAAAATACTTTATCGTACACTTTGCGTAGTCGAATAAATTGTGCATTTCATGTGACCCAATCTAATTAAAATTTGAGCTTGGATAATAACATTTAATTATTCCTGTTGTTGGAAAGTATAATCAATGTCATACTATCGGGAGGTCATTGCACACACACAATTGTTTTTAAAATATTGTGAAACACCTATTGTCGGAGTGGAAATGATACATAAATAAAATATTTTAATTAAACGAACATAACAGAGTTTGTATAATAGATATAGAATTTCTAGGGCGTTGCACAGGCTTCGAACGCGTATATTTCGAATATGTTTCTCTGATAACCTATTTCATTTCCTAAGATCAAAAGTTCAACGAAAATACGTACATACATGTACCTTTCAAGGTAATCTAATAGTTTGCCATGTAATTAATGATGTATATTATTACTTGAAATCAGACGTGTAGGCTGTGCCACACTTTATGGCTTCTCCCAGATTAGCTGCAGAAAGCTGCACAGTGTTTTTTGTATAAAAAACAGACTATTGCGCAAACATTTGTTGATAACTAAGAACGGTAGTAAAATTTGGCTGACAAAATATGCCCTACGCAAGAGAGGGAGGATTTCAGGGTATGCTATGCCTTGGCAGTGGACTAGGCCGTCGGCCGCTGCCTCCAGGGTCCTCGAAGTTAGCTATGCTGTTTTACCGAGGCCCTGGCAGAAGGCGAATGAATGAACATTAGGGAGGTGCATGCCACACGTTCTGCTGCTTCACCAGAGGTGCATAGTCAGGAAATTTCTCCTCTTTAAAAAAGTGCCCCTATCATTTGCCAAGAACAGTCGGTCCGCCCAGCGAGCTTAATCTGACATACGGCCCTTTCCTATATTTTACTATCGGCTAAAATTTTCCATAAGCTCTATACAAGTAATGTCAAAATTCAACCGACGATAAGGTAAATGAATTAAGATTTAGGAACCGCCCATTATTGAGTGGACGTTTAGGGTGCGCTATTTCCGATAGCCTTGGTTACGAGTGACGTCTGTTTTTACACCTCAGGGGCTGTCACCCACGACTCTGCGTCTTCGGCGACCTACGTATCTCTAAAAGTTTGTTTGTTTTTGTAACCTTCAATTTTTTATCAAAGTAATCAGATACTGTCTATTAATTAGAGTTAATTATTTCACATTAGATTACTCATAACCTTGCCTGTCTGCATTATTAACGTGATTTCTTCTAGCTAATTAATAAATTGTAAGTATCTGAATAGACAAAAACCAGTTAACATTTTTTAGGGTTTTCATGTCAGTCATTTTATTGTGTTTGAAATATAAAATTTTGCCAGATGTTTCCGATACTTAAAGGTTAAAAAGGAATTTTGCAGTTTGTCCGTTTGGGTATGTCACAGATCAATATTTTAAGAACTACTAAAGCTAGAGATACGAAATTTGACACATGTAAAAGTCTCGTAAGTATGTTTATAAATATATAATTAGTTAAATTTGCGACTATGTATATTTGTTTAAAAAGGGCCCCCAAACTGTAAAGTTATATAAAAAGATGACCAATATCGACCATCGTATTAGCATATTACAAAAAAATATCTATACTAGTCGTGCCCGCGACTTCGTCGGCTTGTATTGTTTTTGCCGAACCCTAATTTTAAAAGTAGCCTACGTTAATCCTTATAACATTATCTAGTGAAAGCCCCGTCAAAATATGTCGAGCGTTTCAGAGATTAGCTGGAACAAATAAACAGACAGACAAAAATTTTAAACATTGTTTTTTTTATTATAAGCTTCGTATATACTTTCATATGCATTTAGTAAAAAGCTGTTATATATGCATATACATTACAAACAGACGCTTCAATTTTATTTATTTGTATAGATTTATTTTGTCCTTTTCGAGCTCTAAAGTCTATTTTATACACGATCTGTGTATCATCAGTAGGTGTTAAAAAACACCTTGTAAGAAAATAGGTAACGGCTATGCATTTCTTTTGTAAATACCGGACTCCCCAACGTGCCCTATATAACATATATGTCACTGTTTGCGAAGTTTCAACTTGTTCAACAACGTATATATATTGTCACTTCTTGGTGAATTACAGTATTGCTGGTATATTTCTCTGAGAGCATAAACGAAGTTGCGGCGAGGAATTGGGCTCTGTTCTCCAGACAGCAGTACTTCGACAGCAAAGGTTTATTCATATCAGTGGTGTTCTCGATTCCAATACTGCTCAACTGCATGATAATGGTGGTAAGTTGATTAGATACGGTTAAATCACGTGATGTTTATTTTAATAACTATTATTATCATACTAGCATTAAAATCCGGTTCCGTCTAGGGCGATAGTTTCGAAGCCCGATGTTCGTTTTCCTACCTATTCTTCGTTTTATGCGATCTTTGACATTCCTTATTTTACATACATATATATTATCACGCTTGTTTCTCGTAGGTGTAAACCGAGACGATTGATTTCTACTTGCCATAATTCTGAGATACATCTTCTGCTTCATCTACTTTCTTTAATCCGAACCACCTTTATTTTATACAGGGGAAATCCGTTTGAGGACCGTGAGCCGCGCGAGGGGGAACGGTCGCGGCCCGTGAGTGGGATTCCCCAGGTCGGAGTGGCACTAGCACCTCGCGTGTGAGATGCTATTGCCACGCCGCGTTTAGGGATACCCACTAAAACTCCTGTCCGATCCTCGAGAGTCCTTCGTCCGGGCTGTGGGCTCGCTCGCGCATTTACCACCAGCCCGGACGGACGACGGCCGGCCCCTTTGCGGGCTGGCCTCACCATTTATTAGTAGGAGATCTGGGTCTCTCCAGCTGCTCGAACTCACCGCGAGGTGAGAGAGGGCGCGCGGATCGTCCCTCCTCTCATGTCCGAATCACCTTAACATTCTTTTTTCAACTCTTGTTATTACATCTTCTTTCAATCCAAAACTTTCCATACCACACACCATACCTTATCTTATAATTCAATCGAATCTCACATGAACTTTTCCAAGCTCTGATTTCGACTGCATTCATTTATCCTACTTTCATGATTCTTCTGCCAAACCCAACTTTCACTGCCAAACATTAATATTGGCACCAACGCCCCTTGATGCACAGCCAGGCGTGCCTTTAGAAATACTTTCCGGCTGTTCATAAAACAGTTTAGCGCTCCATTCACGTTGTTACCTGCCATTACTCTCCTTTCGTTATACTTATTCTTTTGTTATCCTCTTTTACGACGATTTGCCAACGTTTCTTGGGACTAACCTTCCTACTGAGACCTAACAGAAGCGCCATTGCTAGACATTTGTTCCCCACGTAATTTGCTAGTTTTCTTAAAACCTGACCGTTACAAAGTCGTTACCGACTCTCGTCTTTTGCAGTCTTTCTTAATAATATTCTTGCATAATGAACCTTCTATGGGTTTAGTGATTTATTAATGTGAAAGTATTTTACTGTTTATTTCTTCTATTGTGTTCTAATATAGAAGAAACAAGCATACATACATACATACATACATACATAACTTCACGCCAGTTCCCTTGCGGGGTAGGCACGAACAACAGTGGATGGATGCAGAAGTCGTGGAAGGCCACGACACACCTTCCATGATCAAATTGATCGTGTACTAGCAGAAGGTGATGTCAGAAGCCTTAAGAACAGACGAGCTTGCATGACAAGAGTTATGAATGTCAAAGAGGCAAGTGAGGTGTGTAAGAATAAGCCTAAATGGCACTCTGTTGTTCGTGCCTACCCCGCAAGAAACAAGCATAATTATCATAAATATTATAACATATCTCATATCTAGGATATGGACACTTTTTTGATATTCAAATTGCTTAAAAACCAGTAATGAACGCAATATATACATTTTATCTAGAATTATAGAAAGCGTTAGAACTTTAATAACTGTAGAAATTGTAATTAAGTTCTTCAATAATTTGAAAAGCACGCAAAAAAAAACCTGGTATAAAAATGTAATAATATAATAATAACAGCCCATAAACGTCCAGTTGATGGGCTTGAGCCTCCCACTATAGGGGAACGCACAGTATACCCCCACGCTTGTTCAAGGCGGATTGGCAGGTTTGAGACAGGTTATCTCGATGTGCAGGTTTCATCACGATGTTTTGCTTCACCGGTATTAATTAGTACGTGGTAGTTGTAACAATATGCACATTAGGTAAGAGAACTGCCTAAGTGGTGAATGCGTTCCGGCCTGGTTTCGAACCCGCGACCTTTGACTCTGAGACGCGTGCTCTAGCCATTACACCACCATGAGACTACTGCATAAAAATGTACCAGGATTATTTATTCATTTGTCGAGGTCGTGCGTAGGTCTATAACAATACATTATTTATTTAAAACTAGAGTTTTGGTCAAACTCTAGTACGTACCTCTTTTTGAAAGAGCAGGCGTTAATACAGGTTACATTGCATTATAGTACATTATGGTACTAGTGTGTAACATTGGTGATTACCGCCGAGGCGCCATTGAGACTCGAGCCGTAGGCGAGGGTCTTAAGAGAGCCGAGGACGGTAATCATCAATACACACGTGTATCATACGACGTTTTTCAACACACTTGTGAATAAAATAACAACAAAAACTCATTTTATTTAGTAGATAAAAAAAAGTTATATATGAGTGAAAGTTTTATTTACTAAACACGTACGAGTTAAAATTATCTATTTAAATAAGAAGTTGCATGAAATGAGCAAGCAATAGGAACATTAATTTATTTGTTCTATACAACACGATCTTTTTTTTTTTAATAAAAACTTTTTTAAGAACAAAGCAACTCAACCAATAAAATTAAAAAAAAAAAAACTATAACTCACTAGTGAGTTATAATGTTTTTTACTCACAGTTTGATAATGGGTGTCATTCTGTGCCTAATTGCGGTGACCATAGAGCCACTTTATGAGCAAGTGTGTTAAAATGTTTTTATGTTAGTGCTGTTTGCCCCCGGAAGTTTCGAAGCGAAGTAAATTTCGCCACTTCATTATTTTTCATCCTACGTGTTATTTTTAATATCTCCCTGCTCCTTTTGTCAGAAAAAGAAATTATAGTAAACTCTGCCACCTAAGTTTAAGCTTATTAAAAACACCGCAGCCGAAATTTTAAAATATTTAATGTTATTTAAGGGGTCATGGCTGTACCAATCAACGCAAATAATGACAAACTTGAAGAAGGCGCAGCTCAGGCAGCGACTGAAAGAGATGAACATGAACCGCGAACAGCAACAACACATTAAGGCTGAATAATACATTCTGAACGAACATATTGTGTTGGGTATGAATCTGTCAATATTAACTGTTAATATTGTAGTCTTTGCAATGGAAGCTTGTCCTTTGTGTGTGTTGATTTATTACCTAGAGGGAGTTTTACATAGAGGTGGCATAAGTAAGATAAATAGTTGCTAAAATAGAGATGAATTATGTGCGTTGTCATTAATTTGAAAGAGACGCCTTGTATTTTTGTACATATTTTGGTCTGAGTATAGATTTTTTGTGTGTCTCTTCTGGTAATGTGGTAGGTTAAGTCTGTATCTAGTACTTGAAATCAAAGTGATTTTCTCATTAAATGACAGATTTGTAGAGTTTCATTGAATTTAAATGTTGAAGTGTTGTAATAAACATGGTGTGCTGTCTCCTGATTTCCATTTTTATAAAATACACAAGTTGCTTCTCTATTTAATTCTCCTTCTACAATAGAATGTGTTTGTATAAAATATGAATACATTTAATGTTTTGAAGCTGCACTGTCATTGTAAAGAAGTGAGACAAGGTAAATCGATGCGGAATCCACTAAATTTAATTTTTGTATATGACAAGTCACTATAAAAATAGCCAGTCTTAAGGTGTCAATTTCACCTCTCGTTACATATATATACATAGCTATATAGGTTTCAAAAACAGTTTTGTTTATAATGTTTGTTGTCTATAATGTTTGATTTGTTTGCAAAGTATTATAAGATTTAAACTTCTTAAAATATATACATATCATTTGTATTATAACATCTCTTAACAATCTGTTTGATAGCACAGTAATTATTGTTTAAAATAAATTAAAATTATTTTAATCATGATGCTTTTAAAAGTAAGATCATAGATGATATTTTAACGCCTGTTCTTTTATATTTGAATATATTACAATTTGTTATAACATGTAGCAGCAGTCCTATTACGCAGCATACTGCATTATTACCCACTAGCGGCCCGGCGCAGTTTTATCCGCGCTCTGACCCGCTCCCGTGGTATATAGCGTCATGTTATATAGCTTATGATACTCTCTGTTAACGTAGCTTTCGAACAGTATAAGTATTTTTTAAATCGATTTAGTAGCTCCAGAGATTACCCCCTACAACGTCACAAACTTACAAATTTTACGTCTTTATAATATTACTAGCTGACCCGTGCCCACTTCGCTGGGCATCAGAAAAAAATTAATAAATACTTATTATTAATCACAATCAAATATACCCTACATCACTCGGGAATAATGTAGCTTTCCACTAGTGAAAGAATTTTCAAAATCGGTTTAGTGGATTTAGAGATTACCCCCTACAACGTCACAAACGCACAAACTCACAAATTATACCTCTTTATTTTTTGTTAAGTTTAATTACCATTCCTAACTCTGTAATCCCAATTGGTGGCTCAAACCAACCATGGTTCGATAAGCTGTGCACTGAGGCTGTAAGCCAAAAGCAGGCAGCTTATCGGATATGGAAGGCAGCTAGACAATGTCAGGATCCGCAAACTCCCGATCTAAAAAAGACACAATGCCGCCACCTGGACCCTCAAAAAGCGGCTCGCGAGAGTAAAGTTTGAACACATCGGCAGAATAGGCGAACGGCTTGCTTGCTCTCCTTCTGGAACGCGAGCATTTTGGTCGCTCGCCAAAGCTGTCGATGGTAATTTCTGTCGGTCGTCCTTTCGAACTCTTGACGACGGAGGAGCAACCCCGCCTACTATACCGCGGTGTGAGATCTCTATGAAATGGCTTTGCAAGTGGCTATCCAGCTTTCTTGGTGGTCGCAGCATCAAAGTTGCTGTGCTGACGGCTGCTGCTCATCCACCAAGCCTATCAATGCTGGTGTGCCACAAGGCGGCGTGTTGTCACCGACACTGTTCATCCTGCATATCAATGACTTGTTGTCTATAGAGAACATTCATTACTAAGCGGATGACAGTACCGGTGACGCCAGATACACCAGTCACGCCAATGCTTCTCGGTCGGTAGTAGAAGAGAGTCGGGTTAGACTTGTGTCTGAAGTAGAGACCTCCCTGTAGCGAGTTTCTGAATGGGGACGACAAAATCTTGTCCAGTTTAACACCACGAAGACATAGGTCTGCACATTCTCTGCCAAAAAGACCCCATTTGTCCCTGCGCCATAGTTCCAAGGAACACGTCTTACTATCTCCAATCGGGATCCTTGGTGTCGACATAATGAACGAGGTGCAGTTTCGGGGTCATTTGGAAGGCAAACTAAACTAAACTTGCCTCCAAGAAGCTTGGTGTGCTAAACCGGTCCAAGCAGTACTTCACTCCGCGGCAAAGACTTGCGCTGTACAAAGCGCAAATCAGACCGCATGTGGAGTACTGCTCACATCTATGGGCCGGAGCACCCGCTTACCAGACTGACCCCTTCGACTCCATCCAAATGTGTTGTGTGACATGTGTTGCAAATGTCCATAGGCGATGGTAACCACTTTCCATCAAGTGGGCGGTCTGCCTGTCTGCTGATCTCCTGCAATAAAAAATAAATAAAAATCCAGCGTTGCGCCATTCGTATCGTCAACGATCCCATACTAATTCTAATACTTACATTTTAAAACTCGTGATATCTTTCGAATGGAATGTCCGAATTGAATAATTCAAAAATTTATATAAAGGTATTGAAGCAGTCTTAAATATGAAGTAATTTATTTTGATAAGGATGAATACTAAGATACAAATTTCTTTTATCCGTGCAGGAACGGAGAAAGAATACAATTTCCTGCGGCCGGGCGGCTTGTCGTAAGAGGCGACAAAACAACCCACAGCCAGGTGGTAGGGCATTTGCCCGACTGGATGGCTACCACCCCTGGTCTAAAGTATGTCGCCATAACAACCTTGAGTTGTGTTGCGGCATTAGTGATCAGGTTCCAGTCTCCCTTAAGAGAGCAGCAGCGCATTTGTAGCACCTTTGGTGTTGCAAATGTCTATAGGCGATGGTAACCGTTTTCCATCAAGTGGGCCGTCTGCCTGTCTACTGAGCTCCTGCAATAAATAAAAAATAAGAAGCGTTTTCTAGCGGCGGCGTTTTAATTAAATTTTTAAAATAAAAGAACACATATCGTGGCATAACTATAATAGTTAGACATATGCTATTGCGATACTTTTTATAAATAATGATGTGTTCTGCAAAGTCGTAGTACATTATTTTATTCTATCATCAATAGTTTTCGCAGTGCACGCGATTTTAGGTAATTGTTTTACACCTTGGGTTACACTATTGGAGTTTTAGTAACGATCCCTATTTTTTTTTTGAAAATATAATATAGCCTATGTTAACCGGGGCTAGTGTAGCTGGCGAACAGTATCTGGTCTCAAGAGCTAGAAAACCCTGCGGCCGGCGGCTACACGGTGGAGGCAATCAGGCCGCAGCTGATGGAATGGATCACCCGCGAAAGCGGAACCCTGACCTTCAGGATGACACAGATACTTACCGGACACGGGTGTTTTGATAAGTATCTGTGTCACATTGTGGGCTGCTTGCCTTCCCCGGAATGCCGCCAGTGCGGCGCACCCGACACGGCGTTTCACACGCTAGTCGAGTGCCCGGCATGGGCGCCGCAGCGTTTTGAACTCGAGACACAAGTAGGAGCGATCGATTCGCTCTGCAGTCTGGTGAAAGCCATGCTGCATAGCAGCGATACCTGGGGGGCTGCGGTTACTTTTTCTGAGACGGTAATGTCTCTCAACGAGGTCGCCGAACGAGATAGGGAGGGGAGTATTATTGCGCGTGCTAATGCGACTCCACGCGGACGCCGGCGGTTGGCTGGCATCCGGAGACGCAGGTATGCGCATGACTTCCCACCTTAAATAATACCGCTTCGCGGGGCCTTTAGCTATCCAAGGGAGCAAAGGATTCATCACCCCCGCTGACGAAGTGGATGTGTTCTGATTCCCGGGGCACATTCAGGCACTTTTTGCGCTGGATCGGACTGCGCGTAACTACGTTCTAAGTCTCAGCCTTTCCTACATAAAAAGCGCGGGGCACATGGTAGGAGGGTGGTTTTAGTGGGTAGTGGGTTGTTGCCAATGCAACTTCTCTGAGTCTCCACACAAGCTGGCTTGATTATTGTTCGGATTGCCCCTTATCAAAGGGGAAAGCCTTCATGATCAACTATGGTCTAATCCCTTGCAAAGACCCAATATTGTGCGTAAATAGCATTTCCCCCGCCTTAAAAAAAAAAGGTTGCAAACAGTGAAAGAATTTTTTAAATCGGTTCAGTAGTTTCGGAGATTACCCCCTACAACGTCACAAACTTTACCTCTTTATAATATTAGTATAGATTATCCATGTGTATTTGAAACAGACGGCTTGCTATATCTGTAGTTATACTGATATTATTAACCGAAATAGGGCTTCCGCATCGATAAGTACCTATTCCAGAGAACATCTTTCAGCTTTTCTCCAAAATTATTTCACAAATATGAAACACACTTGTATCAAAGTAGTTGAGTTAATTTCAATGAATTTAGCATTCAATTGACTAAAATGAGTTTAGAGTATAGCATGGCAGATATTTTATTAAAATATTTTTGCAGAAACTTGTTGAATATATGAATATGAATTCGGCCATTTTTTTTGTAAATAATTAAATTCTTTTAGATATAAATGGACAATTGTTGACAAATGCTATAACTCTAAATTATTTTTTTATAATTTTGACTAAATTTCTTAAAATCTTGTTATAGAAAATGTAACCGGCTAACTTCGGTTTTGAGTTCAATGGTATTAAATCGTTCGTTTCAAGGAATCATAGTTATTTTTGGAATGTCAAATAATATTGAACAAAAGTTGGGTGTAGAAGATTTCTGAACGAGAATGTCGTGTATATTATATTAATCGTATGGATTTTAATTAGCTATTAATCATTTTTGTGTTACAAAAAAATCATACTTAATTCTTGCCATATTTGCCTTCAAATAAAAAATATGGGCATACACAGCAGCATTACTCATTCATACCAATATTCCTTCACGAATATATAATAATTATAGAATATTTTATATTAATTCTTAACTTGGAATAAGGACAATAATAAATAGCAATTTTAGTTATATTTAAGACAATGTGATAAATCTCAGAACAATGAAATAGTTATTACAGTACTTAAATTTGCAGTTAATAATACAACTAATATGTAACATAGTATAATGCTTTCTATATAATAACATGGAACAAAATACTAATGTACCGGCTACACTTATAGTGTTAGTGACTGTGTCACGCAGATGTAGCCAAGACTTCGATAAATTAGTGATATATAGAGATGAACGACGCCCTCTGTGGTTGAGTGGGCTAAACCTGTGCCGGCCTAGCTCAATGGAATGCACGGGGCCGAGGTTGGATTCCTGACAGGGTAAATTTCGTAATGAAAGTTCCGTTATGTAAGTCTGGGGGTCTTAGTTTGGTCTCTAAGTGTTCCGTTGTATATTACCATAACAAAAGTATGATTTGTATAGCTTGGGGATATACAATGTGTGTTAGTCAGCCGATTACAAGAAAAAGAAAAAAGTGAAACCAATCATTATAGCAACACATTAGATCGTAAGAATTATCATTCCTATATAGTATTTTTGTGTTACTTAATAACGTTACCCAATTAAATCTATTCATTATCTAGAACTAAAAAGTATTAAAGAAAAACCTCTAAAAGTTACTGTTGTTGAATTCACTACAATTGCAAAGAAACTAAGTCTATATAGTGACAACTACACAGAAAAACAGAGAAAAGTCGCAGCCAACCTGATTAATAAGTACGTAAGTACATCATACTTAATAAATGACATGTGGGCAACCTGATTACGTATTTGTTATTGAATTACAGTGATGGTTGTCTACATTTCAATTGCAGCGCCATCTAGTTTGCCAATCCGTCTATTCCAAGTAAACAACGTCTTTTATCGGGTTAAACATATCTAAGTGTTGATTCGGGTTATACGCCAGTCTTATGTAGAGTTTCACTAGTTTCCAGAAAAGATGCGATCGCAGCGCCATTTTTTTCGCTATGTTCGTCTATCCCACGAAAATGACGTTATTCATCTGGATAAAAAGTATCCTAAGTTACACCCCGTGATATAAGTTAGCTCAGTGTGGAATGCCATTTAAATCCATTCAGTAGTTTTTACGTGATACTCTAACAGACAGACAAAAATACTAAAAATTGCATTTTCGGATTCTGCTGTTCCGAAGTAGCCCCTCTGATTTTTTTCACATACAAATTCGTACCATTTACAGATTTATTATAGTATAGATAAATTTTAATATTATCAGGTAGTCAATAAATTACAAAGACTCGAAATTCGTATAAATTTCATATGCGAAATTTTTAATGCGCTGCATATTTGTTTATTTTGTACAAAACTGAAATAATAAGGTAGCCTTGACTGCGCTTGTATAATCTAGTTATATTTTTTTCATGTAATGAAATGCAGAATTTTACTTAAATTTATTATATACTACTCACAAAAAGTCAAGGATATTAACTCTAAATTTTTGGGCAATTTTCAACAGGCCAAAGGGACTCAAAGGAAATGGCCATACAGTAAAAAGAACAAAAAGTAGCTTTAAGTGTCTAGTTTTCGGATCTAGCCATAAAAGAAATGTTAAGATATAGGGTTAAAGAGTAATTCTAAGAAAATCATGGGAAAAAACAAATTTTTGCTCGTCTTAAAAGCGGTCCGTGAGCTCAAACAATTAAAAAAAAATCAAAGAGGTTCTTTTAATAAATAATTTTGATGTTCTTTAATTTAACTTTCATAACAAGTGGTTACGCTGATTTGGTGCGGAGTTTTCGCCGATCAAAACCAAGTCATTTTTGACTTTAATAAGTAGGGTTTCGAAAATTGCAAAACATTTCTTATGAGACAATTTCGGTGGATATTAAAAAAAATGCGAAGTGCCGTTGCTGACTGAAAGAAATATAAAAATACCTATATTTAAGGATATATGGATAATATGGTATAACTTTGGATATCATTGATCAACGAAAGATATCTCGTTAATTTTTTAACCTCAAAGTATCCCGAAGAAATTCTGAAAATTCCAAAGCCATGCAATTTTTGTAGTGTATCCGCAACTTTAAATTGTAATAAGAATTTTTCCAATTGTTATGCTTTTTTCAACTCCAAAAATTTTCTTTCGATATTAACCATACTTTTTTGAACATAAAAAGTCCTGTTAAAAATCCCCTAAAAAATTAAAATTGTTTTTAATATCCTTTAATTTTTGTGAGTAGTGTACATTTCATTGTAATAGAGTAGAGTGAAATGTATATGTACAATTGTACATAGAGTCATTGATCCGCGTTCTTATATGCTAACTCAAAATTCTGAGGCCTTTGTCTTTACGATATTATGCTCTTTTTATTGGTTACAGTTTCTTAATTAATAATCTTGTGACTATGATATAGTTTAACTTTTGTTTATTTCTATCTCTGTTTCTATGATACGGTTTATAATATAATATTTATCACGTTTGTAAAGATCAATGTCTTTAAAAGCAATGATTATTAAATATCTGAATGCGAGGTATTTAGTAATAGAAACATAGATTGATTTCATGGTAATTGCAATGCAGTAATATAAGTATTTATAATTGTTAGCACTTTTTAAGTTACTAGTTTTAGATTTATTTATTTAAATGATATTTATCTATACAATGCTATATGTTAAATTTATGTTTGCATAGTGATCGGCAAATAAATTCAAAGTTACCGAATTAAGAGGTACGTCAATAGAGTTCGCGTGACAGTTCGTGAATTACCACATTTTCGAAAATATAAATTAACATACGACTTGACGATAGTTGCGACAAATCTGTATATCAAATTCGGACTGGGCGTAACTACGTTCTAAATCTCAGCCTTTCCTTCATAAAAAGCGCGGGGCACATGGGAGGAGGGTGGTTTTAGTGGGTAGTAGGTGTTGCCCGTGCAACTTCTCTGAGTCTCCACACAAGCTGGCTTGATTATTGTTCGGATTGCCCCTTATCAAAGGGGAAAGCCTTCATGATCAACTATGGTCTAATCCCTTGCAACGGACCCAGTATTGTGCGTAAATAGCATATCTATATATCAAAAACCTTACCAATAATATAACGAATGTGTCATAGAAAATTAATTTTGATTTCATATGCATTTTTCTATATATGAACATCAATTCTTAAAAAAGTATTATGTATGAAACCTTGTCTGCATCAAAATGAGATCACTTTTCTTTGTGAAACATTATTATTGTTGAAATTCGTAGAATACAGAGCTGTCGTAAGTAATTTTTCTCAAATTTATATTTTCAAACATGTGTTGAATGTGCAAGTGATTATCGAACTTTATTTAGGTAGCTCCATAAGTCTAATTGTTAGTTTGGAGATATTGGTTCAAAAATTATTTTTTTGAATCATAAATTCACCATGTTTTTGAGAAAAATGCCCCGTTTGATAAATGTCCGTTTTTGTTGTTTAAAATAAAGCTGTAAATGTGAACTTGTATTCTTTCAGCGAGTGTATTCAAACACGCAATTTTTCGCTTTACAACACAGCTAATTTACAGAACTGTAATTCTATTGGCTAATGAAACGTTCAGTAACCTAACTAACCACACACTGAATTGAAGTTTTGGTTTTTGAAATAGTGCTTTTTGAGTTTGTGCGGTGAAAATAACTATTGTTCAAGTGCCACAATCCATCGGATTTATCACTTGGTAATAATAGTAATAACTATATCTAGGGCTTCATAACATATAGGCATATACGCAAAAATGTTTCTTTTTTGTTGTTTACTAAAAACTATGCATGTTACAATTTAGAGTCTTACCAGTATGCAAGTTGTACCTAAAATAAGGGTATTCCAAATTTCAGCCCTATACAAACAACTACTGTTGTTTTATTCGCAATATTGTCCCTTGTGTAAAACTGCACTTTTGTCGTTACGCCCATTTGTTACGAAGCCCTCGATATATAACCTAATAACTTGGTAATAACACTTCAACTTTTAATATATTCTTTTTCGAATGATTTGCTGGTCCCTATGAAATATGTAATATATGTTAAAAGAAATTGTTTTTTCGAGAGTGAATGCAGTTTATGAATGAATAATTGTGTAATTATTTTATGGAAAATCATATTTTATTTCAAAGTGAAACCTGAAATGTAGTTGTAGTTGATTTCTCGTGTCTCTTGAAATTAATATGGCACTAATGTTGATAAATAACTTTTTTCTGTCTAATACAAGTGCCATTTGCAAATGTTGAAATGTGTAAATATGACATTGTGATAATAAAGGTTAATTAATTATATGGTGCAATAACATTAAGTTGCTAGTATTTTGCTAGAAGTTTTCGTTTATTTTATGTCTAGTATACAGTATCTGACGGCGGATGGAACTGACGAGTTCTGGGGATGCTGACCACGTCTCGTGGCCGGTTCCAATAACTTACTAAACGTTCAATTACCCGGCGAGCATTTAAAATTTTACATAAACGCCAATACAAATAATGTTACATTTCTACTGATGGTAAGGCAAGTGAATGAATAGCAAAACACAGAAACCGGTCATAAGACACTTACCACCACTGGGACTGATGACCTATGCGAAATAGCCGGTGGACGCTGGATGAGAAAAGCAGAGGACTATATGTGGCGCAAACTTAGCGATGCCTATGTTCACTGGTAAACAGCGATTGGCTTGAATTTAGTTACCGCAATGATCTGGTTGAAATAAATCTGATAATTTTGAACTAATTGTTTTATAAAGAGCTGTAAATATTAATTAAATATTGGCCTTTAATTATAATAGCCGTCGTACTGTTGCGTCCGTACCTAATAGGTGATATTTTTGCCATTAAAATAAAACACTTTGCTATAAAACTAAACGTGTTGCTGCAATAGTAACATATGAAGACTGACATGTGTAGTGTGCATTGGGAGTCATGGTTAAGTTTCATTTGTATTTTATTTTTCTATGGGTTCGATTTTAATTAAAAATTTGATATATTTTGGAGTTTTGCTTCATCATTTGAATTCTACAGTATAACGAATCTAATTAAATGAGTAAGTACAGTCCTCATTATCATACTATGTATCATTAAATCCTGATTGAGATTGAAGCATCTGCTTTACAGCCTAGGTTCAAATTTTGTACCTTTCTGACTCTCGCAGTCCTTAGCGTCCTTCAATACCTTGCTTTTAAACAGGGCAATTTTTAAAACGTGAGTTTGAAGAACGCCAAAGAACCTTCATTTACTTTCAAACTAAAGAATTCTGTACATTTGGACATTCCACCATATTTACATTGTAATTTTTTAAATTCAAAATACAATTAACTATTAAAACTTCAGGGGCGCTCAGAGAGCTTAAAAAGTATTGTCTTCGAAATTTATAAATCCATTTTTACAAACACATTGTATGTGATGTTACAACTAATCTTTTAGAACTAACTGATTGCAAAATAAAAGCTTTGATGTAAGAATGAAATGCCCAAGTCATGTATTACAGATACATGTCACTCGGTGGCCAATTATTTCATCAAAGGCATTCTTTTTGTGTTAATCACATTTAACTGAACAATTACACACATACTCGCAACTATTGCCCGGGCAAGTTCTGGGGGGTGGGGTCATGCCGTAACTGTAACGAGTGCTATAAGAACAATCATCAATGCTTAAAATTTTAATTTATATTAAAATACCAATTTTAAAAGTTTAACAACACAACTATTTGTTAGAGAGCCCTTTACGAGCGAGTCCGACAATAGTTCATTAAAGATATTTAATAAACATGCTGCGCCTGTAAACGCGTACTCGTCGCAGCGCACCTGAAGGAATATTTATGTCAATTTGAAATAAAACCAACAAACAAGGCTGTGACGAAGTTTGAATTTCAAACTCAGTTTTAAACGTAGAGAGATTGTCTAACTGAAAGCTGTTGTGCATTCGCACTAAAAAAAGTTAATTCAGATTTGTAATATCGCAGGGATCAAAAGATAAAGCAACAATAGTGTGAATATTCTCTCGGATTTAGTAGTAGCAAATGTTTTACTTATAGGCGCTATTATTGAATCTAGTAACTTATTAAGGCTTTCTGTTAAATAGTTGCTTACACTTAAATAAAGGAATTGATCAAGATTATAGTGTTTCATTTCATTTGGCTACATTTTACGTCTTAATTAGTCTGCATACCCCTCGGACCTATCGTAGTGTTACGAGTTGCAGGACTCGAATTAAAATGCCGTTGGAATTATAGAGTTTATTAGAACTATACAAACACGTCTAACACAGGTACAAATATAACTGAACACAACCAGTCTAAACGTAATGCACGATTCAATAACCCGCGCAAAGTCCGTTACTGAATAGATTACCGAATGTACACAAGTCTTGCTCCGGTTGTGGTTATAGCTTGACTGCCTCGTCCATCAATCGAGGCATTGCTTTATACTGCACGGATGCAATGTATCTTCTCTGCCGCGTGACCGAATTTCCTAGCATCACACCTGGCTAATGACTGCCATAAAAGATTACAATGCACAATGGGCTGTTTTTCTAATCACAAAGTAAACAAAAAAAAATCCAAATGCCGAAAAGGTAATAAAATGTGTTTCTATAGGGCGGCAGGTGTGAATTTGCTTTTGTCTAAGATGTTGTTGAAGATCAATGTTTGTCCATCAATTAAGTAACACCTATTTGCCGACTTCCTATTATCGTGTAGACTTCTCTTTTTGCCTTTGAAAACTTGATACCTAATTACCGTTTGAAGAACTAAGAACTTAAGCCTCAGCAGGGTCGAGCTGCCCCTATATATATGCATCCCATACAGGTGCCGTAAGGCGGTTACGTAATACTGTCGGCGCTACTTCATGAAATAACAAAGATTGCATGGTACATAATAAATTATAAGATTTATGAGATTTTTGTAAATGGTATTCAAGTGTTAAGTCATTTACAAAATCAGAGGCACATCATTGGTTTTGCAAACAGTTGGTGATCATGGTTGGCAAGGTACAGCGTTTCAGTTAAAACCTTAAAAGAATAGAAACATTAAAAGTATTTTAAAAATATACATGTATAGAGAGAGAGAGAGAGGGCGATATAACACTTTAATGCACACTAAAATACACAATTACAAAAACAGACTATAATTACAATATTTTCTAAGCAATACACTAGGCGGCCTTATCGCTCAAAGCGATCTTTTCCAGGCAACCTAAATCAAAAAACCCGTACCCGGCGTAAAATAATACATATCGACTTAAAGAGGGAGAAAATTGGCTAATTTCGGTTTGGTAGAGCGTGGTCTCAGTCACTCAGTCCATTTTATGTGATGTTTTGTCGCTCTCCTGTCTATTTACAATGTTTATAAATATTTTGTAAAAGAAGCAGACATATTCAGACATTTCGAGAGTGATGGTGTATCTCAAGAAGGCTAAAGAGCAAGTTGTTAATGCCACTTGAATTTCTCGAAGAAATTTAAACAATATATTAAACGAAGTCGGAACTGAAACACCATCCACTTCATTTCAATCCAACTCTCCGAAAAAGGGGAGACCTAAACAGCAATCCCGTTTAGATTTGAACGATTTTGATTATAGTGTTGTTTTTATTTATTTATTTTAAAAAGTATCCAACAGTATTGTTCGCAGAATGGTGCACGATTTTCATTTACGATTTCAATTGCTGGCAATAAAATCATTAAAAGTTAAATTATATGAGGCTATTAATTATAATGGCACTGAAAAGATGTTGAGAAAAAATCTTCATGAAATGAGTATCATCTTTCATGGCCCTCGAATGAGGGCGCAACGAGATACATGTATCGTTGTGTAAGATGTGCCGATGGCAATTAAGGGCCGAGTGAACTGTTCGGGCCTTACCCTAAATGGGAGGTGGATCAGGTGGACCTTTGGATCTCACTTCACCTGATTGATTTCAAGGTTACTAGGGGCCGCCGGCACCCTATTCCGACTTCTGCTAAACAGAGTTGCAGAAGGAGTGTTGTGTTTACGTTACCACTGCCTATTTTCCTCGCGGAAATGGTAATTAATAAGGTTTTAGAAATTTTCAATCCCTTAATACATTTAATTGATAATAACGGTTAATTTCATATTGTAAGATAATTCGCACACAATCTCTTATTCCAGTAACATGAATTCTACGTCTATCGCGGCACTTCCTCCTATGCAAAGTAAATTAATTTGCCAAAGCTATCAAATGGTACAGATAGTAATTTCATAATCCGTTTATAGCAATTTTTTCTCTGACTTCCTTCACCATGAGCTTCACCAAGTCGTCGAGGTTAATTTCAGACTTCCAATTCCAATCGCGACGGGCCTCGCTGTCATCAAACACTTGCGGCCATGAATCAGCTGAAAATATATTTAAGTTCAACGAAGCCACTGAAGTAATGCTTGGTCGTGACAATACACGACGCAAGTATGCTCGGACCAAGTCACAGTGCCTTTAGACGTTTCCCATTTGTATCGTGGTATCTGGCAAATGACAGTCCAAATGCACTTGGACGACCGCGTCTGATCAAAGTGAGTTTGGACCGAGCTTAATCTTTATCGAGTCTATTCAGATGATATTACAGAAATGAATTTATTTTTCAACATAAGACCGACTTTAAACTTTGCATAATAGGTCTTATTTTAAAGCGTTAAAAACTTTTAACTTTTGAATAAGCTTGAATGGCGCTCTGTTGTTCGCGCCTACCCCGCAAGGGAACTGGCGTGAAGTTATGTCTGTATGTATGTATGTTAAAACTAACGCATAGCCACATTAGTGTATATATACACGTTATCTCATCACGTCAATATTTAACGTCATTAACAATGTTGCATCTAAAATAACGCATTACACCCCTCATCACTTCTGCGTGAAACGGCCTATATCTGTAACACTATCCTAGATGAAGCCCTTGTGATGATGCACAAAATCAGGTTACAAATAGATACATAGATAGCGATCTCTTCCAGACAGGATCTTACGGACCTTAGGATGGACAGAGAAATATGACAAAAGCGAGAGCAGGGTTTTTATTCTAAACCAGTTAAATGTAGACATATCTACATTATTATACACATACAGACATTTATAAAGTTGAGATATTTAGAAGTAATACATTAAAGTAATCAATAGTTATGTGTGAAACAATAATATTAAAAACACTTACCAATATCTTGCCTGCTATCTGGTTTGTAAGTAATCTTAAATTCAGGTACATATTTGGCCATTGCTTCCGACAGTTCTTCGGGTGTGAAACTCATCGACGTCACGTTATATACCCGTCTGTTAAGCTTATCATTGGACACCTCGAGATATTCGGACAGAGCTCGCAGCGCATCTCTTACGTGCATCATTGGAAGCCTGGTGTCAGGCTTTAAATAACATTGGTAATTACCCTTGCGAAGTACTTCGTGGAATATTGCTATGGCATAGTCTGTAAATATTTATATGTATTTATTATTATCCATACAATCTATATTAATATTCTGTGCCAAGGTGTTGCAAATGTCTATATGCTATAGTTTAATGAGGGGGGCCTATCGCCTGTCTGCTGCGTCTATGCAATAAAAAATGCAGTTTTTTTGTCTTGTTAGGCTTTGTTTATATATGTAATATATTTTATTTACGTATTTTTCACATTTGAACATGCAATCATAAGCTATACAATACGATGTATATAAATCGGTAAATTGACGACTCTACTCTGCCATCGCCGCGCGATTTCCGTTCTATCTGGGACAATATTAGAGTTGGTGACTGTTTCACGCAGATGTATCGACGGGTTTAGCGCGTTATTTGTGATACGATATTGTTAGTAATTGTTAATAGCGTTATTTTTGAAGCTATAAACAAAACGCAATTGGCCACAGTCACTAATATTATCCCAGATGGAGCAGAAACATTAGGACGATCGTTTTCAAAACGCTCGTCAGATATTTTGTCACGTCAATATATATAAATATTTGATATAGCTAAATAAATTATTGTATATAAATTATACACATAGTCTGACTAATACTTTAATATTAAGCAAGAATATAACGGTTGAAAAGTGATATTGGAAATTATAATAGTGTGGAAAAACTAACAGAGCCACATGAATTTAATTAAATTTCAATTAAACAGCTCTCCTAACGAATGCTTCATTCCTAGAATAGCTTGAGATGTGATATCATCAAAGGTTATCAACAGTAAGCCGACATAAATGAGTAAAGCGACGTAGCCCGTAAGAACCTTGACAATATAGAGAGACTTTTGATTATCGGGGATATAAAAGACCTTAAGGTACATGTTACATACCTGTAAATATAATCCTCATCATACTGAATTAAGTAGTTTTAATATATTCTGTAGGTTATAAAGTACTTTAGCACTCAAAAGTTGAGTGGAATAACTTTAGCGAATACTTAGACTTTGTACGCAACGAGGAGTTTAAAGTTACTTCAATGTTTTGGAAGCCGCAGTAATTTAATCAGAGACACACGAGAGGCATAAGAATTAAAGTACCTATCAAACTTAGAACAGTCTGACAAGAAGAACTCGAGGAACTGCATGAAAATAGCTTGTTGTATGTACCTACTCAT
The DNA here is from genome assembly GCA_019925095.2 of Dendrolimus kikuchii. Taxonomy (NCBI): domain Eukaryota; kingdom Metazoa; phylum Arthropoda; class Insecta; order Lepidoptera; family Lasiocampidae; genus Dendrolimus; species Dendrolimus kikuchii. The sequence goes on along the minus strand of CM034390.1, from coordinate 8,909,208 downwards.
ATTATTAAGAAACTTCTTCCTAATTAAATCCTAAAACGATTGCCAACCGCGTCCGCGTTATCCTATGATTTATATTAATTCTAGTTTCTTTTACAAAAAATTCAGGACATATTACCAAACGTTATTCCGTTGTACGAAGATAATTTTGATTACGTGTTACATTACATTTACGTGTTACGAAGATAAATGGGGTTCCAGAAACGCCTATGCAACATGAGAGCCTACGTTTTCGCGGGGGAGACCCTCAAGCCCAGCCTACCAATACGTTGGACTACAATAGCTACCTTATGTTGACCAATCCCATTAGTTAAAATTTTACAGAAATTTCATACAAGTAATTTCAATTTTCTACTAATAGTAAAGTAAAAGAAGGGATAGTAACATACATAGCTATATATAAAAACAGATTAATAGGAAAGATAACTTCAATTTTTAAATAACGCATACCTGTAGTTCCTCCACCTGGGGGATCACTCGAAATAACTCCTGGGAACCTCAAACAACGGAAGTCCAATCCAAACTTGTGAAAATAATATTCGCCTAGTAATTCAGCGTGCACTTTTGACACACCATAAATTGTTCTTGGTCTTTGCACAGTTATATTTGGCGTAGGATTTCTCGGAGAATCCGGCCCGAAGGCACCTATGGTGCTCGGTACAAATATCCTGAGATTGTATTGCTTTGCGAGTTCAATAACATTGTGCATTCCTTCAATATTCACTCGAACTGCTAAAGGAACGTTTTGTTCCCCAATCGCGCTAAGTAGAGCCGAAAAATGTATCAGCCAATCCACTCTATGGTCCACCACAATCTTTTGGAGCCCCTTGAAATCTAAGATGTCCACGAAAATATAAGGACCGTCGTTGACTATCTCTTGGGTGGGTTTGATAATATCTGATAATATGACGTTGTCCTTGCCATACTTTCCGCGTAAATGCTTAGCACATTCGACGCCTAGTTGACCTAGGCCACCTGCAACAAAATATATTTTAAGTAAATATTATTTGTATTAGGGTTCATTGTGATTCTATTCTAGGTCATAGACCGTATACATTGACGACACGACACGAAGGTAGTTGGGAGAATAAGACACGAAATTTTTGCTGTCGATATTTTAATTCAATTTTTTTTTATTCAAGTTTGAGTAATGTATAACGTGAACAGTTGAGTGTTTTTCTTTACTTGTCAGTGAATGTAATCTCCTTTCAAATCACAATACAAACAATTTTTTGGTTACGACAAAATCAACACAATACGAAATGGAGTCCCTTCAAGGCCCAATGGCCGAAATGATGGAGTTGTTTCGTAGTAGGACGATTGCTATTGAGACTCAACTACAAAAGACTACAAGTCCGACGACAATCGAAGGTTTGGCTGCTGAATTTGCATCGCTCAAAGCTTTTATGATGCAACCTTTAACTGCGCTACATAAACAAATCGAAGTACGTTACTTACGAACTTGCTTACGTTACGGAGAGACTGGAAATGCAAAGTCGTAGAAAGATGCTATTAATTCATGGGCTAAAGGAAGTTAAGGATGAGAAATTAGTGGAAAGTATTACAGAAACTATGAAAAACCGACTTGGCCTCATCGACTTTTCAGTAGAATATATTGTACGTTGTCATAGATTTGGAAGACCTGGTGAAAACCAAAAAAGCAAACCCACAGCTATTAAATTCTATAATGTTGGCAGTCGTGATAAAATTTGGCAACTTAAAACTAAACTAAAAGGATCAGGATCATCACCATGTCCGAATTTCTCACTAAAACTCATCACGATATTTTCATGGTAGCTTGAAAGAAGTTTGGTCTTTCAAAGTGGACTTGGGAAATGATGTTCGTCATCGAGTTTTTTTCTTTAAGTGACCTGAATAAGATTTCCATAGACGTAAATTCAAAGGAGACTGCTCCTGTCAAAACTGCAGTCACCAAGGTTAATCGTGCTGTTAGAAAGTGAAAACTAAAGATTTTAAATCTTACTCTCTGTTTTTATTATTAGTATATTCATTATAATGCAACCCGGGTCGACATTGGTATTAAATGGTGATGCTCTTTAATTGTATTGTAAGTAAGTAAGTAACTGAGCATACTGACATATTTTTATTATAAGTGTATTGCACTAAGTACCGCAGTGGCTTACACCATTCATAGTTTAAAAGTAGCGGGTTCATAAAGGAGACGGATACACTTTCATCGCTGTTGGGCCCAAACTGTAAAATGCGAATGTTTTTCATTTTGTAATAGAAAATATAACGTTTCCTTCAAGCCATATTTGAACTCATTATTTTACTTATAAGATATTTTTAATCTATTTTTATGTTTCTCTCTTAATATTTTTTTTATTTGACATCGACTAGTATGTATTTAGTTATTTAAATAGATATAATTTGTTTTTGTATAGAAATGTAGAGGATATGAAAACAATCAAGTTTTGTACACATTGCCTTACAATACAATTATTAAGTTTAAATTTTAATATGAATTGGTGATTAGTCTTGTACTTAAGCAATGAGAGGTATTTATATTGGGTGACATGTACCGGGTGGTGTTATTCTATGTATTGCAAAATATAATATACAATTATATCCTTAACTCTGTTTTATCCTTGTATTGTTGTACTTTTTCCTTTAGTCGCTTTGTTTTTCTTTGTATTCTATAAAAGTATTAAGATGTCATAATATGTAGAAATATTCAACTGGCAGGTGGAGATTATGTTCACATATTATAAATATTTTTGTTTTTATCTATAATATCATATTTATTTTATACCTACTTATATATTTCATACATATTCATTTCTACCAATTTTTGTAGCATTTCATTTCTGTTTAATTTCTTAAATTTGTTATTATATATCCAGCTTGAATAGTAGTAGTAATGACGATTTTCAATCTGCATGTACCGATGAAGACAGCTTCAGTAGCATTTCATCACTTAATGCTATTTTAACCGCACAATTCTCTGACATGTTGAGGAATTTCAATGCTGTTCATATAAATGCCCAAAGTATTCCGGCTCATTTCATAGATATGCTGGCGATATTCAATTGCATGAACATTCATGCTATACTTCTATCCGAATCATGGCTTAAGCCAGTTCTCTCGTCTACTTCGTATATTTTGCCTGGCTACCGACTAGTACGCAATGATCGAGTTGGTTCCAGGGGTGGACGTGTAACCATATGAATTTCGCATTAAACTCAAGTGGCTTCCCACTCGCCTTCGCCGGAATGCGCACATCCCGTCTCTTGTTCACAACATTTTGTTTAATCCTAAGTCCTCTGATTATATCAAGGAACGCTTTCAGTTCCTTAATTACAGTGATTCAAGATATTTTAGATTGTCAGAGAATTTGAAACTGAAAACGCCTGTCAACAGAACAAGTTTTTATTTACAAAAAGTCTTATCGTGCAGGTCATTCAACTCTGGAATGAACTACCACTTAACATCAAGCAGACACGACCATTATCTTCTTTTAATAGATTAGTTAAAGATTACTATAATAACTACATCAAGCTATAGTGTTATTGTTTACTCTTTTATGTATATAATATAATATGTGTATGTATATATATACATATATACACTAGCTGCGCCCGCGGTTTCACCTGCGTGGTGATGGAAAATCGTTATATTTTGGATAATTCACACTATATCATTATATATTATAGCCTTTGTGTTATTCTGATGTACAAACTATATTACTGTAAAGTTTCATGAAAATCCATTCAATAGTTTTTGCGTGAAAGAGTAACAAACATAGATCCATACATTCATACATCTATACATCCATATATCCATTCTTACAAACTTTTGCGTTTATAATATTTATAGAGATAATGTGTATTGTAGTAGGTACATAATTATGTATTATTGTGTATAATAATTAAATTGTCTGATATATTACTATTTATCTATACTATAATATTATAAAGAGGTAAAGTTTGTGACGTTGTAGGGGGTAATCTCTGGATCTATTAAACCGATTTTAAAAATTCTTTTACCGTTGGAAAGCTACGTTAACAGGCAGTGGGTTTGTGACGTTGTAGGGGGTAATCTCTGGATCTACTACACCGATTTTAAAAATTCTTTTACGGTTGGAAAGCTACGTTAACAGGCTGTGGCATAGGCTATATAACATGACGCTATATACCACAGGAGGGGGGAAAGAGCGCGGGTGAAACCGCGAGTTTATTAATAAACTAAATTGTTGTACCTAGTGCTGGTTCAGCAACTACCGACTTTTGTTGTCCAACTTACACTCCACCCAAAAGTTGTCTGGAAGAAATCGCCATGGGCGATAAGACCGTCGATTGTACTTATAGATTGATGTTCTTGATTTTATGTAGCATTTTTGTACAATAAAGTATATTCTATTCTACATTGAGAGAGGTCAAAAATTCTTATCTACAAAATAGCTTTCCTTTATAAAGATGCTACCTTGCATCTGGGATAATAATTTTGGTCATATTTTAGGAGAGCGAATGGTGTAACTACCAAGTTTTTTAAGATGGATTAGCGAGTTTCAGACCGTAGATGATATTCATTACGTATCGATATCACATCGGTAATATTGATGGGCAGGTTTCTTCAATGTTTTTCATCACTGTCAAAATAATTTACCTAAGCGGTGCGTGCTTTCTAACTAGGATACAACCCCGTGATTGATTTGACGGGTGAGCCAGTCCCTGGGGCGCTGGATGCGCGCCAGCACCAAGGGGATACTCTGGACTGAGTGTGTGATCTTAGTGTATGCCCCGTCATACTGAGCCGCTGAATAAGCGTGTTACTGTTACTGTAAAATGCAGATCTAAATATAGTAAAGAAACATTGACGTCATAAGTGGTTGCTTGTGAAGGGTCGTTGAAACGTGAAGGCAATCCACATAATAAAAATTTAATTGCCAATTAAGTTGGATTGTTACATGATTTACATAAGATAAAAATTCACTGTGTTATTAGAAAATTAAAATTCCGGAATGAGGCTGTGATAGGTAGCAGGTAATCCTCACACCAAAGTGTAGAATTTCAAATAATTGAAGAAGTAAATTTATGTAACTTATACAAAATGTTGTGTTTTTCAAATTTAGGAACCTATATGGTCGTATTTAGGTGTCGTCTCCGTGTCACAGCTAATCATATTATAAAAGACACGCATAAAGTGTCTCTTGTGTTGTGTTATGAATAATATCAAATAGGAGAGTTTAACTATTTAATGATAGGATTAATTATGCAATATTATTGGTTATATGCAATTATGCATTTATGCAATATTATTATTTTATAAGATTTCGATGAAAATTTTGTAAACACGAAGATATAGAGATAACACATGGTTTGACGCGTGCATATTTTAGTACCAATGCGTCTGCCTAATTATGTGGTTTTGAACACTTAAAACTTCTTATTCACAGTAATTTACTGGTGCAATTTATAGTTCAGAAAATTTCATCATTCTAAATAATAGTTTATTGCGCAAGTATTCCGTTCTAAAAACTACGTAGTAAGTCAGACCAGTAAACATGTTTGTTTGTAAGAGTTTAATGCGAGAACTGCAATTCGCAGAGTTATGTTACGATCGATGCGTGAAACGTAAAACCGAGGTTGCGTAGTATCTATTCTGTTTGCATAAACAAAAAGTAGTAATAAATACTATTAAATTTTATAATGAGCTCACCTTTATACGAAAGTAGGAAAAATTACAAAAATGATATTATAATAATATAACGTAGTTTTATTATGTATACAAGTCGGGAAAACTTAAGAAAATATTATGACATTATAATGTTTATACGATTTCATAAATAACAAGTCGCAACCGGGATTATTAAATCGTAGTAACTTGAAGTGGATTCAAATTTTTTTCCTGCAAGAAAGCAAAATTCGGTTGTTTTATGACCTAATGTGAATATTGTTACAATTACCGCGTGCTGACGGTGAAGAAAAACGTCTTGACTAAACCTGGACATCGAGATAAACGATGTGTAAAACCCATCGATCCACCTTGTTTAGGCATGGTAGGTATATCGTCCTTAATCATAAAGAAGTATGGCTACCTGAACACACGATATTACACACACGACGGATGGAGCCATTGCTACGATCTAAGATTTTTAATAAAATTTAATGACTAAGGGCCGCTTGTATATGGTTGCTTAAATTTATTTAAGAAACATAAAACGTATTTAACACCCTTAAATACAATTAGCGTCTTGCACAACGAAAATTTGCCGCTAAATATTTTTAAAGAACTGTTAATACGTTTTGTGTAAAACGTATTCAGACAGTTTAATATGATTAACTAATTTTATTTAAAGACGATCGTTATTCAAGCGGCCCTTGGAGTTTTATCACCTTTGTTAACACTGACTGTATATAATACATTCAAACTAGCAATGTCATTCATTCATGCATTCAAAAATATAAAACTTTAAGCCATAATTTTCATCTATCGCTCTCTATGGCAAGTACCTCCTATTAGTCGACGAAAAGCTGGTTGATTCTATTTCCTTTCCCTAAAAAGTCGATTTCGTTTATTTTTAGTTGGAATGACTGTTCTCACCCATTCTAAGCTTCTTCTATCAGGGCGTTCCATTAGTAGCTCACAACGCCCAAAATACTACTTTAGCCGTTCCACAAGTGGACCGCGGTCGTTGTGGTCGTAGCGAAAATGTCACTAATGACGTCGTCATTTTCGATATGTTATACCGAGATTCAGAAACACCTTTTTAAAAAATGAATTATTTAATAGCTAAAAGAAATACACTTTAAACAAAATATCTCTAGGCAACCGCACTGAAAGAAAAAGGAACGTAGACTGACTAAGATCGAATTTAAACCTAAAAGGTGTACTTGGACTGCTGAGCTAACTCGGCAGTCTCAGCATTATAATAAACAGGTAAGGGATGTAACAGATCACACAAAGCTCACAACGACGCATGTCAAGAGGTGGGTCGAATAGTCGTTCCACTTGGATTTATGATTGTAACGCCGCCAAGCAAGTGGAACGGGAAAAATCGCGATCGTGAACGTGGTCGTTGTGAGTCCCTAATGGAACGTAGCTTATGTCGCCTTGTACGAGTTTGCGATTATCAAAATCACTATCTTTATTTCCATTGGTAAACTCTTAATTATTTTTAAAGAAGCATTCGGCATACGGTCTTTACCCAAGCTTCATATTCCGTTAACGTTGTTAGATTATACAAATTATAAGAAAATTACAAAAAACAATGCAACAGGTAAAAAATAAAATAAAAAAGACATAAGAAAAGTCGTCCAAGGTAAAATCAAGTCACGTAAATGATAATTATGCGTTATTTTGATTCATATGGTCTTTATATTTCAAAATCATCGATAGATTTGCAATAGGAAGTGAGAGAAAAATTTCAAATAGATACATACGTATGTGTCACATTTTTCCCAATCTTTCTAGTATTAATATAAAACAGTTACTTTATTTTGTTTTCTAATAGAGATACTTAAAATATTTTAAAAGTTAAATTGTTAAAACTATCTATTTTATCATGTATTTTTTTTTAATGTCTATTCAAATAATCTTTACATTAGAAAAATAATATTTTTGTCATAAATGAACAATTTTAAGTATTTCTATCCAACAAAATAAAGTAATTGATTTCACATTCCATATCGCATAAATAGAAATTTACCTGTAATTAAAATTTTCGGTATCTTCTTTCCATTTGAATCAATAGAGTAGGCTCTAAAACTATGTTTTATAGAAGTCCGCAAAAGATTTTTTAGCATGATATCTAATCACTAAGTGTAACTTAAAACACGATGAAACACTGTGTAAGACAAATGGCAACTGGTTTCAGTAAAGGGGTCTCTTGTAAGAAATCAGAACAGGTTGTATAATATAAAATGAGCGCACGTATACTTAGATGGAAAGCAAGTTTGAAATTGAACCTTACAGACTGTTCAATGCTATGTTATGACGATTGAAAACTTAACAACGCATGGTCCAGTGGGTGTGTCGACGTGTACTTGGCAATGAGTCTTTGTTACGATAGCCAACTTCATCCCGCGTGTTGGCCTATCGTAATCGAAATGAAAGCTACCGTTATAGACATTCAAAGGTAACATATTGTGTCATGTAGGTTTAAGAAATGTAAATAAAGTATATTTATTTAATTGCGACGATGGTAAACGTGCTGACGGCCCAGCTAAAGGAAAGTAATTTCAATCGCCTATGGGGCCATTCATAAATTATGTCACACTAAATTTCTTGCGTCACATTTTAAAATCTAACATATTTAAGCTTTAAAATACGAAATTTGAACTATTAACGAAAAATCTGAAATTATGTATTTTCAACTCTATCTGTATGAAGCATTGTGTTTAAATTATTAAACTCACGAATGTGACCATTTTTTTTTTTTGTCCAGGGGAAATCCGATTGAGGACTAAGCCGCGACAAGGGCAGAACCTTGGGGGGATAATTCGCGACCTAGTGTGGGATTCGCCAGATTGGGGGTGGCACTAGCATGCCCAGTCAGAACTGGTGCCATGCTATTGCCACTCCCCAGTTAGGGATACCCACTAAAACCCCTGGGTGTTCCGTCCTTCGCCTTATGCCAGGGCTACGGGTATATGACCTAGCCTCTCCGCAGCCCTGGCAGGCGTGGGCCTCGCAAGGCCACTTCCACTGCAGGGGGACTTCCTTTAATCCCCCGGCATCCTCAAGCTCTATGTGCGTGGGGCGGTTTGTAACTCGCCCCACGGGAGGAGAGGTGAGCGCGCGCGGAACACTCGCGCTCTCATCTCGACGACATGTGCGGGTGAGTGAGAACCCCTATACCCCAAGGGGCCCCACCCGCGCCGCCCGTTTACGGCGGCCGAAGGTCCGTGCTGGACCTTCGGCGTCGGCGCGTCCTCCTTTGGCGAGAGCGAAGCCGTGACGTGCGCTCACGCTCCCGCTCCACCTCCTCCTTCGCAAGCATAACGTGCTCGCAGAAGGAGGAGACGGCGGTCCATCCAGTGTTGCTCCCGACCATGGTGCGTACCACGGCCGGGAGCGAAAGGTCAAGTCCGGTTACGGCGACGAGGTCTCGGCGCTGCTCTGCCCAGGCTGGACACTCCTCGAGTGTGTGCAGCGCCGTATCCTCGTCGCCGGTGTCACAATGATGGCACCCTGACGTCGCCTCGCGGCCAATGCGACACAGGTACCTCCCAAAGCATCCATGCCCAGAGAGGACCTGCGTCAGCCTAAACGTCAGGGTGCCGTGTTTACGTCTGAGCCAGAGCTGCAGGACGGGTCTCACCGCATCAATGGTGGCGAGACCCGCGCTGGGGTGTCGTAGGCGGTCCTCCCATACCACCATGGCGACGTCGCGAAGCTGAGACCGGCACGCCTCGGTTTCCTGAGGGGCCGGTCTCGTCCCCCTCGCCAGGGCCTCTTTACGCCACTGGAATAGTGACGCTAGGACCCTGGCCTCGAGGTCTCATGGTGGGGATCCGGCGAGTAGCGAGGCCGCTTCGAAGGACACCGTACGGTATCCTCGTATCGTCCTGACGGCCAGCACTCGCTGCGCCTGTCGTAACAGCGCGGCATTCCGGGCCGTCAGGCGGTCGGACCAAATTGGGGCCCCGTATAGGGCCATCGACCGTACGATGCCTTCGAAGAGTTTTCGGCACGAGGCTTCGGGCCCCCCGATATTGGGCAAGAGGCGAGACAGCGCTCCTGCCGCCGTCTTGAGTCTGGGGGCCAATTGCCGAAAGTGTGCCGAAAAGTCCCATCGGCTGTCGAGGACCAGGATGCGGACGCCTCCAACTACGATAGCGGTGTCCGGAGGTGGGCGATTTCGAGGACCATGAAATATCACGGCCTCGGTCTTAGGAAGCGCCACCTCCAGACCAAGTCGCCGGATCCTACCTACAATTTGTGACACCCCAGCCGTGCCCAGGATGCACGCCTGCCTATGGGTCCTCCCGCGCGCGGCGATCAGCGTGTCGTCGGCATAACAGATGACGCTGACGCCTCACGAATGTGACCAGCTGTAACACGGTCGGGTGAAGGGTCAAAAATAATGAAATTCGTGTGTCGTAAATTGTGGAAGGGCCCTATAGATGTTTGCAACACCAAGTGCGAAGCCAATGCGTTTCCAGCCTTTAGGATAGGATAGGAAGCATGGATTAGAGGTCCGAATGAAGGGATGGAATAAAGGGGAGGGGATGGGATAGAGGGATCAGACAGGAGGATAGAGACAAGATAGAGGAGAGGAAAGTGTGTCATCGAAACTGACGTATCGTATGAAACACAATTAGCTCAAGGCCAACCGTTTCACGCTGAGATTTAGCCAGCACCAAAAGATATAATCAAGATAAGGTATCCAGCATGCCTGTACCAAGTCAACCACGTGTTTCGTTGCTACTATACAATAGGGCCACAAATCGGAAACAACCTAAATAATTTTTATTCCAGAAATGTAAACTATTTAATCATGTTTGGCATGTTTATAAAAAACTCCCATCTTCATTACAAAAATGATACTGTTCCGTGTTCAGCGAGATAAATTATTATTGGCATATTATATTTCGTTTAAAAAATTCAATATAACGTTAAAATCAATGATAAAATATACATTTAGTAACATACGTGCTATCCCCACAGGCACCGTACATTTTTCCGGGACAAAAAGTAGCCTACATGCTATTTTAGATTCTAATCTATCTCCAATCCAAACCAATTTCATCTAGATCCGTTTAGTCGTTCTGGCGTGATTGAGCAGCAAACATCCATTGAAACCTTCGCATTTACAATATCAGTATACAGTATAGAAGTATAGAATAACATGGTGACATTTAATGTAAGATGACAAATGACAAAATTTCATTTAATAAAACTACGTTTTAACGGTTTTAAGCGCGGTAATTTTATTTGATTTTGGTTTTTCCGACGTTTCGGCCACTTTACAGTAGCCGTGATCACGGAAGATAATAAAATTTAGATAAAATTTAAGAAGAAGATAAAATAGAGAAGATAGAGAAGAAGATAAAATTTAATTTTTTTAAAGAATGAAATCCTTGTTACAATAGCCATGTCTGTCCGTCCCTCTGGTTATGTCTAATATGGTTATGCAGTTTTCTCAAACATTGTAAACGTTTAGGAAAACATTTTATTTTTCATTCAAAAGAATACATAACAGACATCTTTCACCGATATGAGTCTAACATCCTGTTTATACTATCGGTCTTAATCATAGAGAGTTAGAGTACCTAAATTTGAACGCTTCTTTATGGTTCTTAAAGAAGCGTTCAAACCTACTTAAAACCGTAAATGTATCCTTTGGTAATTATGCCATTCATTAAACACTTTGGTCATTGGAGAGATTTATCGAAAATGTATGTCATGTTGATGGTACATATAAATGTTTGAAGTTTGGAGCTTGTTACTCATTCCGGCGTCACCAGTTTCATGACATGATAGAAATTTTCGGTGTTGAAAATGGCAAGTGAATTATGGATTCAAAATTTACGCGATCGAAGAAGAGACATAAGCTCTAGTAATGCACGAATAATATTTTTTTATATATACTGTTTTTATCAAAACAACCAGAGTGTAAATATGTATATAAGTAAATCCAGTTTGCATTTTTTGCAATCAAGATTCGATAATATTGCAGACACGACTAAAACGGAATAAGTAGCAACGGGTCTAATTTCGCATAAAAACTGTTTGGTACAGTTTAGATACCTACATATTGTTTTGTGTTGCAAATGTTAGGTAAGGTTTGCAAACTTGTTTCGATTTAATGTAACTTTGGGTTTTTGGCCAAATACAACCAGCAATAAATATTTTTCTTGAAGAAATTTTCTAGAAGGCTATTTATTAGTAGTCTCAGTTAAATAAATACTTATAAAGAGCCCATAAAGGCTGCTTTATGAATTTTACATAAAGTTGGTTAAGCTAAACTGTACGGCCAGCCTCGTCTGCGACGTGGGAACAGTACTGTATTGAATGAATGTCTTCATATTATGAAGGCTCTGGTCGGCAACGGTTTAATTTTTAAATGTAAATATTCTAAATATAAATTTATTTAAAATTGTTAGTAAAAGACACAAATGAAACCTACTAGAATTTAAACCGCTATTCATGAGAAAAGAGAAAGAAAAAAGTTAGTTGTGAGAAAAAGCGACATTGTTTACATAATGATTTAGAAACAATAGTAAGTTTGAGATTTAGTATTTACGCAGCATTGTCGCCAAACAAGGTTCGCACTGAGTTTCTTGCAATGCCGGAATTATATCCGATACACAAAAGCGGAGTCTACGAAATATTTATTTTTTTGGAAAAATAATAATAGCAGCCTACTAAACTACTACGGCTCTTGTTGATTACCACGAGTATTAACGTATTTTGATTTAATTAAGGTTCTAAATAATTAAGTATACGTACCCTCATACATCTGAAGTCATTCGCAAATTTGCAGTGGTCAGTTGTTGAATACTAAGGTAAGGAATGTTATGAGACTTATAAGGAAGATTGAATATATTTCGCACTGACGTTTTAATAGGAATATAGGTATTGAGTTGCAGATGGGTGTGTCGCAAAATATAGTATTATTAACATTACTTGTGTTTTCGTCGTTCATCTACTTCAAGGTGAACCGGTTTTTAACCACGCAAAACAAATTTTGCGAAAAGCTTCCTGCTATATAGTTTTTGATAGGTGTGTTTGTGTTTTCCTAGAAACATTTGCTTCTATCTTTAATAGAAATATATTATTTAGTACCTATTTATAATATAAAATGTTGCTTCAATAAGAGATTTCTTTCCCTAACATTATTTATTTATCTGTATGTCCATTTATATGTCCGTATGTGAATTAAATGTTTTTTGCGACGCCAAATGCTTTATGCTTACGATAGATATTTAAAGTCTCAACGGCAACCCATCAGCGCCTTTGGTATTGCAGATTTTAGGTAGCCACTTACCATTAGGTGCTTGTTCTATTCGAATTGCCTATAAATAGTAGGGTAAGGCGGTACTCACAGCCCACTTGTTTCAGTAACGAAACTGATGAAAGCCGTACGGAAATTATTAACTGATTGATTCGCTTGATTTGAGCTTCGATGGTCCACTTTAGCCCTCACCCTCCTTTATTCCATCTTCCCTATTCATCCTCCTATTCCAATCTTATATGCCATTTCCTGTATTTCATTCTTCCTGTCTGATCCCTCTATAACAGCCCCTATGACGTCGTAAAGCCTGGTAACATATTGGCTTCGCCCCTAGTGTTGCGAATTTTTGTAGGCGACGATAGATAACCACTTTCTATGCGCTGGGCCGTCTACCTGTTAACCAGCTTCACAATACAAAACAAACTTACCGTTTATGTCTTCATCTATCGATTTATTTCCTTATAAAACTTTATGACTCTCCTATTTCCTTATGTCACGCGCTAATTTTCAGATTATTGAAATGTAGACTTTTCTGTATGTAATATAACTCACCTTGTCTTAATCTGACACGCTTGAGATTTTTTAACAATCGATTTTTTTTTTACTATTCTGATCGGCTGCCCTAAACGCACGACCCTATATGTATAGTTCATATATGGTGGGGGTATATAATAGAGTGCCAAGTTTCCCCTTATGTTATTCTGCCACGCTTGAGTAAATCCCAAAATCCCCTCTTGGGCTCCACTACTATTATTAGGAATTGTTTAATAAGCATAAGATATTTATACAAGAATGTTAAGTAAAAGTTTGTCTGCCTTTAATAAAATTGAGCAATTAGTACGCCACCTACTAATTCTATTGTCTAAGTCAGTACCTTCCTTATTACCACATTCTTCGATTTAAGCGTGATAAAGCACCTAAGCATTCAGAATTTTGCAACCTATACCAAAGAGTGAAGAAGGCAGAAGTGGCAATCATTGGCTTTAATTTTCACACTATAGGGTTTATTATTATTTTTTTACTGCAGGAGATCAGCAGACGGCAGGCGGCCGTCTTGATGGAAAGCGGTTACCATCGCCTATGGACATATGCAACACCAAAGTTGCTACAAATGCGCTGCTGCTCTCTTAAGGGAAACTGGAACCTGGTCACTAATCCCGAACACAACTCAAGGTTGTTCTGGCGACATACTTTAGACCAGGGGTGATGGCTATCCAGTCGGGCAAATGCCCGACCACCTGGCTGTGGGTTGTTAAGTCCCGCCAAGGCCGTCCGGCCTCAAAAAATTGTATTCTTTCTCCGTTCCTGCACGGCTACACGGATATTTTCCATGCTAATATTATATCTTTGCTGCAAATACAGAGATTGACAATATCAGTTCTATTCACGGTCAAATAATGGGTGGTAGATACACCATGCCACTTCTTTTCACGGCAAAATATTAGTACCAAAGTAAAGAAGAAACTTCGAGCAATACTACCTACTAATTACAAGCAGTTATGGTAATGACAATTTCTCTATTGTAAATATAACAATTAATTTTAATTTAATCATCTTTGAAGTGTTTTGAGTTGGCAGTCAGAGGCTCCTATAGAGTGTATTTTCTTAGGTTTTATCAACTGAACATCAAGCTAAAAGAATATGCTATACCTGCGATAGTGACTTTACAAGAATCTAGAGCTAGTCCCAAGTTTTAGAACTTTTTTAGTCATATATGGTTGATTTTTACTTAATCGTTGGCTTTTGGTAATCAAATACCAATTAAACCAAGAAACAACTAAAAAATCAATGGTCGTAGAAGTGTCACAGAAATAAGGCATGTAACCAAAAACATTTGGAAATGAACGGGTATCATGAGTCATTAAATCTTGTTACCTCACTAATGACAATAAGAAATTTGCAGAGTTAACAACCTACACTAGTTGAGAAGTATGGGAAGGTACCATAAGATTGTTCAGATATATGTTGAAAAAAATGAGGCATATAAATTACTCACGAAGAAGTTGCCCATCTGTCCAACGTGGTTACGGGCGGAGGCACGCGCCACAATGGTGAAAGATAAGTTACTTGGTGCGCATCGAGCTGTAAACCGAAAGTCTGGTGTTTACATGCGAAATAACCTGCATCCCAGTCCGTGTTTGGCTACCACAAGCCACGCTCGTCCAGGGTTTGTTAGTGAACCATCAAGTTACGTAACAAATAAGATTTTCTGTTCTACAAGTATTAGGTATATTGACAGTGTGTAAAGGATTTTTGGAATACTGGATTAGAATAAGTATTCATACCTAATACATATTTCTAACATAAAATGTTATTTTAGGTATTAGAATGAGGTCTTTTTATAGTTCTAGACTTGGGAACAAACATCCTCCCTTGGCCTAGGACGACTGTTTGGGATGAATGGATAGTATATATGTCATGCATGCCCATGATAAAAGCGGTTGGTACTCTGGTCTTCAATAATCGTAACGATTATTTTATTGGTTTTTGTTTAAGCATAAACAATATATATTTTCAAAGAAAATTAGTATGGACAATATTCATCGAGTAGTTTCTTAGATGTTGGGGTATTTACAAATAAATGCTTTTTGTTTTACAAATCCAAATTACAA
This sequence comes from Dendrolimus kikuchii, assembly GCA_019925095.2. Classification (NCBI taxonomy): domain Eukaryota; kingdom Metazoa; phylum Arthropoda; class Insecta; order Lepidoptera; family Lasiocampidae; genus Dendrolimus; species Dendrolimus kikuchii. The sequence goes on along the minus strand of CM034390.1, from coordinate 8,893,677 downwards.
ATAGTTTTTTTATCTGTACCTAACGCTTCACTGTGGGTGGACAATTGAATATATACTTTGCTGATTTTTATTCTATACAAAAACCAAATTGTCCTTATTAGAGACAGCCCTTTAACGACGACCTGGAGGTGGCATTACAAGAGATCATTGGCACTTGCAGCTTTTCGCAACACAATTATGACCATACTAACGTAGTCGAGACTTTGGTAATTTATTTGTTATGTATTACCCTCCTTTTCTCAAGAGTTAAAAGGTCACACCAGTGCTATTAAATGCGGATAACCGGTTTTCCCAAGTCACGACATTAAGAAGTATTTGAACATGAGCGTGCAACGATAATTAATTATAAGTAGTCAGTCTTTCCACATTCTTGAGTTGCAGTGGCTCAGTGGCTAGGGTACCCGAAATTCATACCAATGATAAGGGTTCGAAAGAAAAAGAATGAATCGCTCAGACAACTTGATTAGCCTAATGTGCACAAATGTATTGTTAAAATAGCGTTCGCCCGCGACTTCGACCACGTTGGACCAAATAAGCTATATTTTTACGTGCCCTAACAATTTGTAACCGCTCCCAGGAAAAATCCCGCGAGATTCCCGGGATATAAAGTACCGCAAATTTTAAGTTCGGGAATTTGCAGTTGATTAGCGAAAACCACATTGAAATCGACCCAGTAGTTTTTACGTGAATCCCGAAGAAACAGACAGACACGGTATGTTTAGAATTCTATAATATTATAGATAGATAAAACTTACCTACAAAAAGAAATAAACGATGTATTATTTTTTTTTCCTGGCAATTATGAATCCAGGATGCCTAAACCGACCGTTTTTGGAGAATCGCTTTACCTTAGTGAAATACTCATCTATATCTATGTCTGCATATATGCTTATATGTCTACATATATGTACTGGAGGTGTAGTGTAACATGTATCATACATACATTTCCACTTTATATTGGTACTTGTTATAATCTTAATTATTACTAACTGTACCTCCCATTAAGTTATATATTTGTTTAACCTACGACCTATGACGACCACCGTCCAGGTCTCGGTTCAGAGGCAACCACTCTCTATCACAAGGTATGACTGACACATCCCATATAACGTAACTTGTGGCAATATCTTATTCTTGATCTATGAATAAGATACAAATTTTAATTATATGCAAATAAATTAATACTTCTTAATGTTCAAAAGAGTCATTATAATTAAATTCACGATGTTTATTTACGTAATTTTCATGTAACATTTTATTATTTATGTAACGTTTTAAGGTTACGTACTAAGAGCATTGAGACTAATGAAAAGTATGCCCTTAGTACGTAACTTCATATTTACCTGATTAGTCGCATAGTGTATTGCTACATCTGCGTGACACAGTCACTAACACTAACATCATCCCAAATGTAACAGTAAAATTAGAATTGCAGTAGTTTCTAAAAAAACGATTATGACCTACAAAGACAGGTTTTTTTATTGCATAAGTTCAGCATACAGGTAGACGGCCTACCTGATGGAAAGTGGTTGCCATCGCCTATAGATATTTGTAGCATCAATGTGCTGCTGCTCTATAAAGGGAGACTCGAACCTGGTTACTAATGTCGGAACACCACTCAAGGTTGTTATGGCGGCATAATCTAGACCAGGGGTGGTAGCCATCCAGACGGGCAAATGCCCTACCACTTGGCTCTAGGTTGTTTTGTCGCCTCTTAAGCAATCCACCCGGTCGCAGGAAATTGTATTCTTTCTCAGTTTCTATACGGATAAACTGATGGATAGCGATAAAGAATGCATAACGACAATGCCCAATGTGGTCAGGGCGGCCTTGTCTTTTATATTAATATCTTAAAGAGTTTAGAAGATATCTGTGAATATAAAATGCAAGTTACGAGCAGAGGAACTTTCGGGTACTGCTAATTTCAAAACAAAACACAAACGAAATTATAGGTGTCATTCAGAGCATACATACATACATAACTTCACGCCAGTTCCCTTGCGGGGTAGGCACGAACAACAGAGTGCCATTTAGGCTTATTCAGAGCACTACATAGAAAATATATTATTTAAGAATTCATTGTACTAATAATAATCATAGCATGTCGTAGCGTAGTAAATTGAAATGATGTTATAACTGGGTCAGTATGTTGAAGTTACGCACGCATTGTAATGAATGCTCAACCGGAGGTAATGTGCATATAATCTGAAATAATAAATTTATAAAAAAATGTTTCGAACCCAATTACTGTCTTAGAGATTCGAGCAGGTACTAGAAAGCGAGGAATACTGATTTACATAATAACTTAATCGTGTAGGTATTTATATTTAGATAATAAAACGCATGCAAACATTAATAGATACATTACCTCATAATCATATAAAATGTAGAATACTCGTCAATCGAAGTCTGCTACTGCTGTACTTAAAATATTTTGGACGAAATCGGTCAAAAATTAAAAAGAAATATCTTTTCACTTTGTGACTGTTTTTAGCTGCAAGCGTTTCGAATTGTGAAACTTCAAAAAGCGAGCGAAGTATAACGTGGGTGCGCTTAACTACATAATTAAGGATTTCTGAGATTTTTAAGATACGCTTCTCACAGGCGTTTGATTGATTGCCAGTGTCGATGCCTGCTCTTTTTTAACTTGTTTATCGGCATCTATAACCAAATTATACTTTTTTATTGCATGAGTCCAGCAGCTGAAAAGCGGTTACCATCGCCTATGGACATTTGTAACAACAAAGGTGCTATTAGTGTGCTGCCACTCTCTAAAGGGAAACTGGGACCTGTTCACTAATACCGGAACATAACTTAAGGTTGTTATGGCTGCATGGTATACACCATGGGTTGTAGCCATCCAGATGGGCAAATACCCTACCACCTGGCTGTGGGTAGTTTTGTCGCCTCTTACAACAGGCCGCCCGGCCACAGCAAATTGTATTGTTTCTCCGTTCCTGCACGGATATAAATTAAACACAGTTCACGGTCTACTGTACATAACATTACGGGATGACACTGCGTGACAGTTAGAGATAACTTCGATAACAGTAACATAATGGGCACTCGTCGCATTGGCTGCTTACGTTGATACATCCCAGAATCGTATTAAACACGTATTTGTTACACTTGATGAATATACAGTAAAACAATATCATACACTATGCCATTACCGTCTAACTTTTGCATTTAAAAAACTTAAACCTTTTCTTATTAGGTTGACCAAAATGTCTGTGTACTTACCTAACAGCCATTTTGGCAAAAAAAAACTTGTCAGATCGTTATGTCCTAGGAGTTTTTGGTCGAAACTGAAAGGGGACATCGTAGCTACTGACAGGTTTTATTTTCTAAAAAGTTGTGTGAAATTACTCTAAAATGGAAAATAGTTGTAGGATATTAATAGCTTTTGTCTAGTAATTATGTTTTTGTGACAAATGTGAATTGTGTAGTCAAATGTGGCATTTCAAGTTGTTAAAAGAACTCCGTTGATTGGTGTCAGGCGAAACCCTGCAATTCGGCTGAGCTATACCAAGACTTAATACGTCAGAAGAGGCTGTATGGATCCTCTGTTTACCTTTATGACGAATTGACTACTACTCGTTATGTCCTGTGTTAAAAATTAAAATATATTTCAAAAATGCGATAAGTTCTCGTCAGGTCACTCTCTAGGGCCTTTTTCCTCTGTACTGATTTTATCCGTGTAGGAACGGAGAAATAATACAATTTTCTGGGGCCGGGCGGCCTGTCGTAAGAGGCGACAGAACATCCCACAGCCAGGTGGTAGGTTATTTGCCCGTCTGGACTTGTTTTGTTAAGTTTATAAAAAGTACTTAATCGAAAATACACAATATCTTAAAACTACTTAACCAATATTGATAAAACCAATCTTCAATTTCCAAGATGGGATACATAATGTTTACGGCATTGGAAATTAACATTTTCTTCCCATCTATTGATTTAAATAACAAAGGTCATTAAGAAAAATTCATCAAATCAAAACATGATTTTTCAATTTCTGAACTTTTATTTACGATACCTTACGAGATCGTACATAATAAAAAAAATGAACCCTCACTTACATGGCGATCTCTCCTATTATAATTATCATATAGACTACATAGTCCTGTTCAACTCATAGGTATTCAATAGTATCAGAGAATAATGGTTGTGACATACAATAACTGACTACTGGACTGCCATGACGAACACATAAGCACAAACTGGCAACGGAACCCTAACAATCAATCTATGCTTTATCTATTAATATTCTAGGCAGACTTGTTGTTAACTATCACCACATGTCGCATCTTTGCTTCAATCGTTATTTATAAGTCCCACAAATACTTGTTTTTTTTTTACTTTGATAATTAAAATCGCTCTTTCGGGTATTATTTTTCAAAAATACGTGGTATTTTTTTTTTTATTGTAGATTTACAGTAAAAAAGTTTATCGTTTCAACCATGGAAAAACAGTCACAATTATTTTCGGAAAGTTGAAATAGACTCTTCTAAAAGTTAAATTTAAAAAAACATATTATTAAAGCAAAGAGGTGATTATGTAGTTAATCTTTGGGTGTTACAAAACAGTTTTAATCTCGCTCCTATAAATTTCGTCGATACCACGTTATTTTTCTATTCTCATTGCATAAACAAAATGTTACACTTATTTGTTACAAATATTTCCACACAAGGTGTCAAAATTATATTGATTTTTTTACATAACTCTGACCTACATCAATCCTCAGAACTTCTAAGCAATATTACGTAACGCCTAAAACTGACGTAAAACGTAACGTTACATAGTCCATAGTAGCGGGTTTTCAATTCAATGGGGGTATGAGTGAAAGTATAAGTAAACCATCGGACCGTTGTGCCTGGACCATTGTTTTATGATTTCATTGTTGTTATTGCACACCTCGGTCCTTGGTGTTAATTGAACACATTAAAGTATCAGTACGCAATCGCAATTAGTTTAATAATGATCAAAATTTACTACTTGTAAGCTTTTTTTTATTTCTAGATGTCTTTTCATCTTAGAACCATGCGTATGTTTTTAGTGTAAATCGTCGGTAATATAAAGATTTTTGAGGGTCTCGGAGACTACTGGGCATATATATATGTTTGAATAATTGTTTCATAAGAAAACATTAAACTCTGGGAAATATGTCAAGGCTTTTCTGAAATCATTCTAAGTAACTTGTTAAAAATATAATTTTCTCACAACAAATTTTCTTGTTTTTTTCAGAGTATCAAATTAGAAGAACCTAATGAAGGAATGTTACAATGATTGACGCATTTGGAAAGATCGACGATTCGGAGGAATGGATACAAAGAAGACAGAGATGCTCCTATGGTTGTTACTCCTAATAATAACGGTCGTCTCTGGGCAAATATCAACATGTCCTAGCCCGGAGACAATACTACCTTGTATTTGCACAAGTCGCAACGAGGATAGCCAAATATGGTTCGTTAATTTATAAGTTCTATAAATCTGTTACGATTCTTTATAATATTGCATTAATGCAATAAAAACACCTGTTAATTGGAAATAGTTTTAGATTTAAATATCAATGGAATGAATTATAACAAATCTCAAACATTTTCTTTGATTCCAGGTGTACCCACAGCGACCTTGTTCAAGTACTAAAAGGTGTAAAAAATATAGTTGATTATATCAAAAGGCCAATAGACGAGCTAATTGTTGAAAACAACTACCTTCCATCGCTTCCAGGAAAAGTATTTCAAAATTTAAAAATACTTAGGCTTATGCTGCGTCACAATGGATTAGAAAGGTTGTCGTCAGCGTGGCTGGAAAGCCAAGAACTGAATTTAGTAGAAATATTTATTGTAGAAAACGACTTAAGAAATCTGCCAGCTGAAAGTTTAATAAAACTACAAAATCTACAAGCGATAACAGTACAATCATATAATTTGAGGAGAATTCCTCTATTGTCAAATATGCCAATGTTGAGATACATTAACATACAGTCGAGTAGTTTAACCGCTATTAATGAAAATACATTTGACAATTTGCCTAACTTAGAAAAGTTATTTATAGACGGTAGTCCAAATTTACGAGTTATCAAAGAAAATGCATTTTACAATCTACCAAAGCTGACGAGATTAGAAATAACGAATTGTGGCATAAATGTTATACATATGCGAGCTCTTTCTGTTATACCTATGTTGAGTGAGTTATCATTCAGTAACAATCAAATATCTGATGCTACTATGGTTGGTAGAGCAACAAGAGATTTGTCAATGCTATCATACTTAAACCTGAATAACAATTTGATCGATAAATTGAATGAAGGAGCTTTTGTAGATCAACCAATGTTAGAGAGCTTATTACTTGCTAGTAATAATATAAATATTATTCATCATGGTGCATTCCACAGGGTTCCAAAATTAAGAATAGTGGATCTAAATTATAATAAAATTAAACAAATACACCCTGAATCATTTTTGCAACAATCAGGAAGTGGTGTTGAAGAGTTAAATTTAATTGGAAATCAAATTATGTACATTTCTGAATTTAGAGCTTTGTTAGACGCACTACCAAGACTAAAGTTCTTAGATATGAGTGAAAATTTATTGCAAGACATACCAAGAGGAGCGCTGAGAGGTCATCCCAATCTGGAAACACTGCATTTAAATAAAAATAGTATTAAATTTATAGAAGCCGATGCATTCGTAGCTATGCCAGCTTTAAGAGAATTACAATTAAGTAACAATTCTTTAACTGATATAAGCGAAGGACCTTTTTGGAACCTACCAGCTTTAAAGGGCTTAGATTTATCATACAACTATTTTCAGAGACTACAACCGAAACTTCTGTACAACCTTCCAGCTTTAAGGCGAATCAACTTTAGTAATAACCAGCTCATGGTTATAGATCCCATAACTTTTATGGAATCACCTTTATTAGAATACGTTAATATATCAGGAAATTCCTTGGTATCCATACACCCAGCAACCTTTAGGAATTTGGCTAAATTGTATGAGATAGACATCAGCGTAAACAAATTGATCGAATTCGTACCTGGCCTACCAAGAGGTGTGGAACAACTGTTTTTGCAAAATAATCAAATAACCAGCTTACCCATACCCCCTTCTCCAGATCTTGATTTGCCATCCTTAAGGACTTTAGACATTTCGAGTAATGGTATACAAAAAATACCTTATGGCACCTTAAGTACACTTAACAATCTTCGAAGATTTTTTATGAAACGAAATGGCTTAAAACAAATAGAAGTTAATACTTTCAAAGATTTAGATAAATTAGAGATTATAGAGTTAAGTGATAATCAAATTTTGACCATTCATCCCAAAAGCTTCACAAAACTTACTAATCTAAAACAGGTGCATCTGCATGGTAACATGATTGAAAACTTTGATTTTGTAACTGTACAGGATAATGCTAATTTATCTGCATTGGATTTTAGCAAAAACAAATTGAAAAGTGTCAGTCCAAATACTGTTAGCAGGGTTTTAGACGTGGAGGTACTTAATATATCATCAAATAGTTTAACCGAACTCCCAGCAATGTTAAACATGATGACTAAGTTGAAAGTATTAGATGCAAGTTCAAATCATCTCAAAAATTTTAATGGAAATTCTATCAATAACATTGACACACTTGTAGAAATCAAAATGCCTAATAATAAAATTTTTGAATTACATACTGGTAGTTTTAAAGATCTTAAAGGCTTGGAGACAATTGACTTAGATTCTAATCAAATAGAAATTATCTACCCAAAAGCCATAACAAATTTGAAGAATTTAGTGTCAATTTACTTGGGCAGAAATCATATAACAGATTTACCTGATCATGTATTTTCAAATCTACCCAAGTTAAGAATTGTAGAGTTACACGGTAATAGAGTACAGTTTATATCATTAAGAGCGTTTGAGAATATACCTTTGATTCAATATTTAAATCTGAGTAATAACCAACTAACTAATATTGATAACTCTGGGCTGAGACAACTCGCGTCTTTAGAAGTATTGGATTTAAGTTTCAATAAACTTTCGACAATTACAAAAGAATCGTTTCAATACATGGAGTGGCTAGTAGAACTCAATTTGGATAACAATTTGATATGTCATATTGGTGGACAACCCTTTAATCATATGCCCAGATTGAAGGTACTTTCTTTAAAACACAATAAACTTACTATTGTCTCTGAAAGATCGTTTGAGAAACTAAGGAATAACATTGCTATTCTAGATATAAATGGTAAATCACAGTTTTTTTCCATATTTTAGTATGTAACTTTAATTGATATCGCTAATATTGAGATGTTAATTTTTAGGTAATCCTCTTGTATGTAATTGTGGACTTATATGGCTGAAGTCGTGGTTGTCAGAGTCGTCATCTATCGGGCCAAAATGCGCTGATGGGACATATGTAAAAGGCATGCCGTTTTCAAGAGGTGATTGTGCAACAGTCCCCACGATTGAGCAAGATTTCAGAACATGTGTAATACACGAAAATGAGGCACTACTACCTAATTTAGCAACTTCACAAGTCTTTTCCCCTTTAGACAAAATAAAAGATTATACAACTCAAATAAAGAATAATTATCAAATAAATAAAGTTACTAATAGACCGTCGCCTGAAGAGTCTGAATACTTCTATGACGAATATGTTGATTATCCATACAATGACACATTAATTGATGGATTTAATAACGAAATTATGTTATCTAATAATAGCGCAATACAGGACACAATAGGGCAAACTCCAACTATTTATGCAGCTATGAACAAATCAACAACTAGTCCACCATCTACATTAAAACCCACGAGTGGCTTTACTTTTTTTGGCATGCCTTTACCTGCTATAGATATGAGTAAACTACTGAGTACAGGAAGGAAAGTTGACTGGCTTGAAAATAAACCTCTTCAACATTCTAATAAATATCAAGTTCCAGAACTACCTAAATTTGAGACGGGAGGTTTCTCACCTATGGTTCCAAGCACTTCTGGAGGATTTATGCCAATCCCTGATCCTACATTGAACATGTCTATAACAGTTTCAAACAATGAAGGTAGTGAAAATTATATTAAAAGAGGAAGTATGGAAGAAAGTATTAAAATAACAGCAACAAAGCCACCTATAAAAACTGTACATAATACTACTACTCATCAGAAAATGAAAAGTGAAATTCACGAACTTCAAGCTTACTTGGATGATGATAATAGCACTCATGTGGCATATAACAGGACAAAGAATATAGAAGAACAAAAAAGTGATCCCCATAACCTGAGTAAGTATAATTTGAAGGAGAGTAATATTACTATTACTCAGGTAACAGAGAAAGAGATTTTAATAACTACAGACACATGGATGGAGACCAGTACAATGGCATATGCGACATCAACTATTTTTTCAACAAGGGCACCAATGAAGAAACATGTGGAAAAACCTACAGCATTATCAGCTATCATGATACCAAGTGATGCCGATTTGGTGGCTAGAAATTATAGTAAAAGGCCTGCAACTATAACAAAAGTTAATGTACCACATGTAGAACAATTTAGCAGAGATAATTATGCACCAGTAAGCAACAGGGAAGCAAAAACAAGGTTTTCAGAAATAACAAACTCAAACACTAAGGTGAGACAAGTGGATGGAAAAGATTGGTATTACAAAAATTATAATAATTCTAATTTAGACCCTTACATTGCCCCTGGAGTACATAGATCTAAATGCAGTGGAATAAAATATAACAAACTGCTTATTTGTTTTTGGATAGTGTTAAAATACATCTAAGCTTTATTAAATGTTATTTAAAATAATTACTTAAGGTTTATCACAATTATTTTAACTATTAATATACACAATAACTTCACCTTATTGTTTTACTTATTTTTATTTGTAGTGTGATATAGATAGAGACCCATTTACTATAAATAATGAGAGGGGGAGGGGAGGAAGTAAATACTTACTTATCCGTTTTCCACTAATATTGCTGTTCTGATTTGAATCATAAAATGAATTTTGGGTGGTTATAAGAAAACCACAAAGGCTAAAGCGGGAGCGAAGCGGACTACTAATCTATTTTTTTTAATCTGATAGCAATCACCATCAAATTCATAATATTTATTTGAATGATTACAAAATTTTAGGAGTTTCTAGTACTGTTTGTTACTTTTTTATCCTGAAATATAAATAATATCAGCCCATAAATGTCCCACTGCTGGGCTCGGGCCTCCCATTATAGGGAACGGACAGTGTAGGTACCCACCACGCTTGTCCAAGGCGGCTTGGCAGGTTTGACAAATCGGTTATGTCGATGTGCAGGTTGCATCACTATGGTTTCCTTCATCGTTGTTAGCACGTGGTAATTGTAACAATATGCACATTAGATCAGAACACTGACTAAGCGGTGCATGCGTTCTGGCCAGGATCGAATCCGCGCCCTCGGAGTCTGGGACGTGTGCGCTAGCCATTAGACTACCAAGACTTAGTACTTAAGACTTTCAGGTTCATAGGTTTTTATCCTATGAACCTGAAAAAAGAGATTTTTCCTGTAATTTACATACATACATACATAACTTCACGCCAGTTCCCTTGCGGGGTAAGCACGAACAACAGAGCGCCATTTAGGCCCATTCTTACACAACTCACTTGCTTCTTTGATATTCATAACTCTTGTCATGCACACTCGTCTGTTCTTAAGGCTCCTGACATCACCCTCCGCTAGTACACGATCAATTTGATCATGGAAGGTGTGTCGTGGCCTTCCACGACTTCTGCATCCATCCACTTTTGCATTGTATACAATGCAAAAGTGGATGGATGCAGGATGGAAACAGATATATCTGTTTAGTCATTCTTTCATCATGCATTCTTTCCACATGCCCGAACCACCGGAGCATTCCTTTCCTTACCTTCACCCCGACACTCTCTTTCAGACCAACTCTCTTTCTTACTTCGGTATTACGAACGCGGTCCGCGAGCGTCACTCCGCAGATTTTGCGCAGTGCTCGCATCTCAACCGCGTTTACTCTACTTTCATACTCTCTCTTCCATGCCCAACTCTCGCTTCCATACGTGAGCGTAGGTACCAGCACCGCGTTGTGTATGGCGAGCTGGGCCTTCTGGCTGAGTTTCTTAGCGCCTAGAAGTTTACCTAACGCTCCATACAAACTATTCCCCAAATGTAATTTAAACATATACAAATAACTTTTCAAGTTGCTTGCAGGTTTTAATTATTATACAGGTAAATCTTTAGATGTAAGATGTTTGATACACGAATTTTAAGTAGCGGCGTGGTAGAGTGAGGAGGGTAGGGAGAGGCATACTTACCCCTACTGCAACCCCTATGGTCCGGAGATATTGTTTTTTTAATAAACATAGCCTTACCAAAGAGTACATTGTATATGTAGGAATCGTATTTGTTATTATAAAATAAGCATATGACGGAAGTAGTCAATAACCGGATAGTGTAGTAGTAGTAGTTGTAGTTCTTTCATGTAGTAGTCGGAAGTCGTTTAACCGGATGTCAACGTAGAAGCATTTATTATTAAGCTAACGGATATCGGAAATGGAGTAACCGGATGTTGGAAGTTAAAACGTATGGCGGAAGTTGGTTTTATAAAGGAAGCGTATCTGAAGTGGCGCTACAGCATTACCGGATATTATCACCGCAGCGCGCTACGAGGACCTTTTAAAAACGCGTTGTTCGGGTCGAGGAGGGGCAGTCTTAAACCGACAATCTACGAGTGTACAACCAAGTCTTCGACCGACAGTCTGCATTGATAGTCTTGGACGAGGAGCACATAATATATTGTGGTCGATAATTACTGCTTGATAATCGCAGTATTCTTGGAGGGCAAATTACTGCTCGACACCTGACAAGCATGGATGCAACTCTTGGAGTTGCCCTAATATTTCTGTGTATTATTGTGTAATATTTAATATCGTAATTGTGATAATTCTAGTGTAATAAACTTTGATTACAATAATTTCAGATTATTATTGCGTTATTCTCGGAGCGTCATTCGTTCGCTCCCGGCGTGAACCCGACGTATATATAAAGAACCTTACTTTTTTTTCACCAATATTGCACTTATACTACTCTGTCAAAACAGTACCGGGAAAAGGTCAATAATACACAAAATGTCAGTTATTCATTCAAATTTATTTTATCACCTTCAAAGTATGCTCCTTTAGTAACGATAAACTTACGCCAACGAATAATCCAATCATCAAAATATTTTTTAAACGCTTTAGAGTGAGCCCTTCAAGTGCTTAGGTGTGATGTATTGTCTGTGTATCTGTAAGTTCGCATAGGTGATATAAGAATAAGTATGTGTGATTGAGCGAGAGTGAATGAGTTGAGTCAGAGAATGTTAAGATCCATATGTTGTATAAGTGTCAGGGAATCATGCCAGGAGTTTGGATATAACGTTGGTAGTGGAAAACAGCATAGTCATTTATGAATATACAAGAGGTCTTCAATGGACTGATAGTCGAGAGATTCACCATATGCCTTCTGTAACATTTTCAGTGTCTCCGGACACGAAATTCCATTGGCTGTGCAAAATTTAAGACAAACTCTTTGTTCGATGTTTTGTACATTATAAAATTCGCAATACACACTAGATATGATCTAACTAAAAACAGCACTGTATTTAATCTAAATGACCGCTGCAACTCTAAACTCCGCGCCAAAATGAAAAACTGTTGTGCCAATCTAACAACAACAAAAAAAAAATTAAACCATAAACAAATAATACATTCCCAATACTTTTTTGACAGAATTTATCATCAGTCCAAAGTTAAACAATCCTTTAAAAGTCCGAAAGAAAGCCAGTAATCAAGAGAGAAAGAACCAAAAAAACAGCGTAAGTCAATCACATCAAAAAATTAAGAAAAAACACAGAGTACATTCACATACCTACACTACAAGAGTAACCATGAAAATATTCAAAATGGAGGCCAATAAAGACGAAATTATAAATCGTGTCAAAGTAATTAGTAATTGGTTTCCCGTTGGTTCTGGCACTCGCCAGCCGCTGCCGTGGTACGCTCACTTGCTCAGCTCACGCGCTTTGGTCTGAAGATAACCTAACTTAACCTTAATCACTGTTCTAGTCACTGGTCGCGACCTTTCACCATACATCATAATAATATTGGTGAAAAAATAGGCAAGATAGTTTACCAAAAATAAATATTTCAAGAACTGTACAATAGGGGTTACAGAAAGGGTAAGTATACCTTCCCCCATACCCACTCTGCCCACCCACTACTTAAAATTCGAGTACCGGATATCTGAGTAGCAGCCATTATACATTATGAAAGAAAGAGAAAAACTTTATTTGAAGAAATTGCGATGCAATTACATTCCTTATACATTTTTATACACAAAGCATATTTTGAGAATTTGTATGCCGCATTTTCAGCAAACAAGGTTTGCACTCAGCATATTGCTGTGTCGAAATAATATCCGACACAACACTGATTTTCAGTGCAAACCTTCCTTTAGGTGTAAAACCAAAATGACCCAGTTTTGTTAATTAAATAATAAATAAGAATAATAATTAATAAAAACTAATTCTACTTATATAATATTTAAATTGTAAAAAAACAAATAAATAAATTTTAATAGAAAACCAACAATAAATATGTTGCTACAAAATTAAAATAAATACTTGTATATCAACTATATATATTATAAGAGGTATTATATAATTATAGACAAAAATAAGTTAAAATTATTTATCTTTATTATTCAATTTGCATTAAAAATATGAATTATTAATATAAATTGCATAATACATTGAATGTAAAACTTATGCCATTTTTTCTATAAAATAAGTTCTTAGCTTGTCTAAAGCTTTGTATCTGTGAGATATTTTATTTTTCTCTTCTTTGGGTAGCTCCCCATATGTATGTTCATAACCTTCTGGTTGAAATACACAATCCCAGCCAAAGTCCCTTGAACCTCTAGGTTTCACTATTTTTCCTTTAGTTACACCTTGGAACAGTAAAACATTCAAATCTTCACAGTTTCCAATGCAATAAGCAAATGTACACACAGCTTCTGCAGATTTGTCTCCCCAACCTGTAAGTAACTTGTGAAGTCCTTCAGGTTCTAATTTCTCTAAAAACCATTTGATGTAAGGTCCAGGAAGTCCACCCAATGCATTAAAACATAAGGCTGTATCTTCAACTAAAACGGCAGTTTTTAACCTCCTAGCAGCTTCTTGACATTTCCTTATTGATACTTCATTCACTTCTCCCTGCAGTTCAGGAAGGTCTAATTTATGACTAACAAGTTCTAGGGGAAAACTAGCACCTAATATGGCCCTTACTTCTTCTAGCTTCTTGGCGTTTCCAGTGACGAAAGTAAGAGTTCGGTGAGACATCATAGTAAAATAATTGTTTCCTCAATTATTTTACTATATGTTGGTTTGCTTTATAAATGATAAATATTTTACTGGTCTTTAATATTATCTAGTACTATTACTGAGTTTTTAATTCATGCTGTGAAATGTAGAAATAAATTAATAATAGAGCTCATATTATATTCACAAACTACTATGGATACTACGTATATTCGTCAAACTAAAATTAAAATATTTTATTTTGTTTACTTAACCTTACCGATATAATTTTCTACAAATATGTTAGTTTGACACTTCCCAGCTGTCAAACACTGTAAAGGTGTCCACACATTGCTCGTTGGACACGTCCGTCAGCTGCGGATGAATCGGATTCGGCTTTTGTGTTGCTAACTCTCTTCGAAGAAAACGTTCTAAGTCAACTCTAAACGCTAAATTAGCACGAATTTAGAATAAGCGCTGAAAGTAAAGTATTAAGAATAAATAAATAACTTTATTATAAATGCTAGTCTTTTAACAATAATATATCCGATACACGTCCATATTTCAGCGAAGAAAAGCGATAAATAACGTACTAAGCGATTGTGTGATGTGTTCAGCGATTTTCACGTGTTGTTCGGAGAGACACACAGATAGACAAAATTGTTCATTTCTGTCTTTCAATTTGGATGAATCAAATCAAATCAAATCATTTATTTGCTTCAAAACATGGTTAGTAAAAACATTAGATGAAGATATGTTATTTTGTTTCACATGTTTTTGCCCTTTCAGGCATTCAAATATTAATTAAAAGTTGAAAATCAATGATCAAATGAATCAAGAAAGGGATCCATATATTCATAAACTCGTAACATTCAATGTTATTGAACATAGTCATGTCCTTTAGTTCTATGCTTTTCAACCAAATTGATCTATTAAGGCTAATCCGCCTAATATCTGCATTATAAACTGTAGTGTATGAAGTATAATTATTTATGTTGTAATGGTTTATCATATCGGTTATCTCGATGATCAAGTTTCATTACGATGCTTTCCTTCACCCTTAAAATATAATATTTGTGACAACATTCTCATTTAGATCAGAAATGTGCCTAAGTGATGCATGCTTTCCGGTCCTAGACAGAATCCGTGTTATTTGAGACACACGTGCGTTAAGTAACATTAAGAACAGATTTTATGTGATTTACATATAAGGTATTAGCCAGATAATATTTTTATAAATTAAAATTACACAACGCAACATCACTTTTGAGATCTCCCCAAAAACTTGTGCTTTTTAAGAATTGACATTTGTGTCGCGTTTCTATAATTAGAATTGGCAACACTGAAAATAAGCATTTTGCTATGGTTCAAAAGGCCTAGTCACCTTCTGGTCACATGTTTCTACATAACACACTCTCCAGAATGCTTTAGGACGTCCGACCAAGAAGCTTACACACTTGTGTGTAAGCTTCTTGCGTCCGACCGCTCATGGTCATGTCTGCGACTTACGGCTACTAAGGACGCGTTCCTTTAGTATCTCACAACGCCCAAAATGCTCCGTCTGGCGTTCCATGGGGCGACCGCGGTCGTTATGGTTGTGGCGACAACGTCACTAATGAAAACATTGAAACAGGCGCGATTTTCTAATCAACCAATGATATTTGTGTATTTCGTCGTTTATGACATCAACGACCCATAATCTGTTCCACTACAGTTTATAATTGTAACGTCTGCAAGCAAGTGGAACAGGAAAAATCGCGATCGTGATCGTGGTCGTTGTGAGTCCCTTCTGGAACGTAGCCTAAGTCGCACTTCTACTATAATGTGCACACTACAATGGGCTTTCCTTATTTAGTTACGTTGTAAGCCACGCTCCTTTGCCCCGGCGTCAGCCGCGACTCGTAATATGCACACAGCTTTATAATGTACTCTGTGATTGGGAGTTTTTGGCGGGAACTGAAAGGGGACGTTGTACTGCGCAGTTTTATTTTCTAAATATGTGTAAAATTACTTTAAAATGAAAAATAGTTGTAGAATATTGATAGTTTTTGAGTAGTAATTATGTGTTTTTGTGAGAAATGTGAACTGTATAGTCAAATGTGACCTTTCGAGTTTTCACAAGAACACCGCTGAATAGTGTGGATTGTAGCCTACAATACAACTGCGCCTGGCTTAAAGGCCTAGTTGCCAAGCGATAAACTTAAAAAAACTGATTGAGTTTGGTACATTGGTAGGTAGAGATCCATTTTCTATCCTGCAGTGATCGAAGCTTGCAAAAGACTCAATAGATTCTTCTCGGTGTTGCAGGACGCAATATCGCAGTACGCTCTGCTGCGCTTTACTTCCGTCAGCCTGCGAACCTGTATTAAATAGATCGAATCTGTTCATAGTAAATAAAAGTGCCCCGTATATCCCACCCACTTTCATAGTTCTGCATTACGCGGCGGATTGCCATGTAAAATAGTGAATGGCCCGCTTAAGCCATTTAATCAGATATCAAAACCATAAATTTCATAGACAAAACTAAATAACTTTTCAAAATGACTGTCAAATTTTGATTTTGGGACGGCGATTGAATTGACAAATATTGTAATTTCTGTGATTCTGATTAAAACACTGAATTTTAAATTGGTTTGAAATTCTTACTATAAAGTATTAGTTAAGTTGTTGTGCTTAGTTTTCAACAAAACATTATACAATGCCTGGTCAAGAAGTAGTGACCACCAAAGTGGTGGTTCATCCTTTAGTGCTCCTCAGCGTTGTAGACCACTTTAATCGGATGGGCAAAATTGGAAACCAAAAGCGTGTCGTAGGTGTGCTTTTAGGATGTTGGAGAGCTAAAGGTGTTCTTGACGTATCGAATAGCTTTGCAGGTTGGTGACCTTTTTTTGTGTTGTTTTTAGTTAAATGGTTCAAATTATACTCTGGGGTTATATCGGAGCCGATGCTGCATTTTGTTATTGTATTTGTGCTTAACAAAGTTTGGAGCATGAGTCTGCTATATTTCTATAGACATTTGTATTTGCTGTGGACTATACTGTTTGCATCTGATGTTATTCTCTCAATCCATTTTACTATAAGTATACTGTGATGACTGTGACCAAATCTTAAGTTTAGCTGTTAAAATATAACTTCTTAAACTGTCTGTTTTTGATTAGCAGACAAAAACATGAGCTGTATGTTCCCAAGCTAAGCTAATTAATGATTGTGTTTAGACTTTACTGTATAAAAAATCCAGGACTTCTGCATTCTAGTTAACCAAGAAGTTTCCTCTCCAAACAAGAGGCAATGGTTGAGTGAAATTGCATTGTCTTTTTTTGTAGAACTAATTTTGAATTCTAATTTAAAGTTTTGCTCTTGCATTTTCAATCTTATTTATATTGAGTTAGAATAAGTTTATAGGCTTCTTTAAAAACCTTCAAGAAGCATACAAACTTACTCTTACTCAATATGAATAAGGACTATTTTTCTTGAGATATGAGACTTGATAAAGAAGGTCAATTTGACTATAATTCATTGTTTGAAATTTTCAGTTCCCTTTGATGAGGATGACAAAGACAAATCGGTATGGTTTCTTGACCATGATTACCTAGAAAACATGTATGGAATGTTCAAGAAGGTGAATGCCCGTGAAAAGGTTGTAGGCTGGTATCACACTGGTCCTAAACTTCATCAAAATGATGTTTCCATCAATGAGTTAATTAGGCGATACTGCCCTAATTCTGTTCTTGTTATTATTGATGCTAAGCCAAAAGACCTTGGTCTCCCCACAGAAGCTTACCAAGCTGTGGAAGAGGTACATGATGATGGCACACCCACATCCAGAACATTTGAGCATGTGCCAAGTGAAATAGGTGCTGAGGAAGCTGAAGAAGTTGGTGTTGAACATCTGTTAAGAGACATTAAGGACACAACAGTGGGCAGTTTGTCACAACGAATTACAAACCAGTTGCTAGGCTTACGAGGCCTACATTCACAATTGAGTGAAATTCGTGACTATCTGATTCAAGTTGGTCAAGGATCACTACCAATGAACCATCAAATAATTTATCAACTTCAAGATATATTCAATTTATTGCCAGATATTGCGAATGATAGCTTTATAGACAACTTGTATATTAAAACAAATGATCAGTCCCTTGTAGTGTACTTAGCTGCTCTTGTGCGGTCAATAATTGCTTTACACAATCTCATTAATAATAAGATCACAAATAGAGATGCTGAAGAAGGAAAGAAAGAAGATAAAGATAAGAAGGACAAAAAAGATGACAAGGATGAAAAAAAAATGGAGGACAAAGTGAAAGGAGATAAAAAAGAAAAGGAAGAGAAGAAAAAGTAATTTAATGATCTAAGTTTAAGTTGTTTGTGATGCTGAATTATTATTAAACTGTATTTACATTTTATTTTTTTTAAATCGAACTCCCTAACCATGCAATGTAAAAACCTGTGTTATTTCAGAATCATTCCAATCCGGTTAAGTTACTCGTTAGCATTATTCTACTGTAGTATAACAATATAATAAATATCAAGACTAATTGAATAATGTTCAATAATCTTGGAACAAGGTATGGCAAGAGACAATTTTGCAAAGTGAAAAATAGAAAGTAGAAAATTGAACTTTGAATTCCAAAGCAAGCAATCTGAACACAATTAGGCTTTAAAACTATAATAATTAAAATGTAGTATTAGATGCTATCATATTTTACAAAAAGATGGTGCCATCTAACGAAAACTATTTTCAAATAAACTGAAATTATTTTTGATTATAATTATTATCTTGAAATGTATGTAATATAGGAGCTTCAATTTTATGATATTATGTCCTATTTCTATTGTTTAATTAAATATATTCTTGTGTACATAATTATGATTCACTGTAATTGCTTATATCGAACATAATCAACAAATTTTAGTACGATAGTGAGATCATACAATGTCGTATTTATCTATAAAATGCGATAAATGTACCTTAATATCAGATTGTGATAAGGCCGTTGAAAAATTGATAAAACGTTCGACAGTCTTAATAAGAATGTTATGCGACATTTGTGAAAGCTAAAAATATGTGTGGTCTATTGTAAAGTGAATCTCCGGGTTCAAGATGACTGACCGGATACGACTTGCGGTAAGCGAATATTAATTATTATAATAATCTTTTATTATTGATTGAATATTACATTAAAAGAGTCTTAGAACTACGTAAATACTATTGAAGTGTTATCACCGGAAGTGGTTTTTATAATAAATTCCTTAAGCTCATACTTTGTATAGAGGTTTTCTCAAAATCAATATCACCGAATTCTATTTATATACTGAAAACTTAATTGTAGATTGAATGTGGTAGGGGCTGTGCAGTAAGTAATTTTGTTAGTGAAACTGACTACTGTACAAGCTATCTAAAATAGTAGGTACTATTATAATCATATTCAAAAACAAATATTGGAGTGTTTAATAGGTGGTGCTGTGTTTAGTAATAATTTTTTCGCCATATTTGAATATGTATATAGAAATTATTGATCTCCTCAATTAGTGTACTTCCTCATGTAAAGGTACTTCCTCACCTTACCAAAGTTAAAGGGATATATAAATATTTTCGACACCAATTCTAGTAAGAAGATTAACTATTTATTAGAATTAAAAGAAGAATTCACACGAGTAAACGGTGATGAAAAACCTCGTAAGAATGCTGTTAAATGTGTATGTGTGTGTATCGTCTATTCTTCTGAAATAGGTAAGCCCGGTGAAACGTTTACGGGCTGAGCTTTTCTTTGGCATTAGAAAATATTTGCTTACTTTGTACCAAGCACAAGTTCGATCATGCTTGTAGTACTTTTTTCTCCTTTTGGACGGCTCAGCTGCCAGTTGGCTGTTGGACGCATTGAAGTCGATTGATAGGAGAACCAAGAGGCTGATTGGCGATTCTTATCTTTTTGATTTTCAAAGCGTCGAGCACCGTCACAAGGTAGCAGGTCTATCGGTTTTCTATCGAATACACTTTGTAGACTGTGCTATGAAAGTGTACGACATAGTTCCACCACCCCTTTCTATCATCGGACAACCAAACGCACCGGTTTGCTCTATCGTTACCTGGTGGACATACCATTGGTTAGAACGAAACGTTTTGCATCCATGTTTCTCTTGCGCACCGCTGTCGAGTGGCACAATTTGCCGGAGCCTGTGTTGCCTGATTCTTACGTTTTTGCTCTTCAAGTCACGAGTGAATAGGTATCTATTAGGTAAGCATGCTTTATCCTAGATCACACCGTCACTTAACACCAGCTGAGATAATTATCAAGCACGAACCTATACCTAGATAAAAGAAAAATGTTGGTATTTTTATTTCAGCGAATAGAATCGTCTTTTTTGTAGTCATTAGTCATTTTCTGGTGTTAGATTCCGATTACGGCCGAAGCATGCTCTTCCGAACTCCGTAGACTGCTTATTAACTTTTTCTTCTCAACTTCGCGTGACAAATATCATCTCTAAATGTGAAACTATTGATCCATAATGTCGTTGCTCATTATGAAAACTATCTGTTAATTAAACAATAGCTGCGTCCTTCATAACAGATAGGTGAGAATAAAGTACAAAAATATAACTCTGAAAAATGAACTATATTACGCATGACTAGATGGCGTCCCAGAGATATTAAACTTTTAAATGAATTAATATACTACATGCATTAAAAATACAACAACTATGCATACAAAATATATACAACTATGCATTAAAAATTAAAGTAAGTAATAAAATATCAAAAACCGACGTCGAAAGAACTAAAAAGCAAATAATAAATATTTCCTACAACATCTTCAAGTCGGTAAAACAACAAAATTACTACTGATATTTTACAAATTTGTTTTGTAATGTTCTTAGATCATACGTTTTACTTGTGACCGACTTGAAGATAATATAGACAAATATTTATGTTTTACTTTTTAGTTACACTTAAAGTCGGTTTCTTTTTTGTTATAATTTTTTAATCTTTATAGTGTATTGTTTGGAAGTCCGTTTTGTTTATTTGTTAAAAAAGGTGTTTTCTGCTTTTAGTTGTCCAAATACCTGAATAGTTAAAAACATGTAACACGTATCTACGTGCCTACTCGAGGCCATTCGAGGGTTGCTCTCGCTTTCCCTGGAATACACTCATCAGATCTTGACTTGATTACAATGCGACCACCTCAGGAGTATGCTCTTTCGAATAAAAAATATGATAACCGGTTCACAATTGAAGGAGAAAATATCGCGTAACAAACATGCAAAAACGTACAGTCAAATTGAGAAGCTCCTCCTCCTTTTTGAAGTCGGTTAAAAAGCGAGGCAAGAATAGCCATTAACAGTGGCGCCATTAGGCCATGTAGGATTTCGGAGATTTTGAAAGTTACGTGTTTACTGGGCTATTATAATTCCTAATCATTTTCCACGCTTACATAACTGATATCCTCAATTTTTACACAACCACAAACTGAGAATAATATGTATACCTTCGTTAGTAAACATAGACAAAAATACATACATATATCATTATCTAATTCTGCAACGTCAAGCCAGCATTTCTGGGGCCCATATAACGGGACTTGCAGAGATGGCAGATTTCAATTCGGTGTCATTTCAGTCTCATATTTATCATTCCAGGACCTCGTCTGGCTGAAGCCAGAGGGGAACACCGAATTCGACATTCCAGTCGCGGTCAAAATACTAAACAGTTCCGGAGACAAAATCCAAGTGCGTGATGACGACGGGAATGTATTTACAAGCACAATTAACAATGTCCTAAAACCTTTGCACGCGACTTCTGTTGCGGGTGTGGAAGACATGATTACGTTAGGTGAACTACAGGAGTACACTATACTCCGAAATCTGCATATACGATACAACCAACAATTGATTTACGTAAGTTTGCTTGAATTAATTAATTTGTTATTATTGCATACAGGGCCATCTTAAGTGTACTGAACGCCGGGGTGCGAAAATCAGTTCTTCCTATCAACAATCAAAAATTAGATTATTAATATTAATTTTTATATTTCATTTCATTTCTCGTGTACTAGCAGAAGGTGGTGTCAGGAGCCTTAAGAACAGACGAGCGTGCATGACAAGAGTTATGAATGTCAAAGAAACAAGTGAGGTGTGTAAGAATAAGCCTGAATGGCGCTCTGTTATTCGTGCCTACCCCGCAAGGGAACTGGCATGAAGTTATGTATGTATGTATTTCTAAGAATCCCTTCAAAAACGAAAACGAACGACTTTTGAGAGTTAGGCCCACGGAGTACATTAAGTAAGGCCTCTTGACTGGCACATCGTCATCGTCGTCAGCCATTCGCAGTCTACTGCTGGATGTAGGTCACCGCAAGTCGCCGCCACTCATCCCTGTCCTCAGACTTTATCATCCTGCGCTTACCGGCGACCTTGCACAGGTCGTCGGTCCATCGGTCTGGAGGGCGTCCGACGCTAAGTTTACCGAGACGCGGTCTCCACTCTGGCACTGACTGACTGGCGCATAAACTAAACTAAATAAATAAAGATTACAACACATGACTGACGACCCGAAACGAGTCTTGCCGTCCGAAACGAACATATGCCAGTGCAGAAGACCCAAAACAGACTTTAGAAGTTACATAGTAATAGGTCCTTATATAAGTCGTATCGTAAAAAAAACCTAATTAATAATTATGAAATTTATTTTAAATAAAATTTCGTCTATTTTACTTATGTTTAGATAATGCAATATCTTCTGAACTTCCTTGAAACATATACATAGATAATAACATAAATAAAGCTGTAAAAACCAATTTCGAATTATAGAGGCTATAAATAAACGGCTTAATAAACTTGATATCTGGGATCTCCCGTTAAGATTAATTCAATCACGTTGAATAGTTGAATTATATGTAAAATAATTGCTGGTGAATAGCAAAAACTACTCAGAGTCCGTGCCAAAGTTACCTAGTTTAGGTATTTACAGATTAGTCGTAGATAGTTGTGCGATACTAATTTTAGGTATATAAATGAAAGTGTCGGTATATTGCGCTGCTTTCTGTTGCAAAACTTGCTAACCAAGAGCGGCCATCAAATTGGTGTATGCACCAATTTGATGGCCGCATCATGAGATCATGTGGTAGAAAGTTTTCTTATTATTGACATCAAAATGCATTAGGTAACAACTCAATTATGTGTATTCTGATGACGTTGTATTGCTATCTGGGCTAAAATAATCATTTATAACTACTGAGTAAATTGATAGCAAATTGCATTCTTATTTTTCTTATTGTTAAATATTTTTGTTTGTAGGTGATGATGCAAAAATAGAGCGTCTGAACCTAGAAGCTTACCTGTTAAATATAATGTTCTTTTTATTTAGTTAAAAAGTCAAATTATTATGATGATTAGCTAAATTTTATGAAAAATATAGCTAATCATTGTAATAATTTGACTTAATTACAATTCAAATGTAGAAACTGTTCAAGCATAACAATAAAAAATATGTTTTTAGACATACACAGGAACAATGTTGATAGCAATCAACCCATATGAAATTTTGCCTATATATACGATGGACCAAATACATTTTTATCAGGAAAAGAAAATTGGAGATATTCCTCCTCACATATTCGCCATAGGCGACAATTCATATCGAGAGCTGTTAGAAACATCAGCAAATCAATGCATCGTTATTAGGTAAGCAGTGTATACTATTGAAGGGTAATTGACAATGTTTTTATATAAGTATCTCAATGGTATCTATAAAATATTATTTTTGTATGTATGTAGCGGTGAAAGCGGTGCCGGCAAAACTGAAAGCACGAAATTATTATTGCAATACTTGGCAGCAGCAAGTGGTAAACATTCGTGGATAGAGCAACAAATTCAAGAAACGAACCCAATTTTAGAAGCCTTTGGAAATGCTAAAACAGTACGAAATGATAACTCATCTAGGTTCGGGAAGTACGTAAATATTCATTTCAATAAAAAGGGAATAATTGAAGGTGGAAATATTGATCAATATTTATTGGAGAAATCGCGTATTGTATTCCAGAATAAAGGTGAACGGAATTATCATATTTTCTATTCCCTTGTTATTGGGTTATCAGCAGAGGAAAAGAAAAGGCTTGATTTGACACGACCTGCGGATTACACTTATTTAAATTCTGGTAACATGCTTACATGTGATGGTCGCAACGACAGTTTAGAATTTGCAGACGTCAGATCTGCATTCAAAGTTCTCAATTTCCCTGATAACGAGGTTTGGGGTATATTCAGTTTGCTTGCAGCAATTTTACACATAGGAAATGTGAAGTTTAAGTCGTTTAACGTGAATAATATGGAATCTTCAGAAGTCGCAGACGCAATAAATGCAAATAGAGTCGCAACTCTTTTAGGGGTAAATAAAAATTCTCTCTGTGATGCTTTAACAAGAAAAACCTTTGTTGCACACGGAGAAAAAGTTGTATCAAGTCTTACAAATGCAGCTGCAATCGAAGGCAGAGATGCTCTTGTAAAAGCTGTATACGGTCATATATTTGAATATATCGTTGAAGTAATTAATAGGACTCTTCACAAAGATCAACAATTGTCCAGTGGTTCCGTTGGTATTTTAGATATTTTCGGTTTTGAAAACTTTGACTCGAATAGCTTCGAACAACTTTGTATCAATTATGCTAATGAAAACTTGCAACAATTTTTCGTTAAACATATTTTTAAAATAGAACAAGAGCAATATGAAAAGGAAGGAATTACTTGGACTAATATTAATTATGTTGATAATCAAGAAAATTTAGATATGATTGGGTTGAAACAGTTAAATTTATTAGCATTGATCGACGAAGAGTCCAGATTTCCAAAAGGCACGGACATAACTTTACTTTCTAAGTTAAATAGCACCCATAGTACAAAGGTTTGTTATATCACACCGAAATCAACTCGTGAACATAGATTTGGAGTTCGTCATTTTGCTGGAGACGTTTTTTATGAGGTTAAAGGTAATTCCAAAAATAGTAATTCATTTGTATCTATTTGTAATTAAATATTAACATTTTGTGAATATTAAAACTTTAAACAGCAATTTATTTCAGGATTTTTGGACAAAAATAGGGACATGTTAACTGTAGATTTAAAAGAAATGATGTTGGATTCAAATAATGATTTTCTCAAAAAGCTGTTCAGCACTGAACACACGCCTACACATAGTGGGAGTCGTAAAACCGTGTCACTAAGTTATCAATTTAAAACATCTTTGGACTCGCTCATGAAGACACTTTATGCATGTCATCCCTTCTTTGTCAGATGTATAAAGCCTAACGAATTTAAAAAACCTAAAGTAAGTTTGAATTTTATAATAATTTTAGGCTAACAATACCTAATGATGGTGAAAGACATCCTTATGTACCTACTCTGGTTTCTTGTTTCTGGTTGTATTTAAGTGTTACAGAATTATAGTAACTATCTACATCAAAGAGTAGAGAAGTATCGTGTGTCTTTAAATATATATTGTTACAATTACCAATATATTTTTTTATATTGAAAAAGGGGTATGATAATGGTAACTCAAATTTAAAAGTTGTTTAATTTCAACGAGTGAGGTAGGTATGAAATATAAGCATATTTAGTAATGTGACAATTTAATAATGTTTTTTGATAATATTTTTGAGTAATAACTGAAAATCAACAGAAAACTGCTACTGAGGGAGTACTTTAATTAACAAAAATAAAATTAAACAAATAAATTTTTCGATCTATATTCTAGAGGAAAAAAGGAATATAAATTCAATTGACATTTACCTATATATTGCTATAAGTAGATATTGAAGTAAATTTTAAATATTTATTTTAAATCTTCTGTCTTTATATGTTACACCAGTTTTTTAATTAATATCCTGAACTATATATAATTTGGCACTAAATATTTTATCATCGTTACTTAGAGTTTTAGAACAGAAATCCTTCATTCTCCTTTGGAGCTGGATTGAATAAAACTTCATATCCACTTATTTTGTAGAGGTGCCTTCTATACGCGGATCCGACTCGTGCATAGCTACTTGTTATTTTAAAAATAATGCTTTTAAATGCTGATTTAATCAAATATGCGTATAATTTCAGCTTTTTGATAGAGGATTGTGTGTCCGCCAATTGAGATACGCTGGTTTAATGGAAACCGCAAAAATTAGGCAAGCAGGCTATCCCATAAGATACTCTTATTATGAATTCGTTCGTCGATATCGATTGGTGGCGCCTGGAATACCTCCTGCTGAGAAAACAGACTGCAAAAATGCTACAAAACAAATTTGTACCAGTGTATTAAACGATGAAGAATTTAGACTAGGCCACACAAAAGTTTTTCTTAAAGATACCCACGATACTCTTCTTGAAGAACTGAGACATAAAGTTCTTATGACTACTGTAATTAAAGTACAAGCGAATGTTAGACGATTCCTTTGTAGAACAAAATTCTTAAAAATGCGTGAAGCGGCTATTATTGTACAGAAACATTTCCGTTCTCGTGGTTTTAGAAGTAGGTATCTTATCATGAGAAGAGGATACCTTAGAATCCAAGCCGTAATAAAGTCAAGAGAATTACGGAAGACATTTGTTAATCTGAGAAGCTTCTTCCGCAATATTCAAGCACATTGTAAAGGTTATCTTATAAGAAAATTAATGAAAGAGAAGAGTCATATAATTAAAGCAAAATTAGCACAATTCAGTTTAGAGAAAAGTGAGCTTGGAAGGTCCGGAAGAACTATCAAAGATACTGAAGATGATCACGAAAAGAAGTATATTGATCTGATGAGGTCAATTTGGATTGTTAAAGATGTACCTGTAGAGAATAATGCTCATAACGATGCAATAGATGATAGATATGTTGATGATGTATTTGGGTTCTTAAAAGATACTACTACACCTGCTGGAACTGTAAGAGGAACTGGTTTTGGAGTGGTGAGTTTACTTTAGTATTTTATCGTTTAATGTATTTGTTTTCTTCTAAATTTTCTCCAAAACTTTATTTTCTTGTGGCGTTTTAGACAACAACTGCTAAGCCTGAAATATCTTCAGTGATACCCTTGCCACAGGAACCCGAAGAAGAACTTTTCGATGAATTCAACTTCAGAAAATTTGCTGCCACGTACTTCTTGGGTAATATTAGTCACCAGTACTCACGTAGGCCATTGAAACATTCACTGTTAGATCTACCCTCACCTATGGACAGAGTTGCTTCACAAGCTTTGTGGATTACAATATTAAGGTTTATGGGTGATTTATCTGAGCCGAAATATGTTGATGATAAGATTGATAATGTACCTGTTATGACGAAATTAGCTGATACTGTTGGCCGAGCTTTCCAAAAGAGCAAAGAATTTGAGGTTAGTATTATTATTACATGCATTCAACTAAAATAGTGATAAAATTTTCATGTATATCAAAATGTTACAATTATATTAATTTCTGATATATTATTCTTTTTAAAGGAGTTAATAGTCAAAGACCAAAATACGAAGAGCAACCTGATGTCCAAAACTTTAAAACGGCAATCGAAGCTAAACGAGGAGTTCATGAGAACACTAATGAATGACGAAACTACAAATGACATGTACAGTACCTGGCTGAACGCTCGACGCAGTAGTAATTTAGAAAAACTTCACTTTATTATTGGACACGGAATTATCAGAAAAGAGTTAAGGTACACTTAAATTATTCAATTTACTATGTATTTATTCCGTGGAACGCAATCACTAGTCTGAATTTTGCTAATATTAAATGTCAAGTTTTATTATTCTTTGTTAATAATTTATTATTCCTTGTTAATTATAAACTACCAAATATTTACCCCCCGTCTAATCTATGTCTAACAATATCTAAGAATTTATAGGTAATTATTAATTATAAATTTATAATTTTCTATTTAAGGGACGAAATTTTATGTCAACTCTGCAAGCAATTAAGTAATAATCCATCGAAGGCGTCTCATGCTCGTGGTTGGATATTGTTGTCACTCTGTATAGGTTGCTTCCCACCATCAGACAATTTTGTTAAATATTTACGCTTCTTCATCAGAAATGGTCCGCCAGGTTATGCACCGTATTGCGAAGGAAGGTTAATGAGAACTTTCAAAAACGGACCCCGGACTCAACCACCAAGTTGGTTGGAATTACAAGCTACGAAATCTAAGAAACCTATTTTACTTACAGTTACTTTAATGGATGAATCTTTAAAAACAGTACAAACAGACTCAGCATCTACATCTGAAGAGATATGTCAACAAATTGCAGAAAATATAGGTTTGACTGACACGTTCGGATTTTCTCTATATATAACACTTTATGACAAAGTTCTTTCATTAGGCAATGAAGGCGAACACATAATGGATGCTATATCACAGTGTGAGCAATTTGCTAAGGAACAAGGTACTCCTGAAAAGAGTGCGCCTTGGAGATTATTTTACAGAAAAGAAGTGTTCACTCCATGGCATAATCCTACTATTGATCCAGTAGCAACTAATCTCATTTATCATCAAATAGCAAAGGGAGTTAAGTTCGGTGAATACAGATGTAATTCAGAAAGGGATTTAGCAATGATTGCAGCACAGCAACACTATATAGAATACGGGCCACGCATAGATCCAAATATTTTGAGGAAAGTTATAGTTAATTATATACCTAACCAATTCATTCAATCTAATGACGTTGCTTTGACCAAATGGGAACATCTTGTTACAAAAGCTTTTGAGTCATCTGATAGCATACAATCGAAAATAGATCCTTTGAGATGTAAAGAAGATATTGTTATATTCGCCAAAATAAAATGGCCAATGTTATTTTCAAGATTTTTTGAAGCTATGAAGTTGAAAGGTGAAACAATCAGTAAAGATGTGGTGATAGTAGCTGTAAATTGGACAGGAATTTATATTGTTGACCAACTTGAGCACATTCTACTCGAAATATCGTATCCTGAAGTGACATACGTTGCCTATAACGAGGATAGTGATTACGAAAATATTGGAAGAATAACTATAAAAACAATACAGCAAGAAGAATTTGTTTTCCAAAGTGTTGATGCTAGCGAACTGAGCTCTCTTATTATATATATTATAGATGGTCTGAAAAGGCGGTCAATTTACGTAATTGCCCAGTCAGA
Organism: Dendrolimus kikuchii; assembly: GCA_019925095.2. Taxonomy (NCBI): domain Eukaryota; kingdom Metazoa; phylum Arthropoda; class Insecta; order Lepidoptera; family Lasiocampidae; genus Dendrolimus; species Dendrolimus kikuchii. Next base: position 8,864,212 of record CM034390.1, on the reverse strand, counting down.
TTCGATGGGATATTCTGACGCTTCATCATTTTTACAGTTCAAAAAAGGAGATCTAATCACACTTTTACAAGATTGCACTGGAGAGACTTTAATAAATGCAACTTGGGGTCATGGAAGTTGCAACGGACAAGAGGGATTGTTTCAAACTGAACAAGTATATATTCTTCCTACTTTAGAAATGCCTTCAAGTACAATATTAGAAGTTTTCAAGAAAGGTACTGTCAACAATGAGAAGAAACCTTATTCTAAATATAATACCGCTCAAAGAAAGAGAATGCATACATTAGAGAAGTATGCCAAGGAACATTTCCGGGAGAATAACGACATCAATACAACTGTGTCAAGACAGTCGACACTTATAACTGCGAAGAGAGCTATTGCTGGAGACTTGTGGGCGCATACACGAGAACCTATAAGGAAACCATTGCTGAAAAAATTGTTAGACGATGAAGACCTTTCAAGAAAGGCGATTGCTTCATTCTTCGCTATTTTAAAATACATGGGTGATATGCCAGCTCCTAAACCAAGATCGTCTACTGAATACACTGATGAGGTATTTAGATGTGCAGTAATTGATTCAGTATTACGAGACGAGGTATATTGTCAAATTATGAAACAACTAACCAACAATAAGATACAGCTTAGTGAAGAACGAGGGTGGGAGCTTTTGTGGTTGGCAACTGGAATTTTTGCTTGTGGACAGCTACTGATCAAAGAATTAGTAGAATTCCTCAAAACACGGCCCCATCCTATAGCAAAAGAGTGTCTGAAGCGCGTTTTCAAAACACAGAAATATGGGCCAAGATTATACGCCCCGTATGTAGTCGAGGTAGAAGCTATACAGCATAGAAGTATGCAGATATATCATAAGGTTTACTTCCCTGATGATACAGATGAAGCGTTCGAAGTCGATTCTTCAACAAAAGCAAGAGATCTTTGTGAACAAATAACTGGTAGATTGAATTTGAAAAACAGCGATGGATTCAGTTTGTTTGTGAAGATCGCTGATAAAGTATTTTCAGTTCCAGAAAGCTATTACTTCTTTGATTTTGTTCACGAGCTTGTAGAATGGATGAAGTTGACAAGACCTAATCGTGGCGGTATGTGGTATTAAAATGTTAACTGAAAATAACCTGCTTCTTTGTACTTTAAAATAATACGCTATTTGATTAAATTTTATCTTGATTTTATTGTTTCTGGGATTTGCTTATGATATCTCCAATTAATGGTACCTCACCATATGTTTTACTGTCTATAAAAAGACTTCTTTTTTGTCATATATACCTATATATAATTTTCAAAATTTTATTCTCTTTCAGCTGCTTCACAGATGCAAATGAACTACCAAATATTTTTTATGAAAAAACTTTGGATTAACACAGTTCCCGGTAGAGACAAAAATGCCGATGAAATATTCTATTTCCCTCAAGAACTACCAAAGTATTTAAGAGGGTATCATAAAACTTCGAAACAGGATGTAGTAGATTTAGCAGCACTCATATACAGAGCAAGGTTTGGAAGCGATCAATCATTACTAGCACAACTAAATCAAATGCTAGAAGATTTCATACCATCTGATATGCTTAGAATACAATCAAGTTCTCAGTGGAGATCTGCTATTAGCGCAGCTTATTTACAACAGGGGGTTATGACTGAAAACGAAGCAAAAGAACGCTTCCTGAAGAAAATTTACCAGTTACCTACATTTGGTACTGCATTCTTTGAAGTCAAACAGACATCGGATCCCTCGTATCCGGAGATGGTTGTTATAGGAATTAATAAAAATGGAGTAAACATCATACATCCACAGAGCAGAGTAGGTTGATATGAAGGTGTTACAATATAATGAAACATATTTCATCTGCATTTACAATTATTTTTCGATGAAAGTAAAAAATTATATAAAACATTGTTCTTGAGTAAAAAATGTATACCATTTCTACTGTGTAATTACGGGGATTGTTATGGATGAGGCCTCATACTTCATGAACTCGTGAAAATACACATCACGATCAATGTATGTGACATCGTCTAATATCATCACGATTTTCGATGTAAAATGTGGTCCTACAAAACCTATGTGATGAAAATGTCTCATTTGGCTTTTCTCGGGTTAGAAGGTTAGCCTTCGTGGTTATTTCTTTTATAACCACGCAAAATTCACTTTATATTTCAAATAATAAATAAAAGTCCCATATAACTATACTTCAACCTTTTCATCAGCATTAACTGAGTAATGAGTTTGATCAAGTTTAATTACATCTGTTGGCTTACAAAATACCTTCTGTTTTCAGGATATTTTGGTGACGCATCCTTTCTCCCAAATTTCAAACTGGTCTTCGGGAAATACTTTCTTCCACATGACAATGGGAAATTTTATCCGAGGAACAAAGATTTTGTGCGAGACTTCATTAGGGTATAAAATGGACGATTTAATATCTTCCTACATTGCAGTGCTACGGCAATCTTTAAAACAAAAAGGCAGAAGCTAACAACAAACAAATTATAAAATAAGTGGATTTTAATGTTTTCATTAATCTTATTACAATATTTTACAATAAATTAGTGCGAAATTTTAAACGTTTTTCTATTTACACTTTTTATCACAAGATGCGTGTGGAAAATGTTATAAAAGCAAAATAAACTTTTCTTAGTTTTTTATTATATTTTTAGACTTTAATATCTATTTTAGTAAAAACTGGTAAAAATGACTATTTTCTTCATGTCCGGCCATCCGTTCGTCTTTGTAATAGGTTGGGGAAAAATCTTTTCGCATATAGTATGTAGGAACTTGTAACAAGATATCTTTGGCCATTTGTATGTGACTGGTTTTAGTATCATTAAAAGTTTTAATTTTAAAGAAGACAATTCCAAATTCAAATTAGGAAAATGTGTGTTTTTCATTTGTTAAAGTGAGTGAATCTAATGAAGAAATTCGATACATTTTAAAATTTTACTACAAAAAAGGTAAAAATGCAAAACAAGCCGCGAACAAAAATTTGTGATATTTATGGACCTAATGCAGTATCTGTGAGAGTAGCGCAAATTTGGTTTAAGCGTTTTCAATCCGGAAATTTTGATATCAAAGATGCACGTCGCTCTGGTCGCCCTGTTACGGACAAAATTGATGACATTTTTGAAAAAGTGGAGCAAGATCAGCATATTAGTAGTTACGATGTAGCTGGAGAACTGGGAATTGACCACAAAACGGTTTTGGCGCATTTGAAAAAAGCTGGGTACACAAAAAAACTCGATATTTGGGTGCCTCATGAGCTCACTGAAAGAAACCTATTGAACCGTGTACTCATTTGTGATTCTTTATTACGACGTAATGAAACCGAACCATTTTTGGAGAAGCTGATAACTGGTGATGAAAAGTGGATCACGTACGACAAGAACGTGCGAAAAAGATCGTGGTCAAAGGCCGGTCAGGCTTCACAGACTGTGGCGAAACCCGGGTTAACTCGCAACAAGGTGATGCTGTGTGTATGGTGGGATTGGAGGGGCATTATTCATTATGAGCTGTTACCGCCAGGCAAGACCATCGATTCTGAACTGTACTGCGAACAACTGATAAGATTAAAGCAAAAAGATGAGAGAAAGCGGCCGGAATTAATCAACAGAAGGGATGTTGTTTTTCACCATGATAACGCTAGACCTCACACATCTTTAGTCACTCAGCAAAAATGACGAGAGTTTGGCTGGGAGGTGTTAATGCATCCGCCGTATAGTCCTGACCTTGCACCTTCAGATTTTCACCTGTTTCGGTCTCTGCAGAATTCCTTAGGCAGTGTCAGGTTAACATCACGAGAGGACTGCCAAAACCACTTGTCGCAATTTTTTGATCAGAAGCCCCAAAATTTTTATAGCAATGGGATCACGTCCCTACCTACAAGACGGCAAAAAGTTATCCAACAAAATGGCACCTACATACTTTAGTCAAATGTAAATAAACTTTATAAAAAAACCTTTTCCATTTTGATATAAAATGCGAAGAAAGTTTTTCCCCAACCTAATATATTATACTTATATACCATCCTATATACCCTGTGATCTTTTTTATGGCAATGGTACGTTCAGTCATCAGGAATATTCTTTGTAACTATTTTATTTAAGTTAAATATTGCTTCCGATTTCGAATTATGAAATGAAACTTTTCAGGTGGTATCAACGAGTGTAACCAATATCTCGATGGGGGTGACATCGTTTTTATATCTACACCTACTAAAATTGCTTTAATTAATTTTGAGTAGTTTTTATAATATAGGTATTTTTTGTATATTAAATAACTACAGCAGATAGGCAGATGAAAAGCGGTTACCGTCGCCTATGAAAATTTGCAACACCAATGTGACTAAGGAATTAATCATTATTGCCAAAATTTTATCTATGATTATTGCTGACCCTTTTTTTGTCACCCGGGAAGCAGTGTTATATTAAAAAAAACTGTTATAGGCGTGTGGAGGACACTGGCGTATACAACCGTATATGGTGCTACGGGTAAGTACCCGGTTTATGTCCCGGTCACACGTGATTTTCCTGAGGGTCGTCACGTGTATAGAAACCGCGGCTAGCGTGATGGAAATCGGCGGCCGGGAATAGACGGTCGATTTCCATGCAAGGGGACGAGAAATTAAACAATCAGAGCCAAGACTTCTTTCTTCTCTTTTATTCTCCTTAAAGGGAGTCAGGTAACGTGCACAACGCTAAATTAATGCTTAACTAATTACCCTTAAAAACTAAGACAGGGAAGACGACCAGGTCTTAAACCCTGGTTACCTGCTCTGAAACCAACGGACCTCAGTTCGGGAGAGTTATTACGGCGTGGGAAACCTAGACTGTTTTTAACGTGTGAAATATACCGCGGATATTAGATTGCAATGTTTAAATTATAATGATAAAGTTTTAATTAAGTTGTTTTTCTGGGCGCCATCCTGGCCACGTGTCACGGGAAGATCCACCCCCGACGCTACTGCAAGGCGGCTGCCGGCAACGGAAGCACGTGGAAAACGTAGTAGGAAGTGTGAGGTGTCGAATGTGTTCGAAGGGGTCAGCTCAACTGCTGGCCGTCCAGGTGGGCAATGGAAGGATGCGCTGCCCCGTACGTGACTCCCTAATAAGGGAGAATGAAGAAGCCTAGTTATATATTCAATCCATCAGGCATCGTCGTCCGTCTGGTGGTCGACTGCCGGCGTGGCAGAAAAGGGAGATAGCCATGTCTGCAAGGTAAACGAAACCTTACTACCATGGAGAAGAAAGAGAGAGAGATTTTAATAAGAGTTCTACGTATCTGCGTCCAGGTGGGCAATGGAAGGATGCGCTGCCCCGTACGTGACTCCCTAATAAGGGAGAATGAAGAAGCCTAGTTATATATTCAATCCATCAGGCATCGTCGTCCGTCTGGTGGTCGACTGCCGGCGTGGCAGAAAAGGGAGATAGCCATGTCTGCAAGGTAAACGAAACCTTACTACCATGGAGAAGAAAGAGAGAGAGATTTTAATAAGAGTTCTACGTATCTGCTTTCTTTGGCACTCACTGATCCCACACTGAGAGGGATGAAATTAAGTGGAGGGACTGGAGTATTAGCTTCAACTAGAATTTCTTCGGAAAGTATACTAATGCTTTGATTAGAAGCTGCAGACTTTCTAGGCGTTTTAGATTTGGAATGCCGATTTGCGATGAATTTTGTCTTAGCTTTAAGTATTTCTTCCAAAACCACTTTAGCGTCAATATTGTGCTTAGCTATATCCTCCTGAATTAATTTGATGACTTTTGAGGCTGCATCATAGTCTTTAGCAGATACTGAATTTGAGTTTGAAGTTCTTACTTTCTGTTGCTTATCTTTTACCTTCTGTTGCGTATCTTTTACGCATTTTGTGTAATCACAGAATTCTCATCTAAGGGATATAATCCACATCTTCTGAAACCATTTTTAATAGCTTGTTCCAGATCTATTAATGTTAAAGTCTCGTTTAGGAATTTGCAGAAGTTTATTTTAGTAACTGTTTCGTTTACCTTTTCTTCACGCGCTTGCCAATTCCTCACTGTTTTTTTCTAATCGTGTTTTAGTGGCCTAAAAGCGCTCACGTCGGCTGGTTGCAACATATGAGTTGTGTTGGCTGGTAAAGCATATAGGATGATTCCATTTTCTTCACAAAATAAACTAAGTGGTAAAGTCATATGTGATTTATGTCCGTCTATAAACAGAATTACAGGTTTCTTGATACCTTTTTCAGCCAGCCACGTGTTAAAATTATTGCTAACATATTCGAAAAATATGTCACTTCTCATCCAACCACTTTCTGATCGTCCAAGTACCCAAGAGTCAGGCCTATTATCAATGAGCGCTTTGGGTGGTCTTACATAGGGAAAAATCACTAAAGGAGGACATAGTATCCCACTTGCTGAAAATAGTGCCAATACACTGATGTTTTCTTTTTCGTTATTTTTTTTTATAATGTATAAGTTCTTGTAGCCCCTAGGTCCTAAAACTTTGCCACTTTTTGGGCATAGAGAAAAACCAGTCTCGTCACCATTGAAGATCCTATCAGGATCTTCAAATATGTCTAAAGCATTTAAAGATTTTATTTATTCTTTAAGATCTTGAAACCATAATCTTATACGGGTCTCAGTCACTGCTGCCCTTGCATTATTAATCCCTTCTGGCTCCCGAATGCTGATATTAGGGTGACGCTTTAAAAATGACTGGTACCAGGTGTTTTCAGGCATACCATCCTTGAATGGGTTTTTAATACCTGTATCACGTATAATTTTTGCTACACTCTCCATAAGATCACTTTTATTAATTGGGAACCCACATCTAATCATATCGATAATCCATTTTTTTATTTTTTCTTTACCCTCATGACCTAAAACAGGGTCCGGTCCTACTTTAGGCTTTTTGTTTGCAGCCACTTTACCGGAGAGGCGATCATGCACGGTTGTTTTTGGAACATCATAAAACCAGCAAGCTTCTTTTATGCCCATTTTTTTATTTTTAATATCTACGAGGGCTTTATTCAAATTTTGCTCACAGTAGTCAAATAAACGCCTACTGTTCTTCTTCTTTGATATTCCGGTTAATTTATTTTGGTTACTTCCCTGTTTTTGTTTTAATATCGTTGGAACCATCTGAAATAAAATATAACATTTGCAACACCAAGCACTAAAACCGTTTGTACTTACTGCCCATAGACAGAAGCGTTAGATTAAAAAAATGCAATTAAATCAGTGCAATTTTAAAAATCAGCACTTAGTTTCTGCAATCAGTGAAATACTTCGATTTTTGTTACAAGTCAAATTAATAATGATAATCTAGTTTTGTGGACGAAAACTAATACGTTTCCGACCACAGCTTTCTGTGAAAATCTATCTAGATTATTTGTGGACGACAAACACTCAATTCTCGACCACCTAGATTTCGTATTTTTCATGTAAAATCTCTATATAGTCGTGAAATAGTCAGTTCACGACCACCAAATATAGGTCTTATTTGTATGAAATAAAGTCATTGGTCGGACACCGAGCAGTTGTCGACCAGCCTGTTACTCGTCTTTTAAATGTATTTAGATTTATAATTTCTCAATACAATTTGTAGTTCGCAAACTGACGTCTTAGTTATTATATCCTAATAAAACGAAATAGTAAAAAGCTTTTCTCCCTATACCTTATAGTTTGGTAAAAAATTACAAGATAATATTAGAGTAAATTAGCTAGTTCCCGACAAGGTGGTCGTAAGCAGACGGAAGCACCATTTTAGCATTTTAGTAGTCCGACCACCAATTACTTTACTAAAGCACACATTATTTTCCATCTTAAAATGGTTTAGAGTGAAATACAAACATGCATTGATAACCCAAGTATAAATTCTGTGTGGATATCCGACAGTAAACATGATTTACTCACGATTGAAAAAGTTTCCGCTAGCGATGGTCGGCGGACTAGCCGAATCACCTTAGTCAAATGAGGCCTTTCGAGTTGTCACAAGAACTCCGTTGAATGGCGTCAGTTGATAACCTACAGTTCAGCTGAGCTATACATAGGCTTAAAAGAAAATGAAGAAACTATATTGTAATCTGGCTTAAAGGCCTAGCTGCCAAGCCATAAACTATAAACCTAAACACATAATATTTTTAATATACGTAGTATTAGTATCCGAAAGCAGTGTTACCAACTCTACTGTTTTGACAGTAGATTTGCTGTTTTCACATTGAAGTCCCTGTTTTCTGTTTCATTCTTAATTTTTACTGTTTTTTCAATTAGCGTTCAGTGCCACCTATTACACTATGCAAATAGTTTTTGATAACTATTATGTAATAATATTATGAAAACCAAATTACGCAACAGAATATCAACTACAACTATTAAAGGAGTATTACACACTAAATCCGAAATAACCCTACTCGTTTGAAGCCACAGAAAGGCACATGAAGAAATTTAATGAAAATATGTCTGATTTTAAAAAAGAAAATGAGTATGAAAATACTGAAAATGAGGCAATTGAGAATGAAAGCGGAAAATATATTATAATTACTTTGATTTATGTTTTATTTTTTTTACATATTATTATGTTGTGATTATTAATATAACAATGTATGTGAGTCCTAGTAACTAAGAAGGCGGTTATTGTTATTAATATTGGATATTGCTTTGATTATATGACGAAAGTATGAAATCTGCCTTTTTTTACTTTACCTACTGTTCTCTCCTGTTTTTTTATTGGCGAGCTGTTGTTTTTTAGTTTTTTGGGTTTGGCAACACTGTCCGAAAGTATCCATAGTAGTTTGCACATAGTACTTTTATATACTGGAACGACTGGAAGTAGTTTGTGATCCGAATTCTGATATGCATAGTATCCATAGTACTTTGTGTTTTCAATCCAATATTTTGAAATTCAATATTTTCTTTTCTTTTCCTTTTTACTAGTCTAGAAGTTAGAAACCAAAAATCAAAATAAACAAGAGAAGAAAGACAAAGTAAATGTCTACTTATTTATTATGATTTAATTTTATACATATTTATACTATTATAAATATAGAATTGTAAAGTTTCATAGTAACAAAATTTAGATTTTGTTGAGTACGATTACTTATGCATCTCGTAATAGAGTAATATGTTCCTTGCCTTGTGCACGTGCCAAAGAGTATAGTTGAACAAAAAGCCCATTTTTGAAGAAAATATATTGGCTGCTAATAGGTTCAGAGCATCAATTTCTGTGTAAAAATGACTTCAAATTCTGCAACTATTCCTTTAGAAGACGGTTTGGACCTTAGGTAGGTAATTTTTTTAACTACGTATTTACTATATTTTATTTTGGTATATATTCTGCCTTAATTTTGTTTGTGTTGATTCAATTTTCAGACAAATCATTAAAGGCTCTCTATTGAAAATTAATCTGGACTATGATGAAACAGAACAAGAAGATTCTGAACAAGCTAAAATCAAGATAACTGACTTTATTGGTAAACCAATACCAAATTTTAGTGATTTAGAAAGTAAAATGACCGCAGTAGACACAGATAAATTTGTTAAAAAGAAAATTGTTGAAGAAGGAGGTGGTTTACCTATTAGTGATGAATTTACTGTATGTATAGCATTTTCTGGTTATTGGGAAGGTCAAAAAGAAGCATTTGATATGAGGAGTGTGGCTAAACCTTTAGTAAGTATTTATTAAGTTTTTAGCTTCATGATAACATGTATCTGTTTGACAAAAAAATTGGACATTTGGGGGATTGAGTTTGGAATTTCATACCCTGAATCGGAGGTTGAGGGGTTTTGAAGGGGGAAGGGGGTAGTGTACGAGATTCACTCCCCCACCATTTCTGGCTGCCAAGCATGCAGTTTTTAAAATTTAAATAAACAACGGAACTCCAAGGGGATTTTGTAATAATTTCATAATACCTCACCTTGTTAAGGTAGAATTAAAGATCAGGGGTCACCCCCCTCTACTTCTGGCTGCAGGCTAGGTTTCGGGGTGCAAAATTCTAAACTATCCAAACATATCCAAATATTTCCTATTTGAATCTAGTTAGTTTTTTGTGAATTTCACCTCATAAGGTTATTCAAATATGTGTCTGTGTTTTGTATGGTAATCTACTTTATGTAATCCAGGCTTTTTAAAGAAAAATCTTATATAAAATGAGTTTTTGTAAGTTTTTCCAACTAATACACAAAATTAAAACATAGTATAAATTATAAACTTGAGGGTTCAGTTGAAAATTTGGGGTTATCAAGGCAAGGCTAAACTTGCCCCAAAAAAGCTTGGCATGCTAAACCTAGCAGTATTCCACCCCGCGGCAAAGACTTGTGCTTTACAAAGCACAAATTAGGCCGCATATGGAATACTGCTCACACTTATGGGCTGGAGCATCCACTTAGCAGACTAACCCTCTCTACGTTATCCAGCATTGCACTGTTTGTATAGTTGATGATCCCATACTAATAGATGGTTTAGACTCACTTAATTCTTCGGAGAGACTGCATACCTCTGCGTATTCTACCGCCTGTACAACGGAGAGTGTTCTGCTCTAAGTCAGATCTGGTGCCAATGCCTCATTTTTACAATCGCACTGCTCACTATCAACAGGAAGTTCACCCTATTTCCTGGAGCTCCCACACCCAATTATGAGACATTCTCTAGATTGTTTATTCCGCTTACAAAAATGATCAGGAGGGAACTTCCCGCTGAGGTTTTCCCTCTGTGCTATGATATGGGGTCGTTTAAGAAGGGTGTTATTAAATTTCATAGAGGCCGGAAATGCCTCTGGCGTTGCAAAAATCCATAGGTGATGATAACCACCTTCTATCATGTGGGCTGTCCGCCTGCTTCAGGCATTAAAATAAAAAAAAGTTATTTGTTGCACTTACATTTCACACTTGATATAAGCATAATGTAATATAATTTTACAAATTATGATTTAAAATTAGTTAAACCAATTATATCTGATTGATTCTACCATTACACCAAAAAAATGGACTACAAGGAACCTGAAACCTAATCAAGGAATTAGACCATAGAATTGTCAAAGTTTCATACTTCACATTATTCATTTAAAAATACTTGTGTAATGTGTTAATTTTAGCCCTTTAAATTCTAGGTGATTAATATGAAGGAGCATGGATTATTACCTGGTTTAGAAATAGCAATCAAATCAATGCTAGTGGGAGAGGTTTCCATATTTCTACTTTCATACAAAGTGATGTATGGTGAATTGGGTTTACCACCCAGAATTAAGCCCAAACAAGACTGTGTGTTTTACATAAAACTAATAAAGAGTACATATACTCCAAAAAATGGGTGAGTTAATGTCAAAAGAGTCTTAGAAGTTTTTTTTAAATTTTAATCTGAAAAGGAATATTCATCTACCAGCTTTTGTCTGCGAACTTGCTATTGCTGAAAAAGGATATGTATATCATGAACATATGTGATTAGATATGAGAAGAAGGATATGTCTGGCATATTATAATTCTTAGAAATGCCAAGCTTGATTTTTACTTCAAAGTACCTTTAAATATCTGTAACGGGACCCTTTATCTTAACACAAGATGGAGGAAGAAGGCGATAAAAAAATAAAAAGCCATAGTGTCTGTAACGCCATCTAGCGAAGCAAAGGTGGGACTAACAATGAGAGCTACAAGTTAAAATTGTTGCTATCATCATAGCACACAAGTATTTTTTTACATAAATGGTTTGTAAGCTATCCATTTTACTTTAACCAAAGATATTTGAATTTTGATTATGGACTGTATAATCAAAATTCAAGAGTTTTTATTCAACGAAGCAACTAGCACTAATAGTGGTCTTGTAATTTCATTAAAAAATAAATCATAAATGTGGATGAAGTTGTGTCTAATAGTTAATATTATATTTTTTTAAATTAAATACTACATTATTTTTACCAATTTTTGTTAGTTGAATCTTCAGACTAGTATCATATTTACATTATTTTGTTACAAATTACCTCTATAGTGTCTTCAGTCTGAATAGAAAACCATAATGTAGTGTAAAAAATTAGAAAGCATTAATATTGCATTTTTAATATTATTATGGAATGCTTACTCTTCAACATTAATAATTCTACACTCAAAACCAAGTTGCATTTCCAGTATATGCTCCAGGCTCTGCTTTAAAGCTATAATTAGAAATTTGTTGAGAAAGAATTTTAATATCTAAAATTTTCATTTCAGTGATATTAATTTTAAAGAACCAAACATGTTTGAAAGAGTTCACCATGAAGTGTGTTTACTAATGAGTTCTGGTTTAGCAATGCATAAATCGAAAAATACTCCTGTGGCAGCAAATTTGTTCAAGAGAGCTGTGGCGATGCTTCATAAATGTCGACTGGCTGACGAGAATGAAGAAAAGAGACAGGAAAAACTCCTTATAAAACTATATCTCAATTTAGCTATATGTTATAATGATATAAATCAGCCGTTAAAGGCTTGTACAGCTTGCAATGAACTTAATAGACTTAACAGTCTATGGAATAATCATAGAGCACTCTTCCAAAATGCCAAAGCACTCAGGATGATAAGCCAGTTTGATTCAGCAGAGAAAAGATTAAAAAGAGCTATGAAATTAAGCCCAGAAAGTGTAAAAATTAAGGCAGAATTTGAATTACTAAACAACACAAAGGAATCTATTAAAAATAATAGACTTGCTTCAAATAAATTTATCTCAACAAACCATGAGACAATAAGTCAAGCTTTTAAAGATGAAGTAGACAAATTGTTGAAAAGTTTTAAAGAGAATGTAAGTGTGTGCAGATTAACTTTGTCACCAAATTTAAATACAGATGAACTTAAGTATATAAAAGGGGCATGTATTAGAGAAAATTTATATGTCAGTAATAATAACAATTCCAAAAATTCTTATGGTACATCTGATGCAGTTTCAAATGAACAATATACTAAATTCTTTTTAGATAAAAGTGAAGTATTTGGCAATGATATTTATAATGAAGACTTTTCAGATGAAGCCCTAAATGAGGGTATATATCCTTAACACATTTAGCTAGCTGCGTTGCTGGGGGTTTCTTAAATTTCAGGAATGACACATGGTGAAGCAGTGTACCTAGAGTAGAAAGTAGACTTAATTTTGACTTATATGTATGACCTTCAAAAAATGTTCTCTAGTGTAACTTACTTTGAATAAAAACTTGAATTTGACAGCACTTGATGAGAATTCTATGGCTAGATTATTTTATTTGAACATCAATAATATTTGATGGAAATCTAGGTTTACTTATGTGAATCATTGTTCTTTTCTACTTTCAATAAGTTTCATTTAATTGAATTGAGATCGATTCTACATACTTGCCATACTCAATTAGGGGCAACATCTATTTTCACAAATAAACCATGTTACATAATCTACTTGTAGTTTAATGGACATCTGCAATTTATGTGGAGTTAGGAGAGATCAGAAATTTGGTGCGACGATGTAGGTAGTTAAGTAACTAAGAATTTATGGAGGAAAGCATTTCATCCGTGCAGGAACGGAGAAAGAATATAATTTCCTGCGGCCGGGCGGCCTGTCGTAAGAGGCGACTTGACAACCCACAGCTAGGTGGTAGGGCATTTGCCCGACTGGATGGCTACCACCCCTGGTTTAAAGTATGTCGCCATAGCAACATTGAGTTGTATTCCGGCATTAGTGACCAGGTTCCAGTCTCCCTTGAGAGCAGTAGCGCATTTGTAGCAACTTTGGTGGTGCAAATGTCCATAGGCGATGGTAACCGCTTTCCATCAAGTGGGCCGTCTGCCTGATCTCCTGCAATAAAAAAAAAGGATTTTCTTACATATCATTACACTTATCCTTTTGTATTACAGTGCAGCATGTACTGTACTTGATATTTGTTTTCCACATAAATCACTTTCACACTGCTAATTATAAAATATTTTTTCCAATATAAATAAAACATTACTTCAACAAAATTATATTTTAATGCATAATTACAATTGTTCATAAAACTAATAATGGACTACAAACTATTGGCGGAACCATACCATTAGTCTTCAAAATGCAACATACTTAACAATACATTTAATTAGATACAAATGCATTGCACAGAACCATTCCCGGTAGAGCTGTACACTTACGTTAATCCACATTAAAGTTGAGCATCCGTGCTGATTTTTATACAAAACAGTGCAAGATTATCAAAAATGATCAATATTTTTTCAATATTTTTTAGATAAAATGTAACTATTATCTATCCGGTAAATGTAAATAAATGAGATATTTACAATAAAACTTATGTTTTTAAAAACTAAAAATACAATACAGCGCTTATTTAATATTTATTGAAGATTACATTTATTTTGCAAACTTAGTTATATAATAGTTACATTTAGTAAAAAATATAAAATATTGTATTTTTTAATACTCATGGTACACCAAATTATGGCCTAGCATACATGAAATCTACAGAATTAAAATCTGGTGCAATATTAATTCCGTGAACTTCTTCTAGTATATGACATTCCATGAGTTACAGTAGATTTTGTGGAAAAAAACACATCTTAAGATAGAAATCAGCACTAACACATCACCTTAACATCCTAAAGCTTAAATTAATTTTGTGTGGGAAGGTTTAGCAATACATTTTGGCCTTGTGGTAGATATGTAACATTGCGGGACTTTGCTAGTTGGTACGCGATATCTTCAGCAGCTTCAATACGACGTAGTTCAACCAAACCCTCGCCTGCAGTGCCAAAAGATTTTGCCAGTAAAATAGCTGCTTGAGCATCACCCTCTGCAGCAATGACAGCGGCTTTTTTCTGTTGTTCCGCCTTTTCTACGAGGAATCTCGCCTTTTCGGCGTCTTGTTGAGCTACCTGCTTCAGCTCAACGGCCTGTGTGAACTCCTTGCCAAAGGTCAAATGTGTGATGGAAATGTCGTCGAGGATAAGACCAAATTGAGCTGCTCTTTCGGTTAAACTGTCGTTGACTTTTTGTGATACCATCTGCGGAGAGTACAATATAATTGTTTAAAAAATTGTGTGTGCAGTTCACATTAGAATTGAAATAAAGTGGGACAAGGGGTGGGAGGGATTCTAAATGTTGTGACGTCATATTTCATATATTATATTGTTATAATATATTTAAGCTTTAAACACGAAATTTGATGTATTAATGAAAAACTTCAAAACATTTCCAACTCTAACTGTATAAGCACTATGTTGAAATTATTAAATATAATAAAATCTTAATATATATAAATCTCGTGTCACAATGTTTGTCCTCAATGGACTCCTAAACTACTTGACCGATTTGAATCAAATTTGCACACCGTGTGCAGTTTGATCCGACTTGAAAGATAGGATAGTTTTCATTTGGATCCGGTAGGTGGCGCTGGAATCGGGTTCTAAATTTTATTTTTTCAGGGCAGAACAACGTCTGCCCGGGCAGCTAGTATTATATATATAATAGTATTCTATCTCATACTCTTGCAGGCTTAGTCCTATAGATTTATGTATTTCCTACTTATCTCTAGTGTCGCTTTTTCGTTTCATCGAGTTTCGAATCATAATGATTTTAAAGAAATTTCACTTCAATAACAACACAACAAGTTTTTTCTATCATAAAATCACATTTTCAACCGTAAAGTGTATGATTATGTAGGCTAGGTTCACTAAAACGCAGAGGTCACATGTTTAATTTTGGATACTTCTTTGAAATGGGCTTATTCAATTAGCTGTGGTCTATTACTAGGATAATCCCTGAATTTATGCTTTACATGTTACTTAAAATAGGAATGCGACTTTCTAAGCTTGTAAGATTAACAATCTTTCATTTCTTCTTAGCCAAATCCCAGTCTTACATCTGCAAGTATAGCTCATGTAAGACACTACGAATTACCAATACCAAGCTCAGTTGTGAAAGAATGTTTATGACATTGATAATCATATTAATATTGATAGTGCTTAGACCTAGAGGCTTAAACAAACAGCCACTTTAATGAAATGTGATGAACTTGTACTGACAAACAAGTAAATTTATTTTTATGTGGTATTCTACCAGCCATGTCCCTGACGATAGTAAATATTTAGCTCAAATTTATGTAAATTAGATAATTATTTAGTGAAAAGTAATTTATAAGTTCTCAGTAATGGAGATGGACAGGGGGCATAATATGCTATAATAAATAATATCCGTGCAGGAATGGAGAAAGAATACAATTTCCTGCGGCCGGGCGGCCTGTCGTAAGAGGCGACTTAACAACCCATAGCCAGATGGTAGGGCATTTGCCCGACTGGATGGCTACCACCCCTGGTCTAAAGTATGTCGCCATAACAACCTTGAGTTGTGTTCCGGCATTAGTGACCAGGTTCCAGTCTCTCTCAAGAGAGCAGCAGTGCATTTGTAGCACCTTTGGTGTTGCAAATGTCTATAGGTGATGGTAACCGCTTTCCATCAAGTGGGCCGTCTGCCTGTCTGCTGATCTCCTGCAATAAAAAAAAAATGCTCAGGATGAAGTTGCCAAAGTGGCGCAAACTAGCAAACAACTGTAGCGGAAGGCAGTGCAAGCGCTGGGAGGACAAGATCAGGCTTGCTCCTGGACCCTACTGATGTGCTGCCTTAGATCAGAAGAGAGACCTGATCTAGGACAAATGTTGAAAATCACCTAATCTCAGATTCAAGGCTATATTATTATTATCATTTATAAGTACTTAGAAAGTAATGTTACAAAATTGTTGATATGTTTTATTACAATTTATGCTGCGATTTAACAGTGGCTGTAAAATATTTGGGACATGGATGCATGTATTATCTATGGTTCTCATAGTTTTTAAATTTTTTGACAGCAGGGAAAATCGTGTCCTAGGGATGAAAAGTAAATTTTCATCCCTGTTATTGGGCAACTCCAAGGGCACTTTCAGAATATGAGAAATGAAGAAACTATATTGACCTCTCTCTGTGTGATGAGCTCTCCGGCATCAAACTGTGCGACAACTGCTTTGAGTACTTCAGATGTGATAGAGGGAAGCACTCTCTCATCATAGTCCACTCCTAAGATAGTGTAGATCTTGGGTAACTGGTCAGGTACCGGCCTGAACAGGATACGGAGGGTGATATTTACATTCTGCAGATCTGTAAGATGTATACATAAACACTGTTAATATAGTCAATTTACAATACCTATTTGTTGAGGTTTGTATTTGGTTAGGTAATGTAAAGAAAGTGTCTATTACTATTTCTTTATGGTGCTATTCAGATTAAGTTAGTTTAAGTTTGAAGGCTTGTTTATGGTTCTTAAACAAGCCTTCATACTTACTTGTATGTCAATATGAATAAGACTTGTACTTTACATTGATTCATTTACATGGAAGAGTAGCCACTCTGAGGAGAGCTGTAATTTTTATGTGCATTATCTACTCAATTCATAATCATTTTTAAATATTACATAGTCCATAAAAATGCAGTTAAGAAAATACAGCAGAAAAATTATAAAATTGAAAATCCCAGCCAGTACTTTACTGTTGCTCTTTGTTTTTTAGATGTTACTAGCATTGTGTCATTATATTTTTATGAAAAAGTAATTTTTATCCATAGAAATTTATTGATCTTTCCACTTATTAAAATCATCAGTTACATGTTCAAAGTACAAATTTTATATACATTTTAATAAATTACCATTTGTTGACTTTTACAAAACTTATTTTTTTTTAATTTACTTCAAATATTAAAGTGCCAAAGTAGTGGTGATCATTAAATACATATGATAACTTGCAAATATATGTGAATACATTACCTTTACTTCCCGTAACAGTGGGTACATTTCTAGGCCGTGATCTGATGTCAAAGATGATAGGTCTCTGAATCCATGGAATGAAGAAGTGGGTGCCTTCACCAACTACTAAGTTCTTGACACCAGCAAATCTGTCGAAGATCACAGCCCTATGACCACCATCAACTGAAAATATTAGGCATAGTTATAATTAATTTTAATTGGATAACATTTTATTATATTTTACTTATTTAGGTTTATGGCTTGGCAGCTAGGCCTTTAAGCCAGATCTTATATTACAATATAGTTTCTTTCATTTTCTTAAGCCTATGTGTAGGTCAGCTGAACTGTAAGTTATCAACTGATGCCATTCAACGGAGTTTTTGTGACAACTCGAAAGGCCACATTTGACTATACACTTCACATTTCTCACAAAAACACTTAATGACTACTCAAAAACTATCAATATTGAATAACTACTGTTAATTTTAAAGTCTTTTCATACATTTTTAGAAAAAATTGCACAGTACATCTCCTTTCAGTTCCCGCCTAAAACTCCATTTTATTATACACACCTACAAGAAAATAGGGATGATCCAAAATAAAGTTAAATCTCGAAAGATATCTTTTAACATGCCGATCGGCGTTAATTAGGTTAATACCTTGATTAAACAACATAATCCTATAAGAAAACTTAACAGTTCAGATTGTCCACAAAACACATTGAATGCTTAAAAACAGTCATCTATTAGTTCATAATAAATCTAATAAGAATATCATCTACCAGTACATGGATTTGAATCCTGGCTTGCAGCATACACTGGTTAGGCAGGTTTTTGAATTTATCAGCATTTTGTTATTTGTTTTCAGTTTGTATATAGCTAAAATGTAAAGGTAGGGGCTCCATATTAAGCTCATATTATTAAACATCTTACTTCTGGACTTGGACCTTCTCACTTTTTTTTAAAGAACAGACATGCAACCCATGCATGCCCAAGGCTGAATGAGATAGAGATATCCCAGCCTTAGTCTTTAAGGGAAAATAACTTTACAACAAGTTTAAAAATTGTCAATATTACTATTGTAATTGTAATTAAGAAAGAAAAAAATCTTATTACCATTATAAAGAGCTGAATTTACAACACCGCCAACAAGAGCTACTCCCAAGCCCACTTGGCCGATTCGGTTGAACAGCTGTGCAGCCATCTCTGGAAAAGATAGAGTAAGTCCTCAAATTGCATTCACTGTCATTGTTTTCATAATTTGTCACAATAGCAGAAAGTTTGGATATATGCAATGTTATGAAAAATTATAATAATTTTGATAAAGGTTTAGATAGATTATAGATTTTAATATTTAGAAAAGATCTAAATAATATTAGTATCAAGATTCGTCGGTACCGGTCTAGTCAGCCAGGACGATTATTCTTGCAGCATTGTCTAGGTTATTGAGTCATATTTCAAATACTCGTGTAAATACTACAAACAGCGAATGATGACAATTGTGATGACTGCAATAAAGGGTCAAACAATAAACAAACAGACGATAACGTGAATTTAGCTAACATTAATTACCTAATTCCATGATTATGGTATCTAACCTCAAAATTATTTCTTGGTTGAATTTTTTGAAAGTTTGTTTAACGCTAGTTTAAATATATATACATATAATATAAATTTACCTGATTATTCTATTATTTAAATGGTACAATTTCTTGAAAATAAGTCCAAAAATTACGTTCGGCAAATCAACTGAGCTAAATGAGTGAACGACTGACGGCCGAATGAATGAAATAAAAGACAGAATAAAAAGAAAAAAATCAGGTCACAGATAACAATCATTAAAAGAACGAATAGGTTAGGTAGACTTTGGAATTTGGAATAAATAAATAAATTATTTGATCGACTTTTTAACAATAGTTTTTATGACGTTTTGCTCTACAGTTATTGCATAAGACGCTATAGGGAATATCCTGGATATAAAAGACAGGTCTCAATCTCAATGGGTGCGGTATAAATATAATGCGGCATTTATTTATTACTTCAGATATAAAATTAATCTTTGTTTCTTTTACGAGTCTCAGCATTTAGATCGACTTCTATGAAATTAGTAAAGAATAGGGTAGTTGACAGTCAAATCAACTGAGTTAATTTTTGTCATCTTACAAAACTTCGAAGCTGCCTAGATTTTGTAGGTACGAGCATAATAAGTTATGAAGTCATTTCTTTAACGAGTCAAACGTTTTCATTGTTGTTTAAATATTAACTAAAATTAATTTCGTGATGATATTTTAAAAGTATGAACACACTAGCTGTACCCGCGGTTTCACTCGCGTGGTGATAACAACCGTTATATTTTGGATAATTCACAGTATATCTTTAAAAATTATAGCCTATGTATTATTCTGATGTATAAGCTATATTATTGAAAAGTTTCATCAAAATCCATTCAGTAGTTTTTGAGTGAAAGAGTAACGAACATATATTGATACATCCATACATCCATTCTTCCAACTTTCGCGTTTATAGTATTTATTTGTATGTCTTTCAAGACCACGGGTCATAAAAATGGCCCGGACCTTTGGCGGGCTTGCGTGGGGCCATGGGAAGGCCAACACGTAGAGGCCCCTTGACAAATTTCATGTAAATGTGGCTTGACACTGACCGGCGATTATCCCTGTCTATACCATATAATAATGCACCCAAAGACAAGCCCCGGCCAGTGTAGGACTATTGTGGGAAATGAGGACAAAAAGTACCGGGCTATTGGGGTGAATTGCTAGTGTTACTGGGGGTCTGGGAATATGGGGACTATGGCATCTGCCCGTTGCAATGTTCAGGGAACATGGAAAAATGGGCACACGGTGACTCGCCACGCCCTGCATGGGCCCCAAAAGATTCCATAGAAGACAGGGGCAACATGGTTATGAGTGGCTAAGCGGTGTAGAGAGGTGAGCTGCAGGTTCACCGAAGCTACTTCTGACGTGATGCCATTTGTCACTTCCACCCCTGGAGCTTGAGTCTTAGCTCTAGCGATCTCCACTCCGTGCCGGCTGGTTAAGGCAAGCACGGAGGCGGGGGGCTTTGCCCTGGCCCCCGGAGTCAGGTACGAGGTGTCGCTAGTCACCTAAGGCTTCGCCACAAAGCCCCCCTGCGGTAATATATAATAATAATATTTATTATTATTATTATATATTATTATCGTGTACTAGCAGAAGGTGATGTCAGGAGCCTTAAGAACAGACGAGCGTGCATGACAAGAGTTATGAATGTCAAAGAAGCAAGTGAGCTGTGTAAGAATAAGCCGAATTGGCGCTCTGTTGTTCGTGCCTACCCCGCAAGGGAACTGGCGTGAAGTTATGTATGTATATATTATTAGTATTCCTTATCTGTATACATATATTTATACATAAACAACATTATAGGGTGGTATTCTAACGGTGCTCTTTTGTAAGAACATGTCTTTTGGAGTTATTATGATATGTGTGGACTACCCAATTGCTCCTTACAAAAACATGATATAAGATACTTTAAAGGCTTTAAAAATGTAAAGTATCCCATAAAGTCTTCCTGGTGATCACCGGCCTTAGGTAGTCGCAGATCGTTGTTGGGCACATATCTAAGTTTGCACATATCCACCGCTTTCTTTCTAAGTTACGTAGTATATATCGTACGTATCCTAATTTAATAATTTCGTACTTTTGCAGGATTTCTATATCTCACTATTTTTTATTCTTCTACATCTTACAAGACATACCGACCGTAACTTTCTGAGTGACGTTAAATTTATGGTCCAATCAGTATCTAGGTACCTCTTTTCTGTAGTCCAGTTCTGCTATAGTTAAAGAAATACCATAATTTCACACACGATAAACGATGTTATTAGTTCCAAATGGATCAAATTACGCTATACGTTAAGCTAATTCACTTAAATTGTAATTGAACGAAAAATAAACAAAGAGGGGATAACTGCTGTCTGCTGAGGGTCGTACGGTGGGTGGCTCAATTATGCAATAACATCCAATAAGCAATTCATAAACTAATTTGCATAAAAAGATAACAAATATTTTTCCCAGTCATTTACTGTGACGTATACTTATGTAATGTTTCATGCAATGAAGTTAAAAACTCTTACAAATAAGTACTTAATAATAAAACGTAGTTTTATTATATATACAAGTCGCGAAAACTTAAGAAAATATTAAGTACTTAATTTTTTGTTTTTGGCTAGTAATTTAGCATAAAATTTTAAATATTTTATTGGTTATAATTAGCCACTGATTTTACATTTTACCACTTGTTTTTAAGTAAATTATAGTGTAATATAGACCCACATGTTGTTAAATATAGGTAGACTCTTTTAAAAAAAGTCAGTTATTTTTATTGTGTTCTCCATACCTACTGTTTCGCGACAGTTTATACCCAAAATCCTCAGGCCCCGAGAAAAGAACAAATTGTAAACAGTCAAAGACAGCCTCTATTACAGAATTATTAGGACTCATATGTAAAAGTGAAAAGTCCCATGTAAAATACCTACTATTTTGGTACTTATGTTTTAAGTTCAAGTCGACTCGCGCAGACCACAATTTTCCAGGATGAAATGGAAATAAATTGCCCCAGTTTAGGGTCCAGGTTTAAGAACTGGGTTATCTGATGTTTTTCGAGGGTGATGCCTTCAATGACACTTTACCAGGATCCGTGGATCCTTAAAAAAATAAAATAGTTTTAAGTTTTTTATGTGTAACTTCACATATGCCTACTTTATTTACACAAGCATATCCATGTCTATTTAATTTTTAAGGCAATGGTTAGTGTCCTTTGAGGTAAAAATATATAGCTGGTAACAAGGTAAGTAATAGCATGGAAAAATAATTCTTCCCTGAGAGTAGTATATTTTTGTATTAGTTTTTTTAGTGAAAAAGCTTTTTTAGAGGCAATACATACATACATACATACATACATAACTTCACGCCAGTTCCCTTGCGGGATAGGCATGAACAACAGAGCGCCATTTAGTTTAGGCTTATTCTTACACACCTCACTTGCTTCTTTGACATTCATAACTCTTGTCATGCACGCTCGTCTGTTCTTAAGGCTCCTGACATCACTTTAGAGGCAATAACTAAGCGAATTTTGTTAGCTTATGTTACAGTTATTTAGTAGCATAGTTGTTCTTGTCACGTTTCCGTTTATAGTTAATAATTAATTTTATTGTGTACCCTCTTATTTCTAAACTATACAATCGGCCATTTCCTTAATTGAATAGTAATGTTATATTTTTATTTATTCTATGATTAGCGCCTGTGTTGTATAGAGATATACCTATAATTTACAATAATTTTGTTACAATATTTATCCTTTGTAATGTGTGATAATTGTATAAAGATTATAATTCAAACCTCTCAATTGTATATAGACGGTATTCACCACATTTTATTTTCATGTTGGCAGACGCGATAGATTTATATTGTGTTCGGCTTATTTGATTGCATATGAAACTTTAATATTTTATACAATATCTTATATAAAATATTAACTGAAATATCCAAACGATAATGTATGAAATTCTTGTCATGCATAACCCTTTAATTAAAATAGTTTATCAATGACTTCAATCCGCTATCGGTTGTGCCAATATGCTAAGTTTCTTAAACTGTTAAATTGTTGGAGGGATGGTGAGGTGTTCTAAAAGTGCTCGTCGAGTGTTAAAGTTAGTCTGTAATGTGTTAAAACCGTAAGGTTCCCTGATTATAAAGTATTGTGACCAGTTGCTGTTCTTTTACTTCTTCTGAGTTGTTGCAAGTATTACATTTATTATTATTAGATTTTTAGTTTATTTATTCCCGCACTCCACCGTCTATGCAAAGACATAATTTCCACAATACCTAGAGCGCGCCGTGCGCCGTTCAGCTTTTTTTGTAGCACGTCCCATCAAACTCTTGGTTGCACCAATTTTTTATATAATTTTGACCGTGGATCAGGCTCGTATAATCTGTTTAACAACAACACTTATGTGCAAACCTATAACACCTATTTATCTATAAATTTCTGTCCTCTGTATAATGGTGAGTGTTCTTAGATTACTATTGCTTCTGATGCCAATAGTTTTTTTTGACCAGGGGAAATCCGATTGAGGATTAAGCCGCGACAAAGGCAGAACCTTGGGGGGGATAATTCGCGACCTAGTGTGGGATTCGCCAGATCGGAGGTGGCGCTAGCATGCCCAGTCGGAACTGGTGCCATGCTATTGCCACTCCCCAGATAGGGATGCCCACTAAAATCCCTGGGTGTTCCGTCCTTCGCCTTATGCCAGGGCTACGGGTATATGACCTAGCCCCTCCGCAGCCCTGGCAGGCGTGGCAAGGCCACTTCCACTGCCGGGGGACTTTATTTTAATCTTCCGGCATCTTCAAGCTCTATGTGCGTGGGGCGGTTTGTAACTCACCCCACGGGAGGAGAGGTGAGCGCGCGCGGGACTGATGTCAATAGCTGCATTAACTTTGGAGCAAAATATACCTTTTTTAACAAGGATATAACTGTTTGAGGTCAAAGGTCACCAGTATTTGGCAGTATCATTTCGCAAGCCCTGGCAGGCGGCGGCCCGAAGACCTCTTCTACTGCCGGGGGGAACCAAGCCCTGGCAAGCAAACTATTCCACTTATTATAAAAATGTCTCTATTCCACCTATTTTAAATCTGAGTCTCGGAGACGCCCAAAGGTAACTCGAGTCCGACACTCACGTAAAAATATTTGCACAGGACTTTGGCAATTTAATATTTTCTTCTTTAGATATGGACAACGATGTATATTATTATAATTTTGCTTGATAAGTAGTTAAACAAAACAAGATTGCTCATCCGCGTCAATGCACTTATCCATTTGACATTGGCTCAATAAAGATGTATGTAATGTTTGTTTAGGAGGTTTAACATTAATTTGTATTAAACAAAAAAAGAACGTATATGTCTTGGGGCTCAACTATCTGGTTTGAAAAACTCAGTATGTATAAACCTGTGGCATAGTCCTTGGTAGACCCTGTATCATAATAAATTAAAAAAGGGGAAGGAAGATGGCAAAAGAACATAATAAAGAAACAAACCCATTAGTAAAATTAAGGGAACGTACATGGGTACGTTCACGTATCACGTACGGACGTGACCCATTTTTGTCAATGTTACCCCCCCTTACTCACCTCCCCTCTGTGATCACTTGTAGTATATGCCAAAACCCCTCTAATTTTCACGTAGTCATTTTTAAATCTCTTTTACAAATAGAAAGTAAAAAAAATAGATATTGACTACTTTACGCAAACTTAAGTCCTCCTCATTGAGTTATAACATGTCTGATTTAAGGTCCTCCTTGTGACCAAGCGTGGTATTTTGAAGACTCCCTCCCTCCCACCTCTGCACAGGTCATGTACCCATATACCTACGTTCCCTAATATTAAAAAGCATAACAAAGTATTACAATGATACGTATAGAAGTTATGAACTTAGAGTTAAACACTTAAAAACTGTGATCCATTATTACTCCAATAAATACGTACTTTGCTTGTTTTTTTTTATAACTCCTTAGTGTTGAAGATTATTTTAGTTTCGAAGATTATTATGAGCGTCGCTTAACAATTTGAGGTTACAAATAAAAGGAGACAGATTCGTTTCATTTCATATATTATTTCTTTTTATTATATTGATATTTTTTTTATAATTGTGGTGGGTTTAGTTATTTTGAATGAATTAATAGTGTTTTTATATTATTAATTGTTGAAATTCATCCACATAAATCGATTATGCTAATCGTTAACTTATTTTATTTGTGATCTTATTTTAAAGATTTTTCGTCTTCCAGATAGAATTTAGGGCTCATGTTTTTCACTTTCTAATAGATAAATACAACGCTTTTTTTATCTGTCATTACATTTCTTCGGCCCGAAAATTTATGTTTCCTTTTACCAATATTTAATTAGACTCCCTTGCTGCCTCGTATCAATAATAAACCTAGTCTTGCCATAAATATTGTAACAGAGAATTTTTTTTTCTATTGCAAATAAAATTCATAAGTTTTACAGTGTGTTAGTTTAATACGTAAATATAAAACAATTTAAAATATAAAAAGCTTATTCGAAGTGATCTCTATTGACTGCAATAAAGTCCTTTAAACGTTGAGGCCAGTTATCAATAGAAGTACGCACTCTTTCCATGGGAGGGAAAATTATTCACTGCCAATCGTATGGATTGTTTTAGGGACTCCAAATTATCATGGCGTTTAGAGCAAGCCGTACTCTCTCTCTAAAACTGACCATAAATCATAATCCAGCGAATTAAGATCGAAACTAGACGGCCAGTCTTCAGCTCTGATGAAGTCCGAAACGTTCGTTTTCAACCAAGACTGCGTGGATCGAGCTTTATGACTCGGCGCCGAGTCTTGCTGGAAGGACCATTCTTGGTTATTGAGCATGGTGTTGCTAAGGGGCTTAACTACCTTTTCAAGAAGGTATAAGGTAAGGTATCTTGATACACTTGTGCCGATGTTTTGATACCTTTTTCACAAAAATATGGCTCAGTCACTCCTTCATAGCTAACACCCCACCAAACCATCACTGAAGACGGATAATGTCCACGTTGCACTCTGCCGGCTAATCGAGAAGCGTCCTTAGAGCTCTGAGCACAAATACAGTCATTTTGTTTGTTAAAATGTTGCTCAATTGTAAAAATGTTCTCATCCGTAAACAAAAATTTTCTGTGACCTCCCTTTGCGTACCGCTTCATTAGTTGTTTCGATTTTACCACCCTATTCTTTTTTAAATTATGAGTTTAAAAATGACCAGTGCGTCTTTTATAGGCTGCAAGTCCTAAGTCATCTATTAAAATACTCGACATGGTTCTAGGGGATATCTTCATCTCCCGAGATAAAATCTTTTGTTTTCGGACAGGATTTCTTCGCATTCTTTCCCTTGCTGCTTTGACTATCTTTTTCGTATGAACACTACGTGGACGGCCAAATCTTTTTCTGTCACAAACAGAGGAGGTCTCGTTGTACCTATTAATAGCCCGGTACACAAACATTTGACTAGTACCAAGCGTATAGAGAGTTTTAACAATTGCATTTGGCTCCATACCTACTTTGTGTAATGCAATCACAGCGATTCGGTTCTCTTTATCGCCCCACTCCATTTTAATATCGCAAAATGTTGTACAATGTATTGGCGCCAAAATGAGAAAACACAATGAACAATCACATAAAAATGACCGATTCCAAATTCAAATGTAATTTTGTTTATTTTTAATTGTAACAGTATTTATGGCCAGACTAAGTAGTTGATAGAGCTGTAACCACGTTCCTGTGTTAAGCTTTTTCTGACGGAGTAGAGTTCCCTATGTAACTTGGTGTTTTATTTTATACCTGACTTTGTCAGCGTATTTAGGTGACTCTCTTGAAGTTATACTTGCTGTTACGGCTCTTCCGAGTGACTGCACACATCCGTGATAGCGTGTATTCTAAAATCTCGCAGCATCTGCTTGCGTTGCTCGAGTATAGGCCAAGCACAATTATCAAATGATGATTTTTATTTTTTACGGTCAATGGCATATTAATTGACTATGTGCGGTTAATGTATTAGCTTAAAATATGTATAATGACATTTATTGTATTTGTTAGCTTTTATTTAATAAGCTAAATCTTACTACATTGTGTTCCGAATTGCAAAATAAGGCGATCAAATATCAATGTGCGATGCGTCGCATAGCAGTTCAAAAATTTGTTTATATTCCAGGAATGTAATGTGATAACGACTGCAGTCGACGGTTAATTTTTATGTAGCTTTATATTACAATATTTCTTGTTCACAACTTATAAGGATTGCGTACTTTAATCAGTAGAAAGAGCACTGTACCGCTTGTTTTGATTTTTTAACCTTTATCAACGTAATTTGTTTGAGAATAAGTTGACAGTTTTGTTTTGTTTTTCATTGTGTTCAATCATTTCGTGTACATACTTTGAAAAGTAATAATTTAAATTGTCTGTGGTAGTACTTACTATATTGTTTTTTTTTCTAACATAGTGAGAATGCAAATCATGTTACCGCAAATGAAAAGATGTTGTTTCTGTTTCTCTTTACGTAATGGAATTATTATATTTGGAATTTTAAATATGGTAAGTTATACATACATACATAACTTCACGCCAGTTCCCTTGCGGGGTAGGCACGAACAACAGAGCGCCATTTAGGCTTATTCTTACACACCTCACTTGCTTCTTTGACATTCATAACTCTTGTCATGCACGCTCGTCTGTTCTTAAGGCTCCTAACATCACCTTCTGCTAGTACACGATCAATTTGATCATGGAAAGTGTGTCGTGGCCTTCCACGACTTCTGCATCCATCCACTTTTGCATTGTATATCTGTTTATTCATTCTTTCATCATGCATTCTTTCTACATGTCCGAACCACCGGAGCATTCCTTTCCTTACCTTCACCCCGACACTCTCTTTCAGACCAACTGTCTTTCTTACTTCGGTATTACGAATGCGGTCCGCAAGCGTCACTCCGCAGATTTTGCGCAGTGCTCGCATCTCGACCGCGTTTACTCTACTTTCATTCTCTTTCTTCCATACCCAACTCTCGCTTCCATACGTGGTAAGTTATGATATAATTTATTTAAAAATACCTAATTTAAATTTTATTTATGACATCACAACTAATCCAAACTTTCTTACCAATATATAAATATTAAAGTACAACTGTTTGTTCCGTTTGAAAGTGAAAAGTAGGTGTTGACGCCCTTACGTAGTAGATACATAATTGACGTATGTAAATATTTTTCTCACTGTATTTGAGGCGTGAAGTATCGTTACAAAGGTCTTAAAATTACATGACTATTTTATTTAATTCCATAGGTTGAGAGAAGTTCATTGTTAAAGTACAGTAGTATTGAATTATAACGACGATGAAGAGACTATTTCTAGTACCTTGTTGCAAGAGGTTCACTAAAACTAGACGCTGTACCCGAAATCGGCGATACATCTAGAGTCGATTTGATATTAAAATCAACAACATAGGAGTCTAGCGACATTTAAGCGGGTGAAATGTATGAAGGGATTGTTGTACTTTAATCAGTGGCAAGAACACTGTACAGCGAGTTTTGATTTTCAAACTAAAGCAGTACAAATTGTTTGAACATAAGTTAACAAACAGTTTTATTGTGTTCGATAAAGTCATGTTTTTTCTTTGAAACTTTTAAACATAAAGACCTTACTTAGTCTTTATATATACAAATTCGGGTTCCGTATGCTTGTGGCTGCAAAACTCAAAGAAGACATTCTAATAGAAGAGTATTTTTATATACCCAAGAAGTTAGGTGTTTAATTTTTACTTCGAAGTTCTCACGGAAATGGGAAATGCGTGGTTTAGATTAAAACAATTTGGAAAAACAAAAGACTGAGCTACAAGCAAATCGTGGCCGGGTTTAGTTGGCAAGATTATAAGCTGAAAGTACTGATTAAACAAATTCTATTTTTTGTTTGTAGTTGTTTTCTGTAGCGGCCGTGGCATATGTTATTATCACGACCGACCTGCATAGGGCGATGATAACCAATGACGTGTCACTCGAGGTTGGGACCGTCACATTGCTCTTCGTTATATTCGGCATGAGTGTCCTGTTGAGCATTCTGCTACTCTTTGCTAGCTATCAGGTAATCTTAACTTCTTTTCAAGTTTTGAATGGATATATGTAGTTCTGGATAAGTATTCAAAACTTGAATATAAACAACTTTGACAAAAAATAATAAAATCTATAATACAGGAACAGTAACGAGTGTTGAAGAAATAAATAAACCTAATTTTTCAATTGGTTTATATAGGTATTTTCGTAATTCCTCATGGCGAGTCCGACTTCCTGGCATGCTGGCTTTTCTTTTAAATTTGATCAGTTTACACGGACATCGCCAGATTAACTTAAAATATCCTTAAGTTAGGTTGCTGTGTAACAGACTCTCCACATTCTTAACAGGTCCTGGCGAGGATCTTGCTTTAACAAGAAAATCTGAAGCGAGAATCTCGTCACAGTAAACGCCAAATCCCGACCGCCCATTGTTTTGCCTAAAATATTAGGTATAGCAGTTAATTTTTAGGATTGTTTATTACCTTTGTGAGTGTCCCTTCTCTTCTAAAAAAAGAAAAATATATCACTGCCAAAATGTTCAGACAATTTTTTTTAACCTAAACGTCTTGGAAGGTAATAATTAGGTACTATTTGTTTTACAGAAGGACATAATTTTACATTCTTTATACAACTATTATGCACCGGGCGTAATAATATGTGGCCTCATTCCAAACTGTATATTGTTGGCAAGACTACAGCTTACTGCAGCAATACTAACGTCTTTGGCTCTGGGTAAGCAGTTCTATATTCTCTGTCTAATTCTACAAAAAAACTTTAAAAAAAGTAAATGGTATTTCATCCAGCTTAAGATGAGGTGGTGTAACCGTATCAGTACTCTTGTGAGTACCCCTCTCAGTAATGGATTGGGCGATGTTTGTTTAATGTTTGCAGATAAGCAAATTGGCATACACTTTATCTGATTGTTTGCTTCATTAATTAGGAAGCTTAGTTTGGCGATTAATTTGATATACGTGGATTTCAAGTTGTTAAACAAATGGCAGCACTGATGCGTTTTCAAGAAGACTTTATTTTGGTGTTACCACTCTAAGAAACATAAAATACGCAACCTTTTAATATTGCCACTTTAAGAAGACATAAATTGCACAACCTTTTAGTGTAGCCATTTGAATAATGGTTTAGTGCCACCTCACGACACCTTGTCACAGACACTGATGCTAATAAAAAATCTGTTTATGTTGTTTTTGAACAACCTCATAGCGCTGTATACAAGTATGTTCGCTTCCGGTAGCCTTCATGGACATCTAGTAGGATTTAGCAGGATGTAGCAGCTTGGCCAGCCAATCGATAATTATTTTTCAACATAGAAATCTCCAAAAACGAATCAACATGGCGATCCAGCGAGGTAAAGTAGCCATCCTTCTGGGAACCTTGCCTGTTGACTTCGATGACCTAGGCTCAGTATATAGTCATAGTCTTAAGGGATTATATGTAGAACACAATATAAGTTCAGTTTCCTTAATTTTTTATTAATTTAATAAATTTTGTTATTATTGTTTCGAGTTGGAGGACTCGAATTAAAATGCCGTTGGAATTAATATAGAGTTTATTAGAACTATACAAACACGTATAACACAGGTACAAATATAACCAAACATAAGTCCAAACGTAATGCAGAAAGTCGTAATTCAATCAAACGCGCAACGTCCGTCACTTATTAGATTATAGATTGTATGTCTTGCTTCGCTCGTGGTTATCGCTCGACTGACTCCCCCTCCATCAGGTCATCGTTTTATACTGTGCAACTGCAATGTCCCCGTATCTAAGTCGACTTAATGCGACACACCTGGCTAATGACTGCCGTAAAAGATTACAATACAACAATGGGCTGTTTTCTAATCACAAATTTTAAACACAAAGTAAACAAAAGAAGACGACCATAAAAGAATTTAAATGTTATTAGTTCAAACGCCAACGGGTAATAAATGTGCTTTGTTTCAGATATGCAGGTGGATTTTGTTTTTGTCGGGACGAGAGCTATAACATTATAATATTGTACATCCATATAAATAGATATAATGTGAAAGTGAGTTTGTTTGGATTTTTGTATATTTTTTTGTGCCTTGTTTATGACCGTAAGAATAACCGGTGGACGTTACCCCGCGAGATAAGTTCTAGTAGTAAATAATTTTTATCTTTACAGTTGTGCAGTGTTACATCGTTTTCGTGGTAAGAAGTGAAATAATGAAATTGCGCGAGAAACAGGATAAAGCAGAAGACGAGTTTCCCGTCTCTGAAGATGAACAAGAGGCTGTAGATATATCTGATCGAGAAACTTTGGTATAATAGAATCATAAAGTAATTGAAATATTAGTATTTTATTAGATTTATACGACTATGAAACATAATTGTTGTTATAACTATGACTAATTCTAGAACTATGTTAAATTAGTTTTGGAAGATCTAAGATCAATTTACGCGCTGCGGTGCGATACCCGTACAAATGGTGATGATGATGAGGAGAATGACGATAATGAGAGAATGATGATGATGGATTGTGGTGATAAAGATAGTTACTCGGATGGCTATAATGATGTATATACATATATTAAGTAAATGTTAAATGACAAAATCATGAAATTAATGAAAATTGATAATGATTGATAAATGCTATAGCCTATATCTATGCTATGCACGCGACACGTGAGAGCGACCGAGCGTGTTAGCTACTTGATTCGAACTCTACTTCGGTTGACACGAAAACATATAACTATGGGTTTTTTTATGTAAAACCCATACATAATGTACGTGGCCGTACAGCAATGTACTATTTAAAACTAAAAAATGATATTTACATCGAATGAACTGATTTTTATAAAAAAGAAACAAATACAGATGTTCCTTAAAACTTAATACTAAAAACGTTGGATTCTTATCATAAGGTCTTAATTTGTAAATTAAAAATTAACACCAATGTCCATTTTATTTTTCTTTTGTACCCTGAAAATTAAGTACGTATACTTTATTTTTTATATAGTAGACGTATGTTATTTTGTAAGTATAATGTTATTTGTAATGTAGTTTAGTTTATAATTTAGTTTTCTTTTAGGTGATACTTCTTTGTTAACTTTATTATTATCTTGGACTTTTCCAAGACAACTTTTGCAATATTAAAGTAAGTATAAAATGTTCAAGCGCAGTTTCAATGTATTGCAATAATAATATAAGTCATAGCAGCTTAGTAGTTAAAGCACCTGGGTGCGAATCCCACCCGGGTAAGGTATCATTTCTATTAGACAATTTTCTGACTGATGTAGTTAGTATTACTATATCGTTAGTTTAGGTGATGTTAGGAGCCTTAAGAACAGACGAGCGTGCATGACAAGAGTTATGAATGTCAAAGAAGCAAGTGAGGTGTGTAAGAATAAGCCTAAATGGCGCTCTGTTGTTCGTGCCTACCCCGCAAGGGAACTGGCGTGAAGTTATGTATGTATGTATGTTAGTTTAGGATTCTAGAAAATGAGTGTTGTTGCTGGTTATTACCTTTACCGTCAGCACATTTTGTCTTATGATGCCGTATCTACCCCCAACACAGTTGTGCACTTTTAAAACCTAGCAAGTGCATTCCAAGGAACTTTGCACCACAACACAAAAAATCTCTTAATTCCACGATATGCCATTTTAAACTTATTTATTAAATTTATAGTAGGCGATATCATATTTTGATAGTCTAGATGTTTTAGCAAGCAGAATATATCAGCAAATGCAAGTAAGACGATAAATGCACCATCATTACAAAAAGGCAATGTCAGTTGCTACGTTTTGAAATGGCACAGCTGAACTACTCATTCACATTTTGTATTTCGGGGAATCCTTAATCTGACCCATTTCGATAATTTGTTGGAAACGTTTCTGGATCACCCGGACATGGAAATCGTTTTGGATTTTTCATGACGTCCATTATTTAATATTCAAGTTTTAATGAAAGCAGTTGCATTTGGCAGCTCACGATCTTGGCACGTTGCTGTGGTAATGGAGTCAAATTATAATGTAAAAAATATTGAAATATATTCGGTCGCGCCGGAGCACAGGTGGGCGCCCCCGGGACGCCGAGTCGTGACTTACCACGGTCGAACCATTGTCAGGGGGTTCATTTGGAGATAATGAGGAATTCAAAAAGCGGCAGCAATTGGCATACGTACATTATGCCCAAATTTGGCCATTACAACAATCTCTACATGCTGTTTCTCGAGTCAAAGACGCCGCTTCACCACGCGATGTTTTTTTGGCATATTATGAGTTTTTATGTCAATATGAGTCTTACTTTGTCACGATTCTACGAGTGTAGTTTTTGAGTGTAATAAAATCGGGCAAGTGCCTTTTAATGTAAGCACAATGGAGGGATTTGTAAGTGACGAACGTAGATGTGGGTAGCTTTATAGAACGCCAGCTAGTTAGCGGTTGTTCAATCGTTTCGATAACTGTCGAATAAAACCAAAAACCGACATATTGGTATATGTCAGTTCCCGGTTGGCAAGTGATTCATCCATTAGTCTAAAAGCCATCAGCTGGTTTTAAAGCCGGCTAACGAACAACCATAAACGAGATGGCTAAGTTTTTAGATTTCTGGATGGTTACCCACAGGTAGATAAACGTTTACTATTTTCGTAATTTAGCTACGGTACCATATTATATTATAAAGTATTTAATTGAAAATAGGTACATCATATCTCAAAAACTAGTTAACGCATCTTGATTAAACTAATTTGCTTTGAAATTATTTTAAAGCTCCAGAAGCTAAAAATTTATTATAATTTTCCACCTCATCGTTCAAATTTTAGAGGGGGGTACATACTTGGAATCTAATATAGTCCCACCTATAGAAATAAACTAAAAAAAAATATAAAAGAATGCACCGCATCGCTTAGGCGGTTTTCGTGACATAATGTGCGCGATGTTACAATTATCACGTCCTAACAGTGAAGGGAAACTGATATCCAGATGTGTAATGGGTATGCTCTGCGTTCTCCTGAAATCTTTAGAGACTGCTAATACAACAATATTCATATCAAGTGCCTGTAGTTATGTAATTGTTTGTGTATGTGTGTGTGTGAAGGATGATTTGTGGTGTGACAGAGGACGTATATCAGAATAGAGGAATATGGAAGGAAAAGACATTGTGTTGATCCTCTTCTATTATATTAATGTAATCTATGGTCGACCCCAAATAATTGGGATAAGATGAAAGAAAATAAAAAGTTATGTAATTGTTTATCACTCATATTAAATTAAGTTTTTGTTACAATATTTTTTTTATGAATTAAATTGACTATGACTATACTAAATGGCTATCAAGTAAAGATACTTGTGTAATTTATTACTTGTGCTGTTATTTTTTGTTCCAATGTATCGATAGGTTTGCTAGGTCTCGTGAAATTTGCTAACAAGGACATAATAATACATAACATTCCAAGCATCATAACAAGCATTTACGTTACTCATGGCAATAAATGCCTTTTCCGATGGAATGTAAAAAAATGTTACAATGATTCCATGCAAATATTTTTGTTGCTTTCTTACCTTTAATTTGAAAATTACTCTTATATACATGTATATGTAAATACATGTTAAATTCACAGTAAGGGGTTATTACTATAATTCTCTATGTTTTATGATAAGTATAAACTAGCAACATATATTTAAACGACAGCTGGTATACGAGTGAGAAAAGCCCGAAGCCACAAACTGCCTTGGTAGTGGGCGGGAATATACGAGGTGGCTCAAAGTCAGTACATAAAACTGTACATATTTTTATATTGCAGCATTTAATATTTGGCCTTTATAAAGTCATCCTGGACTCAGTTATCGACAGATTCCTCTTAGATTGCCACAAGTTTGTCGGAATCTCTAATCTAAACATAACTTAATATCACGCCTGTTTCCCATGGGGGTAGGCAGAGAATATCGATTTCCACTTGACTATCCTGACAAGCAGCTTTGGCTTCATCTATTTTCATTAACCTGTTCATACATACATGCACGTTTATTTGAGATGCTTTTACCTGACTTTTCTTTAACACTTCTGATATTTTATCATTCTGTGTTCGTCTCGGTCTAGCGGGAGGAACTCTACCATTGCCAATATTGTCATACACTTGTTTTGTGTTTCTACTTTTATCCATTCTCTCAACATGTCCAAACCACCTTAACATTATTTTTTCAACTCTTGTTATTAGATCTTCTTTCAATCCACAACGTTCCCTTATTAAACTGTTCATTATCATATCATTATATATCTCTAATTTATCTACCTATGATATTATAAAATTCTAAACATGCCTTGTCTGTATATTGAAACTATTAAAAAAAAAAACAACTGGAATAGACTATATAAACGATGGAGAATACTGCTTTTTTTTAGATTTCTTGTCTGTTTGTTTGGGATTCACGTAAAAAATGTTGGGCCGATTTCGATGCGGTTTCGATGGTCGATAGGAAATTCTTAAACTTAAAATCTGCGCTAGATTATATCCCGGGAATCCCGCGGGAATTTCAAGTTCAGCATAGACGAAGTCGCGGATATATCCTAGTATTAGATATTATTTTGCTCTATTGTTTTCAAAGCTAATTGATTTTCATACGGATATTAAGTGAATGCTCGCTGAACTGACAGCCTGTATAAAGACGCCAATAGTAGAGGCCCGGGATATGTGTCGCAAAGTTAGGGAGTCCACCTTCACCAGTGGATGACGATTGAATGTAGACCAAGAAATGAAATGGGATGTTTTTTCTGCAACCTCTTTTAAAGTTCCAAAGTCAAATGCCAAAAAAAAAGAATCATTATAGTTTCGCCTGTCCGTCTATGCACGCCATGGCTTGTGATCATTTTACTACGGGTATATTGGTTTTTTTTATAAGATGTAATTGAAATTTAGAATGAATGTCTGTTCTACTAGATATGATAATCTCATTGAACACGCAACATATTGCAGTGTATTTATTGTAATAGAGTAGTTGACAATGAAATGAACTGAGATACTTTTTGTCATCTCGCAAAAAGTCACAGTACGAGTCGAATAAATATTAATCTATATCTATACTAATATTATAAAGAGAAAAGATTTGTATTTTTTATGGGTTTGTATCGAATAAACTCAAAAATTACTGGACTGATTTCAAAAATTCTTTCACCATTAGAATGCTAAATTATCCCTGAGTAAAATAGGCTATATTTATTACTAGAAAAAAAATTGGGGTCCCTACTAAAACTTCAATAACCCTAGGTGTAAAAAATCTAGCCATAGACCCTCCATGCGAAGCCGGGACAGGCCGCTAGTTTGAAATCTTTTTATCGTGATATTTTAAAATTAAGATGACATGTATGTTGTTTTAGAATGTATTGTAAGTTGAATCACTTACCGACACGATATTTAATTTGGATATGAAAAGAAATATATGTAATAGTGGAGTGCGTTATTTTATTTTAAGGTGAAAACGATAGTTGGTGAGCCTTTAAAATAAGCTAAAGGAGTTCCCAACATAAACAAAATCGACTTCAAACTAAAAAGCAAAAAATAAACATTTAACCACATTTCTATACAACATCCAACTACCGCAACTTCATTCAAGTAAACTTTGAAATCATTATCTCTTTTATTCACAAAATAATATAATAAACATTTGTTTAACATAAACAAAACAGACTTCAAACTAGCAAAAAATAAATATTTAACGAACTTCTTTCAACAACATCTTGAAGTCGGTGCGAAGTAAAATATAAAAATTACTATAGTTTGCAAATTTGTTGTTGTTTTTTATTGTTATTTATTGACTTGGCTATATGGAAGTTCGTTAAATACTTTTTTTGCTACTTAGTTTGAAGTTGGTTTTGTTTTTGTTAAAAAAGTATTTATTATATTATTTTGTGAATAAAAGAGATAATGATTTCAAAGTTTACTTGAATGGAGTTGCGGTGAAGTCCTCAACAAAAAGCTTTTCAGTACTCATTTTAAAGTCATCATTTTCGTCATTACGAATTTCTTAACAACCCTAATTAAAATAACCATTAAGAAACAATGTTGACGAAAATGGCGTCGCGTCATTTTTATAACTAGGCTTTAAATGTGGCACTAAGGAGTCCTTTAGAGCGAAATGCACTTATTAGCCGTGGGGGGCGCGCCGAGAGCTCAGCCTAATGGTTGCCATTCACCGGTTGAATGGAAACGTTAAATTGCCAACAATTATATACTCCCGCAATGATAACCGGAGGATGCTCCCGCTCAGGAAACCCACGGGAGCGTTCCTGGATTTAAGTTGGGAGTGCAACTTACAGTTTCAACGGTATCTTGTTTGTTGTGTGGATGCTAAATTAAAATTATTATCTCTCATGCTGCAAATATTTTGCCCAATTTTTTATGGTGCAGTTGACTTATTTTTTACGTACCTATTCTAGAATTAGCTTAAGATATAGGCTAGATTATACTTACAGAGAAACTTCAAAGCCATTAACTATCAACGCAAATTCTAAGGAAGAACACAAATAAAGGTTTTCTTGTAATGTGTACATAGTTTTATAATAAAACTAGTTTTTGCACGCGGCTACTTGAAAAAAGGTATTACCTATGTCATTATGTCATGAAGTGCATATGGGCATTTTTAGAAATATCGTATGAATATATGAATGACCATGGTTTATTCTGTGTTCAAATTTGACAGAAATGTAAGTTTATGATACAATAGGCAGTCTTACCGTTATTAGCGATTTCTTCCAGACAACCTTTGGATGAGCAAGAAGTTAGGTAATACCAGTGGCAAGTTGCATAATTGTCACTTTACTGAATTTAGTATCTTATAATAAACTAGCTGATGTTGTGTGGTTTTTGAACTATCCCACGGGAACGCTTTAATTTTTCGGGATTAAAAGTATCCTATATATTGACCAGGTGTATAAGCTACCACCATACAAAATTTCATTTAAATCGGTCCAGTCGTTTTGGAGATTAGCCGGTACAAACAGACAGACAAACAGAGAAACAAAATATTTGAAAAAAATCTAAATTGGTTCTATTTCACTTTTTACATCTCCCTGACTCGGTTTTTAGCATTTTTTTTTCATCGTACAGAAATTCGACCTCTACAGTTTTATTATATGTATAGATTATATCATTAATATATACATATACATAATATAACATACATTAATAAAATATAAAAATTAGACTAAAAAGTCCTACTTGATTTTCACTTCAAAGAACCTCATCATAAATACCCGTAACGCCATCTACCAAAGCGCAGGTGAAAGTAACCATGGGAGCGAGACCTTAAAATTGTTGCCGTGATGTCATTGTCGTTGCTATGGCGACGTATTTGTTAGTATATTGCAACTGTGGCGCCAATAAAACAGGTTCAGAGCTCCATCTTTTCGGCTATATACG
This sequence comes from Dendrolimus kikuchii, assembly GCA_019925095.2. Taxonomy (NCBI): domain Eukaryota; kingdom Metazoa; phylum Arthropoda; class Insecta; order Lepidoptera; family Lasiocampidae; genus Dendrolimus; species Dendrolimus kikuchii. Next base: position 8,825,428 of record CM034390.1, on the reverse strand, counting down.
TCTATCCCGCTTGATTAGTAATTTTTCTGTTTTTAAGGTAGGTAACCCTATGTTCTATTCTGTACCCCTGAAAACATACATGCAAAATTTTGTTAAGATCTGTGATGTGGTTAAGGTGTGAAACCGTCAAAAACAAATACACATTCGCATTTATAATTTTAGTTAAAATTTTACATACTGTATTATAATTAATAAGGCATATAAATAACGTTTCAGGTAACAAAAGAATACTTGCTATCAAACTAGACCTATCTTGTTTACGTCCGAAAGACACGTATAACAAACAATAAATCAATAAAGCCCCTTCACGTTGAAAGTTGATCTTTAATCAGATATGACATAGTTAACGGGGCATGAGGCTGGGTAAGGTGACGTGACAACATGGCCGGCAGGTAGGGAGGAGCGGAGATAGGATCCGGTCATCCTGCCCATTTCCGGTCTTCACGCGGCCGTGACGCTTCCGGACACGCGTCGCCGCTGTTGCTTGCGCGGATGTACTTTAATTACTAGATATGATTAGATTTAGATTTCATGTATTAATGGTATCAATACATACCGTTAACATACTTTTTGCTTTCTTTTTAGGGTTTTGTTAGCCATTTTGGCACAAATTATATATTTTTCTAAGGAAGTGCCGGGTGAAGAAGGTATAGGAATGAAATTTGACAGGGAGGGACACAAAAGTTTAATAAAACTGCGTAACAATTAATATAATAGGGATACACTCACTTTTTTTAATAATCAGGACGATAATAAATAGGTGCCAATGTCGTAAGAATTGTGCCTCACCTTCAAACTTTTGAGTTATGAAGTGGAAATTTCTAAAAAAAAATATACTGTACAAAAATTATTTCAACAAAAAATCATTTGAACAATTGGACAACAATATCATTAGAGTAGATTTTAAAACAATTACTGTGTCGTATATACCTACAGGTAAGTTTTGGCCAATGTGACGATTGTATAAGAGTTCCGTTTTTGCCAAAATGCCTACGAAGTTCTAAAGATGACAATAAAATTATTTATACGGATTGAGACACGTCAATAAATAAAACACTGTCGTTCGCTCAGCTGACCATTTTCATGCTCTACTCTTGGAAAAAAGTCCAAAGAGCTGTCTTGTTCGTTTTAGAAGTATGTAACCTCTCATTTACATTATGTCCACTTCCAAGGCAGCAAGCAGTAAAGTGGCAAGGGAAGTAGACAGCGCGAATAACTAACCGCAACTTATTTGAACATTTAATACCCAAGCTGCCCACTTTTCTGCTTATAATAGCAGCCCATAAACGTCCCATTGTTCGACTTGGGCGTCCCACTATAGAGGAACGCACAGTAAACCCGCCACGCGGCGGCTTGGCAGGTTTGACACATCGGTTTTATCTCTATGTGCAGGTTTCATCACAATGTTTTCCTTCACCGTTGTGAGCACGTGGTAATGGAAACAATATGCACACTAGGTCAGAAAACTGCTTAAGTGGTGCATGCGTTTCAGCCAGGATTCGAACCAGCGCCCTTTGCATTTGGGATTCGTACCCTAGCCATTACGCTACCACGGCTTACTTGATTTATTCTGCTTGCTGTCGTGTACATAGGCAAAATGTAGACGAGGGGTTACTGTTAGACACAAGCGCACTTGTTTGTATGAATAAATATTTCCCTACGCTCTTATCACTTCCAATGGATCTTAATGTTGGTCTGTCAACTTGCTATGTCGTCACCCGGCGTCTGTAAGATGAGTTTTGTGAAATGAATTCGTTTGTGGCTACAATTGAGCACGGCTCGTTGTTGGCGACAGGCAACGTCTGCGGACGTACTCTTGTTGCTATCTTGAACATTTTCAGTGCGAATTCTAAAAGTTTTATGCGAACATTTTCTATGTTATGCTTAGGTTCAGTTAATTCGTTTCGTGAAATGACTGGAGGTCCCAACGTCCTCGTTGACTCTAGTGGCCACAGAGGACGAAGACCACCGAGAGATAATGATGTATTGAATAATATATTTAATTTAACTTGTAAACAATGCAAGCAAAAGAAAATTTTGTTACGGTTACAAATTTAATCGTGAATCGCTAGCTAGTGTCATCGAAAAGAATGATTGTGGTTCCAACGTACCATGATATTGACAGGTGCCTTGGGAACACCTGACAGCGGTCATGCCCATATGTCGCATATATAGGGCAGCACGCGAAACATACCTTTTAAACGAACTTCACGTGTATACTGCATATCCCTTAAAGATACAAGAACTTAATATGATATTTATTATCGTAAGTTATATTACGCATTTAAAATAATTTAAAATTTATCTTTGTCACGTTTAACGAATAGGAGAGATTTAAGTCCAGCAGTGGGATATTTATAGGTTTTGTATGGCAGTAAAGAGTGTCTTGTGCATAGACAACATAAGTAAGAGCAGTGTCTCCCCCGTATCTCACGAGGCTGTTGGGCGCGTACCTCCAGGACAGGTATATCCTTTGGGAGGGCGGCGAGTCCGAGAATCGCGCGTTAGGTCGGCGACGCGTCGCATGCGGTGTTCCATAGGGGTCGGTCCTCGGGCCGATTCTTTGGAACGTCGGTTATGACTGGATCCTTCGGGTTTCGGTCCTACCCGGAGTAGGGCTAATCTGCTTTGCGGATGACACCCTACTCATGGCACGCGCTGCGTCTTTCGCGGAATCCAAGCAGGGCTTGAAAGTCTCCCCCGCGAAGACGGAAGCCATCATGTTCCATAGGCGTTTTCGTAATTCCCCCGCGGACTTGACCGTTACAGTTCAAGAGGTGGACATCAGAGTAGGCCCCTTTTCGACGGGAAATGGCTGTTCAAAGCGCACTTTGAGCAGCTAGTTCCCCAACTCGTGAGGTCTGCAGGTGCCCTCTCTCAGCTTCTTCCCAACGTGGGGGGACCGGGGGGGCGACTAAGAAACTCTACTCGGGCATCATTAGGAGTATGGCCCTGTACGGTGCACCCGTTTGGTCCACTGCACTCCACCTCCACAATAGGATTTTGTTGTGCCGCACACTATTCGTGGATACTGTACAGTGTCGTGGACGGCGTCGACACTATTGGCAGGCGATCCGCCTTGGCCTCTCCAGGCGGACGTACTTGCCAAAGTTCGACGTTCCCGACAGGATGCCCTCGCTCGTGGCCTGGTTTACTGCCAGGCCGAAATCCAGGCGATCAGGACGCGGTAAACCGCTGCCATGATCCAATCTTGCCTTCAGAGTTGAAAAACCCTGTGGCTGGCGTTGATGCGGTGGAAGCGGTACGGCCGCAGCTGTTGCGATGGCTCTCGCGGATACGCGGGACTCGGACCTTCAGAATGACGCAGATACTTACCGGGCACGGTTGTAAGTATCTGTGTTAAATTGCGGGCTGTCTGCCTTCACCCCAATGCCGCCACTGTGGCGCACAAGACATGGCGTTTCACACGCTAGTCGAGTGCGCAGCATGGGCACCACAGAGGTTTGAACTCGAGACAATAGTAGGTCCGATCGACTCGCTTGGCAGCCTGGTGCAAGCCTTGCTGCACAGCGACGATCATTGGGTGGGTGCGGCCAATTTCTGCGAGACGGTTATGTCTCAAAAGGAGGCCGCGGAGCGAGATAGGGAGAGAAGTGGAATTGCGCGTATTCATGCGCCTTCTTATGGGCTCCGGCATCAGCCGGGAGTCCGGAGGCGCAGATATGCGCATGACATCCCTCCCTGAAAATACCGCTTCAGGGGCTCTCTTGCATCTAGGGAGCAGAGGAGTCTTCACCCCTGTCGTCGAAGTGAGTTTGCTCTGATTCCCGGGACACTCTCAGGCACTTTTGCGCTAGGATCGGCGTGGGCGTAACTACGTTCTAAGTTTCATGCCTTACCTACCACAAGCGCGGAGCACATGGCACATGGGCGGAGGGTGGTTTTAGTGGGGTATTAGCCCCTGGGCATTTATCCATTGGTTCGAGTCTCCACACAAGCCGGTCGATTAGTGTTTGGATTGCCCCCTTGGGAATGCCTCCATAATCGACTATGGTCGTATGTAGGGATTACCCTAGCAAAGGACCCGGTATTGTGCGAAATGCATATCCCCCGCCTGAAAAAAAAAGTAAGGGCAGCGTTACTGACATAATCGTGCTGCGGTGGATATATAGAATCAAGTGGAAGGCTTGCGGTAGAAATTCCGCATCCACGGCAGCCTTCGTATCTGTGATAATTTTTGTCAAATTGCTAGCGAATCGCCTACTAGTACGGCCGTGTTTTACGGAAATCGACTAGTTACGTGGGAAACAAATATCTAACCATACCACCTCCGCCAGGTCCCGGTAGAAGGGTAAACTCAAGAAATGTAGGTTTAACATAGTGAGCGATGATATGCATACCAATGATCTCACGATAAGGAATGCCGAAGTCCGCGAAAACGAAGAAGAAAATCTAGAAAAGTAGACTAAAGCAGACGATCCAAGCGTAATCAGGATCAATTATATCCTTTTTTCATTATAATCTTTCAAAACCCTTGTTGAAATAGAAGTAAATGGTAGTAATGAGGTTATCAAATTTGCGATATACCTATTGCGAAATCCCATATCCCCTCTATCCTATTCCTCTTGTCTGATCCCTTTATCTCATTCGCCTTTTTTATAACGGTGGCAATGCGTTTGCGCATCCCCTCGGGCCTCGGGGGGTATATGGCGCGGTCGACTCTGTACACATTTTCCCTGGGGAAAGAGTTGTGAGATGCCGGCCGCCGGACTATTTACTTTTACCACCATTCCGCCGCGTCTTCGTGAGGCGCCAGGGCCCGACCCCATGACACCTTGACGCTTACCCTAAATAGGGTGCCCCTGGGACCAGGGCACTTAGCGTCCTGAGTGTGGTTTACCGGGGAGGCCCCTCGAGCTCGATATGGCCCCATTATGTCGTGAGGAAGAGATGAGCATAGCGAATATAGAGTCCCCGACACCTCATTCGCCGTCTGTGATGGGAGTCCACTAGCTCGTCCTCCTACCGCTGTAACCCGATTCCGAAGGACCCAATGAGACAGGTGGGTAGGGGCGCGGCTATCCTACAGGTCTCTCGACTTACTATAGAGGACCTCTACCTCATCCCCCTATCCCATTCTAAAGGCTGGAAACGCGTTGATTTCGTCCCTGGTGTTCCAAACGTCTATAGGCGTCGGTAACCACTTTCCATTAGCTGGACCGTCGGTCTGTTTGCCAGCTCCACAGTAAAAAAAATCGAGATGAAATGTCATTAACAAAAGAATATCGAAATGTAGGTTACGCCCATCCCTGTACCGCGTCCTATACACTGTAGGTACAGTATTAAGTGTTTAAATCCTTAGCCGGTGACGTCACGTTCCATCAGAAGGAGCGACAGCCTGTTTGCGTTCCATAATACTTACATTTAACAGTAAACGGTTGTTGTAGATAATTAAAGTCGTGTTTCATACGCCCTCTTAATTTGTTCCCCCTTTTGTTGTTAGGGGAACGCGTCATATGCGAAGTGGCTGTACTCTTACCAGGTTTTAATTATATTAAACAACTCCTTAGCCTGTGAGATAGCTATAAGAAATAAGGATTTTAGTCACTTTTCTGGAGACATAGATAGGTTTAATGATAGGACTTGTACAAATATATCGCCTCTTTGCTTCAATAATGTGTTATCTTGAAAATTGAATTTTTAGAATTTTTTCTAAAATTTCGGTTTTTTAACTAACAAAAAATAATTGTATCGAAACGAATATCGTGGTACCTCTCCCATTATATTAATGCATTATATATACACTAATGTAGTTACTTACTAACGGTGTTATTTTTAACGCTATTATTAACGAGACGTATTTGGCCACTGTCACTAGCACTAACATTACTTCAGATGGAACAGGGACATTAAGAAAGTGATGTACTTTTCTTTATTTATTTTTATCTTTTTGCTTTCTTTTCACAAATCTTAGTATCTAATACACTTACAACATTATTTAAAAAAAGGTAAGTTACAAACGATAATTAATTACCTAAAACAAGGATCTATTAATTTTTTGCTGTTTCACTTCACAACAACCTTTTTAATTTCTCACATTGTGTAAGAAAACAATTTGTTATAAAGTTAAAATAAATAGCAAATGGTGAAGACAAGCGTGTCGGAGGATAACATTTTGTTTTTACGTCACACTTTGATGAGGTGTGACCGACAAAAAAGGGTGAGATACTTCGATGTTCTGACGGCTGAGACAAAGTGGTTCAATGCACGACGAATTCGCCACATCACGTGTAACGTAAATATTTTCTGATATTATAATAGTGAAGTACTAATTTTTGATTATTGATTGAAAGATCATTATGGTCTTTGAAATATGCAATAAGTAACTAGTTGTCGTTCGTTTCGACGACCTCTGTGTTTGATTGGTTTAGTCCCTCTTTGCTTTTATCCGCTTAGTTAACTGGAGATTACTGGTTAGAGCTTCTGTGTTCGATTTCTGGTACGGTAAATTTTATAAACAAATTTTTCGTTATTTACTATTAGTTCTTGGTGTTTGGGATCGACCCCAGCGTTATTTGTTGTATAATAAATACAATGTTACAAGCGCAATTTGCTTACCTTACAGATATACAGTACAATGTGTGTGTTTGTCTGCCATCCTTTTCATTATTTTTAAACATGGCTCTGTACAATTCCTGTTTCTAGCTAGCTTCAAATTTTTACGAATATTCACGTTTCAGGCTACTCAAGCAAAAGCCTATATTATAGGTTTTTGACAGACAAGATTTTAAGACAAACTCATAATTCTTTGTTAAAACAATCAACGCTTTACGGCTGTTATTCACTTTTAACCAATATTGTACTTTTATATTAAAACCGCACAGCAAAATCCTAGTCATCTTCTTTCAAGTTCCTTCTAAAACTCCCACCTACCTACTTACTACTTGTGGAGTATTTCGAAGTATACTGATGCAAACCGGCCCTTGCAGGTGGTTTATTACACCTTGAATTTGAGTGATCTATTTTTCGCGCTAATCTCTTTGGTCACGCCGCCGTAAGACGTCATAAAACCTTCTTTCCTCTGTTGGTATTTCATTGCGAATTATCGGAAGCCATTAAGCTGCCTATTTAACGATTTCAAGAACTAGTGGGCGGCATGTTGCTAGGAGGCCATGCCTAATATACAAATGGATAAGGGTCGATCAGTCGGAAAATGCTCCAGCCGTGTTCTGACTGCGAACGAGGCGTTACCTAGTGCACTTTCGGAGCGAGTATCTTGTAACGATAAACCTTGCGCGATTTGTGTGATAACGATTTTCTGCCCTACGGTTTGGTTTTGTTGTATACTTGTATTCGACTATACTTGTAAGAACTGTGAATTACGTGTCAATACTTCTAATAAACTATGTGATAATTCCAACGGCATTTTCGAATTTACATCCTACAAATCCACCACAAATTCGTAACAATACACTAAGATGCATTAATCGACTGATTAATTATTCTATTTAATTTATTTGGGAAACGTACAATAATTATCATTCTTATAATATAAAAAATACGTAATTAATACATATCAGCTAAGTTCCCATTAAAATAATTCATATGAAATGAAAATTCATTTGCATATGAAATGTTGCATAAAAAAAAAATATGATCACGTTTCAGAATTCCACGCCAAACTCAAGTGGCTTCCAATACGTCTTCGCCGGAATGCTCATATACTGTCTCTTCTGTATAATACATTATTTAACCCTCAGACCCCTGCATCCCTCAAGGAACAATTTCATTACCTTTATTCCGGTAACTTGAAGTCTCTGAGATCCTCGGAAAGTTTGTTACGTAAAACTCCTCTGCATACCACTAGCTCTTATGGCAAATCCTTCACAGTCCAAGCAGTTCCGTCTTTGGAATGCGCTGCCAGTTAATATAAAGCTAGCCAAATCACTGCCCGTTTTAAATACACTTGTGAAGGATTATTATAGCTCAAATTAAGGATGCATTGTCATATTTTGCTAGTTTCATATTTATTTATGTAAGTGTATTTTATAATATTTTATTTACATATATCGTATTAGTATATTTTAATTATTTTTATCGTATTAGTATAATTTAATATTAGTATTATTTTTAATAATGTACATACATACTATCTATCTATCTACATAATAAATATACATATAATATATCATGTATGTTTATAACATACTGATTCGGTAGTGAGAATAATGCAACATACCTCTATCCTTATCAATTTCAAATTCTTTGTCCATCTAAAGTTTGTCTGGAAGAAATCGCTAATAGTGATAAGACCGCCTATTGTATTGTAAAATTTTATTTCTGTTAACTATATCTTTGAAACACAATAAAGCATATTCATTCATTCATAAAAATTATACAGGTCTTTCTGAAAGAGCTGTATAATTTTTATGACTTATACATAATTAAAGACTCTTTCATTATGTATAAGTCCACATGCCATTACTCATAGGGTGTATTCTTTAGACGGCCTCTGTGGTTGAGCGGGCTAAGCCTTTGCTGGCCTACCTCACTGTAACGTAGAGGCTCCGGGTTCGATTCCTGGTATATTAAATTTCGGAAACGTATTTTCTCCGTTACTTACTATAGTCTGGGTGTCTGGGATCGGCCCCAGAGTAGTCCGTTGTAAATTACCCATAACACAAGCATAACTTGCTTAATTTGGGGATATACAATATGTGTGTTTGTCTATCGACGATTATTATTATTAGACATTTGGCTCATACAACTATAAGAAGTAGTAACGACGTATGTTACGTGACGTATTCGGGACGGAAACCAAAGGGTTTCCGTCCCGAATACGTCCTAATCTAACGTGACTAATAAGACCCATTGAGAATTAATGAGATTGATGTGATTTTGATAAATCTTTGAAAATTAATATGGCCGTAAATTAGATGGTTTGTTCTTATTCAAAATTATGGAAAGGTACAGTATTGTTAGATAATGTATGTAATGAATATTGAAAATGTATAACCTAATGAGAAAGATGCATTCAGGAAACATATATAAAGATTAATTTAAACAGCAATTAAAACTTATATAAGTTTAAGAGGAAGTTGCCATTTTTGTCAGTATTTTTTTGTACAAGATCCATATTGTATACAACACATGTACTTGTATTAATGTATATTAAATCTGCTTATGTACTTATTATTTACATTGTTTTTTTAAAATGAATACTATAGTTTATGTAATAAAGGGATTTATTCTATGTATTTATGTTATAAGTTGATATAGTTAGTTTCTACACACAATATATAGTTATACATCATTGAGATATGATCCAAGATACACATATTTGTTTTGTACAAATGAGATCTTACATCGAAAGGTTGTCTATAAGAAATAGCTCATAGTGAAAAAACCGCCATTTGTACTCTTTTGTTACATTTGTTGGCAACCTAAGTTTATGGCAGCTAATATATGTTTATAGGAGATATTATGAAGCCACAGTTATGGTTGTTATTTGTATAATAATGTCATAATTTAATAGGTTATATTAGGTGTCACGAAACAAAAACTACTTTAAGGCAGATGTTTATTAATATATTAGTTACAGTGAATATAAGATTAGTTACTAAATACGATACCTTCATATTTACTCGTACTAAATGTTTTGGTGGCATTTGTAACGGATATTAACAAGTTGCTGGACATTTTAGATTGCGAATATTTAATTGACGTTACTTTCAAGTAATGTATAGTATGTAAGCGGTGCCTGAGGCCAGGCAGACACTGGGACGGAGGGGTCGGGGGACCCTCCCGACGAGCCACACCCAGTGCCGTGGGGTGTTCTATTCGCACGGACACCCCTCCTTGCCGGCTTGCATCGAGGTGTCACGGCAGTCATACCCATGGTTACGGTCCCGTGGCGCCTCATTATGATGCGGAGGGACGCTGGAAGGTTTAGTGGGTAGTCTGGCGGCCGGTGCTTGCAAGCTATAACGTTGAAGCTTATGTGCAACACCAGCAGCCGGGAGTCCCACATACCCCTTGGTGGCATCCCCCGGGGCCCAAGGATATGCGCAAATGCATTCCCCCAGCATTGTCAAAAAAAAAAGGCCAAGCAGACACAGTTGTTTTAACATTCGCTAGGCGCAACGATCTTCGGAAAACTTAGTAAGTGTTACATTTGTTTTTTACTTGAGAGTTTATGAAATTGTTTATGTGTATACAATATTGAGATGATATAAAACAAAGACTCTAATTGCGAAGCTAGGGGTGACTAGGGAGGTTGGAGGTCACCGGGCCAGGTTGGGTCCATTCTTTATGTCATCTTGGTAATATATCTGAATGTGCGGCTATGAAAAAACTGCATAGAGCATTGCAAAATTGCTTTGTCATGTGTCTGTGGTTACGATATATGTGCTTATTGATTTATTATGCGAAGTTTGGATGAGGCTTACATATTGTTACTAAACTTTTGGTTCTAAGTTGTGTATAATAATGTATATAATAAATAAATAAATAACGTCATCTTTACTGATGCCGATACTAGGCGGATCAACGAAATTGAATCAATTTGTTTGAAAAGCACAGAACTGAAAGAACATGGCGAAATTCAATGACATTGAATTATTCAAGCTTATATTTTTATGGATCCGTTAAATGAACCGTCCAATATTGGTTTTATTAAGACAAATACAATTCTTAGTAAACGCGCGTGTATAACATATATATTTTTGTACACTACAACATCTTTGTTTACGTTTTGTTAACACACTTGTTAAGAAAAAGCATGCATAAAATATTAAAACGTCTGAATTTTACCGTTTCCATGTTAAAAGATTGATTTTACATTCAATGCCGCTCTAGAATATTTAACTTAGTACCCTCAGACGAATGAATAAAAGTATAGACATGTAGTTTACGTGTAAAAAGCATCAAATGATGTTAAGTATTTTTTACTTTGTGTATTTAAACTTATGAAGCATATACATACGATTTAGATACGCTTGGCTTGTGGAGAGACTTCGCGTCTCTCTGCGATTCTACCGAATGTACAATGGGGAGAGTTCCAAGCACGGACACATTTACCCTTAGGGATTTCGAGGCACTGTTCAGAATGGTGCCTTCGTCTTTTTAGCACCGCACTGCACGCCGTCGGCTGGGCGTTCATCTCCACTTCTTTAAGCCGCTTTGCTCTTATACACAACGGTTCTCTTGCGCACCGTGGGGATTTGGAATATGCTGTCAACAGTGGTTATCCCACAGCACTACAATATGGGGTTTTCTAAAAAGGGTGTCATCAAATTTCTTTGAGGCCGGCAGGGCGTTGGTGACACCGGCAAAGATAACCGCTTTCCATCAGGTTGGCCGTCTGCCTGCATGCTGAATTCCAACTATAAAAAAAAAGTTTGAGTAATTCGATTATTTAATACTAAGCTCTCGTAAAGCATCGCGATGCAATCGACTTCTTTTTCAAAATCGGCTTGCTTTAGCCGGCTTCACACTGAGAAATTGAGACATGTTTTACCTATTGTGTTCGTCTGAGTACGTTTATAAATAGAGAAGATTTAAAAATAATTGAAATTGGAGCTGCTAAATGTATTGCAAAATGGGAAAAATTACCTGCTCCTTAAATAAAACAAATTAATGCATGAAAGGTGGCTTTCACATTCCTCGAATAATTTCTGGCAGTTTAAGACGTATTTTCCTCGGAGACGAGTTTAAATATTTTTAACAGTGTCGTCCGAATCCGTAGACTATTAGTCTCGGTAATGGTACATAATGATAATGTATTAAACAGCACGTTAAGTGACTCGTCCGCGGCGCCCCCGGTGACCAAAGCCACTACTAATGTATTCAATCGCATTTAATACTTCAAAAGTTCAAATTCGATCACAATGCTTCGTGAGCTTAATAAAATTGTCTAGTAATTATTAGCAAGTGACATGATAAGATTGATAGGTATCATTTTTTAAGTCTACAGTGATAAATTTTTTAAATTTATTTTCCAATACGCTTACATTCATAAAATAAAAAAAAAAAAATTTGACGTAGTGAGTCGTGTAAAATATAATTCATGATACAAACTGAAAAACATAGTGTTTAAATTTAAATATGGTAAGTTCGAACCAGATCACTTTTTGAGACCGGTATTACCTAAAGAAAAGTTTGCAAGTTTATACCATCCATACGTCTTAGAAAAATGTAAGTTGATTTCCGATTCAAATTTTAACCGCCTTCTTTCTATAACATCTTGAAGTCGCTGCCAAGTAAAACATAAACTACAACAACAAAATTTTGTTAAAAAAATATTTCTTTAATTTTATTTACACACGCGCTTGAACGGCTTTAGAAATAATATTTTAAGCACTTGTAGAAATTGTACTACTGGCAGGCGTATATAAGGTTACTATCTCACTCTTCGGTGTTGACGCTTGTCATCTTGGTAATTATGGAAACATCTCGGGTGTATTATTCTTACGAATAAACAAAAATCGCATTACATACATACAAAAAAATGAAGCGCTTGTAGAAAATGAAAACCTACACGCGTACACGCGTGCATGTTTTATGCAAAAAAATATGCGCACGGCGTTCTTTAATAAGTAATGGTTACTCTCGATTTCCCTGGAATTCACTCACCAGATCCTGACTGACCATGACACCATTTCAGGAGTATAGACTTACGACTAAAGAAAAAAAATGAAAATTGATTTAGAATTGACGGAGATGTCGTATTATAAAGAAGTCTGTTATCAATTTTCGCCGGTTTCTCTTTCTTGGAATCCACTCATCAGATCTTGACATGGTGATAATGGAACCAACTCGGGAGTATAATCTTTTGATTAAAAAGATTTTGAAAATAGATTCATTGACGGAAAAATCGAGTATCGTTACTCGATTTCTACATAAAAAAACAACAGAGACGAATAGAGAATCTCCTCCTTTTTGAAGTAAAAAAGTTAATACAATTCGATAACTAGTAGTAGTGGTAACAATACGTCGCGTGTTTTTGTCAATTCTGTGGCTGGTACAGTCGCCTTAAGGTTGCGCTTGAGGTGAACTATCTGGCAAACGTGGTTGCACATCGTGATTGGAACTCGCTGAAGAAATACTTTTCTGTCATTTACAGTGTCGTGCTTTTTACCCCATGTAAGCCATTGGGCAACATTTGTAAGGCGTTTATAAAGTAGTATCTCTATTGTTCTTGGAAATGCTACATTATGTTGTTTTTTTTTTTGTAAATTATATGTAGGGTTTATTAGTCATTTTGGCAAAAACGACAACATTATCATATCGTCTTGTCCATGTATGACACATCTATTTTTTAACCGCCTTAAAAAATAGGCGAAGGGTTTTCAATTAGTCGTGTAATTTTTTACGTACGTTCAACCATAACTTTGTTGTTTCTGAACAGCTTCAGGATAGTTTCATATAAATTTCATTGTTATTGGACAACACATCCCACGTAACTTAAAAGTGAAAAATAAAAAAAGTTCTACCAAAAAATAAACTGATTTCAAAAGTAACTAAAAGGCAAAAAATAAATATTTTCTAGAATATTTTGAAATCAGTGCTAAGAAAACAAATAAGATATTTTTTTAACAATAATAAAATTGACTTCAATTTAAAAATCAAAAAATAAATATTTAATCAACTTCTTTCTACATCTTGAAGTCGGTGCCAAGTAAAGAATTTTAAAAAACAATAACAAAATTTAATGTATATTTTTTACTTTTTAGTTTGAAGTCGGTTTTGTTTTATTTAGAAAAAAATACTTTTTACTTTTTTACTTGGGGACCATCTCGGGATTGTTTTGAATAAAAAAAATTGTAAACGGCCCACAATTGATGGAGAAATCACATAACGTGTTATACAAAAAAATATGTGGCTGTAAAAAATGTAATACTGCCACGCATATATGTACAATCTTTTTTCGTAGAGTGTAGGCGATCGACGTTCTTCAATAAGGGTTACTCTCAATTTTCTTGGAATACACTCATCCAGATCCTGACATGGTGACAATGGGACCAATTCGGGAGTTATGCCCTTTCCATTAAAAGAAAACTTTGAAAATCGGTTCACAATTGACGGAGAAATCGAGTATCGAACAAAAAAAACATATAGACGAATTGAGAACCTCCTTTTTGAAGTCAGTTAAAAAACAACATAAAAGCAAACTATAGGAATAGGAATTTTTATGTTTTACTTTGCACCAACTTAGATAATATTTATTTTTTGCTTTTTAATTTCTCTCGAAGTTGGTTTTTTCGCTAGAATTTTTTTGTGTCAAAAAAGAATAGCTCTATATAAAATAAAACTACGTTTTAACGGTTTTAAGCGCGGTAAACTATTTGATTTTTATTATTCCGACGTTTCGGCCACTTTTCAGTAGCCATGATTACGGAAGACAAAGATGCCAAATGTCAATCAGTACTGTTAAGGTTTTATTTATCCTACCGCTAACTTGTTAATTTGAATGATTTAGTTTTAACTTTGTTTATGGTTATTATTTACTCTAGAAGCAAGTAAGGTGTGTAAGAATAAGCCTAAATGGCGCTCTGTTGTTCGTGCCTACCCCGCAAGGGAACTGGTGTGAAGTTATGTATGTATGTATGTATGTATGTATTTACTCTATATGAGCCTAATCTAATTTACCACTGCTTCGCAATATGATGTGGCTTGAAGAGAAGAAGCGGCGCAAGAAACTCTTTAGCAAACATGCTTAGCTCTTAATTTTATATAAAACTAGTTTCTGCCCGCGACTTCGTCCGCGTGGAAAGTTTTTTATCTAGCCCACGGGAACTCTTCAATTTTTCGGGATCAAAAGTATCCTATATGTTGACCAGGGATATAAGCTACCACCATACAACATTTGATTTAAATCGGTCCAGTCGATTCGGAGATTAGTCCGTACAGACAGACAAACAAAAAAAAATAAATATCTAAATTAGTTCTATTTCACATTTTACATCCTCCTGACTCAGTTTTTAACATTTTTTGTCATTATACAGAAATTCGACCTCTACAGTTTTATTATATTGTTACGAGTTGCAGGACTCGAATTAAAAATGCCGTTGGAATGACTAGAATTTATTAGAACTATACAAACACGTATAACACACGTACAAATATAACTGAACACAATCAGTTAAAACGTAATGCGCGATTCAATAACACGTGCAAAGTCCATCACTATATAGGTTATCGAATGTACACAAGTCTCGCCTTGATCGTGGTTCTCACTAGACTGCCCCCTCTCTCCATCCTGCCGTCGTTTTATACTTCACAAATACAAGTGTGCCCGCCCGTATCGTCGACTTAATTTCCTAGAAATCGTAATCCGCACACCTGACTAATTATACATGCAAATGGCCATAAACGTGTACAATAGGCTGTTCTCCACAATAACCTGAAGGGAGTGACCCTACCGGTTGGAGGAGCGAGATGGAATGCTCCTCCGTCTCAAACGAAGATCTTCCAGCGAGGCTGATGTTGTTCCTCGCAGTTAAAAAATTGTGTATATTCTTTGTATGTTTCGGGAAACGTTTGTGACATCAATTATTGCACAGCGCCATCTATTCGCTTGTAAGTGTTCCACTACAAACCAATAAATAAGTAAACAAAAGAAGACAATTATAAAGGTATTACAATTGGTTCAAATGCCGACAGGTAATACTTGTATGCGTGTGCGTGCTTCGTGGTATTTGTCTTCGTCGGGGGACTTAGTTGTAACACTATGTATAGATTGAAATGGGTGGGAGGAAAAATAAAAATAAATTATCAATCAAGTGGGTTTGCGTTCCGGTGCACGCAGAAAGAGTTCACAGTGTCTTAAGGTCTGGCAGTTGGTTTTTGCTGTGTTTGGGTCTTAATAGTTTTGATGATCGGACCCCAAACTGGTGATACTTGCCAAACATCTTCTCTATTTAATGGGTGTTTATGATTTCAATAGCCTCACGCATCATTCTAGATATGAAAGGATTCTCTTTGTCTCTATATAGTTGACAATTGACAGAAAAATCTATATGTCGCTGTACAATGGTGTAGTGATACATAAACGTAACATAATTCATATGAAAAGCAAAGAATAGTTCTATACCATTTCATAAGGGTGTCCATTTCCGTAAAAGTAGCTAAAATGTTACTCGTTAAGAACAAAGGTATTCCGGCGATGTCCTGATTTGCAACTTTGTATGTCATTAGTTACTGTTTATGAAATAAAATTGCTTTTGCTGTTTAGCGCATAGTACATTGGTGAGGCAGTGTCGCGGCCAACTCAAAGAGTACATGTAATGAGCCCTCAGAGTGCCTCGTCACGTCTCGTAACGAGTCTGCAAGTCTCTCCCAACGCGGCTGGAGACTGCGGATTAGACTTTTACAGCGTAATATTTTCAATATTATTGTTTATGATTCGCAATTCACTTTAAAATATAAAACCACGGAAAAGCACCGAGAATTTATTGGTTTTACACATTAGCAACTTTCATCGTATGTATCATCACGTTTAGAAACTCTTTTAGAATAAAAAACTGAGCGTATACAGAACAACCGAGACGAATATAAAAAGAAAACGTTACGCGTTGTATTGTCCGTAATTATGTCAATTCGGTAGCGGTAATTTAAAAAATAAATGGGCATGAAAACATCAGATTGTCGCATACAATGAGAGTAAGAGACGAAAATGTATTAATATCTCTTGAAAACAATAAAAAGGCTACCGTTTGAATAATAACAGTACACATGATCCGTGTTGCGCGCGAGCGTATCTGACGTCCGCATCTTGTAGCAACCTGCGCGTAGGTATCGCATTACACATAAAATATTTATTATTTATTGTATGTAATTAATAAAAACACACGGGAGCCACAAAAACAAGTAGCCAACAGGAAGCTATAATAACTCAATCGCTGCAACTTGGTCGCCTCGATTTGTAACAGTCCAGATTGGATCTTGTACCGGTCGGAGCTTGCGCACAATACAGACTGTTTGCTTGCAGTTTAGTACTGTCTCAATACACGGCCTAGTCCTTAACTATTGTACAAATCAAAAGATTTCTATTTTTATTTCTAAAGACTCTGCTACATCTGGGATAATGATTAGTGACTGTGTCACGCAGATGTAGTCAATGGTTTAATGCGTTATTTGAGATGCGACATTGTTAATGACGGTAGATATTAATAGATAACTCGTCGAAGATATGTACACTAATGCAGCTCATCATTCATCATCATTAACGCGTTATTTATCAAGTTTCCAATTTGTTAAAAAATAAGGTAACCTTTCACTTTCTCGAAAAATATTTATTTATTCGTCGTTATCTATCTAGTCCCCTTCAAAGTAATCCCCTTCAGATATAATATACTAGTGCTAATGCTTTTTCCAATCCTCGAAGCATTTCTGATACAAACATGCATAATTAAGGTATATATTTACCTCATTATTTCTTACAAGAGAAATTTTTGAACAAAGTTTTATTTAAATTGTGTATTTAGATGGTTAATGTAAAATAATTTTTGCTATAATATCAAAATTTAGATGGTCTTAAACTTGATTAAGACATTTAAACATAATTAAATATTGTAATTGATTGCAAAAATCGTTTGACTGATGTACAAAATAGATCTTATAAAAAAAACAATGTATACAACTATACATACATATTGTCACGAGTGTTTTCCATTGGGGTAAGTAGAGATGGTGGATCCCCACCTGCTACGATCCTGACAAACACTTTCCGCTTCATCAAGTTTCATTTATCTCTTCATACGAGTACATACACGCTTATTAAAGTAATTTTTACCTGACTTTTCAAAATATCTTTAATTTAATCACGGTGAGTAGGTACATTGCGGTCTACCGGCATCGACTTTACCAGTCACATTGTTGTTATATATTTGTTTTGTGATATTGATTACATTCATTCTCGCTACATGCCCAAACCACCTTAACATTCCCTATCCTTATTCATTCCTTGCTATACTATGCGTTATAAGTCGCATTTGGTTACAGTCACTAACGAAGGTGGAGCAGGGACATTCCTTTGGTGAGTCTGACAGACACCCTGTGTTCGTCATATGAGTGTTAGTGTCACAGATATAGTACCTACGGACTAGCTCCTATGGCACCCAGTAAAAGATCGTTGTATAGGGGCGCAGGTTAAGTTTAGGGGGAAGGTTGACGACCGATCATCCCCCTGCCCTCCGCTCGGAGGCCATGGGCATACGGCCGATGCGTCCCACACACTCCTTGGCGAGCATCCTCCCTCAGGCCGGAGGATGGTGTATCAAGAAAACAAATTCGCCTACGTAATAAAAAATACGGAGCAGGGGTATAATACTTCAAAATTTAAATATAGGTATTAAAATCTGTGTGTACTATTAGTGTACGGCCTAGTGGTAAAGCGTCCGGCGGGCGGCCTGCGGGCAATAGAGCGTCCGACTGAGTGGCCTGAGTGCACGCTCGGCGTTAACGTTCACAAACTGGTTTAAACCTGTACGCGACGCCCCGCACGTTGTGCACGCCCGAACCGAGCGTGCAGCGGAGCGGGGCGTGCAGCGTTCTTATACACGACCCATCGCTCAACGCAAACATGCTCACCGGAGCCACCGTGCCAGCCGGCCGCCACTAGCGATACCCGCTAGCTTTGATTATATAACCTCTAGATTCAGCATGACGGCGCAAAGACGTAGATAAAAATATCAGGTAACTGTTACCTCATAAGCGGCTCGCGGTCCCGCAGTAACAATTTTGCTGCCACGGTGAACGGTCGTGTTACGTGTCAACTTTCAGTGACCTAAAATGTTGTTTAGCGCAATAAAAGTGTACAGAAATTACAAAAGACGAACAAAAACGACGAACTCTTATTAGGTAAAATCAGTACGACGCGTACTTGACCTCTTTGTAGGTGTTGCCGGTTTTACAAAAGTCGAATTAGTATATCTGGGGTGGACACGAATTGTATTAAAAAGAAAACAAATTTGTCATCTATATTATATGTGAAGATCATGAACACTTATAAAGTGGTCAAATTTGTTTGTTGTATGGGAATGGGAATGGGTGCGAACGTAGGGATGTCCCCCGAGGTCGCAGGACTTGCATTCGCAGGACGAATGCGCGACTCCAGCGGCCAAACAGGTTCCATACTGGCAACTATCTACTAGAAATGTGCTTCACACTAGGGATGTCCTACACGTTAGGGCTGTACCTCACATTATGGATATGCTCTACACTAGGGATGTCCCATGATACTTCATTCGCCTGTATCTCTGGAGCGGCAAGCCCTAGGCAACACTAGGGAGTGGATTGTAGTTGATTGGGTCGTCCCACAATTCTGGGGATTGGATTATCATGCGAAGAAAAACTTTTTTCGGCCAATCTTCTTTCGGTCCTATCTTCGGAACGGTTGATCCTTGAACCGTCATATTTGGACTTATGTGTCAAAAAAGCTTATTTTTTCTCGAATGTCAAAACTTTGACGGCTCCTAAACGGTTGAAACTAAAAACATGTTCAAGGTACTCTAAGAAAACGTCTCGACGAGGTCTACCCCCCTAAAGTGTCAAAACTTTAATGGCCCGTATCTCCTAAAGGGCTCAAGCTAGAACCATGTTTATGGTACTCTAGCAAAAAAGCTTGACTAGATCTATACAAAGAGAAAATATTTCTTTTGCAAAGTCTGGTTCTAGAGTTTCTGAGTGCATAGTTATAAGGGACATCCCTATTATGAGGTACATAGTGCAAAGCACTTTCCTAATACAAGGTCACCAGTACAGAACTCATTCCTATAGCCTCGCGTGCTCGTTCGTTCTAGAAGGCAAATATTTTTCCCATATAAAATCCTATATAAAACAGGGCTCGGAAAACTGTCAAAAATCATGACAAATGTCAATTTTTTCCTGGTCAGAAAGACTCTGAGTCGCTTGAAATGACATCGGTACATCACTATCATGTACTATATTTTATCTCATTTTCTCACAACCGAAATCCTACAAATACATTTATAGTTATCTCTTTTTTTCCATTATACTTTTTTGTTTCATAAAATCCAATTCACACCGTCCCTCCCAAAAGAAGTTTCACTTTAAAATAAATTATAACTATACATTGCCACTATTTATGATAGATACCTATTTAAATACAATTTTATATTTCTTTACTTTCTTGAAAAAGCATCAAGTAGACCTTAGCATGATTAGTCTCACCCAGAAATATTGTGAGTTTGTCTTTAGCTGGCATCTCATAAAATGGCGGATCGCGAGTGTAAGACAACACTGTCACGCACAAAAGCATGCATTAGTTGGCCAGTTTTTAAAGTAAGAATCATAGAGCGACGCCAAATCTAGAAGTTATATAATCAAAGCCCGCTAGCGTTTCTGTGTTTGACACGAACGCTGCACGCTCCGCCTTTCTGCGCACTCAAATAGACCAGGCACTCAGGCCATACGCTTATAGTTACGGACCTTAAGTATTCAAATTTATTAGGTATCTTTCAAAATGTCCTTCTAATTAACCTTTAATTACCTCTAATCGTTTCTAATAATTATTTCTGATTCAGGAGTCGGCAACATTTAATTCTAAGTTAAGATTAAGATAAGTACTGTATTACATCAATTTCACATCTGTTAAGATCAGAGACTTTAAATTGACAAGACGTAATAATAAGAATCACGTGCTAGACTCACGAAATAAAACCAATTAAATCGTTATCGGCTAACTATATCGCAAATAATCGAATAGTTAAATAGATCGATACCTACCCATGTGGATGGAGATTGGCCGTATCGATATTAAGCCGAACTCTATTAATTTGTATCTAATTATACTTATCATAACGGAGGTCGACTTGCAGTCTGATTAAATGGAAAGTATTTATAACTTCGAAATGCAATGTGATATGTTCTTTATTAATTATAGTTCAATTTGTTGTGCCGTTTGCTGTTGAGACGTTTGGACCGTGGGGTCCTGAGGCCATGAGCTATTACAAAAATGTATCGAAATGGCTCATCAACTCTTTAGGTGATCAGAAGGCTGGTGTCTACCTCAGACAACGAATCCAGTATGGCAATAGAGGGAGGAAACTTAATCAACCTTCGGGCTACTTTACTCATAGAAGACGGTGACCTAGGCTCAGTATTCTATTATAGTCCTAACGGATTATAGATATAATGCAATATCCAATTCAGTTTTCTTTATTGTAATAGTTTATAATGTCTTAGTTTAAACAATATCACTGTAATATTATAATAAGATAATTAAAATTTTATTTGTGTAATTTTCAATCAAGTTGTAATTATAGCGACAGACCTTGAGTTTATTAAAGTTTAATAATTTATTAAATTGCATTCCATTTTTTTTATAAAGGTTTTTACAACAACATTACTAAATTTTACTTTTAAGTGGTTTATCAAATTTTACAATAAATTTTTTTATTATAAAGCCATAAAACAAAAAACCGTGGTTGGCGCACACGTCCCAAACTCAAAAGGGCGCAGGTTCGAATCCTGGCTGGAAAGCATGCATCACACAGGTTGTTTTTCTGACCTGATGTGCATGTTGTTACAATACGGCGGAGGAAAACATCGTGATGAAACCTGCATATAACCCGCCTTGGATAAGCGTGGTGGGTATACACTCCGTTTTCCCATAATAGTAGGTTTGAGCCCAGCAATGGGACGTTTATGGGCTGCTATTATTTATTATTATTATAAAGCTAACGTGTTTGAAAATCGAGTAATAAAATTAAATTTGACATAAGCCCCATACAGTTAATGACAAAATTTAACCGATGGTAAGGCAAGTGAATAAATAGTAAGATACAGGAACGTGCCATTAAATAATTTTTTGACACCTTTTTCGAAAACTTCGATATCATGCTATACGAAAACCTCAGCTAGAAGCTCTTTGTAAATGTCCAGAGTTGACAGGAGAAAAAAAGTTTTGAGCTCTCCGGTGAATATTTTGTCTATATTAATTTAATATACATAATCAATCAGTTAGTGTGTTTCTATGTCGATTGAAATTAGCCTATTGTTAAGACCTGTGCACTCGGCTGCAAATTACCAAGTTACAAATAATTTGGATGCCCATTTTCGTATATTAACTGAGATGATTATTCAATTCTAGTGTCCGCACCTCAAGAATAAGAATGAATGACTGTAGATAAAGAGCCGATTCGATGGCGTAAATTCGCCAAATTCAAATAATAACACATCACTGACATATTCCAATTATACATGAAGTGATAATATTCACTGCGGAACGTGAATACACTTTTTTGTGAGTGACCAGAAGAGAACGCTCTCACGTTCTACATATTACAAAATAAAGGAACCTTACCTACTATTTGGTATTTTGGTCAGTAACAAAAATGATCATTTTAATATCTACATAAAATTATTAACAGAGATGTCCAAAGCTGATGTTAGACGATTCAATTATGTGTTTTAGTTTGGATGACTCTGAAAATTTTTAAAATGAAAAACATAACGATGAAATCTACACATCGAGATGTCTGTGATGTGTGAATTCCGCCAATCCACCTTGGACACATTGTATTTGTATAACGTCTATTCCTTTAAAAATGGGGAGGTCCAGATCCAATAGTGGGGCAGTTTATGCGCTTATCTTATACTAATATATAAAACTGAAGAGTTTGTATGTTTGAACGCGCTAATCTCAGGAACTACTGGTTTGATTTGAAAAATTCTTTCAGTGTTAGATAGCCCATTTATCGAGGAAGGCTATAGGCTATATATCATTACGCTAAGACCTATATGAGGGGAGCACCAACAAAGAATGTGTCAAAATCGGGGAGTTTTGAAAAAAAAATCCACGCGGACGACGTCGCGGGCACAGCTAGTATTACTTATATCACTCTAGGTGAGCGTGCTCCATCCTAGACTATCCTGTCTCCACTTAAGATCTGGCGAGATTATGGCCGAACGGGAACCTGTTCTTCAGTAAAAATATAAATATATGTGTGTAAGCACTTATTATGTGTGGTACTTAATAGCTAACGCCTCGTCTCCATGGCGTGGGATTGAATTTTGCCCGGGAGGTAGTATCTCTCTTCGGTAAATATTTCTGTAATGATATATCTATCATGAAGTGTAGCAGGAGTATTTATATATAATTTTATATGTTAAGAATAACATAATCATAAATCACCGCTATCAGCTTTTATGTAAGTTTCCATACATTTCCTTATTCAACAAAACAAAGATTATTTTAAATGCAAAATAATTTTCACTTATTCCAAGAGGTCATTTTTGTCCAGTAAATACGGTAGCTGCTCAATAAATCTCTCACATTCGACGCCCCCGCAAACTGGTCCAATATATTCATGCGATTACCTAGCTCGTTGCCGCACTATACTCCACTGGTGTTGTCAGTTTCGCAATTTTTCTCGAATCATCGGATTTAACAGCTTTATTTTTAGTGTATAATGAAGTATTTTTTTAAAGAGCAAACAATAATGTTATATGCACTAAAGCAAATTGAAATTATTCAGCTTTACATTCTAAAAATACTTTTACATGTAAAATAGGGTAATCTATATCTACTATTGTTTGCTCAACATCCAATCGTTGTTGTCAATTTATTCTCAATGTTAAGAAATGTTATATGTTGTTGCCTACAACAATAATATTATGCTTCAATTTTTTTTATTAAATATTTGTGATGTTTAGAATACATTAATAGATGCAAATTATTAAAAGAGGTGACAACAAAGTTTTTATTATATTCATATAGGGTAACCTATATGAATATAATAAAAAAATACTACAATATGAAATATTTTTAGCAAAATATGTTTTTACATGTGAACAAATAGTAAAAAATAGAAAAACAACTTATTCAGACTTTCAAGCTTAGAGTGATTTGGTCTAAAATTACTTTTTTATTCTTTAAAAGTAATTTTAGACCAAATCACTGTTAAAACATTAATGTTAAAAGGCAGGATGAGGATTCTTCTTCCATGTCATGATGGCTTTTCACTTAAATTTTGCCTTTTGGCATTTATTTTGTAATCACAGACAACCAATTGAGTTGTATTTATATATGTATTTAAAGTTATGTATTTAAATTTATATATATATATGTATGTAAAGATTAGTATTAGTGTCAGTATTGATTAACCAATAGATATAATGGCAACCCTATTTTAGAGAACATCCTTGTCCTTCTATCTATACAGGTGTATCGTGTATTGTAACCGTTGAATAAGAATGTAAATCAGATGTTCTTAGATACGGATGCCAACGCTGAAAGAAGTCCTAAAGCTTTTAATAAATAATAAATTCTCCCTTCCTGTATTTGTATATTTAGCACCAATAGTTTTTATCCACTGATATCTGAATTTGTGGCCTTGTCAATTATATTCTTTTACATAGCTAAACACAAATTGTTTGTAGCGTACAAAATATGATATTCGCCATGTAAAAACGTAACTGAAAAATCCCTAAATCTTACATCACAAAATTACTTTACTGGTCATTTAGAGCTTCTCTTGTTTTCTGAATTATTATTATTTGAAATAGCGAAAACAATATTAGCATATATATTGGCACCTCCAATTGATTGCCACTCTGTATTTTTTTTTTTAATTAAAAATTTAATCATTGTATGACTAGAAGAAAAAAAATGATATTTTTCGGGACGATTTTTCAATGATCAGAAAAAAGTCTAGTAACAGTGTAATAAATTATAACATGACTGAATTCATACGACTGTCATTTTTAATTCCTCCATGTTGTACTTTATTCTTGAATAAATTATGTAGTGATTGAAAAATCGGTCCTTAATAAGTTTCATTCTAATCTCTTATCAATTTGTCAAAAAGCGACAGAAGAATTATCTGTGATATCTTGTTGTCATGTAAGATTTATTGGAGTTTTTAGTGGGAACTGAAAGGAGACGTTGTGCTGTGCAGTTTTATTTTCTAAAAATGTGTAAAATTACTCTAAAATGAACAATAGTTGTAGGATATTGATAGTTTTTGAGTAGTAATTATGTGTTTTTGCGAAAAATGTGAACTATATAGCCAAATGTGACCTTTCGAGTTTTCACAAGAACTCCGTTGAATGATGTCGATTGTAGCCTACAATACAATGGCGCCTGGCTTAAAGTCCTAGTTGCCAAGCCTTAAACATAAAATAAAATAAAAATGTAAGATTTATTATTGAGTTTTTGGCGGGAACTGAAAGGAGATGTTGTGCTGTGCAGTTTTATTTTCTAAAAATGTGTAAAATTACTCTAAAATGAACAATAGTTGTAGGATATTGATAGTTTTTGAGTAGTAATTATGTGTTTTGGGAGAAATGTGAACTGTATAGTCAAATGTGGCCTTTTGAGTTTTCACAAGAACTCCGATGAATGGCACTAGCTGATTACCTACAGTTCAGCTGTGCTACATATAAGCTTAAGAAAATGAAGAAACTGTATTGTAAACTAAGATCTGGCTTAAAGGCCTAGCTGCCAAGCTATAAACGTAAATAAATAATAATGTAAGATTTATTGAGTGTTTGGCATCTTAGTATATTGTTCTACTGTGGTTTATTATGATTTTCTTTTTATATGATCATTCTCTACGTTACTTGTTGATTAAATCTTTTTTGTTATTAATTTATTGCGCGATGAATTTTTATATAAATTTTTATTTTAAAGATAGTGGTGAGAAACCCAATGGTCCGCATAAATCTTAACAACGGACAGTGGAATAGCAATAAATAAACGCAGCTTAGCGCCCAGGCTGCCCTGCTAAGGATCTTCGCTTTTACATTCGCGAGGACCAAGTTGTGATATTATTTGGCTTTATTATCATATAATATTGCTTTATTTCAAATTAATATAACATTTGTGTAGGACTATTCCTAAAAACCTAACATTTTTCTTTAGTGGTTATAATTGTTAATTTCATCATTTCAGTGTTAACTCGGTCAAATTGCAGGTCTTACTTATCTTGACTTACTTGAATTAGACTGATGCCAAACAACAGACTTGTTGTGGTAGCTGGAAAAGATACATTTTACATAAGTAGAACATCACTCTCCCAGTTCCTTTCAATAATTACTTTTTCTTTAGTAGTAGTAGTAGTTGTATTCGCCACAAAGGCAGGCAAAGGAATCTTTAGTCCATACAGCCAATTCTGATGTTTAAGTCTTCGTATAATAGTCGCGCAGTTGTATTGTAGGCTACAACTAACGCCATTCAACGGAGTTCTTGTGAAAACTCAAAAGGCCACATTTGACTATACAGTTCAGATTTCTCAGAAAACACATAATTACTACTCAAAAACTATCAATATCCTACAACTATTGTTCATTTTAGAGTAATTTTACACATTTTTAGAAAATAAAACTGCACAGCACAACGTCTCCTTTCAGTTCCCGCCAAAAAAAACCTTTTTCTTTAGTTGTTGGCATAAAAATATGTCACAGATAATTAATCAAGACGTCTTCTTTTAAATCCTTTTTTTTTTAATGTCACTTCGCATCAATATCAAGTTTTCAAACTGAATTTTCCTAAATAAAATTGAAGGTATTGGGCTGATCAACAATCAAATAGAATAAAAATATTTTGGTGAATAAATGAATGCATATGAATGCACATTAAACTAAAAAAAAGTTAAACTAACAGGAGTTTTACATAAAACACAAGTAGTTTACAAAAACACTGAGTTCTTATTGGAATTCAAAAGGTCACATTTTACCTAATGTTGATATTAGACAGATAAATCAAATCGAATCAATGTAGTTAAAAGTCACATAACTGAAAGGACACGACGGCATTCAATGACATTGAATGAGTCAAATATATGTTTAAAATAGAATCAGTTTGGTTGATTCATACAAATTGAAAGACAAAAATGAACTATCTAATATTTAATATTGGCTTAATCGTCGATATTTTCTACATAAACAGTATAATAATGTAAGGATACTGTTTAATATAAGGACTGTTACATAAATTACTCGTATATGCACTGTTCGTTCTTAATACATTAAAATAGATGTCTTTAAAAATATGTACAGCACAATATCGCATTTTCAAAAACCTACAAAAAGCTCCCACACTTATCTCATAGGCTTTTCAGTTATATAATCATGTTAACAGTGAGAACCTAATCTATTTATTCTATTATTAATTGTATACAGACGAACTCATATTCACATACACAGTTATGCGTAGTATAATCACTTTAAGTAATGAGGTATAAACAAATTTATACATCATAACTCTATGTATATTTAATTAGTTCTTACTAAGGCATGGAGTGGGATGGTGAACTTTAATACAGACCTTCATAGGTTTACAATAAAGAAAAGTCTTGCACAACACTTTTCAAGTTTGTACGGATTCTGAAGACCTAAACATTTTCTCTATTTAAGAAAGAAAGAAAATAATATTTATTTGGAGTTATTTAAAATGGAAATGATATATGCACGGTCTTATTCATATAGAGTTAAATTAAGTTTGAAGGCTTCTTTAAGAACCATAAAGGCTTCAAGCTTACTCTAATTCAATATGAATAGGACTGAAAGAAGTTGTTAAAAGCCAAAGGTTAACTTAACTCTAAACATACCCTGACTCAGCAAATGCTGGTTGATAACAACTAACGCTGCTCTTCCTTTCTTAATGCCAAACAGTAACGCTACTTTCACATAAGAAAAAACTATTAAACATTTAACTGTCTTATTCACATTGTTTTAAAGTAAGTTTGAAGGTTTGTTTATAGTTTTTAAAGGGAGCCTAAAAACTTACTCTAACCTAATATGAATAACAAAGTCGTATCACAAATGACGCCTTAAATCCATTGATACATCTGCGTGAGACGGTCATAAACACAAACATTATCCCAGATGTAGAAGACGCATAAACGTAACTGATGACAAATGTGTTTTTTTGTGTTTGAAGATTCATTACTTCTTACTTCGATAGTTGTTTAATGGCCGGTTCCTATATGGTTTTACTATTTATTCAACGGAATCTACATCCCCATTTTACCATCAGACATCATCGCACTGGTTTGCGCCACCGTTACAAGGTGGAAACACCACCAGTCAGAACCAAGCGTTTCGCTTCATCTTTTCTGGTGCGCGCTGCCGAAGAGTGGAATAATTTACCGGAGTCTGTTTTTTTTGACAAATACAATCTTGAAGTCTTCAAGTCACGAGTGAATAGGTATCTTTTAGGTAAGCATGCTCCATCCTAGGCTGCGTTATCACTCAACATTAGTGATACAGTGGTCAAACACAAACCTATACAACCATAAAAAAAAACATCGGTTAAATTTTGATATGACTTGTATGGAGCTTATGTCAATTTTTTTTATTTTTTTTTATTGCAGGAGTTCAGCAGACAGGCAAACGGCCCACTTGATGGAAAGCGGTTACCATCGCTTATGGACATTTGCAACACCAAAGGTGCTACAAATGCTCTGCTGCTCTCTTAAAGGAGACAGGAACCTGGTCACTAATGCCGGAACAGAACACAAGGTTGTTATAGCGGTATACTCTAGACCAGGGGTGGTTGCCATCCAGTCGAGAAAATACCCTACCACCTGGCTGTGGGTTGCTTAGTCGCCTCTTACGACAGGCCGCCAGGCCGCAGGAAATTGATTTTAACCGATAGTAAGGCAAATGAACGGTTGTTAAGATATGGGAATCGGCCATAAGTCGAACACCACACTTCAAACTTTCTTGACTAATAAAAAGCTACACACTTAGTTTGCCAATACTAGACTACGATTACTACTTTGTTCTTAATATTTAAAAATGCTCAATAATTATCCTTTGGGTTTATAATGTGTTAGACAATAGTTAACAAATACCTTTGCAGGTGTCAAAATTAATATATTATTATAATGGATGTTTTTGGTACCTTTTATGCCGTTTTATTCAAAGTTATAGGATTTGAAATACCCATACCAAAGGTCAATAAAAATTGAAATTTTATTATCGTGTTCAGTCCAAGTCTTGAGTTACAAACGCGTTTTTATAAAAGCTTATATTTACTTTAAATATGTTTTTCTACAAGTAATAAACGGCTCCCGGTTAAACATACAGTAGCAGTACTAGAGGTGAAGCTTGGGTACTTACCAAAATATATGTTAATATTTAAGTAGTAAATATGAATCGGATAAACCTGATCGGAAGGTACCTGCACCACAGTCGAAATAAATAAATCCCGAACCTATGATATGTTACCTGTAGATACGTTTTAGCGTGATATATTTAGCTAAACTAAGGCAATTGCCCAAGATTCACTTAGTCACTAGTCTATTCGCAGCCGCGCTCGTTATTTTAACCTACTTCAAAAAGGAGGAGGTACTTAATTCATTTGTATGGTTTTCTTTTTGCACTTTCGTTACTCGAATTCTCCGTCAATTGTGGATCGATTTTCAACATTTTTCTTTTAGTCGAAAGATTATACTCCCGGATTGGTCCCGTCGTCACCATGGCAGGATCTGATGAGTGGATTCCAAGGATTAGAGAAACTCACGAAAATTGTTAGCCAACTTCTTCGTAACAGGATATCTACGGCAATTATAAACCAATTTTCAAATAGTTTCCGTTACTCGTAAGTGAGTATACACCTGTTACCTGAAGTAAACCATGGTCACCAAGTCAGGACCTAATAAGTGGATCGGATCCCAGGGCTTTCGGGCATCAATCTGGATCGACTTTGTTTTTATTTATTTATTCGTAAGTATGTATACCGCCGAGGCGGTTTTACGGTTACCAAGTCAGGATCTGATGAGTGGATCTTAGAGAAATCGAGAGTTACCCTTATTAGAAAACGCCGAGACCCTACGTTTAAAAAAAAAAACTCGTGTACGCGTGCTAGTGCTATTACACATTCTACAGGCGCTTATTTTTTTCGTAGGAATGTTACGTGGTATTTCCGTCAATTGTGGACCGATTTTCAAATTGTTCTTTTTAACCCCGAGACGATCCCATAGTTACCAAGTCAGGATCTAATTTGTGTAGCGCAAGGAAATCAAGAGCAACCCTTGTTGAAGCGCATATACACCCAAGAGTGAGATGGAAAATTCGTATACATGTGCCAGTTGTACAATTTCTATAGGTGCTTAATATATTATTTCTAAAGCTGTTGAAGTATTTGCGCAACTAAAAAGTAAAATATGTTTTTTTTAACAAATTAAAACCAAAAATAAATATTTAACCGACTTCTTTTTACTATTACATAAGTATTTAATCTATTTTAAGGTTTTGTTTGTCTACGCTAAATTCATAACTTATTCGATATCAATTAGCAATTAATTAGCTACAAATTCTATAATGCAACTGTATTTTGTAATATAATATATCTGTGGAGAGTTCGAGTTTATACAAATATAATAAGAAAATAATTATTTTAAGAATTGAAAATATTTTTTTTTGTTGAATAAAAGCTGATTTTTTTGAAACATCAAATATAATTTATCAGTGGAATAAATTATAACCAGGCTGAAATCAAAACCTAACCAATTTAACTGTTTTATTCACGTAACATTCCTTTTTAATTTTCCCATGTTAAATTTTATTCTATGAATAACTTCTGTCTGGTGATTGAAAAATCGGTCTTAAATATAATAAATTATGTTAGTACGGTTACAAGTAGGTAGGTTTCTTGTCTTTGGGTCCTGTGTTATTATGTGGATGTAATTTAATGTTATTGTTTTTAGAGCAACAATCTTAATGTATCACGCGTCTATAGATATATAAAATATCATAGCCTATAGCACCTTAACTCGGAATATATTAAGCGTTAGAATTTCCTTCCTGTCCAATAAAAATGGCACCGTACTGTATCGTATCTCTCAGTGTAACCGGCAGGTCGTAATAAGTTTAAGGAATAAAATAATTCTTCAGTGAAATATACACACTAAT
This sequence comes from Dendrolimus kikuchii, assembly GCA_019925095.2. NCBI lineage: Eukaryota > Metazoa > Arthropoda > Insecta > Lepidoptera > Lasiocampidae > Dendrolimus > Dendrolimus kikuchii. The sequence continues at coordinate 8,794,582 of CM034390.1, read as the reverse complement.
GTGACTAATATTATAATATCTTACATTCAGGATATCTTCTAGTAACGCCCGGAAGATTTAGGTGCAGTATGTATTGGTCAAACGAAAAAGAACCAGTAAAATATGATTTTTGGAAAGTAAACTATTGAACGAAAAACTGGATACTTGTGAGAAAGCAAGTTTCAACTAGGGATGTACGAGGCTGAATCAAAAAGTTCTTAGAAGTGCATATATATAAAACCTATTTGGGACAAGTTCGATATTCAAATTAACGAGTGTCAATCATACAATATTTATGCTAACTATCACTAGCTTTTGTCAGTTCGTTGGCACGTAATAAATTGTTTTGTGCAACGAGTTGCTAAAATGCGAAATTATGGATAAAAGTGACTTACATAATAAGGTAATAAATAATAAGGTGATAAAATATCTCACCTTTGAAAAAAATGTCTACGAAAGAATTTTTTTCAGACATTCAGCAGATATTAGGGGTTGATGCTGTACCCTATTTTACGGTTGTGTATTGGGTGGCTGAATTTAAAAGTGGCAGATCAAGCTATAAAGATGAACCGAGTTCTGGGCGGCCTTCAACTTTCGTTACGGAAGAAAATGTCAAAAAGGTTGAGAATCTTTGGTAATTTTGGAAGACAGAAGAATAACTATAAAACATATAGCTGAGATCCTAAAGATATCTTTTGGTAGAATTCAATCCATTTTAATTGATTCACTGGGGTTCAAAAAGTGTCGGCAAGATGGGTGCCACGAATGTTAACCGACGAAACCAAAAAGCTACGTTTGGAAATTTCTAAGCGTAATCTCGAAATGTTCCAGCGTGATACCATTTCGATCCTGAAACTAAGAGACAAAGCATGTCTTGGAAATGATCATTCTCTCCATCCATTAAAAAATTTCGAGTTGCTCCTACAGCTAGCAAAGTTATGGCTTCAGTGTTTTGGGATAGTGAAGGAATTATTTTTATTGATTACATGCCAAAAGGTCAGACTATTACTGGACAATAATTTAATATTATGTAAATTTAATTCCGAAAGTGCGTGAAGCGCTACAGAAAAACATGGTGGAAAATTTTAGTTGGGCGTGTTGTTTCTTCATGGTAACGGTCCCGCTCATAGGTCGGAAGTTACGCTCAACGCAATCCGCTGTGCTGCCTCTTCCTTTGCAATTTCCTTGACCTCCCATCATATTTTCCGGATTTAGCCACAAGTGATTTTCACTTATTCCCAAAATTAAAGGAGGAAATTCGTGGAACTAAATTTGACGGTAATGACGCGGTTATGGCTACCGTATAGGTGTTTTTCGAGACTCAAGATTTTTTTTTTTTTCTGTTTAAATATTTTGCATTTTTTAATATTTCTAAGAACTTTTTGATTCACCTAGGTATTGTAAGTACAGTTATTTGTGTGGCAAAATTTTACGTCAAATAAATAGATGATTCTACATAAACATTATTACTTGTACGATGATGAGTACGGTATATGTTTAATCCTAAATGTAAAATAATGAATTTGATACAAATATTAATATCTTGAAATTGGAATAAGATGCTACTGTCTATCTCAAATACGATGGTATGGCTGACACACCCCCATAGAAGCTTGTAGCAATATACTGCAAATACTTCTTAGTGTTTAAAAGAGATATTATAATTAAATTCACGATGTTTTTCTTTTTATTTACGTACTTTCATGTAATATTTTATTATTTACCTTACGTTTTAAAGTTACGTACTAAATGCATTGAGAGTAGTGAAAAGTATGCCCTTACGTAACTTTAAAACGACCGATAAATAGTACCTAAATGTTATTCGAAAATTACCTAATTAAAGAGAAAAACACCGTGAATACAATAATATAATGTCAGTTTTAAACAGTAAGAAATATTAATTTATAATTAATCTAATTCATAGGTCAAGTATAAGATATTGCACCAAGTTACGTTATATAGGATGCATCAGCCATATCGTTGTATTTGAGAAAGTCAGTAGTATTAGTTGCATAGAGCGATCTATGAGCTCGCGTCAGCCAGGGCTGGCTCGTAAAGCGGGGACCACACGCGGGTGGAGGTGTGAAGGCACAAGGCAGCGCCCGCGCCTGCGCCCCGGGGGCCGCGCATAACTCACTAGCAGCGGGGCGCCTGCCATTCATGCCTACCTGCACGATTCGGGTGCTCGGGCAACATCCGCGACACCGATACATCGATATATCGACGTATGTAGACACATTGTCTACCTCCACGGATTTTGTTTCTCCTACACTTCAAATAACTATGCCGATGTGATACAGGAAGGGAAATCCAGTAGATTCTTAGATTTGTGGACATAAAGCGATCGGTTTTGCAGATATATACTATTTTGATGACCATCTATTGAAATATAAATACATACCTTGTAAGCGATGTTTTATTGGATATCTAAAGGATTATGTTTTCACGCTCCGTGGTTTTGTTGTATGAATTTTTGGAGACGCGATGAATATAAGACAGGAGGCATAAAACAGTAGATTCCACGGATAAGAAGTTGACGCTTATGTAATTGTAGCCGCGTGGAAAGAAAATGCTAGTAGTTTTTATGTTGACCCATCATTACTGCGAGCACTATCCACAAATCCTTTTCTTTATCGCAATGTCATAGTAATTTATTATCGAATGATCATTGTTAAATTGAAAAACAAACCGTACCTAAATAACAACACTATCATTATTATCACCGTGAACAAGATGACGAGTACACACATCCGTTATATTAAAGTAGAACACTATAATCAGCATTGAACAAACTTGACCAAACATAATTTATGTCTTGTGAGCCCGGTCTAATGACACATCTCTAGCGCAGGCCCGCGCGTGGCATCCTACAATTTTGGCTTTTATAAATTAGACACAACCCGTTATTTAAGTATCGGTAGCGATGTAGCGTGCATCGTTATTGTAATTTGATTTCTTTCACGAATGGGCCCAACCGTGCGCCATTTGGCCGCTAATAGGGCGCCGCCGCGGCTCATCCGCCAAAACGCCAGTAATTTGACTTAAAACGTAAAAAAAAATCCAAAATTGTATTTACCCATAAATTTACATGAGTTAAGCCGACTTAACGTGAGCTTCGTGCAATTGGTTATTTTACTCATTATTGTTATTTTCCTTTTTGAACTTTAGTTGAATTATGTGTTTCAATTGTAAGTTAGTAAGTATTTTTATTGTAAATTAGAGCACATTACGATACAATGTAACTAACAATCTTTAAATTTGGGCTGCCAAGTACAGTCAATTTGGGTAATGTTGAATTTTATTGTAACATTGAATGTATAGTGATGAAAAACATATTTTTATACGTAAACTATCACATAATTAAAAATAACTTAAGTTAAACCAAACGTTTTAAGTATTCGTTACAACAAGTATTCACAATATCAAATATTTACTATATATTTATATATCGTGTATGTGTTATATATCGTGTATTTTATCCGTGCAGGAACGGAGAAAGAATACAATTTCCTGCGTCCTGGCGGCCTGTCGTAAGAGGCGACTTAAAAACCCACAGCCAGGTGGTAGGGCATTTGCCCGACTGGATGGCTACCGCCCCGGGTCTAAAGTATGTCGCCATAACAACCTTGAGTTGTGTTCCGGCATTAGTGACCAGGTTCCAGTCTCCATTAAGAGAGCAGCAGCGCATTTGTAGCAACTTTGGTGTTGCAAATTTCCATAGGCGATGGTAACCGCTTTCCATCAAGTGGGCCGTCTGCCTGTCTGCTGATCTCCTGCTATACAAAAAACAAAAAAATATCGTTTGGTAATTTTTGAGAGGAATATAAATTATTTCTGTATAAACTAATATTGTAATAAATAATAGTTGAGTTGTCTAACTTAGTAGTTGTCTAACGTAGTAGTTAGACAACTTAACTATTATTTATTACAACACTAGTTTATTGGTATACAGAAATTATTTTTATTCCTCTATAGTTAGTATACTCTTTTATACTATAGTTAAGTTGTGTAACTACTAAGTTAGACAACTTAACTAATATATATTACAATATTTGTTTATTGATATACAGATACTATTTTTATTCAGCAGTCATTTAAGTATAGGTTACTGTGCCTTGTCACCTTATAAATGTTGTGTTCAACGTTTATCTGTAGAGAAACAAATAATTCTTAGTCACAGTGTAAAATAAAGTCATAGTAATCAAAAACGCCTTTATCTAGTGTAATTGGTATGGAGAAGATAAAATAATAAAATGTTATATTTATACACAATTAACATTTTAAAATGTTTAATGTCATAAGGTAGTAAAACAGGTACAATGTTGCCCAAGGTGACTGTAGTATTATATGAAAACGATCTGCTATGATTTTGTGATGGATAAGTGCGTTGGTGTTAGACCAAATCAAAGTAGAATTGTTAATTATATTTCATTTAGACAGGGTTATAATTAGCCAAACAATCGTTTTGATTATTACATAAGGCGAAAATTCATTCTGTCAGTTTCAACCTGCGTAGGATGTAACATTATGACGTGACAGCTCATCGCATGGACGAAATAATTACAGACATATAAACTGTGATTAACCGTTAACTTGTTCCGAATCGAAACCGGACCGGAAGATATGTAATTCATAAACATTTGATGTGTGCAAGCGGTGGAACTGGGTTCCTCCTGCCATTCGCAGCATGGGAGCAGCTTCCGTTTTCGATAAAATTAAATTAAATTAGGTACTTTTATGGAGTCTCTCTTCCATGACATTAAGCCGTGTTTAAATAATTATTAACGATGTACCTGCTTAGGATTTACTTTTTTAGAATAGATTTTAAATCAATATAAGCTCAAAGATTGTCGAAAACATTATGAGTAATAATTTTTGAAGTTAAACTTTTTTAGAGTCGTTGTGATTTGAAACTCGATGAAACGAAAAAGCGACACTGAAAAGAGATAAATACATAAATCTATAGGACTAAATCTGCGAGAGAATAAGATAGAATACAACATGTTTAAATATTTAAGCACTACGGTCATACAAACAGAGTTGGAAATATTTTGAAGTTTTTGAAGTGAAACTTCTTTAGAATCGTTGTGATTTGAAACTCGATGAAACGAAAAAGCGACAATAACCATTAGTTAAGCATTTTGGTAATTTTGTATTATTGTATTGTTTGTATTAAATAATTTTAACTTAGGTCATTTTGGTCATTTAGGTCATTTTGGTAATTTTGGTAGTTTTGGTAGTTCTAAGAGTTGTAGATATAATTGTGTAGATCTGTATATTCTTTAAAGTTTCACTTCTACTGCGTGTGAATTGCACACACACACATATTTTTTTAAATGAAGATTAGTAAAATTTCGTGGCATTATAATTTTGATTATATGTAATAATAATAGCCCATAAACGTCCCAGTGCTGGGCTCGGGCCTCCCACTATAGGGGAACGGACAGTACCTGTACCCGCTACGCTTGTCCAAGGCGACTTGGCAGGTTTGACACATCGCTTATCTCGATGTGCAGGTTTCATCACGATGCTTTCCTCCACCGTTGCTAGCACGTGATAATTGTAACAAATGCATATTAATTAGGTCAGAAAACTGCCTAAATGGTGCATGCGTTCCGGCCAGGATTTGAACTCACGCCCTTTGAGTTTGGGACGCGTCCGCTAGCCATTACGCTGCCACTTGGTCATATGTATTATGTTAATTAAAATCCTATGGGCTCTATGTATTTGTATGTATGATAGTAGATTTTATTGGCAAGCTTGGTTTAGTTAGCTCATCATTATTGTTTGCGCTCTGAGTATGTGCTGTAGAGCCCGAGGTCCGCTTTTCCACATTGTCTCATCCATGTCTTCTACCTTTGATTATGTACTATATAATTAGTCTTTTTCTTTAAAGAGTAGTAACTTTAATATTTTCTTAAGTTTTCGCGACTTGTATACATAATAAAACTACGTTTCAACGGTTTTAAGCGCGGTAATTTTATTTGATTTCGAATGATTGAAAATCATTTAAAATTACCGCGCTTAAAACCGTTAAAACGTAGTTTTATTATGTATACAAGTCGCGAAAACTTAAGAAAATATTATGTGAACCAGTACGGTCTGGAAATCGCAAATAAAATTCGGCGGTGTGAGTGCCTAAAAACAAAACATGCGCGTTTAGTGACATCGTTAAAATCAAATAAAATTACCGCGCTTAAAAACCGTTAAAACGTAGTTTTATTAGATTAGTAACTGTTCTTCCCGATACTTACAACAAGGTATGCCCTATAATCTCTTCAGAATGATTATTAAAGTAATTACAATACTAAAGGGCGGGTTCCTTATTTAAGTCTGCACGTGGCGTAATATTTTTAAACTTGGTTAATATATTTGTGAGATTGCTAAACAATTAAGAATATGTAATTCTACCATCTCTTCTCTAGCACCGAATAATTTGTTTTATTGCAGACATAATATACATTCTTGCATGATAAAATCGTTTTGCCTTTATATTTCTTACAATAATATTAGCCCATAAACGTCTCACTATTAGGTTGGGTCTCCTCATTTTCAGAGGAATGTACGGTATGCTCAATATGCTTGTTTAGGTCGATTGGCGGGCTACACATTAGTAATCGAGATTTCGTCAGACTCTTTTCCTTCACCATTATTGCACATGGTTAATTTGCATATTAGATCACAATTTTTTTTAATGAGGTGTATGCTCTCAGGATCAGACTTCGACTTAACGTTATCCGAACGAGAGGTTTGAGTCGTGGAAGCCGTTATGCAGATTTATTTCTTACGCAAGCTATTTATCTGTAAAAAACTGTGCCATTATCAATCTGTTATCATAGATGAAAGTCGTTAAAGATGAATTTACAAGTTAAGTGTAAAACCATCTTTGACGGCGTCTTCACTTATAGATAGATAGATAGATAACACTTTATTGCTCACCAAATATACAATTTTAAAAATACACAATTACAATATTGTCATGGTAGAAACAATAGGCGGCTTTGTCGCTTAAAGCAATCTCTTCCAGGCAACCTAACTTAAGGAATAGTTTAACCTAATCTGGCGATGTAGGTGGTGCAGATTATTAGGTATATCTCTCTGTTTGTTTTCCTTTTATGGAAAGACTATTGGACCGATTTGGCTGATACTCGGTACATATGTAATTTGAATACCGAGGGTGGCCAAGGGATACTTTTCATCCCGGATACTGGGATAGATTTTGGGATAGATTTATGTAAAGGTTATCCCAAAAGTAGGACAGGTTTTGGTTGGTTTTGTGATTTGCCATTTTCATAATTTTGGTTATTTTGTCCTCTTTGTCCGTTTTGCCCTTTTGCCCTTTTGCCCTTTTGCCCTTTTGCCCTTTTGCCCTTTTGCCCTTTTGCCCTTTTGCCCTTTTGCCCTTTTGCCCTTTTGCCCTTTTGCCCTTTTGCCCTTTTGCCCTTTTGCCCTTTTGCCCTTTTGCCCTTTTGCCCTTTTGCCCTTTTGCCCTTTTGCCCTTTTGCCCTTTTGCCCTTTTGCCCTTTTGCCCTTTTGCCCTTTTGCCCTTTTGCCCTTTTGCCCTTTTGCCCTTTTGCCCTTTTGCCCTTTTGCCCTTTTGCCCTTTTGCCCTTTTGCCCTTTTGCCCTTTTGCCCTTTTGCCCTTTTGCCCTTTTGCCCTTTTGCCCTTTTGCCCTTTTGCCCTTTTGCCCTTTTGCCCTTTTGCCCTTTTGCCCTTTTGCCCTTTTGCCCTTTTGCCCTTTTGCCCTTTTGCCCTTTTGCCCTTTTGCCCTTTTGCCCTTTTGCCCTTTTGCCCTTTTGCCCTTTTGCCCTTTTGCCCTTTTGCCCTTTTGCCCTTTTGCCCTTTTGCCCTTTTGCCCTTAAAGCAATCTCTTCCAGGCAACCTAACTTAAGGAATAGTTTAACCTAATCTGGCGATGTAGGTGGTGCAGATTATTATTAACATTGCTCTCCTCGACTATTTATCTATTCTAAGATACGGGGATACTCCATAGAGAGTAATATAAACAGAACGCAATGTTTTGGCGTTACGGACCACCGGGCGTCACGCGGTACATTGAACCCACGTAATTGTTCCGGATATGTGACAGGTACAGTACATGGTGTCCACTATCAGACCACCACAGGAAGCGGCCGCATTTGATTTGACCCACTGATGACCCTGGTTCAATTTGTTGCTAACGCATCGTTATGTGAGCATAATATGCGAATTAGTAAATTTAAAACGCGGTTACCTTTTGGTTTCAAAGTAAAAATTAAAAGGTGAAGTGAAACTTCTTTAAAATCGTTCTGATTTGAAAATCGATGAAACTAAAAAGTGACACTAAAAAGAGATAAACACATAAAATTCAACCTTATTTAGTTCGAAAAAAAACACATTTTTCTTTACTCGTTAGTATTAGTTTTCAATTTAAATAAAACTTAAAAGATTTCAAATGAATTTTAGCTCTATCTGAATATACATAAGGCATATATTCTTTTATACGTAGATCGAAGACGATTGTGCGTAACAGTGCTAATTTTGAACTTTATGCTAGTGATTTAAACAGTAATTTAGATAGAATTTTTTGAATTATAATATGTTGACGGATACGGGCTAAAATATTTATATTTGTATTAATAAAAGTTAGAGAAGAATTATCTGTGAGTATATTCTCTGAAGTTTCACTTCTACTGCGTGTGAACTGCATACACACACACATACACACACAATTGTTTTGTGTTTTAAAAAGTGGTCATACTGTGACAGCGGCCAGCGTTTGTTACAGTCGATTATAATCAGAAATTATTCATTATAAGCTTGAAATTGGGATGCTTCCCGAGTTAGTGGAAGAGGGCCACTTTTGTGATACTTAGAAAGCCCTAGAAAACGAGCTACAACATGTCCAAATCATACAGGCCTATTGGCCTGTTGTTAGTGGTGAGTAAGTCGTTTGAGAAAGTTAGCCCTATAGCTAGACCTCTCTGGGCCTACTTCAACAATTTATCTCGTATACAAATATATTATCACCCCTTTAGTCCATGTGAGTAAGCAAAGTGTATAGAGCTCTCTTTATTGCAGTTATTTGTTAACCATACACTATTCGTGTCATTTACATACTTAAAGAAACTTTATAATGTGGCTATTTATATTTTTTGTCATGATATGCTGATTATTGCAATGATCATGTGCTATAAAGAAAACTTGAACGTTAAGATTAACAATGTATGAAATCCGCCAACCTACTCTGAACTAAGTCCAAAAAGTGGGGTAGTTTTAGTCTAACAGTGAGACGTTAATGTGCTAATATTAATAACTAGGTCTGCCTATACCACAAATCCGCAGTAAAAGTAAGAAAGAATTGTTAAAAATCTCCAAGTAGACCTCCAGTTTCGACGGTTTTGTACAGAAAGCTGGCCATAAAAAGTCGTAAAACGTATTTTAACATCCATCCGATAATCAATCTAACACGTCATAACTTTGACATTCAGTCTGCCTGGACCTAAGTTAAACGTAAATACATTTCTTACCAAAATAAACCTTATTATCTTGACTTAAGGTTTATATTGCAGATTTATATAATAGAATGCAAAAGAAAAACTATAGTAGACGAACGCTGACCAAATGAGTGTCTATATAAACATGTTAATTCATAATAAAAGTGTGGCTTTTTGAAACATTAAGCCTACTATATGATATTTACCTACAAATTGGTGTGTTGCGGCTAAACGTATTAAGGGGTTCATTTTACGTGTTGTTTGTCAAAGATAAGAAGTTTTGTAAATAAACTTCACGTTGCAGAGACCAGAGATGATAAGACTATGAATACAATAAAACAAGAAAATTAAGGTGCTTAATTTTAGAGTCACTAGCCGAACTAACAAATGTTGACCTGTCTGAATTTCAATAAATTTTATGACTGTTTTTTGCTTTTTTGAAAACTATCATAGGAAATGTGTGAGAAAAGTAATACTCGTAGTAATCCCTATCCCGTCTCTTTATCCCATTGGTACTATTCTATTCCACCTATCCCATCGTATATCTAAATACATTTTAACAAATTCCAGTAGAAGGAGTAGATCCAGTGAATGATATACGTATCATAGTAAGATAATGAAAATTTCACTAATTGTTTATTTGTTAAAGAACGCTGGTTTCATTTTTACCCTCCAATCTATAATGATCTTAAGAACCAAAAAGCTCAGAATAAGTTTCGAAATTACAAATGTCCTCAAATAAAGATACTTTTATTTATTGGACAGGCAAAATCGATTTAAATTGTAATCTTGATTACGCGCGGTTCAACATCGCAACAGAGTGTAAAATAAAAATATTTATCGACATAAAAAAGCAAAAGGACTGTTTGGGTATAAACGAGTTGGTCAAGACACGGAGTGAGGTAAAAACGCTACGTCATCTCAGCGATGGACTCGGTTGTTGAGTGGTCCAAGCGTTGGCTGGCCAAGCTCACTGGATTGCGGAAGTTTCGGGTTTGATTTCTAGTATGGTAAATTTTATAAACGAACTTTCGTTGTTTAATATAACCTTGGGCCTAATTCTGCTATTACTATCTCGTCAAGATTGCCGGACACTACAGTCTCAATCGTAGGTTTAACTGATTTTGGTATTCTGTTAATTCCAATGGTGTACACGTGGCACGCCACTTTATCTTTATTACAAGCTTTTATTTAACTTGCGATGGATGTATGTATGTAAGTTCGGGTGGAATCTTGCAAGTTAAATTTGACCAACTTCCCGGTTTTCGATTGAGCTGAAGTTTTGTACGCATATGTATATCGCATGACAATGCCATAATATGGTACTATGAAGCTGATCTGATGATGGAGTCGGAAGGTGGCCATAGGAACTCCTGTACTAAACAAGATAGACCCGTCGTGTTTGGGCTCGTTTTACTTGTTTTGGCTAGCACTCTGCTTCTACATAATATCTAGGATCTCAAAAGCTTGTATTTAAAAACCTTTTTAAAAAAAGCTTATAAATATTTATATTCAAAAATTTGCGAAGAAATGTTAAAAAAATTTGGCAGCTTTTCAATCAATATTTATTTCGACTAATGGCCATTTCTCTTAATAGTAATATCATTTTATTACTATTATTTTGCTGCGACGATATCGAGAAGATATTCTGGATTTAGTAGAATTCGAATTTTTGACATAATCGCCATAGCAAAGTACTTTGAACAACATTGCAACGCCAAGATATTGAAATAGCAGCATTGAGCCACTGGGTGTCTGTCTGGGAACGCCTCTGAGCTATTGGTTGTATATGTAGATATATTACCCATAACACGCCTGTGATTTGCATAGCTTATAATGTGTATTATTATGTTTTAGATTTATAATTTAAATTAAATTGTGATATAGTTTTACACAACTGAGAATTCCTCCCGATGTACCTGCGCAGTAGACTAATTTTAGTAGCGCAGAATATTATTTACATATCGGAAACCGGTCTGCACTTATCTGCGCAAACGAAATATTTTTTTTAGAGCTGGAGTACAGCGGTTAATGTCGCATATGGACGTTTGTAACACCAGAGGTGTTATTAACGTGCTGCCGGCCATGAAGAAATTTTATAACAGCCTTTTTGTAAAACTCTATATCGTAGCGCTGTGGGAACACCTCAGCTGGGAGCTCATTCCAAATCCCCACGGTACGCAAGAGAAACGTTCTGGGGAACCGTTGCGTACATGAGTGAAGCGGCTCGAGGAAATGGGGATGAACGCCCAGCCGATGGCAAGCGGTGCGGTAGTAGAAAGAAGACGAAGACACCATTCTAAACAGTACCTCGAAACAGTCCCCGCTATACAGTCGGTAAAACACGCAGAGAGACGCGAAGTCTTTCCCAAGGCCAACCGTATCTAGATGCGCTTGGCCTTGGGAGAGACTTCGAGTCTCGTCTGTTATCTCGTCATCGTCTGTGAGCACGAAACTGCCCTTAGTTTGCCGTTTGATATTCCTTCACAGAAATAGATCTTTATATACTACTTTGTCTACTGGTGTTATAATACAGTTATTTTCTTTTTCAAAATCTGCCGACTCGATTCTCGACTAGGTTGTGATTTTTCAAAAATCTAATGATAACACTTTAGTTTTAATTAAAATCGGCCTCGAGACTCCTTTGAGAATTTTTATCTATTCCATATCGTTCAGGATTTGGCCTCAAAGACCCACTTACTTACACTTAGAATTTATATACTAGAATGGATTATAGAAGTATTTCAATCAGAATGAGATATTTTTCATGGTCTGAAAGTTTTCCTGCTTAGTTTACTAGAACTCAAAGGTTATCTATCTGAATCGTGGTAGCATGGAAAAAGAAGTAGGAGGAATCGTGGGAATTAAGTATTTTCCCTTCGCGCTACACGGGGTTCATTTGTTTGTTTTTAGTAAAGGTGTCATAAAATTACTTTGAGGTTGGCAGTAACTAAGATCTTTGGTGCAAATAGGGACAGTCAAATTAACTGAGATATGTTTTATCACCTACCAAAACATGGCAGACCATAGATTTTGTACGAGCGTTCTAATTTATGACGTCATACATTTGGACAAATACAAGGAGACAAATAGCTCATTAATTGTTGTTGAATTCTACATATTGTTACGAGTGCGAGACTCGAATTAAAATGCCGTTAGAATTACTATAGAGTTTATTAGAACTATACAAACACGTATAACACAGGTATAAATATAACCGAACACAACAAATCCAAACGTATTGCAGAAGGTCGTAATTCAATAAAACGCGCAAAGTCCGTCACTAAAAGATTCCCGATTGTAGTACACACGTCTCGCTTCGTTCGTGGTTCTCGCTCGACTGCCTCTCCCCTCCATCAGGTCCCCGTTTTATACTGCACAAATGCAATATGTCCGCCCGGCAGCGTGAACCGTATTTCCTAGAATCAGCTTATACTTTAAATCCGTAATACCTGGCTAATGATTACAATAAAATAATAAGCCGTATGCTAATAAGTATACAAAAGAAGACGACCATAAAAGTTATTAGTTAAAATGCCGACGGTTAATAAATGTGCTTTGTTTCAGATATGCAGGTGGATTTTGTATTTGTCGGGATCTGAGTTGTAACAATATTAAAACTAATTTTTGAGTGTTACGTGAGTGGACCCACCACTGACTGTTTGCTTTTGGTAATTAAGACATTTTCTATGCAAATTTACTTTCTAGTATTTTAATTCAAGATTAGGCAATTTATGTCCGTAAAAATAACACGACTGTCAGTGCTTACCTAGAACTGTTTGATTAATCACAAACATGAATGTTTTGATTTATGGACGCAGTTACCGGTCGGTGCGCGAAGGCTCGTCTTATTGCTATTGACACAGGTATTCCATATAACACTTTCATTGCGTATTTATTGAGAATACAGTCACTACTCAAAGACATATATATGATACAAATCTTCAGCGAGGTTAACGTTTCCGGGGCTATAACCATCACCGAAAGCTTGGGCCCTAGGGCCCACTGCTATAGGATTAGATATTTTTTAACCGAGTTAAAAAAAGCAGATTGTTCTCAATTCGTAATAGCATAAGAATTTATTTATTGAATAATTATATAATTGAATTAATGTTATAATATATCATTTTTTTATTAACATAGACAACTATTGTGAACCAAAGCATAGACAAAGAGAGGTAGAAATATACAAAAGATGGTACAAACTAATAGTATAAACAAAAGATAGATATTACTAATCAGTAAAAGTAAAGTTAAATATTTCATTACAAAGAAATTCACACTTTATATTTTATGCTGGAAATTATATAATTTATATTTTTTTGTCGTAACTTGGTACATAAATTTATTTTACATAATTTACCTATTCTGATAATATATATACATACAACTTAATTTATAAAAGTCTACAAATAGTAAATAGGTCCCAAATCACCGTCAGTTGGGAACGTTTCCAAAACGCTGGCCGCATTACCACGTTCTATGGCAAAGCTTATGCGTTGCCCAAAGTACAGGCCAACGTTGGTTTCGTGACACACCTATCATCCGTTTTAATAGGGCTCGATCAAGGCGATGGGCGATTTATATATTATATTTCCAGAATAGATTGTACCTCATGAGTCTTAAAGTCTTCAAAGTATTGGCAAATTTATAACCCAATAAGTAAATAAAATTTGCTAATGTTGACCGGAACATATTTTACAATCTGAAATATTATGAAATTCGATTCGAAGTGAAACGACGCGTTGATGTCTTTTTACTCTATGTTCGTCTTTTAAATTAAGCGCGAAGAATTCAGACAGTGAAGAAACTGAATTGATTTTTAATTAAGTAACTAGCCTGAACCAAATTGTTGACATAACTTCTACTTGAAAAAGGTACTTCATAATCTATCCATTCATTAAAGTTGTTAATGTAGGCAATAAATTAGCACTGTATATATATATGCTTTTTCTTAGAACATCATATCAGTGCATTACAAACATTATTTTTGCAACGAATCACACTAATTAATGACCTTTAAATGTCTTAGACAAGTTAAACCACATCTAAAGTTAGATATTACAGTATAAAATGTTTTATATTAATCATCTAAGGAGACAGTTTCACTAAAACTTTATCTTTTAAGAAAAACAAGGTATAGTCGTGCTTATTGAGCTCTTACTCGGACTACCATAATATTCTCGTCAGAACTGCCAATTAAGCGACTTTTTCCCTAGATTAAATATGTGTTTGTCTATATCGTAAATTGTTAGCTTCTCTCCTAACATTATAACATGTTTCTAACTAGAATTTAGTCCTAAATTGGATTACGTAAGATGTTTTAGTAAAAGATAGACGGACATACAGAAGAAGGTTGATAATGAAAACAAATGGGTTCCATTGTCTATATGGCTATGGAACACTAAAAGTGAATGTTTTATAAATATTTTTATTTGTACAGGTGCGGCTTCATCTGTGATAGTGTTACAGATATAGGCCGTTTTACGCAGATATGTCGATGGGTTTAATGCGTTATTTGAGATGCGACACTGTCAATGACGTTGATATTACCAGATAACGTATGTATGTATACACTCATGTGGCTATGGGTTAACGGCGTTATTTTGTAATGCTTTACATAAGACGCATTTGGCCACAGTATATATCTTTAACACTATCGTAGATGCGGCCGCAGCATAAGTAGGTATAGGAAAAACTACTATTATTTTTATTATTATCATTGTACGTGTACAAATTTTAAAACAAGTTAAGATTTTTTAACGTTTTGAATAAGTTAATAGGGTCAATCATTGAGGCCGGTGCCAACAATAATACACTTTACCCTATACGTAAAAAACTCAGAGCAGAACATCATCTTTTAAATGGAAAAAAACGTTTTCTAAATTAAAGTGTATTTTCTAAACTAGACATTCATACAGTATTGCTAAGATTTGCAATCTAATAATATTATGGCGAGAACTCGGATTCATTTCTTGGAATAAAGATATTGCATACCCTGTCTCCAACTGTAATAACGTTGGTAGCTATTATGTCGGTTATAAATCATGTAAACGTCGGCATTCTTCAAAGAAACCAATCAATGTTAAATCATAATGTACAAGTACTAGTAAAGTGACACTATCTATCCGGTAAAAACCGATAGAATATTTCATCTCCATTATCTTCATTATCTGATATTGTTCACTAGAACGCAGAGGTCCCAGATTTGATTTCTGGTAGTGTAAATTTCATAAACGAACTATAAGCTGATTATAAAATACATTCTTCTATTCTTATTTTCTTTCAGTTATTTATGTAATTACAAGTTAGAATTACATTTAATAGAAATAATAGTAATAAAGTGTATTTCTTCAGCCAATCAATGTAGGCCGTCCCAAATTTGCGCCACATAATCTTAATCGTCAGTCCACCGGGCTGAAGGGCGTCCTATGCTACCTCCAACGAGACGCTGTCTCCATTCCATTACACGTCAACACCTAATAAATGCTTACTTAAACATCTTGAAGGAAAGCAAGCCTATATGTTGGTACATAGGAGACGTTGAACGGTGTAAAGTCGATTAGATCCGTAAGAACGCAGACCCCGATAATTAGCCACAATTAATTATATCACACACTTTACTTACTTTACTAATTTTGTAAATTATTTAAATATTTAGTATTATGACGTCATACATCAGTAAGTATTATGGATATCAGTAAGTAAGAATTATGTAGCAAATGTTATTGTGCGCTCTCATCGGGCCAATTCTTGTTTCTTATTTCTATTTATACCACCTTTATGTACACATTTTAACAATAAACTATTCTATTCTCTTCTAAGTGTGTCTCTTATGGATAAAATTAAAAATGAATATAATCGTAAGAGAATCAAGGTAACCGACATAGCTCGCAAAAGTAACAAAGTGCAGTGGCAGTGGGCCGATCACATTTGTCGTAGGATCGATGTCTGCTGGAATAGCCGAGTCCTGGAGTGGAGACCGCGTCTCAGTGAACATAGTGTTGGATGGCCCCCAGCTTGGTGGTCTGAAAACCTGGGCAAGGTATGAACTAAATCATGTGCGCGGAGAAAGAGGATACTTAGCATGATATTGGAGAGTTACGAAGACGACGAAGTCAGTTTGCTTATAGTCAGTAGTCTTATAAAGGCTGTAAAGTTTCACAAGACGACAACAAATCCTTAAGGGCTAACTGTTTTATTTGTCGTGGAAGGCCACGACACACCTTCCATGATCAAATTGATCGTGTACTAGCAGAAGGTAATGTCAGGAGCCTTAAGAACAGACGAGCGTGTATGACAAGAGTTATGAATGTCAAAGAAGCAAGTGAAGTGTGTAAGAATAAGCCTGAATGGCGCTCTGTTGTTCGTGCCTACCCCGCAAGGGAACTGGCGTGAAGTTATGTATATGTTTTATTTGCGCAACTATACTGTTTAATTTGTTCATGTTGTATTTTATCCTATGGATAAATTTTATTTAGTGATTGAGAAATCGGCCCTATGTCTATTTGATTGTCAACTAGCCTTATTAATAGTTAACCGGAATATAGAAATAATCTTAATGAAACATTTGGTCAATTGGTCACCAAAATTGAAATAAGCATGTTTCATAGGAACATTCATATAACATTCCTAATATGTGAGTGTAAAAACGATACCGGCAAGAGATCACAGCCGACTTTAACCCTTGACTCTGTATACGTAAGCTGAGTCATTTATCAATAATCAGGGTAACCATAAAACCCAAACGAATTTTAAGACCGCTTATTTTGAGTGCTCATATTTTTGAAACATGTTTGCTGGATGCAACCACTCAAGGAGCCAGTAAAAAATGATTTAATGAAAAAATGGTTAAGTTTCGACGTTACTTAAGAAACTTTACTCGTACTTTGAATAGTAATTATTTGGTATTACTCGACATTCAAAAGAACTACAAAATAATCTTAGAATGTAATTAAGAAATATAGTAAAACTCAGTTTCAAAACTATTTAAATCTACTTAAAATAATCAACGAAATGTAAGCCGGATGGGCACTACAGCTTTTTGACGTTAAACTTCTTTAGAATCTACACTACCTACCTACCTACACTTTTTTGTTAATTTAAATTTAAAGTACTCCATAAGGTCGATTTTCGTAAAATCTAGAAACCACCTGTGTGTATATTTATTCCATTTTTAGTTTCGTAGTGAAGTGGATGTAACTCTTTCTTACTACGGAACTCTTCACAGTTTAAGCCACGTTTGTCAAGGATGTTTTTTTGCTATTAGTAAGGGGCAACCATAATAACGGGCAATACATATATCACCAATATATGGAATATATGGAAGTTCCCTAAAAGTTATTATTATACGAAGAATAAATGGTATAAAGATTTTTGCAAAGTTAGGCGTAGTAGCTAACGGAAATGAGTGTGGACATCTCGCGGATGGTAAGCGAAGCAGTTGTAGAAATGAGGTGTTGGCAGCCGAACGAACTGTTTTTACCTTAATTATTCCATAGTTGGCTGCTTATCTGAGGAACTACTATGGCTAGAGAGAGATAGGAATCATTCGTGTAATAAGTCATATCTTATTGTATATATTGATGAACCCTTTTTACGGAAGTCCCACTCTCACACATTTTATCCGTGCAGGAACGGAAAAAGAATACGATTTCCTACGGCCAGCTTATCGTAAGAGGCGACAGAACAATCCACAGCCAGAGTGGTAGGTTATTTGCACGTTTGCATGGCATGGCGCATGCAGCCCTCTAACAACCTTGAGTTGTGTTCCGGCATTAATAGCCAAGTTCCAATCTCCCAGTAGAGAGCGGCAGCATTTTTGGTGTTACAAATATCCACTTTCCATCAGGTGGGCCGTCTGTCTGTCTGCTGAACTCATGCAATAAAAAAAAGAACGCAGCCACTAGTTCTTAAATAGATATTACTACAGTTCTTACTAATACTATTTGAAGTTAAAAGCATGTTGAAATAATTTGCTCTAGTCTCAAAACAGTCTTAAACGATGGCACCAATAATAATGATAAATATGAATTTCTTTATCTGGTACACGAAGTTGTGATGCTGAGTGATGGCGCGGCGCGTTTGTCCTGGATAGACAGGTGCGTACGCGCAACGAACGAAGCCATTTGTCACTGTACTCCGCATTATTCATCTCATTGAAACATTAACGCTCTTGAGAACTAATCACGGTGACTAATGGAGCCCCCTGTAGACAGTTCCTAAGTTTCACACTAGCCGCTGGTTGTATGAGATGCTGCTTTAGGTACTATTGACGCCTTCATGTCACTTCTGATTTAGTTGATGAGGACGAATGTTCTCGACTTTGATGTATGTGTTTGCTAATTAAAGTTGTGGTTTGTAGTTGACGTGTATAATTCCTTCTTTTTTCTTACACACATATATACTATCACGTCTAGCGCCTGTTTCTCCATTTGCGACGATCTAGACAAACAGCTTTCGTTTTATCTACTTTCATTAATATTTTCATACGTGCACATTTATTTGAGGTACTTCTTACCTTCCTCTCTTTAAAGCTTCTGCTATTTGATCATAGTGTGTACTTTGCAGTCTACTGGCATCAACTCTATCATTCATAATGCTGTCGTACACTTGTTTTGTAATTCTACTTTCAATCCGTTCTCTCTACATGCTCAAACCACCTTAACATTCCTTTTTCTATTCTTGTTATTATATCTTCTTTCAATCCTCAACGTACCCTTATCACGTCTCATATTCATTCTTTCTTAGTCTGACTTTTATCTAAAAATTTGGTCTAGGCAGCCATTGAGCTGTGCTCATATTATAATAAAGAACATGCCAATGAAGCCATGTTACCTCACGTTCTTCAGCCACTCGTTACATACTCGCCGTTTGTGATTTTCGACAGGATAAATTTCGCAAATGAACCTTCCATTCTGCATCAGGATAAATGTCTTAGTCTGGGTGTTTGAAATCGGTGGTAGAGTTTTTTGCTGTAAGATATTACCCGACCTCGTAATAAAAGGATAAGATTCTTAGTTTGTCTGCAGATATTGTCAGCTGATATTTTTATTTTTGATAAAGTCAGTTATATAAGCTAGATTAGTTAAAAAAACTCCTTTAATTTAGGTTTCCTGGAAGAGATCGCTTTAAGCGATAAGGCCGCCTATTGTATAACCTAGAAAGTATTATAAATTTGATTTTTTTGTAATTGTTTATGTTGGTGTGCTGTAAAGTTTTATCTATATTATCCATTCGTTACATTATTTGAGTGTGGCAGTTAGATAAAGTGAAAAATATACATACATACATAACTTCACGCCAGTCCCCTTGCGGGGTAGGCACGAACAACAGAGCGCCATTTAGGTCCATTCTTACACACCTCACTTGCTTCTTTGACATTCATAACTCTTGTCATGCACACTCGTCTGTTCTTAAGGCTCCTGACATCACCCTCCGCTAGTACACGATCAATTTGATCATGGAAGGTGTGTCGTGGCCTTCCACGACTGTGAAAAATATATAATATAATAAATATGGACATTATGTTATTTCGTTAGATTTATCATATCAGCCCATTAGCGTACTATTGGTAGGATCGCGTATATCTATTTTATGGGGATTCTGTAAGCTTCCGTTCAATTTTTTCCTTCCCTGTTAATAGCAGTGTATTTTTACAGTACATGATTGAAATTTACATCCAGCCACGAGTACTTTAGGCACTAAGCTACATGACTGTCGATATGCAGTTCCATAAGATTTAAAGTTTTAAAATGAAGTCAATGACAGGCAATTAAACGATACCTATCGGGTTTAAGTGACGCGAGGTACTAACGTGGTTAATGATAAAGCAAAATTTTATGTTCATACGCGCACCGAGCCCGAAGTCCGGCGCGCATGGGCAAATTCAGAACCAGCAAAAAAAGTACACCATAAAGACAACATTTATGACGGCAAATAAAGCTCGCCATCTTCCCCGTAGTCCCGTAGTGAATTATTGCTTTATTGCTTCAGAAATATTTCACAAACAGAAAATATTTTATGATTCTCCAGTTAAGAGCGGTCATATATCATTTTAAGCCATAGATAATAAAATTCGTAAGTCACCAAGGGCGAGACAAAAGTGCGGAGACACGGGAATCTGCAGATCCGCTTAAATTAAGCCAGTTACTGCGGTTACGAGTGGTATGTTCGGAAAAATGTAAACTACATAAATTGTATCTAGTTGTTGCTGAGGTTTATCGCTTAAAGCGATCTCCTCCAAGCAATTTCTTTGACTTATGAAAAATATAAGACATTAGAACATAAGTACTATATTCTATTGTTCGGGATATGCTATGTATATCCCCGGTACCTCTCTAAAGTCGTGAATAAACAAATATACCTATACATACAAGTATATGTAACTATTCAAATAAAGTTACTAAATTGGTTTACTTTGGTGTCACATATACCAAGACCACGAGCCTTATGTTTTATTAATCTTAAGAATCCGTATACATTTACCTAGCAGTCATTTTGTGTAAAGCAATATTAAAAGACTAGTAAAAGTAAATGAAGAGAAAGTTTGTCAGGATCGTCCCAAGAGGAGATCCCTCGCCTGTGTCCACCCTCGTCGAAAACAGGCAAGATATTATATATGAAAAAATTCCTATTTTTTAAATTTTTTTATTGCAGGAGTTCAGCAGACAGGCAAACGGCCCACTTGATGGAAAGCGGTTACTATCTCCTATGGACATTTGTAACAGCATAGGTGCTACAAATGCGCTGCTGCTCTCTTGAAGGAGACTGGAAACTGGTCACTAATGCCGGAACACAACGGGCAAATGCCCTACCACTTGGCTGTGGATCGTGTTGTCGCCTCTTACGACAGGCTACCCGGCCGCAGGAATTTGTATTCTTTATCCGTTCCTGCACGGATAGAAATGAAAATTCACTTAAAACATAATTTAATATGCTTAATTTAAAATTCTGCGCATTGGAACGCACTCGCGGAATTTCACGTTTCGCCCGTCTCAAACATAAAATTGGAATAGTTAATGTGCAGTCGTATCGTTAACCGAGTGAACACTGTAATTGGAAGACATTAAAAATATCGTGAATTGTTATAGCTGACTGTTAAATATTTTAACATGGGCATTAGTCCCTAGTGTTTATCCATGTGTTACAATGTTAGCGTTTCGATGTGAACACTGAACACATTATTTGTACTATGGAGTGACAGTTATCATGCGTCCACTTATTTCGTTTATTATTTTTATTGTTGTAGATAGATAACACTTTATTGTACACCAATACAAACATGAACTTAAAGACTAAAATTATATCTAGTTATGTACAAAGGGCAGTCTTATCGCTAAAAAGCGATCTCTTCCACACTACCCCAGGAATGAATTGAGATGATAATGCCGATGGTGGTATACGTAACATATAGTACGAACTACTTACATTTTAATAATAAATACATAAATGATATATAGGAATATATATATCCAGAAATTTTATATATTACATAGATATATACTTAATATACATACTATACAAATACATATCTACAAAATATATAAATGCTTATAAATGAATTTATATATCATATTTCAACGACAGGTAAGAAGTATTTTTTGATCATAGTTTTAAATATCGCTAGCGATTTTGCTTGTCTCATAGTAACAGGAAGCGCGTTCCAAAGCTGTTTGTTGTATTTTGTTTTGTTTTAATTGTTTTAGTACTTTGTCAACTTTTCGATAAGCCGTCTTCTTATTTGCAGGTTTACGGGCGTGACTACGATTTAGTTAACGATAGATTTCTTACGTCGTAATAGGATAAAACTCATCTTAACTTTGTCCCCATTTTCTTAGGTAACCTATATACAAAAATTCATGAACAAACTATAAAGAAATCGAGGCAAAGGAGTTTCGGTCCACGCAAGTTTGGTTACAGAATTAATTTAAAAAAATTATTATTAGAATAGGTAAATTATGTAAAATATGTACATGCCTAAACAGAAAAAAATGAAACAAATATAATTCAACGGATTTTACTAATTTGGGTAGAAAATATTTTTAAGTGCTACCTTGCATTTTTTTAGAACTTTTGACCCCATATTTCAAAAGTTAGAAAGGACACATCCTACACTTTATAAAGCTTTGAAAGTGACTAGTGAAAAAAGTCATCAAAGATATTGTTATGATTTTTGTGGATTCAAATCCTCAAAACCTGTTTAGCGATGTCTCATACATCGTGAAAAATAGAAAAAAATATTTTTCAGTTTCTTATATGGCAACCACCCTTAATTTTTAGTTTTTTTGTAATTTTACTACTACTACATTACGTAGCGCCATATAGAACGCTCCTCCCTTTCAAATTTTACTTTGTACCAAATAGTTAATGCGAAAACTGAGTGACAAATACATAGACCACGACAAATAAATAAATGCAGCTGGTTAGAAATTGTTAAAACTTAGTTTTTATTTCTCATAATTATTTAACAATTGCGAAATACTAAAAAAAGATTTTATTTATCTTGTTGCCATACGTAAAATTTAGTTTATTTATAGTCTTTCCAAGCATTTATTTTACTTTTGACAACTCGTTGATGGATGAATTTGTAATTCCCTAATGCGTTACCGACTCGATTTGTTGTAAAAATCGACTTCATTTATAAATAAGTTTTATTCAATTTAACTTATCTATATATTTTTGCTAAAAATGCTATATCTTGTAATAAATATACCCACATTTCAATGAACATATTGTACATATATTAAATAAGCCAATTTTTCTGTAAAGTAGAACATTTTTTATTTTGAAATCGATTACTTTCGACTTATTTACGTATAGTGTCGATGGTTTTATAGTCTGTGCGTTATATGTCTCACAAAACATCACTATTAAGTCAAGAACTACAATAAAGTACGACAATTATGTCATTTGTTTCATGTGGGCTTTACTGTCAAGAAATATGTAACTTGATCGACGTGCAATCGTCAAAAGTAAAATAAACGCTGCGAAACAGTGTATTAAGCATGGGATTGTTATGTATTGTAAATGTGTAGCATTTATTTTGATGTATAATACTAATAAACTATACGAGTATAATAGATTCCATTATTGCAAGCATTTTTATCCAGAAATATTAATACGCTAAAAATACATAACAATAAATAGGTTAAAAATTTGCTTTGGCTTTCATAGTTTAAATTAAATTTGTATTAGTTAAGTGGTTAGTTAGCTTAACAAAATAGGCGAGTTAAGTGCTTATATTCGTTTAAACCGCTATTTTCCAGGTATGTAATTAATTGTCAATCTGTCCAAATGATGATAAGGACTTATTCACACGTTAAGTAACTACTTAACTAACGCAAATGTAAATTAGGCTTAAGTGCAGTAAAAACTGTATCAAAAAAGTTGTTACTGTCAAAACATGTACCATGATGGTCAACAAAAACATCAACACCGAACCGATTAGACCCGCTTCGGGAGCTCTGTGAGAAAACAAAAGAAAGCGATGCACCGCCGTAACGTCCCGTTCCTCGAACCTTCATATTTACAACCACATTGTAATTGTCAGTTTGTTTTTCCCAAATACATAATCCGTCATCACTTCTCAGAAGGCCGAAGGACGTTTCTAAGCGTGATTTGTGATTACGAAAAAAATTGGTGCATTTCTGTAAAAAGATTGGTGGCTTAAGAGCCCGCATTACTTTACCTCTAAATTATTTATATTACTGTATAAACTCTATATAACGGCACTGAAGGGACTGTGCATTTAATGGCGTTATAGAGAGTTGTCGTTAAATGGAGAGTTTTTTTTTTTAGCCAGGGGAAATCCGCTTGAGGACCATAAGCCGCGACAAGGGCAGAACCTTGGGGGGATAATTCGCGACCCGTGTGTAGGATTCACCAGATCGAGGGTGGCACCAGCATGCCCAGTCAGAACTGGTGCCATGCTGTTGCCACCCCCGGTTAGGGATACCCACTAAAACCCCTGGGTGTTCCGTCCTTCGCCTTATGCCAGGGCTACGGGTATATGACCTAGCCTCTCCGCAGCCCTGGCAGGCGTGGGCCCCCCTCACGAGGCCTCTTCCATTGCCGGGGGACTCATCCCCCGGCATCATCATGCTCTCTAGGCGTGGGGCGGTCTGTAACGCGCCCCACGGGAGGAGAGATGAGCGCGCGCGGAACACTCGCGCTCTCATCTCGACGGCATGTGCGGGTGAGTGAGAACCCCTATACCCCAAGGGGCCCCACCCGCGCCGCCCGCTTACGGTGGCCGAAGGTCGAAATCCGCCCTCCGGCGTCGGCGCGTCCTCCTTTGGCGGGAGCGGAGCAAGGACGTCCGCTCACGCTCCCGCTCCGCCTCCTCCTTCGCAAGCATAACGCGCTCGCAAAAGGAGGAGACGGCGTCCCATCCGGTTGGGCTCCCGACCATGGTGCGTACCACGGCCGGGAGCGAGAGGTCAAATCCGGTGAGGGCGACGAGGTCTCGGCGCTGCTCTGTCCAGGCTGGACACTCCTGGAGTGTGTGCAGCGCCGTATCCTCGTCGCCGATGTCGCAATGATGGCACCCTGACGTCGGCTCACGGCCTATGCGACACAGGTACCTCCCAAAGCAGCCATGCCCCGAGAACCTGTGACAGACGGAACGTCAGGGTGCCATGTCTACGTGTTGTCCAGTCTTGCAGGACGGGCCTCACCGCTTCAATGGTGGCGAGGCCCGCGCTGGGGTGTCTAAGGCGTTCTTCCCAGACCACCATGGCAACGTCGCGGAGCTCCGACCGGCAGGCCTCAGTCTCCTGAGGCGCCGGTCTCGTGCCCCTCGCCACTTAATTGTTGTCATTATTGAGAGTGCGTGTAATATATAGAGTGTTTCTTTGTATGGAAGACGAGCTAAACCAACCAAAGCCAAGTGATTTCGACGCTTAAGGGAGTTTGTCGTTAAATCTAGTGACGTTATATGGATTTTACACAGTATATATTAAATTGTGCTATTCCAGACTATAATCTATCTCTGTGCCAAATATAATTCAGATCCGTTTAGCCACTCTGGCGCGGTTGAGCAACAAACCTCCATCCCGACTTTCGCATTTATTATACAACTCGATTATCCAGACCTCGGTTATGCGGAATCGCGATTATCGGGATTAGCACTTCATGGTTAAGATTGCAATATTTTAGTAATTTAAGAAAACGTGTAGATACATATCCTATCTCAGATTTTGGTTTACAACAAACGGGCCGTTTAATCGACTCTCTACTGACTATATATATACTATACTATTCTGACGATATCTAGTATCGATAGTAACTTAATAGTGTTAGTGTAGATAATAGATATCGTTATTGAATAATTGCAAAACATTCAGTGTTAGAAATATATTACTTCTAGCCTAGGGTAGTCGGGATATAATTTTGTCTGTGTTCGGGAAGAGAGTTTTTGTCTTGGTGGTCACATTGGTGACAATTAACTTAAATCGCTCAAACGTAAATACTTCTCAAAAAAATATCTTTCTTTATTTCTGTAAAGCTTGTTTTGGAAATTAAAAATAACTTCACTGATAGTAGTCTTCTCTAAAGCAGTTTAAAAAAAATAAGGATTTTTTTAATAACCTAGTTCTTTGATTCAGTACTTAGGATGTTTTTCTGATGAGGCGTACGTACTATGTTCATCTCTTGTTGCATGTGAGAGTAGATAGAGCTCTCACATTCGATTTTTGCAATCAGTGTTAATGTAGTACGTAATATGTATAAAGGCTTATACAGTACGTATGTTGGGCTCTTAAACTCATTAGTGCCTTCGGTTTAAATTTATCCTACATTTGAAATATTGCAACGGATATTTTAATGTTATCATCATTAATAAAAGTCGAAGTGTTTGACATTTGTAATCATGCAAAAAATTAAGTGTTGTAAAAACTTATAACATGTTTGTAATGTGTTTGGTAATGTCTGGTAATTAAACAAAAACGTTTATGATTTAATAGGGATTTTCACATGGTTTCGCTTGCGGGAAAAATATAGGCACATAGATTATCAAAAGTACAAGCTAGTAGGTACATCAAAAGTAAACATACACTCTTGTGTGTGTAATTTCCATACATTTTTTTGTATTAAAATAGAGCTTTGGAATTAAATTAATAAGAAAGATATCGCACAGGATGGAAAAAGGTGGCGAGTTCTCGTTTCGGAGGCCAAAACACATTTCGGGTTACTAAGCCAATGGAGTTAGTTAAGTAACATTTACTATTTAATAATTTAGATAGTGATCTTTGAGGAGTTTATTAAAAGATGTAAGTCACTTATATCGAGCGACGTATAAATAACTTGAAGAAATAATCTGAGGCTGTGGTCTATCATATATACTGAAAACGGCGTACAGCATTAATGTTAAGTTGGACACAACTTTCAGTGTGGCCTTGACGTTGTACCGATGGTCACTATAGAAACGTCAAGGTCAATTTAATTGAAGTCAAAAACCGTAAGTGTGTGGTAAAGGCCACTCCAATGCATTTACATAGCAAACACACGTCGGTCGCGTACAGCGTCACGCTGACCGCGCACCGCCTTAGTTAATGTAATCGAAATCAAGAGACTGCTCTCGAAAGTTCAATAAGCGAAACAAACGCTATGAAATGTATTCACTAACTAAAAGCGGGAGTGGGCAAAAAGAGCGAAACAAGACCCCGAATGCAGGGTGCAGATGTAATATATTAACCCATTCGCGGGGGGTTCGTGTAATTTTTCAGCGTTGGCAGTGCAATCGGAAGCGCACCGGCGTCGTTCGCCTTTTTGTTTCCATCGAGCCCGTCTCTGATGGTTTTCGGAAGTGAGGTCGCCTCTCGATGTTATTCGACTATCGACCGATACTTTATCCGGTGACTAATTGACGTCGCTAGTGAATCGGAAGGAAACAAAATAGGAACGAGATTTGTTCGTTAGGTCTTTTTGTATAAAACAAGTTCTTACAGCATGATTTTAAGACAGAAGGTGGTAAGTCTAATATTCATATAAGAATATCTGTCCGTAAGCGTCCTACTCATAGGCTCAAGTTTATCAGTTTTTCCGGGCGTTGTATGGTATACCCACCATGGTCATTTATCTAAGACAGGTTTGCGCGTTTCCACATCGTCAGATTGTTTATGATACTTTCTTTCAGCTTTAGTGTAATTGTAAAAATATGCAAATTTGGTCAGAAAACTAGCGGAACTTGTTCCCGCGCCTCGTCATAGAAATGAGACGAAAGTGCTTTAGCCACTAAGGTACCACGAATCGTAGTTTTTCAATTTTATTTAATTTAGCCTAAATTTATATTTTCACTTAAAAACGGGTTTCAGCGTTTTGGCTAAACCCAGGAGGTAACACAGTACTCCTTATCATAGAGTAAAAATATATATCCGGGTAAAGTCCTGGTTGTTGGCTAATTTAATCTTACATACAGATAAATAAAAATGAAGTGTCTGTTTGTAATGTCAAAATCAGCTTTTTACTAAATGTATATGAAAGTATGTCTGTCTGTCTGGATGTTCCGGTTAATCTCTGAAATGGCCGGACCGATTTTGATGGAAATTTCACTGGGAGAGAGCTGATGTTCCAAGAAGTAAGTTAGACCACTTTTTTAGGGTTCCGCGAAAAAAAATCCACGCGGTCGATGTCGCGGGCACAGCGAGTATATAATAATATTGTAGGTACGTTCAATAACAAAGATGAACATAGATTTTATTCTGCAAAGTTGGACACTTTCCAGGAGACCCAGAATCCAACTTCACACTACCGAATATACGTGGAGGTAATGATAGTCTTTTATATAAGCTATAAGTCAGATGAGATCTCTTCAGCAAAACCATTTCGTATAAGCGCCTAGAACTGTTTAGAATATAAAAATAACAGAAGAAACTTTATACTTATATCAGTCCTTGAGAAAGTAATAAGCATTTCCCAACTTCGATGTAATGCTAGTTTTTCTAAAATGATTAGCTCCATGCGACAGTGTGGGAAGTGCCCGCTTTCACGGCTACAATGAAACGGAATATCATTAAATTAATATCCACGTGTGTCCAAAATTCACGTTCATTAACCCGTGAGAATGTATTGTTTCACGTGACGTGAAGTCTGTACGTGGTAATACGCTCGTGTGTAAAATGTTGGAATAACATTATTTTATTTTGCCTTAAAGGAACCTATAATTTTCATTAGTGACAGATTGTGTATTATGTTCAATTTATTTATCCACAAATTTTATAGAACTAAAGGTTAAAAAAAATGTAAGTTATCAAATCCAATATTAAATAACAAAACTTAGGCTGCTGTTATTAGAAGGGAATGACTTAAAAAGAATGGCCACGTTGTCTCGTTGAGTGGCAACACTAATACTACGCTGCCGAAATATAGGCAACATTTTCTTCAATTTATTTTTTATTTTTTTATTGCAGGATTTCAGCAGACAGGCAGACGGCCCACTTGATGGAAAGCGGTTACCATCGCCTATAGACATTTGCAACACCAAAGGCGCTACAAATGCGCTGCTGCTCTCTTAAGGGAGACTGGAACTTGGTCACTAATGCCGGAACACAATTCAAGGTTGTTATGGCGACATACTTTAGGCCAGGGGTGGTAGCCATCCAGTCGGGCAAATGCCCTACCACCTGGCTGTGGGTTGTTTTTGTCGCCTCTTACGACAGGCCGCCCGGCCGCAGGAAATTGTATTCCTTCTCCGTTCCTGCACAGATAAAATTAATGACATTGATACATCAACTAAAAGTTTGGTTGTCTCTATAAAGATTAAATGCCTCAAGTGCTACAGTCTCAGGTTTTCGATCCCAAAAGCCGCAAATATGCTTATTCCTTTCTGATGTATATTCGTTATCTCCAGTTTTATTAATTATTTTTCGGTATTATTACACATTTTAGTTATTATCAAATAATTAGCAACTGTAATACCAAGTGCAAGTCATACGAAAAGCAGTGTCACATGCTAAACTGTAAATGAAATCCCTGTAATATTTTTTATTTAAACACTGAAAGACTATTATAGTCTAGTCACTTATAGTCTATCAAATCAACCATAAGGCTTATAAAAGTTGATATCAAAAGAGGAAGTGTATAAATAAATAAACGTTTTACCAAACAAATGGTACATTATTACCTTTTAATTAATTCAAACTGTGAAAGGAGTTTTACATTGATCACTGCTCGTAGGTTAGCTATGAAATATCGCCCACTTTAATAGCCATAACAGTACCCATAACTCAATTAAAAGAAGAGTCCATTTTAAATTACCATCTTAATAAAGAGCACGGAACGGCGCTACCTGATTTTCATATAATTTGTATGACTACTAGAAGTGCTAGCTGCGATGCGCGGTAATGTGTCAGATTTGAGCGTGGCCTTATTTTGCTTTTATTATTCTATAAATTCGTGTTGCATATACGGCAAGCTTCTATTTACGAATGACATTAATTCGTAGTTGTTACATTCAGGTCTTAATTATATTTTGCAATATTGAGACATGAAAGTTGTTTGAAATTTTAGAACATAGTTATAATAAATGAAAATAAATATATTGAATGGCTTCATATTGTATTTTTTGTGAACCTTTAATATATATTATCAAAATATGAATACTTATCATTTAAACCGTATTGTGTATTATATATTAGGATATGCCCGCGACTTTGTCCACGCTTGACCTGAAAATCCCGCGGGATTCCCGGGACGCAATGTATATGTACATTTAAAAAATAATATAAGCTATCGTTTTAGTGAAAACTATGACGAAATAATTTTTATGCACCCGAACAACCATAAACCGCCCTCAGAGAAATTCCCGCGGGATTCCCGGAATAAAAAACATCACACATTTTATTACATAAAATTTTCTATCGACCAATGAAATATCGCATTGGAATTAGAATTTTTTTAATGTGGTCTTTTAAAATCATTCTCGGAAAAATTTCCGCGGGGTACCTGGGATGAAAGGTAGCGCAGATTTTAAATCTAAGAAAAATGAAAACCGCATCGAAATCGGCTCAGTAAT
Organism: Dendrolimus kikuchii; assembly: GCA_019925095.2. NCBI lineage: Eukaryota > Metazoa > Arthropoda > Insecta > Lepidoptera > Lasiocampidae > Dendrolimus > Dendrolimus kikuchii. The sequence continues at coordinate 8,764,113 of CM034390.1, read as the reverse complement.
TTTTACGTAAATCCGAAACAAACAGACAAGAAATCTCAAAAAAATTGCATCATGTTCTCCATCGTTTATAAAGTGTATTTCCAGTTGTTTTTTTAAAAGATTCAATGTACAGACACGGCATGTTTAGAATTTTATAATATTACGGTTAATAGACACTATAGATTTTCTACTTAAATGTTATATTCCAATACTAACATTCTTAGTGTTAGAAAGTTATATGTTTTATATATTACTTTGAAAGAACATAAAAAAGAGCGATTGTGAAGAATATCATCCGTGCAGGAACGAAGAAAGAATACAATTTCCTGTGGCTAGGTGGTAGGGTATTTGCTCGACTGGATGGCGACCACCCCTGGTCTAGAGTAAGCCGCCATAACAACCTTGTGTTGTGTTCCGACATTAGTGACCAGGTTCCAGTCTCCCAGTATTAAGAGAGCAGCAGCGCATTTGTAGCACTTTTGGTGTTGCAAATGTCCACAGGCGATGACAACCGCTTTCCATCAAGTGGGCCGTGTGTCTGTCTGCTGAATTCCAGCAATAAAAAATATCTCGATATAGGTAAAAGACATTTTAGAATGCTAATTTATTTTACAAAAACTGCTTTTGCTTCTCGTCAGCGCGAACGACAGTCTAAACTTATATTTAAAATATATAAGTTTAGATTGTCGATCCATATATATTTGCCAGCCAACTTCACTACAACGCAGGGCTCCGGTTGGATTTCTGGTGTGATATGTCTCGTAAAAAACGAATTTTCCCTTATTTAATATGGTCTGGGTGTTTGGGATAGGCCTCAGAGTCGTCCGTTGTACATTACCCATAATACAAGCATAACTTGCTTACCTTGGGGACATACCATAATAAAATAAATAACAGCCCATAAACTTCCCACGGCTGGGCTCGGGCCTCCCAATATAGGGGAAGGGACGGTATATCCGCCACACTTGTCCAAGGCGGCTTGGCAATGTACAGGTTTCATTACAATGTTTTCTTTCACCTTTGTTAGCACGTGGTAATTGTATTATAACTATATTAGGTCAGAAAACTGCCTAAGTGGATGCATTCAGGCCGGGATTCGAACCCGCGCCTTTCAAGTTTAAGACGCGTGCATTAAACATTACGCTACCACGTCTTTTGAATTTTGTTACTTTAATTAGTACTGAAAATTAAAAAAGAAATACAAGAGTCTCAATTAGGCGTTATAGGCGTCACATCAAGTGAACTCTAAATCCACGTTGAAAAAGTCTAATAGGTCGATTATGAGAATTGTAAGTGGGCAAGAATAAATAATGAATAGTAGTCGTATGTAATGTGTTTTGGAGTTGTCGACGTGACTTAGGCAATTAGTTTTGTAATCCATCACCCTGTCATAAGTTATTCCTTCACACTGTTAATTTAGTACTAAAATGCATTTTTATAAGTTCAAGTGTTTATATTTATTACAGGGCTATTCCAGTTGGATTTTAGTTCTAACAAGATATATTTTCAATCGTTGCGATTATACACATCGTATATTCCTAAACTAAGCAAATTATGCTTATATTATGGATATAATTTTATTATTGCTTAAGTTGAGCAGACGGCCCATCTGATGGAAAGCGGCTGCCATCGCCTATAAATATTTATAACACCAAAGGTGCTACCAATGTGCTGCTGCTTTCTAAAGGGAGACTGGAACCTGGACCCTAATGACGGAACACAACTCAAGGTTATTATGGCAGTATACTCCAGACCAGGGGTGGCAGCTTTCTAGGCGGTCAAATATCCGAAATGTCATATAGACTATGGGGCTAATCTTAATAACATCCAACCCAGAGTAATAATAGATAGGCTATTACTGAGACTTATCTAGTCAAGAATCGAGCCTGGGACTAGGTTCTAATGAATCAGTTGTGTTGTCTTTCAGTTCAGTAGATTAAGGAAGCGCTTATAAGGAAAAGAATAAACATGGTGTTCAATTAAGAATTAGGTAAGACATGGAAGTATGGACAGTCTTGTTAATGATTACGGAAATGTAATTTGGATTAACAATTTAATTTGATGAAATCGTTGAGGAAGGATATAATAATAGTTTTATCAACCTTGATTTGTTTTCCAAACGTCATTCGGTTAATAATGAATTTGACATTTGAACATCAAATTATTATTTAAAGACCGGATCATTAAATTTAATTACCGGATCATTAAATTAATTAAAATGCCTGTACGATAGCGAAGTTCGAAAAACTTAAAGAAAAACATTAGCTTTTAATGACGTAAAGAAAGGTTCTCCGTAAGATTTTAAGCCCAGAACATCTCGAATCCACATTAAAATTCAGAATCTCATGATCAACATTCTCCACTATAAGCATTTAGCTTGAAAATTAAACACCTGTATATGTAACTTGTAAGGCAATATAAACTGTTGGAGCTTTTAAAGTCTAAGTAGTCGAGCATATAAGAATATAACTGTATATTCAAGTTCTAACGGATACTTGAAAACATGAATTAATCCATATTAGAATTTGATTGTCACGAAAACTATAAATTTTAGCGATTTAACATTTGTGTTTATATATGTCTGATTACAGTTTCGTGGCATGAAGCTTATTATAATTGTCATAAATCTATTGAAGGTCAATACTGGATAACGGTTTCTCACAAGGTAAGATTTTTTACGTGGTAAAGCCATGATGAAATATTTATCCCGATGACAGCTCTTAGTGTCAGCTCGATCAGTGTAATACCACGCTCTCATAGAGTATCGGTGTGAAACGGTTAGCCATTTGCTAATCATGTTTCGTGCAATGAGAAAGAGTTCCGATGGCTCACTTCTATGCTTCCCCCTATGCCATCTCCATATTCCAATCCCATATCCCATCTTTTCTATCTCATTCTTCCTGCCTGAGCCCTCTATTTCTTACCTCTGTTGATCGTTGGTTTTGCCCCCTGGTGTTGCAAATGTCTATAGGCGACGGTTTTCTTCACTGTTTGCTAGGTTCGCAATAAAAAAAGTTCCGGTGTCAGATCTTCATCTTTTTGTGTCCAGTATCTGAATGCCACTTTCCCTTTTCTTGAGATTCTAAATTACTTTCCACTTGAAGATTCATTAACCCTATCAGTTATCGATTCTTCTACAGATATGATCGGCCTTCTGGTACCTCAGGTTGATAGGTCCAGAGGCGATATTGATACTTTGGTTCTCTGACGAATCCTTCTGCTAAGCCCCAAGGGTGTTGTTGTGGATTAAATACTTATTTATTTGTATATGTTATAATACTGGCCACTTGATTTTGATATTATTACAATTAAATGAAAATCGAGTTGGTTGTGATTTGTCTTAATATATAGGTATGAAATGTACTCTGTGATTCGAACGTAAAGTGTTTCATTTTATGTAAGTATGCCCCATTTTTAATATAAATTATTTTGTCTCGTTCGCGTCCAGCAAAGATGTCTCTCTCTTATAGTATTAAATAATTATGAATCGAACCTTCGAGGTCGTGTACTTTTTTACCCAGTCGGTGATGCAACCGCAAAAAAGCGTCTACAACTAATTAAATCTACCCACGTCTAGTGGCGCAACGGACACGCCTCCCTACCAGGCTCTTAGATTTTAATTAGAGAAAGGATTATTATCTCCAGTATCTAAATATGAACGATCCGATAAAAAAAGTATTAATTGCTGTAGTAAGAAGCACAGACTAAAAAAAACCTATATAATTATGTCGCGCTTATAGCTGCGACAAATCCAATCCTAAGTGGGAAAGAAAATCATCAAGTGGCAAAGAAATGCTTGGAACAGATTATTTTAAGCGATAAAGTCATTCTTTAAACTATACTGTATTTAGTTTTTAAGAACTAGCTATTAATTCTTTGTGAACAATAATTTGTGTTTTCTTTAATTCATTTATCACACGAAAATTTAACTTTTAAGTATTACATAGATATGTTTGTTTATCCGATGGCTTTTGGAACCAGTACTTTAATAAAATTAATTATTAATTCGTCAGATTTTGTGTGTTTCGGAGAATTTCCTAACAGAAGACCGTGCAAGATGATACATAATTGGCTACATAAGTAATATCAATTGTTGCTATTAGTTAATGTAGTTCTGCTGTGTGTTTATCAAGATCTTAAGTCCATTGTAGCAGAGCGTCATTTACTCTGCTGAATGCAGCCTAGAATTATATTCTATGTAGCTTATAATGATTCGGTTATTATAAAGTTAAAAGACCGGTTTTCATCATCACTGTATATCAGAGGTTGTATAATAAATGACAGTAGTTTATATTTGGAATACGACTATTTACACCTTTAAATCTTTTTGGACAAAGTTGTAAACGTAGTTCCTTGGCTAATAACGTATTACTGCTTTGTTGTCCACAAAGGGGAGAAATTAAGGAAAATTAAAGTAAGTCGACAATGATTGCTTTGCGTGCTATTTGAATCTGACTTAATAGTTTAATAAAGAGCGTTACCCATATGCTAATGAAGAAATTGCAATTTTTACAAATGTATATCGCTTTTAGCGTGCACTGCGTGCGCGTAACGAGTACTCGTCAACACCTACCGATACTATCGCTATGACTGGCTGGAAATTATTCCGAATCGTAATTACGGCGATTATTCACGGCCGGCCGGGGGCGGCAGCCATTTTTCAACAGTCACCGTTCTTAATTATGAGCCGCGCTGGACGGCTGTCGAAGCTTTGAGCTGCGCCGTCACCTCGGGCCGACTTCGCTCGTCTAGCCTACAACGCGCCTTATATTCAACGTCTATTCTACAAGTCGATCGATATCGTTAACGCGATGAAATTTATCTTACAAGTCCTACATGGTGACATGAGCACATTTGTTATGAAAACATGAATCTTTGGGACTTTGCGAAATATGAGGCTCCACATTTTATTGTAAAGATGGTTTTCATTATCACAGGACTGGTTCAAAAAGCGAGTATTTTATTGAATACAATTTTGGGAATACTTCTCGTACCAGTGTTTTGATTTCCTTATATCAATGTTATTCACGGTAGCTTAGGCAAATTTACACTAATCATTAGGAACTTTTCCTGGCATTCCTGCAGGGGACTCGATGGTAAGGGAGAACGCAGAAAGCAGATCGCGATTAATCGGGAATGGCTACAAGCTGATCCAAACGGGTGTCCCTGTCAGGGAAAATGGGATAGCTAAGTACTCTCTGAGTTTCAAAACAGCGCATTGGAGGTAACAGCTGCCGGATTATTTTCGTGTCGGTACTTATCGAACGGATCGTAAGCCACTTGATAAGTGCCTACGCGCTACAGATTGGTTGTAGTAACGCTGATAGTACGAGGTTTTGAAATCAAATCGAGAATGTACTGCGTAGGATACCGTTTTCATAGGGAACCGTTTTGGGTGGTGATCTGAACAGTCATGTAAGTGAAGCATGGGAGGAATTTGAGCGTGTATGTAGTGGTTTCAGATACGGCAGTCGCAACACAGAAGGGGAAGATATCCTCAAAATGTGTGCGACTGCAAATCTAGCGATTGTGAACACGTATTTAAAAAAATAATCCGAACACCTTATCGCTTACAAGAGCGGGAGGCATGCTACCCAAATCGACTACCTACTCACCAGGAGGCATCACATCGGCAAAGTAGCCAACTGCAAGGTCATACCCGGAGAGAGTCTTACTGTACAACACTGCTTCCTTGTCAAGGACCTCTGCGTGATGTCTGAAGATATACCCATTGAGCATTGCCGACGTCAAATTAGATGGTGGCTGCTTGATGGAAGCAAATCCCAGAAATTTGCCTCGGTCTCCGTCGAAATGTTTGTTGGAGCTGATGGTGAACCAGTCCAGAGCCACTGGGACAAGATTCAGATAGCCATTACTAAGGCGGCGAAGGCAGTTTTGGGTGAGTCTGATCGTTGTCGCAAGTATGACAAGGAGACTCGATGGTAGAACAAAATAGTCCGTAGGGAGACAAGAGTGAAGAAAACCCTCTTTAAAAAGTGGCAAGCGTCCAGATCTCCTCAAGAACGCGACGTACACAATCCACGAAACGTGCCCGCGCTGTAATCTGTTATGCGAGGAATTCTCGGTGAAGGAAATATGGCGTTCTTATTGTCACGAGCTGCTAAACAAGCAACATGATGACCTGCAGCCACCCGAATCAAGAACTAGTGCCACCGACAACGCTTTAAGAAGTTTATAAGGCTCTTTACGGTATGGAGAATCGGAAAGTTGTCGGAGCCGATGGAATCCCAATCGAAACCTGGAAGGTGTTGGTTACTCGTGGTGTGTGCATTTTGACCAAACTTCATAACTGTGTCCTCCTTACCGGAATAGTCCCTAGTCAATGGAGACTAAGTGTTATCACTCCAGTCTACAAACACTAGGGATCGGTGCAGGAGTGCGGGAACTACCGCGGTATAACGGTAATATCCACACCACACCATGAAGCTCTTTGAGCGGATTGTAAACTCCCGAATCCGACAGGAGTATACTATTTCGGTATATCAATATGGGTTTTGTCCTCGTCATGGTACCATGGACACCCTGTTTTTGCCCTAAAGACCATCATGAAGAAATATAGAACGAAGAACGGACCTCTACAGTTTTTTTTTTTTTATTTGCACAAGGCCTTTGACTGTGTTCCTTGCGTGATGATTTGGTGGGCGCTGTGGTCTAAAGAGATGCCAGAAACCTATATTGATATTATCCGAGATATGTACCGTGCTTCCGATTCTATGGTTCGGACCGCTGTTAGCAACTCTTACCCTTTCCTCATTAGCATCGGAGTACACCAGGGATCCGAGTACAGAGGGCGCTTGGTGCGATGCGTGTTTACGTGGAAAGGGTCGCTTGAAAATGGCGGTCTAAAACTAAATTTGATGAAGAGTGAGTATTTGGCCTGCAAGACTACACATCCATCCCACATCCGTGCACATAGGCGAAGATACTGTTGAGCGGACGGACCAGTTTCTATACTTGGGGTCTGTACTTCACACGTCCGCAGACATCAACTACGAGGTCAAGACCCGTGTATCAGCAGTTTGGGCTAAGTGGTGTGAGGTAACTGGTGTCATTTGTGACTGCAAAATGCCGGTTAAGCTAAAAAGACAGGTCTATAAATCTAGCATTAGACCTGCCCTTTGGTCTAGCAGTGAATTGTGGCTTATACTTGAGCGACACAAACAAGCGTCTCAGGTGAAAGATAATACGTTTACCAATGTTTTTTAAAATTTGATTACAGAAGTTAGAAAAGAATATTTTAATTGATTACTAAACTATTAGAAACAGTAAGTAAGCATTCGCCCGTACAGCAGTTACATAAAATAAAAGAGACGACGTTAGCGAAATAAAATCGACAGCTTTGAAAATAGTTCACCAGGAATGCTACACACTAGAGCTTCACTAGTGTTTATTTATCGTTTTGGAAGGCTTAGAGAAGACAGACGGAATGTTGTGTTTCTTATTCCAGATGAGGTGTAAGGTAAAAATAATAAGCTCTTTTTTTTATACGACGCGTAAACAAACTTTGTGGCATGTTTTATCCATGTGCCTTACGTGTAAATAGCGAGAAGCGGTTTATTGTTTTTAAACTTATCCGTGCAGGAACGGAGAAAGAATACAATTTCCTGCGGCCTGGCGGCCTGTCGTAAGAGGCGACTAAACAACCCACAGCCAGGTGGTAGGGCATTCGCCCGACTGGATGGCTACCACCCCTGGTCTAGAGTATGCCGCCATAACAACCTTGTGTTGTGTTCCGGCATTAGTTACCAGGTTCCAGTCTCCTTTAAGAGAGCAGCAGCGCATTTGTAGCACTTTTGGTGTTGCAAATGTCCATAGGCGATGGTAACCGCTTTCCATTAAGTGGGCCGTCTGCCTGTCTGCTGAACTCCTGCAATAAAAAAAAAAACTTATAAAATATGAGTGTTTGAGTTTATTACTAAGGCAGTTTGCAAACCAACATCCAAATAATGCCATTTACTTACTTACTTTAACATAAATTGTCGTCGGATAGTGGATTAGTGGTAGGTTAGTATGTTAAGTCAGAGCTTGCAGACGAGGTTATCTCGAGTTCTTAATGGTATATACCACTTTGCGGTGAGGCCGATAATGCTAAATTGGCTGCAGAAGCGTTACGGCATCCTGGCGTTCCGCCTGACATCGTCGGCGGTGACGAAGACACGGTGCTGCAGACCCTCCAGGTGTTTCTAGCTTGGGACGAACAGCACCGTGATTTCATCGAGGCCGATTTGTTCCTCCCGGCCGTCGTGAAGGCCTTGGTCGGGAGCATGGGGTGTAACCGCCTCATTCTGTGAGACCGTAATGTCCGCAAAGGAGGGGGCGCAGCGGGAGAGGGAGCAGACCACGACGTTTCCCTCCCACCAGAGCCAGCAGCGGCTATGGAAAGTCCACCAGGACGACCTCCAGCTGCCGTAAGCTACGGTCATGCCGGTGACTGGTGGGGAAACCGGATCCCCCACACATAAAGACTGGAGCGGAGGGACGCGCACCAATCCGCCCGCCCCTTCTCACCTCGACATGAGATCCGAGGGGCTACAAATGGAGTGACCAGCTCGTAAAGGAGCCGGCCGTCGTCAGACTGAGCTATAAGTGGATCTGCATACGAGCCCACAGCTCGGACAAGGACAACATTCGAGGATTGGTTAAATCGTGGTGTGGAAAAAGTAATTCTACGGGGATGCTAGTGCCACTCCGACGAGGCAAATTTCGCACACCGACCGCGACTTTTCCCCTCGCGCGGCTGATGATGCTTAAATCGGATTTCTCCCGTAAAAAAAGAATGTATTTACCACTTTCCAAAATTTGCCAGAACAACAACATGCACTTGAGCTCTGAGAGTGGTATGTGCATAAAGCCATTCCACTTCTATGAAATAAACCCTGTGTTTGAATTGACTGTCAATAACTTTTAATGAAACTGAATTAGCTAAGGCAGTGATATACATACCCATGTAGGTTTTGTATAAAGATTTGCCATTATAAATAGTGTCCACATTCTTTGGCATCTTGTAAATTATAATGATATGCAGTAACATAAAAATGCGGTTTTTGAAGAAATATTGCTAGAGGTAGAATGCGATTAGTTTTAAAAGTAGAACTCCAAAAACTCTCAAGGAATAAACCTCGCTAAGAATTTTAATTTAACTTTTTACCCTTTTCTATTTTGTTTACTATCAAAGAGTAGTGTGGGAAAGAACAGGCACGGATAGAGAATGATTGATAGCAATTTGATTGTGCTAGCTTATACCAAAAATATTTAACAAAAGTGTAAAAAGCGTTTTATTACTACTGCGAAAGTGTGTCTTGTCGATTCCATTAAAGAAACGTTATATGACGAACCCAATTATTTTTTGCTCGAAAGTAAACTTGATAAAATCCACCGTCAAATGTAGGTATCTCATAAATAAGGTGACATTTAAAAGACGAAAAACGGTATTATTAAAAGTAGGATAAGAGGATGATTAAAAGTGCTGCAGTGCGAGCTCGTGAAATGACTTCTAGAAAATAATTGAAATCTCCGTCTGGTCACGACTGTAGTTTGTACACTCGACGACAGAAATGAAAATACGCTACTGTTGTAACGGATTTCTAATTAAACTGTTTTTTTTTCTTCACACTCAACTAAAGGACATTGTTTTGAAGTTTACTCCTTAAGAATCGATTTTAATTTAAGAATTTAAAGGAATATAAAGCAATATGGCAATTAAAAATTATTATTAAATTAATTCTTAGAATAGTTTATATTATCGTAGGTATACTTTGTTAACTAATTGCTATGAATTACAAACTTAGAGAGAAAAACAAAAATAGAAATTGAACTGCGGCTATTTAAGAGCAATAGACGTCATTGAGTACAGCAGTTAGAGGAATACCGAAGAGTTGGATGCATTACACGCAGAAATAGAATAGAAGAGAAAATTCTGTATAAAGTTTCCTTGATCAGGTCCGAATCAGATCTATATATTGTACTATAGGTGTTTATGTTGTGACTACTGTATGTGAGTGTACACCGCTTGTCCCGGGCATACTGACGCCAGCGCGTCTAATCGGCGGGCGTTTCGAGAAAACCGATTACGGGCAATGCTACGGCGAGCTGTTTCGACATGTCACCACTACGACTGAACCACGTTTTGGTATTTTGTCATGTCTTACAGCCATCACTGCGGACGAGTATGCTGTCATTCCAATAGATCAAGTTTCTGACCACGTTTTACTTCTACAAAACCTTTATAGGTAGCAAGGTACATGAATTATTGTGAAATGAAAAACAGTGAAAACACTGACGTGTTCAACTAGCATTTTCCACGCGGTTTCCATTTGAGTAATTTTAGGATCCTTATTTAGTGCCAGCTATAATATTTTCCAGGATAATAACTAATGGACTTATGTGTTTGAATTGACATTTGCTGTAAAGTCAGGATAAAATTATTCTATTATTAATTAGTCCATTCTCCCGATCCGCGAGGAACAAAGAAATATATTGTATTGAGTACATATGCTATAATAAGTCTGACTTAGTTTTTTTTTAATGGTTGTATAGGTTTGCGTTTGACCACTGTCTCACCTGATGTTGACAGATGACGCAGTCTAGGATGGAGCACGCTTACCTAGAGGATACCTATTCACTCGTGACTTGAAGACTTCAAGATTGTAGTTGTCAGGGAAAACAGACTCCGGCAAATTATTTCACTCTTCGGCAGTGCGTACCAGAAAAGATGAAGCGAAACGCTTGGTTCTGACTGGTGGTATTTCCACCATGTAACGGTGGCGCAAACCGGTATAAATTATAGTTAAACTGTTCTAAATAGCCCCATTTGAAGTTTCATATAATTACTGACGAACTAACCTTATAACAGTATCAAAATAATGTATATTAAATTAAAACACCATTATTAGTCTACTTCTTTAGAAACAACGTTATGTTGGTCAACACTCACTTTTTTTTTCTTAAATATTAGTGACATGACTTGGAAATTTATAGTCGAAACGTTAAAATATAAATCGTTATTAAGTTATGCATATTTACTACATTTTAAAGACAAAAAAGGCAATCAAAAACCTAGTATAATTTTTAAAATAATAAACGATTTTATTTTAATCGATTTGTTAATGTGTGATTTCCTATATCAATTCAAATTTTTAATTGTATCATCATCGATAGTTCACGTAACTACTAAATCAGTTTAACAGATGGCAAAATTAGTACCTATGTATAAGATGAGGCTATTGTTCCAATCAAATTTCCCCACTTTCCTTGTTTATTAAGCAAGTTCTTTACAATTGTTACTTGTTGGGGTTTGGGAGTTGTTCTATCCTGGATTCCTGGGCCCTCTGGCATCTGTGGAAATGAAAGTGTTGACAAATATGCCAAACAAGCTGTCTTCGCCGGTTGTAGTAAGTGTTTCCCGCGCGATATTCGAACTCTCGCTAAACCTGAAATGCTGCAATCACGGAATGAGCTAGGGTTAAATTCTCGTCAAACTGTTGGCAAACAGAACTCAAGGTTATTATGGCGGCATACTCTAGATCTGGGGTGGTAGCCATCCAGACGGGCAAATGCCTTACCACCTGGCTGTGGGTTGTTTTGTCGCCTCTTATGACAGGCCGCCTGGCCGCAGAAAATTGTATTCTTTCTCCGTCCCTGAACGCATTAAATAATAAATACAGTGACTTAAACCGGAATAAACCATTGACCGTACACTAATATGAATACAAAAATGCCTGTAAGCTGGTTTATATATAATAACTAGCTTCTGCTCGCGACTTCGTCCGCGTGGAATAGTAAAAAAAAGTAAGTTAAAAACCCCCCGATTTTGAAACATTCTTCATTGGTGCTCCGCTTCTATTGGTTTTAGCGTGATGATATATAGCCTATAGCCTTCCTCAATAAATGGGCTATCAAACACTGAAAGAATTTTTCAAATTAGACCTGTAGTTCCTGAGATTAGCGCGTTTAAGCAAACAAACAAACAAACAAACTCTTCAGCTTTATATTAGTATAAGATTACGTATTTAATTAGTGAAATAAAAAATAATCACACTTTAATTGTAAACGATTGTACAATATAATTACTTGTCAATGTCTCATATATTAATTGAAATGATCGAAGGAAAATTTAACTAATATTCCAATCAAATAAATGAAAAACGTTTCTTTTCAATTGGAAATCAATTAGGTAAATGGTGTAGGTTTTCTTGGTAGTCTATTCGTAAGTTATTAACAAGCAGGCGGACACAGGCGGTACCTGGTGCAAGACGGCCGCCAACTTGCGAGTCACGGAGGGAGCTTTTGGGTAAAAACTACAAAAAGTAAATTATATTGATGGAATCGAACTTGTTTGATTGATGATGAGTGAGCAGTTTTTAATTTATTTCGAGGATTCGACCGCTCCGCGTCCCTGAGGTCACATCCAAGCCGCACTTATTAAAAATACGTCTATAAATTAATTTTATAAATAAGATTCTCTTAGGGTTCTTTAAGTAATAATCTAATAAGATAATATCTGTTTTTAATAATCTTTGACAAGTGAATGAAAATGATACAAATGTGATATGGTTTGAAATAATATATACGATTAAGGTTAAACAAATAAATTAAATTACTTAAATTAGAATACTGAAATTAAATAAGATTAATAATTCAAAATAATGTAGGTTCATCAAACTAAGAATATTAAACTTTTAAATATCTTGTACAAATCGGACGTTAAATTTAAAATGCACACTTATTTACACTTATATTGATTAATTTGCTGTTTACTAATATACAAAGTACCTATAAGAAAGCCATGCGTGATTATTGCTAATCACTGAATAGTATTTTGTACACATATATTTGTATTTTTAAATTTAAAAAATAGCTGAAATTCCAGATGGCTTAGAACTAGTCCCAAATACCAGACAGAGAGCTTATATCATACACGTTTGAAAGTTTCAAACGTATGGCGACTCCAGGTTATGTAGTAAGATTTTCGCAAGGTCTATGGCTGGATTTAGAACCAAACGGATATCTATTTCTTTTTATTCTCCTTCTCCTGCTGAATACGATATGTCAGGGTATTATTTTCTTTTTGTATATTTTCTCTATATTTAACCTATATCTATTACAAAGTATTTTACAAGTTTTACTTATTTTTTATTCATTTTATCTTATATACGATCGGTCTTATTCATAGAGAGTTAGTGTAAGTTTGAACGCTTCTTTAAGAATAACAAAGAAGCGTTCAAACTTATACTAACTCTGTGAATAAAACCGTATATGTCATATACATTTTGTTCTTTTTAACCTATTTTTTTTCTTTTGTTTCGATCTTATATCTGATACATGATTTTTACTTTCCAAAACAAGTACCTATTTGACGCACATTGTTTAAAGATTTATTAACGTGTTGATGGATTTAATATAAAAAATCAATATTTTCTACAAAGAAGAAATAATTATGCAAAGAATTTTCGAAGACAATAATTGTCTACGGAACCTATATTTTAAAACTCTACAAAACATACCCGCGCTGTATCAAGTTTTGGGCCCGCGGTTTTTTTCTCGCCGGAATTTTGGCTTATAGGTGTCTATTAATATTAATTGACGTTTGTGAAACTTTGTTTCCAACGTCGATACTTAGAACAATGACGGTGCAATGTTGCTGATGAATTTTAAAATGTGTTTCGATTTCTCTTATAAATTGATATTTAAGTTATTTTAAATACAAATTGCACTCTCGCAATACTATTTTAATTCGGTCATCTTAAATATATATTTTTGGGCTTATGTTGTTTTAGTGTGTAGCTAGCCGATTAGGTATTTTGGTGGTCGATATTTTTATAAGATAAAAATATATTCTATCAAAAACTTTAAGTAAGTAATCTTCATCAGTTTGGCGTTCAATACCATCCACTTTTCAAATCTTCTTTGGCACTGTGTGTGTGATCTGTGTCAACCCTCATTGTTACTTAATTGAAACGCATGTCTATCTTTATAATGTCTTCTACCGAGACTTGGTGGTGGCGAAATGGCTTGCCATTTCTTCTCTATAACGTTGACAACACTCTTGTAGTTTATCTATGACGTTACGGACATGAAGGCTGCCGTGCTAAAACCTTATTATTGGATTATATTTACGGACAATTAGGGCTTTTTGCTTCAATTAGATCTTTATTGAGATTTTTTAATGGGTAAAAACTATCCCATTTTCCTTAATAGGAATAATACTATGTTTATCACTGTTATTGGTGGTACATAAATAACATTCAAAAATGTATAAAATTTCATGACAATCGGTTCAATTTTAAGGAATTCAAGAATAAAGATCCAGCCAAATTCAGGGATGTTTATACTTTAGATGATGACTTAAAAACTGTTTTAATTAAACTTAAACTTGAATCAAAGCAATTTCTTCGAGTAAAATAGTCAACTAGAATTTTTCCACGGTAGTACATTATGTATTTAAGTGTTGACCATCTGTTGTTACATATTTAAGGCGTTGCTTTGCCGTCATTGCGGACAAACAAATGTATGTGGAACACACCTGTACCAATCCACGTCATTTCGAGGACGCTGTACAATTTACCCAGTATTTGTTTAGAATTGCAATGTGCTTGGATTTAAAATATTTCTATAAGTCTTTAAATGTTATTAAAGTAATTATAGTTGTAAAACTTACACGTATTTTTATGGAAATGTTTACTTCTTGCCGAATTTACTGAAGTTATGGCAAATTTGTTTCAAAATATTATCAGTAAGATAGATAACACTTTAATGTACACCATCACAGAAAACTAACGAACTAGTATTATTCTAATTGTGTATAAAGAGCGGTCTTATCGTTAATAAGCGATCTCTTCCAGACAACCCGTGGCAAGGATATTCCTCATTAGGAGTGGCGATGGTGGTATACATAATTATTGTACGATTATTTACATTTTAATAATAAATATATAACTATATTATTATAAAGAAGCCCTCTACTTTCTCTCTTAAATACGACGGTGCGGCTGATACATCCCATAGAACGTAACTTGTAGTAATATCTTATACTTGACCTATTAATTAGATACAAATTGTAATCATATAGAAATAAATTAATTCTTTTTAGTGTTTAAAAGTGATAGAGAGAGAGAGATAGAGATAACTCTTTATTGTACACCAAAATATACAATTACAAAAACAAATAACATTTACAATATTTTTTAGGCAATGTAACAGACGGCCTTATCGCTCAAAGCGATCTCTTTGAGGCAACCTAAATGAAAGAAATTTGAATCAGGCGATGTAGGTGGTGCAGAAAACTAAAAAAGGCAATAAATACATTATTATTAAATTCAGGTTTTTTTAAATCTTTATTTACGTAATTTTCATGTAACATTTTATTATTTACCTGATGTTTTAAAGTAAGTTACTAAGGGCATTGACAGTAGTGCAAAGTATACTAAATAATAGTTATAAGTCGAATATATATATATATATATATTGCTCTAAGTTACGTTCTATGGAATGTCTTAGCCATATCGTCGTATTTGAGATAGACAGTAGAAGCTATTAAAAACAGGAAAACCACATAGAAATATTATATAAATGATATGATTTAAAAGACTGTACGTTACACAGATAAAGCAAAACTAGAAAGGGAAGAAGTTGAATCTTGTATTTTTGCTGGAAATTCCATTCGTTTATCTATTATGATATTATCTGACTATTATCAAAAACTTTATGACTTTTATGTTTCGAGCTCATAATTTATGTTAATGGTTTAAAAATTAATATTGGCCATAAAACATTAGATAAAAATAATTTATTTTATAAAATAATGATTTATAACTCAATCCTTAGTTTGTTAACCTATACATTACTAATAGAATTAGAAAATAATGTATTTTATTGGTCTTTGATTTATTGATTACAGTGGCCCACAAAAAACTAAAAGTGGTATGTACTTTTGACCAGACCCATATATTCTTATGTATTTCGATGCGTTGAATCCAAATCTGAAATCCGAATTTTGGGGGTGTATGGACCAAACTGACCCCAGTTTCGTATGCAGCGCATCGGATATCGGTATATATCGGTGGTATTGTTGATTTATACTTAAAATATAAAACAAAAATGTAAGCAAAATATTAGTTTATATGAAGAAAATAATATTACTGAATTTAATGTTATATGACATCATGGTACGATCTACAAGAGTGGGCAGTAACTACGGGCGAAACAGCTGGACCTAGTACGAATGCATGTTTGATTTTATATTTTTCTCTTATCAACTATGTCTTTTATAGCTGGTGTACACCAGGTCGACGGCGCACCTAATGGGTACTAGTTCCGTTGCCTATATTTGCAGAGGTGATACTAACGTCCTGCCAACCTCAAAGTAATTTCATAATGCCTTTAAAAACAAACTTTATACCATATCATCCCATAAAAGTCCCCGTGCTAGACTTAGGCCTCCGCATTTTTTTAGAGGAACGGACGGTATACCCGCCACGCTTATAAAAACTTTTTATTGCATAAGTTCAGCAGACAGGCAGACGGCCCACCTAATGGTAAGCGGTAACCTACCTAATACTCCATACTATTTCTTAAGGCCATGAGAAAACAAATTCTTAAAGCGAGTGAAACTCGTACTTTGGATCAACAATCGTTATCGTCCATGTGTCATTAAAAGTACGCGAACATAAATGAAATATGTTTTCGTACCTAGTGCATTGTATACTCAAAAGAGCATTGCTTCTCACAAGAATACAACAAAAGTGACCCAAAAAACCAACGTCCGGTAAATCTGACCCAAATACACAACTAACTCCTTGACCCTTTATTCAATTCACAGTGGTAATAATTTTGCAAATCAAAGGAATCCTTTTAATTCCATACTTCGCACGTATACAGGACATTAGACTTCACAACAATGGCGATTAACAAGCCGTTTGTCATGTCTTTTGACTTGAGTTGATTCAGACTGCTTTAACTGGTCTCGATTTATCTACGGACCGTCTAGTAATTTGAACTGGTTCAGAATTATTGTTAGTGAACGATGGTTATATGTATATAATGTCACTATTTGTTACACGAAACACAGTTTGACTTAGGAGTTTTATTTAATAATAACATTACTGACATCAATTTAACATTCGAATATGATCGATTCCGGGTTCGATTCCTGGTATGGTAAATTTCGGAAAAGTATTTTCCGTGTTATTTACTATGCGTCCTGCGTATCTGGAATCAGCCCCAGAGTAGTGCGTTGTTACTTATAACACAACAATTTTTTCTTTAAGTCTATTCGTTGATGTGTAATAATAAGTTGAGAATCTCGTGAGAAATAGAATGTTAAAGTAGAAGTTTGATAGATATAGAAGTAAAGGTAGGCTAGAAATCGCCAATTTAGCTAAGAATTTCCTTTACATTATGTTGCTTGAAGAGATCGCTTTAAGCGAAGGCCGCCTATTACATTGCCTAACAAATATTGTAAATATGGATTTTTTGTAATTGTTTATTTTGGTGTTTAATAAAGTATAGCGTGATAATTTATCTATCAAAAAAGAGAACACAGAAGGCTATACCAGAATAGTATAGTATAAAAAAATATACAGTGCTTACTTCAAATGATCGCGAAATGAATGAATGATATTTAATGTCTCATATTTTTCTCATAAAAATATAGACCACCTGTCTTCCTTGTTACGACAATATACGCTCTAACAAGTGAAAATAATCATTTCCTATGTACATATTCGTTTTAATGAACGCCGAAACGCCGTGAGTGGGCAAAAACAAAGTATGTTTCGAGACGACCTCAACAACGGTAGGTAGATTGGTTTCGAAATACCGACAAATGGTTTATTAGTTGTTCATCTGTTAGGTGATAAACACATGTGCGATTATAGATAGATTTGTAAAATTAATTCCATTTATCTGCGTTTATGCCGTGATCGCATTTTAATTCTAAAGTTGGCAAATAAACATTTTGTGCTAGCGATTTTAGCCGCGTATAATTTTGCCTGTCAGGAATTGAATCTGAAGTCTGTGTTCCAATAAACTGTAAAATCCAACACTAAGACCTCTAAACCACAAACGTTGTCACTGAGACTAGTGAAGTTCAAAAGAAAATTTAGGAATTTGTGTATTAAGCTTGGAAAGCGATACAATAATGTAAGAGTATAATATTTTTGTGATATGTAATAAAAGTCGAATAAAGAAATGAGTAAGAAGTAAGAAAATTAAAACAAGTAATACCATGGACGAAGAATATTCTTTTCCATGGTAATACTATTTTTTTATTTGTTGCATGAGTTCAGCAGACAGGCAGACGGCCCACCCGATGAAAACCGATTACTATCGTCTATGGATATTTTCAACACCAAAGGTGTATCAAATACGCTGCTGCTCACTAAAGGTTGACTGGAACCTGGCCATTAATGCCGGAATTCAACTCAAGGTTGTTATGGCGGCATACTACACGACCAGGAATAGTAGCCATTCAGACGGGCAAATACCCTACCACCTGGCTATGGGTTGTTTTGTATTCTTTCTCCGTTCCTGCATGGATAAAAATCCTATGTATATATAACCTTGAGAAATATTAACGTCAGGAGGAGGTGATAAATTAAAAAAAGCCAGAAAAGGAAGCCTAGGATACAACTGGGGTTTAATTCTAGGATGATAATCATCATCATCCCATTTGTTCCTGTTGTTGATTTTATGCGAATTTAAATTTTAATATACTACAAAATATTTTTTAGTACGTGTGTTAAATAAATAAAATTAAATAATATCAAAGTCGTTCAGTTTATTATAAGCCTTAGTACAATTTTTTTACACAAGTAATGATTTGTAAAAACATTCGTATTGATTTTTTTGCTTATTTCTAAGTGTTAAATTATATTTGCAACGTCTAGAGAATTCAAAATAGGAACAACTGTTTCTTGTTATCCAATCAGAAAAGGATCAGTGCGATTTGATATGCTCGTTTTGGTACTAATCTAGTTCTGGGAATTTGCCACTTTTGATTACAGACATTTCTACCTTTTACTATAACGTAAAAAAACAAATTGAACTATGTAGCAAACGTAAAGTTACTAACGACAATTCTTCTGTGTTTTATACATTTATCCAATCTTTTGGACTCTGTACAGTATGTATTTTTCTTCCGACCTCCTATTGACGTAGTCTATCTACTGTCAGAACAAAAATATTGATCAATCCTCCATAACAACTATGGAAGTTGAATATTGGGAACGAGAATTGCTCAATAAAAAACATAACTCTGTAAAGCTGTTAAATCCTCCATCACTACAAATATTCTTCACTTTTTGACATTTTATTATTTGAAAATATTTATTTTGGACCAAATTAACTAAAAATTTAAAGTTTTGATAAGTTTCTCTTCGGTTTTCGGTAACTTTCTTGCGATGTATTCCTTCACCGTCCATGTAAGTCATCTTAAGTTATAGGGTATTTACTATTAATAATTTTGAATAAATATCCTTTATCCTTTATCCGTGCTGGAACGGAGAAAGAATACAATTTCCTGCGGCCGGGCGGCCTGTCGTAAAAGGCGACAAAACAACCCACAGCCAGGTGGTAGGGCATTTGCCCGACTGGATGGCTACCACCCCTGGTCTAAAGTATGTCGCATAACAACCTTGAGTTGTGTTCCGGCATTAGTGACCGGGTTCCAGTTTCCCTTAAGAGAGCAGCAGCGCATTTGTAGCAACTTTGCTGTTGCAAATGTCCATAGGCGATGGTAACCGCTTTCCATCAAGTGGGCCGTCTGCCTGTCTGCTGACCTCCTGCAATAAAAAAAAAATAATAATAATAGAACACTATTGGATATACCGAACTTTCACTTCCAAACTGATATATTACTGTATCATAATATAAGTACATCTAATACAACAATCATATATTAGAAGTATAAAATAAAACATCCATAAATTAAAATATTATTATTATAATATAAAGGAACACATAAAATTCTTAAAACAATGAGAAGTATTTCTAAAATCATTAATATGAGAGCGAAAGTTGTAATTTGCATATAACAATGCAACACCTGTTAGGCGGCGTGGCATGTGGGCGCTCTGTCCTCTCACAATAGTACTCCGCGTTCTATACAACAGTTGCAGTGTAAATGAACCTTTTTTATCATTATGAATCGTCAAGGTCACCTCTTTTATGTGCTGTCATATGGTCCGCTACACAGGCACGTATTTAGAACAATGTGTATTTTAGAGCAGCAATCAGACTTGAGTCAAAAGTGTATAAAATCGTTACAAAAAAAAGAGATGGATGGATTGTGTAAAGGATGATATGATGATTTTTGGTGACAGAAGACGTATGTCAAACTAGAGCAGTATGCAAGCAAAAGACAAATTGTTTCTATCCAAATTAATTGGGAGAAAATCGTTGCATCTGCAATTTCATATTTTCTGGAAGACGCTTTTCATTCAATTTTTTTGTTACATTGTCTCAATTTAGGATTTAGTATTATTCTAGATCACGAACAGTCTACATCACAAAAACTAAAAAGTCCATCTGTGGTTTTTTAACTTGTGGTTTTATATCTGTGAAGTGTTTACTTAACGCTGCCTACCTTTCAAATACGGACCTGACTCCTCTACTCAGCCGGTGGGCTCCCAACCATGATCTGACGTACGACATCATTTTGTCGATTTGCTAATTAAATACTATTTCTAAGATCATAGGTCTATAACCTCCATGGTTTAATCTAAAAACTAATTCCTGTTTTTCTTCATCGTCTACACTTCATGTAGGTGTTCTCCAGGAATTTTGGTAGAGCCAGCCTCAAAAGGAGCTGGTGTCTTACCTAATTGACTTATTTAATTTAAAATATAATTTATCGTACTTTTAGGAGATGATAGGACTGTGTGAATTTTCCATACGTTAAAGGGTGGAAAGTCCTAAAAAAATAAAGAGAAAAATAAAGCCAAGGAATGGTAACAATATGTCACTTAGGCTTGAAATACGTAAACTAGTCTGTACTTGCTTCTTGACAGGATTCGAACTCAATTTTAATACATGAGTGTCTCACCACAACCAAACAATTTGATCATAAATAAAAAGACCCCTAAGAATTAGGCATAATTTTTATTATTAAATATAGATAAAGATCTGCAAAATTTACAATATAAAGCAAATATTATACGAACAATTTAACAACTACAAATCTTATGACTGAAATTCATATATTACAAGTTAGGGCGAGACTTATCAATGTCATCTACAACCTGAGCCACTATTAACAAGTTAAACAAGCCTTAACATGATATTACATGCCGTTATCTATTACATCTACGAATAAATTAAACCATGGGCTGGTAGCAAGGTGTTACACGAGCGTTTCACAAGGGTACCTGCTGGGCATTGGATACTTGTTTCTCTATCAAACTTACGTTATACTTAAAAGACATGAAAGGGTTTTTAACAATGAGCAACATAAAGTTCTATTGATATGAAAAATCCTAGGATTGACAATCGCCTAGAATAAATATAGTTAAGAATTATAAGGACGAGCTTCTGGTCGTTGTAAATCTGCTTTTTGACGTTTTATTATCCTATACTACTAATATTATAAACGCGAAAGTTTGTAAGAATGTTTGGATGTATGTTTGTTACTCTTTCACACAAAAACTACTGAATGGATTTTGATGAAACTTACTTACAATGATATAGCTTACACATCAGAATAACACATAGGCTATAATTTATAAAGATATAGTGTGAATTATCCAAAATATAACGATATTCCATCACCACGCAGGTGAGACCGCCTGGCGCAGCGAGTGTAAAATACAATTTGGACAAAACCAATTAACAATTGAAAAGTTTGATGAGTGCCTTGTTAATTTATGAGTGTTGTAGTTTAAATTAGGGACGTCATCTAGTCATGTAATATTTTGGAGCTTTGCAACTATGAAAATATTCTGGAGTACTTAAGACTGGCGTTCCACTTGATGGAAAGTGGTTACCATTGACACCGGACATTTGTAATGTTAGAGCTGTTACTAATGTGCTGCCGGCCGTGGTTGAATTTTGTCACTTTTTGAAAAAATCTATATTAGGTATCTATATGGGAAAACTAGTGAAAAAGAATAAGAGAAATTGCCATTATTAAAAAAATACGATCCTATAGTATTACTACTAATTAATTGTTAACGCGGTTTTGTTAGATCAATGTAAAATATACTCGACTAAACCATCGAGAAATCTAGTAGACTATATAAAGAAAAACAAATTACTTTTTTTATGTTTTGCATTTCAATAAATAGATATTGCGTAATACTACAATTCACCTCCAGTCTTGCTAAATACACCCAAATCCCAATTTCTTTATTCCCATAAGTAAATTAATATTTGGATATACCACATTATCAACGTTCATGACATCTAGTTAGAGAATAAATAGTAGAGAAATATCAACGGGAGTACATTAACTTTTACTTTCAAGTATTATTAGATTTCTATACGATTATGCTAATATTGATAGTAAAAGAAATTATTGATGTAAAGAAATTTGCATATTATATATATTGATAGGTTACTGATACCTTAGTACTTTGTTCTGTTATATAAACAGCTGTGTCAATTAATTTTATTTATTATGTGAAGAAAGTTCAAGAAAGAACACCTAAATATGTAACTACCTGTGAACTGTTGTTAGCAGTTTAACAATAATGCATTCTGCATATATCTGCAGAATAAAATTGAACGTATGTTTATGTTTTCAAAATAAATGACAATTGTTTCAGTGAATATTATGAAGTGCAAACACTAGTCACAATGATGAAAGATGACTGTCAGGCGAGAGGCTTACATTTGAATGCGAAGAAAACAAAGGTTATGGTGTTTGAAAAAGAAGAAACCAGAACGATGCAAGGATAATGGTCGATTATGTTATACTGGAGCAAGCGAATAAGTTTGTATATTTTGGATGTGCATTTAGCAGGGATGGAAGGTACACCGCTGATATAGAAAGAAGAGTGAAATTGGGGAATAGTGTGAATGGAGCGTTAGGTAAACTTCTAGGCGCTAAGAACCTCAGCCAGAAGGCCCAGCTTGCCATACACAACGCGGTGCTGGTACCTACGCTCACGTATGGAAGCGAGAGTTGGGTATGGAAGAGAGAGCATGAAAGTAGAGTAAACGCGGTCGAGATGCGAGCACTGCGCAAAATCTGTGGAGTGACGCTCGCGGACCGCGTTCGAAATACCGAAGTAAGAAAATGAGTTGGTCTGAAAGAGAGTGTCGGGGTGAAGGTAAGTAAAGGAATGCTCCAGTGGTTCGGGCATGTGCAAAGAATGCACGATGAAAGAATGACTAAACAGATATAAAATGCAAAAGTGGATGGATGCAGAAGTCGTGGAAGGCCACGACACACCTTCCATGATCAAATTGATCGTGTACTAGCAGAAGGTGATGTCAAGACTTATGAATGTCAAAGAAGCAAGTGAGGTGTGTAAGAATAAGCCTGAATGGCGCTCTGTTGTTCGTGCCTACCCCGCAAGGGAACTGGCGTGAAGTTATGTATGTATGTAATATTATGAAATTATGCTCTATCATAAATTATCCACTTTGGAGAATCAAAATGCTAATCTGTTATTAATAATATACAAGGGACTACTCTGGGATCGTAGAGACCCATGCTAAATAACCGAAAGTTTCGCTATCGGGAATTCAACCAGGGACCTGTGTATTCTAGTAAACTAGGCCAGTGAAAAATTTGAACAGTAAAGGCCACAAGGCTATTAAAAGATGACATTATAATATGACTCTGCAAAAGGAAAAACGAGCAAAAGCAGTCTTTTTGGGCCTTTCATATGACTACTTTAGATCCTCAAAAACGGTATGTTCAATTTACTATTATAAGTAAATTGAACATAAACAACCATAAAAGCCAAAGCAATCTCCAATATTTCAGAAGTTCCTACGCAACTTTTTCATCACAGCACGTCTGATTTCGTTAGTTCGATGTATACAGCACCTAACGGCGTTATCGGTCGACTTGCCAAAACTGTGTCATTTTTTTTATAAATCGATTTCTAAAGTTTTTTATTTGTAACGAATTATGATGCAATGATGTAAAAAAATGCAATTCTAAAGTTTGTTTCAAACTTGAAAAGAGAACGTCGTTACAATACTTAATATCTTTTACTGAATATCTTTTTTTTTCAATAATGTCTTACGGTTCTGGAGACGGGCCTTTTGAACCATTTGAATTAATAATAAAGCAGTGTGATCATATTAAACGTAATTCTGCAATATTAGGATTAAGCTTTTAACTTCACATTACTGGTTTTTGTTTTGCTATAGCTGTAAGTTAGGTCCTCTTCGTCGTCGTCGTCGTCAGCCATTTGCAGTCCACTGCTGGACGTAGGCCTCCCCAAGACGGCGCCACTCATCCCTGTCCTCCGATTTCCTCAGCTAGCACCTGCCGGCGACCTTGCATGGGTCGTCGGCCCATCGGGCTGGAGGGCAATAGGTCCTCTTGCTTCACATTAACGGCTATGTTGTGCCAGTTATACATAATTATTATTATACTTAAAATCGTGCATACATATATTTAACTAGGATATACCCGCGACTTCGTTCACGCTTGACTTAAAATTCCCTCGGGATTCCCGGGACAGAAAGTATCACAGCATTTAAAAAAGAATATAAGCTATCGTTTTAGTGGAAACTGTGTCGGAATAAGCTAATTTTTAGGCATCAGAACAACTTCTATCCGCTCCCGCGAAAATTCCCGCGGGATTCCCGAGATAAAAAAATCCCATATTTTATTATATTAAATTTGCTATCGATCGGTAAAGAAATCACATTGAAATTCGTTTTTTTGTAAATCTGGGCATTAAATAATTCCCAGAAAAATTCCAGTGGGATTCCCAACATAAAAAGTAGCGCAGAGTTTAAGTCTAAGTATTAGCTGTTGGTCAGTGAAAACCGCATCGTAATCGGTCCAATGGTATTTACGTGAATCCTGAACAAACAGACAAACAGAAAAACGATGTGAACTGTGATCAGGCAACTCCAAGCCTACTTTCAGAATATGAAAAAGGAAAAAATCGAGTTTATTCTTCAGTACTCCGTCTAAGTCGTGGTCTGCGTAATGGCTAGTGCACGCGTCCTAAACTCAAAGGGCGCGGGTTCGATCCTGGCCGGAACGCATGCACCACTTAGGCTGTTTTCTGACCTAATGTGCATATTGTTGTTACAATTACCACGTGCTAACAACGGTGAAGGAAAACATCGTGATGCAACCTGCACATTGAAATAACCGATGTATCAAATCTGCCAAGCCGCCTTGGACAAGCGTGGCAGGTATACTGTCCGTTCCCCTACAGTGGGAGGCCGGAGCTTAGCAGTGGGACACTTATGGGCTGTTATTATTTATACGCCATCTAGTTCACACAGATGTTTATTGATTGTTAAATGAAAAGCACAAGTCACAACAGAATGCCTTACGTAACAGCCTATAAGTAGCCTAGAACGGAAGTTTATTTTTGATTAGTTACGAGACAGCCGGCGTTAGTGACGTTACAATACACGTTAAGTAACGTTCATAATTCGTTATCATGTACAAAGTTATGTAAGTGCCATGTTAATTTAATGCCAGATTATTTTACGCTTGATTGGCTTTTTGAAATTGAATTATTTCTTAGAAACGAGTGGCTTTTTTGTAGCCTAAAGCTTAGTTCAGATAGACGTGAAACGGTTGTGGTTTGTGGACATCGATGGTTTTTTAGTACTTTCTTTTTGATTTATATTAATTGGAGTTCAGTCAAGATTTTATACCTGAGATGGTGGAAATACAAAATAGTTTTTACTATAGATGGAGATATTTCTTAATTGCTTACCATTACATAATCCGTTCAGGAACGGAGAAAGAAAACAATTGCCTGCGGACGGCGGCCTGATGTAAGAGGTGACAAAACAACCCATGGTCGGGTGGTAAGGTATTTACCCGTTTGGTTGGCTACCGCCCCTGGTCTACAGTATGCCACCATAACAACCTTGAGTTATGCATTAGTGGCCAGTCTTCCTTTAGAGAGCTGCAGCACATTGGTAGCACCTTTGGTGTTGCAAATGTCCATAGGCGATGGTAGCCGCATTCCATCAGGTGGGCGTCTGCCTGTCTGCTGAACTCATGCAATAAAAAAAAATTACATCACCATTACAGCCTTTTCCAGACAACTTGGGGCAGGTATCAAATACATTTACAAAACATTGAACTGCTTTATTGATGTAATTTACCGATTGATTTTGATGTAAGTAACAATTTGATGTAAGCACAATATTTTAAGAAACTACCAAATGTTGTCTTCGGAAATAATCTTGATATATAAAAATTAATGTCTGTCTGTATGCCCTTTATAGAATCGTAAACTATACATCCGATTTTAATGAAATTTTGTGTATGTGTTTGAATGGGTTCCCGAGTGGTTTAGATTCACAGTTAGAACCGGTAGGTGGCGCTGAGATCGGATTCTAGAATCCTCCTAATCACCGGGAGCGATTTTGGTGATTTTGTTTTTGTGTGTTTGAGTGGGTTCCCGGATGGTTTAGATTCGCAATTAGAACCGGTAGGTGGCGCTGAGATCGGGTTCTAGAATCCTAATCACCTGGACCGATTTTGGTGATTTTGTTTTTGTGTCATGGAACAAAGTCTTTTAGGAATTCAGAAAATAGACGGTACGAAGTTCGCCGGGTCAGTTAGTGTTTTATAAACAAGCTTATGTTAATTTTGAAATGTTTTGCATAATTTAGTTAAATTGATAAATTAGTGAATTTTGAATAAAAAAAGTCATTTACTTAGTATTTTTAGTGGTATATACATAAAATAGATTAAATATAAAAAGGTGTACGATACACATTTCTAAACAAAATGCAAAAATTATACATATTCGCAAAAAGCTTTTAAATAAAAAACTCATTAAAAATACCAGTAATCATTTGTTTATTCATTGCAATATACTTTCACATTTTAAAGAACAAACTAGTAAGGAGTAACACAGAGGTGGTCGGTTAAGAGGGGTTATTCCCACGGTGCGACCTGGCAGGAAGACCATGCGCTACAGCTAGCAATTGCGGTTACGATTACCAGGCTTGCAATTTGACCCAGCCCTAGTTTAAGTGGCGATACTTAAAACATGATATTTATTACCCTTAAAACCGATCTTATTTAAGGCTACACATTTTTAGCTATTTAGATTCTTTCTCTTATTTTATAGCCCTGTATGATTTCTGTATCCAGTGTCAAAAGTGTTATATTCATGAATATTAAAGTTTTAGAATAACATCCAAGCATTAGCTAAATTGTAGGTCTGTAACTGACGCTCATTAGTGAGTATTTGTGACAGATCGAAAACGCATTTTTCAAAAAACAGTTGAGTTTTTTCAAGACGAGCACACATTTTTTCGTTAAAAACAATCAATATACTATAAACATTGTTTACTTTAACAAATATTTTTCATTTTTTTTTGGAAAATTAAACTACACAATTCCCATTAAAAAACTACTAAGATTTGTGATCGTTTTTTTTTTAGAAAAATACTCATTTTGTTGATATGAGACTTAATATAATTCAAATGTTATTTTATAATCGAGCAATACTGTCCATGTCCAATAGCCATGTTTTCTTTGGAAATATTACGAAACATACGTCGTTTTTTGTCGTCTGAAATAAATAATAGATAACAAAAATATACAATTTCATATTTTACCAAATATTTACACGATATTAAAAAAAATACACAATTTACTCGTATTTGTTGCATACAAAATTACTTTCAAATCGCGTGGAGAGTACTAGTGTATATATAGAGCAATTTTCCGTTTACAACTTTACAGTTATGTCATGTCATTTACACTTTAATAGCACATAACATATTCAAACGGTTCCGGTTTGGTATAATAATAATTGGTGCAAAACAGACAGGACGTCCTGTGTCGAATCGAGTACACAAAAGCAATTCAAAATTTACAGACCACTTTATAGTGTATACAGGAATCTATGCCTTATTGTCCAAAGAATAGATGTTGCAAAGGATTAGGTGCGTTGTAAAAAAAGGATTTTACACACGCCAATCTAGCGAGCATCCCTTATCCGCGTGACGGGTCAAAATCGCGATTTTATTTATAACTTGTCGTAATACCAGCTGGGGTTTGTCAAGACGTAAAAAATAAGAAAACGAATGTTGGGACCCCTCGGCGACTCCCTTCGAGACCTCAAAGGGACCACCCCTCGAACGGGTTTCGCCATCATAAATCCCACGTTGCTTGTGAAAAGACATTTTAAAATGCGTATAAAATTATTCAGGGCAGAAATAATTCGACGTTGCTACGAAATTTATTTATTATTTTCGCCTGTTGTCAATTGCGAAAAACGTGCACGTGTTTCAAGGTGTTTACTAACCCATACAACTTTAACTGCCTGTTTAAGGCATTAAGGTGCTACTTTATGCGTTATTTATAATAAAAGCTTAATTTATACCGACTCGTCGGGATAGCTTGTTGTTGATTTCTTTAAAAGTTCGCGTATAAAAGACCATTCCTCCTTCGTTCTTTTATATATGAATTTGCCTGATTTATGTTGTGCGTTTATCTTCTCTAGATAGCCAACGTTTAATATTCATAAATTCAAATTTTTGAATAATCTTTAAGCGTAGAAACAGGTGAAGACTAAACCTATATAAGTATAAGCACTTTATTCAAACTTCAGTTGAATGTAGGTCTTTGGATAAACAACGGAGTCTTGTTGAAACTAGACAGGTCATATTTCACTAAATAATTTAAGTTTTCTACACAGATACACAATTTATTCACAAAAATATTAGGCACTTCTAATTACGGTTCTATTGAAAAAAAAAATTGAAGTATGTTGCACAGTAAAACTTAATCTGTCCCTGAATAACAAATGAGATAACTGTAAATATATGAATGTACCTATTTTACAAATTTTAGGTGAGCAAATACGTTAGGTACTGCTCATATTGAAGAGAGTGAACAAGTGTTATTGGACACAGATTTAAATTACTCATTAAACCTAAATATTAACGCATTTTTACTAAATTGACCTGTAAGTTGTAGCTACGGATATAACGGAATCGGAACGGAATATAATTTAATTAATTTAAATTATAATTATCATGACCTATTTCTAAGATACATGTTTTTTTAAATCTTAATATCTATACATATCTTACCATCCATACTTTATCTTACTATTGATTGGTAAAAATTGGTATCACTTGTAGCGAGTTTCAAATTTTAACCAGTAAATTCATAGTAAAACAGGAATCGTTTGTTACTGAGTTCTTTGAGTATTTTTAAGTATTCAATGCTTTCATTGAATACTTCAGGAAACCACATCAGGAAAGGTGACACTTTAGTCACCTTTCCTCATATGTCATTTCAATTATCTGCTTTAGGATACGGTTATTTATTACCAAACCAAACAGGTTTATTATACATCCATTATTACAAATAGAACCTTTAAAGTTCTATTCAAAATGTTATTGTTTTGTTGCCCAGCAAAAAATGCAGAACAATTCGTGAGTAATTATTTAAATGTCTCGCCAATTCGTTACACAAATCACTGTAATTACTTAGAAGTATCGCACTATACATTGTAAATCGTATTGCTTATACCTGGCCAACTATGGCTTGCTAGAACACTGGTAAGTTTCAGTGAGGTTCAAGTATGTACCTATATAAGGTTAGTCTATGCTGAGCATACCTACTATAATACTGATATTAGACGGATTAACCAAATTTAATCAATTTAGTTAAAAGGTATAGAACTGGAAACACACGACGGGTTTCAATGAAATTTAATCATACAATTTGATGTTTATATGAATCACTTTTGTCGATTCATTTAAATTTGAAGACAGAAATGGAATTTTATATCCAATACTTTACTAATCCAATATTATAGACAGTGCATTTTTGGTGAAGCAACTAAAGTGATTCATATAAACACAAACTGAAACCATTTAATGTAATTGAATACTGTCATGTTCTTTGAGTTTTGCGACTTTCAACCAAACTGATTCTGTTTGGTTAATTCGTCTAATATCGGCTCATTGCCCGGTCTTATACATTATCAACCGTCGATTTGCCTCACCATCGGTTAAAATATTTATTTTCAATTTTTGTTTTATTGCAGGAGTTCAGCAGACAGGCAGGCGGCCCACTTGATGGAAAGCGGTTACCATCGCCTATGGACATTTACAACACCAATGGTGCTACAAACGCGCTGCTGCTCTCTTAAAGGAGACTGGAACCTGGTCACTAATGCCGGAACACAACTCAAGGTTGTTATGACGACATACTTTAGATCAGGGGTGGTAGGCATCCAGTCGGGCAAACGCCCTACCACCTGGCTGTGGGTTGTTTTGTCGCCTCTTACGACAGGCCGCCCAGCCGCAGGAAATTGTATTCTTTCTCCGTTCCTGCACGGATAAACTGATATAAGCTCCATACAAGTTATGTCAAAATTCAAATGATAGTAAGGAAAGTGAGTGAATAGTGTGGGAATCGACTATTAAATAAATATTTGAAAACAATTTCAAACTGTAAACTCATTATACACGCGTTTGGCAACTTTATGAGTTCTTGAAACCATTTTGTAATATACTTGTATTACACAGTAAAAAGTTTATTGACCATTTTTTAATTGCCAGGCAAATAACATTGTTAAAGTAATGTTTCTAAACATACCTTTGTATTTTGCAAACTCGCACAGAGGGCCCAATTGTATTATGAAGTGTATAACAAAAGGGGAGCACCCAAACAAACACCTCTACTCTACTCACCCAGTAACAGAAGAACTAACAAAACTCTTAACCATATCTAAATTAGCTACAATATCTGTATAAAACGTTTGCACATCATCCTATTGTTCCTAAGAACAAGTGCTTCTTCTCATCTATTTATAATATTACAAATTTGTATATGTGTACCACCTATTCTTTTGTTTTTTAGATTTTTAGTGTTTATCTGTTTGTTCGGGATTCACCTAAAAATTGCTGAGCCGATTTCCATGCGATATTTGATAGTCGATAGCAAATTTCCGGACTTAAAATCTGCGGTAGGTTTATAATCCCGAAAATCCCGCGAGTATTTTTATGGGAGCTGTTTAGAATGGCCAAGTTAAAAAAAAACTGATTCCAAAGCGATATTTTCACTGATCGATAGCAAATTCCTTGTCATAAAATTTGTGATAGTGTATGTCCCGGGTTTTTACGAGAATCTTTAGGATTCATGTATTTTTATTGTAAATAATCCATTACCCTGCTGGAAAAGATGTGTTGACGTCTGCTCTTTTATATGAACAGTATTTTGGAATTTTTTATACCTAATATGTGTCAAATACACAATTGTAGATCTTCAACTTTGGCGACAAGACCGCCCTAGGTACTTTAATGTAAGTGCAATAAAGTTATTCAACTGATAGATACTAAAGGAGAAAGTTGTTGCAGCAGATCGAAAAAAAACATTTTAATTAACAGTTAACATTTTCAACACGGACACAATTCTGGCTTAAAAACAGTTAACACAACTACTTTTGTGATGTTATTTAGATGTTTCCATTTTTTCTCGAATATATAACCTCGTACAATAATTACGAAATTATCAGTGATTATGAAGTTTTTAAAATTTGCAACGTTTAACGCCAATACATATAAATGCATTGCCAATACTATACATATATATAATATACGATGCAATATAAGTACACTCGTAAATGCGTTATTAATGAGGTCATTGGCCCTTCAATCACTGCGATCTGTGTTTATTTGATATTATCTTTGTACAACTATATGTACAGTACAGACGCTTCAGCTCTTATAGCAAGATCTTTACTCCGATTTAATACAGTAAAAGCAACCAACATAATTATTATTAATATTAGGCTTATTAAAGATATGTGTAGAAATAATTTTAAATCATCATTTTCAAATATTATTAATTTTTTTTATTACAATTTCTAGTATTCTTCTACTAATTTCGTAGTATTCTTCGATTGGCAAGGTCGGTCTATGGTCTTATACGTTATCGATTTAATTTAAAAAATACAGTGCAATTTGCTATCTGTGAAGCCTTAAGAAACAACAGACCTAATTTAGATCAAGAAAGTGGCATGTAACGTCACATAATAATTCTTTTATAGATCATGCGTCATCTGCATAACATTCGCTTTCGATCTAAAATGTTTTGATTGAATAAAAAAACTTGTTGTGTATACAACCATTGTCAATGATGCTACAAAGGTGCGTTCATTGACCTCTGTTATAAAATGATACGCCTAAGCATTATGTGTATAGTCAGGTGGAAAATATATTTTGCATGTCTAAAGGTTTTGTTATACATTAATGTGTAAATTTTAACTGTGACTGTACCGCATATTTGTTATTGATGATCTTAGAGAATGATCACATTTGTACGTAAGTTATAAAGCATTACGATGATATGTGCGTTGCGATTTTTTATTTTTTGTGTCAACTAAATATAAGCTGTTAAAATAATTGTTGCAATTCATGCATTTATAGAAAGGACCAGTTTTTTTTAGACGTATGTTTACGTAGTCTTTAATGCTAAGAGTTTGTTATCTTACGTAAAACAAAAACGAAATTTTTGTTTGATAATAATAAAAATCTGTATTTAGAATATTCGTTTGTACTTTTACCTTTTTCTTGAACTTTAAGAATGATGTTCTTTATACAAAGTGAAGAAGGTGTCAGATAGTAAAACATTATCCAAAACCCAAAATACGAAGGCAATTTGATAACAATACATATTAAAATATACCTTCGGATATACCACAGTAAGTACAAATTACTTGTAATATTAGCTTATGAACGTATCACTTATGGAATGGAGACTCTTCATTTTTAGGGAAATGGACAATATACTCACAAAACAACTCCGTTTTAACGGTTTTAAGCGCGTTATTTAAAAAAAAATACTGCACTCATGACCGTTAAAACGTACTTTTATAATGTGAACTAGTCGCGAAAATTTAAGAAAATTCAATATACTCGTCATGCTTATGCAAATTTCACATAACTGAAGTTTGATTTTTCCTCACGATTTCCTTCATCATGTCAGCACTTGGCAATTGTAACAATAAATACAATAAGCCAGAAAACTATCTAAGCGTTGCATGAATCCCGACTAAGATTCGAATTGCAATCACTTGAATAAAACGCAATTGTCTTAGTCACTAAGTTTCCATGACTTGCTACAAAGAAAAATAATGTAACATAGTTGACTATTATTTTTAATATAGTTACTTGACCGTCTCAGTCTATTTATTTGTCCCTGAAAACGTATAGGTATTAGAATTGTACATGGTACACTTGCGCATAATTGTAGATAAATGTGAAAGCTCTCTTATAATACTCGTAAATGTCGAAGCGCGTGCCACAAAATTAACATAAAATTTAACTTAAAACCGATTCTGTCTTTATTGAATTAGGATATTTATCTATTGATTCCTTGGAAATCAACGGTGCATAATATTATGTCATTTCTATGCCTTTAAGTGTGATCTGACTGACGACACGTACTTTTTTATAATGATGTTATATTTTTTGTTGTTATAACCACACAACAAAAACATAAAAGGGTTTTTATTCGTGCAATTTAGAATTAATCTTTCCTTTAATCATTTAGAAGGAGATAAAACTCTGACGAAAATATGAGTTCAAAACACACCAATATTTGCTTCTACTTTTTAATACGCCTTTATTAGCTTCATACGCATGTAACGGAATCTTTTGAGTGAAATTTGATCGACTTCCCGGTTTCCGATTGAGCTGAAATTTTGCACGTATGTGTATATCGCGTGACAATGCAATAATATAGTACCATGGAGCTGATCTGATGATGGAGTCGGAAGGTGGCCATAGGAACTCCTGTATTAAACAAGATAGACCCGTCGTGCTTGGGCTCGTTTTACTTGTCTTGGCTAGCACTCTGCTGCTACATGATATGCACGATCTCATAAGCTTGTATTTAAAAAACTTTTTAAAAAAGCTTATTTTACATAACGTTCCAGTTTATCATAAGAGTGTATTTAATTCTTTTTTCAAAGTTTCCGCGGAGAAGGGAATTAAATCGCAAATAATCACTAAAAATTGAAAAATAAATAATAGTTTAAAAAAGAACTAAAAAATACGCTTTTATAGAAAATCCAACTAAAAAATAGAAAATAAATTTTAATAAATTTGAATTAAAAGTAGTGTAAGAAAAATGATTTTATTGTAAAAAAAGCGTGGGGTGCTTTTCAGGATATTATCAAAAAAATCCGTCTACTCATATCTGTTCATAAAATATTTATAACTATTGATACCATGCACCCCACGCTTTTTTTTACAATAAAATCATTTTTTCTTACACTATTTTTAATTCAAATTTATTTTCTATTTTTTAGTTGGATTTTCTATAAAAGCGTATTTTTTTAGTTTTTTTAAATGAAAGGTGCTATTAATAATAGTTGTAAAATAAAATAACGAGCAGGTTAGCAAGTTAACGAGTACGTGTGTCGAAGAATTATATGATTTAGAAAATGGTAATTAACAGATATATCAGGTAACTAAGTACATGTGCGATGTCCAGCCACTGGTTGTAATGTTATACAGGTGAGCACAGGTCAGGGGAGGTTTGGAAAAACCGGGACAAGAAATGATATATTTTCTATATTGTGTATCTTTCATGTATATCAAAGTTTCTGTTTCTTTTCTTCTGTTTCTGTTTAGTAATCAACAGGCCAAAATCAATTCTTAAATTCACTTAAGTGAATTTGAATATACCTTTTTTGTTTTTTATTATAGTTCTACAGATAGATTGACTTCCAACGAAATCGCCAGTACTTAGAGGACAGACAAAATGTATTTTTCTCCCGAAAATAAGTCAAATTGCATCAGGGTGAGGTCTCTGGTAACATTTATGTATTTTATTGAGGGCATGTTTAATTTGACTTTTAATTTTTTTCTGACGTTCAGACCAGTCAGTCTCCGTGTTCATACAATGATTTACTTGTCCAGGCATAAATGAGTAATATTGAGAATCATTTGTTTTTATTGAATATAACAGAGTTCGAATATCCCCACTATCCTCTGTCGCGCTCAGCAGCGCGTGCAACCGCGCAGGCGCGAGCGCAGGAAGGTGCGTCTCATCTCGCGCAGGATGCGGCCGCGTGCGCTAGCCGCTACTAACACGACACCATCACTCATAGATCTCCTTACGGGTGTAAACGACCTCATAATAGTGCAGTAATAGGTAGTGTCTTTTATCATGACCTCAGCTTACAAATACCTATACCATTTATTGCTTAGTCTTTACCCAATTCTCGACAAGTGGACATTTTAACTGCTACTCTTGCCTGAGAGGAATTGATAGAGTCCACAAGTCATCTTCATATGGACAATTCCTTGGAATCGTTTGTATACTGTCAGGGTAAAGGTATTTAGTTTAGCAGTAAGCACATTAGACTCAAAATGGTTTAAGTAATGCCTTCTGTTACTGAAGCCATGTCCTTGAAATGAGAGCCGGCAAGTTATTATGATTGTGGGATATCCTTATGACGAATACATAAAAAGTTATTAATCTAATGCCACGTACACATCGATTCAGCTAAAGCTAACGAACTTTCGCCACAAAGGCGATAACTTCAAAACGATCCATTCAGCCGTTTGACGAAATGCATATATGCATACATTGAGCCAACGAGTCTTCTTCTTTGGTCTTTGGTGGCTTAATGTGTACGCGACGTAAGATAAGGAATTATTAAACAATTCCAAATTCTTAGCTGTACTTGTATTCGCTATTTATTGACTGATTGCTATATCGTTGTCATGAGTCATTCGCATTACTCATTACAATACTCAACAAGTTCAATAGCGAGCTATTCTTGGAGTACCTATATCTTATGCATTATGGACAAAACTCGTAACGATCATATCAAAAAGAGAATCAAAGTCACATATATAGCCTGAAAATATGCAAGCTTATATGTGGCAGTAATTCGGTCACATTTGATATTGGACCGCTATAACTGATGGAACATATAATTCCAGAAGATAACTGCGTCTTGGTAAATATATGGAGGCTGTCTTCCAGGAAAGTGAACCGATGACCTGTGTAGGGACACTGATTGAGGCTATAATATAAACAAAGCAGAGGAATATGTGGCATAGAATAGAAAGGGCAGCATTGGAATGCCAACGACGATACATTACAACATTCCTTTATCATGATTAATATTTTGCTATGGGTACATCAGATACATTTTATTAATTGTTATTGGATATATATGTGTATCTACATCCGCTGTACCATCACTAAAATTGTAATTGGAAGTATATTACATTATGCTAATGCAATTATGAAATATGAGACAATATGAATTGTTTTATATACCGCGATTCTGGTGCCGGATGCGTCAGGTATCACGATAGGCTAATGGGCGTACTTCCGTCGTACGCTGGGTGAAGTAACATGCGACGTGCATCGTGGTGGCATGTCTCTGATGCATTTGTATTTTTCATAATACAAATAACTAGTACGATTAGCGATAAGACCGCCGGTTGTACTAGTTGAAATATTATTAACTCTGATGTGTACTGCTTTCTTGGGAGCATTAAAGAAGATTCTATTTTATTATATTCCACGTTTTTATTTATATTATCATTTGTCATTTTATCCGGGCAGGGACAGAGAAAGAATACAATTTCCTGCGGCCGGGCGGCCTGTCGTAAGAGGCGACAAAACAACCCACAGCCAGGTGGTAGGGCATTTGCCCGACTGGATGGCTACCACCCCTGGTCTAAAGTATGTCGCTATAACAACCTCGAGTTGTGTTCCGGCATTAGTGACCAGGTTCCAGTTTCCCTTAAGAGAGTAGTAGCGCATTTGTAGCAACTTCGGTGTTGCAAATGTCCATAGGCGATGGTAACCGCTTTCCATCAAGTGGGCCGTCTGCCTGTCTGCTGATCTTCTGCAATAAAAAAAAAATGTATAGTATTAAGCTGCACGCCAACAGTTTATCGTGATTAAGATCCTTGTCCATCCAAAGGTTGCTGGGAAGAGATTGCTTTAAGCAATAAGGCCGCCCATTGTACTACTACCTAATATTAAGATATGTAAATGTGTTACTGTTTTAAGTTGGTGTACAATAAAGAGTATTGTTATTGTTGTTTTTTTCTTAGCAAGTGTGTTCCATCCTAGACCGCATCATCATTTAAGATCAGACGAGACAAAGGCGGATCTATGTTATCGTGTAAAAAATTATTAGCATACGCTAGACTATGAGTGTATCTAATAACTTCAAGAGGATCGAAATCGTTCTGTTAAGTTTTTACTACCTGTAAAATAATATTTAAAGGCTGTTTATAGTAAATTATTAATATGTCCGTTTTAAGAATGATATTATTATTACTGCTTTCGCGCAAAATAACTGTCTATTTTCTGGAGTTTCTACTTGTATAAATTATTGAATATTCTTCATCGTTATCGAAATGTAATTAACCAAATTGTATGACATTGGGTTCAACCAAAGACATAGTTTATTGTTAAAGCCGTGAAAAAAAACAAAAATAAAGTGTGTATTCTAAGTTTATGAATTTTCTGTCTCTGCGTTTTGGAGTAAATTATAAAGAGATTTAAAAGAACTGACGTTTTAATTTATGAATGACATAATCTATTATTATTATTTATTACCAGGTTGCGGTATACGTCAGAGTGAACATGAATACTTACGCTGAACGTGGCAGTTCGCATTCTTACTGCACTCGGGGCAGGGTAAGGCTTTCGGCCATATCATGCTCGCTCTCTAAGAGCAAGACGGTATATGTAATGAGACCGTTAATCTACAATAGACTACCTTTCAATATCAAAGAGTCCGAAAGTCTCGGTTCTTTTAAGCAAAGATTAAATAGTTATCTTATCGAGCAGAGTACTCAATAGAACAATTTTTTAATTTAAAAATTATATAATTACATTGTGTATTTTTTCTTTAATGAAAACTGGAAATGTAACCTATATGACGTGTACATATAATTTTATATTATTGTACTAAATAAATACTTATGACTTATTATTGCTTGAAACACTTAGAAACCAAGGTTAATGTTTATAATTTAATTACTGTAAATAAACATAGTATTGTATTTACAGTATTCAGAGCGCGCGCGCCGGTCCGGTGGTTGCACGGATGCTGCGCAGGCGCGCCGCCGGAAACGGAAGTCACGGGTGCGTTCGCTCGCTCATCTGTGGAAATATGGCGGAATTAGTAGGTTGGTCACACTGCTGTTAGGCCACACTATATTTATTTAAAAAGTGACTTGATGTGTGAAAATTATAGTTTTTAAAGAGAAACATATGTATTCTATCTATAATCATGATTACGATTGTTGAAAATATTTGGCCAATTCTATCTATGAAACTAAAAATAAAACTCGCTAGATTTTTATATATAGTAAGATATTAATTGTAGAGTAGAAAACCTTTTAATAGTTACCTAAGTTACCTAGGTATTACCTACTTTATTTTTTCACTGACGAAACTGCGTATTCTACCATCAGTATGACTGTTCTTAGGTAGTAGGAGTATTCTTAGGGATTTTTTTTTTGATCTGGCGCCAATGCCTCATTTTCACAACCGAACCCCGCTCGTCATCGACTGGATGTTTACCCCCTTTTCTTAGAGTTACCAAGTTGAATTACGCACATACTTTAGAACGTTTATTTTGCGTATCTACAGTGACGATCTGTGGTAACTGTCCGCCAAGGCATTCCCTCTGAGTTATGAGATGGAATTGATTAAGAAGGACCTTATACAATTTGTTTGACAATTTGTCTATAGACGGTAATCATTTTACAATGGTTAGCCGTCTGCTTATTCTCCTACTTCAGGCAATAAAAAGAACTATACTGGAGAAAGTCCTTTTTTAACGAGGGGAAATCCGATTAAGCATTCACTACCACCATGTTGGGGTGACACTAGTGCTCCCGAAGAAGTAATATTGGCACCCGAATTAGGGATATTCACTAAAGCCCCTTCCTTCGCCTTCTACCAGGGCTACGGGAAAAGTTCGACCAACCCCACGTGCTCAGGCAGGCGGGGTGAAGAAGTGTATATTCTTCTTCCATAAACTACAACAATATTAACTGTATAAGTGCATATTTATTCAATTGAAGTATAGAAAGCTGTAAGCAACAAAATATTTTAAAAGTAATTTATTGTTAAAAAATGTGGTGATAATATAAGCAAAGCAACAGAGAGCAATTGAAAATAGTGTCACAGTGGCGCTGTGACTGTGGTGACAGTTAGGAACTTTCATTCCGTGAGCTAATGGAAAGCGATGCGTGGAGCGGGCGTGACACCGAGGCGTGACCCCGGGCCGTGACCCGTCGCCGGCGTCGCCGTGAAATGCGTCAAATCGCCGTGCGCCCGCGCAACCATCCCTCATCGGTGATTTACAGTCAGCAAGAGAAATTTACACGATTCGACTTTCTACGTATTACGACGAGCATATCAATTTTTTTTTTGACTCAATTCCTATGTAATCCTAGCATCAGACAAGTGTAAAAGCAACTATTTGTCATAACGGCCCGGCCACAATTTTGGACTTAGAGGAGACATAAAAAACAACGCGATGAAGTTCGGCGCCGAGCGCGACAGCTCGTGGGATACTTCATACATTTACTACTTTTGTATTTGTTGCTCCTTCTATCGCGCTTAGCTATCGCTCATAGCAACAGAGTCATAGCCGGACCGTAATATGGGTCGTCGTCGTCATAATCATCTTTAGTTGCAAACTGTTCTTTACCATTTCTCAGGCTATATATTCTTGTGAACGATTCTACTACAGAATGTAATGTTGTTTCTGGTAACAAAAGTATTCTTAATTCGTTATCCTGTTATCCAGATGATGATTCAATAAGAAATCATTAAGTAATAATAAAAATAATAATAATAATCGGCAGACAAACACACACATTTTATATCCCCAAATTAAGCAAGTTACGCTTGTGTTATGGGTAATATACAACGGACTACTCTGGGGCCGATCCCAGACACCCAGACTATAGTAAATAACGGAGAAAATAAGTTTCCGAAATTTACTATACCAGGAATCGAACCCGGAACCTCTGTGTTGCAGTGAGGTACGCCGGCAAAGCCTTAGCCCGCTCAACCACAGAGGCCGTCATTAAGGAAGTAGGTAATTTACATTTACCTATTATTTTATTTTATTATTGTATATTTGTACCGTAGTTGTCTACCAATTCAGAAAACTTTATTAAAATGTGTTATCTACTGACCGCTAAGTTCCGATTTTGAGTTTTGGACTCGACGTATCTGATACCAATATATTTCTTGTATTCGAATTAAATTAATCGTTGCATAATTTATTGTGTAATTAAAATGTATTGTACGGTCATGTTTTCCGCGGAACCTATTCCTTTTTCTACTGTAATAGAATCCCATAACAAATTTCATGCTAGGTACTGTGTCCAATTCCGATGGCTTGAATAAAGAACAAGGAAACGTCTAAATAAACTTTGTTCCACTTTGTCTTATTATGGATGAGATGTTAAGTCGCGGTGATTATAGGTAGGTTAAGTTTTAGATTACTGAAAAGAATGCACCACTTAGGTACTTTCTGACCTAATTTGTATTAATGCAATTGTCATTAGCGGATTGACTAAAACTATACTAACTGCTGCGGCTCAACGACCCAAATTAAATCCTGGCTTCCGAAATGAGAATACTCCACTACTTTCTGTACAGGGCCTGCTTCTGCTAGCCATTGGCTTGAAGCTTGCGAAGATCAGTCTCCACTACGTCATTCCAATGATATCTGGGGCGACCAACTGGTTGCCGTCCCGTTGGTCGACCCAGATAGGCTCTTTTCTCCGCGCGATTTTCCCCCATTCTATATAGGTGGTCAAGCCAGTGCAAGCGATATGCCTTACCCTCGCCTATGATATTGGGCTTATCCACCAGCTCTTCGATTTCGGCATTTTTTCGGATCCGCCAGTTGCCACCGCGTCCCCGTGTCGGATCCAGGATCTTTTTTAGGATCGTCATTAGCTGACGGTGAGAGAAAATTATCACGACGAAGCCTACACCTGGCCATGACTATCGATAGAAACTCATCAAGTCACGCAGGAGGAGTGTGTCGGGTACGCAGTTCGTTCCTTAGAAATAGATGCTCGATGTAATATTGATACTAAATTAATAACTGTGATGATTTGAGTCGTCTTGTGTAAATACCTTTTGAAATCGTGTATATGACAGATATGGTCGACCGTTGTGGACACTCGCACGCTCCTAATCGTCAAGAGTATTAGAGGCGAAATCATACTTTTACGCAAATCACATACGAGTAATATAAATGCAATTAGAAAATTGAAATTATGGTCCTACAGGTTAACCGCAAATTTATGTTTCACAATCTATTAATAGTTTTATTAATATAGCTGTGAAATAAATGAATGGATTATAATAGGAACACTAAAATGTATATCCCTATTAATATTATAAATGCGAAAGTAACTCTGTCTGTCTGTCTGTCTGTCTGTCTGTCTGTCTGTCTGTCTGTCTGTTCCGTTTTCACGGAAATACTACTGGACCGATTTATGTACACCATTTTTATGTTAGTGCCATTTGCCCCCGAAAAATTCACTTCATTTTATATCGCAAACTCGATGCTTGATATATTCTCATGCCGATCTCTTGGCATGAGTATATATGTCCATTTTCGGCATTAAAACTACATTTAAACAAAATTACAATAAAAACGATCCAGTATTCCCAGTGTTTTCCGAAAACTTAACAGAAAGACATATCGAGTTACTATCGCATTTTTATAGACGATGCATTTTTATATCTATGAACTTGAGAAATGATTGGTCTCATCCAAACTTTCATCCTCTATTACAAACAGTCCTAGTTTTATTTATCTATCCCCCGTCAATGAAAACTACAAAAATGTCAAAAGGGACAACATCAGCAAAAAGGACAAAAAGAGCAACATGGACAAAAAGGACAAAAAAGAGTCGAAGAGCAAAAGAGCAAAAGAGCAAAAGGGCAAAGGGGCAAAAGGGCAAAAGGGCAAAAGGGCAAAAGGGCAAAAGGGCAAAAGGGCAAAAGGGCAAAAGGGCAAAAGGGCAAAAGGGCAAAAGGGCAAAAGGGCAAAAGGGCAAAAGGGCAAAAGGGCAAAAGGGCAAAAGGGCAAAAGAGCAAAAGAGCAAAAGGGCAAAAGTCAAAAGGGCAAAAGGGCAAACGGGCCCAACGGCAAAAGGGCAAAACGGCAAAACGGCAAAAGGGCAAAAGGACAAAAAGGACAAAAAAGAGTCGAAGAGCAAAAGAGCAAAAGAGCAAAAGGGCAAAAGGGCAAAAGGGCAAAAAGGAAAAAGGGCAAAAGGGCAAAAGGGCAAAAGGGCAAAAGGGCAAAAGGGCAAAAGAGCATAAGAGCAAAAGGGCAAAAGGGCAAAGGGGCAAAAGGCCAAAGGGGCAAAAGGGC
The DNA here is from genome assembly GCA_019925095.2 of Dendrolimus kikuchii. Taxonomy (NCBI): domain Eukaryota; kingdom Metazoa; phylum Arthropoda; class Insecta; order Lepidoptera; family Lasiocampidae; genus Dendrolimus; species Dendrolimus kikuchii. The sequence goes on along the minus strand of CM034390.1, from coordinate 8,721,571 downwards.
AAAAGGGCAAAAGGGCAAAAGGGCAAAAGAGCAAAAGGGCAAAAGAGCAAAAGAGCAAAAGGGCAAAAGTCAAAAGGGCAAAAGGGCAAACGGGCCCAACGGAAAAAGGGCAAAAGGGCAAAACGGCAAAACGGCAAAAGGGCAAAAGGACAAAAAAGAGTCGAAGAGCAATAGAGCAAAAGAGCAAAAGGGCAAAAGGGCAAAAGGGCAAAAGGGCAAAAAGGAAAAAGGGCAAAAGGGCAAAAGGGCAAAAGGGCAAAAGGGCAAAAGGGCAAAAGGGCAAAAGAGCATAAGAGCAAAAGGGCAAAAGGGCAAAAGTCAAAAGGGCAAAAGGGCAAAAGGGCAAACGGGCCCAAGGGCAAAAGGGCAAAAGGGCAAAAGGGCAAAAGGGCAAAAGGGCAAAGGGGCAAAAGGGCAAAAGGGTAAAAGGGCAAAAGGGCAAAAGAGCAAAAAGGCAAAAGTCAAAAGGGCAAAAGGGCAAATGGGCCCAAGGGCAAAAGGGCAAAAGGGCAAAAGGTCAAAAGGGCAAGAGGGCAAAAGGGCAAAACGGCAAAAGGGCAAAAGGGCAAAAGAGCAAAAGGGCAAAAGTCAAAAGGGCAAACGGGCCCAAGGGCAAAAGGGCAAAAGGTCAAAAGGGCAAAAGGGCAAAGGGGCAAAAGGGCAAAATAACCAAAATGATGAAAATGGCAAATCACAAAACCAACCAAAGCCTGTCCCACTTTTGGGATAATCTTTACATAAATCTATCCCAAAATCTAGCCCATTATCCGGGATGAAAAATATCCCATGTCCACCCTCGGTATTCAAATTACATATGTACCGAGTATCAGCCAAATCGGTCCAAAAGTCTTTCCGTAAAAGGATAACAAACAGAGAGACAAATATACTTTTATCCCGGAAACTATCCCATTTTCCGGGATAAAAAGTATCCTATGTTCATTCTCGGCATCGAAAATATATATATACTGAGTTTCAGCCAAATCGGTCCAGTAGTTTATACGTGAAAACGGAACAGACAGACAGACAGACAGACAGACAGACAGAGTTACTTTCGCATTTATAATATTAATAGGGATTTTCATATCCAGGGTGGACAAGGGATATTTTTCATCCCGGATAATGGGATAGATTTATGTAAAGGTTATCCCAAAAGTGGGACAGGCATTGGTTGGTTTTGTGATTTGCCATTTTCATCATTTTGGTTATTTTGTCCTTTTTGCTCTTTTTGATCTTTTTGTCCATTTAGCTCTTTTGCTCTTTTTGCCCTTTTGCTCTTTTACTCTTTTGCCCTTTTGCCCTTTTGCCCTTTTGCCCTTTTGCCCTTTTGCCCTTTTGCCCTTTTGCCCTTTTGCCCTTTTGCCCTTTTGCCCTTTTGTGTCTTTTTTGACAATTTCGCTCTTTTGCTCTTTTTGCCCTTTTTGTCCATTTTGATATTTTTGTCCTTTTTGACAATTTCGCTCTTTTGCTCTTTTTATCCTTTTAGCTTTTTTGTCCTTTTTGCTGATTTTGTCCTTTTTGTCATTTTTGTAGTTTTCATTGACGGGGGATAGATAAACAAAACTAGGACTGTTTGTAATAGAGGATGAAAGTTTGGATGAGACCAATCATTTCTCAAGTTCATAGATATAAAAATTCATCCCTATTAATATTATAAATGCGAAAGTAACTCTGTCTGTCTGTTCCGTTCTCACGTAAAAACTACTGGACCGATTTGGCTGAAACTCAGTATATATATATTTTCGATGCCGAGAATGAACATAGGATACTTTTTATCCCGGAAAATGGGATAGTTTCCGGGATAAAAGTATATTTGTCTCTCTGTTTGTTATCCTTTTACGGAAAGACTTTTGGACCGATTTGGCTGATACTCGGTACATATGTAATTTGAATACCGAGGGTGGACAAGGGATATTTTTCATCCCGGATAATGGGATAGATTTTGGGATAGATTTATGTAAAGATTACCCCATAACTGGGACAAGCTTTGGTTGATTTTGTGATTTGCCATTTTCATCATTTTGGTTATTTTGTCCTTTTTGTCCTTTTTGTCCTTTTGCCCTTGAGCGCTTTTGCTCTTTTGCTCTTTTGTTCTTTTGCTCTTTTGCCCTTTTGCCCTTTTGCCCTTTTGCCCTTTTGCCCTTTTGCCTCTTTACCCTTTTGCCCTTTTGTCCTTTTGCCCTTTTGCCCTTTTTCGCTTTTGCCCTTTTGCGCTTTTGCGCTTTTGCTCTTTTACTCTTCTGCTCTTCTGCTCTTCTGCTCTTCTGCTCTTCTGCTCTTCTGCTCTTCTGCTCTTCTGCTCTTCTGCTCTTCTGCTCTTCTGCTCTTCTGCTCTTCTGCTCTTCTGCTCTTCTGCTCTTCTGCTCTTCTGCTCTTCTGCTCTTCTGCTCTTTTGCTCTTTTGCTCTTTTGCTTTTCGACTCCTTTTTGTCCTTTTTGTCCATGTTGCTTTTTTTGTCCTTTTTGCTGATGTTGCTCTTTTTGTCCTTTTTGCTGATGTTGTCCCTTTTGTCATTTTTGTAGTTTTCATTGACGGGGGATAGATAAATAAAACTAGGACTGTTTGTAATAGAGGATGAAAGTTTGGATGAGACCAATCATTTCTCAAGTTCATAGATATAAAAATGCATCGTCTATAAAAATGCGATAGTAACTCGATATGTCTTTCTGTTAAGTTTTCGGAAAACACTGGGAATACTGGATCGTTTTTATTGTAATTTTGTTTAAATGTAGTTTTAATGCCGAAAATGGACATATATACTCATGCCAGGAGATCGGCATGAGAATATATCAAGCATCGAGTTTGCGATATAAAATGAAGTGAATTTTTCGGGTGCAAATGGCACTAACATAAAAATAGTGTACATTGTAACCTGTATTAACGCCTGCTCTTTAAACAAGAAGCAGGAACTAGAGGTTAACCCGCGGCGCAGCCGCGGGGTAAACTCTAGTATATATATAAATACGTGACGCGATAGAGAATGTATGTTAGGAAAAGTATAGAAGACGAAGAAAGAATTTATGCCCTAAAAATAGAGTAGTTCCCAGTCAAGCCAACTGAGACACTTTTTATCTTCTCACAAGACACCGAAGCCTTCTATTTTATGTACGAAATTAATAAGTTACGACGTCTTACCTTTGTCGAGTCAAATAGTATATTTAATATTGTTTAAACAATTATTAAAGTTATTTTTAACATAATATTTTTAAAGTAAGACTACAGGATGGCATTTAAGAGCCATTTTTATATGAAAAAAAAACGTTTACAGCGATAAATACATTTATTAGGTATACGTAAGATTAGGGCTATTTTCTAGAATAATTTTCAAGTGGTTAACCCATGTTAGATATAATAATCAGTACGATTCAAAAATCTCACGACTCAATTACGACTCGTTGATTCTAAAATGCTTTCATATTTGAACGGATTATGATTGCAAACGTGAGTTTGCACAAAACTAACATACTATTGGATATTTGACATAATTATTTTCAAAAAATATCGAAAATAATGTACATAAAAAGAATATGTGAAATAGATTTAAAATGTAATCAAATGAATAATTTTATTTAAAAAATTAATTAATACCTTATTTGACTTCTTACAATTGTGACTTCATAACGTGCAAAATCAAAGAGGTTGTGAATTCTCGTATAATAATATAAAAGTATCTATAGTGATTTCACTGTCAAGCTTACCATTTTTGAGATATGACATCTGCCAATCTGCTAATCCTAGCATCTAACCAATCTGCGTTTCAATTAAATAATTTGAGTTCGAAATCTGACCTGGGAGCACGCACCGCTTAGGCAATTTTCTGAAAAACTTAAGCACGTATTTAATTTTCATTTGTTGTTTGGTTCAACGACTCTTCAGTAGCCATTCTCAGATAACATTAACTATGTATATCAATCTCGATTTGATTTCAAGATATTTCCTTATATATTTCACTGGTAGCGAAAATAAACAAGAACATCAAACGATCTGAAAGACCTAAAGACGTTTGGAAAGTTGTGTAGCGACCCAAGCGCATGGCGGCGCCTCACGACCTTACTATTGTGCTGCAGCTGACACTTCATTCAACATACCGTTACACTAATTATATTTTTAACGATATTTGGAAGAACAAAATAGTTTCTTTTTACATTTACTTCATTAAATGGTAAGGATATATTATAAAATAAACACTTCATAAATATCTCGTAGCGTACAATTGTCCGTCGACTGACATGTACTTGGCCGATATGAATTTTTATTCATATATACGTGGTAAAGCCAAGCTAGAATGATTATTTTGATTACAGCTTTTAGGGCCCGCTTGATAGGTGTGATACCACGCTCTCACAGAATATCGGTGTGAAACGATTAGCCTTGAGCTTGTCGTATTTTGTGCGAGTTCCGAAGGTTCACTAACAATTTTACATATTCATTTTTTCCATCTTCCTAATCCAATCTCGTATCCTATCCTAAAGGCTGTTAACACGTTGGTTTCGCCCCTAGTGTTGCAAATGTTTATAGGCGACTGTACCCATTTTCCATGAGGTATGCCGTCTGTCTGTTTGGCAGCTTCCCAATTAAAAATAAAAACTCAAAATCCTTGAAATAAATAAAATAATGGTTTATTAAATACAACGAAAGTTAGTTTGTTCAGTTGTACAATACAACTGCAGAAGAAGCTTAATACTGTTCTTAAGATCTTTCTGCCGTACTCAGACAGCGATTACATTAAGGAGAAAATGCTTTATTAAATTTATTCTATAAATTATCAAATTATTGTAACTAATGTTCTCCACTTATTCTTATACTTATTATTTATACACCAATTTCATTAAAATGAAATGCTTATTATCTGACTCTGAGTGTAGTAGGTAGATTTTAAAAACTTAAGCAACGTGTCGGTTGCAGTACTGACCAAACCGTAAATAATAATCCACTAAAAATCAAATGTATAAAAACATGTAGGATAATTACTGGCGGGGAGCGGCCCCTATGAGGGTGCACATGAAATACTAAATTCAATATAAGAGCGCAGAGATAAAATAAATACTATACTTCACTGACTGTTTATGTCATGGAAGCGGGTTTGTGCAAGCATTCACAGATTTTGATGGGGTAGTACAGTACAGTTGTGTACATAAGGCAAGTAAACTGTTAATTTGCACTTAGAACCGCTTAGGGCCAGGTCTTAATTTATTAGTAACATAGACAAACTATAATACAATAACATAAAAAATAACATGATATTGTTATTAATTCTGTTTTTTACTTATAGTCCCTCAATATTATTATTGTCCCTTAAACTTTTCAACAACTTCCTTTGGAAAATTTTGAACAACCTGAATAGACCTTAAAAATGATTTTACGAAAATTAGTTTACACATGACGCCTTAAGTAGCTTTCTTTTAGCAGTTTTTGAGATGCATTTTCGATGACAGGCTTTTATAGTTCAGTAAACAAATGACTAATACAGTAAACATGTAAAGTGTAAACTATATTTTTTTATTGATTTCTAATATGCTTACATTCATATACATAAAATTTTATATTAGACTGTAGCACAGAAACCTCATGGGTGTTTATTCGTGCCGCAGAGTTATGATATATAGTGACATTTTAAAAATGATGTTACACAATATTAATGTTATATCAAAAATAGGAGCAGAGGCAGACAAACACACATATTGTATATCCCCAAATTAAGTATGTTACGCTTGTGTTATAGGTAATATACAACGGACTACTCTGGGGCCGATCCTAGACACCAAAACCATAACGGAGAAAATTCGTTTCCGAAATTTACCATACCAGGAATCGAACCCGGAGCCTGTGTTTTGCGGTAAGATAGACCGGCAAAGGCTTAGCCCGCTCAACCACAAAGGCTGTCAATTTTATATTATCATTCAATTGTTTACTTCTGATTTGATAATAATAAACGGAGTTATCATTATTCTAGTACATGGTTCTTATTTAGTCCCAGGTCTGCACATGTGCACATGTTTTGTTACCATTCTCTCCCAATCGTTGCACTATTAATTTATTTCAAACATTAAGAAGTAATTAATATAAAAAAACAACAGAACATTTTGTTAAAAATCAATTCTTTCCTTCGGCTTGATGTTTAGCATTAATAATATCATCTGAATCCTAATATTTTACAGTTTTACTAGTTTAGGATTCAGAATTTTCTCTGTATGTAAAAAATTCTGTCTTTTTGTAGCATTCCTTCACAGAAATTATAGCCTTACAAGTTACATTATGATTTGGCCACCTATTGTTTTTACCATGACAATAATCGTGCATTTTTGTAATTGTTAATTTGGTGACCAATCTATCTATGATCTAGTTACAAGGAAATACAAATAAATTTATTATTATTATGATGATTTTTTTAATCGACAGACGAACACACACATGTACTTGTATATCCCCAAGCTAAGTAAGTTATGCTTGTGTTACGAGTAATATATAATGGACCACTTTGGGGCCGATCCCAAACACCCAGACTAAATAGTAAATAACGGAAAGTTCCTTTACAAAATTCACCATGCTCAGAATAGAACCCGGAGCCTCTGCGTTCCAACGAGTTCGGCCGGCTAAGACTTAGCTTGCTCAACCACAGAAGTCGTCAATTTAGTGTACAGAATCTATACTTACACAAAATCAACATACAGCATGTGTTTTTGGTTTATTAACCGAATCAATTACTGACCGGTGTAATTGATGTTTCAAAAATCTGATGATACCGTTTTACTTTCATCAAAATCGGCCCTGAGACTCCTTTAGGTATTTTTCAATATATCTTTAAGTTTGGTGGCCATGGCCCACATGAAAAAAAAACTTATATTAAAATGAATATTTTACTTTGTGTAAACTCTTGTTCAAATAAATCTCAGCCTCCGCTGTCCACCACTGTACAGGAGCGGGGTACGGCTAGCGGGGTACTTCGGTACAGGGGAGCGCACACCTGGCCGCCGCAGCTGCGACGGGCGAATCTCACGCGCAGCTTCCTCAATGCGTATGCGTGATCACGCACACATGCATAATATATGCTTATGTGCTTGTGTATAACCGAAATCAGTAAATATGTGGTGTCAGGTATACTGCGTATATTTTAGGCGAGTCGAGGTTTATTTGTTCATTGTATGAGAGTTTTGTACGAAAATTATAAGTACGACAATAATAATTTTATTTATATTAACTGCAGATACATCTGTAAGGCTATATATACGGTCAATGTAATATGTTTAAGAAATAAAGGCATGTAATATTTTTTAGTACTATTTTTATGTACATTTTTTCTTTTACAGATTGATACGTTACTTTCAATTATAAGCTTTGTTGTGCAATTAAAATAACATAATTGGAGTTATCAGTTAGTGTTTAATTATATTTTGATTATGTTGATATAATTATACAGATTAATTTTATATACAAAATGTTTGCAGACTATATTTTACAGAGACTGAATGTATTGCATTTATTTTGCTTTATTGATTACATAATAAAAAATATTTGTTATTTTTGGTTTGTGTATGTTAGTTATAAAACAATTAATTTATTCATCGCCATGTAAGCATAATGTGATTCTAAGTGTGGTACAATATAAATGGACTCATGTTAATTGATTAAAAGCACAATAAACAGTTTAAAAGGGTCAACCTAACGCGGCCACACTATACACTTTTATAAAACGATTTCACAATTCAATCTCGCTATACAATTGATACGATCATTCAGGCAAGCAACAGGTTACATTATACAGCTTTTAGTATAAAATTGACGCATCTAACAGTTTCATGAATGGAGGATTCCTAAAAAACATTCCTTGCAAGTTGTATTGTTTGATTACAATGACAGGCGCCGCCTAACAAAGCGCGTTTACAAGTGTACAATTCACGCTATCGCTCTTTATGATGCGGCCAATGTATGCTGAACTCTGATACTCGGTCCAGATTACCCTCTACGTCCATTTATATTCGTATCTAGACAGGCAGGGGAGCTCAGCTACAACTGGATAGGTTCCAAAAACATGATATTGTAATATCAATAGTCGCTAACTTTTTGTAGTCCGTGTATACTTTTGTGATTAATATAATTATTGTGTATGCAGTTTGGTTTGTAATTGTACTTAACAATGGAACGACTCATTATGTTACAATTAGCTCAATAATCGACTAACAAAAGGAAATTCCGAAATGGTTGTATTGATTCATATTATGCCTACTGCGATATCAAGAGTAAATTTTACACTTTAAGAGTAGTAGTTTTAAAAAACTTTTCGAATGACTGGCACGTTTCTTGCAGATACTAGAAACTGGCGATAGCGAAGAGAAAGTTCTGGTAGCCCAGCGATATCGTTTCATTCAGATGACGTCGATTCGAACCCTATCAGCGCACATGTTCTCATTTCTGATAAACATCCAATATAACTCGTTTCATAAGCCGATGATTAAGTTTGTGGAGTTATCCAACTCTCAGGTTTTGGCACTGTTTTAGGCTAATTCAGCATGGACAAAACCACTAATTCACTATACAAAAAAACGAAGAGCACGAGAAGAATTTAAATTTGGAACTTGACAGCAAAAAATATCGAAAACGTTTTTACATATTATAAACCCTAATTTATTTGATAAAATTGAAAGAAAAATATAACTTAATTTAAAATTTATAAGAACAATAGGCGTACGTAAGTAAATATGTGTTACTTCCCCCACGGTCTAAGTCACATTTTTTAAGCTTCAGTGTGGGAGCGTGAGCCGAGAGGCGGGGTCTGGTTACTCGCTGAAAATCAACACCGTGTGCTTGCACGTGTACACGTGACGCGACCGTCGCAATGGCGGACTATGTATTCGGATTTTGAAATTGGAACATCTGACGTTTCGTCTGAGCTTTCTTTTTAAATATGGCTGACTTTTTGTCAGTGCAAAGAAAAATGTGTACCTAATATAAATCTCTGTATCTTTTTGGAGTTTTTGGAGACAACTGAAAGGGGGGTGGGGGGGGGGGGGCGTTGAATTATGCAGAGATTTTAATTTTTTATTATCGCCATCCTCTATCCCTGTGAGCAGAGCTCTTATATGCTAACTGTTTTCATATCTTTACTTACTTTCTACTTACTATATGCCTATCCTACATGATACTATTTCGTGTCTATTTTATTTATACAATACAAGAGTATTTCCCGCGGCTAGTCTGCGATACAAACCCTAGTAAATTGCTCTATTTAACTTACATAATATACTAGAATACTAGAATAGACTATATAAATGATGAAGATCACAATGCAATTTTTAAAAATGTCTTGTCTGTCAGTTCGGGATTCACGTAAAAACTACTGTTCCAATTTTGATGCGGTTTCCACTGATCGACAGCTAATACTTAGACTGAGACTCTGCGCTACTTTTTATCCTGAGAATACTGCGGGAATTTTTCTGGGAGCGGTTTGTAGTTGTTCGGCGTTGTTATTCGGTGTTCGTTGTTCGTTTTCTATTTTAAAGGAAAGTTTTTGATTTATCACGGTTATTTATAACCGTGAATATTTTTTAGATAAGAACGCTAAATGTATGTAGTATATAATGTATGTATCTGTAATAATGTATTTTATTTTCAACTCGTTTAAGATGTGGTTATTTCAATTTAATTTTTCTGCAAAAGTACTTTTTAAATGTTTATAAATAGTTCTGATTCAGTCAATATTCGTTGTTGTATCTTAATTCCGCGATATCGTCGTGGTCAACTTGGCCTTGTTAGTAAAAAACTACTACAAAAATGGATAGACAATTATACTAGGAGAACTAATAAAAAATTCAGGTTAATAAAATGTCGTAGATACTACTAATAAAATGTTAATCTATCCTTTGCTCTTATACTTGTATATGAAATCATACTAAAAGAAGAATGCTTAAGAAATACCCATGTATATGTATACACACATGTCTAGTTGTAGATTGGGAGACACTTCATTCTTATCGTTTCAAATATATTTTCTTTTAGACTCAATCTACGGTTCCCTCTTTGTGCATATCCTTATATTTCCCGGAAAAGTCCTGTTTTCCAATTTTTTAAATTTTATTTATCTTAACTTTCTATCCGTGCACGAATGGAGAAAGTATACAATTTTCTGCGGCCGGGCGGCCTGTCGTAAGAGGCGACAAAACAACCCACAGTCAGGTGGTAGGGAATTTGCCTGACTAGATGGCTACCACCCCTCGTCTAAAGCATGTCGCTATAACAACCTTGAGTTGTGTTTCGGCATTAGTGACCAGGTTCCAGTCTCCCTTAAGAGAGCAGCAGTGCATTTGTAGCATCTTAGGTGATGGTAACCGCTTTCCATCAAGTGGGTCGTCTGCCTTTCGGCTGAACTCATGCAATAAAATAATATTTTCTAAACAATGCAACAGCCAATAAATACACTTTTTACTATTATATTAGCAGTAATAGATTGGGTTTAAAGTTCCTAAAGTGGCCGACAAACTTACTCTAACTCAATATGAATAAGACCGTAATTATATTGATACTAGAAGAATTGTTTAAAATAAAAATCCAAACGCGTTACGTGTTAGGAATAGAAAATATCTTAAGAAATATTATTACTGACAATCTGATTGCAATTAAAGTCTATTGTATATATAATTTATGTGATTAAAACCATACAACTATATACAAATAGGTTTAATTCCACATTCTGATTTTATAGTAATTACACATACCAAAATTCCACAAATATAAGTCGGGGAGCAATGTGAGCCATATCTTTAAAATCCAGAGACAGTTAAAAACACAAAGGAGCGGAAATCAGTGCTCGAACTCAACCCGCTCCACGATTCTGTTTTTGAGATTACAAATAATGAGAGGTTATGTTTTTCTATCCCTATTGAAGTGGGACGGTATAAGTTTCGTGTAGCGGTAGGAAGTCGATGATTATTGTATTAGGATATCCGAACGGATGCAATTTGGAGATATTTCAGTTTTTTCTAGACATAATTGATTGGATAAATGCAGTAATGGTCCTTGTTATGACATTATCTAATTTTAGTGCAAATTCATGGGCAGAAGTTTAGCTTAAATATTGATGAAACAAAGGTATGCGCCAAAATTGTACTATGTGGAGATCCATTATTATTGCTATTGAAAAACAGGCGTGGTAGAAGCAGTCTAATATTTTCACAAATGTATAAATTACACTTTATGTACATAGTTCATAAGTTTCTGTAATGATGTACATACAGAAAATATACAATAAATAATTATCTATCTAAATTATCTGAATTTGAATTTGTTCCGATATTTGTTTGTTTGTTTCTTTTACATGGTTTTGGGAATTAACTCATTATCACGATATTGTATTAAATATAGATGAAAATGGTTTTCGTGGGGTATGGATACGAAGTTTAAGCGAGCGCAATTATGTACATAGAAATCCATAATCTTTTAATTTGCTTTACTTAACGGGCCTATAATTCAAATAGCGGTAGGTATATTTAATTAATTAACAAATTATTTATGTCAGGTATTGGGAATTACTATAATTGGAAATATTGCTATGACAAATTTTGTAGTAGTTGTAGTGTTTGTAGCAGTTTTGTAATAAAATATTGTAAGAATTCGTTTTTTTGCAGAGAATGGATTTACGGCCATAGATGTTGCAGCCCTTATAACCAATCTAGATCAACTGTCAATATGCCACTTTAGCAAAGATTTCTCCTCGCCTGTCAATGTTCGAGCATAAATGTTCTTGGAATGCTCATGAGACTCATGACACTTGTAATATGTTATGATAAGCTGAGGTATGAGGAAAATTATGTCGAACACCACCTCGGTAGGGGCAAAACGCCGAGTCACTGGCGCGGGCGCATCGGCCCGTGAGGGCGACTGCTTTGATGCGAGCCGACGTTCGACATCGGCCGATAGCCGACAAAACGACAACCACAGCACATGTTTGGTCTAATTGTATGAGGGTAGCGGTCGTCACATGCCGTCACAGATGAGAGCGCGAGTGTTTCGCGCGCGCTCATCTCTCTTCCCGTGGGGCGCGTTACAAACCGCCCCACGACCGGACTAGACCTAAACGATGCTGGGGGACAAAAGAAGTCCCTCGGCAATGGAAGAGGCCTGTGTGTGAGGCCCACGCTTGCCAGGGCACGCGGAGTTGGGAATCCCGCTGTCCCGTAGCCCTGGCATAAGGCGTAGGTCGGAACACCCAGGGGTTTTAGTGGCTATCCCTAACTGGGGAGTGGCAATAGCATGGCACCAGTTCTGACTGGGCATGCTAGTGCCACCCCCGATCTGGCGGATCCCACACACGGGTCGCGAATTATCCCCCAAGCTTCTGTGCCTGTCGCGGTTTAGTCCTTAAATGGATTTCCCCTGGATAAAAAAAGGGTAGCGGTCGTCGTCGTCTGCCAACAGTTGTCCATTGCTGAAAAATTATTTATGTCTCAACTATTCAACAATAAAGTGAATAATTCTGAAAAAAATCAGGTTAAAGAGTCTCAAAAATTCTTGTCGCCAAAAGACGTTACTCACCTCTACGGAATCTTTCATACTGCGTGAAATGCCACATTATTTTTTTTAAATTTAATAATTATTTCTCTTATAATACAACCCTCGGAATGTGCCCGCGCTCTCTTTTGACAAAGGCCTGGCCTCAAAAAACGACGTTGACGTCTCCTCCCGACACTTGTGAGGTGATGGTGTGAATTGGACGCTAAGATGAGTAAGCTCGTCCGATAAACAACTGCACGAGTGCAGCAATTGGTTGATATCTTAGTGTCATTTGTTACCAAGGTCTACGTAAGAGGAAAACGATCCGTTTCAGTAAAAACTAGTTGTAAATCTATACCAATAAATAAAATGAACGACAGTCTAAGATATAGAATAAATGGCAAAAATTAAATGAAAGCTGTTATTCATAAGTAATAAGTTCGTATCATTCATAATGTCTATTCAATTTTAAGAATATTTGTCTGAGTCCGTTTTAAAGATTACCTACAATGAGTTCCAAAACGGTTTAAATTTACGTATAAATATATTTTAAGGCTGAACAGTATTAGAAGTACTTAGAAAATTTATATAATGGACGTATTCCAATACAATAAGGACAATGCCAAAGTCATTAAAGGACTAATAGTGATCTTTGACCGCCCTTGGAAACTGCGTTTGATCGACTTCAGTTTGGTAACATAACATGCTGTTACTTTTATACATAACTGTATAATCAATTATTGTATTACTACATATTGCTATCTATACATGGATAAAACAAGTTATTAGCTCTAAAAATCAGACTAAACAAAAACACAGAGTAACTTTAAATATTCAACACAGTACTTATTGTTTTTAGGTTGTTTTGCAGTGTTCATCTATATGAAACGAAATTAAATGAAATTATCTATTTAGGAGAAACATGGAGATGAAAGATGTTATAAATAAATGCTTGGTATATGTTTCGTCTTAAAAGGCATACAAAAATTTAGAAGTGAATTTAATGAATTTTGACATGAAATCTATTTAATCTACTTAAGTACTATTTTTATAAATTTTATGTATTTAAATGGCTTATGCCCCATATGTAAGATTACTTCATCGCAAGCCACGTCTAAAATTGTATCAATGTAATCAAATAACAAAAAAAAACTCCTTATTTGAAGTACCTGTATTAAAAAAATATGGCTGAGAATATATCAAAAATATATTTACAGACCAATTTGGAACATCAACCGTTTTTTGAAGTCGGTTAAAAGCCAAGAGGAGATATTCAAAGCAGTTTTTAGCAAAAACTATTTTCAAATAATGTATAAATTTGGTTCAAAATGTACAACAGTTGTAGACTATGTCGAATTGTCTCAATTGTTTAGTGAAATGTGATTTTTCGAGCTGCCACAAGAACTCTCCCTGATTTGGGGTCATTAATCAAAGAGTTACAACTTGGTTGAGGCTATTGCTTGACAATGATTCAAAAATCTGAATATTCACGGATACTTGACACCGACTACATCCTATATAAAGACATTCTAATCATCCAAAAGGCAAAACATGAATAGATTAAAAAGTCTAATAAATTGTAACGGAAATCATATAACGACGATACGTGATTCCGATTTAGAATATTGTTTTTATTAATTTACATGATTTTATTCAGCGCGATGGAACAAGCAAAAACACTTGAGCGTACAGTTGTGTCAACAGCCACCGGCGGGGTTATTATGCCGTGGGTGATATCAGGCTGATTTCCATACGCGATCAACGTGTACGTACATAGATAGTTGTAGGTACGAATTTTATTGTTTCAAATACGTTTCGAATCTTGAATGGGCCGCTATTCACTGGGCCGTTGAAAGACTTCAATTAATTGAGTCGAACCTTTGTAAGGCTTGTATTTGTTATTTATATTATATAATTTGTTAATCCCGTATTGATCATTCATTCTATTCGAACGAAAGAGGAATAAAAGATGGTGTATTTGGCGACACTCATGTGGGAGTCGATGTACTAATTATTGTAATTATAAATTGTATTATATTTGTTGTATAAATTAATATCATATTTTCATTTTCAGAAATACACGTCTTACGTTGTGTGATAGCTCGGCTATATAATATATAAACATTGATGAGGCTGTCGTAGTTTTTACATACTTGATCAATTCCTTTAAGTGAATTAATTCTTTTAAGTGAAGTATTTGACACAAAAGTTGTATTTTTTGTTTTACTGGTCAATAATAGTAGAAAATTTATAGAAATAGTGGAAGATAAATAATTTTACTTTCTTTTTTTAAATTCCGTCGTACACTGTGATTCGGTACGGGAGACGGAAACGCTTTTATATATTCTGGGACCCATATTGTAAAAAGATGACAGTGAGTTTAAGATTTATTTTTATTATGTTTTTATTTTTTATAATAATAGTACCTACTGGTTTTAATTGTTTTGAAAAAATTAATCGTACCGTGTAAGTATTTTTATATTATTAATTATTGAAATTCGTTCATATAAATCGATTATGATAATCATTAGGTAATTTATTTTGTTTGTTATCTTATTTTTAAGATTTCTCATCTTCCAGATATAATTTAGGGCTGATATTTTCCATTTTGTAATACAAAAATTTTACTCTTTTTTTAAAACATGTATCAACTAATTACATTTCTTTGGCCCAAAAGTCCCCGTTTCCTTTAGTACGTAACCTGGATTGTCTGAAAAAGATCACTCGAAAGCGGTAAGACCGCTCATTGTTTCTCTTGCTCTGCCTTCAGGGGTGTTTTTTGTAATGAAATTCTATGTGACTATATGGTGAAGAATAAATAAATTTTTAATATAGGTATATACTGCTATTGTGACCAATTGACTTAAATAAAATGTCTATAGCATTTACATGAAACTAGACATCCCGGCAGACGTTGTCTTGCCCTGAAAAAGTAAAAATCTAGGACCCGATCCCAGCGCCACCGGTTCCAATTGTGAGTCTAAACCATCCGGGGACCCACTCAAAAACACACAAAAATTCGTCAAAATCAGTTGAGTTGTTCCCAAGTTATCTGCGTACATACATTTCTACGATTTATTTTTATATATATAAAAGATAGTAGATGACTTCAATTAACGTTGCCTGAAGATCGTTTTAAGCGATAAGGCCGCCAATTGTTTTTTTTAGCAAATTATAGTTACATTTTTGTAATTATTTGTTATCTATCAATCTACATATTATCTAGTATTTCACGATATGCTGAGCTACTATTTATTTGACAATTTCATAATAAGCTAATTAGGTTGTATGCAATCTTTTTTAGCATAAAACTATTGGGACTATTATTACTAAGGTCAACAAATAAAAATGTGGAAATCGATCAGGGTAGCCTCTTTGTGACAATAAAACAAAAACAGAATCATTACTATAGCCGTCCCTCTGGTGAGCTTGGGCTTCCTTATTTTGGTGGAACAGGTAATATGTCCATCGCGCTTGTCTAAAAACGAATAAGAAGGTATCGCAAGTCGGCAGTATCGATGAGTATAGGTTTTCTTTCACAATAATAAAACTGCATACACAGTGCACTCCCTTGGATTTTGTCCAAGATAGTACTTTAAATCGATGTAAGTAACTGAAATGATACGTTAATGCTTTAGTCATTGAATCACCACGACCTCTCTTAACAACAAGTTAAATATTTATTCCAAACAAAAGCGTTGCAGGAGAAATAATAAAACATCATACAGCAGCATTTCAGGTAAATATGTAGTGGGGATAATCGGCAAAAAATGTACATAATCCTTTCCGGCGCAGTAAGGACACTTTCGGCTTTCGGTAGACTTTGTGACGCCGCGACCCGCTGGTGAAAATTGGTAATCGGGCCGCGGCACACCAAAGCCGTAAAAGTTTGGATAGGGCTGAATACGTTTTCAAACTAACAAATTCACATACAGTACTTAATACTAGTTCTGAGAGCCTAAAGCGGTCGCCTTTGAGGAATCGCTTAGTAAATTTGACACGAATCTAGATATACTAGTTCTTGTAAGAAGAAAACATAAAGTGGAACTTTATGTTGATACTTGTCATGTTCGTCATATAAATCTGCGAAAACGATTTCTTTAGACCCTCTGTATTCTATCTAGTCACTTGAACCTTTAAGTTGAATATTAAGTGGTCATTTTGCTATGGGTAAAGTGCCCAAAGGTTCATATGAAGTACTTTGTTGGATTGCAAAACTTATTCGATGCACGTTCATTTATTAAATGAGGGATTTTAAAAGCAGGCTGCAGATAGTTATAGCCAGCAATACCTAGTCTCCCGTCTTTTATTTGTATTTCTAATCATATTCGTCAATAGGCAAGGAGCCTAAATGTTAACAAAAACACCCCGTTGAATCGACATATTCATATGTTACTCTTTAATTCATTGGTGTCAGGGTTTTTCCAAGCAAATTTGAGCTCTCACAGATTGTGATATCTAAAAATATCGGGTTTTAGTGGGCATCCTATCTCCTATCTATATTCCTAATCTATATTACTACTCACCAGTAGTACTACTCATATTCCTAGTTGGACCTAAGATTATGTTCCACTTCGCTGTACGTAACTGGTGTTCATCCAGCAACTAGTCTTCTTTAATCTTTTGTGTAACTATTAAGTACTAGCTGACCCGGCAAAATTCGTACCGCCTCAGAATTTGATTTCGAACGACTTTTAAATTTAATTGATTTCTAAACGACGGGACGAACATCAAATGTTTACATTAATGTTACAGGTAGGAATAGTTTCTAAGGGAAAGCGAAGTTGTTGTTTTTACTATATTCCAAGCATTTTTTTTCATATTTATTCACCTTTTAAACCTTCCCTGGACTTCCAAAAATAATTCAAAACCAAAATTAGCCAAATCAGTCCAGCCGTTCTCGAGTTTTAGCGAGACGAACGAACAGCAATTGATTTTTATATGTATAGAGTGGGTTAAAAATGAAGTAGGTGTTATCTTTCTGATCGCCTAAGGATTGATTAGTTAATAAAAATGAGAGAATTTTTAGAAATTTTGTAATTTATTTTAAACAATAAACGTCTTATTCATAAATGTAAATATGATACTAAAATTGTCTAATAATTAGCTTCTGAAATAAAGTTAATAGAATAAAGATATCAATCAAAAGATTTCATCGTAATTGCCAATATCATATTGACAGAGTGTCAACCCTACAGCTAGTTCGAAATCAAGCAGTTATCTTTGCAGATCGCATATTCTGTGAACGAGGATTACTGAGTTTGCTATTTACTGCATTCTAGGAAGGTACAATGCAGGTATACCTCTGAATTCTTTGTTCCCGAAATCAGTAATCCGTGCCGTCATTTGAAAACTAACCTTTTGTATTAAGCAATTAAGTTTAGAATGGCAAGATGGTTGCATATATTCATTCAGTTTAAGATGAAAATTATATTTTTTTATACAATTCGTGCCAAAATTAGCGTGCATATATCTTAAAATCAATTAGTTTACCGTTAGCTTGAATGAATATGCGTAATATAGGAATATTATGTTTTTCTGAATGACGTGTGAATGAAGGCACACAAGATTATTTTGGGTACAAGTAGTTATTGCATTGTTAATTTCAAACTATGATGTTATTAAGCGTTTATTGATTATAATATTTCATTAAATTATCTATTACAATGACTTTATAAACTAATACAATAAAAGAAAACATAGTTATATTGTATTTTATCTATAGTCCGTCAAGACTATAAGTAGAATGATAAGCCTAGGTCACCGTCTTCTAAATTCTAAGGTGTCCAATAGGCTAGCTACGTTTCCTCGCTGGATCGCCATACTGATGTTATTTTAAATATTTAGTTATTTATTGAGTTTGATCATGCAAACTTTAGTTATGTTGAATCAAAATTGAAACAATTTGACTGAACGACACTGAATTGAAAGGACATGACAACGACATACAATTATTCATGTTTATGTTTACATGGATCACTTTGGTTGATTATTCCAAATTGAAAATCAGAAATGAACTATCTAATAGATTCAATCGTTGTTTGTTAATTGTCTTTACTTCTAGACATGGTGGGGCGCTGTAGCCACGGTTAATGCGGTGTGGTGGCCCTTGGTAAAATAACGCTGGTTTTATAATAATGGACTGTATGGGAAATATATATCTGGCTTAGATCCTTGCACTGGAAAAGCAATATAAGCTTCACCGACCTTGAGATTCGACCTCTCATGGCTTGGTTCTGGTTGCAGCATACAGAGGAACACCGCACAGCACCAAATTCACTTTGAAGTTCTTACTTAATTACACCAGTACCACACAATAAGTTCTTTGCACGGCCAGTAATTACAATTGGAATTTAATGTATTTAAAAGAATAAACGCACGGCGCGATATCTCGTCACAACGTTAACAGATGCAAGTGTCTAAAATGGCTGCCTCTACCCTCCTGTGCATTGGCCGCCACCTCACACACAAAGACGGTAGACAGCAAAATAGAAAATATGGTAATTCATTTCAAACATACTATTTTTAATAGGCCACAGAGCTAAAGGGTTTCCCTGACACTAATATGTGCTTAACTTTATAATGTGAGAAACAATAAATATGAATTATGTAAATTAGCTAATAATATAAAAACAAAGTATTATTCATACCTATACTAAATTTAGCTGAAAATACGTTAAATTATGCATAATTAGCAACTAAAGATAAATGAATGTTCAGAAGCCACATTAAAAATACAATATGGAACTTATACCTAATTCAAATCTAAAAGCAGTGGTCTTCAGTGTTTGATTTCTTTATGGCATAATTTGAAATATAGCAAGTAACACCCAGTCCCATAAAATACTTGAAACCAAACCCAAAAAGTAATAAAGTTGATTAAAATTAATAGTTGATCCGAATATGTAACTAAAATTAAAAATCTTCGCCTTGAAAAATACAATTGGAGTCTAAAATGAAACATGTTATGATATAAGAAAAAGAAATATTTTGTAAATTTTGAAGTCGGTGTATTTTGCAATTTTGTTGGTGGTTTTTATGTTTTACTTGGGATCGACCTCAACATGTAGAAAATATTTTTTTTTCCTTTTTAGTTTGAAGTCGGTCTTGGTTTTGCTGAAAATATAACTAATTTTTTTGCAGGCACTCCCCTCGGCGAATTGGGGCACTTTTCTAGACGATAACGCGTTTAGAATAAGTGCTTGCATTCGCCTAGGGGCGGCCTGTGTTGTTCCACACCGCTGTCAGTGCGGAGATAAGGTCGAGCGCCTCGGTCACCATGGGTTATCGTGTAGCAGGAGTGCCGGCAGAATTTCACGTCATGCAACACTTAATGACATAATCCGTCGGGCTCTTGTCACCGCCGGGGTACCTGCCGTCCTAGAACCGAACGGCCTGTGCCGCGACGATGGCAGGAGACCCGATGGTATGTCATTGGTGCCCTGGAAGATGGGTCGCCCCTTAGTATGGGACGCGTCTTGCGTCGATACTTTGGCAGCGTCCCATCTTCCAGCTACTAGCATGTCTGCCGGTACAGCTGCTGCACAACAGGAGGCCCTAAAACGGCGCAAATACTCAGCCATCGGAAATGGCTACATATTTGCGGCTTATGGGGTCGAGACCCTGGGACCATGGGGGCCTGAGGCGCACAAGCTTTATCGGGACATAGCCAAACGTCTGGTGGATGTCTCACGTGACCAAAAGACTGGTTTATACCTCGCACAGCGCATCAGCATTGCCATTCAGAGAGGCAATGTGGCCAGTCTTTTGGGCAGGTTTCCGACTGAGAGCGGTCTAGAACTAGATATTATACTTTAATTTTAGTTTTTATATATAGTTTATTTTTAGTTTAATTTATTGTATAGTTTAATTTATAAGTTAATTTATTTTTAGTATTTAATTATATGTTTTAAGTTAGTTTTAGTTTGATATTAATTGTTATTTTAATTTAATATTCATGTAAATAGTATACTTAACTTGTTCACTAATTTTTAATTGCAGAAATATTTGAATAGCTTTAGAAATAATATAGATAGTTAAGCGCTTGTGGAAATTGTTCTACTAGCACGCGTATACAAGTTTCCCTTTCGAAGAATGTAGGCGCTCGGCGTTCTTGAACAAGGCTTGAACTCGATTTCCCTGGGACCAACTCATCAGATCCTGACTTGGTGACAACAGGATCTATTCAGGAGTATGCTCTTTCCCTTAAAAAATAATTCAAAATCGGTCCACAATTGACGGAGAAATCGCATAACAAACATACAAAAAAAAACATACATCGAATTAAGAACCTTCTCCTTTTGGAAATATGTTAAAAAGCAAGAAACACCACCTCATTTGAAACCTACAGAAGACGCCTATGTAAACAATAATATACAACTTGCAGAATAAATTGATACTTTACTTCGGAATCAAATCGAACCGTAGACCAAGTAAGTCCGGTGCTAATCGTGTGAACTGGGCCACTAAACGTTACGATACGAAACGAGTCATTTGTTCCGAGTCATAATTACTAAAACGATTACCGCAACCATCCCGATGCGTGTTGACGTATTACTGTTAAATGTGTACCGCCCACTAAGACTTATAGTAGGGGAAATAGAAAATAAAATAGGGGAAATATACATGAGAAAGCTAAAATGAAAACATTGAGTCCAATAAGGAATTTTACTCCTAAGATGGTTCTAACTAATTATAAGGAAAATGTCAATTACTATTCACAAAGAGTTTTTTTTGTATAAGGATGCAGATGTATAAAATTATAAGCTTTTAATTTTTTTTATTGCACGAGTTCAGCACACAGGCAGACGCCCACCTGACGGAAAACGGTTAACATCGCCTATGGATATTAGTAACATCAAAGGTGCTACAAATGCGCTGCTGCTTTGAAAAGGGAGACCGGAACCTGGCCACTAATACCAGAACACAACTCAAGGTTGTTATGGCGGCATACTCTAGTTCAGGGGTGAGAGCCATTCAGACAGGCAAGTGCCATACCATCCTGTGGGTTGTTTTGTCACTTCTTACGACAGGCCGCCTGGCCGCAGGAAGTTGTATCCTTTCTCCATTCCAGCACTGATAAAAGTTTATTTAGTTTATTTACATATAAAAAACAGGCTTAATTTAATTAATCTTACTTTTAGAATATTGTGATAGAAATAGTTTTTATTGCCTACTGTTCAAACAGTTGTGCACATGCGCACAACAACAATGCGCTATTTAACTCCTTTTACTTGTACAAACTAATGACGCCATAAGTTGGTACGTGGTATATATATTATTTATTTTTATTTTATTCAATTTCAGAATTGAAAAAGAGCATTTGTAGCTATTATTTATACAGATAAGTGAAAACTTTTATCTACTTCCTAATCCCACCTTAAAAGATTGTTTAATAAAAATTAAAGAGTATATATATATATATTTTGTCAAATCCCAAGTTAAATTTAAACCCTTATTACGTGAGACTAATTTTGGAAGGCATTCTTTAAACGAAGTGTCTAGTCGTCCGCTAACCGGACCATTAGGATCCTTCTTTAAGTCAGAGTGGTGTAATAATGAAAAATGCACAATGTGTAGCTACGCCACGCTTATCTTCTGTACCGGGTCCCTAAATTAATATAGTATTAAGGGTTTCAGTGTCAGAGAACCTGCTACTTTGGCCGTATTACTCGTACATAAACCGTTTTGAAATAGCAGTCTGTCATGTGAACAAGCCCTTACAACACTACCCTACATCATGCAAATCTGACATTAGTAGTTCTGTAATATGCCTTTTGATTTTAAGTAATTTATGTGACATATTACGTAAGGAAAACTTACATTGAACCGTGAGGGTGGATTTTAATGATAAATGTTAGTTTTCTATTCGATTATAGAGATAAATGGAGCGATATGATTCGGGGCTCAGTGATCGATTACGTAATAATCACGTGAGAATAGTGTCGTTTGTATGTATTCAATATTTTATATCAAAGAAATATGAGAATATGATAGCGTTTACTACATACTACAATTATACAGGTTTCATTGACCTGATTTTTAACTGGTATCATTTTTAGTCTAACACAGAGACTGGCCAAATTCACTAAGCTATATATATTTACTATATTCGTATTTTTTTGTTTTCATTACTATAAGTTGGTAAAGTGAAAAGTAATTACTCAAAAATAAAGAAATCCAAAAATCACTTAGTACCTACGTGATATCTTAATACTAACAAAGATAATAGGAATAGATTAGTACCTAATATATTCTGTTTTGAAAAAAAGTCAAGTAAAAAGTTCCTCTAATAAAATTGCATGTATGAAGAGAATAATAAAACTAGATGAAGCAAAAGGTGTATGCCAAAATCGTAGTAAGCGGGGATCCATCATCTCTGTCTACCCTTACGAGAAACAGGCGCGATGATATGTATGTATGTGTAATATTATAATCATACTCCTTACAAAAAAAAACAATAATTATTACGGTATTCAAAATAAGTAAGAATAATAAATTAGTGTATGGGCTACAATCTTTGCCTGAGGAATCTGAGGAAGAATGAATAAACTTTTAGTAACAACAAACGTTTCATATGTGGTTTCTCCAATCCTGGCTAGAAATTCTTGGGAAATCCTGGAGAGCTCATTTGGGAAATTTTCTGATCGAATGTGCTTATTGTTACAAAGTACCACATCGACGGTGAGTAAAAATATCGTATTGAAATCTGCACATCGAGATGCCTAATGTGCGAAACACACCAATCTGCCTTGGACAATCGTGGTGGGTATACTATCCTTCCCTATAGATAACAAAACTCCAACCGGACAGTGGTACGTTTATGGCCTGATATTATTATAAAAGTAAGTAAACAATGTAAGTAAATGGCGTCACATAATGTTCCCCATACATTAAAGAAACAAAAAGTCTAATTATTATTGGATAATTACATTATTCCTGCCCTGCTATTTCTGTGCTTTATCGCTTAATCGTTTTGCGCCCCAACTTATGGCGGTGTGGAAATTATAGTTTGCGTTTTGATGATTGTATGTAAATCGTTTTCACAACTATGGAGTGGGTTGTTGTTTACGCTATTCAATACGAATATAGGCACACATTGTGTATTAATACATTTATTTACATCAAAATACACACAGATTATAAACTAAAATGTAGAACACTTAACTTTATTGTATTCTATAATAAATTCGTTCAGACTATAAGTAGAGTCTAGTTCATCGAAATCAGGACCCTAGAAGGCTGGCTATGCCACCTCTCTAGGATGTCATACTGATCTGTTGTCCGAGATAGGAACCAGCCCTCTGATCACCAACTTGTACAAGTATGAATGAACGAGTGACTAACTTTATTGCACATAAAGAAGCTTGTGTTACAGATAACCAACAATTCAGGCGCGGACTCCAGACAGTTAAGCCACTGAGTAAGTATAGATAAATTTGTTTACGCTGAACGCCCTGATGGAAGTTGTATCTCGGCCCACCGTGTTCCAACTAATTAAACGGGTTTGCACTTAGATCAGATATCATTAAATTGTAAACCAAACTTTTGGAAAATGATAGACTTTTATTTTCAATGACATTGCAGCTCTATTTAAGAAAACTTGTATGCAGCGAGAGGTCTTAAAGTTGTTGAAAAAAGATAATCAAATTGTATTAAAATTGCTTCGCATGCAAGCGCTTGAAGAAACACACAAAACATAAATATACAACACCCAAACGAACTCAATTTTACGTGTATGAGAAGACCAAAGTAATTGACATAATGGCTCGCAAAATTAATTAGCTGAAGTATGAGCAGTCTGGCTACATATTACTTACCTACTATGTTTGATTTTATAGTACCACAAATACTGAAAAAAGTAAGAAAGTTTTGAAGCACGTATACCTATATCTTTATTATCATAGGCGTGAAGTATTTTGTAATAAACTGTTTTAATATACGTCCCCCTTATTACATCTCAGGTTGTTGCGTGAGAAACGCGAACGTTCAGTAGCGGGTTAATTTTTAACCAACTTGTAAAAGTATATTCTAGTCTAAATCTGCATATAAACCTCTATTAACACAACATTAGAATTCAAAGTCCTTTACAGAACGCTTTTATGCTTACAAACTTATATTTACAGTTTTAAAGACCTTTAGTGGTCTGTGCTGTGTACTAAATTTAAATAAAGCACCGTTTTCGGAATGTAAGAATAAATTTGCAAGTATCAGCTAGAACGATGGAAATGTGCAAAGTGCATTAATCAAAACAGAATTAGCTTTAGCGATCCGCTCCCAGTTGTCCACTGAGAATTTATACAAGGTGTCATAAGGAGAAATGAGTAAGTCGCTTTTATTAATTTTTGTTTTCGCAAGATCATATGCATGTGGTCCCTTCTACTGGACATTAATAATTTTGTTTATTAATTTGTCTACTATTATAACTACATAATTATGATCAATAGGAACGTATAGTTTTCTCGCTCAGTAACTATCCTGTAAAGTTATAACAAAAGATGTCGACATGTGGACATTGTCGACTGAATTGGTTCACAAACTCAAAGTCGCTTAGTGGGTTATGAAACGAACTAGTTAGGTGTTTTTCGTAAGGACATAATATGAAAGGAAAATATTCGTAACAGAGCTAAAGTTATTGATACTGTTCTTAAACTAATTAAGCAAAAATGACAATGGTTTGGCCGCGTTTATGGACCGGTGGTTGTTTGAATGAATAAGTCCTGTAGTGGGCACCGGAATATGATAAGGCTAGTGTAGGATGTTGTCCAGCTTGGTCGGACCTGGACATCGTTGCCGCTAGGGGCTGTATGAGGATGAGCCATCAGAACAGAATACAGAGTCGAGATGAAACAAAGAGGTTTGGGTAGTAGGTTCGAAGATGCAATCAGGAGTCCAACAATTACTATTGTCCTCGAGTAGGGTGTTCATGACGGATTACAGTTCGTTAAAAAGGCTTTATAAGGTAATCAGAAGACTCAGTTATGTAAACCAAACTTGGCACGTCCAAGAGTCTATTACAAATATGAGTGTACTTTCTTTTTTTGTGTATGTGACGTGCTGTATACCAAGATTCACCATCATCATTTAAGTAAGACGCTGGTATTTTAGTTACTAATCCAACAAATTGTCTTTAGATTGCTAAGCAAATTAAATTTAAAATAATAATCATCATTTATTTCGAATAATTACTATTCATAGTGGTTAGTAAATATTACTTAAAATCCTGATAACTGGACTTCATAGAACATATTCTAATATTTTGTTCACGAATGGCAGTTTGATCAATGGACAAGTCGGAGTCTCATTATTCTTCTGAGATGAGAATCAGACCAAACCAAATGCCGGAAACTTAAACTGGCATCCTACTGCACGGCCTACCAGGCCAAGCTACTATAGTGAACACACTATATGTAAGGCTACGGTGGAGATCTTAGAGAGCCCAGAAAGAAGCTTTGGAATATACAGCGACTTCAGGTCGGCGTTGCAACCGTTGTGTAATTGGGGCACCGTAAACCTGATAGCGGCTGAGACTCGGCAAACAGTCCTGCAGTCTAGAAGATTAAGGAAGAAGAAGGCACTTTCTCTGAAAGTCGGACTGCACTATAGCCGATTTCCGGTTTCATTCACCAAACAGCAGATCCGTGAACTAAACTAACTAAATATGCTGTGTCTGTACATTAAAGCTATTAAAAAAAAAAACAATTGGAATAGATTATAATATAAACGATGCATTTTTTTAGATTTCTTATCTGTTTATTTGTCGGTTTGTCTGTTTGTTCGGGATTCACGTAAAAACTACTGGGCCCATTTCGATGCGGTTTTATCGGCAGTAAATTATCAGGCTGAAAATATCCGCTACATTTGATCTTGAGAATCCCGCGGGAAATTTTCTGGGAATGATTTGAATGGCCAGATTAAAAATAAAACGAATTTCAATGTGATTTTTTTACTGATTGATAACAAATTTTGAATGATAGAAATAAGTAACAAAATGAAGTAATAGTTTTATATAAAGTAAAAAAATGTAAGTAATGGAAAGCTTAAGCTCAAAATTTTTAATAAGATACTTGTAATAGAATAAGATAAAATACATAAAAAAATAAGAATAAAATCCCTTGACAAACGTGTGCGCCAGTAGAAGGAGAAAAAAATGATTATAATTTGTTGTACTAGCTTGTTCAAAAACAGAGTGGACTGTATAGGTGCTGCTCTTTATAAGAAATTTGTGTGACTTATCTGATTTCCTTCGTCGATTTTCTTTGGGCCAGTCCATGGTTTTGCTTCTTTCTTAATGAACAATTGAACACATACACACTGGATTTGGGTTATTGGTGGTCCAGAACAAGGACAAAGCACTTTATTATTATTATATAACTAGCGGGAGCGGATACGAATGGAACATATCAGCGCGTGGAAAGGAATCAAAATGCGGGAAATCGAAATTATTAACAAAACGTTGCTGGCAATTAAAACTTAAGTATTTTTTTCTTACGCGGTAACAAGGCTAAAGCCTTAACACTAGCTTTACATTTGCTAGCAACAATTGATTACTGGCACGTCGAAGCTATCGGCCGGCACTTTAGGATGTGGTGAGAGCTGGCCCGAATCCTGAAGAGCAACGAGGCTACTCTTTTTCTAAAGATTGCTTAATAATCATAAGAAATCAAAATAAGTATATATTAAAATTGTACAAAAACATACTTACGCCTTCTGGAATATGTTACCAAAACGCAGAGGCCAATTTCCATTTGCGGCCAAACCACCTCCGCACTGTTGGGGATCGCATAAATACTACTTAGCACTCCCGACACACCGAAAATAACCAAAAAATAAAAAAGTAAAAATCAGGAGGTAAGTTTAATAATTACCACTGGGCTCGCTGAGTAGCGTTACTAATGTGTGAATGTGATACCCTCTTCCAAATAATTTTGTTTCGAAACAAGTTTTATAGATTTTGACAATATTTATAGGAGTTTAACCCTTTTCATGACATTTTTAAAATAAACAAGTCGGAATTTTAGTCCTTGTTGATGTTGAAATATAGTGCTTTGGACTGTCTGTGACATAAATTAGTATCGATTGCAATTTATATCGTATGCGTACTTGTAATATTGAAGGATTTATAACTGTTTTTTTTTCTGTTCGCGATAATGCCAGAAACTAACTCCATACAGCCTTTAACGATGAATTAATTATAATATTTTGAAAAACTTTGTACAGTATATAAAAGTTACAGAGAAACGTATTAAAAAGCACAACATAAGTTTCTACTTACATCAAATGTTGGCTTGACGTTGTGAAGGATGGCATGCGAACTAATGGTCTCAAAACGGGGGATGCTGAAGGCCAAGCGAAGTGGAGTAGAAAAAGTAGGAAAGCGGACCTTGGGCGTCGAAGTGAACGCTCCGAACGCAACCGGGATTTAACGCTCAGATGATGATGATGATGATGATGATGAAGTATCTACATAATTTAAAATTCCTTTTTTAAATTGGTTTTGTCTGCTTTCCTCATTCAGCCCCTACCAGCAACTTTGTGTAGGTCATCGATCCACCGGGTTAGATGTCTTATACTACGTTTACCAAGACGCAGTCTCCATATCAGCACTCGTTTTCTCTAATTTATTTAAAAACTAACAGGCATAGAAACACCTTAAAATTAATGTCATCGACTGTAAATTATACATAAAAATCCCTTTAAAACAACTAGGCAGATATGTAGAACAAAAACTGTAAGTAAGTACATGATATTATGATCACAAAATTAATCATACTGGGGCCTAATTCTGCTATTAATGTCTCGTCAAAGTCGCCGGGTACTATTGTCTCAATCGAAATTTGGCCTGATTTCGGTATTCTGCCTATTCCAATGGTGTGCCTGTGGAACGCCACTCTACCTTTATAAATATTTATAAGCTTAAATCTATATATATAAAAATGAATCCCTATTTCCCTTGGTCACGCCATCACGCGTGAACGGCTGGACTGATTTCGCTAATTATTTTTTTGTTGTGTTTGTTATTGTCAGGAGACGGTTCTTATGAAAGAAAAAGTTAAGAAAATTGCGCGGAAAATTAGAAAATTTAAGAATACTTAACCACCATATAAAATTATTTCTAATCTAACCTTAGTGCTTTGGACAATATAAACTTTTTTAATGTAACCTAATGACGTTTGACATAGAATTGACAGAATGGGTGCTGCAAATATCGTCAAAGAGGATGTAAAAAAAAATGAATGTCGTTTAAAACAGATGCTTCGGTTGGAGTTATGGGTGATATACAACGGACCACTCTGGGGCCGATCCCGATACCCAGACCATAGTAAATAACAGAAAATCCGTTTCTGAAATTTACCATGTCAGGAATCGAACCCGGAGCCTCTGCGTTTCAGCGAGTTCGGCCGGCTAAGACTTAGCCCGCTCAACCACAGAGGCCTTCGAATATATAGGTACCATAATCATATTTATCAATTTCGTCACGCCAAATCCAAATAGCTCGATATCTATGTTGCAATAGAACTTTCCTTGTGAACCTCTCAAGTAGCATACGGCCTCATGGTATGACTGTGACACCAAAACGTCACGGCAATTAAGGAATCGGCAAGCTCTAACCTCGCTGTCAGACGACTTGCATTGGGCACGCGGCCTGATTGGTGCCGCAGAGCTATGTAAACACTGGAACTGACAACGAGTGATTTCGAACAACGTTATTGTTGTTCCAACTAGCTCTGCGATGACTGTCGCTGTCAGTTTCGTAAGATATAATTGGACTGATTTGATAATTTTGAAATTTTATTTAGTTATATTTATTAGCGATTACGATATAACTTAACGAGTAAAATTGGTTAATTGCATAATTCCTTTTTATACCAACTATTATTTATTTCGTAAATATGCTGGCTAAACTAATATAAAAGCTTCTAAATTAGTTTGTTTAAACAGTTATATTTAAATGTTAGTACTTTTCATTTTTACGGCTTGAGTCATTAATCCATTTTCATGTTTTTTTTATTGTTACTTTATAGAGAGCCCGGTAATTTCACGATAGCTTTAATGTACATACAGTGAGTTTGTAGAATTTAATAATATGTGAATACGATGTCATCGCCCAAGGGCTGAAAGAGGAGATGGAAGAGTTGCTTAAATCATTACATACACACACATCATACATCACATTAGATGTTTATATAGGTACGCATATAAGAGTGTGTATAGTAATTATGTATAATAAAAAAATATGAACATGCTACCCGTTGCTTATTTTAACTTTTTAGGGTAAGATTAGACGTCATAACATTGAAGAGTTTCGCATTTGCATTACATTTCCTATATTTATAATTATAAAGCCTATTTTCCCTTATGAACACAATTTATAATTTAATTTCTAGTTTCGCTGCGGTAACATATGATCGATAGGTGTCAATATCACAGACGAATCTAGCACAGTGCAATTCATCGTATATCAATGTTGTTAAAGTCACAAGTAACATTCATCATACATCACGGCGTCCGACGTCCAAACTGACGGTTTCTCTTCCGTGGATAACAGTCCGTGTTAGCTTCACGAGGACTTTATTGTGCTGGCTCACTGCACATTGTAAGCTTTATATATATCGCTATAAGTAGAAATCTCAAATTTTACGAGTTACATTTTTTTTATAGATTTCCGAGACATTTTTTTTATTGCATGAGTACAGCAAAGAAGCGATTACCTTAGTCACGGATATTTGTAACACCAAAGGTTCTACAAATGCGTTGCTGCTCTCGAAAGGGAGACTGGCCACTAATGCCGGAACACAACTCAAGATTGTTATGGCGGCATACTCTAGACCAGGGGTCGGAGCCATTCAGACGGGAAAGTGCCCTACTATCCTGTGGGTTGTTTTGTCATCTCTTACGACAGGCCGCCCGGTCGCAGGAAATTGTATTCTTTCTCCGTTCCTGCACGGATAAGATTTCTTGGGCCTTCCCCTTAGACCGGAACCTGGCGAAGGCGGCATGGCTGAGCCATTTGATCCCCAAATAATTAGCCGTTCTCCGTATAACATGGCCGAATTATTTAAAACAGCCAGATTGAAATAAAAACGAAATCCAATGTGAATTTTGTCCTAATCGATAGCAAATATCATGTAATAAAACGTGTGATATTTTTTATCCCGGCAATCCCACGGGAATTTTAAGTCATGCGTGGAGGAATTCGCAAACATATCCTAGTTAAGGTATATAATTGTTATGTTTTGTTTCATACTTATTGATTTTTAGTGTCATATGAAAAAAAAAAAAAAACAAAAACTATAGTCAATATTCCAAAATAATTCACAGTTTCATTAATTGTTGAGATAAAATTATTCGAAGCCATTATAATATACAGGGCAACAAAATCACTCTTGAACAGTGCAACTTACAACGGCTTCGCAACATGTTGTGGCTTGAAGATTATTAGATTTAATTTTTGATACTAATCACCAGGCAGTATGTCAACGGTCAGAGGAGAGAAGACGTACACTTTCTAAAGTATAGTACATACCTTGCGCGACACTCGACAGTGATTGGCGGGCGACACACTTGCGATCTGTCCCGTTACGCGCTTAACGTTCATGTACAACACACCCTTACTATTTGCATGCAAATATTGGTTCAGCTATCGTTATCTGGTGTGATGATGTAATTAAAAGGCTGAGTAAATTGAATTATTTGCATTTGTGCTCTATTGTCGATATGACATTATAAATTTATCTTTTCTGGGGCAACCGATATGAATATACCTAGATTTTTTATTACTTACTTACTCCGTTGGCTCAGCGACCCAAAGTGGGTCTTGGCCTCCGAAACGAGAACATGCCACTTTTCTCGGTCCTGTGCGGTTTCTTGCCAATTACTGGCTCCTAGCTCAGTCAGGTCTGCCTCTACTCTGTCCTTCCAGCGATATTTAGGACGGCCGACCGGACGCCGACCTACCGGCCGTCCCAAATATGCTTTCCTCACGCTGCGATCCTCTCCCATCCGTTCTACGTGACCGAGCCAGCGGAGGCGGTTAGCTTTTATTTCTCCTATTATGTTAGGCTCGGCCACGAGATTCTCAATTTCGAGGTTACTTTCTGGGTCCAACAAAAAGAGAGGATGGTAGCTGGAGGGTCCGAAGTAACCTCGAAATTGAGAATCTCGTGGCCGAGCCTAACATAATAGGAGATTTTTTATTATTTATGAAAATGAGCTATTATGATTCATTCGTGCTGGTAATTATGTAGATCATAAGTTCACTTAAATATTTAGTAACTAAGCGTGGTTTTCATTACATTTTTAGGATTCCGAAACTAAAGTTGAAGATAGTCAACACGTGATAAGTGAACCTGCACATTGATTTAATTAATCTATGTATCATATCCGCCAAGCAGTCTTAGACAAGCATAGTGGGCAAGACCATTCCCCTAAAAAATGAGAGTCTCGAGCCCAACACTGGGGCGATTATAGGCTATTATTATTATACAGAGAACTTGCTATCAAAGTGCAACATAGAAGTTGTGAAACCTATTTCAAATATTAAACAACAGTTAGAATTTAAAACTCTAAATGATATACATCAAATGAAAGGGATTTTTTACTTAAGTAAATTTAAAAAAAAGTAATTTTTGTTGCTTTTAAAATTTTAATTGGATAAATGAAAAAAGTCTGAAATTAAATATAAAATTTAATTCATATTCGACATTTTATAATTATTCGATTTTCTTTATAGGAGTGAAAAAGTAATTGGAATGTCCAATGAAGTTTATGGAAGCAAATAGTAGCGGCTACCAGTCAGGCTGGCCACTCGAAGTCTCAGTACATTGTCACTCGAGTGACAATCGTTTACTACTTATCAAAACACAGCCAAACCAACACCCGCTTATTACAACAAACACAAAAACTATTTTTAAACAACCAAATTTTATTTCGTATAATAAATTAAGTGCGTAATTACACGTGTCTGCAAGTCACTGTTAATTATCGCCACAAGTGCGGAAACTTGGACGTAGGAGTCTTTCAGTAACTAACGAGTGAGTACCTAAGGCTCTCGCTTAGTTAATGATGTCTAGAATTTTATTTATAGAAATTTCTCTTAAATTTAATTACAACTTCTAGTATAATTTTACGTACTTGAACATTTTTAATTTGTCTATAGGCCGCACTTATATACTTATATTTATATTTTTTAATAAGTATTATCAAAATACTAAATTAATATTACTACGTAATTTAAAAAGACTTAAGTAATCTATTTATAACTCAAATTAATTACATACATACATACATACATAACTTCACGCCAGTTCCCTTGCGGGGTAGGCACGAACAACAGAGTGCCATTTAGGCTTATTCTTACACACCTCACTTGCCTCTTTGACATTCATAACTCTTGTCATGCACACTCGTCTGTTCTTAAGGCTCCTGACATCACCTTCTGCTAGTACACGATCAATTTGATCATGGAAGGTGTGTCGTGGCCTTCCACGACTTCTGAATCCATCCACTTTTGCATTGTATATCTGTTTAGTCATTCTTTCATCATGCATTCTTTCCACATGCCCGAACCACCGGAGCATTCCTTTCCTTATCTTCACCCCGACACTCTCTTTCAGACCAACTCTCTTTCTTACTTCGGTATTACGAACGCGGTCCGCGAGCGTCACTCCGCAGATTTTGCGCAGTGCTCGCATCTCGACCGCGTTTACTCTACTTTCATGCTCTCTCTTCAAATTAATTAAACGTATTTATTTATAATATATCGGACAATACATACTACAGCCGTGGTTAAACTTAGCGGTTGGCGTACTCGTGACCCGAACTCAAAAGGCACGGGTTCGAATTCTGACCGGAAAGCATGCAGTTTTCTGATCTAATGTGCCTATTGTCAAAATTACCATGTGCTAAACGGTGAAGTAAAATATCGTGATGAAACTTGCACATCGGGGTAACCGATGTGTTAAATCCGCTAATCCGCCTTAGACTAGCGTGGCCCGAGCCTAACAGTACTAATTGTAAGAAAGTATCTACTAGCACTTTTTTAATTGTTTCTGTTAAGGCGAAGACATTTTGTTCATAATGTTCTTTATTAATAACTAGCATACTATATTACATTTTAGTACGAGGCCGCATCTATATAAATGTTTTAAATATATTAAACTTCACGTCACCACAATTTTGTGAACTACCCACATGGAGGACGTCCACGACTCCACGTTGGGGAGTTTGCTGCGTCGATCCTTTTTTTCAACTAGATAGCTTTTAAGCACTCAGAGAAACATTCCAATAGCTATCCCATTTTCCTGCATGAAAGGTATAATTATAATTTTATGAAAATCAGTTTATTCACCTTCGTCCTCGTAGATTATAAATTCCTGTTACACCTAAACTATTTAGTTTTCAGCGGTAAACAGTATCCTATGTTTATTGCCATTATTGAAAGTACTTGTGTACCATTTTTTATGACAACCAATTGATTCACAACGCCGTGAAGAAACAACAAACTAACATCCAAAGTAGTCCACACTTAGATAGCGCATACAGCGAAATGTAGCTAAGTGCTAGATTTCACAAAATTCAATCCAACAGGTATTTGATAAGCAACAAGCAAAGATACCTTGGGTTACTAAATGCTATCAAAATGATATTGCGGTTTGTTGTAATATTATTTATTGTGGACGTGTCTAATCGGACAGTAAACCTTGTAGTAAATAACTTAGGTTTTTTAATCAAATAAAAAGTATAATTGATCAGCGGAAGCGCATTTATTTATTCATTGTTTTGTTGGGCAAAATTGAGATTACAAAAAGTTGCAAACTGCTTTAATTTTTTGCAATATATGTACCTTAGCACTTATACTTAATGCTCAATATTAGCTGATAGATATGTTGTACAAATATATGTAAATATTTTCTATTATTACTAATTACTTAATTTTGTTTAGTAAATGCTGCGTCTTAAAGATACAACTTTAAAATTACAATCTAATGTAAGAAACAAGACTAACAAGTAATTTAAATCTGACCTAAAATACTAGATTTGATTATTTTTGCTAAGAATGTGTCTAATAACTCTTTTCTTATTGTCTCTATTAACGAGAAGACACTTTGTTCGTGTGTTCCTTATAATTGTTATGTCCATAGCACTTCACTTTACTTTTATCTTGATATATAGTTTTACAACACTAACTCGAAAAAATTCTGGTCCTTTTAGGATCATAATCTATCGTATTAATTTTATAGCGGTAATCATTTAAATGTTGGGATTCATTTTGAAATAACAGACAGACCATACATTTCAAGTTTTATTTATTAGTCTATATTTGAAATATATTTTTTTTACTTATTTATTTTGAATCTCCAGGTACACGCCAGGAAACGACTTTTGTAAAAAAAACAGCAACTTTTGAAACGTTCTAAGGTTATAATCTACATATATCTATATAAATAATTTTTTTTTTAACAAAAACAAACCGACTTCTCACTAAAAACCAAAAAATAAATATTTAACCGACTTCTTATTTAACCCCAACATTTTGAAGTCGGTGTCAAGTAAAACAAAAAAGAACAACAACAAATTTACAAAATATAGTATTTTTTATGTTTTACTTGACATCAAGATGTTGTAGGAAGTACTCGTTTAAATATTTATTTTTTAGTGTGTACCTAATCGATTTTGTTTTTGTTAAAAAGAATATTTGTTAATTTTTAGTTGCGCAAATACTTCAATAGCTTTAGAAATAATATATTAAGCACCTGTAGAAATTGTACTACTGGCACGCGTATGCAAATTTTCCATCTCACTCTTCAGTGTATATGTTCTTCAACAAGGGTCCCTCTCGATTTTCTTGAGATCCAATAATCAGATCCTGACTTGGTGACCATGGAATCACCTCAGGAGTATATACTTACGAATAAAGAAAAACAATTTGAAAATCGGTCCACAATTGACGGTGAAATCGCGTAACACGCATACAAAAAAATAAGCGCCTGTAAAAAATGTAATACTGGCACGGGTATACAAGATTTTTTTTTGAAAAATGTAAATGTTCGGCGTTTTTAAATAACGGTTACTCTCGATATCTCCGGGAAACACTTATCAGATCCTGACTTCGTCATCAAGGGACTGTCTAGGGGGTATATACTTACGAATAACGAAAAACAATTCAAAATCGATTCACAATTGACGGAGATATCGTATAAGAAAGAAATCTGTTAACAATAATTTGAAAATTCGGTCTACAATTGACGAAGAAATCGCGTAACATGCATATAACAAATTAAGCTCCTGTAGAAAATATAATACCTACACGCGTATACAAGCTATTTTTTCCAAGGATTCAGGGGCACGGCGTTCTTTAATAACGTTATTCTCCATTTCCCTGGGCTTCACTGATCAGAACCCGACTTAGTGGCCATGGGTCTATCTCGGGAGTATATACTTACGAGTAAAGAAAAAAAATTAAAAACGGTTTACAATTGACGGAGATATCGTGTTACTAAGAAAGTTGTCGGTTAACAATTTTCATGGATTTCTCTAATTCCCTGGAGCCCACTCATCATATCCTGACATGGTGACTATGGGACCAATTCGGGAGTATAACTTTACGATAAAAAAAATTTGAACATCGGTCAGTAGCACATAATACAAAAAAAAACAAGATACAGTCGAATTAAAAGCCTCCTCCTTTTGGAAGTTGGTTAAAAATGAATCGTAGAAATGTATGTACGCACATAACTTGAGAGTGGCTTTACCGATTTTGATGTTTTTTTTTGTGTGTACGAGTAATTTATATTTACATTTGGAACCGGGAAGTGGCGCTAGGATCGGGTCTTAGATTTTTATTTTTTCAGGGCAGGACAACGTCTGCCGCGACCTATAATTTTTAATAAATAAATGTAAAAATAGAAAATTTTATAAGTACAATCATCACTTCTTTTCACGTAACTTATAATGAAATAAACTAATGAATTTACAGTTAAGATATTAAATTTATTAAAGTTAATTTTCTATAAAACGTTACCACGAACAATATTATTGTAGTAAAAGTAAACGCGTGGAAGATCATAAAGAAAATCTAATCTCTGGCATTAAGCCTCATATTGTTTATATGAAACGTGTGCGATCATAAAGAGTACCGGTGAGTAGTGTTGTTAGGTCCAATTTGTTTTAAATCGGGACAAAAGGTAAAACAAATCGGGATTTAGGGTTGTAGATCGGGACAAACATAAAAACAAGGTTTTTTTTTAAATTAAGGCTTGATTACTTACATTTCCTTACCAATTTTTAGTCATCAAGAACCTTATTTTAACAATGATTTATGTTTTGTTGTGAGAGGAAAGAAACAAATAAATATTAAATATTATTTCTAATAATCTAATTCTAAATGTCCTAATAATAATATTTTTAATTTTCTAATAATAACGCTTTTTAATAAATTTGTCGATCTATCGGGACATTTATTGTCCCGATCAGGTGCAAGTCGGAACGTGTCCTCAGACCCCTGAAAATCGGGACTTCCCGCGCAAATCGGGACACCTGGCAACGCTACCGGTGAGTAAAACGGCTCGTCGGTCGTGGTCGAGTGTCCTTCATGGCGTCTCCAAACTTTCTTAGCTGGTCACAGTCACGGAGCGCGTGCTCCGACCACTTTTTGCTCGACCGCTGGGTGCCAGCGCGGGCCAGATATTGAAATAATTGCTTTTTCAACGGCACGCCGTGCAAATGACATTCGAGATGGAGGTCGTTTTTTTTAAACGAGTGTACGATAAGGTAAATTGTTTGTGATGAAATGTTAAATATGACTGATGGAGCAGAGTATTTGAGTGAAAAAGTATTTATATCTACTTATGTTATTAATCACTTTCTAGATAAGCGTGGTACATCCTCGATCGCAGCCTCGCAGAATATTCAACCGTATTATATTAAAATACTCTGTGATATTACGTATGACTATGGTAATATCTATATATATAAAAATCAATTGCTGTTCGTTAGTCTCGCTATAACTCGAGAACGGCTGAACTGATTTGGCTAATTTTGGTTTTGAATTATTTGTGGAAGTCCAGGGAAGGTTTAAAAGGTGAGTAAATATGAAAAAAATGCTTAGAATATAGTAAAAACAACAATTTCGCTTTCCCTTGGAAACTATTTTTACTTGTCAAACATTTGATGTTCATCCTGGCGTTTAGAAATCAATTCAATTTAAAAGTCGTTCAGAAATCAACGTTTTTTATTTATTGATTCTGAGGCGGTACGAAGTTTGCCGGGTCAGCTAGTATCTAATATAAATGTAATATGCAGAATTTATTAGAACTTGAAAGTTAACATTATGCTCTATTGTTTTAAATTTAAAGAACGTAAAAGTTTGGTTAAAAATGAACATTAGTTGTATGGTATAAATAGATAGATAGACAACACTTTATTGTACACAAAAGTATAGATAAACAAAATTAGAAAAATACAAGAGGTGGTACAACGGGCGGCCTTATCGCTAGAAGCGATCTCTTCCAGGCAACCCTTGGCAGTGATTGATAGATTTTCAATACTGACAGTGGTACAGTTTATAAATAATAATAATAAATGATATGTACACAATACATATAAGTACAAAAACAATATAAATATATATATATTTTTACATATGACAATACAAACATACATACTTGTAATATATAACAGTATTAGGAATTTTTATACAACTAATGCGTCTGAAATTGATTTTTAAAACACTGTAAGAGTATCGTTATAAATTGTAAGGTATGTATTTTTATTGAAAAACCTACTAATAATAAAAACGAGAAAGTTTGTAAGAATGTATGTTTGTTATTATTTCACGCAAATAATATTGAATGGATTTTGATGAAACTTTACAATAATATAGCTTACACATCAGAATAACACAGGCTATAATTTATAAAGATATAGTGTAAATTATTCAAAATATAACGATTTTCCATCACCACGCGGGTGAGACCGAGGGGCGCAGCTAATTTGAAATATTTATTAAAATGTGGTATTTCTAGTTGCCACAAGAATACCGTTGGTTAGCTGAGATACAATTTAACTGAAAGTTTTATGGGTTATAGATTAATGGATGGATATGTTTGTTTGGATTTGTTTCAATATTACACTAAAGCTGAATATTTATTCATGAATACTTGAGGCTAGATAGATCTTTTTCTCTCTCTTTTCTTTCACCATATCCCAATTACTTGGGGTCGGCACAATATGTCTTTTCCTTCCACACTCTTCTATTCTGACATACCTCTTCTGTCACACCGCATATCATCATGTCATCCTTCACACAATCCATCCATCTTTTTTTTGGTCTACCTTTAAATTTGTACCCATCGATCTAGATAGATCTTTTTAAAAGAAAAATAAAAAATACTATGCTTACCTACGTAACCGTTTGTAAGGTTTTTTTATTTCCTGAAGCAAGCAAACAGACCCACCTAATGGAAAGTGGTGATCGCCTATGGATTGCAATACCAGGGGTGTCACCAAAGCGTTACTAGCGGAATTTATTCATCACTGAAAAGTACTTATCACCACGACAAAAAAACTAATAAACAAATATTTAATGTGCCAACTACGTTGAACCATTCGACGTATTTTATATTCTGTCTAAGTATTTCTCAAAATTTTAAGTGTCAAAAATATAGACGTTTGAAACTAATTAATCCAAGCAATAAACACACACGAACACTGGCCTACGCATTTTTCGATAATTCGAGATGGCAGTAAAATGATTAGCGACATGTCGGTACCTCACTCCACTCAAGTATCCACAAGTTAATGAGAGCCGCGGTGGCAGAGCAGTGTTAAAAACCTAAATTGTTGTGTGAACTTTCACAGTTGTTGGGTATCGGCTCATCGGGTTTATGGCTAACGACGCGAAGTAAACGGACAAGAGCCGTAAGTGTTTTGTTTGTTTTTTATTCACCTCAGATTGGCCCCGGCTCCGAGCTTTAGGAGATTGCTTTTCGATATCACGAGCATTATGTGCGACGGCACGTGCTGACGCTCCTTTAAGTCGTAAACATTTAGATACCTTCTTTATAAATTCAGATAATATAGTCTTCGATGCGATGCTTTCGGAGATTATGTTGGATTTAGGAGTTGTTACGGTAATGTCAATATCAGAGCGCTGTTGATTATACTTTACAATACGCCTATATAAATCTACTAGAAAGTTACGGTGTAATCAATTTATAATGTGCGGTATAAACTATATAGAATACAAGGATGTGCCTGCGACGTCGGCCATATTCGACTTGAAATTGCCGCGGGATTCCCGGAACATAAAGTATCGCAGCATTTGAAAAAGAATGTAAGCTATCGTTTTAGTGAAAACCGTGTCGGTATATAATAAGGTAATTTTTATTTACTCGAACAACTACAAACCGCCCCCAGGAAAATTCCCGCTGGATTTCCGAGATAAGAAATATCACACATTTTATTACATAAAATTTGATATCGATCAGGGATAAATCACATTGGAATTCAATTTTTTTACTCTGCAATTATTCCCAGAAAAATTCCCACGGGATTCACAGGATAAAAGTAGCGTAGATTTTAAGTCTAAGAATTTGCTGTCGATCACCGAAAACTGCATCGAAATCGGGCCAGTAGTTTTTACATGAATCCCAAACAGACAGGCAAGAAATCTAAAAAATTGCAATGTGTTCTACGTCGTTTATATAGTCTATTCCAGTTATTTTGTATTATAATAGCTTCAATGTACAGATACGGCATTTTTTTTAAGTTTATAATATTATAATACATTTATATGATATCGTATCATTTGTGTTAAATTAATTAACTAAACTAACTGCTGTGGCTCAACGACCCAAAATGAGTCGTGGCCTCCGAATTGAGAATACTCCACTCCTTCCTGTTCAGCGCTGTCTCCTGCCAGTCATCGGCATGAAGTTCGCGCAGATCAGTCTCCACTACGTCCCTCCAGCGATATCTGGGCCGAACAACTGGTCGCCGTCCCGTTGGTCTGCCCATAGGCTCTTTTCACCGCATGATCCTCCCCCATTCTATGTAGGTGGCCAAGCCAGCGTAAGCGAGGTGCCTTGCTCTCGCTTATTATATTGGGCTCAGCCACCAGTTCGTCGATATCGACATTTTTTCGGATCCGCCAGTTGCCATCGCTTCCCCGTGTCGGACCCAGGACCTTTCT
This sequence comes from Dendrolimus kikuchii, assembly GCA_019925095.2. Taxonomy (NCBI): domain Eukaryota; kingdom Metazoa; phylum Arthropoda; class Insecta; order Lepidoptera; family Lasiocampidae; genus Dendrolimus; species Dendrolimus kikuchii. The sequence goes on along the minus strand of CM034390.1, from coordinate 8,680,899 downwards.
TAGGACTTTTATTTCAGTCACCAACAGCTTGTGTATGTGTGTTAAATTATTCGTAACATTAATTCCAAAATTAAAATGGGGCTACTTGTATTTTATACTCTTTTTAGAAGATGATTCAGAAACATTGTAGGTAGACAGCTTCCAGGAATAGATATAGTCATTGATGAAGCAATAATCAAAGTGTGAAAAAGAGACTATAATAACGGGTAGGTATACCTACCTACTGTCTATTCCTGAAGCCCCGAGCCCAGCACTCTTCTTCATTGTAGTATCTATTATATAAACATTATAATAATTATATTATCTATTATTGAAACGATGTTGTTCAAGATAAAGAAAACAAAATTTTAATACTGCGTCTGGATATGCAACGCAAACTATTGGAGCCCTACATCCAGCAGTAGACAATGATTTTTTTATATCGCCTTCCTCTGTCTCTTGACGGGGCAGAGATCTGTAGACAAGGATTGACTCTGTAGGAAGGATTGGTGTAACACCTCTGGATTAGGAAATCGAAGAATCGGGATAATTGGCTGACAGTGACGTTAAATAAGTATAATATCATCAATTCTGTTATTTTCGCTGAATTAATATCGGAAGATACTTTATGGTTTATTTCAGTTCTGCAATAGGTTTCATTGAAATGAATAATGGTGATAAAGATCAATCTTCATCGCCTTTGAATCCGTGACATATCGCAGATGTCCGCTGCAATGCACTCTCAAGATTAACCGCGACGAATGGGCGAGACAATCCTCGCGAGACAAAGCCTCGGACCGTTTGTCACGCGCTGTAAATATTTTGGACGGGGTTTTACGGGCCCCGTAGTTTTATGAGTCTTTCTCGCAGCACCATTGTCTTGCACGCCGCCCGCCTGATTAGCCATGCCCGCTCCCAGGGACGTCCTTTCAAAAACATCACTACATTTTACTAGACCAGCTAAGAATAATTGTTTATGACCATATTTTTTGCTATTCTTTTCGCCGGGGCTACTTGACGGTTCAATTTGTTGAAAAGTTCAGGATTCGTGTTAATTTATGAGCCACTTTTTTGCTAATGAATTTTGTTGCACGTTTATGTTGATAAATTGCTTTATTGCTTAGGCCATTGTAAGGCAGAACTTGATTGCAAGTAAAGACAGTCAACTAATGACAGTGTTGGTAAACAGTGTCATTTGGAAATAAGTCTAAATAAATTTACAGAAAAATACATTAAAGCCTAATGGTGACGTCACATTCAGCTAAAACTAAAATCATATATATTACGTAGGAAATATTTAAGGAAAAAGAAGTCATTATACAATACATAGTTTAAATATTTGCTGAAATTATAACGTAATAAAAAGATAGTATATTTTTGTATAAAGGCTTATTTTTGGGGGCTATATGTTGCTTCAACACTTGGGTGTGTAATGACAGAAGCCACCTCTAAAAGCAGATGGAGAGCGTTGTAATTTACTGAGCAGTATTGCATCCGATCAGCATATCTTAAGGAACCTGCCCACAAAAGTTAAAAGTATTATATGATTGGTAGAATTTTGTTTTATAATATGACATTTATTTCAGCCAAATGATCCATACTATAGTGTGTTAGTGACAATATGTTTAAGATTAATATTAGTACTTTTGTTGCACATTCTCATTTTATTTCAGGCCAATGATAACACCTGCCCAATGTATATATGGGCAGTCGAACCTTGTAATAAACAACATCAACCCATAAACTAATCACTGTCGGGACTCGTGCCTCCCCATTTTTAGGGAGACTAAGGGTATATTTATTGAACGTCTTAAATTCCTTCGCCTATCCACTGCCCACAATTTGCGCCATAATATACGCAAATTTTGGGCAGCCATACGCCATAGAAATTTGCTCAGAAAACATTATTTGTCCACAAATAGTCCAAGTAACAGAATACAATCATGCTAATACATTTATTATGATAACTTATGTATTATTTTATATATGACTATGTATATATGTATGTATTTGTATATTTATTTCTTAAATTAGGTTGCGTATTTATGTATCTATTGCCTTTTTCCTGCACCACCTATATCGCCTGATTCAAATTTCTTTCGTTTAGGTTGCCTGGAAGAGATCGCTTTGAGCGATAAGGCCGCCTATTGTATTGCCTAGAAAATATTGTAAATATGGTCTGTTTTTGTAATTGAATATTTTGGTGTGCAATAAAGTGTTATCTCTCTCTCTCTCTCTCTCTCTATATGTATATATAATATTATATATATATATATATATATATATATATATATATATATATATATATATATATATATGTATATATATATATTCCGTCACGCTTGTCTAAGGCAAAGTGGCGATTTCAAACATCGGTTATCCCGATGTACAGGTTTCATCACTATTTTTTGCCATCACCGGCACTTTGTAATTATAACAATATGCATAATAGATCACGGAAGCGGTGCATGATTCCCGGCATGAAGCCCCAGCTTCCCGAGACATGTGTGTTAGGCACTGAGCTATCGCAACCTCCTACATCTAAAGAATTTCAATATAAGTTTTCCTATTTCAGGAAGCCGTCTCCCATGGGTTGTTTTATACTTGACCATCGAGATGTGGTTATTAAATTGAAAAAGCCACTTCTGTTCTATGCCGGTGCGCAATGTGGGGCGACGCGGACGACGTCAAGGCTGCGCTAACCTCGCTGTTTGTGGAGCGTGACGGCGACGTGTCGGCACCCACGACGTGACGTCATCCTGCTCCCAACACCCTCGGAATACAACTGCGTATTGCAAGACACGGCTCCGTATTAACTAGATAAAGACACGTACGATGCTGATGAGTACTGGACTTCTTTTTTTAGAGATAAGATAAAGCGAATTTATTAACATTAAAATATATCCACATGTATAAAAAAATATTAACAGCCAGAAAAAAAGTACTACCACTGCTGTGCTCGAGCCTCTCATAATACGGGCAGTATATCCGCCGCGCTTGTACAAGGCAGTTTCGTAGTTTTGACACATCGGTTCTCTCGGTTTGGTCACAATGTTGTCTTTCACCGTTAGCACATGATAATTGTAAACAATATGTGCATTAGGACAGAAAACTGCGTAAGTGGTGCATGCTTTCCGGCCAGGATTCGCACCCACGCCCTTTGAGTTTGGAACGCGTGGGCTAAACAGTTAAGATACCACGACATTATTTATTTATTATTTACATGAAAATATACTCACAAACCTACCTCGTTTAAAGAATTAATGTATGTATTCAGCGAGGTAATGCTGCCAGCCTTTTAGGCACTGCCCAGCGACAGCGGTCTGGTCGGGCTGGACCGATTGTAGATGTGTCTTCTTTTTAGCGTATGGTATATTTGTTAGGATTTTTTATTTGTATTATATGTATTAGTGTTATTTCAATTTGTATATGTAGTTTATTTTTATTATTATAACTAGCTGACCCGGCGAACTTTGTACCGCCATATTTTCTGAATTCCTAAAAGACTTTGTTTCATGACATAAAAATAAAATCACCAAAATCGGTCCAGGTGATTAGGAGGATCCTAGAACCCGATCTCAGCGCCACCTACCGGTTCTAATTGCGAATCTAAACTATCCGGGAACCTACTCAAACACAAAACCAAAATCACTCCAGGTGATTAGGAGGATTCTAGAACCCGATCTCAGCGCCACCTACCGGTTCTAATTGCGGATTTAAACCATCCGGGAATTCACTCATATACACAAAAACAAAATCACCAAAATCGCTCCAGGTGATTAGGAGGATCCTAGAACCCGATCTCAGCGCCACCTACCGGTTCCAACGGGATAATAAGTATCCTATGTCCACCTCCGGATTCTAAGCTACCTCTCCACCAATTTTCAGACAAATCGATAGAGCCGTTCTGGATTTATAAATAGTGTAACTAACATGACTTTCTTTTATATATATATATAATATAGACGTATGTATCTGGAGACAACAGGCCATAAAAATATATATAATGAATTACCTCGCTTATAGTGATAATGATAGCAATTTTATAAAGAATCTTGTGCTTAAAATAATTAATTGCCTTGATTCTAATCAAAACGACTCTTCTACAAAAGTAACAGTGCTATATGCAATTTTTATGTTTAATTATACCACGAACAAAATGTATTAATTATATAATAATATTTTTCTAAGTATGTATATGTTTTGTGCTTTGTATGACCTCCGCTTAGTATGACGTGTTTGTCACTTGCCTTCGACATCATTCCCTTCGGGCTTTATATTACCCGTCGCCCGTTCTCAATTAGTATTTTGTGTCGCCCTATGGTGGGCATCATTAAATTCATTCCCCATTCATGGCAACAGTCCAGCCGAGGAAAAACTCCTTAGGGAGCTCCCTCGAGCAAGTTGCCCCCCCGGGCTCGAGCGCCTTCACTTCGCGAAGGCACTCGCCCCAAAGACCCCGGTAAAGTTGTAAGGTCTTCGGACCAACAACATAAAGTCAAGTCCAATAAAAAAAAAAAAAACGACATCATTATAAACAGATTCTACTGTATCCTACAAAATATTGTTTATTTTTAACCAATATAATGTATTTGTAGGAAATAAAAAAAAAATAGCAAAACATCACCTTTTCAGTACTTGCAAAAAAAAGCTTAACCACTACTTAAACCATGGCTACCAGGGTTTTTGATTTTCATAACCCGTAGCGCCATCTATGTAGGATTTGATCTACATTTACTGGGAGATTGCGATTCGTGTATGTTGCCAACACCAACATAAAATATTTTTTACTAGCAACATTGTAGTTGCATTTTTGTTCTTCTTCCGTTTGAGTTGTAGCCGAAGGCAGACGCTTTCGTATGTAAAGTAATGTTATTACAAGTTTTCACCAACTAACAGTGTTTTAACTTCTACGAATACATCGACCTGGGTATCCTAGAACCACCACCATTAGCGTGTACCACAAGTATATATTATATGCGCGACGAGCTGTGCGCAGTGTATTCTTCTTCTATGACTACAGTAACCAACAACAATTACAATGATCGCTTTTTTGTGGTCACAGATAAAGAACGAATTCGAGAAACCGTGATTCTAGTAATGAACTTCACAGTGTGAACATTGTACGATCAGATGAAATAAAAATATAGAAGGAGCCCGCGTGAACTAAAGCATCAAATAAAGTGAAGCATTTTTTTATGTGCGAAAACTTATGTAGTATACACGTGGTTTCCGTCTATGTGGTTAATAGTAATAATGTATCAATTGGAAACTATTTCATCTTTACATATCTACGTATTATTATGTCTGTTTCCCATAGGGATAGCATGATTTTCGACTTGCTCATTTGATCACACATTGATTGCACATTTGATCTGGACATACATCTTTTGCTAAAACAAACCTTAAGCTACTTTAACTAATTTCTTCACGCATAGACGTTTATTATAGGTCACCTGGCCATATTCTAAGACACCTGCGCTTTGATCGTGGTATGTACGTCGCGGTATACCAGGACCGATTATTGATTACTAATAAGTTCTTATAATAGACTGGAGTGGGATCGGCATCCTATTCCAAAATTGGCATCATTTAACCGGATTCATTTTGTCAGTCTGAGACTCCGTTTTTCTATTAATAGTCTAAGATTGTATATTAAAATTTATACTGTGCCATTGCAGCGGAGGTTTGTGTGCGTGCAAAAAGCCCATCGCTCCCGCATCATTATGGAATTAAAGGTAAACAAGTGTGAAATTAAGCTCACTTTTTGTTCAGCTAATAGAATGCGCGGCACTTTTCCGTCCAGCGGCACGCCACTTACGTAATACCTGTCCATTACAGACGTACAAATCACCTAAACGCCCCGCTTAATACTCTATAATTTCGCACTAAACAGAATGATTTGGAATATTCGTCTTGTTATAAATTTCTACCTTTGTTTTTTAGCCCCCACCAATTATGAGCGGCGTGATTCCCACAAAGTGATTCTTTTTTTTTTCGATTGAATTAGACAACTGATTGACGGTTGATTATTTTTAGATGTGATTAGAAGGTGCTTCCGTATATTTATTATAAACTAGCTGATGCCCGCAACTTCGTCCGCGTGGTACGGTTTTTTTAACTAAGTAGTAACTATTAATAACAGCCCATAAATGTCCCACAGCTGGGCTCGGGCCTCCCACTATACGGGGGAACGGACAGTATACCTGCCACGCTTGTCCAAGGTGGCTTGGCAGGTTTGACACATCGTTTATATCGATGTACAGATTGCATCACGATGTTTTTCTTCACCGTTATTAGCACGTGGTAATTGTAACAATATGCACATTAGGCCAGAAAACTGCCTAAGTGGTGCATGCGTTTCGGCCAGGATCGACTCCCGCCCTTTCAGTTCGGGACGCGTGCGCTAGCCATTACGCTACCACGACTGGTTTTTTAACTATCCCAGAGATTAGCCGGTACAAACAGACAGACAAACAGAGCAACAAAAACATAAAAAAATCTAAATTAATTCTATTTCACTTCTTATATCCCATTCTTATGACTCGATTTTTAGCTTTTTTTTCATTGTACAGAAATTCGACCTCTACAATTTTATTATATATATAGATAGTATGGATAGTGTGGAGTACTATAAGACGAATTACATCCTATTGCTTGACTGAATATTAAAAATTTAATTAATAAAAAAAAATGTAACTACCCGCACTTAGGATTTGTTCTATAGGAAATATTTCTTAATGTTAATTTTCATAGTTTAAATGAATAGGAGATCAGATTAATTGAGAAGGAGTCAGATAGCGCACGCATTATTTTTTGAAACTCGATGAAACAAAAAAGAGACACACACGTAAATCTATAGGACTAAGCCTGCGAGAGAATGAGATACGAGTTTCATAATGTGTAGCACAGATTAGAGAGTCAATAAGACTGATGATTGATCATAGTTCCAATTTGGACCGAAATAAAACTGATAATATTTTTTAAACTAAAAGAGTGAATAATTTAAAGTGATATTTAAGAAGTTTATTTTGAATTATAATATGTTGACAGATGTAGGCTGAAGGAATTATATTTATATTCATTTCAGTTACAGAAGAATTACCTGTGAGTATATTCTCTGAAATTTTACTTTTACTGCGTGTGAACTGTACCCACATTTCTTTTTTACAATTTATGCTGCGATTTAACAATAGTGGCTGTAAAAAAGTTGGGACATGACTCGCATGTAGTATCTATGGTTCGTATAGTTGTTTAAATTTTTTGACAGCAGGGAAAATCGTTTCCCAGCAAGGAAAAGTATTATTTGCTTCCCTGTGATCAGGCAACTCCAAACGTATTTTCAGAATATGAGAAATAGAAAATTATTTCTAACATGATATTTTACGAGTAAGATGATAAGTTGATATTTTAACGTCTGTGCTTTTATATGTAGGCTAGAGTTTTCCCTGTCAATCCCTAGTTTGTAGCTCTTTTTTTATTAAGCTCTATTTTACTTACATAAAAACTTAAGTGAATATAAGTATATATATAATTGAAAAACTAGCTAACTGATGGTGAAAATCGCTTAAAATCCGTTACGTGGTTTGGGAGGAGTTAGCAGCTAAACAGACAGAGAGACAGACCCGGAAAGCGACTTTGTTTTATACTATGTAAAAAAAATGATTTTAGAATTTATTGTACCATGTGTTCGAATCCTTATTATTGTATAATCAATTCTTTTACAAGAAATAAAGTTCTATAACTCGATATACCTATATTGTAGGTAAAATTTCCTCAACAGCTGAGCAGAAAATGAGCGAAACTTGGAACGGTACATAGCGAACACAATAGGTAGGTGCTGGTAGGACTGCAAGCTTTTGCAACCATTTCACGCTGTTGCCATCAAATGTAAACCAAGACGAATCCGTTCTTAGTTGTTTGCTAACCGTTTGACCCGGCACCACTCGCCCCCACTAACCCAGTGTTCGATAAGAACCTGCATTTTAAAACACGTTCCTTTCTAACACTTATTGTTGTTAACATAAAGTGCTAAATCCTATGACAAAGAGTATTCACCTCTTTGATGTAATGATGTGTAGCTAGTATGAACTGTTTATTTAGAGACTACTATTAAACTAACATGTTGAGGAAGTATTGATATTATTATGTAAAAAAATCTTTAATTGTAGTCACAGTAGTTTGTTTGCTACTTTCTAATATTTTTGAATTGAAACTTCTTTAGAATCGTTGCGATTTGAAACTCGATGAAACGAAAAAGCGACACTAAAAAGAGATCAACATATAAAGCTATAGGACTAAGACTGCGAGAGAATGAGATAGAATGCATTGTATTTCATTATTTAAACACTATGCTCATACAGATAGCGTTGGAAATGTCTTGAAGTACTTCGAATTTCATATTTTAAAGCTTAAGTATATTATAATGATGTAATGTATGAAATGTAAAGTCATGAAATTTAGAATCCCTCCCACCCCTTGTCACACTTTGTTTCACTTCTACTGCGTGTGAACAGCACACACGCACATTTTTTTTTTCATGAAAATGTTCGTCACCTTAAAGTCGGCTTTTGCTTGCACGAGTACAAGAAACAATATTACGTTTATAAAATATAGAAACGTGAAAAAAGAAAATTGCTATGTTAACAATGACAGATGCTGAGATTAACAATAAGAAACAAAGAGGATATAATCACTACGGTTAACATATTAAAATCAATAAAAAGTTTTACATATGTAAAAAATCTTTTTAAATCAGTTAGAAAATTAAACAATTTTGATTTTAAACTTTATTGTTGAATAGTTAAACATAATTTTCTGTGGAACAGTCTATTCTGCGAGCTACTTTGATAAGGTAACATATACTCGCGGAGAGTTAAATGAATCAATTTCAAAACTGGCGAACATTTTGATATCATGACTGTGCAAAGAAATGTTAGTATAAATATTGGAGATAATGACCTATATGTTTAATTATGACTAACTAGAGTTTACCCCGGGGCTGCGCCACGGGTCAACTACAGGTTACATTGTATTAAATTTTTATGTATTTGCCCCCGAAAGATTCACTTCATTTTATATCGCAAACTATACCACCCCCGTCTATATGTAAACTACATAAATGACAAAACTTGTCAAAAATGACAAAATAGGTAACATGGACCAAGTGGACCAAGTGTACCCAGTGGACCCAGTGGACCAATTGGACCCAGTGGACAAAGTGGACCCAGTGGACCCAACGGACCTAGTGGACCAAGTGGACCCAGTGGGTCCAGTAGACCAAGTAGACCCAGTGGACCCAGTGGTTCAAGTGGACCCAGTGGTCTAAGTGGACCCAGTGGGCTCAGTGGACCCAGTGGTCTAAGTGGACCCAGTGGGCCCAGTGGACCCACTTGACCCAGTAGGCTAAGTGTTCCAAATGGACCCAGTGGACCCAATGGACCAAGTGGACCCAGTTGACCAAGGGGACCAAGTGGACACAGTGGTCCAAGTGGACCCAGTGGACCAAGTGGACCCAGTGGACCAAGTTGACCCAGTGGACCCAGTAGACTCAGTGGACGAAATGGACAAAATCACAAAACCTGTCCTAGTTTCCGGGATAAACTTTACAAAAATCTATCCCAAAATGTATCCCATTATCCGAGATAAGAAGTATCCCTTGGCCACTCTCGGTATTCAAATTATATATGTACCGAGTTTCAGCCAAATCGTTCCAATAGTCTTTCCATATAAGGATAACAAACAAAAAGACAAATATATTTTTATCCCGGAAACTATCCCATTTTTCGGGATAAAAAATATCCTATGTTCATTCTCGGCATCGAAAGTATATATATATATATATATATATATATATATATATATATATATATATATATATATATATATATATATATACTGAGTTTCAGCCAAATCGGTCCAGTAGTTTTTTCGTGAAAACGGAACAGACAGACAGACAGACAGAGTTACTTTCGCATTTATAATATTAATAGGGATTATCTAAAAGTTTACCAAATTTTTTACTGAACGAAACCTTGTAAAGAACCTTATTATAAGGCAGTAGAACAATCATATAAATTTAAAATATTTTTTTGCAGTTCGTAAGTAACGAAGCGGACACTGGACTTCAGAACGGACCAGAGACCAAATTTTTGGAATAGTCTACTGGCAACATGTATCTTTCATGTCAACACTTTTGTTACCTACTTTACAGATATTATAGATAGATAGATAGATAACACTTTATTGTACACCATTACAGAAAACAAAAAAAAAAATATTATGTGCAGCACTAATATTTTCCAGCGTAGGTACAAAATAAATAATTTTCAATTATGGAGGCATGTTTTCGTGGAAGGCGCCGGCGCGTCTAACCCATCCCATAGAAGATCCTCCACACACAAATTGAATAAACACTCGTGTGTCAAGCTTTCATCTCAACCACTATCACTATTGTACTGTTGTTTTAACGTTCGTTCCATTTACTTTTGCCACGATATAAAAAATAAATAACACACTAGTTGTGCAGGCAACTGTGTACACGTGGAGTTTAAATTACGTATAGACTAGCTTAACTTCTCTAGGGATTTTGCTTACGAATAAATAACTGAAAGTTTGTTTACAACATTTTCTCCGCACGGATCGAACTTGGGACCTCTGCGTTCCAGTGAAATAGGTGAGCTAAAGCTTAGCTATTTAGAACACAGAGGTAATTAAAGCTATACTGTTATGTGCGTGTGTTGTGAAAAATGACATACTTACCAATCTCGTAAGAAGGGATGCTGAAGATCACGCGTTGACAACAAAAATTAGGGCAGAGAATCCTAGTTTCCAATGTCCAACTTCTAACCCAACCGACATTTACCGAGCTGGACTAATAGCGATAATGACTAAAAATAAAAATAAAAATGAAAATATTAGTCATCTTCCACAAAAATTACAGGACCGAACTAAATTATTAAAAATAAATTTGTAAACATTGAAAAATCGTAATGTCAACTGTTTAATAATGTTTACCACTTTAGTCAATTAAAACTTGCTAAGCTTGTTAATTTTTTCCTCAAATCAATTACTCTTAATTTAAATACATATATACTTCAAATCAGTATAAGTGCAAATTATTTGTTACGTTGTACAAGTTAAATATTAATTAAAATGAATGATGCTGTTGCTTCAAACTAGAAGCTGTAAAAAGGTTACATCAGAATACTTCCTTATACTGCTTATTATTATGTTTTTACCAATTGAGCAGCTTAAAAAATCGATTTCGTAATAAAATAATACTTACTAATTAGTAAACACATTCCTTATTTTTAAAACTAGTTTTACTTATAACATGATTTGATTTTATGATTTTTGAATGTACACAAATATCTTTTTTTTAATTTTTTTTTTTTTTATGAAAAGCTACACATTATAGGTATGGAATGAACCAAAAATAACAAAATACCTACCTAGTAACTCTTTATTCAAGGTAATGATTTCAAGGATAGGTTCTGGGAGATACGGATGTAAATATTAAGCTGTTGTTAGTATTTAATTGAACTGGTTTTTTTTTCTTAATTTCTTTATTGGAGCTTTACATGATTTGTGGATCTAGTCAGTGTTAAATATTTATGGATAAACATGTTTTAAAAAAATCTCAAAAAAAAAACATAATGCGAGAACCGAACCCATATAAACATTAATCGCAATTTCACAGCTATTTTGTAATGCACCTTAGTTATCAACTGACGCTAAACAACGTCATTCTCTTAGCAAATCAAAATAAGCATTACACTAAAATTTACAGTTCGGTGACCACACAACTTTTTGAAAACAAAATTGTGTCGCTTTCAAGTTCCCAATAAAATGCCAAAAACTTATACTAAATCTGAGGTACATTAATTATATCATATAATATTATTTATATTTATAAGCTTATCTTAAAACATAGTTTTTTTATAAATTCGAAATCATGTTCAATATCTAAATGCGCCTATAATTATTCTGCGTTAATAATAAATTAGTGTTTCGATGGGAAACGATAACGTAATCCGTGTCGAGTTTATTTGCTTTTAATTATTCAGTGGCCGGAGTCCGCCTCTGGCTAATGACTCTATCGCGGGCGATTTATGAGTCGCCCCTGGCCCTATTGTTTTTTATTACTACTTGGTGGTTGATTAAGAGCTACCTCGTAGGAATAAGTTTCTTAAACTATCCTAATATCGTTCAATTATTTTCTTCACGCATTTTAACAATTTAAACCTGGCTACTTCTTTAGTGCCAAAAATATTTGTTATATTTTTTACTAAATCTTTTTTCGCAGTTTCGCTTGCCTATACTTGAAATCGACATCACAAAAGCACTGTCCCATTTGTCTAGTTGAAAAATATATTTGTATGGTTGTCAAAAGTATATCTACTTACCAAATTACATGATGATTCTTTCATCAACCTTCAGTCGTGTTTAAATTAATATCCTGTAGGAAATGAATTACCAGGATAAAAATACATAGGTACATACCAAATTTCATGATTCTCGGCTTTTTCCGACGTCCAAGAGGAAGGAACAAAGGAATTTTCACATTAGTAGGTACTGTATACCTGTAGAATAGAATAGAACAGAATATACTTTGTTGTTAATTGAAGATCTTTTTTCGTGGACATACGCTATGTGGACGTTTCGACCCTATTGGATACCTATTAAAACCCCCGATGTCCCTTCTATAGTCATGAGACGCGCCATATATGTATTGTATGTGGACAATCTCAATTGTTTAGCGAAATGTAACTTTTAACTCCGCTGTTTACTGTCAGTCGAAGACCTACAATCTTGCTGCGTTACGTTTATAGCAACTAAAATAATAAATGCCATTAATACACTTAGGAAGAAAATCTAAAAAATAATCCCTATTTATTTTTGTAGACATTTTTAGGGGCATATATTATTAAGTTGTTATTTGCCAGTATTTTTTAATAACAAAATTGATTCCGACCTTTGGATACTTCAATATTCTGTATCATCTTGACAGTTGAATAAAATTGTTTTTATCAATAATCACAATCATGCCTTCAATTAGTGATTACATTTTTTGCCATCAATAAGGCCGCAAACAAATTATTTAATTATCATCTCATCAAATAACGCAATGGTACCAGAGATTGATATATGTGGTTATCAATTATATATATATATATATATATATATATATATATATATATATATATATATATATATATATAAATATATATATATATAACAAAGTCGTGTTAGTCACACTATTTATAACTCGAGAACGGCTGTACCGATTTGGTTGAAAATTGGTGGGAAGGTAGCTTAGAAACAGGAGACGGACATAGGATACTTTTTATCCTGAGATCGGGTTCTAGAATCCTCCTAATCACCTGGAGCGATTTTGGTGATTTTGTTTTGTGTGTATGAGTGGGTTCCCGGATGGTTTAGATTCACAGTTAGAACCGGTAGGTGGCGCTGAGATCGGGTTATAGAATCCTCCTAATCACCTGGAGCGATTTTGGTGACTTTGTTTTTGTGTGTTTGAGTGGGTTCCCGGATAGTTTGGATTCACAGTTAGAACCGGTAGGTGGCGCTGAGATCGGGTTCTAGAATCCTTCTAATCACCTGGAGCGATTTTGGTGATTTTGTTTTTGTGTATTTGAGTGGGTTCCTGGTTTAGATTCGCATTTGGAACTGGTAGGTGGCGCTGGAATCGGGTCCTAGATTTTTCAGAGCAGGACGACGTCTGCCGGGGCCGCTAGTATATATATATTGAAATAATACTGGAAAACTTGTACATATAGTTTATCGCTGAAGAAATGGAAAAAAGAATACTTGTCTTGCGGCTGGGTGGCCTGCTGTAAGAAGCGACAAAACAACCCACAGACTGGTGGTAGGGCAATTGGCTGTCTGGATTGCTACTAGCCCTGGTGTTGAGAATGCCGCCAAAAACAATCTTGAGTTGTGTTCCGGCATTTTTATTGTGCGATTTTCATTTTTGGTGTTAGTTTTCCATGACATATTATAACACATTTTACAATAATTTCTATAATAATATACCTTAGACCATCAATAGACAGACCGTAGATATACGTTAATGGTCTAAGCAATATACTTAGATATACATTTAAGAAAGGAGGCTTCATAATGGCGTGCTGTTCTGTATGGTGTACAATAAAGTGTTCTCTCTATCTCTCTCCCTGTCTCTCTCTTTCTTTCCGTCTATAGACACGCACGGTTAACCCGCCACGCTTCTTCAAGAAGATTGGTTAGCTACATACATTTTTAACTACGGCGTGCAAGATCCGCGATATATTCCTTCACCGTCAACACATGGTAATGGTAATAATATTGAAAGTTATAAAGATATATTTTACTAGCGGTTCCGGCAGACGTTGTCCTGCGCAGTAGAAATAATTAAAAATCTATAATCCGATTCCAGCGCCACCTACCGGATTTAATTGTGAACCTCAACCTTTCCGGGACGCGTTTAAGAACTACTTTTTTACACCTTGGGTTACGTTATTGAAGTTTTAGTAGGGATCCCTAATGTTTTCTGGCCTATATTAATCTGATAATGTAGCATTTTAATGGTGAAAGAATTTTGGAAATTGGTGCACTAGTTTTTTAAGTTTATTTATTACAAATATATAAATCTGTCCTCTTTAAGTAAAGGTTATAAAAAAATTGAAAATAATTTTAAATCCTTTTTAAGTTAAAAATGATTTAAGCTCTCTGAGCGTGGCGGTATGTAAGACTTAACAATGAGCAATTACCAACTTTGGAAATGCCAGTCGAGATTAAGTTTATGACTTTCCACAGAAACAAAGTAAACCAAACCGATTATAGAATTCGCAGAATTGAAAGATTATTGGTCATTTTGTTTTTGGCCTCTGAATGGACAGACCATGAGGTCGATCGCTGGTGCCAGTCACGATAAGTTATCTTCAAAAAAAACAAAAGCTTACCTGAAGTATTTTTGAGGTTGAAGATTAGTTTAGGGTTATCTAATAAGCTATATCTATCAGTTAAAAAAATTACACTACTATTTGTTCACAGAGTAGCGCGCTATAACCAAGGTAGTATGATTATGGACGAGAAATACTCGAAAGAATAAAACAAACAGTAGAATGACGTAATTTTGGAAAAGTCTTTAAAATCCTAAATTTCCATTGGTGACCACAATGTCACTTTTACGCGAACCTATACAATATAAAGAAAATCCATTAGATCTTAAGAGAAATTGTTATAACATATATTGATATTTAAAGGTTCTTTTATGGCCAGTTCGTAAATCTCATTGCCCATTCATTTACCTTACTAGTTTTTGAAACTTGACATAAATATAGATGTAATATTAATTTTCAACCACTGTCTCGACTTTCGTGGTGCCTATGAGTGACCGTTTGGCAGTTTACTTTACAAACAAATAAGAACAGATAGGCGAACCAACCGATGGTGTGATCTGGGTCCCGTCTCAGTTCTAAAAATCAATACAGAAATTTAGTAATAATAAATAATAACATCCCATAAATGACTCACTGCTGGGCTTGGATCTCCTATTTATAGGGTCTGTTCGATTATCTCGATGTGTAGGTAGGTTCATAACGATATTTTCCTTCACGGTTAATGCGTGGTAACAATAACAATATGTACATTAGGTGAGAAAATTGCTTAAATGGTCTATGCGTTATGACCGTATTCAAAATTGCGTCTTTTGAGTTTGCAACGCAAGTGCGCTAATCACTAAGCTACCATGGCTTGAAATTGAATAGATAACACTAAGAAAATCGCTGATTCATAAAACATTCCTTGACGATATCTTCATAGATATGTACATAGATAATAACAGCTATCGACATAGCACCGATGTGATAATTACTAGTAAGAAAACACGTCGGCAAACTTCGACAAAGTACAGTTACCTAGATAACTCCGTTTACCGGGAACAGGGCCTTTGTAATTATTTTATTACATCACCCCTGTAGGTACAAACCCTTTGAGCAATAAAACTTTCCCTCAAACATTTTTATGGCTTTTTTTCAACCACAGATATTTCTGTATTGTTTTAGCTCTGTTGAAAATGTACGAAGTTAATTTGAGAACGTTACGTAATTGTAAACTTGAGATTTGTAATTCTGTTATTTATATAGCCCTAATATTAACTCTTTCTGTTGATGATATAATATAATATTCAACTCATTTTTGTAATCGACAATCAACGAAACATTTTATATTTCGAATGTAAATAAGTTAGGGTTACGTGTGATATTTTAAAACGCAGGTGTTAGTGAGCTTCATATTTTAATCTTGTCTTTTTGTGTTAATAGTTTTAGAACTTATTAGCTACGTGTAGCACGTTTAACAAAAAAAGACGTAAATCTAAAATTAAAAGATTGATGTTCATCTAATAAAACGCGTGTTTATTGCAGAAAGATATTCTTGAATTCGACAGCCGTGTTTTTATAATGAATGCTGTACACGATCGATCCTCTCTTTTTAATTAACAGGAATTGATTAATAAACACGCATTTTATTAGAATATCTCCAAACTCTTGAATTTTGTGTTACACTCTTTTTTTTATCAGACATGCGAAGTGTAACCAAACATACTCAATTCTATAGCTGATTTAAAAATATAACTACTTTTATTAGACTGATCTAATAAATTGAAATAATTTGGTTTAAACGCAAAGAACTGAAAGAAAACGTCGATTTTCAATGACATTGAATGACTCAAGTTTATATTTACATGGTTTACTTTGATTGCTTCATTTAAATTGAAAGACAGAAATGAACCGTATTATAACTTTAGGACCAATTGCAGTGAAATTCAATTCAGATGTTGATTCCATATAGCCTTGACTTAGGCAGGCGTAACGAGTAGTAACAACCTAACATCATATTTCAGCTATCCTATATAAAAAAATACGCTTAACCTCGGTCCGGCTTTGGTGCCGGAGTAGCAACGTCGCGTCGGACTTAACAAAAAAATAAGTGGAATTTTAGCCTTAGTTTAGTGCGCATGACCTTCTTGGAATCGTTAGTTACCGTAACGGTACTTGTATTGCGTCTCCCTCAGGTAGTATTGTACACTTCTGTACTTTAACATGTTAGTTCTCTAACTCTGTAATAGAAATATATTTACTAATTCAACATGGCCTATATTTTAATTATTAATTACCCATATATAGGTAGATATGATTTCTAGGTTGTACTATATTTTCTTAAAATAATTTTAGGTATAAGATTCTTTTGTATTTATAAATAAAGAGCATCAGATACATAAATATGAAGGAAAGGATTTTTTAGCTAAACGTATTGCTGAGGAGTTTCTTGCCGTTTCTTCGCCTTATACAGCGATGACATATTTCGAAGCGGTGTAGTGTAAAACCGGAAGTACCTAGATTGAATTTTTAACTTGTATGTAGACCTTAAAAAAGTGTTCTCCACTGGAACTTAGTTTGTATAAAAACTTTTAAATTTGAAAATTGTAGGTAGATAGGTATAATTTAATATATGTATGTATATATGTGTGTTCAGGCAATTTAATTAATCGGGCATTATGGAGCAAAGAGGCAATGTGAATGTATGTACAAAATTATATCAACTGCGTTTTTAATATATATATATATACATATATATATATATATACATATACATACATACATACATATATATATATATATATATATAGATAACCCTACACGTGTAAATAAAATTAAAGTGTCTTTGATTTTAAAATAAGTCTAAAATTTAAGCAATAACTGCTTTTTATACGATGCGTAAGGAAATCATAATTCGTCGTTTTAGAATGTTTATCTGTAGGTCAGTATGAAACTTTGTCTCGAATAGACTCAGAGTTCAGAAGATTGTATATGTATAATGTATGATATATAATATACAAAGGTATTTCTTTATATAAATAATATATAACAAACTTAATGTAGGTTAATTTAATAATCACCTATACAGTTAAATATATATAAGCAATGTTTATTATTTGCTATTTGTCTATGGATAATGATATCACAAATGCGTGTCAGTACTAAAATATTAACCTGCATTATAATGACATTCCTCTGTGTAAGCAGTGTGTATGACAAATAATTTTTATCCCTCGGTTAACTGTTTCGTAACCACCCCTACATTTTAGTTGTGCAGCGGAATATTAGATATACATTTTCAAAATGGTTATTGCTAAAAAAGTTTTATAACCTTAATTTTTTTTTATTACAGGAGTTCAGTAGACAGGCAAACGGCCCACTTGATGGAAAGCGGTTCCCACCGCCTATGGACATTTGCAACACCAAAGGTGCTATAAATGCGCTGCTACTCTCTTAAGGGACAATGGAACCTGGTCACTGATGCCGGAACACAACTCAAGGTTGATATGGCGACATACTTTAAAACAGGGGTGGTAGCCATCCAGTCGGGTAAATGCCCTACCACCTGGCTGTAGGTTGTTTTGTCGCCTCTTACGACAGGCCGCTGAGCCGCAGGAAATTGTATTCTTTCTCCGTTCCTTCACCGATAAAAATATTACGAAGGTAGAAAAGAAAAATCTTGATCTGAAACTATGCACGTTTCCAGGCTAGGATTTAATCGAAATGAGATATGTTTGCTGAGTGGCCGGTACCTATATCTTACCCACCGTTCATTTGTTCTCCATACAAGTGATGTCAAATTCAACCGATGATAAGGCAAGTGAATGAATAGGAACGATCTATATGTTAATAAGCTACCACACCTTTAGAAGTTGCTCAGTAATTAGACATCTATTATTAATAGTTATAGAATTTCCTATAAAAACCACGTAATGATTTCAATTTAATTTTAAAATCCATTTAAATACTTACTTACATACATTATTTATAAACAAATATAATTATGTGTTAACTCGCTATTGCTTATAAACATTTCTAAAAGTTTTAAGTACCTACCTACTTAAAAAAATTGTTTTAACGTCGCATCACCAGCAGTTCTACGCAATAACACAATGAGATAATACAATATTTTCCTGTGTATTTTAGAGCATATTACAATTTCAAATGCAGAGTTCACATGTCAGGGTGAGAGCTCATCCTAACAATCCTTATCTATGCTTGTATCGGGGAATGTTTGAACGAATCTCAAACGGTGCCACCCACTTAGGTCGGTGTCGTATCCGACGAATCGGCATTTAAAACCACTTATTGACAAATGAGACCAAATATTGACGGCGTGCAACATAAAAACAAAGGGCACGGCTCCATGGGGCGGTACGGTGTCAATCTCAAGAACAAATAAACGAATGTTTAACGAACGAATTACGTGACAAGTTTTGTACAGTTTGTTTCTGTGTTTACATTGTTCTACGGCATGGGAGTTTGGGAAATGAAATTGCGACACGGTGTGACACAAATCGCCGTGTGCGAGTAACAATCGTACAAGGAGGGTTCCTCTTTAGAACACAATTCAGATACTTAAAGTATTGTATTATCTATTTTTTTGATTACAGTACAAAATAAAAAGTATCTTGCTTAAAAAAGGATATTACACTATTGCAGAATATTCAAATGATAAAACTTTATTCACATAGACGCTCGCTCCACCCTCTTATACAGTCATCTGTATAACATTTTAATTTTGTCAAACATGTAAAGAATTTATGGAGATATGTTGCAGTACAAACTTTTAGTATGTCTCGTCATTATTATAACAATAATAATATTCTTCTTTCCTCTTACTGTGTCTTTGTCTTGTGTGAGTGTACACTGTTTGCTACAACTCCATTAATTCTTCGAAAAGTAATTTTGTAACATAGTTCTAAAAAAAGAACATGAGATATAAATAGAATAAGAAATATAAAGAAAAACAATTTTTACCTAGACGTGTTGCTGGGGAGTTTCTTGCGGCTTCTTCTCCTTAACAACAATAATACGTTGAGAAGCGGTGTACATTGAACAGAAAGTAAAACTAAATTTTATCTTATATGTATGTCCTTCAAAAAGTGTTCCCCAGTGGAACTTATTTTGAATAAAAACTTTTGAATTTGAATTTACCTATAAGTTTGCGTTTGAACAATATTTCGCCCGATTTCGGTCGGAGATATGGTCTAAGATAAAGCGCGCTTACCTAGAAGACCTAGAGGGTACATACTTATTCACATGGGCCTCGAAAACAACCAGGTTGCAGGTTTCCGGAAAAACAGACACCAACAGTGAGTTTTACTCTTTTGCGGCGCTCATAATGAAGGTGTATGCAAAGCGCTTTGTTCATATACGTGGTGCGGTTTTTTAACTATTCCGCAGGAACTCTTTAATTTTTCGGGATCAAAAGTATCCTATATGTTGACCAGGGATATAAGCTACCACCATACAAATTTTTATTTAAACCGGTCCAGTCGTTTCGGAGATTAGCCGGTACAAACAGAGAAACAAAAAATTTGAAAAAATCTAAATTAATATTTTCTTAAGTTTTCGCGACTTGTATACATAATAAAACTACGTTTTAACGGTTTTAAGCGCGGTAATTTTATTTGATTTTGGTTTTTCCGACGTTTCGGCCACTTTTTAGTGGCCGTGATCTACCGTGATCACGGCCACTGAAAAGTGGTCGAAACGTCGGAAAAACCAAAATCAAATAAAATTACCGCGCTTAAAACCGTTAAAACGTAGTTTTATTAAATCTAAATTAGTTCTATTTCACTACTTACATCCCCCTGACTCGGTTTTTAGCATTTTTTTTTCATTGTACAGAAATTCGACCTCTACAGTTTTATTATATGTATAGAAGATAGATATCCACCATATACCGATACCGCATGCCAGAGCGCCTGGTTGTCCGATGATGGAAGGGAGTCCGCGGGACAAGATTGAAGAGCTCCATGCACACTCTATTGTATCCGATAGAAACCGATATTACTACTACTACTACCTACACTTCAGTGTTCACCATTACTTGTTAGAAAAGATTACAAAATTGAAGTTAAAAGAAAGAATCGGCAGTAGTATTAGTAGGTAAGGTAAGGTAGGTAGTAAGATATGGGAAATGCTTATATTTGAACAGAACTATTAATTTTATTGCCTACCCATTGGTAGAAATTAGACATTACTTGCAAGGAGCTTATGTCAGATTTGAACCAGTATTAAGACAAATAAACCATTAGCATGTTATTGTGAATTTAATATAAGGATATATTAAGTGTTTTTTTATACTCTTTTAAGTTCCATCAATTACAAGTTAGGTTTGACATTCTTTGACCTAAGCGTATTAAAGCCCTGATTCCTAGATAGATATTAAACTATTATTTTTTTGACAAAATCATAAAGACATTAATTGATACCTATTTATCGGGTAAGTTTTGAAATTATTATAAAACAAAAATATAAAAATATAATATTTTCTTAAGTTTTCGCGATTAGTATCCATAATAAAACTACGTTTCAACGTTTTAATTTTATAATAGACAAATTTAAAACTAAATAATTAAAATGAACAGGTTGGCGGCAGCTAAATAAAACTTTAACAATACTCATTGACACTTGATATCTTTGTTATCCGTGATCACGGCTACTGAAGTGGCCGAAACGTCGGAATAATAAAAATAAAATAAATTACCGCGCTTAAAACCGTTAAAACGTAGTTTTATTACAAAAATATTCTTTAAAATATGTTCTGATCTTTTAAATTTCTTCCTGTTTCGAATCCCCTGGTAATATTCAAAAATATTTTCCCAAATTTATATTTGGGACAATATTTTTATAAATATACTTATTTCATATTATGAGCGGTGTTATCACCGCTCTTAAAAAATATAAACTTACCTACTGCTACAACATTGGTCAACAAACAATCAGACATAGGAGTTTTATATTTAAGTATCGGAACCCCAAAAAATGTGGGGGCCAAAATGTGTCGGCGGATGTGTAAAGATTTGAGCGCACCGGGTGGCAGCTGTAAAGTTTACGGCCGTAACATCGGGTCCTGAGATCAAATTTTATGTGCCCAATGTAATTGCTATGAAAGGTAATATTTTGGAAGGATATACCAAATGCTTTGAAATGTGTACAACTATACGTTTGTATGTAGGTACTCCTTAAGATCCTAAAATTTGAAGTTGTAAACAGTTTACTTACCTATTAATACAGTATGCTAGCTAAATCTGGCTACGTTACGTCGTAACCCAGTCCTTTAATCATTTTAGGCCAGCTATTCAGTAGTTTCACGTGACTATTTAACGGCCAAACAGACAGATAAATTGTAAAAATTGCGTTTTCGAAATCTACTGGTCCGAATAAATCCTTCTGATCTATTTCTATTTTTTATATTCAGTGTACAAACTTGAAGCATATTATAGCAATAGAATTCGTTTTGACTCCGCCTATGTTGACTAACTGCTCAATATGAAGTAATTACACAGCTTAGTTTGGTTTTCATATAAAATTCTTTATAACAAAGTCGGATATAATGACCTCGCTTATAGTGACATGTCGTTTATTACGACCTTTTTTTATAACTTATGTCCGGTTATAGTGGCAATGATTGCAATTTTAGAAAGAAATTTATGCTTAAAATTATCAATTGCCTTGATACTCAACTAAACAACTCTTCTACAAAAATGACAGTGCTAGATATGGCTAATAATAATTTTCTAAGTATATACATAGATGTATACATACATAACTTCACGCTAGTTCCCTTGCGGGGTAGGCACGAACAACAGAGCGCCATTTAGGCTTATTCGTACACACTAAGTATATACTCATATATATATTATATGCTATGAGCTTTGTATGAGGTCCGCTTAATATGACGTGACTTTACTTCGATGTCATTATAAACGGATTCTACTGTATTTTAAAACACAATTTTCCATCAAACATGCATATAAGTGTTAATAAATAAATCAATGACATATTGGCGGCTTCAGTGTAAGAAGACCTTGTAACTATATTTTTAGTGACATTATTCTTTTCGCCAAAATTGTGATATAAGGTAGATACATATACATGCAATATAAAACCATTTTGACGAAAAAATAATGTCATAAAAATGTAGGTACAAGCTCCTGTCATGACGCCGACGATATGTCATTGACTTATTCTATTAGTATTTATATATCTTGTTTAATGGGAAATATCGTTCTTAAATACAGTAGAATCAGTTTATTATGACATCGAAGGAAAATCAAACAATCCATACTAAACGGATGTCATACAAAGCACAGAGCATATACTATATATACTTAGAAAATTATCTATATTCCTTTGAAAATTTATTTTCCTTCTACTGTATAAATTTGCATAAAAATAATTGGTCTTGTGGGTAGTAAGCGTTTCCAGTATGTAGGTAAAGTAGGTGAGTGTCACAGCAATCACCTCAATGACATGTCGCGAACCGTGAGAGAAAACAATGGCATGACCCGTGGGAATGTGGCGTGATTGCCCACCCCCGGGTGAATGTCCCAGGTTCGGCTCCGGGTCGCGGCCATACCGCGGAACGGTGGGGTGCGAAACTGCGTTCTTACATCCGGAACTCATATTTTTGTTTTAAAATTAATTGTAATGCTGACCATTTTGTTATTCAAAACTGTTTTGGAATTCCTTAAGCCGATATTACAAATAATACCGGCTTTGCCTAGTGCAGGGTTATTTAAGAGCCATAGCTCACTTAGAATGTGATGATCAGGGTAACTTAAATCTTTTCTTAAAGTTTTGTCAGGTAATGAGTGATTAAATAAAAATAAGTATTAAACGGTTCATTTATGTCTTTCAATTTGAATGAAGCAAGCTAAGTGATCCAATGTCATTGAATACCACCGTGTCCTTTCCATTCTGTGCATTTCAATCAACTTGATCGATCTTATATCAGTATTAAAAGCCACATCTCTCTATGTACAAATAATTAAAATTGGAATAATTTCTCTTCTTTTCTGTAATATCAATACAAATGTAATGTACAACAAACATTTAAGTAAAAACTGTTATTTATATGATGCCTAGTCATAAATAACCGTTTTAGGTCTTTTGTCTGCGTGTTGGACTAAAAGTTGGTTTAATAAGATTTGAAACATTTGAGCGGATTTCAATAAAAATGTTGGGAATTTAAACAGGAATTTTATCTTAAATTGACTTCAATGTTTGCTTTTGATATCTTGCAGACCTGAAGATAATAAAGTTCAAGTTAACATTATGAAAGTATTTATATTTGTATTATACTTACATAACATCAAATTTTTAATGTCAACGGAAATTCTTATAATTTTCGCCTCTCGGTTTCTCTATGTTCACAGACGTTGTCCGTAAAGGCTATTGACACTATATAGACGAAATTTGGAATCAAGATATATTCTATGTACATGATGGTGTACATAATGTAGTCAAATTGAGGAAAAACTTAAAAAATAAAGGTGTCCACCTACTAAGCGAAAGACCAAAATCGGTGTACCTAAATAGGCGTGTCAGGCATCGTCAGACAAATTTTGAATTAAGACACCTAATAATGTTTTAGTGATTTTTATTTGTTTTTATAGTGAGATGGTTTGCAAATACCTATATCATATCATTGTAAAATTAATTTAGCACTTGTAACAAATACTGACTATGAAAATTGGTTTCGTTGCAATTGACGTTGAGATAGATATGTATAGATATCTCAAATACTACTCAACGTGTTCGGAAAACATCTTATAAGGTATTTTCCATTGCATACATTTTTAGGGCTCCGTAACTAATTAGCAAAAATATTGATTGTTCATCGCCACTATGACACATGTGCATGGTTCAGACGCGCACTTAGCTAGATTTTTAATTTTAAAAAATTCAATCCCACTTCACACATACCCTACATTCAATTAAGTGGTGCAGTGTTGAAAGTAATGTAGCTAAACATTGGGGTGTTCCTGGATTAAGTTTACCCGTTCCCAGGGGAAGACAGAGCCCGATTTATATCAAATAGCAGATTTGATTAAATCCATCCCTTCACGTGTTGACGGTAATTGATTGCAATGTAAAGTCAATAGCGAAATAGAACAAATGTAAATTGCAACAGCTTTAATAATTACATTTATTATGTGAACAATATATTTTTTTACGTTGTCATTGTTTAATTATTTACACAGTAAATACCATTGAAATCTGGTTATGAATTAAAAATAAATACCACAATTTAAGTGAAAACTGCAGTTTTCCCTAGATAGCAGTTCTCACTTAAAGGTATAAGAGGCCTAATAATAAATGATCGTTTTTAGAAGATTTATCTTTATTATATTATTTAGCAACAGGGAGACTTATCAATATTTTTTATAGTTTTACTTATACTAAAAATTAGTTATTAAGTTTCATGTACACTAACACATATTATCTACGCAAGTCTGATTTAAATAAATTATTATTATTATTATCTGTCAAACTGTTTAAAACTTAGTCTCGAACGGGCTTAGAAACGGCACAATATCAATGAAAATTCTAGACATTAAAATTATACGTTTTTTGAATTAATGTAAATCGGTATACATACAATATATTACATTGAGAAGTCGTGATAGCGTAATGACTAGCGCACGCGTCCCAAACTCAAAAGGGCGTGAGTTCGAATCCCGGCCGGAACGCATACAACACTAAGTCAGTTTTCTGACCTAATGTGCATATTATTACAATTACCACGTGCTAATAATGCTTAAGGAAAACATCGCGATGAAACCTGCACGTCGAGATAACCGTAGTGTCAAACCCGCAAAGCCACCTTGGAACAATCATGGAAGGTATACTAGCCGTTCTTCAATAGTGGGAGGACTGAGCCCAGCAGTGGGACGTTTAAAGGGCTGTATTATATACATACATACGTTACACGTAGTAAGTAACACAGCCAAACATTATTTTAAGAAAATTATAACTTTATTAAATATACACAATGGTAAGACAGTCTTTGTTGAACCAAATGTAGTAAAATTTATGTTTACCCTCCTTTAATACACAAACACTGAGGTTGCTGTGTGCGAGATTTTAATAAATGTAAAATGTTTGTTGCAATGTTGTATATACAATGTACAGCCGTTTATGAGATCAATGAATGGAGCAGGTTAAATTATGAATATTGGCAACTATGAATATGACTTTGAAAATATTAAAAGCCCGCTTTAACCGCTTACAGCGATCTCTTATCAAAACATTTAAAATTGTTGTAATGAAGCTGCGCTGGTTCTAGGCTAACAAATCAAAAGAAGTTTATGTACCTAATCTATAGAAAAAATATTGTATGTAAAACTTGATAATGGAAAGAATTTGTCTAAATAATGAAAGAATAAATTAAAAAACATTTGTTATAATTTATCAATATATTTCAAGTGTCTTAAATTTGACGAATTTTATGATTTTTGTAAAGAGAAGTAACTTATTTAAAGCAAAATTAATTTCACATAATAATTAATTAACTGCTTAAAGTCTTGGAAACGAAGTGTAAAATACCATGCTACATTTTAAGGTAAAAATTTAATAAGAATATTGTGATTAATTAAACAAAACGAAAAAAAATTATGGATAAATAATTGCAAAATAGATACGTTGGTGTTAAAGTTCTGAACAGCGTTGAAATCTTTTTAATGCATCGAGTATTAAAATTGTAACAAGATTATTTTCCTTGCATAAACATCTTGTTTTATCTTACTAGATAAAATTTAGTTAAATTATATCTTTAGATGCTTAATAGAAAATATTTTCTACTGTAATATATAATATTAGATGTCGCATTAAAATGTCGAAGGGTGGATTTTTCAATCGTCGGATAAAAGTTATCAGTCGAATAAATGACAACTGACATTTTAAATTTTTATACCAATGTTATTTTATGAATAACTTATAATAACATCTGGTGATTGAAAAATCTGCTCTAAGACATTTAAACATCATTAAATAGTGTAATTTATTGCAAACTCATGTTTGTAATGTACGAAAATGATCTAAGGAAAACGACGTATAGGAGAAAACTTGAAAATAAATTATGGGGTAAAAAATCGTTCAATCGGCGATTATGATCATCAAAGATGAGGACTAGATACTTCAAGTCCTCATCAGCTTAATGGTACTCCATTACTCAGGATCTTGTGTATTCTTTGGTTCATTTTCTAATTCACAAATATATATTTCTATATGTACTTTTGGGAGACATGGTCAAAATCATGAATATTATATGTTTCTTGATGTGAGGGTAAATTAAATAAATCATTAATTAAATCATTGGAAGGTTGTTTAAGGGAATGGAAGTATAATACAGCTACTAGCGTCTGTTTGCGATGATTCATGGCGTTAGAATTGTGTATTTATCGCAATTTTCATAGTGGATATTGTTTCTTGGAATGTTTTTGAATATAAATGAGTTAGCATAACCGGGGTCCGACGTGGGATAATGGAACAAAACAGCATGTACAGTTTTAACGCGTCGTTTATTGATAACTTCATCTTTTCTTCAATATACTTTTGTGTCCACTGACTATATAACACTCACTGTACATTTTCGTATTACAATATTTTAGTCTTTCCAGGCTTATAACTTTCGATTCCATATAACAAATATTTTGTACAACGCACGACGCGCGACGGGCGTACGAGTGTGGCGTCGTGGCACGACTTAATTCTATCTAACTACGCTTTATCGACTAACTCCGACTTCCATTCTATCGTTTAACACTATATTTACACATTGTTCAATTTTTTTTGGTATTCAAATTACCTCGATCACTACATCGTCTGTTACGCGATACCACTCGTACTCCTTGCGGCCATCCTCACCACACAACTTAAAATATCTAACTTAAACCATGAAAAAATACAATAATCGTAATATAATACAAGAATTCATCAACAACATTCAACCGAACATACGGCCGACGGCGGCCCCACTCCTTATATTAATTAAAGTCAACAGTTCGCGCAACACTAACCGCGTCGTTACATTACAAAACAATGAAACGGACATACCTAGAAGTATGTACGGCCAGGGGATAACAGCACTGTCCTAACACGACAATCACGATTCGCAACAGAGTCCTCGCGGTGATCAGCTAACGGGTGCGCGGCGACATGACGAGCTCATAGTGGCGGGATGTCGATGTCGCACGCGAACGGCGATTCTCAGATGAGCGACATGGCTCGCTCTCCGCCCGCTGCATACCGTTGCTCGTCGGGCACGTGGTACATGTTGATGATGTGGCTCAAGTCCTGCTGCCCATACTCGCGCTTCATGGCCAGCTGCTCGTGTGGGTGCGCGTGCGCGTGGGACACGAACTCGCGCTTCAGCTGTGCGCTTGCCTCATGCGGTACGAATTCACGCTTCAGCCCGACGCCCGGCGGCCCCGGTGACACGGGCTCCGACTTCGCCGACGACCCACTCGGAGAGTGCGATGCGCACGACGGTGGCAGCGCGTACCCGCCCGGCGAGCCGGGCCCAAGCCCGTACGCCGTCGGCGAAGGTGGCTGCAGGTACGGCGAGCCTTGGCCTCCGCCGCCGTAGTAACCGCCACCGTAACCCTGTTGCATTTGTGACACGTCGTAACGTGGGTAACCGTATGCCTGTTGCTGGTACGCACTCGGGTCATGCATCATGTAACCGTTAGGCATGTATCCATTGGGTGTCATCTGGTATACATCCCGTGGTTGCTGCGCCGTTGGCGCTGACGTCCTTTGTCCCTCGCCCGAACCCAACAACGCCCCACCCCCGAGAGGATACTTCTCTTGCTTCTTGGCGAGGGTCTTCGTCTTCCTCCTCGGTCTATATTTATAATCGGGATGTTCCTTCATGTGAACGGCTCGCAGTCTCTTCGCCTCGTCGATGAACGGTCGCTTCTCTGATTCTGAGAGATCTTTCCATTGTGCACCGAGACGTTTTGAGATTTCGGAATTGTGCATCTTAGGATTGTCCGAAGCCATCTTCCTGCGTTGCCCTCGCGACCACACCATGAACGCGTTCATCGGACGCTTGACGCGTTCCGCGTTCGAGTTTTTGCTGGTATTGTTATTATTGTTGTTCGGCGGCTGGTGGTGTTGTTGTTGGGGCTGCGCGTGGTGCTGAGGCAGCGGCTGGTGGTGTTGATGCTGCAGCGGCTGGTGCTGGGCTAGAGGCTGCTGCTGCGGCAGTGCCATCATGCCGCCTAGCGCGCCCAGCGAGCCGTAGCCGTGCTGGAGCGCGTGGTGCGGCGGCACCGTGGCGTGCAGACTGCCGCCCTTGAGGTCCGTCTCCATCGTCAACATGTCGTCTTCCTGCGGCGCGTACAGCTTGCCGATCCTTCGTTCACCGTACACAACGAGAGTACCGTCGGTCGCTCACATGGACTCGCGGCGGTGCGCGTCGAGTTAACGTCTCACGGGAGCGTTCGGCGCAAAGGCTACGTGCGTTGTGAGGAGGCTCTCTCGCCGGGCGGCGGCGGGCCCGGCGGCCCCGAGCCCGCGCTCCCCCGGCCCCGCCCGCCCCGGCACCCGACCAATCGCGGTGCGACTTGAAGCGGCCCCGCCCCGCCCGCGCCCCCCCGCACCCGCGCTATCCTGCATTTTTAATCGCGCGCCAGGCGAGGTGAGCGTACGCCTTGCTTCTGGCTGCGCCGCCTTATGCAAATCTCAAATATGTTTGCCGACGGTGGTTGCACCATCTTGGCCTTAGTCTTATATTATAAACATCACATTACGAGAAAAAAGACTCATATGAACTACACCAACATTTTAAGTTAATATAGTTTATGAAAGACTCACAAAACTTATTTTTTTTTACGAATACAATATTATTATATATCAATGCTATAAGAACCCGGAATTTGTTCTTGGAAATTATCTATAGATATTGAATATCTTTATTTCCAGATGACTACGAGCGAAATAAGTTTGTATGTAGGTACATATACAATTGCGTCTGTTGTAGTTTGTTCAGCTGTTGTGCTCTAAGTTCAAGGCCCCGGTGACAATGTGGCATGAATACATCCACACTCTCGATGAGAAAGAACCGCTCCACATAAAAGATAAAGGCATTTTCGTACTACAATACCTACTTTTGCTAATAGGTGTGTTATGTAGATACGATTATATTTCGTAGCGAAGCGATAGCATTGGCATAGCAGTGATTCATTACATAGGTTTAATTCCATAATTAATATTTATAAAGATTCTTACCCATACTTCCTAATATGTACCTAGTATATACTATATGTCAAAGTAATTTTTAATTGATTTATTTTCATAAACTTAAAATATATAATTATGTTAAAATATCGTTAATATTTTAACAAACATTTCCTATTCCAGCTTCAGAGTAGTTTGCTGGGAACGTTCTCGTAAATCATATAATCTATCAACAAATTTCGTTTGTTTGTTTCACTTCCAAAACTTTTGCATGTATCTTTTTGAAATATGACACGGAGACTATAGGTGTCCTGGTAAAGGACATAGGCTAACTTTCGTCTCAAAAAATAATTTTGAAGAGGGTAAAATACACGGAAACAAATCTGTATGGGCACCTTATAATTCCTCTATATGAAAATTCATATTGAGGCTTTTCATAAGAGACATAAAAATATTACAAGACTCAGATTACCTAACAGCTACACGGATAACTTGCGGGTAACAGCAATACCTTAAATTATGTGAACAGTGAAAGTAAATTTGTATGTTTGTTTTCTAATTTTTTGCGGTCTCGGGAATGGTATTACATTAAAAGTTGCTGAAGAAAAAGTGAAAAAAATAGACTTCGGACTCCTCAGCGGATGCTTCTAACACAATCGGGATTTAACACTGGGTGGTGACAATTTATCTATTAATGCATACGTTCCCTTTCCTAACTTCTGACCTAGATCTCGCAGTAAAATTTGCATTTAATAGGGTTTTAATTTTTTTTGTTATATATATACATATGTAAGAAAGGCAAGTGAGGTGTATAAGAATAAGCCTAAATGGCACTCTGTTGTTCGTGCCTACCCCACAAGGGAACTGGCGTGAAGTTATGTATGTATGTATGTGTATATGTAAGAAAGAGATGAAAGGGAAATTAACATCAAAGATGCGCAATTTAATATTTATTTATAGCCGGTTCCTATATGTTATCTACTATTCATTCACTTGCCTTACCATCGGTTGAATTTTGTATGGAGCTTATGTCAAATTTTAACCGATAGTGTGGCAAATAAACGGTCGATACGATATAGGAACCGGGCCTTAGTATGGCTCACACATTCACGAAATGTCATTTGTAGCATTGTCGAAAACTTTCATACGAAATAAATAAAAGTGTTATTTATATAAAAAAGCGCATACGTCCCAAATTCAAAAGGCGAGGGTTCGATTCCTAGCCGTAACGCATGCACCTCTTAGGCAGTTTTTCGACCTAACGTGTATATTGTTCCAATTACCACGTGCCTATTTGAAATAGACTGTATTTTTAGTATATCTTTGATATTTCTGCATTTTGATTTGTGTACTTTATGGCAGGTATACTTAGTTATATTTTTATTTTTTCTTATACTTACTCTCCTCATAGGTACGTATTTCTGTTTTAATAAGACGCTGGAAAGCTGTGTACATAGAATACGACATATACTTCATTTTACTACCTTCTATACCAGCATTATACCTGTAGACTTTGTCCACATAAGCCTCTAAGGCTAAATATGCACTGCAATTTAGAAATATCTACAGGACTCACTGTGAAGGAATGAGTGCGGTATTGAATAAAACTTACAAGTAGCCGGCTTTAAGTGTCTGTAGTAAGTAGAAATTGTTTAAATAAAATAATTTGATTTTTAATTTAATTAACTTTTATTAGGAGTAATATCGGTATATGAACCCGTTGCTGGTTCCAGGTCTCCGAATATGACACGCACTTATACCTACCACGCTAATTCTAGGCGTATTGGTGTTACATATCAGTAGCATCGATGTGCAGGTTTCATCGTGAATTTGGCTTCAACGTCAGCGCGTGGTAATGACTATTGTTACTATTGTTAAATGACCACTTTTCGAAGATCACTGATCAAGATTAAATTGACATATGTTTATATATGTGCTGGTAGGTATACCTATAGCGTAAGGTACCAAATTGTTTTAAACACTTGTTAGGTATATTCGCCAATACGAATTTGTGAAAGTGGTTTAATCCGCTAGATTTCCAAAACACAGATGTATTATGCATTTTTGTTCCTCTAATAACTTCTTAGAACTACCTGATAATGCCTTGCAAGTTACTATTGGTCTTAAGATTATTGGGATAAGGTGTATAATCGCGTGTTGTTAGATCATTTTTCAAAATTCCTTCAAACTTCTATTGTTTTAGTTTGAGTCATAAACACAGATAGTTCTATTGTGCTAGTTTTATTATTTTTGCTAATACCAGAAGTATTTTCTATTTAAAAATCAGGATATTAGGATAGGGTAATAAAAGACAATGGTAGTTTTGGTATGATTTATTATGACTTTTTCTACATAATGGCTTTGCGGCAAATTTACAATGGTATTAAATGTTTAACTGGAATACAATTAGTATTACAGTTTCTTTTATTTACTAGCATTAAATTTAAAATATTATAACCTAACTAAAACTTAAATTAAGCGGTCTTATTTATATTGCGTTAGAATAAGTTTGTAGGTTTAAGGTTCTTTAAGAAGCCTACAAGCTTACTCTTACTCAATATGAATAAGACTGTAAGAGTTACGCAATAGCAAATATAGTTACAAACGTCAAAAAGTTAACCAGAAGTTTATGAGAGCGAAACCCTGTAGAATTAAATTTTTGGTCTAAGTAGACATAAAAGCATCGCAACAATTACGTGAAAAAAGTATTTTTGCTTGAAAAAGTTTAAATGAAAACAAATAATTAATTGTGACTGACGAAATACTCCATAATATCAACGTTGAGAAAAAAAGTATTCAGACGAAAATAACTTACGAAATATTGAATAAAGCATTACAAACATAGAAACCAAAACCTTTGATAGAAAGTAAAACAATAGAATGACGTTATAATTTTGTACTCTTACATCATACTGAAAAGGTTATGCTCCATTTTGTTTACAAATAAACCTGTTTATTTTTACATTCAAGAATGTTACACATTTTTATTACGACGAATAAAATTACATAAAACTCCTGGAGATTTTTTTTAGGTAACTGTTATTGTGCTAATTTTTTAAACACGTAACACCGACACGTGTTTATAAAAAGATGATAATATTGTCTATTCATTTGTTCTAAATACCTTTTTAATATAAATAAAAGAGTGAGTGAAACAAATATTATCTTTACATTGTATAAATTAAAATCGCTTTCCTCGTTTGTCTGTTTGCATATCTGCTGACTCCTAAACCACGGAACGGATTTCCATCAGATAATTTTCAAGAAAGGTTTATATACAGGTATACTAATTTTTGCCCGCGGCTTCTCTCGCGTTATATAAAAAAAAATAATGACATTTTTATATAAGTAAAATAGAGCTACTTAACATGGCTTAGTCGTTTATTCCATAACAATTCTTAAATTATATACCAATAGAAAAATGAACTTAAAGGCTAAAATTATATCTAGTTATTTACAAAGGGCGGTCTTATCGCTAAAAAGCGATCTCTTCCAGACAACCCCAGGACTGAATTGAGATGATAATAGCGATGGGGGTACGTAACATATAGTACGAATTAGTTATTTTTTAATAATAAATACATAAATTATATATATATATATATATAAATATATATATATATACACATATATATGTATATATATACATATATATATATATATATATATATGTATAATGTAATGTAATAGATTAACAAATAAATAAAAAATCATCAGACAAACACACATGTTGTATATCTCCAAATTGGCAAGTTACGCTTGTGTTATGGGTAATGTACAACAAACTACTCTGGGGCCGATCCCAGACACCCAGACCATAGTAAATAACGGAAAGTTCCTTTCCGAAATTTATCAGGCGAGGAATCGAACCTGGAGCCTTTGCGTTGCAGCGAGGTAGGCCGGCAAAGGCTTCGCGCACTCAACCACAGAGACCATCAAGAGATTGTTTTAATTTTAGACCTCAGTGCATGGCGTAAGCGTTAATTTTCGTGAAATCTGATGTCCTTTTTTATAGTTAATTAGATAAATATTGGGTAGTACTTAATACGACCAGTACAGTACTACTCAAATTAGTTCTATGCTATTATCTTCTTGGAAAATAAATGTCATAGCAACATAATAAGCTTTGTAATTCTAAACTAATTGATGTTATTAATAAACCCTTATATTCCTCTTAACATAAAATTCCGTTATCATTTGAGGCACAGTCTATTATGGGCATCTTCCCTATCAAGTGATAACAATAATGTAGTGTTAGATTTACGATGATATAGTCGTATGTATGTATGCTTGATTATACTCTTATCGTGGAATTACAAATTAGAACCCTGCATGATTTCTAATAAAAATATACACATAAAGAATATAAAATTTCTGTTTTTATCATTAAAATATTAGTGAATCTCCACCATGAGCTATTTATTTCACACTTTATTCATACCAAACTTTCTGGCAGACATAAATTCTAAACATGTTCATTTAATTACACGTTACATAATCTATATTTATTTTAAATCACTGATTTACAATTTTATTTTTTGGATTACCTGTAAGGTGGTCCTCAAAATGGATATGGGATAATGTTATAGGTATTGACTGTGACCGAATGCGTCTTATTTAAAACTTCAAACGAAACGATTTATTGTTATTGTCTCACTCTGTTTATGTAAGATTTGTATGAAAGTAAAAGAGACAACAAAATTCTCTTTATTTTGATATATCATAAACGTTACTTAATTAATAAATAATAACTAATACTTAATTAGAGATACTTTTTCCTGTATGATTTCTCTCTTAGCTCAGTATACGGGTTAAATCGTTACAAATAATGCCCTTATAGATTAGCTACATTAGTGTAAAGTTATAAATACTTTATCTGTTAATATGTAACATCATTAACAATTAAAAACAATATCGCATCACAGATAACGCATTACACTCATAGCCACATCTGCATGAAACGGCCTATAACTGTAACACAATTCCAGATTAGGCCCCACCTGTTTAATATTTGGCGATGAGTGTCAATGTCACATCTGTAATGTCTATTATAAGTAAACCTTGAAATCTACAAATATACCTACTGCCACATCAAGACCGCTCTCGACATGGCAACAGTAGATCGCAGCAGATAGGTTAGGTCCATTTTGCATTCAGAGCACAAAACTGTCAGAGCGTGAAACGGCTTTTCGCCGAGTGCGGACGACGCCATTTTGCTCCAGTTTCAATTTAATGAATCCCGGTTTAGATGCTGTACTATTAAATGTGAGAATTTCTTGTCATATTCCATATTTAATCTGCTTGTGGAGTTATTGGACAAGAATTAATTGTGAACTAGACTGCCTTACATCGCAATATACTAGTCCACTTTGTAAGAACTTCAATGACCTCCATTGTTAGTTTATTGGCTTCCACTTTTTACTTTACTAACTTTTTAATTTATTTTCTATACTTATAATAAGTCGAACGTCAATGTAAATGTCTTGACAATGAACCCTGTGAAATAAGTTTAATCTTAGTAAGTATCTATAAATGTATTTTCGTGAAAGGAGTGACTGTAGGACTTTTTTATCTCATCAAATGGAATAGGGAAAAGGATTCAAAGTATTACTGAAATGAAACCGAATGAACGGATTATAAGGAAATTTAGTATAGATATGTGTACTTTGGTCAAAGGAGGACGAATAAAATTTTATTTTTGTTATCCTAAAATTCGAAAACATTATAAATAAAATGAACACTGAAGCATACCAAGTTTTTACTACATATAGATTATTAATTTTTTTTTATATTCATTCTCTCCACTTTAAAAATAAAATCCCACTAGAGATGAATTTACTTATACTTTGATTCAATTACAGCCAGCACATGTTCACAATTCACATTATTGCCACTATCAACGCTACAACACTTAAATATAAAAAGCTCAATGCGGGAGTATTTTCCACTAGACACATAACGCTTCACGGCTCATCCAATAATTGCCGGAGTAACGCTTGTGCTAAATAAAAAAGTGCTCATCAAACCGCTGAGTTCCCTAATTGGCGCGAGGTGTCGCTAATGACAGCCGCGAGAGCGCGCCACGGAATCCCGCCGCAAATTAATAATTATCGCGCATGGCAACACTGCGGTGACGCGGCGTGCGGCAATATGGCCGACGCGAACATTGTCACCACTAACAAGAAATTTTAAATTTAATTTAACTATCTATAACTGTGTTTTTATTATATTAGTTAGCATTTATTCTTCAAAGTGGTAATTTGTTATATTTCTCGTTTGAGTAAAGGTTATCATCTTCATCTGCGATAGTGTTACAGATATAGACCGTTTCACGCAGATATGGCAATGGGTTTAATGCGTAATTTGAGATGCGATATTGTTAATCGCGTTAAGTATTGCCAGATAACGTATGTATATAGATTAATGTGGTTATGCGTTAACGACGTTATTTTTTAACGCTTCAAATAAGACGCATTTGGCCACAGCATATCGAATGAAAGATAGATGTGCTGCAGTTAGTACCTAACGGAATGAAATTATAAAAAAAATACGTGTCCAGTTCACACGCAGTAGAAGTAAAACACAGCGTGACAGGGGGTGGGAGGGATTCTAAATTTCGTGACGTCACATTTCTTATATTAGATCATTATAATATACATAAACTTTAAAACACGTATTTCGAAGTATTAACGAGAAACTTCAAAATATTTCCCACTCTATTTGTATAAGCATAGTGTTTATATTATTAAATATAATGTATTCTATCTCATTCTCTCGTAAGCTTAGTCCTATAGATTTATGTGTTAATCTTTTTTTAGTGTCGCTTTTTCGTTTCATCGAGTTTCAAATCATAACGCTTTTAAAGAAGTTTCACTTCAATAAAAATAAGCAAGTACACATAGTATTTATAGAGCGGTTTTCTAAATATACGAAGTCCGTGTCAAAAATTAAAAAAGAAATATCATGTTTTATTGCCTACATGAGCAGATGCCCATCTCCTGGAAAGTGGTCACCGTGCGCGGTCTCTAAATATTTGTATAACCAATACGTTGCTGCCCTCAGAGAAATTTTATGAAGCACTTCTTAAACAGCTAAACAAATATGTACTACAAATAGATATAGCTTTTTATCTCTCTTATTTCCAATAGATACAAGTAAATATTATAAACTTCTAACTCCTAGGATGTAAGTCTACACCGCATAAGATACTCAAGTATTTTAATGATCTATATTTTTGGTTTAAATCAGTTTGTTTTTTTTTATTGCAGGAGTTTAGCAGACTGGCAGACGGCCCATTTGATGGAAAGCGGTTACCATCGCCTATGGACATTTGCAACACCAAAGGTGCTACAAATGCGCTGCTGCTTTCTTAAGGGCGACTGGAACCTGGTCACTAATGCCGGAACACAACTCGAGGTTGTTATGGCGACATACTTTAGACCAGGGGTGGTAGCCATCTAGTCGGGCAAATGCCCTACCACCTGGCTATGGTTTGTTAAATCGCCTCTTACGACAGGCCACCCGGCCGCAGGAAATTGTATTCTTTCTCCGTTCCTGCACGGATAAAATGTAAAAAAATTAAAAATGTAAATGTTGGTAAAATATTGGGTGCTTTTGAATTCATGACATTAGATATAAAGCGATTACTGTAAAGTTGTCTAGCGCTGGTCTTTCGTTAGAGTGGTTACAGTGGTACAGGCAGCTTACGTAAGTAAAGCTGCGTGACAAGCTCTAACTCATTTATGTTAAAGTTAAAGAAAACTATGTTCATAAACTCAATTAAAAAACTTTAAAACAACTTAAATTAGAAATAGCTCTTAAGTAACACATAAAACAGCAATTCCAAGCTAAGTTAGTACAACAAGCACTACTATACTATTGTATTTGATTGACAAAGTTCTCTCTAGTGCCTGAAAAGTTAAGATAAGTTAGAAACTCCAAGGTAACCGATTTATTGAAGAGTTTAAGTTCAGTGCATAAAGGAGTATTTACAATGAACTTTGGTTTGTTCTATTTTAATTTTGAAAATTCTTAACGGTAGGTATTTGTTAATTTTTATTGAAAATCTGGCAGACAGGCAGAACTTACTTAGTTACCGTCGCCTATAGACATTTAAAACACCAGAAGCGAAGTCAACACGGCAGCCTTTATGATGGGATAGGAGGGATGGGATCATGTCTGTTTATACCTATATATGTTATAATCATCTTTCTCAAAAGTTAATATCGTGCCTTTACCGCCATTTTATCGTAAGCGACATTTTGATCTAAGTATATTTTTTGTTGCAAAAGATATTTTAAGCTATTAATTTGTTTTAAGACTTCCAATTTTAGTCAGATTACACTCTACTGAATAAAACCGAAAGTTTTAAAACAAAATAATAATTCAAAATACCTTTTGCAACAAAAAATATACTTAGGTCCAAATGTTGCTTCCGATAAAATGGTGGTAAAGGTTCGATATGTCTTGTAGATGATATTTGTCAAGAATGTGCATTTTTTATTTAACTTTAAAAGTTTATAATTTTTTATTTTATTTTAAAATGTGATTCGTACATCTAACTTAAAAACATACAATTAGGTAAATATGAAAAATAAACTAGTTAAAAGTATAGGTATATTACAAATTAAACTATATATATTGATTAAAATTAAACTATAAAATTTAGTCCCAGACTGCTGTCACTTGGAAAGGTGCTCTAAAGACGGCCACATTACCTCGCTGAATGGCAACGCTAATGCGTTGTCTCAGGTATAGACTAGTTTTTTGGTCACTTGAGATGTCTAGTAAGCATTTCGCTATGTCTCGATAAAGTTTGTGCGCCTCAAGGGCCCATGGTCCAGGGTCTGGATCCCAAAATCCGCTAATATGTAGCCATTTTCGATGGCGGAATATTTGCGGCATTTTAGGGCCTCCTGTTGTGCAGGCAGACATGCTAGTGTTTGGAAGATGGAACGCCGCCAATGTATCGATGCAACACGCGTCCCATACTAAGGGGTGACTATATTGATTTAACTGTCTGTCACTACACAAGAATATTTTATATATTTTTTTATATTGCATGAGTTTAGCAGACAGGCAAACTGCCCACCTGATGGAAAGCGGTTACAATCGCCTATAGACATTTTGTAACACCAAAAGTGCTACAAATGCGTTGCTGCTCTCTAAAGGGAGATTGGAGCCGGGCCACTAACGCCGGAACACCACTCAAGGTTGTTATGGTGGCATACTCTAGACCTGGGGTGGCAGCCATCCAGACGGGCAAATATCCTACCATTTGGCTATGGGTTCTTTTTTTCACCTTTTACGACAGGCCGCCCGACCGCAGGAAATTGTATTCTTTCTCCGTTCCTGCACGGATAAAGATATATAATAAGATATCTTTCTCCGTTCCGGCACGGGTAAAGATATATTTTTCTCCATTCCGGCACGGGTCAAGATATATAATAAGATATCTTTCTCCGTTCCGGCACGGGTAAAGATATATAATAATATATTTTTCTCCATTCCGGCACGGGTAAAGATATATAATAATATATTTTTCTCCATTCCGGCACGGGTCAAGATATATAATAAGATATCTTTCTCCGTTCCGGCACGGGTAAAGATATATAATAATATATTTTTCTCCATTCCGGCACGGGTAAAGATATATAATAATATATTTTTCTCCATTCCGGCACGGGTCAAGATATATAATAATATATCTTTCTTCGTTCCGGCACGGGTAAAGATATATAATAATACTAGCTTATCCGGCAAACTTCGTACCGCCTCAAAATCAATAAATAAAAAAGCCGAATGATAATTGCAGAATGTTTCAGTTTTAGTAAAAAATGTGGTCAAAACTTAAATGGAACGAACATCAAACGTTTGACATTCAAATCCAAAAAAATAAATCTTCACTTTTAAATTTAATTTGATTTCTGAACGACGGGACGAACATCAAATGTTTGACGGGTAGGAATAGTTTCTAAGGGAAAGCGAAATTGTTGTTTTTTTACTATATTCCAAGCATTTTTTTCATATTAACTCACCCTTTAAGCCTTCCCTGGGCTTCCACAAATAATTCAAAACCAAAATTAGCCAAATCAGTCTAGCCGTTCTCGAGGTTTAGCGAGACTAACGAACAGCAATTAATTTTTATATATATAGATAATGATATTGCAAAAAAAATATTCTAATAAAAATATTTATGGAGTTTTTTTTACCACTCTTATAAACATTATAATGCAACTCGTAATCATACATCAACAAACCTGTTGTAGTAGCGTTTTGCATGAATTAAAAGTAGCTAAGAGATAGGAAAAAATTGAAAACCTATAAATAGCAATAGAATTAAAGAAAAGAGTAACTCTGCCATGTCCTAAGGCGGGACACCCGGGTCTACAATAAAAAATAAAAAAATTATAATGATATTATTTATCACCTTTTTGAACTTTAAGTTGGAAATAGTTTATCCCCTCTCTCTAACTTTTGAATTATGGGGAGGCAAATCCTAAAAAACCAAGGTGATAGAAACCAAAGGACAATTTATAGCAAATGTCAAGAAAATCGATTTATATTTAAGGATGCGAATGAGAAACATTACATGACAATAAAAGACAAAGTTAGATACACGTTTTAATAATGCAAGTGCAAAGTAGCTTCATAGATTCATAACAAAGTATGTAATAATTAAGTAATTAAAGAAGACGCTTCTTAACGATTATGTTTGTTTACAATACTTCCATGGGTATAAGGGTGTTTAACTTAACGGTACTTTAAAACAGTAATGTCTTTACGTGTTAAAATTAAATTAATTTGTTTATACAGTTTCGTTTCTGGTAATGATCACATTCCATATATTGTAAATAGGGGTATTAACGGTATTATGTTTTAAATATTAAAACTATTATTGCGATAAAATTTTCAGATATCATTAATGTATAGACACTCCTTAGAAAGATTGCCAGGTGATAGGGCATTTGCCCGACTGGATGGCTATCATCCTCGTCTAAAGTTTACCGCCATAACAGCGTTGAGTTGTGTTCCGGCATTAGTGACCATGTTCCAGTCTCCCTTAAGAGAGCAGCAGCGCATTTGTAGCACCTTTGGTGTTGCAAATGTCCACAGGCGATGGTAACCGCTTTCCATCAAGTTGGCCGTCTGCCTGTCTGCTGAACTCCTGCAATAAATAATAAAAAAAAGAACATAAAATGATTTTAGTCTGATAGACGCATAATATTAATAATATTTGTTGTAATTATTCCAGATTCTGATATACTTATCAAAAAATATAATAATAAATAATGAGGTACACAAATCCAACCATTTTATATCCCCAAGCTAAGCAAATGATGTTTGTATTATATACACCACAAAGAATTCTGGGGCAATTCCAGACACCCAGACTATAGTAAAAAACGGAAATTTCTTTTAAGAAATTTATTATGCCAGGAATCAAATCCTATGCTTCTGCGTTCCAGTGAGTTAGACCGTCAAAGACTTGACTACTCAAACGCAGATGCCGTCAATCTACCCTATATACATAAATGTTATAGGTAGGCGGCGGCTACCAACTCGCTATTTGTTTTGTTTGCTTACTTTGCCATATGGTACGGTATTGGCCCGTCTGGATGGCTACCAGCCCTGACAAACAAACAGACAAGATATAAAAAAAATGCTTCGTGTTCTCCAACGTTTGTATAGAGTATTCCAGTTGTTTTTTTTAATAGTTTCAATGTACAGACACGGCATTTTTAGAATTTCATAATATTGTATATTTAAACATTCATTCGTCTACATCTCCAAGTATACTAGTAAGCACTTGCTCTTCGTACTTACTAACTAATTGCCATCATGGGAAAAGTTTACTG
Source organism: Dendrolimus kikuchii (assembly GCA_019925095.2). Taxonomy (NCBI): domain Eukaryota; kingdom Metazoa; phylum Arthropoda; class Insecta; order Lepidoptera; family Lasiocampidae; genus Dendrolimus; species Dendrolimus kikuchii. The sequence goes on along the minus strand of CM034390.1, from coordinate 8,638,982 downwards.
GGAATGATAATCGCGCAATAAAAACGTTAACCCTAAGAAGCACCTAAATCTGAAATGACTACTATGTACTAGGCTTCTTTCGATTTTTGAAACTATTCATTCATTATATCTTTAATTTTTGATTGATTTGGTCTAAAAATAATATCCATACAAAATAACAAATATAGAAGTACTGTTCCGCTTTCACGGAAAAACCACGATACCGATTTTGATTAAATTCGGTATATATTGTTGTCTCAATGGCAAAAATGGATATAGTATACTTTTTATTCCGGAAAACAGTATAATTTTTAGAGACAAATGGCGCCTAAATAAAAATTTAATGCAATGTAACTCGTGTGAAAGCTTGCACATAAAGTAAAGTAGGGTAAACGTAAAAACGCGAGAGTGACGCCATATACTTATTCATGATGGATTTAGGATTTGGAACTAGCTAATTAACAATTTTTATTTATTACATTACAATACATTTAAAAATGCCTCTTAAGTTCTAAGTTTTTATAGGATTAATTTCAATTATATACTCTTAAATTATCCAATGTATTTAGTTTATGTCTGTCACCATTTACAAGCCCTTACTTAAATACATATGGCCACAAAGTACTCCATTGAATACAATATTCTAATCCCAAATTCATTACACTGCTTCCTAGATTTACTATGCATCACAAGTCGGAAATCAAAGAGGCACTACGTCATAATGATAGTCTAATATTAGACTGAACTTGTGTTACCAGGCTCTTAATTTGTATAGGATTTCTTGATTTTCTATTTAATGCGCTCGAATCGATGACGATTTTTATATCTATCTTAATTGTTATTTCTTTCTTAGCCTTTCAAGGCTTGTGTATTATTAAATGAAAACTAATTAATTAAGCTCTTCTGAATATCATTAATGCTTTTTATATTTGACGAACTGATCATGACAAGCGACATCTGAGATGTTTATAAAAATACATTATTTTAAGGTATAAAATCGAGTTAAAATATAGGAGGACAGTTATATTTATTATATATGTATGTTTCTGCTGACCACGGACCATAATAAAATGGTCCGGACTTTTGGAAGGCTTGCGTAGGGCTACGGGAAGGCCAAGACGTAGAGGCCCCTTGAAAAATTTAATCTAAATGTGGCGTAACACTGGCCGGCGATTGTCCCTGTCTACATCATATAAAATCCACCCAAGGACAAGCCCCGGTAAGTGTAGGACTATTGAAGTGAATGAGAGGATGAACTCTTAGTGGATTTACCGATCGGGGACTAGGGCGTCTGCCCGTCGCAATGTTGAAAGAATATAGAAAAATGGGCAGACGGTAACTCGTCACTCATTGCATGGGCCCCTAAAAATGCCAATGTGTGAGTGGCAAAGGGGTGTCGAGAGGTGGCCTGCAGGTTCACCGAAGCTGCTAACGACGTTATGCCATTTATCACTTCCACCCCTAGAGCTTGAGTCTTAGTTCTAGCAATCTCCAGTCCGTATCGGCTGGCTAAGGCAAGCACGGAGGCGGGGGCACTGACTTGGCTCCCGGAGTCAGGTTCGAGGTGTCGCTATTCACCTAATGCTTCACCACAAAACCCCACTCGATGGTCAAAGCGTGTGTTCTCTTAAATTGTTTCAATAAAAGGAGGTTATTAATCAATTATCCTTTTATTTTAAACATGACAGTTTTATGGGTGATTTTAGTATTAAATAACAATAATCGGCAGAACACATTGTATATCCCTAAGGTACCCTTGTTGGAGTTAAGCTTATGTTATGGGTAATATACAAAATACCATTCTAGCACTGATTTCAAAAATCCAGACCATAAGAAATAATAGAAAGTACTTTTACGAAGATTACAACATCAGGTTTCGAACCCTGGAATCTTTGTGTTCCAGTAAGCTAGACTGGCAAATGCTGAGCCCATTCAAATACAGAAGCCGCCCATTAAAAAAGTACCTACGTACAAAAATAGAGTACCAAAAATATACATCAAATACTCTTCAAGTGGAGGTCTTCTAAAGAATCTTCGTGATCGGTTAAGAAAGTTTTCAAGTTATAATTTTTAACCAATTTTCAAAAGGATGTTCTCAATTCTACTGCGTTTTTTGTATGTTTGTTACGCGGTTACTCCGCCTATTGTAGACCAATTTTTATTTCTATAATCAAAAGTGTATACTCCTGAGATGGTTCCATTGTTACCAAGTCAGGATCTAATGACTGGATCCCGAAATCGAGATCAAACCTTGTTGAAGAGCGCCGAGCGCCTACTCTCTTTAAAAAGCAAAACTTGTGTGCGCGTGCTAGTAGTACAGTTTTTATAGGCGCTTAAAATACTATTTCTAAAGCTATTCAAGCAACTAAACAGTCTTTTTTATTTTACTTAACATAAACAAAACTGACTTCAATTTAAAAAAGAAAAAATATTTTTTCAACAACATCTTGAAGTCCAGTAGAACAACAAATTTGAAAAATGCAATACGTGTTGTAGAATATAATAATTTTTTGCTTTTATGTTTGAAGTCGCTTTTGGTTTTCTTAAAAATGATATATCAATGTTAATGATTAATATTGGATTTGATCTGGCAATACATGCTTGACAGTCCGGTGGACACAAACAAGACCGCATACGTAAGAGGGGGCCATCATCTCGCCTTGAGAGGGGGTATTGGCTTACACCCCATGGATCTAGTCATAGGCACATTTAGAATTGGTAAACATAAATAATGAAATAATATGTTATGAGACAAGATTGACTGTTTACTCGTTAGATATTATTGTATTATCCAATTTAAGGATCAGTGAACTTGTTAGGCAACATTTATTTTTATATATTTTTATCTTTTTGTATATTCACTACTTTTTCTTTGTACGATTTGTGTATTTATAATGTCAAGTAGTCGTGAATATTCCAATTTTAGAAAATTACAATTATCATTATAAGTAAAAGGTAATTGGCGAAAATACGATTCAACCTCAGGAAAATTATATATAGCCTAGGCTGAAAAACTGCAGCCGAACAAGGGAGTTTTGTGGCTATTTTGTAAAGTAGATTTATATTTAATTAAAAAGATATTTTTTCGCACAAAAATAACATTCCATAGTTATGACTAATTTTAAATAAAAATGATTTAAGCAAAATGCATAGCAGAAGGGCATTCTTAGTGAAATGACATATGCCTCGTTATGCTGGTAGGCGTAAGACATCGCATAAAATTCCACTCTATTTTTTACTTGTCATCTTCGTAATACGAATCTACGAAAGCTGCCGCTTTAGGCGCTTTGGCTTATTGACGTTTAGTTATTTAAAACTGAATATATTCAATTCGTATCTGATAATTTTAAATAGATAGATATTTATTGTACACCAAAGTATAAACAAACTGAAGTAAAAAAGTACAAAACCTAGGACGTACGGGCAGGCGCCCTCATAGCTAAGAAGTGATTTGTTCCAGGCATCGCTTGGCAGGGACTGATAGTCTTAGTGTGTATGACTGAAAGTTATTTTATAATTCTTTTTATATATTAATAATTTAATGAAGATTCTTTTGAAGCAAAAATAGTTTCAATAGAGAGTAATAGTAGAATTCGCTATAAAGGCAGGCAAGGGAATCTTAGGCCATACAATCAATTCTGATGTATAAATTTTCTTATAGGTAGCGCAGTTGAATTGTAGGCTATAACTCACGCTATTCAACGGAGGTCTTGTGAAAACTCGAAAGGCCACATATGACTATATAGTTTTCAATTCTCACAAAAACACATAATTACTACTCAAAAACTATCAACATCCTACAACTATAGTCCATTTTAGAATGATTTTACACATTTTTAGAAAATAGAAGTGCACAGCACAACGTACCCTTTTAGTTCGCACTAAAAAACTCCATTGCCATAGAGATAACCAAAACGTTTTCCTCTTAAGTTGCCAATGTCGCCAAATTAATATAGGCATAGCATATATCAATGACCAGTGGAGTATGGGGCATTGGAGTCAGAAGGGTGGTTGTCCGTTGGGAGGGTGCGTTTCCTGCCGCTGTCTACGTCTCATCAGGCCTATCTTGGTGGCGAGCTACCCGTAAATTAAACAGTAACCTGTCTGCTATTCGTACCCTCGTAAACTCATATCCAGTGTATACTTATCTCTATGTCAGTATCTTAGCGGAAAGTACCTAAACATGTTTGAATTTAGTCACTTTTTATCAGATAGCAATTGCATTAGTGGATTTATGTTTTGCTTTGCACATTTATTTTAAAATGTTATTAATAATCTATAATTATAATTAATAACATTGAAGTGTTTGAGTATGATGTCACAATAAATGGCAATATTTAAATTAATTGAATGATTACTAAAATGGGACTTTTCAAATTGCCCCACATTCCTCCCACGAAATCCACACGGGACTTGAATACACCTAGGTTGTAGGTTTCGGGAAATACAGACTCCGGCAATGAGTTTCACTCTTTTGCAGTGCGCATGATGAAGCTAGACAAACACACAACGCTTCGTATAGATGGAATATTAATTATATGAATAGACATATTTAGGCTGAGACCAGTGTGGGAGAGTTAAATGGGTCTGTGACTTGGTTTCTATTGAGTTGGAGAAGTAATTAAAATTTTAATATTCATTAAAACCACTTGATATCGGCTAGATCTAAAAAAATGTGCGAAGCCATACCTATCTAAAAATTAAAAATAATATTTTATGATTTAATAATCGTACTTCGAACGATGTTATATTAAGATACGCTGACGTATAAAAATACGGTAATTTAATTAATTAATTTTAAGTTGACAAAATTAAAATTGGAACAGCACTTATATTGCTTTTAGCTAATGTTCACCATTCAACGCGGGTAGGCATAAGATTTTGTTTATTATCTGAAGTAGGCAGACGGCCCACTTGTAGTCGTTACCCCGCGTATGAGCGTTTGCAACAATAAGGGCACCGCCAACGCGTTGCCGCCGTGAAAAAATGTTATGAATTGATTTGTATTGATAAATAATTTAACAACTTCACAATACCTTAACGCAAACTCAGTAAAAGAATATGAATGTAATATATATACAATTATGTATGAATGTATGTAGATACGAGTTAAATTTTAAATACTTACATTTAATTTATTTTTACTTTTTGGGATAGTTGCCACAAATGCTTATGTCAGTCCCATCATATTCGAAACGCAAAACAAAAACATATTTTTATAAAATTCTAGCGGCCCCGGCAGACGTTGTTCTGCTTTTAAAAAATAAAATTCAAGAACCCGATCCCAGAGCCACCTACCGGTTCTAATTGCGAATCTAAACCATCCGGGTACCCACTCAAACACACAAAAACAAAATCACCAAAATCGCTCCAGGTGATTAGGAGGATTCCAGAACACGATCTCAGCGCCACCTACCGGTTCTAATTGTGAATCTAAACTATCCGGGAACCCACCGGGGATGAGGGTAGGGATGGGGCCCTACTCCGCGATATTTGCTGGATGAGAGGTGACAACGGTAGACATCTAGCGGAGATAACTGATCGATTAATAATAAATAAAATCGCGATGGAAAAATAGGGGTTGATAGTAGAGAGGTGGAAAATTAAGAGTAATATAAATTTTATTTATTCTAAGTCATAACAAAATAAGATTAAAAATCTTACCAAAAAAATTAAAATTTATAATTAACAAATAAAAAATAGGGGTTGATCGTAGAAGGGTGAAAAATTAGGGTTGTATGTATTTTTAATGCTGTATCCTAAAAAAATAAAAAAGAATCTCAAAATAAAAAAAAAATAGGTTTGGACTACCTTTAACATTTAGGGGGATGAAAAATAGATGTTGTCCGATTCTCAGACCTACCCAATATGCACACAAAATTTCATGAGAATCGGTCAAGCCGTTTCGGAGGAGTATGGGAACGAACATTGTGAGACGAGAGTTTTATATATAAGACTAGGATATGCTCGCGACCCATTCGCACTTGACTTGAAATTCCCCAGGATTCCCGAAACACAAAGTACCGCAGCATTTAAAAAATAATGTAAGGTATCGTTTTAGTCAAACTGTGTCCGGATTAAAAAAAAGTTTATGCACCCGAACAACTACAATCCTCCCTCTCCCAGGAAAATTCCCCTGGGATTACCATGATAAAAATATTTACACATTTTTATTGCATAAAATTTGCTATCGATCAGAAAAAATAACATTGCAATTCGATTTTTTTAATCTAGTCATTTTAAATCATTCTCAGAAAAATTCCCGAAAGTGGCGCAGTCTTTAAGACTAAGAATTTGCTGTCGATCAGCGAAAATAGCATCCAAATCAGCCCAGTAAGTTTTACGGGAATGCCGAAAAAACAAACAAGAAATCTAAAGAATGAATGTCTATTTCATTTTTTTCAATAGTTTCAATGTACAATGGCACGCTTAGAATCTTATAATGCTATGTATATTTGTCACAATATTACTTAACCGTTATACTCATAGGTAATTCTCAACATACAATAAAGAAAACTTAATAATTAATATGTAAAAAACAAGATTCAAAAAATTATAAATCTGTAATAAAACTCACACAATTTTAAAATTACATTTCAACGGTTTCAAGCGGGGCATTTTATTTGTTTTTTATTTTGATTCTTGGATTCGACTTAGCATCTTTGTCTTCCGTGATCACGGCTATTGAAAAATGAACGAAACGTCGAAATAAAAATTAATAAAAATGGCGCGCTGAAAACCGTTAAAACGTAGCTTTAATTACACGTAAAAACTTATAAATAGACAATTTTAAAATACAAAATTGAACCCAGTCTTACTTGCTATACACATAGTAACATTACAACTTAACAATGTAAACAGTAGTATTTTAATACATAAAAAGATACATAAAAACCCAAGACACACTGCAACCATTCAAAGTTATACAAACATGTAATTATACAATCGTAACTTACAATAATTACTATCTACACCATTTACAGTTGTGCAAGAAGCAGGGTTGCCATACACACGTCTAATAAATATCTATGGCGGTCTTATCGCTAAAAAGCAATATCTTCCAGACAACCACAGGAATGGGTTGAGATGTTAATGGCGATGGTGGTATACGTAACATATAGTACAAACTAGGTTAAATGCGTCATTAGTGAAACGTGCTAGTTTTACTTCTACTTCGTGGAAACTGCACACATACATTTTTCTAAATTAATTCAAGAAAATCATTTATTCAAAATTATAAATTAAAATTACTGCTATATTAAGAACAAGTGTAAATGTTGCCTATACAAAATATATTAATATTTCGTATTTGAAATAATATTTATGCACAGTATGAATTCCAGGTCATCCACATTTTATAATCAGTACATTAGTCTGGATAGCTAAATATAATATATAAGTAGTGTGTACTAATTATTATTATGTTTATAGTAATCCTATGTTTTATATGTATATCTATGTACGTAATTATTATTGTTCATAGTACATATAATCTTTAAATAAATAACAGTCCGACATCTATTCGTCCATTTCATAACAGCGCTAGGCACTCGTTGCCTGGCATTTGCTAAACTGTACCGATGTATTGTTTTGCTATATACAGTATAATGCTCATTTTTCTTTTTTTTTAAATATGTCGTCCTGTTCTTTTTTCATACTGAAGCAGACCCGGCCCTGACCATGACTTTTAAAGTTGTTTCTACCTAATATATACCAACAAAATATGGCCAACCCTAGCATAAAACTCATAAACATTAATCAGAAAGGCAAGACGCGAAATTCACGCTTTTATTTTAATAAAATTAATATGTTTCGAAAGTAAAGATGTTTCAGTACACGCGGGACCTTTGACACCGTTCAATTACATACATTGTACGGTGAGACGGGGGCTACAAATCGACATGGCCGATCTTGACCACAAACATATCTATTTGGTGCTGTTTAATGAGTATGATGCTGAATCACGATTGGACTATAGTCCATTTTGTTTACGACTGAATTTAAAAAGATTTTGCTCAAAGATTAAACGTTGCTATACAACTTGGCAACGCTGCCAGCCTTTTGAGAACGTTCCCGGTAAGTGACAGTGGTTTGGGACCAATAACTTATCTTTAGGTATTTTTCCTTGTTTTATTTAGTTTTTATATAGTTTATGTATTTTTCTTCATAAATAAAACAGAAAACAATCATGATAAATGGTAAAAAAAGATTATTTTGGTATATAACATAGAATATAATTTATTTTGTATAAAAATTAGGGATGGGACGAATGTGGTTTGAACCGAATACGAACTTCGGCCGAACATTCGGTTAAAACAAAAAATTCGGCCAAACTTCGGTTTGATTTCGCCACGCTTTCTCAAGAGCAACAAACACATCGTGACCTGTTGACAACGTCAACTTGATAACACCGAATTTTTGGCTTTTTTTATACCATAACCTGCCTCTAGTAAATTTTAAGTATGAGTACGATGATAAAAGTATAGATTTTTAGAGCTCTGATTAAAAAAAAAATAACCGTTTCATAATTCTAAATTCATAATGTTTAATTAGTAAAAAGTGATTTCAATCAAAATTAAAGTTATAATTGCTGGTGTCCCTTAGACGTGTTTTTTTTTAATTCAAGTTACGCATTATAATTAAGCAGTTGCACTACTTACTGATGTTTCTTAGAGGAATAATAAGTTTATTTAATTTTTGTTTTAATTTGATGTCTATTTAATTAGGCAAAGACTCAATCAACAACTAATTTTATTTATTTTTTATTACATTGCACTTTAAAATTTACATGTAGATGCCAATTTCAAACTTCAGTCAAAATAGTGCAAGTAGGTATTTTGCTTTTCCTTGCACCGAATGTTCGGCATTTAAACCGAATTTCGGCCGAATACTGAAGTTCGGCTCAAGCTGCCGAAATTCGGCCAAACCGAATGTAAAACAAATTTCGGCCCATCCCTAATAAAAATGTAAAATGCAAATAGCAAACAAATATTTGAGTACAATTTGTGTTCTTATCGCTATTGGTGATTTCTTCTAATTTATCTTTAAATGAAGTATAGAAATACAAACAAGTCAATAATTGACAGATAGCACTATTACAATAAGTTAGTGTTTACATTTATATTTCATAAACTAGGATATTCCCGCGACTTCAACCACGCTTGACTTGAAAATCCCGCGGGATTCCAGGGACACAAAGTATCGTAGCATTTAAAAAAGAATATAATTAGATGTTTTTTTAATTTGAAATACTAAGAGCGACAATCTTATGTATTTTGTATAATTGTTTTGTGAACAAAGATGTAAATATCTCATGTATTAAATAAATAAATTGAAAACTTTTCTTTTTTATGTATATATTATATAGGTATATTATACCGGTAATCTAGTTAGGTAACCTATTAGTCTATTTCCTACGGCAAATGAAGACAATTTAAAATGTTTTTAGATTTGCATTTGTTTGTATAATGTATTGACGGGTTAATACAGCGGTAAACTCTATGAACAGGTTTCCCAGAAATGTTTTCTTGCACTGTTAACACAACCACGTGTTAACAGTGCAAGACAACAAACCAAAAAATTATCAAATTATAATCGTAAATGTAAACCGCATGCTTCCTGTCCTAGAACCTCGAACCCACGTCGGATGTAGTGCCACCTTAGTCACAAAGTGAGCACGACTTACTATGCTTATAAACAAAGAATTCTAATTTGAATAAAAATGTTTCCACTAAGAAAAATCTTTGCCGAATATTGGACCGTCGGCATATTGCAGTATAAGTAACAATATTTTAGTTGAGTTTAAATATCAATGATTACATAATAATGCGTGCATATTCGTAAACGTACCTACGGTTGTGTTAAAATAAACTCAGTGTTGTAGCTAAGGTGATTCGCGTCTAGGGTAAGACAGAATATTGCGCTCCCAAAACTTATTTTATATTAATAGTAACAATTCTACGTAGGTTGCAGATTTAAGAGTGGGACCAATTGATATTTGCGGCCCCGGCGGCTACCCCGACGCCCGAACCCCAGCTACGACCTGTACCGTATGGGATATCATAATATCACTTATATAAAACGCTTTTGTAACATAGTCATACCACTGTCACTATATACGTATATACTCAGCCAATAAGCAACTATACATATCTATAGATACATAACATAGGTAGCACATTGAACCGTTGTTAGCACGTTTTTCCGCGGATTCACACTTAACGGATTCGTGTCGTAAGACATTGAAAATGCGCGTGCACACATAAGTACGTCAAAAACACAGAAACAAACAAAATTTCCGCGAGGAAAACACACGTTTTCCGCGACAAAACGTGCGAGCGACGCGCTCCCAATGCCCAGACTAAATGCGAGCCGTGAAAAAGCACCGCCACAACGGCGACCGACAATGGAAAGCGGTAAAGAATCATAATAATAACAATGACAACAATGTGAGATGCTATAATAAAGAGCCGCGGCATTGTGCCACGCTCGGCGTTCGTTCGAAGGGTCGCGCGAGATCGATACTCGGCGGATTGTCTACGGATAGCGTGCGTGAGCCTTTGTCGGTGCCGGCTGGCGCGGAGGCCGCGGAACCATCCGCGCTCCCATTCATCCGCTGAGGCGACGCCCGCTGCCCACTACTATTTTGTCTATTACTGCTATGACACAACCTATACTACGAACTGGATACTCTGATAGACCTCTCCGAGCTCTTTGCGTGGCAATGCTAATACATTGAAAAGAATCTGTTTTTTTTTTAAATTCTTTTTGGTATTTGTGGTGTGTCAGTGGATGTATACCAGTATAGAGATGTAAGAAAATTACATCACACTGCCGGCTCCGATTGATCGAGCAAAGACAATATTGGTGTATGTCAAGCGCGAAAGTTCAGTGCACGTTCGAATCCCGGTAGACACATGCATCGGGCAGTGGAAGAACGACATCTGAGGAAATGTGTACAAGATTTCCAATGCATCAAGTCCGTCAACCCACCTTGAATAAGCGTGACGAGAATACCAGCAACGACATGTCTATAAGTTGATATTATAACTATACCTATAGGTATATGCTATAGCCTTTTGCCATGAAGATATTTTATAATACGGAATCACAATAAGTGTACGTGTAACCTCTATAATCTGTTCTATCAAGTAGTATTGAAACATATGAAATGTTCTTTAATATCAAGTTATAACAAATCTTCGCAAATAAAGCAATACCTAATAATCAGAATTCTTTCATGCTTAGGTGTGAAATGTGACCGAACCTAGCGACCTCAGCGCCCTCTTCTAATAAAACATCGAAGTTTAATGTTATAATCCGTCGATCGACCATTATCATTAGTTCGATCGCTCACACCGCCCGCCGGTCTGCAGATTACGTATCGAAGTGCCGACATATTCATGTTGAGGATATGGTTGCTAGTAGCATGTTCAAATTTTCTGATAATTTAAAATATAAACTAGATCCGTGGGGTCCATTCGCAAAGAATTTCAACAAAAAAAATAGGAATATCTTTGATGCCATCTATGACCGGAAGGTTGGATTATACTTCGCACAACGAATTAGCATTGCCATCCAGTAGCAATGCAGCCAGCCTTCTTTTGGTAACGATGTGTTACATAATCTTTAATTAGCTTTCAGTTTTATTTTTAATGCGAATAGTTTAATTTATAATAACTTTAATTCATATTAGACTGGGGTAAAAAAATCGTCATTTTTAAATCAATATTATTGTGAGAATTTGAATCCTTAATATTATTATTAAGAGGTCTATCATTGCAAATTTAGTTTTTTTTACATTTTACTGAGCGGGTTTTGGTCTCGGAACTCCCAAACTATTGACTTAAGAAGTTGACATATTTTGAGGGGAGAAGAAACATATTTTGAGGAAAATTGAATGCTCTACAAAAGAGGACAAATTAAAATTTTCGGTCAGATGAACCGTTTCCTTACAAGCATACCACAAACATTAGTATAGTTTTACAATTTGATCTTTCAATTTTGTAATTCATGTAAAAGTCAGTACTCGGGAAGAAATTGATAAATATCCTATGGGAAATCAAATGCTCTACAAAAAAGCATCTCAACATTTTTGGCTAAGTTAACTCTTTCAAAAGTTATTCGAGGTTAAAGTTGAAGTTAAATCGAAATCCTTGGTTTTTTTCGCTGTAGACTTAATTTTTTTGGGTCAGTTAAAATCTTGAATTCTTATATCGATATCAATTTTTATCTTTTTGGCAAAATTACTAAAAATTAAAAAATATATATATTTACAAACATAATTATATATTACCAAATGTTTCGCATGGAGGTAGGCAGAGACGATGGATCTCCACTTGCGACGATTCCGACAAACAACTTTCACTTCATCTGCTTTTATTAATCTTTTTAATACATCCACGTTTAGATACATGAAATGCTTATTACCTTACCTTTCTTTAACATTTCCGCTATTTAATCATGGTGTGCACGTCGCGGTCTACTGACAGCAACTCTAGCATTCACAATGCTATCGTACACTTGTTTTGTGATTCTACTTTCATCGATTATCTCTACATACATTTATTTCCAGAAATTTCTATTTATTATTAGATATTTTCTTAAACATTGTAAGTCATATCCAGGTTATTTGAGCGTTTGTATTAAATTGGCGGTTGGTCGGCGCGGGCGCGGGCGCAAAGAGTACGCCCCGCGGCGCGCGTCGATCAGCGCCGGCCGGCTTGTGCGCACCGCAATTAAACTAGTATCGATGCATCTACTAATCCAATTACGTAACTGCAACTAACCCTCACACAGTTGTCTTGGAGCGATAATTGACCGATAGGCTTAATGATAAACCTTTTTTGTTTGTGATTAGAAAAGAGTAGGGTTTTATCGGCAGTTGAGTTTTCCATATAGTTTCACTTGGGTAAACTTTGGATCCTTATACCGCATAAACTATACACTATCCGACAATAATGTTCTACATCTATCTCAGTTAACTAACGTTCGTATCCCGTGGAAAATATCATATTTACTATTTACATTTACTTATACTATAACTATTCTAAAATTACTCTCCATATTAAATTCTTTCCTTTCTTTCCATACTCCTCTATTTTGATATACGTCCTCTGTCACGCCAAAAATCATCATGTCATCCTTCACAGAATCTATCCATCTCAATCTTCCTATTTCCACAATATCCAAATTATATATATGTATGCAAATTTTCATTATAATTGGTTTAGTACCATTGCTTAAATTTTTTTAAGGATTTTGGGGCCTGGTAACAAAGACTTTTAAACTAAGTCTTGCTCAGACGTGGCTCTAGCTCATATAGCGCCCGTGTACAATCTATATTCTGGCGCCCTCTATCGTGGTTTAAATGGACTACTTATTATATTTTCAGTAGAGAACGGAAATTCGAGTATAAACGGTGATATTTTAAATGATGTCGGGAAACAATAGACGTTGAGAACAAGAACTCTTATAGAAACTGTGCTAAAATAGTAACAGCATACTGTTGTATCATTTTCACTTATGATACAATTTAGTGTGTGGAATAGAGAGGAATATACATTATTTTATTCCTTTCACTCCTAAGTTGGCCTATACTTTCTTAAATTTATTGTCCAATGTGCTTACATTCACATAGTTTAGAAACACATTTGACTGTGGCACAGAAACCTAATGGGTTTATTCGTGCTGCAGAGTCGTGTACACATTATCAGTCTGAATCGACCCGTCGTAAAGACATTCACGCATCGCGCGCGCATTTGAGATATCCACCCAATTGCAATACTAATCGGGTTCCAAGAGCTTGGTGATAAGTGGCAAGTGAATCTAGTTGTGAAGCGGGAGATATATAACAAGAGAACACGCACTGCTGCTCCTGTATCGCAGACGCTCCGGTTACTCAGCTCATATTATTACGGGTGAGTCCATTTATCTCCATTCCCTCTTACCCTTGCACCCTTGAAATCTGGCAATCGGCCAGATCATATGGTCCTTCGAGCCGGATATTCCAACTGGCGACCTATTTATACAGTCTGCAACAACCGTATTTTGCCATTTTATGGTTAATTCAAACCAAATTGTAAATTTTCACATACCTAAAAAGTTAAATAAACAATCATTATCAATCTGCCCATTTACCCGTTTTCTGCCCTTGTTTTTTCTTTTTTGTTTTCTTATAAACATATTACTTCTGCCCTTATATATTTGAATACCCATTCCACATTCCTCAGATAATTACGCAAATTGCTACACGATAACTATTTTTTGGTACGTAGGTAGGTTAATATAACCTCGAGTACGTATTCTGTACTTTATTCAGCACACCTATTCTCGAATACTTGCACTAAACGTGATATCGGATCGATATAATAATATTGAATATTATATTCGTTTCACTCGGTGTGGTTAGCTTGCCGTGCAACTTTTATAGCTTATATATAGCTTCGTGTTTATTAAGACTCAGCGCACACGACAGTTTGATATATATTTTTTTTTCCTAATCATTTTTATTTTATTAGCATTAGTAAAAAAAAAAAATTTTTTTTTTTTTTTTTTTTTTTTTCGTTTGCTTTTCCTTTTCTTATTGTGCACTTCTCAGAATAAAAACTCTCATGGAAACCGTGCTAAAATAGCAACAGCATACTGTTGTTCCATTTTCACTTATGATACAATTTAGTGTGTAGAATAGAGAGGGATATACAATAATTTATTTCTTTCACTTCAAAAGCCTTACGGACACTGCCGGTAATCTGTCAGGTGCAGTTAAATTACACTATTTATTTTCTTGCCTCTCCGGAGAAGCTCTCAGTATGGTATCACACCTCAAGGTTACCGATGAGAACTACGATGTAGCGATGACAACACTTGCCAATCGCTACGAAAACTTTCTTAAATTTATTGTCCAATGTGCTTACATTCACATAGTTTAGAAACACATTTGACTGTGGCACAGAAACCTAATGGGTTTATTCGTGCTGCAGAGTCGCATTACACGAACATTCCCAATCCTCTCCTCCATCAACCCTACGACGTTTTCGCTTAGTGCAAGCGTTGGCTCAGCGATTTTGGACCTTGTGGTCGAAATCCTACCTGTTATATCAAAAATGAGAGAGGCGAGTAATAGTTATCATCATTCTAGTATTTAATTCTGATTTGCTAATAAAAGCGGGGTTATCAACATTCTAGTATATCGGTCTCTTTTAGTCCCAGGTCTGCACATGTGAGTCTGATGGTCCGCTTTGGGAATCAATATAAAATCTTTTCAGATTATATTTGATCGATTTATGGTTATTTTTGTACTTTGATTGCATGTCCTCTGGGGGATCATTTACAATGATTGGTATCACATATACTACTGATAAGTGAGACAAATATTAGTAATGTAGCATTATTTTTCCTTACTTCTATCTATGATAGTTCGTATTCTGAGGGTACACGAGTAAAAAGAATTTTTTTAGAAAGGAAGGGGTTCAAAAAAATCATGCGACACTACACCAATACCATCTTCAATCTTTTTAATCTTTTTTAAGTCTGATTTCACGTTGAAACCAAAGTTATTGTATAGAGTAAAGGAGCCGCCTGTGGCTCGCTTTGTTTTACTACCGCGCCCGGCGTCGCCTATAACACGGGCGCATGGTCTTTGTAAGCGCTGGCACTACGAGCGACGCATGCTTTTTGGAGGTGTCGCGAGAGGTGCTCGGCGCGCCCTAGGACCCTGCTCCCGTGTGCTCTGCACACCCTACAATATAGGTAAAGCCGGCACTGGTCTTATTTAATTCTTCCTTAATTTCGTTTGTAAAAACCCAGTCATTAACTGTTGTAAAATAACGGAGTTTTTGTGACTGTACGAATATTTACTTTTCAGTGAACAGTTGAGATTTCCTACACAAACACAACTCGTGTTTTAAAATAATCAATATATTAGAATAATTGTTCACCTTAAACCTATTTGATACCTATATTTTTTTTTAAATAAAATTGTGTAGTAAAACACCCAGGTTCCTAAAAATGCCAGGTAACCCTGAATTAATTTCAAATCACGGATTAAAGCAATTAAACGAAAAAACTTTGATTAAATGTCAATCCAACGAAATAGCTGTAAGAGGATTATCTGATCAGTGGTATTTTCGATAACCCTGAGCAGAATGCAGTTAATTAAACTTTTTAGACATGTTATCAAGTTTCCATATTACCCAATATCATGTCGATCACTTCGCTGGCAAGCGCCAAATGTTACGAGTGGCGGCAAAAGGTTATTGCAATTATAAAAATAATAATTGCATGGAGTAATGCCAATGATTTTAATTGACTACCATTTCTATTTGTCAAACCAGCGTCGTTTCATCATTGTACGTCAGTATCGGCAGGCAATAAGCGAGTATGATGTCGACGGTAACATGCAAGCGCGGATTGATTGATGATTAAAAATAAAGCTGGTCAGTGCGGTGACGTATCCGTAGTGAAGAGTTCCGTAGAGGGAAAGACTGTGTGCCGATGGGGTGAATCGATATTTATCCGACGGTTAAAATAAAATAATCATTGTTTATGCATATAGATTTTAGCAATTATTTTATTTTAACCATCGGTTAAATGCCGGTGCACACCAGCGTGAATCGTATAAATACGTTAACCATATTCCATATTATTATCACAAAAACGAAAAAAATGTTTGGAAAAACCATCAAAAAACAATACGAGATTTTTTTTTACCACGATGAGTTTCCATTTGTTTGTTATATGTCGCTAGTATCGATTTTTCATATTTTACATTTGAAAAACCATGTAAACTTACTTAGTCCTCATTCTCTGTTTATACCTATAGTTATGGTATAGGTGGTTACTACCTATGACATTGAAAATGAATTAAGATTTTTTTTCTATATTGATTTTAAATAATATGTATGCTTTAAATAATAAAATTTGGTTTATAGAGGGAGGGGAGCGGGGTATATTCGCGACTGTAGAAGAGAGCCTTTCTTACTAAGTAAGTATTCAATTTTTTTAAATATTTTCAAAATATAGTTATAATTTTTCATAACTTATCTAATAAAACTTTACGTGTCTGTTCACTGATTATTATTTCAAAAATTTCATATGCTAAGACACTTCTGATTTTTATCAACTGCACCATTGCTTTTCAACGGTTTTTATGTTACAATTCACGAAAAAAATCAAAAAGATAAGTAAAACATCTTGGGACTCCTTCACTGCAAGATTGTAATAATATTTTAATTAATAGTTTATTTATACGTTTGATTGCATCCAATATTTTGTATATAGGTCTTATTTTTTAAAAGACTGTGACCCCCTTTAATAACAAACGCGACTCCCAGGTTGAGAAACGATACACTGTGCCATAGTAGGTATAGATGGCTGTAATACTGACAGGGTGAAATTATAACGAATAAGTTCCTACCATTTAACTATCGAACCCTAATAACGCAACGTTATTGGATTGAAAATGAGAGTCCTTCAAAAATCTTACGGCATGACGCAACAATGGACATTACAAGTACATTACATGATAGAGGTGTTAATGACAAGTGATACTCTAAAATTTTAAATAACCGTTAATTTCGAGGGGCCATTTTTAATTAAACGCGATGACTAAGTGCGGGGATTCATCACAGTCGGCACTCGATTCCGATCTATTATTAATTAATATTTTGATCGATCACGCTCCGTCTTATTTCATTAAGGATGTTAAGTTTCTCATCTCTCGTTATTAATTATACGGTTGGACGTAATTCGCATAAGAGTTTTTGTAATATAATTAGTTAACCAAAATACATTATTCGTTTTCTCAACGATTGTTTTAAAAGACTGGATACAGTAAAAGAAAATAGTATAAAATACAATAAATGACACTCGACATCTTCGTCTTCCGTAATCACGGCTACTGAAAAGTGGTCGAAATAAATATCAAATAAATTAAATTAAAACGTGATATTAAATACTTTTCATTTCTCATATTCTGAAAGTACGCGTGAAGGTGTAATTTAACTTTATTATTTAACAGGATAATTTAACTGAAACTTTATCAAAAAAATCTTGTAAGAAATACAAGGTATATATACGCCAGATACATGTATGTATATTAAAGATTTGAATATGAATAATATAAGCAAAACGTAAGAATAAAATATAATAGCTGTAACTCCAGTTTACCATTCTTGAGGAATAAAATTGCGAACATAAGTACCAATTTTGTAACGTTAATTCTCAGGTAATTTTTTCTCAGATTACCAATTCCCGGATTGTGATTTTTCTACCGAAATTAGAGTTGTGTTTATCCCTCAACGAGTAATTCGTTCCCGGTCCGTACGTAAATAGGGTTGCTATACCTTGGGATTTGTTCGGACGTATCCGGAAATTTAAGGTTTTTCTCGGGCATTCAGAGAAATTTTAGCATTCCAGAATTTATCCACTTTAGTTAGTTTGGTAACGATAAAATAAAACAAGGAAGTTATTATTAAAATATCATAGTTAGCTAAAAATTCTTAAAAATAATAATTACGTATTTACTAAGGCCAGAGTTGTCTAGATGGTATCCCTTTTTAGCGAGAAGGCTGCTCATTGCATGGTGATTGATTGATTTCTTTGTTTATTTATTTAAAGTACAATAAAAAGTTCTCAGAATCGATCAGCTTACTTAAATACATTATAACACAACAAAACATATACGATATTTATAAAATATCGTACATCGTACGATGACATGCGGTATGGCATGGATAATAGTTTGCGGACGGTGGTCTCGCTACTTGGTTTCAGCAATGCCTTCACCAATGTCGTCTTCGACCCACTGCTCGGTACTGTAAGTACTCTTAACATATTTTCTGTAGTAATCGAATGGTTTCAAAGTTACTTGTGTGATCGCCGGCAGCGAATTCGAGTTGACTATCATCATGGTGTGTTCTTTCTGCCGGTTTACCTCAGGGCGGCGTTTGATCTCTTCGCTGTTTTCATAAACACTATTTCTAATAATCTCACCTCATCCTGTCACATTTATGCAGATGATTTGCAAATATATATGCAAGCACAGGTCACTGAGGAAGGAGATCGAGACACTTTTTAACCTAATGCCACCAAAGTTAAGCTCGCGGAATCCCCATTACTCCCCATTCTTTATTATGCCGATGCCAGCTTTCTGGATACAAACCAAGAACAACTAAATACACTTGAGTGCCTTCAAAATTTCTGTATAAGGTTCATATTTGGGTTACGTAAATATGACCACGTTTCTGATTTCCGTGTAAAAACTCAAGTGGTTAGCCATCAATCTTCGCGGGAATATTCACATTCTCACTCTTATTTATAGTACATATTTTTCTTACCCACTATTCGTAGTTACCTCAAGGAACATTTCAAATATCTCTATCTGTCTAGCTCCCATAATTTGCGCCCCTCAACTAAAAATAGAATAAATACACCAGCACAGACGTCCTGCTTTTAATAATAACTCTTTTTCACCGTCCAAGCTGTGCGTCTCTGTAATCAGTTTAGGTAAGACAAGCCAAGTCCTTACCGTGCTTTAAAAATCAGTTTCAGAAGCATTACTTTTCTATTGTATATAATAATTCCTAATGCTATTATATAAGTATATGTATGTTTGTATTACATATCATACGTATGTGTATATACATATGTAATTATGTATATATATTTATTTTGTTTTTGGGCTTATATGTACTATGTTTATTTATCATTCATCATTATCTATTAACTGCTCCACCGCCTGTATTAAAAGTCAATCAATCCCTGCTAAGGGTTGCTGAAAGAGATCGCTTCTTAGCGATTAGGCCATTAGTTGTACTATCTTTTATCTTTTTCTACTTCTATTTGTTAATGCTTTGGTGTACCATAAAGAATTATGTATCTATCTATCGTTCGTATATAAAAAATTCATGGCTGCATAGCTGAGTGTGAAGAAAAATATCGTGATGAAACATGCGTGAAACCCGCTTTCGGCAAGCGTGGCGGGTATACCTCTAGTAGAGTAGTCTATCCTCTTAATTTAGTAGTGGGAGCTATGGGCTGATACCGCAAGCAACGATGTAAATATTAAATATTTGATCATCAAAATGTGCATTAAATATAAGCAATATTTACCTGTAAATATGTTTATAGTGGTTACTTATTAATCTACATGTTTTTTTTATTATTATTTTATACTGTAGTTTAGTTGATATCTTCATTTTCAACTATGTATGTATATATGAAAATGTTTTCACGGAAATTAATTTATTTGCTCGGGTAACTCTACCCGTAAAGGAATATTATCCTTGCGGCTCAACGACTTTTCGTAGAAATCAATAAGCCCAAAGCTTTTTTAAAGATATCCCTGTAGAAACAAATATACATCCATTCTCGTTGAATGTACGAGTCAAAGGAGCCGCGGATAAGCCTCATATTTTTTGCGCGTGTAAAATTTTCGAATGTTTCTCGATTAACGAGAGATTTGGCGCGTCTCGGAATATTTAGAGTTTCGCCGAACAATGGCCTTCCGGGGACTGTTGCGATTGGGATAAGCGTGGATCAAGTTTAACGCTATAATCATTGTTATCATAGGTATGACGGTCTCTATGGTTGAGCGGGCTAAGCCTTAGCAAGCCGAGCTCGCTGGAACGCAGAGGCTTCGGGTTCCATTTCCAGCATGGTAAATTTCGTAAATTAATTGTCCGTTATTTACTATGGTCTGGGTGTCTGGGATCGGCTCCAGAATGGTCCATTGTATATTACCCGTAACACAAGCGTAACTTGCTCAGTTCAACGATATACATAGTATGTGTTTGTCTGTCGATTATTTATTTATTATATAGATCGACTTCTCATGCGGCTACGCTCGCATAAACTTTGCAAGAAAATCACACAGCAGATGTAACAATTCTCGGGATAAAAGTACTTATTCTATTTTCGTTCAAGTTATTTAAAGAGGGAATGCAGCAAGTGTTTTGGGTAAGTTACCAACTCATAGCGATCTAGCACTGGACTAAATTATTTTGGACATAATAATATATGTACTTTATTTTTAGTATTTAATTTATTTTGAGGATTTTAGAGAAAATAATAAGTTTTGTACCTGAAACATAAGGTAACGAAATAAGTATGTATATTTATTGCTTTTTTGTTACGTAATCGATTTATTCCTAAACAGTATTCTACTTGTCGTCTTGAGGGTGTATGGGTAAAATACAATATAAATAAGTTAAGTTTTCTTTTATTGTTCTAGTTTATAAAATCATTCTATTTTTGCTTTATTTATTTACAAGGCTTGCGTTCTAGAACATCACTAAATCGCACATCACAAAAGTCATCTACATCACAAAGAATATTTCACAAAAACTGGAAAATGTTTTTCACATGGTATATAATGTGTATGTATTCTTTTTGATCGGATTTTAAACACGGATAACAAATACCGATCGATATCTTCATTTAGTAATCTGTACCAAATCTTTAAGATTTCTGAAAAAAATAGCTTTCCAATATTAACAATTAAAACCTCAGAACATTTTGTACAGTGGAACGTTCCATATCTAACACCTAGATGAGGTCAGCACATTTTGCGGGGCGATCGCGGTGTGATACCGACGACGTATCGATCGTATCGGTATGACGAAGCGATATCGATAATTCGAATAGTCCACGAACTGTCCGGCTTTGAAAAAGGAATGCTGTTTAACTCATGTGTCAGTATTTGCTTTTTTATTGGAATGTGAAATTATTACAGCATCAATTTAGAAGGAAAGGAAAAGTTTATTAGTTTAATTTTATTCGGAACTTTTGTGTACCTTCTAATTGACACATGAAATAATTTCGTTTGAATACCGAAATTCGATGAAAGTGCAGGAACGGAGAACGAATACAATTTCCTGCGGCCGGGTGGCCTGTCGTAAGAGGCGACAAAACAACCCACAGCCAAGTGGTAGGGTATTTGCCTGACTGGATGGTTACCACCTCTGCTCTAGACTATGACGTCATAACAACCTTGAGTTGTGTTCCGGCATTAGTGACCAGGTTCCAGTCTCCTTTAAGACAGCAGTAGCGCTATTAGTGTTGCAAATATCCATAGACGATGGTAACCG
The DNA here is from genome assembly GCA_019925095.2 of Dendrolimus kikuchii. Classification (NCBI taxonomy): domain Eukaryota; kingdom Metazoa; phylum Arthropoda; class Insecta; order Lepidoptera; family Lasiocampidae; genus Dendrolimus; species Dendrolimus kikuchii. The sequence goes on along the minus strand of CM034390.1, from coordinate 8,616,915 downwards.
CTTTCCATCAAGTGGACCGTGTGCCTGTCGGCTGACCTCCTGCAATAAAGAAAATAAACGTAATAATAAAAGTGTTTTTTTGCTATTTTTATCTTAAACAGTTTTCGTAAATTATGTAGGTACCTATGATTTTAATTTATGGATTAAAACCTAACAGTGTGACTGTGTTCTTCCCTCTGGTTGGCCATATTTCTTTAGACATGTACTGTATTTATATTTATTCCCACTTCTATTCTAGACTCTTATGGTTGTTAACCGACGTTTCATATAATATCCAATCAAAATAACAAAATATTGTCAAATGCATTAATCTCCTATAGTACCACCCTACTTTCAATACAAGGTTTTTAGATTTAATCATATAGGTATCAAGTATTTTCTTAAGTTTTTGCAACTAGTACCTACACAATTAAAATTACGTTTTAAAACGTAGTTTTAATAACGATGTCAAGTTTGATTACATTGCGAGTGTCGATGTCTTATGCGTCCAGAAGTATTAAAAATATTTGAATCAAGTATGCGTCAATACTACCTACCTTTTCTACATTAGAATGATACCTGGCTTCTCTTTAGGAGAATGCGTTCGATCGTTAATTTGACGGTAATATATTACTATTTCCTGGAATGATAAAAAAATATGTATTGATCAATATACTAGGAATTTTAGATAACTATATCAGCATGCATAAGTATTTATGTCAACCGTGTTTGTCCAAAGCAAGTTAGTAGGCTGCATATTTTTTTTTATATATAGGTATACTTTTTCATGCTTAATCTTCATTTATAAACTGAATAGAGTTTGCCCCGCGGCTCCGTTCCTCTTGTTTAAACAGCAGGCGTTAATACAGGTGAGATTGTATTAAATCTAATGTTAGTGCTATTTGCCCCCTGAAGATTCACTTCATTTTATATCGTAAACTATCCCATCTCCCGGAATGAAAAGCATTTATGTACATTTTCGTTATTAAAACTACAACTACATTTACAAACAAAATTACAGCCAAACCGATCCAGTTCTCCTAGGAGCATTTCCGTGAAGGATTAACAGACAGACAAATCAAGTTACTATCGCATTTTTTTCAAAGATGGTAAATTTTTATATCTATAAACTTGGGAAATGATTGGTCTCCCATACAAATTTTCATCCTGATCTCAACCCGCTCTAGTTTTATTTATCTATCTATCTATCTGTCAACTACATAAATAACAAAAATCCAATTTTTTCACTGATCGATAGCAAATTGTACCTAATAAAATGTGTGTTTTTTTTATCCCGGGAGTTAGTTCAGGTGCATAAAAATTAGCCTATTCCGCACAGTTTTCACCAACACGATAGTTTACATTCCTTTTTCAATGCTACTGTACTTTGTGCCTTGGGAATCGCGCGGGAATTTCAAGTCAAACGTGGACGCAGTCGCGAGCAAATCCTAGTTTTTTTTATAAAGTTTTAAATAGGTACAAATGTTTTATAAGTAGGTACATAACATCGTCACGCAGGGGTAAATCGAAAACTCTATTACCGCTTAGTTGCACAGTTTCATTCCTAAATCATAGTGACAGGTAAGCAAATAGAACAAAATGCGGCGTTCTTCTAGGAATCCCTGAGTCCTTGACCATAAATCACCAGGCTCCTGACAAATGGATTCTACGGCTTTTTTCCCTTCACTCATTTATTAATAGGCCAAGGGAATGTTTCGGAAAACCAATAATATCTGCCCCGTCATATACCTGTCTGCCGGCAGACAGCGTGGCATTGTTCCTTTGACTCGTTTTTTTTTTAAATTTCGAACGCTTCGACTCCGAATTCCATGCGCAGACTGCAGTCATGTCAAGTGCATTATGATTATCTGTATTTGATTCGATTGAAGCCAATTATCGAATACTTTATAGAATAGTATGAGTGTTTGATTTAATTCTGTAATTATCTATTGTTAAAAACTTATTTTTAATGTAAGAGTTATAATGATACTTAGAAAATTAAGTACGAAGTTGTATCGAACGTTTATGATGGTACATTATATTATAATTTATACTCTGGCTCATGATACAGATGTATTAATCAATTATAACTTGATTCATAATGTAAAGAATTCTGAGTATAAACTTTCAACTTTAAGAACTTGAAACCTGCAGAATTTGTTTTCAAAAACATAAATTTTGCTAAAGTAACCTAAAACTGATATTGATTATATAGGTATTGATCATTAAGACTTACACCTTTGCTTAATACCTATATGGTAAAAGATTTTTGTAAATATATTCATGAAGTTTTGACAATAAATAAATCAAGTTTTTTAAAGTATATTTTTTAGTGGAAACTTGATTGATATATGTATTAATTTTGTGTTTTATATTTAAGAATATTAATTATTGTATGTTTCCCAAACAAATTAATAAATAAATAAATCATAAAAAAAGTAATAATTAAAAAGCAGGAAGAATATTATATAAAAATTGAAATGACTTTATCGTTTATCTCTTTGTGAATGTCGTGCTACTATTAATTTCGCGACTAACCTATATTTGTGAATGGACATTTTTTTGTATCTACGTGTCTCGTCCACACAAAAGGGGCCCTTCAAGGTATTTTGCACGTGTGAAAGAAGATCTGTTCTTTGTATTGGACCAAAAATAATTGTCATTTCCTGCGGCTAATGGCATTTAATACTGTAATTATACTTAAGTCCACATTGTTTCTTAAAATATTTTGTTATTATCTGCCGACACGACCAATGCAAGATATTTTAAAAAATTACGTATACTTTTACTCTTCTACCTTATTCCAATAGAAAGATTTTAATATAATACTTTCGTAATGTGTTTTATTTAATATCTACTAACTATTCCTCGCGGATTTATCGGCCTTGATATTTTCACTGTATAGTGAAAGTAAAACGCGACTTAAACGCTGAAAAATATATAAGTATATATTTATTTCTTACCAAAAGTCTAAATACTAATTTTCGTATATTCCCCGACTTAATTTTCATACTCCATTTGATCCATTTCAATATTATTTTGGAGATGAAATAACGGGTACCCTAATAGTCGAGGAAAGCCTCATGATACAATCTATATCTTTGTTAAATTTCATTTTGGCGATTCAGTTACTATGGCATTTTTCCTAATATTGCTAGGTATAGCATGTACAAATACAATATAAATGTGTTAATGAAAAAAATTGTTATTCGAGATATTAAATTACTGAAATCGAAACTCCCTAACCGCCGTCACGTGTCAACTTATGTCATATGGACTGCTTACATGAAGCGAGTAATCACAGAGCAAATGAGAAGTTTTGGGTCAATGCATTTTTGCAAAATTATAAATACGAATCACAAATAAAATCTACAAGCAAAATTAGTCGTTGTTGGTTAATATTCGTAGGTGCGAATCTGGCAAATTCAAGTTTGTCGAGTGCAAAGTTATGTTGGCGATATGCCAAGACGTGGAGGGTAAGTTTGGGAGGGTAACTTAGAGACGTGGGAGGTCATGGCACTAATGGGTGCCAGTGACAGGTAACGCGACACGAGACAAAGTGCATCGCATATGACGTTGGCTCAATGTAAGGTACTCAGTATAATACAGCTACGCTACGTCGACTGGTATCGACTTGGTATCTCAAACAAAGTTGTGCAATTAATTGATTTTCCTGTTACGTATGTTGTTCGAGTATTATTGTTTGTTCACATCATTCTAGTTTTGTATGGACTAGTTCTCTACCATATTAATTGCTAGCAGTGATGTATGAGTATAACGTTGTTAACATGTGTTTCGTAAACATGACTTCCAAAACTTTTAACATGACATTATAATTCATTATTCCTAACTAGTGGCCGCCCAGTGGTCGAAATTCGACCACAATTAATTTACATTATAAGTTTGAACATTATTAACTTCCTATAATCACAGATTTCGCCAATGCTACACTTTTAAATTGACTTCAACAATAAACAAAAGAGTATATATGCGTGCGTGTGTCAGATACATGGTAGTGTGTGTGTTTTTTTTATTGATTTAATGTATGGTTTATGCAAAATTTAAAAAAAATAGCATTCTGCACTCCTTCTCTATATAAACTATAAGTGTGCGAAATTTCAATCTCCTCCGTCCGCGCAATTTTCGTAAAAAGGGGTACAAAGTTTTTGCTTCACGTATTAATATAATGATATACCTACTAATAGATAGATTAAAAATTTACATATATAGGCATGATATTTTCGACAAGAGGGATTTTCAGACACACCTAGAATACTTTTTATCCAGGAAAGTTGGATAGTTAGTTGTATAGGTCATGCATATCTGGGCACCGTTAATTAGATAGCATACTTCGGTAATCGCTAATACGTTACTGAAAAAGTTAACTTAGTTAAAAGTTAAAACGTTACATTTCAGAAAATTTAACGCAAGTTAACGTTAATCGTTAATCCGTTAACATACATACATACATACACAACTTCACGCCAGTTCCCTTGCGGGGTAGGCACGAACAACAGAGCGCCATTTAGGCTTATTCTTACACACCTCACTTGCTTCTTTCACATTCATAACTCTTGTCATGCACGCTCGTCTGTTCTTAAAGCTCCTGATACCTTCTGCTAGTACACGATCAATTTGATCATGGAAGGTGTGTCGTGGCCTTCCACGACTTCTGCATCCATCCACTTTTGCATTGTATATCTGTTTAGTCATTCTTTCATCATGCATTCTTTTCACATGCCCGAACCACCGGAGCATTCCTTTCCTTACCTTCACCCCGACATTCTCTTTCAGACCAACTCTCTTTCTTACTTCGGTATTACGAACGCGGTCCGCGAGCGTCACTCCGCAGATTTAGCGCAGTGCTCGCATCTCGACCGCGTTTACTCTACTTTCATGCTCTCTCTTCCATATCCAATCCGTTAACACGTGATAAAAATTGCATCTTCTTATAAAAACTGTTGGTTCTGGAAGTTAACAGGTTAGAAACAAAATATAGGCATGTTGACAAACAATGTTTTTTTATTCATTTGGATTAAGGTTTAGAATTTATTTTATTAAGATAGACTAGTTGCGTTCTAGATAATACACTAATTAGACGAACTAATTTTAAGACGATTTGATAGTAGTATAATGACCAATTGCTATTTACACGAAATGATACCAACCCGTCCAATTTATCTGTCAATTTAGTCATCTGGCATATTATGAATATTCCCCTTCATGAACATTAATATGTTGAAGTTCTCATCTAAAAGCGAGGCTCGTTTCTGCTGTAGTATATCCTTGCCCGTGGATAAAAGACGTTCAACTGCAGCGCTTGAGGGTATAGCAGTATTATATTTAATAAACAGATTTGCGAATATCTGTTCCCCGAGGAATGCCGCATCATTTCATGAGTCTTTCAACTTTATGTCTAGCCACATTTTGACGAGGCTTTGTGCTTTGCTCTTTAAAGATTTGTTGCTGGATTAACGATTAACGGACTTTGGGAAATTTAACGGAAGTTAACGAATCCGTTAACATATTTTCAAGGTAACTTAAAAGTTAATCCGTTACTCGAAATTATAACTTCGTTAATTAACGATTAACGTATTAACGAGTTAATGCCCAGCTATGGGTCATGGATACAAAGATTACGTAAACCAAATCGAGTAAAAACATTTATTGTGATTTCGAACACTTTTGAAACTCTTGCACAATAGTAAGAACATTATTTCCAATAAGAGCAAATTTGTTAAGTGAACTTATAAGAAACTCAATATTTCTAATATCGAAACAATTGTGTGAAACGATTTTATATAAACATAGCCTCATAAAATTCCACGAAAATCAACCCTAAACTGCCAGTTTCGGTCTGAAGAAAGCCCGTATAATTTCAACAAAGGTTTGTAAACAAATCTCTTCGCTTACGTCGGTATCGAAGTATTCTTGCTTTTTTCTCGTAACCTGACGCTGTCGGCAGGACAACTGTGTAATCCTTTCATCGCGTATAATATGCCCTTAATTCTGTTGATACGCCGTGACATCTAACGCCTTTGTGATCCTGGTATCCTTCCTCCTCAATTAAGAACAATCTATTGTCTTCTGATATGAGATGACACCGTTTACCATATTTTTTTCACGTCAAGGAGTCTATGTTTTGAATAGACGAGTGATTTAGGGTGTCACGTTTTGTTCTATTAGCGATTTATAGAGGCGAGGGTGTCAGCTTTTTTATAAAGGTGATGTGGTTTCGTAAAAAGTTGGGAGGGGACAGCATTCTTTAAATGTAATTTGTCACATTTTATTTCTAAATGGAAATGCTGATAGTTGGATAGAGTCTGCGTTCTCAATCGTTTTATGCTGTTATTACAGCCTATTGACCGATTGGAATTTCATAGAAGATAGCTTGTTAGCCGGTCACCTCTGATGCAGGACCGATGGCCGATGGAGCAGACGAGTGCTGGAGTGGAGACCACGTCTCGGTAAACGTAGTGTGGAACGCCCTCCGGCCTGATGGACTGACGACCTGCGCAAGGTCGCCCATAGGCGCTGGATGAAGAAGGCGGAGAACCGGGATGAGTAGCGCCGACTTGGGAAGGCCTACGTCCAGCAGTGGACTGTAATTGGCTGACGACAACGATAGCTATTTAGACCCACCCGACTAGCATCACCTATATCTATAAAATTCCAAACATGTGCCGGTTCTAATGATCTATGGACCTTTATTATGCAAGTCGATGAGTTCTATATGTCAGATAACAGAACATTTTCTGGTAATGATTAGGAAATTCATTTAAAATAGCATGCATATTTTCTCCTAGGTTTCGAACAAGAGATTTACAGTAACGCTATATTATAATGCAGTGAAAGAAATATCCCTTATATCGTCACTTCAACTGAATCGTGTGAGGACTGCACGAACGTTTATGCCGTATTAGTAATTCGATATGCTCCCCACTTAGGTTTATTGTATTTATTGCGAGAACAAATCTTATTTGCACTGATTGTTGTATTGTTACGTAAACAGGGGGATTGATTTAGGGAATTCATATTTCATATTCTATAATGATACTATATTTAATAACTCGTTTGTTGAAAAAAAAAACAAATATCATTTCAAAGAATCGGCGTCAGTTTGGTCAGTAGCTGTTTCTACGGGTGATATTCTTTGAGTAACTGAATAATCTGATAGTAATATTAGTTACTTTAGAAACGTTATTCATATTACTACCCCATAAATGTCTCACTGTTGGGTTCGGACCTCCTCAATTTGAAACGAGGATTGTCTTTATCTGCAGTCTTTACTACGATATTTTCTGCACGTGGGAATTTTCTAATAATATCAACATTAGAGATGAAAAAGTGCTTAAGTTATAATAGTATATTTATTGAGATCAAACATACATATCTAGTAATTAATTTACACATATACACACACACACGAAATATACATTTTTCATCACAAAGAAAAGTTTATAAGGTTAACTCCACCTAAACTAGCCCGAGCCTGTCTTTTAGTTATTACTCCTTGCCAGTGCCTTAAACACAATTTCCTGCACTAGTTACATATGTATGCTAGATATATACATATTATGAAAATACTTGCTTTTATAAGTAGCATTTTAATCAGTAGCTACTGATTAGTAATTTAAATTAATATTACAAATAATTTTTCAATTTCACTATGAGTGGTACATTCCTCCCGGTCTGGTTATGAAACCACGTTTTATAAGTTAGACGCGAGAGTGTAACTAATAAGATATCACCACTAAGAAGAAACTTATTGTTTTTTGTTAAATTGACTGATATTGCCTGACTATGAGCTCGTGTTAGAGCAACATTAAAAGGTGCAATTACATTTAGCCGCATCAACTTGCAATGCCTCGTACCGTAGGGGCTGAATACTATTTTTGCGTGGATCAAAGCGATCTTGTCGGGGCAAGTCAGTGACGTCACTTCCGGCAAGATGGCGGCGTCGCGGCGCGATTGTTTGATGTGCGAGTAATGAAGTGTGCCACCTCTCCCCGCTTCCTGAATGTCGGGGTGTCAAGATACTGGCAATGATAACTTCAGTTTCAACGTTAGACGCTACTTTTGCATAAAGTCAGAAAATTCTACGTTTGAGAACAATGTCATAGATAACGATGGATACCATGTAGATAATAGAATATTAAATATTTGTTGTATCGAAAATAAGATACAAGTCTAAAGCGGTGATTAAGGGCGGGGTAGTAAGAAAAAAAAAACTCAGAATCATTAGCTAGGACCCTCCGCACACCACCTGTATCGGGTTTTTTTCTAAATGAATATAAAGTAATAAGGGTTTAAAGACGACACTGTTATTATCATAGTCTGTACGTACGGTTTAAGTCACGTAAACTGCCCTGCAAAAAATATTCTGTTTTTCGGGATAAAACATATCTCTTGTTCTTTCCAGTTCAATGAGTACACAACTATACAAAAAATGCATCTGAAATTGCGAACATTTTGAACGCGCAGAATTTATCATATTATTCCCTTTTGAAAATAAATTTTATATATAAAAATGAATCGCAAAATGTGTCGGTAAGCGCATAACTTGAGAACGACTTTACCGATTTTGATGAAATTTTATGTGTGTGTTTGAGTGGGTCCCGGGATGGTTTAGATCCACAATTGGAATCGGTAGGTGGCGCTGAGATCGGGTTCTAGAATCCTCCTAATCACCGGGAGCGATTTTGTTTTTGTGTGTTTGAGTGGGTTCCTGGATGGCTTAGATTTGCAATTAGAACCGGTAGGTGGCGCTGAGATCGGGTTCTAGAATCCTCCTAATCACCGGGAGCGATTTTGGTGATTTTGTTTTTGTGTGTTTGACTGGGTTCCCGGATGGTTTAGATTCGCAATTAGAACCGGTAGGTGGCGCTGAGATCGGGTTCTAGAATCCTCCTAATCACCGGGAGCGATTTTGGTGATTTTTCTTTTTGTGTCATGAAACAAAGTCTTTTAGGAATTCAGAAAATATGGCGGTACGAAGTTCGCCAGGTCAACTAGTTTACTATAAAACAGTTAATATTTAATTAATTTGTTCTGTTTTTAAATAATAAAACATCAAAGAGCCATAACGTAGTATGATCTGTGGTCATTTAGGGTAGGTTGAGGGTTACTTATTTTAATGGCGGCTTGTCACTATTCTTGGTCACAATGATCAGCTCTGCCAGACCTGTGAGATTGAAAACAGATGAAATATTTTTAATTTAGCCAAATCACACGTCCAAAGTTGTGTGCATGTGCAAGGAGAACATAATCGCGTTACCCATCCCACTATTGGGGAATGGGGATTATTTGCTTTTTAATAAAGTTGCGCGATGGCGTCGCTACGTTGGGGACATTTTTACACAAAGCGGATTACTCCGGCCAGGTTTATCTGCACCTTACAGCTCGGCTTAGCCATCTAAATACTCTCCCGTTGAATGAGCACTCGTTTAAACCTATTACGTGTATGTACTATTTCATAATTTGTTTTAAGATTGTTGTATTAAGACTACAGGTTAACTCAAAAACTACTAAACGTATCTTGCTCAAATCAATATTAACTTATTGTCTATAGAGACTGGTTGACCGCCAACCTGATGGTAAGCGGCTACGGTTGCTATAACTATCGTTTGCGACACTAGATATGTTATCAAAGCGTTAGTAGCCTCAAAGAAATTTTATGATCCGTTATCCGTGTAGGAACGTATTCTCATTCCAAATTCCCGCATAACGCAAGGGAAGCGTTCTTGAGAAACGTTACGTATACATGAGCGAAGTGGCTCAAGGAAATGCAGATGAGCCTAGTCAATGGCGATCAATGCGGTGGTGGAACAAGGACGAACGCACCATTCTGAACAGTTCCTCGGAGCACTCCATGTTACACAATCGACAGAATGCGCAGCGAGATGCGAAAAGTTTTTGTAAAAAATTATAAATGTTGTTTATGACGGTTGTATAAGAATTGTGATATTGTGATTATGATCATGTGATAGATTACAAAGTTTTGACCTCAAAACAATCCCACCAACTCCCTGAAGTAACCAACGCCAGTTATTCTAAGATTAACCTCAATAAGTTTGAAGGAACAAATCGAAACAAGACGCGTCTCCTGCGCAATTGTTGAATTGAATAACGAGGGTGGAACGACACCAACAATACGTGGCCATTGCCAGCGACCGACACTCCAATTACCTCGTTGTGGACTACCACGCGCGCTGGGAACCGCATTAAACGCTAATACCGGCTGCCGAGATGATATATTGTCAAAGGAACAACGACACATCTCTCGAAGTGAGAGTAAAGTAAGACAGAAAGTGCGACACAAATGATTTTACCAAACAGCGGTCTCAGGATTGGCGATGTTTTCCTTATTTAATGTTTAAAAAAAAAACTCTGGGATTTAAAAAGCCGAGTCAAACACTAAAACGTACTTAATCATGGCAACAATTTGGATTTCATTTACATGAAATTTAGGCGTAACAAATTCATCAAATTGGTATAATTTCCAGAACTAAATCTGGAGACCCTGATACCAAAATGCCCACAGAACGGTTGGGAACATTGAAGTTATTTTAAAAGTTATTCATGAACACCATGCATCGTAACCCTAAAAGAAACATAAAATAATGGATAAATAATGACAACAATTTTTGCAGCTATTTGCCGCAAATTTATGTTAACCAAAAATGTAAGCAACAACAAACTCGTGGTGGTCCCATATGAATATCAATTTGTTTGCTTCCAACGACAACGTCATTAAATTAGCGTCCAAATTGAATCACAACTGCGACAACCTTACCGGTGCGACGTCCCGCGAAACTTTTCCTCCTATTAATTTACAAGAATCTCCTTTCGACCTTTCAAGCAAATATAACCCTTCAGCGTCCTCACTCAAGGCTTAACTTTCCTTACGAATAGCGTAAGTTTGTTCATTATTTTTACATGCCATTGTGCAAGTGACATGATGAGATATGACTCAAAATCAGACCCTATTTCTGAGAATTAAGCTCGCAATTCGTAATTATAGACCGCTAGGGTGTATCTGGTGAAATTATGATGCAGTCTTTATTCGTGAGCCGTCGGGAGCGGTTGCAGTAATCACCGCGTATCTCCATCCAGGGGTGGGCTGTGAATAGAGCCCTAATGAACTGGATTTAGGAGTTTTTGTGCCAGCGAGTCGTCAGCTCAGAGGTGCAGGCTAGCAATTATGACGAAATAAACAAACGTGACTTCGGTTCGTACTCGGCCTTTCAATTACGGAGTCACAAACTGGTTTAATATACTTCCTTGCGTAATTGTGGTTATGTGTAGTCCAATATTATGAGCCAGTGGTCAATGATCGATCTACGGCAGCCCGTACAGATTGATGGGCTATTCTCTAAGCCTACCTCAGTACCTCGTTATTATTTAGGCATTACGTCGAGCGACCTTCTCGGAATATCCAATCGTTCTTAATCTTCTTAGAGCCACCGAGCGGAATTATTTGGAATTAAAGCAACTAATAGACTTTAATAATAATAAAAAACTTTTATATTTGCAAGGTGCTATAGTGCCAAGAATATAATCATAATACCGCAAAAGCCGTAACAAAAAGAAAATCATTATATAAACCTCTTTGCAGCTAAACGAATAATTTAGTGAATTATAATAATTCATAATTTTTTACATACCTACAAGAAACATAAAAATATTACATACATACATACACACATACATAACTTCACGCCAGTTCCCTTGCGGGGTAGGCACGAACAACAGAGTGCCATTTAGGCTTATTCTTACACACCTCACTTGCCTCTTTGACATTCATAACTCTTGTCATGCAAATATTAACTCTTATTATAGTAAAGCGTGTTAGCGTATGTTTTGATTTGTATGTGTTGTTGCTCACAGCCTTGAGAATTGATCTTATTTTATAAATTTGGTACCTATACCTATTAATTCAAATGAACGGGAATAAGTGTAGGATAATTTATCCTGAAAATGTATATGTTTTCATTGGATAAGTATCCGAAGTTTAAGCGAGTAATACCATATGAAAAGCTTTAGTATAAAATAAATTAAATCTCTTATAGTAAATACTTATTTACGTATAACTAGGCTTCTACTTACTCATCTACATTAAGTATCGCAGTCAGCTTTCTATGGTCGTGACAAACTTCAATAAACACGTGATCAAACTTTGAAATTAAATATATAAACCTATTTATAATACCTAAAATGAAACATCTATTATCTACAGTACACGCATCTAAAACATATGCATAGTTACCTAGTAATACCTACTCGCGTTCACTAACTAAACTTCTCAGTTTTAAAAGAGTCTAAACGACATCATCGTACCAAAGGATATCTATACGTATTTATAATGACATAGCGGATTTATTCCCTTCTTATAAATTGAGACGGCTGTAAAAGAATGAGTCTGTTCTTATTTATTTACGACGGTGCGGCGAGCGAAGTGGAGCGAAGATGATATGAATGATAAATGACCCTCCAACGCCCCCCGCTCTGCTTCACCCCACACCCGTTCACACGTGAACACACGTCGTGAGGTATTCTCCGTATTCTGGATGCCTACTTAAGTCGACTGCGTGAATGTCGTGAAGTGATAACCGCTTCAATAGCTAAAGAACTCGTGGCGAATATTGATATCGCATGTGGGCTAATAGCGCTCTTGAGTGCAGATTCGATTTATTCGTTAAGGATTTTACATATATAAACATTTATAATAATGGCAATAGGGGAATGGACAGTCAAATAAACGGAAAATATCACGATGGATATAATTTTAATTATAGTTTAAACAATAATAATGAATAGGTTATTTGACTCCTTTTATTTGTATAACATTATAACGTCATAATTTTGTATACTGTATCTCTCCCATAATTTTTACAAAATCTATCAGGCGACATTTTGTAAGATGATAAAAAGTGATCGAGACACTTCAATTGATTTAATTATCATATATCTTGTTGTAACAATATGCATATTATTTTCTTATTTACTATGTGTATTGTGTATATGTTTCTTGATTAATATTATGAAGTATGTATACTATAAAAACAATGTAAGTACTTTAAAAGATTTACTTTAAAACTTAGGTGTATGTAAAAAAACTATGTCTTGAAGAAGATTCACATTTCCTTATAATAAATAAGGTAAGGTAAATATAGAAAAAGAACTCGTTCGCATCAATCTCGGTGCCTAGCTAGAGTCATCCGAGCTAAACGGATTTTTTCAAGCCAATAGCCGGGCATCAGCACGCGTCACGCGACGCGCCATTGGCCAACACTTTTTGTACCATTTTCGAATCCTTTGTTTTTATTGGTTGACACTTAGCTAAGACAAAGGGGCGATTTAATGTGTGCGTGTGATTTAGATAAGTTTAACTTACGCTGTCTGTTTGTGTGGGTTAAGAAGACGGGGTTTCCTGCTTGCTATTGTGGGACGAACCTATGTAGAACATATCCCAATAATAAGAACAACGGTTTTTTGCTTTCACCTTCTGATATATTACCTTTCCTATCGCATATTGGATCACAACAGGAAAAGTAATGCATTTGAAACTACTTTGAATATAAAGAATTTAAGCCAGTAGAAAATTCTAACTGGTATTTTTTTTTTTTTATAGTGACCATCTAATCCACTGAGAAGAAAGCAGGAAAGTAACGACGTAAATGGGCAGCGCAAGTATGTAAACACACCATAATGTAGAACATGGCATACTCACTGTGCCCACTTTTCTGCTTACTGGCGCTCTTCAGTCATCGTAATAGCACGCCTGTAGAAGCGATTTTATTTTTTATTCGATAGCAAAAAACGACTAAACGTAGAAAGTCATTAGACTTTCTACGTTTAGTAGAATAACCTAAGTTTTTATTTATAGCCATTTTATGTATTAGGGGAGACTGGGGACAAAAGTAAAAGCCGGTCGAAACTAATTAATGCTTTATATAATTGTCCAATGGTCAAATGACGCGGCCGACTATTGTGGATGGTAGGTTATATTCCTAGCCATGCTTACATCTAATCACAGGGTACCATGGGATACTGCTAGATTATTTTTGATAAGACTACGTAATTTTAAGCTCAAAAACTAAGATTTTTAATAGTTATTCATTTACATTTTATGTACTAATATCATGATGATATTAATGTATCTATTTGACTTTTGGTATGTGATAAGATTGTCAATAACGCGTTATTGACTATTTTTCTGTATAAAAATTAGTTTAATGGGTATGACGCATGGAATAACAAAAAAATGGACGAGTAAAGTAACATAATACGGCAGGTCAAATACGAATATATACAGTCTGACAAAATATAGCGTTTGTCACGTCACGCTATAGAAATTCATACAAAACTTTATTGTCTTAATCTCATTAAAGTTGATCTGATTATTGATTAAAAGCGGGTAAATTATTATTTACAACAACAAGAGATTTAATTTTTTTTGTTTGTGAGGCAAATATATATATTTTTTTGTTTTATTATTGTGTAATCTAATTCTTTATTTCATTTTGTGTTTAATTTTCGTTATACATATAATATTACGTAAAATTCCAACAGCGTTACTTTCGACCTGCACTGTGTTACTTTCGTCCGTACGGTCAGGATGAAATTAACATTCTCTATTTGTTTTTGTAATATAAAAAATTTCAGAAACGAAAAATATATTATATAAAGTTATATGTTATATTATATCAGAGAATTATTTTTATGTTGTCAAAAACACTATGGTTTTTCAGAAATCTATTTAAAAGTAAAATGTGTTACTTTTGTCCCCGGTCTCCTTTACTATATAAATTTTATGTAATACTAGTTTTCTTTATCTCCTGTAAACTTATATGAATATAACTTCATCTTTTCTTATTATATATGCACTTTGGTATTTTCATAAACATGCATGTAAAAAACAAACTGAGGCAAATGGAAAAAGTCCCTGTCAAACGCATCATAGCATCCACGACACAAAATTTTATTTTCTAGTGTGTGTGTCATAGTCACCCATAGTTAATAATAATATAAAGCAATAATGTTAATAATACTATTCATAATGTAAATTTTTGGAAAAATTGAATTGAAGGTCTAATAAAAAGCTTACAAGTCTTAAGAAGATATGACGCAACTCTAAATTGGTATTTGTTTCAAGACGTGTAAGTATGAAGAGGAATTGAAGGTCGCGCCGCTCAACAGACACAAGAAATGACTGAAAACAATCCAAGATCACCTCCAGACGGGTTGATATGATTAATGAATAGGATTATTCAATTAAAGACTCGGCAGGTGACGGGTATCTTGGGGTGTGCATTGAAGGTAGAGGGGGACGTTCAAAGTAGTCTTTCTCTCCAATGGCTACTTTGGATCAGATTACGGGATGAAGAATATTTTTGAAGAAAACTTAAATTGCTCTGTGTAAGTGATCTAAAATTTCTCTCGTAAATATCGTGTTGCAATAAAAACATATTACAAATATAAGGAAAATACATGATTTTCAATTCATGTAACATATATTAGAATATTGGGCTATTTACACCAACGTTAGATATAAACTGGCCTTTCAGCACAATTTCTCACCACAGAGAATGGTGTGATTTCAGTGTTTTATATATAACTATTTCCATTTAGTAAATGGTTATATAGTAATATAGTTTTATATATTTATTTGTTTGTTATGTTTGATCAATTTAGAATGTAATTATCATTTATTTATTTATAAAAATAAAGATAACTATTATTATTTTTCTATAGTATAAAATTGATTTGTTTTTCATAAACCATAGAAAAATAGTAGTATTTTCTACGCCTATAGTAGGTAATAAATATATTAGGTCATTTGAACAAAAGTGACAATTCCGTTATAAATGACCTAACCGCTTGCTGACGTGATGATGTTTAATAATTACTTAACATCATCTCAACTCTATCTTTTTAATAATTATAATTATTTAAACTAGCTGATATTGTTGTGTAAGTATGGATGCATTGTTTTTCTTACTGTGATGATATAATGATGTTAAAATGTCTTAGACAACTTAAGCTGTGTAAAGTTAGATATTACTGTAGAAATTGTTTTATTTTAATCATCTAAAAACACGATTTAACTAAAATTGTATCTAAAAATTTATCGTCTAAGAAAAACAAGATATATAAATAAGGCTTGTGGTCTCTAAGTGTCTGTGTGTCCGGGTATTACGCACCCCTTGCACCCTCGGGTAAAGACGGCCATATTCATAACTTTCAATTCTAAGAAGTGCTAAAAGACCAAGCTTCATCATACTTATCACGGCTACTGAGACTTGTCCGGACTATATCACTGAGAGTGTCCACTCAACAGCCAGATGGCACATAATACAATCTAGATAGTACCGTACATGTAGGCATGAATGTGCAGCGATGGCCCTCAAGCGGTTCAAGTGGTGACGGCGCCAAGGGCCATCCACCGCGGCGAGTGGCCGTAGACGTGTCAATGTCGCCACTGGAATGTACGCGAAGGTTGCCTCTATATTTATTCTATACATGCAGCTGTAGATACATGTATTTAATTCAATACATATAGATATATGCATTTAATAACAACAAAAACGGCATGTTATAACGGTTCGTTTTCTGTTCATGCAGTCAAACTATGGAACACCCTCCCTCATGTGATCCGAGATAGTCAAGAAAAGAAGAGTTAAAGAGCACTATCTGTCCTAATTAACTGATACATATGTATATGTATTTTATATACGTATATACTAGATACACAACCCTGCCTCTTGTTTTCCCACTCTCGCTAGACCCATAGGTTTGCTGGAAGAAAACTCTTTTTAGAGTTAAGCTCACCTTTGTACATCACCACTATTTTACTTGTAACTATTTTATGTACAATAAAGAATAAAAACGAGCTAATTAGAACTTTCGATATATGAGTCACTGAATTAAAAATTAATAATATTAAATGAATTGGTGGAATCATTACTTTGGTTACAGCTCGTAGGGCTAGCTGGATCAATGTGAAACCACGCTCTCATAGAATGTCGACGTCGAACGGTTAGCCTTGAGCTAATAGTGATCGCAGCGATGAGTGCGTTCCGAGAGCCAAAACCCTCCTCCCTATCCCTTCCACCTATCCAGGGGCTTAGCTACCGCCGTATCAGCCGTATCAATGATACGGGGCCCCCAGGCGACAGGGACCTCGAAAGTGTGTAAGCCAAAGTTTTTAAAAGGTTATCTACAATCTTTTATAGATTAATAACATTTTTGGGAATAACTGCTGGACCAACAGAAACGGTTATCAGACTTGTCATTATTGTCTATAGAGGCAGAAAATCTAGAAAAACTGAAATAGTCTTCAACTATGGTTGATTTGATAAATAAATTTGCCCAAATGAAAGGCGATAAAAGTGTATCTTTGATTTGAATTGTTTGTCTAACTTAGCTCCTAAGAGCACTAAATATAAGTAATAACTTATAATCAATATATAATTATTTTAATTCAATTCGAGCGTTTTTTGTTTCTTTTATAAAACACTTTATCCTTCTTTTGGGCCCCGCAATAGATTTTGATACAGGGCCCGACTAAAGCAAGCTACGCCACAGCACCTATCCCATACATTTATCCGTTCTCCCTCAATTCCATTCCTCATGTCTAATCCCTCACATTCCGTCCCTTCTATCGCATCTTAAAGGCCAGCAACGCGTTGACTCTGCTCTCCGCTAGTTTTATAATAAAAAAATAAAAAATATGGTGTGTAGTTCACACGCAGTAGAAGTGAAACTTCAGAGAATATACTCACAGATAATATATTATTATCAGTTTTATTTCGGTCCAAATTGGACCTATGTTTAATCATCGGTTTTATTGACTCTCTAACCTGTGCTGCACAATGTAAAACTCGTATCTCATTTTCTCGCGGGCTTATGCCTATAGATTTGTGTGTTTATCTCGAGTTCGTTCGTTTCATCGAGTTTCAAATTACAACGTTTGTAGAGAAGTTTCACATAAAAAAACTGCTTCCGATTCAAGATATGTGCTATAAAGTATCTATAGGTATTCTATTCTAATTGACCGTCATAAATTTACCCCTAAAACGTACAAGGTTTAGAGTTGAAACAAGGGACATTGCGGTAGACTGTGAAAGGCTGTGATCATTATTAATGATTTTTGTGCGGTAGCTATGTGAAGGCGAAAGTAGGGCGGTTAACCCTTAAGGTGTTTGCTTTGTATCGAGTAAGTGCGCATAGATATAGTAGAACATTAACCTTTACTTTCTATGACGTAGCTTATCGTCATTCAATTCGTTACTGTGACAGGCAAAGGTTCTAAACTCATACAACCTAGTCAGATATTATAATTTATCAGTCTTTATCAGGTCAAATCAAATATAATCTTTGATGAAAGTGAACCATAGTTGTAAACTATGAATTATTTTAAAGCAAGAATTGTATGTTTATGAGAAGCAATTAGAAATGTTTAGTGTAATGTAACTTTTCGAGTTGCTACAAGAACTCAGCTGAGTCAAAGACTTAAGGTTTAGTCCACTTCATACTGAATAATACACCAAGTAAAGATATATTAACTTATATTATTTGTCTGCCCTTGCGGCGAACTAAACAACAATATCAGGATCAACCATACTATAGGATTTTAATTAACACTAAAATTTAGTTCTTTTATCAGCTCGAAAAGTTACATTTCAGTGAACAGATGTGGGTTTTCCCCACAGAAACACAGTTCTCACTTAAAAACTATCAATATTAAGATATTATTTTAAAAATAATATCTTAATTTTGATACGCACTGCGCAAAATCTGCGGAGTGACGCTCGCGGACCGCGTTCGTAATACCGAAGTAAGAAAGAGAGTTGGTCTGAAAGAGAGTGTCGGGGTGAAGGTAAGGAAAGGAATGCTCCGGTGGTTCGGGCATGTGGAAAGAATACATGATGAAAGAATGACTAAACAAATATACAATGCAAAAGTGGATGGATGCAGAAGTCGTGAAAGGCCACGACACACCTTCCATGATCAAATTGATCGTATACTAGCAGAAGGTGATGTCAGGAGCATTAAGAACAGACGAGCGTGCATGACAAGAGTTATGAATGACAAAGAAGCAAGTGAGGTGTGTAAGAATAAGCCTAAATGGCGCTCTGTTGTTCGTGCCTACCCCGCAAGGGAACTGGCGTGAAGTTATGTATGTATGTATGTAACTTAAACAAAACCGTATATTGCATCGAATGTCTGACGCCAAATAACGTAAACATGACAAAAGTTTACTTCCCTTCTAAAAATGGCAATAAAGTTGTTAACTTAAACAAAACCGTTCATATTATACAGCAGCGCATAAAAATTCACGCCAAAAATTACAATTCAATACCACAAAATCGTTAGATTGTTTAAAAATTGTTTTTAACCCAAACAAAACGTCCATTAACCGCGAAGTCTCTCAACCCCATCCCTTCCGCGGTATTATAATAAATGACGCAATAATGGCACAATATAATATTAATACAAAGTTAAACGCGTTTTTATTTTCCCGCCGAAACTTCAGTGTCGGTCGGTGAACATGACGGGCGACGCCATTTCGCCTCTTTACTTTCGTTCTTTTTTTAAATGGCTCAGGGAATAAAATAAATCGGTAATATTTATCAAAACGCAACCCTACTTTTTGTTGTTCGTGAATGTGGTATCGATTTTAAGAAAATACATACAACAAACAGTTTTAAAATTCAAATAAATTTAAATATAAGTATCAGATAATTGTAATTATTGCAATATTATATTGGGAACCAGAGTTCTCCACGCGGCTACGCCGCATAAAACACCCTGGAGTGGTAGCTCTATGTTACTCACATAAAAACTAAATTAGGTTTCTTATATATTAGACCTACTAAAACTTTACTGTTTCTTGCTCAATTCACTGCAATAACAAAAATACTAAGTTCATATACAGCGCGTTCCATTAGTAGCTCATCAGTTAGCCGTTCCACAAGGCGACCGCGGTCTTTGTGGTCGTGGCGAAAACGTCACTAATGACGTCATCATTTTCGATCACACAACGCTCGCAACGACCCATGTCAGTAGGTGAGTCGAATAACCGTTCCACTTGGGTTTACGATATAACGCCTCCAAGCAAGTGGAACGGGAAAAATCGCGGTCGTGAACGTGGTCGTTGTGATTCCCTAATGGAACGTAGCAATAGTGTAAATAGCTGTCCAGCAAAACAGAGATGAGTCGAAGCCAGCCTGATTTAAAGTAATACAATAAGTGACTTGTTTCTTATGTCAACGAATTTGTTAGTGAATTGAAAAAACGCGATTGCAGCGCCATCTATTTAGTTAATCCGTATATTTTATGGAAAGACTTCATTTATTGGTAGAAAAGTATCTTAAGTGTTGATTCTGGATCATAAGCTATCTCTCTGTTGAGTTTCGTTGATATTCGTTCTGTAGTTTTCAAAAAGGATGCGATCGCATCGCAGCATTTCGTCTATCTTGCGGAAACGACGTCATTTATCGGGATAAAAAGTATCCTAAGTTACGCCCCGAACTTGCTCGAGTTCATTTAAATCCGTTCAGTGTTTTCACGTGATTCTCTAACAGACAGAAAGACAGACAGACAAATATTCTAAAAAATGCATTTTCGGAATTTTCTGGTCCCAATTATTCCCTCAGATTTTTCTAACATTTCTATATGCATTGTACAAAATCGAATTCGTATAGAAACTCGTATAAATTATTATAAAGCTTGCCTAACTATAGGTACTTATTATGTTCCCTAAATTTACCCCTAGTTTTGGATTGTAATTACTCTGAATGGAAATACCTGTAAATAAGTAGTAAGTGTGGGATTCTGGATACAGGTATGGTAATAATTAGTATAGGTCTTTGTCCAGAACTTTGTCTGTAATTTTATTTATTCATGTGCTAAGCCCACAGTCGCCTTCAAAGCTTAATGAGTTTGTTTCCCACTATTCTTCCAAACTTTAAGCATTAACTAAGAAATCTAATGCAAGACAAAATTTTCGAAACTTAATTAAACTACAGGTGGTTCGTAACACCAGAGCTTCTAATCAATTTATCATACAAATTTTACAATTATAAATAATTACGGTCTCTGTGGTTGACGGAATTAAGCCTATGCCTGTCTAGCTGACTAGAGCGCAGAGGCTCCGGGTACGATTCCGGGTATAGAAAATGCCATAAACGATATTTCTGTCATTTACTGTGGACTATGAATTTGGGATGGGCTTCAGCATGGTCCGTTATAATAATTAACCCATAACACAAAACTGGCATTCAAATTAATTTTTTTTTAATCAAACTAAGTTCTACTGGAGAACTTTTTAGAACACTATACAGTGTGTGTTTTCATTTGCCGATTATTTATTTATTATTAGAATAGATCTATTTAGTATAATAATAATTGTCTCTGTGGTAGTATGGTTATCTTAGAACAAATTTTCCATTACTTGGGGCTAATGAATTGTTCGCGTGTGGCGTCCCCGCGCAGCTCCGGCCACCTCCGGGTGCATTCGGATGCATTAGTATCGCTTCCGGCACGAGCGGCACCCCAAGTACTAAATCACTACACAATTTGAAAATATTTATTTTATGAAACATTTTAGCAGGAATGTTATTCCATATGCCTCACATCATAATCATATCTTCACAAAATAGTATGAATTTTTCATAAGCTTAGTATAATTTTCGTTATAAATCTTTCTTTCTTAAAATTATATGAAAAACATTGAAAATACTGTTATTATTATTATTATTGACTAACTATACCTACAAATCTTCTGAAGCATGCAAGATATCGAAATGAAACATATACGAATATCTATTATATTATAAAAAATTTAACATACCGTGTCTGTACATTGAAGGTATTAAAAAAAAGCAACTGAAATAGACTATACAGGGTGGCCAGAATAGTGATATTCAAAAGACACATTTAGTTAGTGTACATGAAGGGGTACCCGAATTATCCCGATGTATGTTTTATCAACAATTTTAGATCTCGAGTTATTAATTTTTTAGTGATATTCGGGAAATTTCGACCGCCATGGCTTTAAATATTTCTATTTTATTTTTCGATATGATTATTATTCATTTCAAAATCAACTATGTTTTAATTTGTTTAATAAAAAGAAGTTACAAGTACAATTCAAGATAAAAGTAAACACAGACACTATTCTAAAGCCATGATACCAAGCGTGCGTGAGAGACACAGCAATCAATATAAGTCATATTATTCATGGAAAAAAGGTTAATACGTGCAACTCAATAGTGTTATTGTGAGTAATGTTCCTTGCAAGGTTCTGTAATTTTACCACTTTATAACCTACAAGTCAACGTTTTTATGTATATATATGTATATCAAATGATTTAGCGGCGTCCAAGAACCTAATAACATAGATTTTATATAGGCCGGAGGCGACAAATACTGTTAAAATTCTGAATAATTCAATGTGAAGCGGGTAGACCTTAACGATAGAAGGGTAGTATTTCCTTTTCCTGTTCGCATGGAGGGCGACAGCGGGGTGAGGGGAAACCGTCGGTGGGGGAGGGGTCTTTGTGCTGCGATAACCGGAAGCCGAGGGCCCTGAGGACCGAGGGTAATGTCAACTGTGAGGTATTTTTAAGTTTCTTCCCAAGGCTCTGTTGATTACTCGCGGCGAATTTTAATGTTAGTCCTTAACGAGGTTTTGAGGTCGGTAGAAATAAATTGTTATAATATTATATATACTATACATAATAGACTAACATTTTTTTAATCGCGATAATTTATTTAATTTTGGTTATTTGGTTATTATTGTTAAAGTTTTATTTAGCTTACCGCCAACTTGTTCACTTTAATTATTTAGTTTAAATTTTGTTTATGATTATTATTTACTCTATGGGAGCCTAATCTAATTTACCACCGCTTCGCAACATGCTATGACTTGAAGAGAAGAAGCGGCGCAAGAAACTCTTCAGCAAACATGCCTAGCTCTAATAATTTTATATAATATTAAAATGGGTGGGTGGATGGAAAATAAAATAAATTATCAGTCAAGTTGGTTTGTGTTCCGTTGCACGCAGAAACACACACCACATTCCACATTTCCTTCCAATAGGGTACTTGACTGTTAAGTCAGACTGTTAAGTCAGAGAACACGTTAAACCTCTTTAATTTTATGGAAATACTACATAGGTAGTAACAGCCCATAACTGTCCCACTGCTGGGCTCGGACCTCCCACTATAGGGAAATGGACAGTATACCCGCCACGCTTGTCCAAGGCGGCATGGCAGGTTTGACACAGCGTTTATCTCGATGTGCAGGTTGCATCACGATGTTTTCCTTCACCGGTATTAGCACGTGGTAATTGTAACAATATGCATATTAGGTCAGAAAACAGCCCAAGTGGTGCATGCGGTCCGGCCAGGATCGAACCCGCGCCCTTTGAGTCTAGGACGCGTGCGCTAGCCATTACGCTACCACGACTTACGAATACTACATTATGAGGTCTAATTGTAACGAATCAAATAGTACATTGATTCTTTAAAATGTAATTAAACATTTTGATTGATTTGATTTGATTGAAATATTTTTATGATGACGTTTTGAAAGTGAAATGATAGCACGGTATTCAAATACACATTCTTTTTTATTTTTTATACCAACGTTGTTTTAGAATTCATCGTAAAATTTGTTAAATACTTAATTACATACGAGGATATACACCGACTGGGAAAAAATCTGACCAAGTGTGCATAATGCAACAAATAAAACATGGTGAGAATTAAGGATAGCATTGTAAGGAAACCAGCGAAATGACAGTACCGATGTCTGAAACCAGCTAATCTACGGTGGTGGGTATACTGTTCCTTTATCCTGTAATGAGGTCCTCGATTACAGCAGTGGGATGTTTATCAATAACCAGACATTTTCTGTTTTATTCATAACAAGTTATGACTTTTATTGGCTAGTGTTAATAACATTTGTTCTAAGTAATGCCACCTTTTATTACGTGATATATGCGGGTAGTTGTGATTACTACTGGATTTGTTTCGTCATCATTCGGATATAAAAGCGAGCGAACGTAGCCACGAAAGATTATTTTTATTTCAGCTTTGGTTGGAGAAACATGTCATGGAAGCGCCCTAGGGTAGCTAAGTATTATACGAGAATCATAACTTATAATTACCTAATTAAATTGTACTTTAGATCAGCATTCTTTGTTTATGAGTCAAATAAAAAAAAAACAATTCTCTGAGTTCTACCTGTTTTGTTGTAAAACTCCCGTACCAACAACAGTAGTTATAAGTAAGCCGTAGGTATTTGCTAAAATGCCTGTGAAAGCTTTAAAATCAGTTCTGCAATTCGTTCGTTCGTCACAACATCTATCGAACAGAACTCGCTCTGTCGCGCAATCACCGACTAAATGGCTACTTTTAGTGCGAACAATAATCATTTTAGTTGAAGTGAGTGCGCCGATAATGGTTACAATTTCCGACTATTAGCTGAACAGCGCGGACCCGGCTATTTCAGCGTCATACTTGTAAAAATGACTATAATGATGAGATACGAAGTGCGCTACTAAGCAATTACTGAACAAGTCGAAATCTTTTTGTCCGCAATATTCTGAACCGTGGTACGATAATAAAAGTTAAATGTCAGTCGAAAATCGTTTTAAACCATATCCGTGGAGTAGTTTTAGTGATACCTATGGGTATTTTAGGTTAAATTCTTTTCTTGTGGTTCTGTAGCAAAAATCAAAATAAAGGGCATTTGTCACAGGGGTGACAGGGAGTCTGTAGAGACAGACCCCTATTTGTGTAAGGACTGCCAAGCACTTAACCAATCTATACATATATAATTACATGACCTCACTGGCTGACTGACATATTAACCGACATAATATGGTGGATATTTCACCTATAAGAACAAAGAAAGCGCTTTGCATCTAGCTTCATTATACGCACTGCAAAGGAGTGGAATTCATTGCCGGAGTCTGTCTGTTCCGATACTTATAACCTGGGTGTATTCAAGTCCCGTGTGAATAGGTTCTTTCTAGGTAAGCGTGCTTCATCCTAGACCATATCTTCGCTCCACATAGGGCGAGATTGTGGTCAAACGCGAACCTATACTACAATAACCAGGTACCAGTCTCCCTTAAGAGAGCAGCAGCGCATTTGTAGCACCTTTGGTGTTGCAAATGTCCATAGGCGATGGTAACCGATTTCCATCAAGTGGGCCGTCTGCCTGTCTGCTGAACTCCTGCAATTAAAAAAAAAATTAAAAAAATTGACGCGCATCCCAAATTACTAGGGTTAGGACCGTAAAAATTTGCATACGGATTCGTTTCTATATCGTAAGTGTGTAATAAGAACTTATTTTGAAAAATTCAACCCATAATGAGAATGAAAAGGGTATGGAATTTTATGTACCTATCTTATCTACTGAATTCTGGTTAGAAATAAATCCAATATACGTGATATTGGCGTTTTTGGACATTCTACTCCAAAGGTGGTGAAAAAGAGGCTATTTTATAACTTTTTGACTACTCAAACTATGCATGTTTTTAATCTACGCGAACGAACCCGCGGGCAACAGCTGGTTTTTTATATTTTCATTTCTATCGAAAAAATTTAGGACACTCAATACTAGTTAATATTTGTGGCCTAGTGTGCATATGAATTGAAGTAAAACATCCGTCGATGTATACAGCGATTGAATAATAGAATGGAACACGTCGGAAGGCGTCTCTCACGCGACACGACTTATCCATTTATCGCGCAACCTCTTACAGAATGAACTAAGGGGTTAACTGTCCACTATAAAATGATCCGCAGTTTTATTCTACTCAGTATTCGACACACCACTAGTCTGTGACTACATTATTTTTATTGCAATAAAAATGTTGACTAAGTAGTATAGTCAAAATGGCGAAGTCCGTCAGTGGGGAACTCTCATTATTTCCGTGTTTGAATAGTTACGACTACAAATCAGTCAGTGAAGCTAAGACACTGCCAATGACAAGAAAAATAAAAAAAAATTAATACTAATAACCTCACAATTTATCAATTTCCAACAAAATTGATTTATATTATTATATGGATAATAGTCTCTCCCTGTCTCCCTAGGTTTGCTGGAAGAAAACTCTCTTTGGAGTTGTTAATCTTGTTTTGGTACATCACCACTCTCTGTAGTTTTATATGTAACTACTTTGTGTACAATAAAGAAAGAAAAAATAATAATCCTCCTATCTGAAATCAATTATTATTTTAAAGAAAATGTTGATTAGATGATAAGATCTCAAGGTTCCTTGGTAAAGAACTTAACTAAAGAGCCTTAATAATAACTAAAATTAGTTTATAGCTAATCTTGACTAGGTCTGATATCATTAATAGAAACATCTGTATGTTTCAATACTTATAAGATTCCTCTAATATCTCTTGTACTGGTCATTTTATAACTAACATCTTGTATCAACATCTAGCTAATAGATATATATGTAGAGTAGTATTAATCTCTCCCCCCCCCCCCTTTTTTTATAGAGTACTATATTGTATATTTACAAAAAATATTATATACAATGTCTCTGAAAACAGTAATTATGGTTCTTTAAGCATTTTTTATCTTTGAAGATAATGATAGAAATGTATAAACTTGTACTCATTCTCTATCTAGGCTTTTTGACCTCTCAGATACTGTTATAAAATGTTTAATGTGTGTTACAGGACAAAACAATAATTTCGGTGTTTCCGTAACATCCAGCTAGACTGCTTATTATTTTATTTATAATCTTGTTATTACACAAAGTTGTGGCTACCAGCCGATTGTTTTGTCTTCGAATATTAGTTGGCGTTAAATTCCGTTTAAAAAAGTTAAAAACCGAGCGGTGTATAAACTTACCCCATTGACGGACTTCGCCACCTTGACTATATATATCAAAAGTTAAATGAGAAGTACTTAATTTATTATTTACTTAAAATTTAGTTGGTTCTTGGTTTCTGTTAAACTAATTAAATAAGTTATACATCACAAGCGATCACTACTATGCATATTACATTCCACCGTCCGCTATCCCCCTAATTTTAGTGGGCGATACGGTGGTACTAAAGAATGAAGTTCATCTATCATCTTGCTTTTAAAAGGGTAGCGGGTTGACGGGGCGATTGAAGCTTGTACTATTTATTCCAGTATACACTGTTGGTACCGAAAATAGGCGATGACCTTTCGTGGAGGAAAGAGGGCGAGTATTGGATATTGGCAGGTAGCTTGACTTCTAATAAAGGACTAAGGTTTTGAAAATAAAAGTAAGAAAATAAAACTTACAAGTATTTTAAGTTACGAAAATGACAAAGTTTCTGTTTCTCTTACAAAACTATTGAAACTGCTCTTTAATTTTTTCATTTGTATAGTACATAATAATTTATTACACTGGTCAACAGTGGTTTTGTTACCCTGGATATTATAATGGCTTCGAATAATTTTATCTCAACAATAAATGAAACTGTTTAACTTTTTAATATTGGCACTACTGTTTTAATTTCCATTTTTATACAACACTAAAACCCAGTAAGTATGAAATAAAACATTACAATTATATACATTAATATCTAATATTTATTGAAAAATACTACTAATCGTTTTGTTTTATTTAATGTATATAGACGTATAAAGAGAGAAAATTTGGTGAAATCTATCTTTTACTTCAGAGAGACACCTTCTATAAGATTTTTTTCTATATTATTTTTGGGGAAAATTGCCGTTGTAAAGACCAACAGTAATCTGTCATCATGTAACGATCCAGACTACTCTGGTATCACCTTTCCACCATCACTATTAGGTATTGGTAGAAGTGCTTACCCTGTTCTACACTCAAATTCTCAAGATTATCAGAAAATCTAAACCATGTAACTATGGAGAAAGTATAACTTTATGCTCACATTCACTGTAATAATCTTAAGAACCAAAGCCAATTCAGTACTTCCATGAATATATTCGCAAATTGTGTACTGGAAATTATAAAAAGCTGCAGACATATCGAGGGCAACAATTTTTTTTTAAATTTTGTTGACCTGTGCTATTGAATACATACAAAACAAGTAATAATTATAAATAAAAAACCAAAATCAATGTTGTAAAAAAAAATATACAGAAATAATGCTTACATATGTAGGTTCCCCGCACTAGGACTAGCCTGTATTGCGGGACACAAAGTACACGTGTGTTGAATAAAATAAAGTGTAATCAAATGCACACGCGCTAAAAGTTGATAATAAAAAAATATTTAATTGGTCCAAACTTGCCAGGCTTTATCGCTGGTTAGAGTATCTACGCTAAAAAATCCTTGACTTTTCACCGTACGGAGATCGTGGTGACGATGTGTTGTCGTGATCTGGTTCTGTCGGGGCTTTCGACAGAGGCCGGCGAGCGAAATACTCACTAAAACTCCCTAATTCCATTTATCGCCTTTTGCCAGAGCTACGGGAAAGAGGCCTCACCAACTCCGCAGGCTCTGGCAGGAGTCGGCCAGAATCGCCTCTTAGGCACTGAATGAAAGCTAAGCAGTCTCAAGACTCTAACTAATTCTTAAAAAGAGGTAAAATCTAGTTTTCCCGTAGCCTGTAATCTCGAACAGCCATTTGTAAACTCTTATAAACTTTATGGGCACTTGAAAACACAGCTACGAATTTTACATTTACATTCCAATTTGTGTTCTATACAGCGGGTAGCTTCTCTTTAAATTAATTATATTTTAAGCACTCTAAGTACAGAAGTAAGTGTGGTTGTTGTTAGTGTATTTAGAAGATAAATCGTGTAGGTATGTTTCAACATAATTCTGCGAACTAGTTAAGGTTCTCGGTGCTAGCAGTCCAGCGGCAGTCCGCTATAACCGTATATCTTGTCTTTGTACGGGGCTATTTATGGGCATCCTTATTTTTATTTTAATGCTGATGCGACCGGTGCCACTATGTCTGGCCCGAGTACTCATCTTCTCACTTTTGCCACTGGTATTAAATAAATATATGTATCAACTAATACATACATTATTTTTATAGATTTTCTTAAAGCGTAAACTATCGTTATTAGTATTAATACAAATATGATATTTAGAAAACTTTGTTGCAATTCAATGATAATTTACGAAGTATCTGTTTTTATAAAACGCTCTAGTTCTTAGGTTTCAAGTTGTTGATTTATGTCAGTCATAAAATCAACAAATTGTGATTATAACTAAATTTATGACTTTGAATTTTCTAATGCCTTTTAACAATGATTTGTATATTATTTTATACCCTATTACATACATTAAATGACTGGTTAGGTACGTAAACAATTTTTTTCGTTTCCGTTTCGCATATAAATTTCGTGATAGAATCGTACACCAAGTTTTAGTCTTCAGACTAAAATTGTCGACAACCAACGACGAAAAAACGGAAATAATTGGTTTTAACCAGTAATCTTAGAACAATAACTACTTCAAAGAAAACTAAGGGTACTCCCCACCACAACAATATTTTACGGCTATAACTTTCCGATACATGAATTTTATTAACTTTCACGCCATAGCCTATCCTGTAGTCTCATTCCCATTTCGGCTTATGATATATACGTCCAAATATATCTATGTACTAAACAGACATTCTCAGTTCTAGGCCCGTATTCTTAGGTCAGTTATACACTAGTAATGTTTGCTAGCTAAGCCTCTCTAAGGTTAAACGCAAAATAATGCATAAAAAGGGGGCAAATTGAGTAGGAGCAAAGTATGTTTAACGACAGGTTATTTTTTTTGTTTTTAATAACATCCTAACGTTTTCTTGAAAAGTAATAAAACACAAAAAAATGACAAACGTGACTGACGTAAATATTGTAGTTGATTCAGTTAACATTAAGGCGTTTAACAGAACGTAGAAGTTGAGTAAAAAGTAAATTGTACGTTCTTTTCTTAGGTATACGATTATATTCTATACAGCTCACAAAAAATGTATGTACAAATTTACCAAAGGGCACCTTCGGTGTATTTGTATACTTTAGTTTTATTATCATTTGTACGAAATGAGAAAGAGCCATAATACTATTCCCTTAGGGGTACGAACGAATGAAGGATGAAGTGTTATAGTATTTGTTTTACGCGTCATCAATATGCCACCGACAGAAATTGTTGGGGTTACACCACGTCAATAAAGTCCGCAATGGCGTGATTCAATTACAAATCGGTTAGTGCGTGACGAGCTTTTATTTTATTGTTGCTATAATTAATGTTATGGTTAGGAAATTTCAATGTGATTTATGTTCTTGTTCCTATTAGGAAGTGTTTGTAACGCTATCAAATATTGACATTAGTCTCTGCTCAGGCGACTAAAAAATAATATGGCATATATGAACTGGTGAAAAAGCATAATAATACATACATACATACATAACTTCACGCCAGTTCCCTTGCGGGGTAGGCACGAACAACAGAGTGCCATTTAGGCTTATTCTTACAGACCTCACTTGCCTCTTTGACATTCATAACTCTTGTCATGCAAGCTCGTCTGTTCTTAAGGCTCCTGACATCGCCTTCTGCTAGTACACGATCAATTTGATCATGGAAGGTGTGTCGTGGCCTTCCACGACTTCTGCATCCATCCACTTTTGCATTGTATATCTGTTTAGTCATTCTTTCATCATGCATTCTTTCCACATGCCCGAACCACCGGAGCATTCCAGCATAATAATAATTATTTTAATTTTAATTTTAAGTCTGTAAAGTCATTAACGAACCTGTATTTCAGAAAATTATTAACCTTTCACAGTATATGCGCTAATATATATATATATAAATATACTAAGAGTGTACAGATTAAACAGGAGCCTATTTATGGAAAATTATATTTTTGAAGTGAAACTTTAGAGTTGTTATGATTTGAAACTCGATGAAACGAAAAAGCGACACCAAAAACAGATAAACATATAAAAATCTATAGGATTAAGCCTGCGAGAGAATGATAATAATTTAAACACTATGTTAATATAAATACAGTTGGAAATGTTTTAAAATTTTACTTTAACACTTCAAATTTCGTGTTTTAAAGCTTAAATATATTATAAAGGTATAATATATGAAATATGACGTCACGAAATTTAGAATCCCTCCCACTCCTTGTCACACTTTATTTCACTTCTACTGCATGTAAACTGCACACACACACAATTTTATTTATAGTTATTTGTGTTAGTATTTCTACTAGGATCTGTCTTGAATAAAAGTATGTATGTAAGTATGTATTTCTTCTGTAGTGAATTTGTAATGGAAATGAATGAGCAAATACTCACAATACATTACTTATTGATTTTTAAGCAAAATAAATGGAATGAAAAACAATTTTTGAAATGAATTATTTATTTATTAGTCCCCATGAAAACGGATTTGTTGAAGGGTGACTGCAAGATTTCAAACTTTACCGAGAGAAATTGGCTAAAAAATTCCTTAGCAAAATAAAATCGAAGAGCGGCTTCCGAAAGTTATCGAAGTTCCCAACAATCCATTACACCGAGTTTCGCAAAAAATTAACTCGGCGAGTCTGGGAACTTATTATTTTGAGTGAAAACATTTCGGAGTTTCGTAGCCGCAGAGCAGGCGCTATCGTCCATAACATCCCCTTTACTTTCGATGGACCATGCAAGTTCAAATTACACAAGTTTTTACTTTCCAAAAGTATCTTTAAAAATCGAGCAAACTCGAGCGTATTCATGCACAATGAAGGGTTCAAAGCGGTGACGAATATCTACTGTTTTCGACGTTGGGCTAGAGAACCATAAACAATCGAAAATACATAACGAATGTTAGTCGACGGCCGCTGTTGAAATCCAAATGGTTTTATTCAGACTAAGTTATCTCTCATCTCTATCCCTCTCTAGCCTCTGTGGCTGAGTGGGCTAGGTCTTTGCCGGCCGACCTTAGTGCAACGAACTGGGTGTCCGGGATCGGCCTCAGAGTAGTCGTTGTATATTACTCATAACACAAGCGCAACTTGCTTAATTTGGGGATATATAATATGTGTGTTTGTCTGCCGAATAAAAAAGTTCCACTGGAGAACATTTTTTGAAAGTCAAATATATAAGTTAAAATTAAGCCTACTTTATATTTATCTACGTGAAGATTTTTTAAAATAAATACAGAAGTATTATACAATTACTTGAAATAAATTCACTTCTAAAATATTTTTGAAGTACTCTATTTTTTTATTCTTTTTTACACTTTTAAAAGCATTTAAAGTTAGAGGGACACAATATTCATGACATTAGGAGATAATATCTTGCCACTTGTTGACTTTATTAAAAAGTGAATTATGCCAGATTTTTATGTTTAAATATCTACTAGTGGTCGCTCGTGGTCGAAATTCGAATTATTTTACCTTACCACTTGTAGAAAATCGACATTACTTGTATGGAATTTATGTACAGTTTTAACCAGTAATAAGGCATAAATGTATGGATAGTAAAATATAGAAAGGAACGTCGTTATATGTTTCAAACGCTGAGTAATAATGATGGTCATAATTCATACATAATCACGTTTATAAAAGGGAATTAATTATACATACATACAGCTATATCAGTTAGTTTTGCCGGAAGAAGCATTTAAAAGAGCAGAGAAGCAGCAACTCACAGGCTGAGCTAACAAACTTACACTAAAATCGCCACTTTTAGAATCGTACGAGCACTAAACAGCAAACAAAGGTAACGGCGGCGGCGAGCGGCGTCCGGTCTGGCCACAAAGGCTTTGTGCCCGCCACAGTGACACGCTTTTTGCGTTCGCGTCGCCACGCCGCGGCCGCTATCGTCCGATGACGTTCCACTAGATCGATAAGAGCCTCTCACTCGACGGGAATGCTCCATTGTATTACTGACACTACACTGTCTGAGATGTGGACTATCGCAGCCCTAAAATGCCGCGTGCCGCGTGATACCGGCCCGTTACGTCACGTCTATTGCGTGCTAATAACAATGGCCAACGGGCTCCGCCCGATCATGACATACGCGAGTGTGGTATTCGGCCATGCCAAGCCTGCCCTTTTAGATAAATTGCAAATCGTGCAAAACAAATTCATGCGCAGAGCCGTCGGTGCTCCCCTCTATATGCGTAACGTCGACCTCCACCGCGATCTGGAGCTTCCCTCCATCAAAAACTACATTACGTCGCTCTCGCGTAAGTATTTCGATCTCGCGCCGCACCATCGAAATCCACTCGTCGTGTCCGCGTCCGATTATAAGCCTCGGCGAAAGGCTCTCGTGCGACGACCGCGTAACGTCCTCACGGACAGGGTCGACGTTATCACAAAACGGCTGGCCCGGATCAGCCCGCCCGCGGTTAGGACGGCAGGCTGGCAGGCACGGACAGACAGACACAGACGGCGGCGTCTCAGGCGCCGCCAATCAAGATCTCTCCACGTCCCTGCGAGGGACGCTAGGAGACATAGCCCCCCCACTACACTGTCTGAGATGTGGACTATCGCAGCCCTAAAATGCCGCGTGCCGCGTGATACCGGCCCGTTACGTCACGTCTATTGCGTGCTAATAACAATGGCCAACGGGCATATGCACGTTGCCTGAAACACTTTTCATATTAAACGTGTTTGATTAATAGGTCTAATACCGCCTAAAAATAATTCAACAGAAACATAGTCGAATCCCCAGACAATAATACCAAAAACCCATAACATATGTATACGTAAGTTTATCTAAAATGTTCACAGAATATATGATATGCACAATATTGCTCCGGTCGTATATACGTATGCATAGGTATGATCTGTAACCAATAAGGATCGAGACTTAATCTATCGTCCCTCCGACCGCACGGAGAGCAAACTGAACTGAGTACGTGCCTGACATATTAATGCTTCGCTCTGTTACAATTAACATAAATTAGTTATTTGTGAGGCGTGAAAAACGTGAGTCAGATGTAATCTGTATGCTGCGACGCGCCGCGGACGTCTCACGCGCATAATGTATTAGGATACAAGAAACGAGCGTGACTACTATGAAAATTACCTGTGAATACAACATAGGCTGACAGTTTTAGGTAGGCCGAAATATAGCGACTCATATTATACATAGGTATCATGGGCATGGAAATTTTACTTCAGGAGTTCAGAGTACTTCATACAAAAAAAAATGTGTGTGTGTGAAGTTCACACGCAGAAGTGAAACAAAGTGTGACAAGAGGTGGGAGGATATCTAAATTTCGCGACGTTACATTTCATATATTTCATATCGTTATAATATATTTAAGTTTTAAAACACGAAATTTTAAGTATTAACGAAAAATCTCAAAATATTTCCAACTCTATCTGTATGAGCATTGTGTTTAAATTATTAAATATAATGTATTCTATCTCATTCTATGGATGACTTAGTCCTATAAATTTATGTGTATATCTCTTTTAGTGTAGCTTTTTCGTTTCATCAAATTTTAAAACACGATTCTAGAGAAGTTTCACTTCAAAAATTGGAAATCGGTCTACATTGAAAAACGCACAATCGAAGTGAGAGCCTCCTTTTTGAAGTCGGTTAAAAATTGAAAATTTATGTAACTTACAATAAAGTTAGATAGATAAATTTTCACACATCGGAATAAATTCCAGGGACCTACTCGAACACACATTAAAAAAAATCGGTCCTGGTGTTTAGGACGAATTCAGTGACATACAACAAGAACAGGAGAATTTTATATTTTTATAAAGATCTTTAAAAATTTCGAGACCGCGATCCTTTGCCTGCCATTGTGACTTATTGCATTATTATACATTACAAATTAGTAATATATATATGACATCGGCATCGACAATCAATTTTGTGGTGTTTAAGTTGCCAAACTTTTTCTTGATATCGTCTATTTAAAACTAACTAGACTCTTTGGGCCCCAATAAATTAAGAATTAATGATTATGCAGGTGATTAATTACATCACCTTACTTATTACTACTACCGTTCTTTACGGCATTGAGATTTCAAATTCAAATATTTGACAGTGGTCGCGTACTCCTGCTACGCTTTCTATTAGGTATTCGAAATTCAAATAGTTATTATTTAAATTATTTATTTTTAATTGTATGTTATTTAATCAGAGTTCAACGGCGCCAGCTACCGGGTCCAATTGCAAATCTAAAACATCAGTTAGATCGGTCCAGGGGTTTAGGATGAGTTCAGTGACAACCTATGAACATGAGAATTTTATATGTATTATCTATCTATAATATTATAAAATTCTAAACATGCAGTGTCTGTACATTAGAGTTATTAAAAAAAATCAAAAACGATGGAGAACACGATTTTTTGTACAAACTTTTGGGCTGATTTCGGTGCGGATTTCGCTGATCGACAGCAAATTTTTAGACTTAAAATCTGCGTTACTTTTTATTTTGGGTATCCCGCGGGAAATGTTTCTGGAAACTATTTAAAATAGCCAGATTCAAAAAAAAATCTAATTCCAATGTGATTTTTTTCACTGATCCATAGCAAATTTTATGTAATAAAATGTGTGATTTTTAATCCCGGAATCGTCTCTTTCCCGGGTGCGGTTTGTAGTTAAACGATAGCTTACATTCTTTTTTAAATTTTGTGGTACTTAGTGTCTTGAGAATCCCGTGGGATTATTTCAAGTCAAGCGTGGACGAAATTTTGGGTATACCCTAGTATAAAATAAAAAATATATACTTATTAATTTTACTTTTATTACTGCTTGTCACTGTTATTCTGTTTTATATTTTATACAATTTTCGTTAAATTGAGATTGACTCAAAATACAGGCTTTGTTCCTAGTTTGAGAGTCGAAAGTATATTTACTTGTCTTAAATTCCATAGCCGTATTTTAAACTAACATAATTTTACTGTTTCCTAATTATCTTTCTATGTGCCCCTTTTTTGTTAGACTAAATTGTAACTAGTTTATTCAAATACTTATATAGTTTTCTCATTTGAAAATGTTCTTTTTTTATTTTTATTACATAAAAAACATGTATAAGGCGCGCGCCTTTAAAGAATAGTGACACTATCCGTCAAAGCCTCTCGCTGAAGGGGTCCATTGGGGTGGGAAGGTCTACGTTTCCGAATTCCCTCACGCACGGCCAGAGGGCGCGCTCGGCGGAGCACCAATACGTCCTTAATGTGATGGACGAAATAATTTCCTAAAATGCACTGGATTGAGACGGGGACGGCCGGGACAGGTACCATTTTCTAAGGATATTTGAGTAGTTTTCGAGCTGATGTCAATTTAGTTTATTAGAACGAACGATCATGGGATAGCTATAAAAGATTAAAAAAATATATAATTTGGGAATTTATGACAAATTTTAATAATGAATTTACATGAAATCATTTAACTTTTTTTGGATAAAGAAACCATTTTTTTCGTACACCGATATCTGTATGTTTGTGTCAGAGCTAATTATCTCGGTTTTCCCGAACACACAAATCGACTTGGCTTTTTGGTTACAAAAAATGTTTAGTTTTTACGTTCTTATTTTTCTAGTTACCTAAAAATGTGAAACTTTGCCACCTCCCGTCTTACCCCCCCTCCTCCCTTACCTGGGAGATTTACCCACCGAAAAATGAAATTGAAAACATCACAAGAATTTCCACTTAATCTATAGGTATTGTTACAATAATATTAATATTTTTACATTAAGATGTTTCATGAATGTTATTATTTACGGAATTTAAATGATTTAATATGAAAAAAGCTCAGTGCGTCGACTCCAATGCCATAACGACGCAATTGCCAGCGCACACTATACAGTGATAGCCGGCTGTGATTATATGAGCCGGCTGTTAAATCATCAAAAATTGAACCAAATAAGACTTATTACAGAGAAAACCTTTAAGTATAAATTACTTAAACTTACAATTTACCGACCCGTTCGCGACGAATTGTTTTATAAATTTGGAAACATTTTACAGTTGCAACTAGATAATGCAATATCCTTTATTAAATATTTACTACAATTTCAGATTCGAGATTCATACGTACGTTAGCATCTGGGAATATGGGCAACTCGACGATTGAGTAGCTCAGGATTCCCTTGATACGATTACGTGAAGCGTG
Source organism: Dendrolimus kikuchii (assembly GCA_019925095.2). Lineage (NCBI taxonomy): Eukaryota > Metazoa > Arthropoda > Insecta > Lepidoptera > Lasiocampidae > Dendrolimus > Dendrolimus kikuchii. The sequence goes on along the minus strand of CM034390.1, from coordinate 8,579,858 downwards.
CGGGCTGCAAATGTGACGGATGGCTTACAAACGAACACCCTAACGTATGTACTACTTGTCAGGACAATTATATAAGAGCTATTATTTTTGAGAAGCCTTTATTAAGAAAGGTACTCTAACCCTTATTTATAAAAGTTGTACAGAGTTTATAGACTCGTTAAAAAAGAGTTCACATCGCATACAAAATAGAATTATAGAAAACTTTTTTACTAAACTCTTTATTAACAAACCAATAATCCTCACACCTATAACTATTTATGAAATATATTATATTTTATTATATACGTGATCGACTTTTATATATTATACATACATATAATTAACTAGGAATTTTCACGTGACTTTGTTTTTGTTATATTTAGATTGCTATGTCAAAAATGTCTTGCATTTTCGGATATCAAATTAGTTTATTCTGTCTATCGTCAATATTCAAAGTATCATTTCATTTTGTTCATATGAACAAAATTTTATGTCAACACAAAACGTAACATAAAAAACTTTCAGACTACAAGAGTTTCCAACGATGACAAGGTGTGGTTGAGAAAAGTTTGTTGTACTTACAAAATTATTGAAAGAATTTACTCACCAAACAATTTTTGTTTATATTATGATACTTAGAAAAATGTTAGGTACTGTAACGAGTAACCTCCTTAGTCGTCATAGTATATTAAGAAATATAATGTTTTTAAATTTAAATCGAAGTATGCCTCCCAAAGCAAGAGAACACATTATTGCATCGACCCGCGAGCAGAACACATCTCGTGTAAAAGTATCTCAATTGCGAATATAAACTTATAGCCTAAACCAGTCTCTCATTCGAAGATATAGATCCCGGTCACCTCTGAAGCCGCTGGCCGTTACAGTACCTACGAATAACAATCATCCAAACAAAAATATAAAGAAAAAGCTCCTTATAATCATATATTTTTATTACCTATTTGAGTTTGAGAATTAAATCAATATGTTTCCACTGATGTTGCGTGATAAAATCAACATAAGTGATATCTAGCTAACAAAATGTAACTAACTGTCAAGACAATGCCTACATTAAAAACTTGCAATAATATTATTCGTAATTATTCTTTTTCTATACATTTTTTTTAATGTAAGTAATAGGTTCGCGTTTGACCACTGTCTCACCTGATGTTGAGTGATGACGCAGTCTAGGATGGAGCATGCTTACCTAGAAGATACCTATTCACTCGTGACTTGAAGACTTCAAGATTGTATTTGTCAGGAAAAACAGACTCCGACATTTAGATTTATACTAAGAAACATTTTGATTTATTAAATGTCACGAGAACTTAATATCGACTCAAGTTCATCTTAGATATAAAATAGATCTACATATAAGTATTTTTGCTATTATTGGCCGGATAAGACAGTTCGAGAGGCAATCTTAGTATTCAAGTTGCAATATTGCTCGACGCTTCACAATGGGAGGAGATGGTTTCAACTAAGTATATTTTGTGTATGTCCATTCATACATTCAGATACTAGACAAGGTATAAATAGTTTGTAAAATATAAGTTACAACTTCCACGATTTAGGTAGATGATGAGTTAAAAGTGATTTACAGTAGGTTCCTATATTTTGTTATCCATTCATTTGCTTGTTTACTGGTTAAAATGTGCCATAAATTCTATAAAAGTAATATTAATTTTCTACTAGTGGTAAGTAAATTTTTTTACAGAAGAATGAAAGAAAGAAATTGTTTTTTTTTTAATACGACACACACAAGACGAAGAGTCTAGAAAACATAATTATACAAAAATTCTATGCCGCAATTTTAGTAATAAGGTTGGCACTTATATTTTGCTGTGCAGAAACGTTGTCCACTCCACTACAGCACTGATTTTCATAGCCCACCGGTTTAGTGTTTATTATTTGCTATTATATTTTACCCGTGATTTCAGGAGCACTGTTTTTTACATTCAAAATGAATTAATACGCAAATGTGATTCTGAAATACTTAAGTATTTTTTTATTTCTTAACCAAATATCTAACCCCGTCATTTATAGCTGTACGAGGTTAATAAAAAAGTGTTACGCATAATCGCATTAGTAATGCGATTTATGAATAACACCTTTTTGACGAGCTTATAAACCTCGTATAACAATTATGAATAACGCAGTAAAATTTTCTTCATATAAACTTCAGTAGGTATGCAGTAATTTTTAAGACAAAGACTGTAAACATGAAACGTCAGACGGACTCACCAATTTGCCCAAATAGCTATATACATTTTAACATATTCTATAAATCAATGTAAATGAAAGTTTAAACCCCTATTACAGTTGTACTAAAATTCAGCTTTAAATATTTTTATTTTCGCGGTTTACTTTTGTTTGAGTAACTTTACGCACCATAATATAAAGCACTCATTTAAAGTTTATTACTACATTACATTGTAGATCTACTATAAAATACTTCTATACAAAAAAATCCTAATGCCAGTGTGTACTTACAGGATACAGCTATGGGGCTGCACCAAGCCCACCAACGTAAATATAATATAAAAGTTCCAAAATTTAGTACTCAAGGATATCGTCTACGCACCTTGGTATAAAAGACCAGATGATCTTCATCGGGATTTAAAAATGGATCTCGTCGCTAGTACAATTGGTAAACATGCTGAAGCTCACTACAAACGGCTTCATCACAATGTGAATGTCGAGGCCATCCAGCTCCACGATAACACAGACCTAGTAAAAAGACTTAAAAGGACCAAACCTTTTGAGTTAGTGTAAAACTATCACGACAACGTGAAGTACAATGTGCTTAACATTAAAAAAGAGCACACGAACAAAGTGTCTTCTCCTTAATAGAGACAATAAAAAAAGTGTTATTCTTAGTATAAATAATTATATCTAGTATTAGTCTTGTTTCTTAGATTAGATTGTAAATACAATGTTGTATCTTTAAGATGCAGGTTTTAGTTAAAAAAAGCATTACACATACTTTCAACCACTTTTTCTTACAAAAATAATTGTACATTAATTACAAATTAAAAACACAATAATAAGATATTTTAGTAAATTTTACCTTATTAACAGTATGTAGATTTAATTTGCAACTGCAATTAGAGCAAAAGTATCAAATAAATTGTTACATTTATTACGTACTTGAACGAGCCGAGGGAGGCTATGACTTGAAGGGTTCTCTTTAACATGTTAAATAGAGAAGCCACTTGAAACTACTATGACACATGTTAACATTTCGTTTGTTGATTAGGTTTCTGAAGTTATCAGTTTGTATAATGAAGGCATAATAAATCCTAGGATGATTTTCAGATGTTTTTAAACTTTGATTAAGCTCTTATCGTAATTTTAAATTACAATATTTTAAGTACTTAAGTCTAAATTTTGTCAATATGTTTGTTAAGCTTTAACGGCCCAAGTACTGAACCTAAATTTGATGTAATCTCTCTATAATATTTTGTCTGTACATTGAAGCTATTTATATAAGTATAGACCATATATAAATAGCTTCAATGTACAGACATAATAGTAATATTAATACTATGCATAATAGTATAGTGAAAGTATAACTTGTGGTACCTATTATATGTGAATAAGTGTGAATGTGAGTGTGTATGTATGTGTAACTTTTTAAATTGTATGTATTAACGTAATTCTGTATAATGTATAATTTGAATAATGTAATATGTATGGGACATGTTTTCCTGAAATAAAATTATAAATAAAAAATAAAAATATAAATGATGAAGAATACGATGCAATTTTATTTAGTTTTTTTCTGTTTGTTCGGGATTCACGTAAAAACTACCGAGTCCATTTCGATGCGGTTTTCGCTGGTTACTTTTTATCCCGGGAACCCCACAAGTATTGTTCTGGGAATGATTTAAAATGGCCAGATTAAAAAAAATCGAATTTCAATGTGATTTTCTTACTAATCGATAGCAAATTTAATTTAATAACATGTGCGATATTTTGTGTCCCGGCAATCCCACGGGAATTCCGCGGGAATTTTAAGTCAAGCGAGGACGAAGTTGCGGGCATATCCTAGTTTAATTCATATATACGAATTTGTACAATGAAGATGCACGTCATTATAATGGTTATTAATTCGAAATATGAGATAGTTTCCATGGAACCTCATTTATAAATTTACATGAGTGACATTTAATGAATCGATTGTCTTGAAATTTGATATAGTATAAGAATATGTAAGTATTTATCACAGGAATGAATATACGTTATTTTTTAGATCAATAAGTGATATAGCTGGCCTACACATTCAATATTTGTACAAGAAAAAGCTGCGTGTACTCTTACACTCCTATTCATAATAGTTCATATCCCGAAAAGTTATACGAAGTTTATAGGCTCGTTAAAAAGTGTTCCTTTAAATAATAATCCTTCTGGATTAAAAAATATCGAACTTATAAGTATACTTGGCATAACTATAATGCATTAGGGGTCTAGTCTTTTTATAACAGCCTTTTTATAGATGCCGGAATATAAGCCAAAATACAACATGAACGACTCTTTGTAATAAAATTTCATAACTCATTTTCAATCGGCGATGTCGACGTCACTCGACACGCAAACTCTCCAGGGCGCACGCAAAACGAACATTTTTCCGAACGATACGCCCTCTCGACGCAAAACTCTATAAAAACGACAAAAAAACAGTAACATAGCGTATAATGACAGCTGGTCCACTTGAGAACAAAAGGGGAGAGCCGAGCCTCATCGAGGAAAAAATACACGCAGAGTAAAAACAACTGCATACTCGTACGTGCGCGCCTGAGGGCCGTAGAGTTGGCGGCGGTCTGCTAATAAATTTGCAATCGCATTCTCCGCAACGGTCGACAATCGCGACGCTTACCTCGCTTGCTGTGTCGAGTGGACTGCGATACCAACTTCCCCACACGACAAAACAACATTCAACTGAACGCACCGCCCCGTTACACTCGACCTGAAATTAGGTAGCAGCGTTGAGAAAACTCGTTACGAATATTGCTATACGTCTCGGGAAGAATAGCGCGGCATTCGAGTTTAAAATGCGAATAATAATCGTGGCATTCATAAAAATCCCGTGCGCGGAATGCAAGGAGAGGCCGTGTTTTACACGTTATAATTTTGCGCCGAAAGCAGGCTTACGAGTGTTTTGTATCCAGTGTAGGAGTGTAGGCTCGGTTCAAATGCCGCGCACGGACCATTAGTTGATGAGCGCTCGTGTATACCCGCCCTACGCGCCACGGTAGACGCCGCCCGCGCGTCCCGCACCCACTCCTCGCTTCCACTGGGAAAGAGTTACAATTTTCAGTTGGGATATGGAAAAATTTTGTAGCTCTCGGTAAAAATGCATTTTGGTAAAACTAGCGTTTTCACGCACAATGAGCTTTCATAGATAACTTTGACCAGTGCTTTTCACAACGAAACATTACAGCTATCACATAACGAATATGCTACGTATGCACTTTTATGTTCAATATAATAGCTAGACGTAAAAGTTTTTTTAAGTAAAATACCTGTGTTTATTCTTAACGCAAAAAGTCGTAATCATGCCACTACTTACCGTCAATATTCATTCTGCAAGGAATGGAGATGGAGTCTCTGAATCACGGAAGTAAAGCCGGTGAGACAATACACCTTTTCAAAATAAAATTAGATTATAGTTTAACTTGGATTACGATTTCCAAAAAAACTACTCCTAAACGATTTACGGGAAAATTTTCTAAAGCAATAAAATTCCATTGCCAATATAATTTATGTTTCATTAATCCTTTTGGAAACCCTCATTAATTTAATCCAGCTTACAGAAATGTGAAAGTTATCTAATGACGTTGCTCGCTTTGATCTACGAAGTCATCTAATAACTAATAAAAGCTATTTAAATTATTAATGATTAATTTTCGCTGAGTTCTGTGGTTGAGCGGGCTAAGCCGTTGCCAGCCAACTTTACTACAACACAGAGGCTCCGGGGTCGATTCCTAGCATGGTAAGTTTCTTAAACCACTTTTCCGTTATCTACTATGGTCTGGGTGTCTGGGATCGGCCCCAGAGTGGTCAGTTGTACCTATATATTACCCATAAAACAAGCGTAATTTGCTTAGTTTGGGGATACAAATGTATGTGTGTTTGTGCACCGATGCTGATATAATAATAAAGAAAGTAAAAACTCAGTCATTTTAATAAATAACAAAAATAATTAATTTATAGCACCAGACGTGTTTCTACTTACAATACACAGAGGTTTTTTTAGTGTTAAAAATAAGAAAACGTAGGTACTAACTGCTTACCTGGTGGATGGTACTCGTCACGTTTATCGTGGTGGCAATAATCTCTAAGAAGTATTTTTTATTATGTTGTTCTTTCAAGTGGGAAACTTATGACATTGTATATACATAGTATTTTTGAAGTAAAACTTCTTTAGAATCGTTTGAATTTGAAACGCGATAAAACGAAAATAAAGCGACACTAAAAAGAGATACTTAATAATTTGAACACTATGCTCATAAAGACAGAGTTGTAAATATTTTGAAGATTTGAAGTTCATAAATCCAATTGAAACTAGAGCATTCGTTTCCCGTTTTAGTTATCATAAGCCTCTCGTGTTATCTGCTCAAAGTGAAAACACGGAGTTTGAATAGTATGTATCTTAAATATGTAATATATGAAATGTATTTTTTTTATATTTATATATTAGTATTTTAGATTTACGTAATATTCAGACGCAATAAGCATATATTGCATTAAAATACAAAACAATTTTTAGCTTGGTAAAAATATTATAAAAATAATACTCTATATTTATCTCATTCTCTTGTAGGCTACTTTTCTGTAGTTTCACTTCTGCCGTGTGTGAATTGCACACTCACAATTATTATTTCTATTTTATATATATCAAATATAATTTTCCTATACAATATTAACGTTAAAAGAATGACTAAACAGATATACAATGCAAAAGTGGATGGATGCAGAAGTCGTGGAAGGCCACGACACACCTTCCATGATTAAAATGATCGTGTACTAGCAGAAGGTGATGTCAGGAGCCTTAAGAACAGACGAGCTTGCATGACAAGAGTTATGAATGTCAAAGAGGCAAGTGAGGTGTGTAAGAATAAGCCTAAATGGCAACCTTTTGTTCGTACCTACCCCGCAAGGGAACTGGCGTGATGTTATGTATGTATGTATGTAATATTAACGTTACTCTGTATGTTTCTTATATTTTGAGTTCTGTTGGGTAATATTCAGAATTAGCTACCTCAGCTCCATATTTAGAGTCTATTATTTTCTCGTTATACAGGTACACGTACGTACGTACCCTAAACAGTAGTAGTCATCGCCATCTTTGGCCGTTTGCAACATCAGAAGCGTCAGCAACACGTTGCCTGCATCGAATAAATTTAATGATGCACTTCTCAAACATGTAATTTCTATAATTTTTCATTGTGCTTAAACTGACACGAAATTGGGCGATTTAATTTTCTTCCTAACATTTTTTTTTCGTGGCAGGAGCTCAGCAGAGAGGCAGACGGCCTACTTGATGGAAAACGGTTACCATCGCCTATGGACATTTGCAACACCAAAGATGCTACAAATGCGCTGCTGCTCTCTTAAGAATCACTGGAACCTAGTAACTAATGCCGGAACACAACACAAGATTGTTATGGCGGCATAATCTGCACCAGGGGTGATCGCCATCCAGTCGAGCAAATACCATACCACCTGGCTGTGGGTAGTTTTGTCGCCTCTTACGACAGGCCGCCGGGCGCAGGAATTTGTATTCTTTCTCCGTTCCTGCACGGATAAACATTCACAGACATTTCGGCAATAATATTAAAAACATTGCAGTAATCAATACGAAATATGAGTGACATGCACTAGTAATGATTACGAGTAAAGACCCTATATGTATGTTTTATATGAATTAATTCCTCGGCTGACAGAGTTCCAAAGCGTTTTACTCACGGGCCAGATGGCGCGCGGACAGATCAATTTGATGATTGCAAAAAAACCTACAGCGGACTTTTTGATGTCGTTCGGCTTCGCGATGCGAGTAGGGTGAGCGAGCATGCTGCTTTTCATATGGCTTTTTATGAGGGAGTTTCATAATAATGCATTGCTGTTAATTGTTTCAGCATTTTAGCGCTTCCATAGTTCAAAAGATAGGGGGAAACACATTTTACAAAATTGAAAGTGAATAATATGTCACCACACATTGATTTAGATAATTCGCCAAGAAACATCCTTTTCGTAACTCAAGTAGTACTTATTAGACGATACCCCCTCCCAATTTATATTGAATTTTTTATGTCTCAATATACTAGTTATCTCTAATATTAATTTTGACTATGTATTTCTTCTTCCTTCCTGTCAAATTTCAACCCTATAGTACTGGTTAGTAGTTTTTGAAAAAATGGTGGTTATATAGGTATGTATGTAGATAGAAGTATGGACATACCATGAAGGCGATTTTTAAACGTTCCATTTTTGTTAAAATAACTGCGGTACCATAAACCACACTTAGTATAACTAACATAATAAGCAAACATTTTAAAGCCTTAGGTATAATATGAAAAATAATACTAAATGGTTAATCCACAAAGTAGGGTAGAGTGGAAACAATTAAGTCTTGGTAGTAAACTTTACATAGTTACACTCGTAGTTAGGTCCGTATAGCATTACATACAATATAAAAGACTTATAAGACATCGCTTAAGTTACTATTAAGCATAGAAAACAAACAAGAGAGTATCAAAATGACTATATGAATGGCATTTATACATTTTTTCTATTTAGCCCGCCCCCACGGTACAGATTGAGGGTAGATAGTGTCAACGATGACTGACGTGTTTAATAAGCGCTATCTTGTCTTGTTTCAGACATTGATATCAATATATGCATAGCTCGTGTTTAAATATCTCCGTCTATAAACAACGTTGAATGATTAATATGTATTTCGAATTCATAATATAGCGAACCAGTTTTAGTTAAATTTAGGACTAGTCACTATCAGTTGTACCTTAAGCCTATAGTGGCATGCTTTTATTGTATTGTTTTATTTATCTGTCCGTGTGTATGGCATTGAACTTCTCCTAAATAGTTGAAGCGATTGTGATGAATTTTTTTGTGTATGTTCAAGTGAATTCCAGAATGGTTTAGATTCACAATTGGGCCTGGTAAGTGATGCTGAAATCAGATTCCACAATTTTGACGACATTTTTTGTGTTTATTTGAGTGGTTCCCTTGGTAGTTTAAATTCACATTTGGACCCAGTAGGTGGCGTTGCAATCAGAACCAAGATTTTTATTTTTGAAAAGAGTACAATGTCTGTCGGGCCTGCTACTATCTAATATAACTAGGATCAAATTAGAATATAGTAAGCTATTCCGGACTTTAATTTCTTTCTCCAAAATAAACTTTCTGAGGATGATTCCTGCACGATATGTCAACACCGTGTTTTCGTTGTTAAGTAAAAAAACAATTTTATTTTTGAAGTGAAACTACTATATAGACCGGGGGGGGGGGGGTTATTAGGATTTTTTCTGTCACGAAAAAGCGTTACGGCCGCGTGGAGGGGCGGCATAATTTTAGAGTAGACGTGGTGAGAGGCGGCATAATTTTAGAGCAGACTATGGATATTATTTTTGGTTCCAGATCGAATTCAGTTTTACTGTTTGATAAAATAAAATATGTTTAAATAAAAAATGCATTCATTAAAATGTATCTAACCTAACCAAATCATAATTTGCAGTAAACCTGCGAAAAATCGAAATGTGTGCTGGGACACATAGTAGAAATGAAACTTCAACGGGCAAATGGAAAAACGAATCGCAACAAACAAGTGTAAAAACGAATAGCAATAGATAAGTGGAAAAATGAATCGCAACGGACAAGTGGAAAAACGAATGGCAACGGACAAGTGGCAAAACGAATCGCAAATTTTTTTAACTTGAAGTATTACGAGCAGGTTTTCAAATTGGACAAGTACATGAACAATCTGCCAGTAAAACTTCCAAGTTAAAATTTTGTTGCAATTCGTTGTGCCACTTGTCCGTTGCCATTCGTTTTTCCACTTGTTCGTTGCGATTCGTTTTTCCACTTATATATAAAATTTTACATTTACATTATTAGTAGTATTATTGACATCATTTTTAACATTATATAACATAAATGTTTCGGTTAACTATGGCACCCACAATAGAAAATACAATTCTGTGTCGTGGGTGGTGAACCTTTACCATTGGCGTCGGTTTGTATATACGTCATCTGCATCTTTATAAAATACATAAGTGTGTATACATAATAAGGATATAATATGTAAATAAGTATTGCCATACAGCGCGGCAATGCAGCCAGCCTTCTGGGCACGCTCCCCTTTGGCAGTGATCTCCTACATAACGTATTTTAGTTTCGATGCCCTACTTTAATATGAAAATACATTTACAAAGAAAACTTTTAAAAGAGATGTGGTCAAATTACCGGCGCAATTTGTCGTTTAATATGTAAATATATATGTGTATACATTATACATTACACATATACACACATACATGTATAATGAATATATATATATATATATATATATATATATATATAAATATATATTCATTATATAAATATGTGTGTATATGTGTAATACATATATATCTCTCTATATAGATGTTTTTAATACCGAAGTAAGAAAGAGAGTGTCGGGGTGAAGGTAAGGAAAGGAATGCTCCGGTGGTTCGGGCATGTGGAAAGAATGCATGATGAAAGAATGACTAAACAGATATACAATGCAAAAGTGGATGGATGCAGAAGTCGTGGAAGGCCACGACACACCTTCCATGATCAAATTGATCGTGTACTAGCAGAAGGTGATGTCAGGAGCCTTAAGAACAGACAGGCGTGCATGACAAGAGTTATGAATGTCAAAGAAGCAAGTGAGGTGTATAAGAATAAGCCTAAATGGCGCTCTGTTGTTAGTGCCAACCCCGCAAGGGAACTGGCGTGAAGTTATGTATGTATATATCCATATATATAAAGGAAAGTCGTGTTAGTTACAATATTTATAACTACACATATTATATATATAAAAAATTATTAAAAGGATAACTATATTAATTTGATAAACATAAAATGGTTAAACATTATTCTACTATTATATTCGATCTCGAAATTATGTAATTATGTACATATTCAGTTTTTGCTAAAATGGTAATGGAATTTTACAAAGATATTTCATATATTTAGGTTGCAATGTTTATTGTTTAAAGTAAAAATCTGTTATACGTGTTATAACATAAATCACAGTCACGTAGGTACATATCATACGACCTGAGCACGACACGACATATCAAGGTCCGAGCCCTACGGAACCCCAAGATCAGATATCAGGCAACGACGTGCCCTGAATTAATCCCCCTACATGACATCAGAACAGGGTATCTCTAGATAATAACAAGTTGGTGAGAGATACGACCAAAACTAACTTCTAGTAGTAATGTTTATAAAGTTACGAACTATTAGTAGATATGTCAAATTCAAGTATAAACAATAATTGGATTATTCTAAATGAAAAAGAAATGGAATTAAGTATAGTAAAAAATACTTTAAAACCCATAACTCTAATTTTATTCAGGATTAATTCTGATGATTCAGGATCAAATTGATCGTGTACTAGCAGAAGGTGATGTTAGGAGCCTTAAGAACAGACGAGCGTGCATGACAAGAGTTATGAATGTCAAAGAAGCAAGTGAGGTGTGTAAGAATAAGCCTAAATGGCGCTCTGTTGTTCGTGCCTACCCCGCAAGGGAACTGGCGTGAAGTTATGGATGGATGGATGGATTAATTCTGATACCAGCTGTCAGAACGAAACTTTTTGATTCCCACTTTCTTTGGGCACCGTCGAAGATTAGAGTTGGTAACTTGCCGGAATCTATTTTTCCTAACAAATATTGTAAATTCATAAACTCATTTATTCGTTACTACGTTACACTATTGTCTAGGCGTGTTCAAGCTACGACTAAAAGTATTTTATAAGTCCCTCCTAAATCGCATAACCATTTAACATCAGGTGAAACAGCAGTCAACAGCGAGATACAGCTAGCTGTATATCTATTGAAAATGTTGCATATAGGTGAACCAATTAATTAATTTTTTCCATATTATTACTTTTGTGCAAATAAAATTTCTGGTTAAAAATATTACTTTGCGAACTACACCAAAAAATTACATCTTCTTAGTGAATGCCAATTGAAGTGCAAGCAAATGTTTATATATACGATACATAAGTTACATAATCATAAATGACCGTTTTTAGAATTATAGTCTGTCTGGAATTTTGTTTATAATATACTCCAAAACAGAAAGTTTATCTTATATTTATGCGTAGGTTCCATTTCGGGATCATACAAGGTCCAGCAGACATGAATATAAATATTACCTCGTAGCTGACACAGCTAGTTTTTTGATATAAAACAATTCTGACGTAATAAATCATTATAATAATGTTTCACAAGTGGAGGCAGAACACAATCGAGAACCCCGATGAAAGTCGCTAAGAGACACGATAAAATCGCAGCAGAGCCGATATAGCATGCGAGCACTGCCCCTATCGCCCCCATCAACGCACCAATAATGAGCGTACAAATCGTGACGGAAATTGAAAGAAAAAACTTCCCAAACGGCAGATCTTATCGTCCGTCCTAAACGTTCTCGTAAAAATATTAATAAAACATAACTTTTTCCACCCAAACCCACATTAAACTCCGATCCCGTAGGAATTTATTGACAATTACGCGTCAATAAGAGGCAATAAACGCACAAAGAGGCAAATGTCCAATGATTTGAATGTCAATTGTACACCATTCTGTAATGCTGTTTTTGTGGACGCTCATTTTGATTGTCACACTAGTGACACAATTATAAGTTGACTTTTGCTCGATCGTGTTCTTTGTTGGGTTTATTATTATGATAAGTGTACCCACGCCTTTGTGCATCAATTTAATCTGTAAACCACTTCCGCTATTGATTTAAAATTCGCCGGATCTATACAATATGTCCAATTAACATGTAAATAAAAAAATCATGACTTGTTTTCATGTCACATACTATATTATCTGTTGTTTATATGTATACATTGTAGATACATGTACACATTTCACTAAACAGTTGATATAGTTTACACAAATATAAAACGATATCATCATTTTGCTTTCCGGCTTTCTTCTTCATAAACTTACAATTCTTGATTTATAAAAATAATTACCTCTGTTTTCTTTAATATTCCCAATTATTTGAGATCAGCAAAATTACCCACATTTAGTAAACTTAATACATTTTTGGGATTCTGTATTTAATATAGTAATGAACAGGTTAAAGCATCGAACATGAACTTAGCTCCTTAAGAGATCCTAGAAATTTTAATTTCATAGTAGCTACAAGAAAAATGCTATATAGTGATTATGTAATTTAAACATAACAAATGCAAGAATTTGATGTATTAATTAATCATTGGGAGTGAATGTCTCGTACAAGCCGCTAATAAGGAGAGCTCGTTTAACCTTATCTGTTATCGAGGAAGAATCTAAAAAAGCGCCAGTGGGGTGTTTAGGGCGAAACGCGTGGGGAGAGAGGGGGGAAGGAGGCCCAAGAACAAGAGCCGTCAGTGAAATAGAGATAGATGAACAGTGGGAAATGAAATTCTTTGTGGCATCGCGGTCCCGCAAAAAATGCACAGATTAGATTTTTCCCCTCGCCGAGAGCCGAGGGTAGATGGAGGCAATGATTTTTTACAACATTTGCCGGGATATATATAGCAGTTTTAGTGCCGGGATTTGTTGTAACTGCCCTCTGTTTGAGACTTTTAATTTCCTTGATTCGAGACGCCCTCATCACGAACGCAATGTAATAATGAGCAGCGCTTATACCTATTTTCCCTAAACAGAAACACCGTCAAAATTTAATTAAATAAAATATCACGGTTATGACATGTTTCGATATATTTTTTCCATTTCTTTTAATGAAAACCAGTCGTATAATTTCTTATAATTATGAGACCATCCTGATCGTTTAATAAAATGTGTGTATTATACCAACTATCACTTTATCAGAAATCATGTGTATCAACTAATTTCGATTTGTTCAATAAGTCCCAGAAGTAGGTTAGCTGCGGACGTTATTAGACAAAATTTCAATTGTCATAATATTTTCATTAATTTTTATTCAAAGTATTTTTAAGCTCCATTCTTCTATTTTTTGAGAATTTTACGTCTAACAGTTCCACAGCTATAACAATTCACATTTTTTAAGAGTTCGGAAATGAAATGGCGTCTTACTTAAAACTAAATAAAGAAATAAATAGTACTGAGAGACATTATTATGACTTGACTTAAAGTACATACAAATGTTCTCCTCCCACACGACTATATGTATAAACTAAATTATATTTCATCGCTCAGTTACATGCGTATATGTCTCTCGCCATGTTTTTTTAGGATTTTACTATAGGTATCAACATACAGAGTAAACCTTTCCACTAAGTTTGAACCATTTAAACAAATTAGTTTTTATAAAAATGGTTTCTAGGATAGAAAGACGTCTGGCCTGACGACTTTGTAAGAAATCCCGTTTTGCCAAAACGGCTACGAGACGATTAAAAGCACCAAAACACACCCTATAATATATAGATTTAGAGGTACTTCACAGGTTGTGCCCACATTAAGTCTGTTAAGCCGCAAACAGGGCGGGTTGCGAAATTACGGAGCATTAGAGGCGCTCGCCATCCGCGGATTAGCAGCGACCCTCCGTAAAAAACAAGAGGGCACTGCGGTTTCAATCGTCTTGTGTCGTTTACACTGATCCCTTGATTCAATCACGCAATCGTAATGAAAAATGGTTAGACGTGTTTCAACATATCGAATATACTTATTGCCCCGTACATAGCAGGGTCGGCACAAACACGTGTTTGAAATTGACATTTTTTAAATTTTCTTTAAAAAAACAAGTGTGTTGTTTAATATTTTCTTAAGTTATCGCGATTAGTATACATAATAAAACTATGTTTTAAGGGTTTTCAGCGCGGTAGTTTATTTGATTTTATTATTCCGACGTTTCGGCCACTTTTCAGTAGCCGTGATGACTGAAGACAAAGATGTCGAGTGTCAATAAGTATTGTTAAAGTTGAATGAATGAATGAAAACTATTGTTCGCCATAACTTAAACCTAAACATTAAGGGCCTTACTTATAATTGTATCTTAAATTTAAAGAAACTGCTCAGCAACTGATTAGTGCAAATCTTACCCATAAGCTCCTCTTTAGTCGAACATTTTGGGTACAACCCTTGTCAGGTGGTAGGACCTGATTTCAAGACCCGTATCTCAACAGTCTGGCCCAAGGGTGTGAGGTAACTGCCTGGTGCAATTTGTGACCCAAAAATACCAACATTTAAAAGAACAGATCTTTAACTAGATCAATCCTTTTGTATAACAATGACCAAAAATCGAAATGTGTTCTGGGACACATATAAGAAGTGAAACTTAAGCGGACGAGTGGAAAAACGAATCGCAACGGACAAGTTGAAAAACGAATGGCAACGAATGAGTGGAAAAACGAATCGCAACGGACAAATTGAAAAACGAATGGCAACGAATGAGTGGAAAAACGAATCGCAACGGACGAAAGGAAAAACGAATCGCAACGGACAAGTGGAAAAACTTCTACTGACAAGTGACAAAATGAATCGCAACAAAATTTTAACTACTGTAAAAATATCTGTATAAAGACCTGGGTACTTAAATCTATGTGAGATTAACATTTGGCGCAGCAATACATTTGTATTGAGTGCCAACCTCATTTGTGCAATTCCGGCATGCAACTCTAAAATTGTTTGCTTCATTTAAGTAGTATTTTATCCGTGCAGGAACGGAGAAAGAATACAATTTCCTGCGGCCAGGCGGCCTGTCGTAAAAGGCGGCAAAACTACCCACAGCCAGGTGGTGGGTCATTTGCCCGACTGGATGGCTACCACCCCTGGTCTAAAGTATGTCGCTATAACAACCTCGAGTTGTGTTCCGGCATTAGTGACCAGGTTCCAGTCTCCCTTAAGAGAGCAGCAGCGCATTTGTAGCACCTTTGGTGTTGCAAATGTCCATGGGCGATGGTAACCGCTTTCCATCAAGTGGGCCGTCTGCCTGTCTGCTGAACTCCTGCAATAAAACAAAAATAAAAAAGTATTTTGTGTGTGTCGACTTTGACAAATAAATGTTATCTTTCTTTTAACTATGCAACATCCAAAGTCAGATAGTGAATATTAGTTGTACTGTACCTAGTTGTTTTACTGTAGTTTATTTATATGGTTGTATGGAATGGCATATGGCAGACAAACACATATATTGTTTATCCCCATATTAAGCAAGTTACGTATGTGTTACGTGTCATATACAACGGATTACACTGGGGATGATCCCGGACACCCAGACTAAAGTAAATAACGGAGAAAATTCGTTTCCGAAATTTACCATGCTAAGAATTGAACGCGGAGCATCTGTGTTGCAGTGAGGTAGCAGTAGTGTGAGATAGTGCAGAGGCTGTCGGATGAACTACATCATTCTGTCGAATTCCATTCATATAGCCTCAATAGTTTTTGAGAGACATGACTGTGAAATATAAAATAGATGGACAGACAGACAGGTTTTTGCGAAAAAGGCTACATATTCCTAAAAATTGAACGATGATAATTCATCAAGCCATACGATATTCCCCGAGGAACAATAATTCCAATGAATATCAATCATTATGTTAGCGGTCTTTGTATATAAAGCATGAGTACGTCACTCAATGGTTTCACCGATCGATGTAATCCTTGCAGTGTCGTTCTCCGTGAGTCATTTGGGGAAAACATTTTGCTGTGAAAACTCTCAAGTGCGTTTACGATCGGTTAGACTATACAAGCTGGTATTTGATATAACAATGTTTCTATAAAAATTTAAGGCTGTTCAGGCAGCATTACTTGTATAATCTTTGAATCTTATCCCAGTAATCTCAAGCACATAAAACAATTGTCGAAATAATTGGATAATCGCGGCGATGAAAAATAAATATATGCTGTAAACGAAAAGAATAATAGAAATGAGATGTTTTTCTAGTTTTCACTGGCTTAGTCTAAAAAGTGTTTAAAAAAATATTAAATATAAGTAAATAAAAAGAAAGAGATTAATAATAAAGACTATTATAATTAATTTAAGAAAAAAATAATTAACATCAAAAAGCTACATGGCTTTTGCCGTTTTTAGTCATGTTATGAATTTAGAAGCTTTTTAGCGTTAAATCTTATACTTGATAATTTTAATTTCGGTATATGCTTCTCGGTCAGAATGGAATACCATATGATCATAATAAAACGCGAATCCCCAACTCACTGAGCTACAACAACTTCAAAAATAAAATGTTTGAAATTAGAAACATCCCTACGGAGGCAGATGCAATGGCGTACGATATTTAGACTATAAATTACCTCATTAAACATAGACAAGTTGTCCTCTCGCTAGAGGAAACGGAAGAAAAAGATCGCTTCCCGAAACTAATTACCAAACACGATAATTAAAAAAACAGATTTCTCAGCAACCGAAGGGAAGGAGGGGGAAAATAAAAGAAAATGCAAAGTGTCCACCCGAAATTTCCATAACAAAAACATTTTTTTTCGTATCGCCCCCAAAAATATCCATTGTCTCGTGCGAGTTTTGTCCGTTTTTTCTCTTTGACGTGTCTCATTTTCATTTTTATCTGAGACGTCGACGATTTTTAATAAGATATGCAAATTTTCGTTGACACCGAGCGACTGCTGTCAAATATTGTTGATAAGTTGCTGGCTTTTGTGTATAGGTACGCACGTGTCTCATTGGAGAAATTCTATTCAAACCATCGTGGATGATTTCATGTCACCTGGATAATTTAGATACGATAAAGAATTTAACTACAGTGTGCATAAAATTTTTAAAACCGATTATTTTAGATGGCAATTTTTTTTTTTATATTTTATATGCACAATGTATTTATAACTATGTGTATGTATGAATATTTAGTCACCTCTTATTTTTCTGCAGCATCTACATCGCCAGATCAGCTAAGAATTTCCTTTAATTTATGTTGCTTAAAAGACACATTGTGTTGACTTATATCCGCGCAGGAACGGAGAAAGAAAACAATTTCCTGCGGCCGGGCGGCCTGTCCGTAAGAGGTGACAAAACAACCCACAGCCAGGTGGTATAGCTCTTGCCCGACTGGATGGCTACCACCCCTGGTATAAAGTATGTCGCCATAACAACCTTGAGTTGTGTTTCGGCATTAGTGACCAGGTTCCAGTCTCCCTTAAGAGAGCAGCAGCACATTTATAGCACTTTTGGTGTTGCAAATGTCCATAGGCTATGGTAACCGCTTTCCATCAAGTGGGCCGTCTGCCTGCCTCCTGAACTCGTGCAATAAAAATAAAAAAAAGTGTTGTAAATATGGATTTTAGTGGCTGGGGGATACTTTTTACGGTTATAAAAATTCAAGATAAAGTTCTGAGAACGAATAAAGAAAAAGTTTACTTGAAGAAATAGCGATGTACTTACATTGCTTACATGTATCTTAAAATATAAAATCATATTTTGAGAATTTGTACGCCGTATTTTCAGCAAACAAGGTTTGCATTCAGCTTATTGCTGTGCCGGCACAATATCCAGTTCCTGTTTTACTCTAAGATTTTAATTGAAATCCTTTGAACCCTTTCACTACCTACTCGGAACAAACTTTCAGACGAACGTACAGTGTAAACATTCGAATTTTTATTATTAGATTAAAAAATTTAAGCGTAAACTTTTATGACATAAACTGCTTTAGAAGATGTAAAACTAAATATACATATATTATACGTTCCATTCCTTACCCTTTCCGCGTAAATCCCGTTCCATTAAAATGCGGACATAAAATTAATTAAACCACAACTCTATACATTAGGCGGTCGTCTGTCACTTTCAGCTCGACCCACTTACACCGAGTGCCGGTAGGGAGCGCCCACGTGAGCGGAGGCCCATCTACTGATAGGTCTTTTTATACCTAGTATATAGTTACGATATAAGTCCTTGTTATTTTTGTCTACAAATAATGATAATATAAACGCCGATTTTAACATAAAAAATTAAGAATACCTAGAATTATTTAAAAACACTACCTCTACATTGTATATATAAAACACGTCTTCTTAGTCGACTAAACAAAAATACCACTTTTTACTTAATAGTAAGGGTCTTGTTTCTTTGATCGTTGGATCCATTTCTCCGTCTTGTGAACTTCCTTGAAATTCAATTATAAAATATATTTTAATATAATCCAATATTTAAATCAAAACTATTTAAATTTCTTATGGTAAGTAGAATTTAAAGAAAATAATGACTTAGAATTTTGGAAATTTTAACACAATTTTGAATTATAATAGTATTGTATTATATTACTTAGACATACTCGTCATGAAATATTAATACTTTAAATTGATGGCTAAAGTTTATTTCTGAACTTAATTATGTACATATTAATTTTTTCCATACTAAGTACTATCAAATATCTCATACACCTCTATATTAATCCGGGTAAGAGTATATATATATATATATATATATATATATATATATATATATATGTGTGTGTGTGTGTGTGTGTGTGTGTGTGTGTGTGTGTGTGTATAGTGTGTGTGTTTATATTACATTTTTTGTTTTTTATTTTTTACGTATACAACATCACTGTTTGCTTACTTTAGGTGTTAACTAAATTAAATACTAGAGAAACCACTAAATGCGAGGTATTAAAAATCAAATCACCCCAATGAGGGGTTACTAAATAAATAAATATGTGGTCCGAATAACAGGACGGCATAATAACAGAAGGCAAACAGCATAGGAAGCCGTGAGATAAAATCGTATTGCGTTGTCAAAAATAAATGAATCCGAGGATTAGTCGGGGACATGCCGGGCGCAATATTGTCGCTTGATGCCATAGACTTACGAAAAATAGATAAGTAACACGCAATCCTCATCGCCAGTGTACTACTCTGACCCAGGAAATAAATGTAATGATCTTTGGGTCTTAGGTCCGATTTATTAAAGCGCGAGTGTGAATGGGCAATAGCTACTGTACACTTACACATAATGTACTATGCTGTGCATGTCACAACAATATAATCATTAACACCTGAATCCCACACTACGTCATTTAGCGCTTTAGGTATTTGTGGACAGCGGTAGTAGTTCGCCATTAAAAAGCAATTATAATCGTAAATCTGTGTACGTGTGTAATTTGTCCTATTTTGTAATTTAGAACACGAATTAACTTTAATAATAAGCAAAATATTTTTCAATATATGAAGTATGTAACCTAGAGAATCGCGTGACGTAAATGGTTAACGTTTAATTTTATACCCAACTAGCTGTGCCCGCGACGTCGTCCGCGTGGAAATTGTTTTCAAAACCCCCCGTTTTTGAAACATTCTTCATTCGTGCTCCGCTCCTATTGGTCTTAGCGTGATGATATATAGCCTATAGCCTTCTTCGATAAATGGGCTATCTAACACTGAAAGAATTTTTAAATCAGACAAGTAGTTCCTGAGATTAGCGCGTTCAAACAAACAAATTATTCAGCTTTATATATTAGTATAAGATTATTTCTAAATTGAAAATAGGAAAGAAAATATTGTGCAAATGAATATTTTGCTCATGTTCCATGTGTAATGTCTATTTGTTTTATATGTCTGTGTTTGGCGCCCAACGTGAGTCCATAATAAGCCGCTTTCGGGCCCGTATGCGCCTATATACGAACTGCGTTTTCACCAACTTTATTAATTCTATAGGGAAAACTCATGATCTGTAATAAGAATTTATATATTATATTTTAAAAAAATTAGGCAAATTCGATAATTATAAACAATTCATAGATTTCATAATTTTAAGCAAGATATCGAAACATCAAAATTCTAACAGATAAATATTATATAAATAACTAGGATTTGCCCGCGACTTCGTCCACGCTTGTCTTGAAATTTCCGCGAGATTCCCAGGACACAAAGTATCTCAGCACTTAAAAAGAATGTAAGCCATCGTTTTAGTGGAAACTGTGTCGGAATAAGCTAATTATTTGGCATCCGAACAACTTTAAACCGCTCTCGGAAAAATTCCCTCGGGATTCCCGGAGATAAAAAAATGTCATACATTTTACTAGATAAAATTTATTTCGATCAGTATATAAATCGCTTTGAAATTGGATTCTTTTTCAATTTGGTCATTTGAAATCGTTCCTAGAAAAATTCTCTCGGTTTTCCTGGATAAAAAGTAGCCTGGATAAAGAGTTTAAATTTCAGAATTTGCTGTCGATCAAAGAAAACCACATCAAAATCGCCCCAGTATTTTTCACGTGAATCCCGAACAAACAAACGAGAAATCTAAAAAAAAAATGCGTCATGTTCTCTATAGTTTATATAGTCTATCCCAGTTGTTGTTTTTTAAAATAGTTTCAATGTACAGACACGGCATGTTTAGAATGTTATAGTATTATAGATACTCATTTTTTTCATAATTTGAAAAATATTATATATTTCCTGAAACCGGCAAATAGGTCGACGCTACCTGATAGAAAGTGGTCACCGCTGCCAACTCACCATATTACTAAAATTATTATTTTGTATTCAACTATCATTTCATCTAATGATCTTTTAATAGGAGGAGCTTTTGATCCGTCCTTTTTCATCCCCCTATCCCATCCCTTCTATCCCGTTCTCTCGGTAACTGGGGATAACTAGGACTTAAGGTTGAGAATGATTTTAATATTTGCTCGCTTTACACGCTAGTATTTGTTATGTACAGTATTAATCAGATATATCTAAAGATTATCATACGTCCTTGTGTAGAACGAGCAGTGAAGCGGGCGAGATAAACTAGTCTGCACGAATTCGCAAAGAGAGCTCAACCGGAGTGCTTGTATCGCTCCTGGTTTTATTCCAATCGAATTTACCTTACCATTAGTATTGCCAGGTTTTTTTTCCAATATGCTTACTTTCATATAATAAAAACATATTCGACTATGGCACAGAAGCCTCATGATTTTATTCGTCGCAGAGAGTCGTGTAGAATACATCAGATTCTATATCAGGAATGCCGTGTATTTATTTCAACGTAATTAAAATAACAAATTTTAATTGAATTGTGTTGGAATTTTGTATAGGATAATATTATGTTAACTCATCCGTGCAGGAACGGAGAAAGAATACAATTTCCTGCGCCCGGGCGGCCTGTCGTAAGAGGCGACAAAACAACCCACAGCCAGGTGGTAGGGCATTTGCCCGAATGGCTACCACCCCTGGTCTAGAGTATGTCGCCATAACAACCTTGAGTTGTGTTCCGGCATTAGTGACCAGGTTCCAGTTTCCCTTAAGAGAGCAGCAGCGTATTTATAGCACTTTTGGTGTTGCAAATGTCCATAGGCTATGGTAACCGCTTTCCATCAAGTGGGCCGTCTGCCTGTCTGCTGATCTCCTGCAATAAAAAATAAAATAAATGAATTAATGTCTTTATACCTGACTATTTAACACAGGCGTATTTCTTGCGATTGTATTGTTAGGTTATATAACCTACATACATAGCCTTTCTTAATTAATAGTTTATTTTTTTGATAAGTACTGTAAATTTATTCGATTAATACTTACATTGTTTTCATAATAGTGATGAACGTACCTTACTTATCTTTATATGAAAATATTTTAAAGTGAAAAGCTTAGTAAAATAACACAATAAAAGTCTGCCTATAAAATTAAAATATCTCGGGTGACTATGAACACCTGGCAACACAATTTACCATCGAGATATAAGCGCGTGTTCTATCGCTTTTAAAATCGATTTATGAAAAGAGTATTGATATAAATCTTCATTTGCACGAGCTTATAAACTGTCCCAGTTATTTTCAATATGTGGTAATTAATTACAATGAATTTTAGAAAATCAAATAATTTCTTTCTTTCTCTTAGACGATTTTTTATTACTTTCACCATTGTATCCGCGGTGAGATGTATTCGGGGATAAAGTATCCTGTATTTTCATTCTTGAAAAAATACTATTGAATTTCATGTAAAAATGGTGGTCACTATTGTTGTTATTATTAAAAAACTAAGACGCGCAATGTGTATACTTCATTCATTCCGAAAATTTATACTTAAAACCGAATCTTTAATAAATAAAAAACTGAATGTTGTTTGGTAATAAATAATTCTCCATTGTATTAATTCCAAGATATTCCAAATCTGTAAGTATAAGTATTTACTATAACGCCATTGCGCGTAAAATAAATATTATTGACAAACACCTCTCTAATATAATTCGAAGAACAGTTCAAAGATACGTTCTTTTATAAATAATGTTTTCAGAAAAGTGTAAATGGAATAAAAAAATGTCAAAGATGATAAGAAATTTGAATAGGTTGCAATTTATCAATGGCGCGTCAAACAGTCGATCGGTTGGGCATCATTTTTATCGTATTTGCGTATAAATAGTGGCGTCGCGACGCTCCGAGCCGCCGCTAATGATACGGAAAATTACATCTTATTTCGACGCGTAAATCGAAGAAAAAATCGCTCATCTCGCGCCTGTCTGCATGAATATTTTATAGGCGCGTCAACAACGAAATGACAGGTTTTATCGTTTGAAAATTCGACGAAAATTGCGCGAAATGACGCGTCGATATTTTTTATTTAGTGAGAACATCCTTCCGCCAATCAGGCGCGCTCATTGTGGGCCCACAATGAAATCTCCCCCGGGTCGTTTCTCGCGTAATTTTTATTTAACTGACGAGAGCAACAGTTTATTTGCAAATGTTTAGCCATTGTGGCGAATTTCATTTGAAACAGGAAGCAATGTGCTCATATTAAATATTATTACAGTAAATTTAGGTAACATAGAATATAAACTGATCAATATGAGTAATAATAATAATAATATATGATATATATATATATATATATATATATATATATATATTATCTGTGCAGGAACGGAGAAAGAATACAATTTCCTGCGGCCGGGCGGCCTGTCGTAAGAGGCGACAAAACAACCCACAGCCAGGTGCTAGGGCATTTGCCCGACTGGTATGGCTATCACCCCTGGTTTAAAGTATGTCACCATAACAACCTTGAGTTGTGTTCCGGCATTAGTGACCAGGTTCCAGTCTCCCTTAAGAGAGCAGCAGCGCATTTGTAGCACCTTTGGTGTTACAAATGTCCATAGGCGATGGTAACCGCTTTCCATGAAGTGGGCCGTCTGCCTGTCTGCTGAACTCCTGCAATAAAAAAATATATATATATATATATATATATATATATATATATATATATATATATATATATATATATATATATATATGTATATATGAAAGCATTTTTTTTAATACGTAAACTGTGATATATTAGCCAAAAACACATGCCAAAGTGAAACCCGGTTTCAATCTCTTTCAACCAATTTCTCAGGGTAAAAAGTACCCTAAATGTTAACCCAAGATTACAAGCTAGCACTGTGTCGCGCTTCATTTAAATCCATTTGTAATGTGACGTGATGCTCTAACAGGCAGACAAAACATACACTACACAAGAATCCTAAAAATTGTATTGAACTAGGTTTTTCTCATTTTTTCATTCAATGTTCAAACTTGATACCCCCAACAGATTTATTATATCACTAGCTGACCCGTACCCACTTCGCTGGGCGCTACTCGAGATGTGCCAGTATATAATTGCCTTCCTTCCTCAAGTCAATGCCCACCAGAGAGAATGTTTGACCCTGGGACTTATTTATAGTTTAGACAGCGCACGTTGATAAATCAACGCATCTGCCTCTTTATCTCGGAATTGATTTCTCATATTCAAAATAATAAAAAAAACTACGCACTATCCAACATAACCTATGTCACTCAAAAATAATGTAGCTTTCTACTGGTGAAAGAATTTTCAAAATCGGTTCAAGAGATTACTTCGTACAAACAAACTCACAAACTTTACCTCTTTATGATATAATTATTAGTATAGATATTATAGATGATAGACAATAACAATCAGCAGAGAATTACACATTTTACCTGCACGTGCGTTATTGTGCATATAATACACCAAATACAGCCCCATGTCCGATCCCAGATACCCAGACTATTGCAAGTAACAAAAAATCCGTTCACGACATTTACCATGCCAGTTATCAAATTTAGAACTCCTGCGATCCATTAAACTAAGTGAGTAAAGACTTGACCATTGCTTATACAGAGACCGTCAAATTAGATGAGTCAAATGGCTACTCAGAGCGAAAAATACAATTCTAATTGGTCCTTCACTTTCTGTTTTATTTGTTTGTTGCTCTCGTAAACCATAAGCCGATTATAATGCCAACAATCGTTCAATAGACATTCGTTAGCAACACAATCGGACCGGGGCTCGATGTCTCAGAACTGTCAAACAATGACTTCAAATCGATTGTAAGTACGACGAGCTTCGCGAGATCAAAGGTTTATTGAAATCCAACGTGTATAAATGTATACAGTTGAATGGCAAATTGGCAATATTATTAATATGTTTATTAATCTACTTAATTGCTAATTAGCGTGCTGACTTCGTTTACAAGTGTATCGGTGTGAATTAACGAGAATGTAGAATGGTTTGTAGCTTTGATCGGGGTGGGTGTGGGCCGGGAGCGCGTAACAACCTCTTGAACAAAATCTTACATGACGCGTACACGAGTAACATGACTTTGATATGGAATTAAGAGGGTTTTCAGGCTTGAAAACACTGCGTTTATTAGAAATACATTAATATGTTGTTATTATTAGGTTAACCATAAAAATTCTACATTATTGAGAATGGTGGTCACTTAACAAAAAACATGAGTCTGAAAAGATCCTAATGTTAGTATTATTTATAAGATAGTTTGGACTAGATGACGTCAGATTTCATTATTTTCTCGCTTTTAGACGTAAAAATGAAGTGTATAGTATATCAATTTTTGATTCATTTAGTTCAAAACCGTTTTTCCTCTGCCTTACGAAATGAGACGTAAGGAGAAAGACGTACGTTTACGAACGAGATCAGAAAATTTCTTCGACAAAGAAGCAGTGTAAGTACACGGGACACCATAGATTTGTATACCTTTGCACAACTTGGTTAGTTTAGTAATATAAATGGTGTGTGTCGTCGTTACCCGCGACTTGGTCCGCGTGGAATTTAATTTGCCTTCCGGTGCGGCGACGGCGGGAGCGTGCGCATGGGCCGTACATATTTGTTTTCTAAAATAGAAGTAGCCTAAGTTACTCCTTATAACATCAGCTAGCTGCTAGTTAAAGTCCTGTGAAAGTCGATTCAGCTCTTTTAGAGATTGGCTGGAACAAACAAACAGACAGACAAAAATTTAAAAAAATGTTTTTTTGATGTAAGTACCGTATATATTTTCATCTGCATTTAGTAAAAAGCTGTTACTTTGACATTAAAAACGGACACTCCAATTTTATATATATATATATATATATAGTGCTTTAGAAGGCTCCCAATATGCTGCCGGTAATAAAGGAATTTTATGATACCTTGTAAACAAAATCCCCATCGTAGCGCTGTGCGACAACTGCAAATAGAAGGTCGTTAAACATTTCCAAATTGCACAAGATAAACTTTCTTTTCCTTTGCGTTTAGGAGCGTAGCGGGTCAAGAAATTAGTATGACTAACTAGCGAGCTGGAAGCGGTACGGTGACAAAAAGGGGATGATATCACCATTCTGAAGAGTACATCATAATCCTGTTAAGTACACGACAACAGAATGACGGACGAAGACGGAGAGTGTAAACAGAGAACGCAGAGATACGCAGTCTCTTAGAAAACCAAACGTTTTTAGACCAGCTATTAACACCATGAGTTTAATTTGGCTCCTCTCTTCTGTTGACTATTTGGGCAACATTATTTCGTGATCCGCATAAGTCGCAACATATTTGTTAAATTTGTCCCCGCGCCGAGGGAGGAACGGAACACCTGCCGTAAAGATAAGCCTCTGATGTCGTGTAATATTCCCCTAAAATAACTTCTTACTGCCTCCGGTGCCATAGCGACGACGCCGCGGAACCCTCGTCTTCCCTTTTCGATCGGTTCACTTATGTATTTACAGGTTATGTACTATGAAGAATAAATTTTTAATAATATTATGCACGTGTTTACTTTACTTAATGTTATGTAAAAGCATAGAGGACAAATATTATGTATGACAATTCCAGTATTTTAATATATTGCCTTGATTATTATTACTTTCACTTTAGTCGCTAGGTGTTTATAGTATCGATTAAATAATAATATCACTAGAAATGTATTGTCTTCTGGTATATTGTATAAATATCAAATTAAACAATAACGGTCTTATTTAATTAGAGTTTTTAGGCCTCTATAAGGTTCTTAAAGAAGCCTACAAACTTACTCTAACTAAATATGAATAAGACCGTAAATCATTAAATAAGTGACTGATTTGGTCTAAAAAATATATTTTAAAACAATAAAATAGTGGTTTTAGTAATTGTCTACAAATCAAATAGAAACTGAAGAATGTCTGGTTACTCCTTGTGGTCAATAAGAGACACGTTGTATTTCTAAATTAGAGCTCACATTTTTATTGACGATTGGAATTTTATTATCTATTCTATAATAAATCTGTAAATGGCCCGAGTTTGTAAAAAGCGTTTAAAAATGTGAATAAAACCAAGGGGGCTAATTCGGACCAGCAGATTCCCAAAATGCATATTTTAGAATTGTCTGTCTGTCTGTTATAGCATCACTAGTAACTCACTATCGAAAACTACTGAACAGATTGAAACTCGATACAGAGCTTGCTTAAGTCCCGGGTCGTAACACAAATTCTTTTTTTTTTCAATTCAACTACTTAACGTATATAGTTGAAACTTGATATAGTGTTAGCTTATAATCCGAGTTAACACTTAGGATACATTTTATCCCGATACATTACGTCGTTTCCATGGAACAAACGGATTAGCAAAATAGATTGCGCTGCAATAGCGTTTTTCAATTCGCTAATAAATACCTACGTTGTCATAAACAACACCTATTCTATGGCACGCAGTGCGGTAGAACAGTTACTTAGGTGAAAAAATATAAGAATTCAACCAAGGAGTTTTACACTACGAAAATAAATAAGCTGAATAATCGAATCTCCTTGGAAGCGCTTTTGATCAATGCACTTGTTTGACTTTAATACTCTAGATGAAATTAAATGAAATGTGTAGTTCTAATTTTCACCACGCACACGGGACGCCACTTGCAAATGCGCAATTTTTATATTAGAAACGTCAAAGATTGCTGTGACTTTTCGCCTAATATTTAAGTTTGTTTCATTACTAATTAAATAACAAAAAATAAGGCAACAAACATATAAATGGGAAGTAATATGAATAACATTATACTGATAATATAGGAATATATTTTATGAGGTTAAAGATATATGTATATAACAATGTATTGCTCCAAGGTGTATTTTTCAAGTGAGCTTCGGGGCTAAATCCAACGCTATAAGATATAGCGAAAATTCTCAGAGGTCAGGAATCAAATCTGATTTTTAAACAAAAACATAAGTACCTATTGTATTATTACTACTCCAATTCTCGGTGTAGTATGTATTTTTCACTTTCTGTAAAGGAATTGACATGTAAAGAACAAAGAAGGATTGATGCTTCAGAAAAGTAATATTAGAGCCTCCTCTATAAAAA
The DNA here is from genome assembly GCA_019925095.2 of Dendrolimus kikuchii. Lineage (NCBI taxonomy): Eukaryota > Metazoa > Arthropoda > Insecta > Lepidoptera > Lasiocampidae > Dendrolimus > Dendrolimus kikuchii. Next base: position 8,551,086 of record CM034390.1, on the reverse strand, counting down.
AGCAATTTAATAATCCTAAAGCATTCTTACAAAGAATGCATCTCGTATGATATATAATTACTCATAGTGCTGTGAATTAAATACTAGTATAATTGAAATCACAGCGCACTTCTCTAGATTATTAGCCTCAATTACACCGAATACTACATCACCAATTACGAGGAAACATCGAAGACTTATTGAAACCAGTTACTTCATTTATATGCAGTATGTAGGAAGTTATAAAGTTTTGTAAAGATATAGAATGGATGCTCCGAAAATGTGATATAGAACGTCGTCCACACAAGCAACTTAAAAATCCTACTGTATTCCTTGAAAGAATACATCTCGTATGATATAATGTAATACTTGCAACAATTCAGAAGGGTTTATGGTAATAAAAGAACAGCAATTGGTCACTACATTTATAATCAGAGAACCTTACGGTTTTAACATATTTTATACACTGACTTTTCACACTTGACAAGCATTTTCAGAACACCTCGCCATCCCCCCAGCAATTTTACAGTATAAGGAACTTAACAAATTGGCACAACCGATAGCGAATTGAAGTCATTGATAAACTATTTTAATTAAAGGGTTATGAATGAAAATAATTTAATACATTATTGTTTGGAAATTTTATATAATATTCTATATAAAATATTGTTACAAGCTAGGCGCCGATAAAGACAAATTCCACGTACAGATTTGTAGAAGCACATTTATTATCCGTCGGCATTTGAATTAATAACATTGAAACTATTGTAATTTTTTTATGATCGTCTTCTTTTGTTTACTTATTATTTATTGGCATACGTTTTTAAAGATCGGCCTATTGTTCTATTGTTTACGGCCTCTTGCGGCTGTAATCATTAGCCAGGTGTTACGGATATAAAGTACAAGCTGATTCTAGGAAATTCGGTCACGTTGCCGGGCGGGCACATTGCATTTGTGCAGTATAAAAAGATGGCCTGATTGAGGGAGGGGGCAGTCGACCGAGAACCACAATCAAGGCGAGACCTGTATACATTCGGTAATATATTAGTGATGGACTTTGCGCGTTTTATTGAATTACGTTTGGATTTGTTGTGTTCGGTTATATTTGTACTTGTGTTATACGTGTTTGTATAGTTCTAATAAACTCTATAATAAATGCAAAGGCATTTTAATTCGAGTTCCGCTAAACTCGTAACAATATTATACTTTAAGTTTTATATGTAAGAACATAAACCGAACACAGTGTAAATCTATCGCGTCTGCCAACATGAAAATAAAATGTAGTGAATACCGTCTATATACAATTGAGAGATTTTGAATCATAATCCTTACACAATTATCACATATTAGAGATAAATATTATTACATAAAATTATGGTAAATTATAGAGAACTACTTACTCTATACAAAACAGGCACTAACCACCGAATAAATAAAAATATAACATTACTATTCAATTAAGGAAATGGCCGATTGTATCGTTTAGAAATAAGAGGGTACATAACAAAATTATTAACATTAAAAAGAAACACGACAAGAACAACTATACTGCTAAATAACTGTAACAATAGGTAGTATTAATAATCATGCAATTTAATTAAACACTCGCATAACATCGCACTTCTCTAGATCATTAACGATAATATGTGCATATTATTCCACGTGACTGATAATGAACTATATAGTCACATGGAAACATCGAAGACTGATTGAAACCAGTTGCGCGATGGCAATATTGCGAATTAATTAAGGAAGTCATTACGCACCGATAGCGCATTAGCCCCACGCATGTCGGGAAATTGCCGACACAAAGGATATTTCCTGCGTTTTCCTCGATTTAAAGCAATTCACGGATTTTGATTAAGCCCCCGCTGCTACACCAAGATTATTCCCCTTTCAATGCAAAGAATGGTTTATTTCAGACACCGTGAAAGTGAATTGTATTTCCTTATGCTATTGATTTTGTGTGAATAGCTACATCATGCCTCATGGTAGTACGAAAGTGAGACGGGAATTGGGGATGTATCCTCGACCTTTGATCACATTATCTTATGCAATTGATAACCTGTACTTCTATATTATTATATAAGTGTTGAGACTTGTGTATTTTTTGTTCTTTCTAGAGATGGGTTGTAGGTAAATTCAATACTAAGTCCACATATTCGTAGTCTGTATCAATATGTGATACAAAATACATATATCTAGTATTCGTTTACCAGCGAATACTGATTATTAATTCTTGTACTTTAATAAACTTCGTCACTAATCTTTACGAAAACTATCATATTCAACAGTTAATTTAAGATTAACTAGAACTAGATATCCGTTAAAGAACGAAAAAAAGAATAGAATTTATTACGGCTGGGAGGACTGTCGTAAGAGGCGACAAAACAATCCACAGTCAGGTGGTAGGGTAATTGCTCGTCTGAATGGCTACCACCCCTGGTCTTGAGTATGTCACCATAATAACCTTGATTTGTGTTCCGGCATTGGTGGCCAGGTGCCAGTCTCCCTTTAGAGGGTGGCATCGTATTAAAGGTGCTATCCTTTAATCTAACAAATGTCCATAGGCGATTGTAACCGCTTTCTATCAGGTGGGCCATCTGCCTAACTGCTAAACTCTTGCAGTGAAATAAAAGTAAAGTACCAAAAAAAGCTATCATAAAAAAGATATTTTATTGAATACTTAGTTTTGTAAAATATGCTATAAGTATAAGTCAGTATCGTAAAATATCTGATCTTTGATTTTGTTCCAATGAACAACCAATTAATACAGCTTATCATAAAATTATAACATACAAACGGTAATGTCGATAAAGGTATAAATTTAGTACAAGTGTGTATTATATTTTAAGTTTGTAGAAGACGTACAGCATTGGTACTGGAATGTGTTCGGACCAGAGACGGCAGGAAGGGGCTGGTGGATGCTCTGGGAATTAATTTGATGGACGTGAGTGTTTTAAAGAGCATGTTGTCGCGGCCACAGTCTGCTGTGGCTTTTTTAATTTATAAAATAGTGAAACCATTTATATAAATTTGTCCAATTGTATGATTAGGGTAAGATGGGGCTGACATGGTGACATCATCACTAAAAGTCCCTAAATAAATTAGATAATAAAAAGAAGTTTGTAGGCATATAGATAATAAACCCTAAAGTCCTATAAATTTGTATTTCAATCATGATGTCATAGAATAAGTTTACAACACACTATATATACACATTTCATTATTATGTGCAAAGCCAATAACTAGCTGATACAAACTATGTTCATTAAACATCTGAGGAAGGAAGCGAACTACCCGCTTTGCAGTATTGCCACCAACGCAACTTTAGATTGCCACAATAATTATTTATTCCGCTCACTTGCCACCCGACTCGGTGGAAACTATTCAGCTAAGAAACGCTATTTCCCGCTGGTCAGATAAGACGTTTGATTCCCCCATTTTCGCCCGGACTTTAATTATGGCCTCTAGTTTTGTGTAAAATAGTTGGCGGAGTAATTTAATCCTGATATCAGTATGCGGGGTGGCGCGCGGCTACGAGTGCCGGCAGCCAATGAGCGTGAATGCCCCCAGGATTGCAACGTCTCCAGAAAATGTTACGTGCTGTCGGTTGTTTATTTGTATTCATCCACACTAAGGTAATATATAAATATAAGTAAGTTTTGTAATAATACGATAATTATTAATGAAGAAAACGTATATTATAGGCCCAAATACTGATATATCTAGATAAGTAAGAAGTACTTATTGGATTATGTTAGTTGATGAGATGATTATCCGTAATAATTATTTTAAATTATTTACTTTGACTTTCGATGCTTCTCTTTCGTGATTTTAGGAATAAATCGATTATCATGAAATGGCATATACCTGTAGAATTATGTTACTAATGAAAAGTTGCAGCGATTACCTATAAGAAGAAAACAATAGTTTTTTGCATTTTTATAAATATTTTGTTTTTCCTTACGATAGTTCAGATTATAGGATCGATATGTGCTGAATGATGACCGGAAGACGTGTACTACTCTAGAAAACTTGAATGTATCATAAAATTTGTTTTTTGCGTAACGGGGATAAAATGATACTTTTTATTTCAGAAAGTGGGATAGTTCTTGTAGAATTTTGCGCAAGTAATTCCTAAATAAATAACGTTAATACGCACAAAGTTAGAAACTCATTCTTTGATATTCAAACATAAATCTGTTTTTGTTTTTCTTTGAACAACCCTCTTATTTCTTCACTCGTTGAACTGTATAACTATAAGAGAGCTTACGAAACACAATATACCGCCGTAAAAAATAAGCGCACATCAGACTCGAGCATGTAATTCTAGCGCACTCTTCCGGCCCGAACAAAGGGAGTGAGGGTAAGAACACGAGTTACTCGACACCACGTAGGTACCTTACGCAGATTTGTTTCTTAGTTTCTCACCGCTCGATAGACAAAAGCAAACTTTCCTCAACAACACATAGATCAGTTTTTTGTTTGTACTTCACTATTGTTATTAGACATTATGGATCTGCACACACGCAGTAAATTCGCGATAGTCAAATTGTAGTCTTACAGAGCTTGCTGTTATTATATTATTACATTTGCAACTGTGTCTCGGGCGTACAGGGCTCTATTTGCATTACAAGGCGGCTGAGGGGTCCTTGGGATGGCAGGTACGTCACATGAGGACTGCGAAAGAAAAATGTACCTTTAACGACGATATGAGGAATCTGAGTCGAGAAAAGAAATAAGCCGTAACAGGATGTCGTTCAGGATAATACCTCTTTCATTTTATTTTCTTTTCAGTAAATTTAAACCACCTACAAAGGAAATACAGTTTTTATAAACATTAGTGTTTAAATTTATCTTCTATCTACTCTTTAATATATAGGTAATAAAAAAACACTCAGTGGAAAATAATACCAAATTTATCTACCATAGGTACAGAAACGCAAAGATATAGGTTTTACTATTATTTAAATATTTCTATATAACAAATAAAGAGGAAAGTGACTTTATTTGAAATGAATTATTATTATAAATGATTGTTTCATAATGAATTTATCATCTTGATATATAAATGAATATAATAAATACTTTAGCAAGTTTGAATTTGAATATAAATTAATTTCTAACCGGAAAATTGTGATAATTTCCCCAAGGTGTGAATATGAAGCCGAGCCCGGTGTTATGCTCTATCTACTCTTAAATATAATAACAATTTTGTTTAAACAATGTGTGTAAAAAGAAACATTGTTTACTGTATCTAATTTATGTCTTAGTAAAATTTATGCATTCTACCTATAATCCTTTATGACTTTAAGCAGAAAGTTGAGCCTAGGTTACCGTCTTTTATAGGTAAGGTGCGCAGAAGGCCGGCAACGATAGATCCGCTAGATGGCGATCTAACGAGATCGTTAGGTCGCCATAGTGAAGAGTTTCGACTTTTCCAGAACTCTATATAGTTATATTATGCTTATACAATTTTAGACATAGAATAAAATTGTACACACATACTTTATTGCACACAAGAAAGTACTTTATATCGGATTTAACTTAGTCTTTCCATTAAATATTACAGGGATGAATTGTTTTTATAATTAATGTTTGGAATTCAGATGTATAGCTGAAGCAAGCCTTGTAGTTACAACAGCGTACAAAAGTTGGGTCTCAAAGGCGATATATTCCAGCCATTACACCCGCGACTTGCGCAAACTTTCCCAAGTGATCACGGGCTAGACGCCGCCACACAAACAAACAGTGTGCCCATCAAAACTCGTCCACAGGTAAAAAAAACACCTCGCTGTGTGTGTGTATACACATGTGTGGAACATAATATTGTACTTATAGCCGACCCTCGTCTGTAGCTACTTGTAGGTAAGTAGCAATCGCGACTCCTTTGTTCTAGCAGCTGATTGGAGCCGCGCCCGGAAATGCGTGTCACCCCACCCACTCATTGGTCCGTTTCATTTTCTTAGCGCGAGAGAGACGCAGCTACGCTGGCGCTGAAGTGTGTAGTTAAGGATACCGATCACTGTGTGTAAAACGGTAGGTAGGTGTCAGCCGGCTTGCTTGTTTTGCTCGTTCGCTATGTTTGTGCACGCTCGCCCAAGGTAAACTATTTTGGTGAGTTGCCCGCTTGGAGTTTGCAAATTGTTTCGCCTCAAATTATCCGTGTGGAATTTTGATTTTGTCAAATTAGATTTGTTGCTGTACTGCGTAAGATAGGGTAATAACTGGAGCTTGATTTTATACATCATGTACATCTACATGTAGGTACATTAACTTGACTCGTCCCACATTAAAGCAACCAGGGTCTAATTTTGAAACAACTGACTAAAAACTTGTGTTGTTTTTCAAAATGGTGGTGTACTTGACAGTCAATTTAACCTGGACCCTTTTTATCGCCATACGAAACGTCACAGACTTAGTTTTAATATACTGCGTTGTGACGTCATAATTCTAACGCGTGAAATAGCTTATTTATTATTGTTTAAACAATAATTACAATTATTTATATCATGAAATTTAAAAGATGATAATAAGATATTGAAAACGTAAGCTCTTTTTTATGAACATTGTTCGAGAATTTATTGTAATATTCGTTACAAATCCAATAACTTAACATTATATTTAAACTGCATTTAAAAAAAGTATTAATGAATTCAAGTTTTGCTTATTGATTTTAAAAAGTAACATTTTAAAGCGATTCATAGTTACGTCATCATAAGGATATTCACACGTATACTTGGGGAATGAATGATCATAAAAGTATGATTGATCTGATTTTAATAGATAGTCGCCTCCGAAACACAATAATGGATACAAGAGCCTACAGAGGCCCCACTCTTGAAACGGACCACTACCTGGTGATAAGTCGGTTTGTGGGCCTTTTCAGGAAGTGGAGACACTGGCAAGTGCGTACCAATTTCGGGGAGCTTGAAAGAATAAAGTGTGAAAAATTGGAAGATGTTAGTGTAAGGAGTATGTATGCGCGCCTAGTCGAAGAAAGGCTTGCAAAAGCGGACTTCTCCGACTTAGATGTGGATAATAACTGGGATAGTATGAAAGAAAGTATAGTGGAAAGCGCAAAAGAAGCATGTGGATGCGCAAAGAGGCACATAACAACGAAAGGTGATGAATGGTGGGACGCGGATGTTAAATCCAGCGTAGAGAGAAAGAGAAAAACCTGGCTGGATTATGTTGCTTCTTTGCAACAGAATGACAGTATGAAAGGGATGAAGAAAGAAATTTGTCGCCTCTGCAAGAACGAAACCAAAGCTTTAGTGAAAGAGAAGCGCGAAAGAATAAAATTGAAAGAAGAAGAGAAGCTGACGGAGAACTTCAAGGCGAATACCAAACTCTTTTGGAGAGAGGTTAAGAAGTCTCGGGGTTGTTCGTCAGCTTCCAGAATGGAAAGAATAAAATCTAAAGCAGGGGACGTTCTTGCTAACCCACAAGAGGTGTTAGGGCGATGGAGTGAATATTTTAGAGAAATGTATGATAATATCCCGGATGCTGACACCACGACTGAGTCTGTGACTGACTCCGAGGAGTCAGCATCCGAGATCACTTTGGAAGAGATCGAATGGTCGATAAGAAGTCTGAAAAATGGAAAGGCAGGAGGAATCGATAGTGTGTCTGCTGAGATGATCAAATATGGTGGAACCTGCGTCCGGGACGCTTTCCTGTCCTTATGCAACTTGTGCTGGAGGACGGGAAAGGTTCCCAAGGACTGGAGGCGCGCTGTCATCGTGCCCTTGTATAAAGGCAAGGGGTCACGTATGGAGTGCGCCAGCTACAGGGCCATCAGTTTGATCAGCACAGCATCTAAAGTGTATGCGAAGATTATTAAAAAGAGAATGAGAGTGGTATCCGATGGATTGCTGTGGGATGCACAAGGTAGCTTCAAAAATGGAAGGGGATGTATGGATCAAGTTTTCTCTCTCCGCAATATCGTAGAGAAGCAGCTGGCTATGGGCCGGAAGGTTTTCTGCGGTTTTGTGGATCTAGAGAAAGCATTTGACAGGGTTGTGCGGAAGGAGCTCTGGGACATATTGCCCGGATATGGGATTAATGGCCAATTGATGCGTGCTGTGCAGTCCACTTACAAGGACTGTACGGCATGCGTGCGAGTGGATGGCAGCCTGTCGCCCTGTTTTGACGTCAATATTGGCGTCAGGCAGGGCTACGTGCTGTCGGCTTTGCTGTTCATCCTATACCTGGACGATTGTCTCCAGAGAATAAGATTGATGGATGTTGGGGTGCGAATGAGTGATCTAGTTGTAAGCACCTTGCTTTATGCGGATGATGCCGTGCTTTTAGCCGAATCGCCATCAGAACTGCAAACACTAGTCACAATGATGAAAGATGACTGTCAGGCGAGAGGCTTACATTTGAATGCGAAGAAAACAAAGGTTATGGTGTTTGAAAGAGAAGAAACCAGAACGAATGCAAGGATAATGGTCGATGATGTTATGCTGGAGCAAGTGAATGAGTTTGTATATCTTGGATGTGCTTTTAGCAGGGATGGAAGGTACACCGCTGATATAGAAAGAAGAGTGAATTTGGGGAATAGTTTGAATGGAGCGTTAGGTAAACTTCTAGGCGCTAAGAACCTCAGCCAGAAGGCCCAGCTCGCTATACACAACGCGGTGCTGGTACCTACGCTCACGTATGGAAGCGAGAGTTAGGTGTGGAAGGGAGAGCAAGAAAGTAGAGTAAACGCGGTCGAGATGCGAGCACTGCGCAAAATCTGCGGAGTGACGCTCGCGGACCGCGTTCGTAATACCGAAGTAAGAAAGAGAGTTGGTCTGAAAGAGAGTGTCGGAGTGAAGGTAAGGAAAGGAATGCTCCGGTGGTTCGGGCATGTGGAAAGAATGCATGATGAAAGAATGACTAAACAGATATACAATACAAAAGTGGATGGATGCAGAAGTCGTGGAAGGCCACGACACACCTTCCATGATCAAATTGATCGTGTACTAGCGGAGGGTGATGTCAGGAGCCTTAAGAACAGACGAGCGTGCATGACAAGAGTTATGAATGTCAAATAAGCAAGTGAGGTGTGTAAGAATGGGCCTAAATGGCGCTCTGTTGTTCGTGCCTACCCCGCAAGGGAACTGGCGTGAAGTTATGTATGTATGTATGTATGCATAGTTACGTTTGTATTAGGGGATGTCATTATTTTTTATTAATTAAGATGCTCTAGAAAATAAAATGTTACTGATTCATCTGTATCTGATCATGTTATTGTTATTGACCATTTGAAGCAAACGTAGCATTGCTATTGTAACACTAACATTATCCCAGATGGGGCAGGGATGTAAGAAAAATATCATTCCGATCCCAAATACCTTACTAAGAAAAGGTGAGAAAAAAGAGAATGTAGTTAACAACTAATCATTTTAATATTTTAAATAACGGAAATACAACATTTCTGGTTTGTCGCATTTATTTATTCTGCATATCTGCTCCAGTCAACAGGGCAGGTCCCGGCAGCGGCAGGCTAATCGCCTCTTTATCGCCCGACTGTCACCCACAGTAGCGCTCGAACCACTGCCTTGTTTGTGTTCGTGTCCATCTATTGTAGCGGCTGTACGAAGACTATTATGTTTTAATATTAGATTATATATATGTGTATATATATATATATATATATATATATATGTGTGTGTATATATATATATATATATATATATATATGTGTGTGTGTGTGTGTGTGTATCTGAGTGAACTTGTTAAATTTCAACAAATCTTGTTGATCTGGCCGATTGCCAGATTTCAAGGGTGCAAGGGTAAGAGGGAATGGAGATAAATGGACTCACCCGTAATAATATGAGCTGAGTAACCGGAGCGTCTGCGATACAGGAGCAGCAGTGCGTGTTCTCTTGTTATATATCTCCCGCTTCACAACTAGATTCACTTGCCACTTATCACCAAGCTCTTGGAACCCGATTAGTATTGCAATTGGGTGGATATCTCAAATGCGCGCGCGATGCGTGAATGTTTTTACGACGGATCGATTCAGACTGATCGTTGAGACGCGGAAGTGCGGGGTAAATTACTTTTTCGGGGAATCATCGTTCGTTACGCGGTGGCGTGAACATCCTGGGGCCCGGGGAAAAGGTGACGGCTTCCATTTATAGTGCAGACTAAGTGCTGTTGTCGTCGAGGGGAAGACGAGCAATCTTTGTGACTGGTCTCGTTAAGCTGCCATCCTTGGTGCTGAGTTCTACGACTCGGACGACGGGCAGAATCTTCTTTATTCTTCCCATCTTCCACTGGAGTCTGGGAAGATTATCCTCCTTTATGAGTACCAGCTCACCAATCTTGGGTCGACTGGTTTCCGTAGTCCATTTAGATCGGGATTGGAGAGTGTGCAGGTAGGATTTCGACCACAAGGTCCAAAATCGCTGAGCCAACGCTTGCACTAAGCGAAAACGTCGTAGGGTTGATGGAGGAGAGGATTCATGGGAATGTTCGGGTAATGCGGTAAGTGGGCGACCTATAAGGAAATGACCAGCGGTTAGGACTTCGAAGTCTGTAGGGTCTGAAGACAGAGGGCAGAGTGGTCGAGAGTTGAGAACGGCCTCAATACGGGCTAAGAGTGTAGAAAATTCTTCAAAGGTCAGATGCTGCTCACCTAATACGCGATAGAGTAATTGCTTAGTAGATTTCACGGCTGCCTCGTGCAGACCGCCAAAAGAAGGAGCTGAGGGCGGATTGAGCAACCATGTGATCTGCTGTGTGGCTAGCTTGTGCGTAATTCTATCATCATTGGCCTTTAAGAAGTTTTGTACTTCTATGAGCTGATTTCTTGCGCCGACATAGTTTGTACCGCAATCAGAGCGAATTAGGGTAGGGATTCCGCGCCGACTAACGAACCTTTGCAATGCCGCAAAAAAGGCGTCCGTAGAAAGTTCCGAGACAGCCTCTAAGTGCACTGCCTTGGTGGCGAGACAAACGAAAACACAAAAGTAGCCTTTGAGAAGTTTGGCATTGCGTAGAGTACTTGATTTAATTAGGAATGGTCCGGCAAAATCCGTGGACACTTGACTAAACACCGGTTGTGGGCTGACTCGATCAGCCGGTAGGTCGGCCATAAAAGGGGGATTCGGCTGAGCTCGATGCCTAAAACAGCGTACACATTTAAAGACACGGTGACGAATGACTCGCCTTCCAGATAAAATCCAGTATTGTTGACGGAGTAGTGCGTGTAGTGTATCTGCGCCCGGGTGGCAGTGTATAGTGTGGAAATGATCTATAATTAGGTCCACAAGGGGGCTTGAACTGGGTAAGATGAGGGGATGTTGTGTGTCATATCTAAGGGCTGAGTTGGACAAGCGCCCTCCTACTCTAAGAAGACCATCCTTGAGAAAGGGCGAGAGGCGTTGTATTCGCACTGTACATAATTTGTTAGTTTGCAGTCGGTGGATGTCTTCAGCGAACATATTTTGTTGGACTGAGCGTACCCAGTGTAAGAGCGCTTTCTTACGTTCGTCTACGGTAATGGGACCAACGATGCGAGAGTGAGAAGATACCAAGCAATTGTGTGCAAAACGTTTAATACATGCGGTTACGCCTACAAGTGTGTCTAAGGAGCTGAATCTCGTGAGTAAATCCGTGTCTAGATCAGGAACCGCGATGTGAGCTACCATTTTTCTGGGTTTTAGACCAGGCAGTACGTGATGACCCAAAGCAGGGGGCATCGTGGGCCAGGTATCAGGTGGGGCCTTGAGCCAAGTAGGCGACCACCATAGGTCATAGGCTAAGAGTTCCTGTGCTGATATTCCCCTGCTAGCACAGTCGGCAGGGTTAAGAGCTGAGGGTACATGTCTCCAAGTAGGGTTACATGGATTGGCTGCAATGGCAGAGACTCGATTGGCCTCAAAGACCTGTAGGGATTGAGAAGGAGTTTTAAGCCAGGCGAGTACGATAGTACTGTCTGACCAACAAAAGTGTTGCTGAATGGTAATGTGGGCAGAAAGTTGAACAGAGACGCGAGAAATGAGCAGCGAAGTGAGGTGTGCAGCTGAAAGTTCCAGCTTTGGTATAGTCTGTCGGGTTTTAATGGGGGCTACCTTGGATTTAGAAACAAGTAGTCTGACGTGTACCTGACCCGTGATATTCGTTTCATGAAGATAGACTGCGGCTGCATATCCGGATTCGGATGCATCGGCAAAACCGTGTAGGGTGTAGGTGGAATCTTTGCTGGTGCAAATTGTTCTGGGGAGTCGAAGAGCAGAGAGTAGAGGTAAGTCTTCAAAAATGTGCTGAAATTGAAATGTGACATCATTGGGAGCCGATTCATCCCAGTCTAACTTTAGAGTCCATAGGTGCTGAATGAGCAGTTTTGCGCGGAAAATAACTGGGCTGATCCATCCACTAGGATCGTATAAACGAGCGATGGTACTGAGTATTGACCTTTTGGTAAATTTTTCCAGTGTAGGTACCGAAATGTGATATGTAAATTCGTCCGTTTGGGGTATCCATTGCATACCAAGTACCTTGATTGCATTGGAGTCGGGTACAACATCAAAATCCTTGGGTATGTCACATTGATCATCCGGGAAGCGTTCTAAAAGCTGACGAGAGTTTGAGGTCCACTTTCGCAAATGAAATCCCCCTAGGGCTAGTAACTCAATGAGTTCAGTCTGCAGAGCTATTGCCTTGTCAACTGAATCATGCCCAGTCAGAATGTCATCCACGAATATGGAGTGCGTAAGAACCTGTGCAGCCTGGGGAAAACGGTGACCTTCATCAGTGACCAGCTGTATAATAGATCGATTGGCGAGGAAGGGGCTGGGTCGTAGGCCATACGTGACAGTGGACAGGGCGTAAGTGAGCAGAGGTTGATCTGGAGAAGAGCGCCATAGAATGAGTTGGAACCGTCTGTGGTCTGGGTGAACTAGTATATTTCTAAACATCATCTGGATGTCTGTACTAAAGACCACTTTGTGAGTACGAAAATTTAGAATGATGTCAGTAATATCACGTTGGAGCGGTGGGCCAGTGTGCAGACAGTCATTAAGACTGACACCATTAGAGCTCTTACAGCTGCCATCAAAAACCGTGCGAAGTTTTTCAGAGTTGGCTTTGAAGATGCCATGATGCGGGACGTAAAAATGGTCTTTTCCTTTAAATGTGCTGGGGTGACAAAGAGCCATGTGGCCCATGTCAATGTATTCCTTCATGAAGTCGATATATTTTGAGCGGAGGGTAGGATCTCTTTGGAGTTTGCGCTCCAAATTAAGGAATCGTCGTAGTGCAATAGCGTGGGTTGCACCGAGCTTAGGTGCCTTTGTAAGAAAGGGAAGGGATACTATGTATCGCCCTGTGGGATCACGTGTGGTGGTAGAACGAAAGTTCTCCTCACACTCGTCAGAGGTTGAGTTGTCCTTTGATTGCACTTCTTCGACTTCCCAGAATCTCTCCAGAGCGGAGTGTATTTCTTTATTTGAGTGTTGGGGTTGTAAACAGTCAATATTTACTAGTGCTGAATTAACTTGAGGCTCAGGCTTTGTGTAGTTTGGATTGATAGGACCTAAAAGAGCGAAATTGAAGATCGTGCCGAAGGCTATTGGCCTGCCGGGGCCCAAAAAAATTTTGTTACCATCCAAAATTTGGCCCAAGACATCAGAACCCATAATCAAGTCAATAGCGGCTGGAAAACGATAAGACGAGTCTGCTAGGGGAAGCTGTGTCGAGTCGAGGAGTGGAACAACGTCAGGTAACATTGTTAATGGTAAAAGACCTGTCAAATCTGGTAGAATGTATGCCTTTGCGCTAATTACTGGGACTTCGGTGTGAATAGGGCGGAATGTGATGGTAGTTGAAGAACTAGAGTTTTGAGTCTGCTGATTACCGACTCCTGTAATTTTTAGTTCTGTGTGCTCGACAGGCAAACGTAATTTTTGTGTCATAGTTTTAGTTAACAAGGTTAGCATGGAACCGCTGTCTAATAATGCTCTTGCCTTATGAAATTCTCCAGCGTTGTCTGCTAGTTCTAGGGACACAGTGGGTAATAAAACTGGTGGATCGTGTACTGTAATGTGCTGAGTATGTGCTGAAATATGACTGTCATTTTGGTTAGCTTTATCAGAGGAAGTAACAGGGCTGCCGGGCAAGTGATTATTATGATAAACTTTATTATCATAGTGCTGAGTATGAAACTGGGATTTATTTTGTTTACGTGATGTAGTGGATGGTGTATATTGTAGCGATGGTATGGGTGGGTGTAGTGTAGTATTGTGTAAGTGAGTAGCAGGTAGTCATTGTTGTGAATTAATAGGTGAATTACGACGAGAAGAGTTTCTTGATTCCGTGGTTGGGCGGGTGTGTTCTTGTCCTCTTAGTTGTGGGGGCAAGAGGTGAGAATTGTCATATGTGGGTGATTCAAAGCCACTGCGATGTAAGGTGGTATGGTGTTTCTCGCTATCACATTCTCTACACCGTCCTGTGGATCTGCACTCGTCAGAGTAATGGGGTCCTAGACACTTACGGCACCGTTCATGAGCTTGGATAAAATCCCAGCGCCCTTGCGTAGGCTGTCTTAGGTATTCACCGCAGTTCAGCAACCTGTGTCCTCTAACGTGACACCAAGGGCAGTAATAATTATTGGTCGGTGCTGGTGGGTGGGCGGAATCTTGTGCTATGGGCTCGAAATATTGTGTAGACTGTGGGTATCCTTGAGCGTACTGTACAGGGTACGCTTGACTTTGTAGAGGATATGCAGGGCGCGTTAAAGGTGGGCGGACGGAAGTAGTGGGCTGAAAACGAACGTGCCGAATTTCTGGTCTGGGTGCAGAAGCGCGTGGTTGGTACCGTGCTGAGGGAGAAGCACGTTCAGTTTGTCTGTATGTCGGGCTGAGGGGAGGGGGGGGGTGGGTTATATGTCTCAGTTTCTGTGCAACGTGCATGGTCTTCTAAGAATGTGATTACATCCTTTAAGGTGGGCAGAGTGTCTGAAGACCCATGCGTTCGTTCAAATAATGTGCGAAGCTCGCCCTTTAACTTCCGCACTACTATTGACACTAGGACGTAGTCTGAGTCATGTAGTGGTAAGTTTAGGTTTTTAAGCGCCGATTGGGTTGAAATAAGAGGGGCTAAAAATAACTGTCTGATTTGTGAGCGGGTGGTGATGTGGGGTAACTCTAGTATCATATCTATAAACCTATCAATGAGAACTCGGCGATTTTCGTAGCGATTGGCAAGTGTTGTCATCGCTA
The DNA here is from genome assembly GCA_019925095.2 of Dendrolimus kikuchii. Lineage (NCBI taxonomy): Eukaryota > Metazoa > Arthropoda > Insecta > Lepidoptera > Lasiocampidae > Dendrolimus > Dendrolimus kikuchii. Next base: position 8,535,883 of record CM034390.1, on the reverse strand, counting down.
CATCGTAGTTCTCATCGGTAACCTTGAGGTGTGATACCATACTGAGAGCTTCTCCGGAGAGGCAAGAAAATAAATAGTGTAATTTAACTGCACCTGACAAATTACCGGCAGTGTCCGTAAGGCTTTTGAAAATTGTTATGAAAGATGGCCAATCCTCAAGCTTGGAAGAAAATTTGGGTAGATCTATTTTGGGCAGAACAGTAGACGTGGAGAATGTGGGCGAGCTTGGTTTGATGCTTGAGCTGATGGTGATGTTTGCCACCAAAATTTTTTCATATGCTTCTATAGCCGAGGTGTAGTAGTCAAAGTACCATTTTTCCACTTTGTCGTCAAGGTCTTTAGAGTCCAAGATCTCATAATATACTGTATCCAACTTGCCCTTTATATCGTCCAATTTTGTAAAGCGCCCTATGAAATCGTTTACACTATACTTTTTGTCTCCTTTTAATATAAGGTTAGCTATCTCTAATAGGAAAGTTATGTACTTATGGGTTTGCATAAAGATGGCAGATTGCGATTTGGTAGGCATGACGATGAGAAGTGCACAATAAGAAAAGGAAAAGCAAACGAAAAAAAATTTTTTTTTTTTTTTTTTTTTTTTTTTTTTTTTTTTTTTTTACTAATGCTAATAAAGAACACGCAAGAAAGCAGCCAGAGAAACGTAAGAAATACGAAATAAATAAAAATGATTAGGAAAAAAAATATATATCAAACTGTCGTGTGCGCTGAGTCTTAATAAACACGAAGCTATATATAAGCTATAAAAGTTGCACGGCAAGCTAACCACACCGAGTGAAACGAATATAATATTCAATATTATTATATCGATCCGATATCACGTTTAGTGCAAGTATTCGAGAATAGGTGTGCTGAATAAAGTACAGAATACGTACTCGAGGTTATATTAACCTACCTACGTACCAAAAAATAGTTATCGTGTAGCAATTTGCGTAATTATCTGAGGAATGTGGAATGGGTATTCAAATATATAAGGGCAGAAGTAATATGTTTATAAGAAAACAAAAAAGAAAAAACAAGGGCAGAAAACGGGTAAATGGGCAGATTGATAATGATTGTTTATTTAACTTTTTAGGTATGTGAAAATTTACAATTTGGTACGCGGTGGCGTGAACACTTGTTGAAACCAATTTCCATTGACAACATCTTGAACTGCAGATTTTTATTTGTAAACAGCATGTCTGTATATTGAAACTATTTAAAAAAACAACTGGCATAGACTATAGAAACGATGGAGAACACGATGCATTTTTTTTAGGTTTCTTGTCTGTTTGTCGGTTTGTTCGGGATTCACATAAAAACTACTGGGCCGATTTCGATGCGGTTTTTGCTGATCGACAGTAAATTCTTAGACTTAGACATATAATTTGCATACTTGTTATCCTGAGAATTCCGCGGGAATTTTTCTGAGACTGATTTTAAACGGCCAGATTTTTAAAAAATATCGAATTCCAATGTGATCTTTTCACTGATCGATAGTAAATTTTATGTTATAAGACGTGTGATATTTTTAATCCCGGGAATTTTCCCGGGAGCTGTTTTTAGTTGTCCAGGTGCATACAAATTAACTTATTACAACACAGTTTTTACTAAAAGGATAGCTTACATTCTTTTTTAAATTCTGTAGTACTTTAGTGCCCCGGGCATCTGGCGGGAATTTCAAGTGAAGCGTGGACAAAGTCACGGGCATATCCTTGTCGTTAATAATATAAGTGGCATATTCTCAGTACGACGCCAAGCTGTACGAGCCACCTCGGAGACAGGCAGCGGACGGCTAATCGGCACTCTGTTATGCAGCCGTCACGGGCAGGCGGGGTGGCACGTGGCCGCCGTGCATGTAGCCTACCGCAATACCCCACTGATTGCGTTTCATGATTGTATTTTAATTAATTCAAAACAACTTTTAAATGACTTTCTTATTTTATGTTCCGTGGCCTCATTGGTAAAAACAGAACTCTTATGAAATCATGACATTCGTTCCTCTAGACTAGACGTCTGTTTCTGTAGTCAATATAAACAGCGTTAAACATTCATTAATATTCTAGTTCTACAATAATTTAAATTAAATAGGCACCAGACAGAAGACGGGCACTTATAACAACAAGAGGTCTAAAACATCCGCTTTCGCAGATTCGTATTACGTACATGGCAAGTATCAAAATAAAGTGGATCTAGATGCTGACTTATATCTACTATATATATCTAGACACGTGTCAATCTCAGTAATCCATAAATTTCGCAAATAAACCTACAATTATTTAGAAACGGTGTCCTTATAAGTACCTACTACCTCCATCCTACCATAACACAATAGAAACTTGCTTATCTTAAGAAGGATCACAATACCACTGTACATATTTTTTTGTATGTTTGTTACACGATTTCTCCGTCAATTCTAGACCGATTTTCAAAGTTTTTCTTTATTCGAAAGAGTATACTCCCGAGGTGGTCCTATTGTCACTAAATCAGGATCTGATGAGTTAGTCCCAGAGACATCGAGAGCGACTCTTGTTGAAGAGCACCGAGCGCTTACTCTCTTCGAAAGCTAAAACTTGTATACCTACGCGTGCCAGTAGTAAAATTTCTACAGGCGCTTAAAATATTATTTCTAAAGCTACTCAAGCAACTAAAAAGTAGAAAATATGTTTTAACAAAAACTAAACAGACTTCAAACTAAAAAGCCAAGTAGAGTATAAAACATAAATGTTGTAGAGTATATTTATTTTTTGCTTTTTAGTTCGCAGTCGGTTTTATTTTTATTATTTATTTATTTTGAAATAACCTTGATCTCCAGATTTCGCTACGACCGACGTTCTCTTAACCGTTTTCTTTCTCATAGCTGAGTGACCATTTGAGACTATAAATTACTTCTATTTACTTCGTATAACTAAACAACATAATGTAAAAATAAGGTACAAAGGTGGTTATTCGAACAATCTGAAAGACATTATATCCTCATGTATGTATATGTAATAAACAAGGCATTTTAAGCCCTAGCATTAAAAGACAATCACAAATGAAAACATTTACATAATGCAGTAAGATATTCGAATTTCAAATACTTATACACCACGTTGAATTATATATAAGAGAAAATGTAAATAATCAGTGTTATGTTGACAACTCCCTTGACCATAATAATATTACATCACGACAAATATTTCCATGACTTCAAAAATAAAAAAGGTTCGAAGAACATTGAAGATATAAATACAACATAGCAGTAATAAAACTCTCGAAATAATATCAATGATACAAGTTACGTAATCAGAAAGCTCATTACGTAAGACAGAAAATTCACGTGAACGCACCCGAAACATTTTTAACTTTTAATTAAATTTCCACATTAAGAAAGAGTTGATTGAAGTTGAGAGGTATTTTGAAGGTTTGTTCTGTTTGAGAATGTTTCCTTTCCACCTATTGGTTAATTAAATAAAAAAAATTTCTTGTTTTCGCGACTAGTACGGACACATAAATAAAACTACATTTTAACGATTTTAAGCGCGGCATTTTATCTATTTGATTTTTATTTAGACGTTGCGTTCTTCAAGTCATAAAATGTTGTGTAGCGGTGGTAAATTAGATTAAGCTTCCATACAGTAAATAAGAACCACAAAAAAATTGAAATGAACATGTTGGGTGTGGGTTAAATAATAACTTTAACATTACTCATTAACGCTTCACAGCTTTGTTTGCCTTAGTCACGGCTACTGAAACATGGCTAAAACGTGGAATAAAAATCAAACAAATAAAATGCCGCGCTTAAAACCATTAAAGCTTAGTTTTAATTCAAATATATACTGTTACATGTTAGGATATATTTATATTACACATAATTATACATTAATATGATATTATATAATTCATGAATGAGACAATATGTTTTCTATTTACAGATGTATACAGATATTTACGAAATTTGGTATCTGTTCATTTGTATCTTTATATTATTAAAAATCGTAAATCATGAGGAATGGAGTTATAAAAGTAATGCAGATGAAAATGAATTTTTCATCGCAGTCACTTTATAAAGATACTATAGTTTTCCATGCAGATTTGCGAGAGTATAACTTACTTCGGCGACCCACAGATTTCCTCCTATTTTTGGTATAGGTAATGAAAATATTTTATTTTTTCTCTTTACATACATACATACATACATAACTTCACGCCAGTTCCCTTGCGGGGTAGGCACGAACAACAGAGTGCCATTTTGGCTTATTCTTACACACCTCACTTGCCTCTTTGACATTCATAACTCTTGTCATGCAAGCTCGTCTGTTCTTAAGGCTCCTGACATCACCTTCTGCTAGTACACGATCAATTTGATCATGGAAGGTGTGTCGTGGCCTTCCACGACTTCTGCATCCATCCACTTTTGCATTGTATATCTGTTTAGTCATTCTTTCATCATGCATTCTTTCCACATGCCCGAACCACCGGAGCATTCCTTTCCTTACCTTCACCCCGACACTCTCTTTCAGACCAAATCTCTTTCTTACTTCGGTATTACGAACTAAGAATGAGCTTTCTGATTACGTAACTTGTATCATTAATATTATTTCGAGAGTTTTATTACTGCTATGTTGTATTTATATCTTCAATGTTTTCCGAACCTTTTTTATTTTTGAAGTACTATGATCTTCGCCGGCAGTGGGGCCTAGGGTCCAGGCTACCGGTGGTTAAGGCTCCAGACACAGAAATCTCCTCACAATACGGGCCGTGTCCAACAGAGCTGCCTTCTGCATCCGACCCTTCAACCAGATACCAAGCGAGAGCCTTTCAAGGTGGCGATCAAGGCTCTTCGCTATTAGTCCATTCACTGACACCACTATCGGTACTATGATTGTAGAGTCCAGGTTCCACATAGCGGTAACCTCGTGAGCAAGATCAATATACTTTATTTGTTTATCTTTCTCGGCATTCACGAGGTTACCATCATGGGGAATCGCGACATCTACAATTATAGCACGTCTCGCAGACCGATCAACTATCACAATATCAGGTTCGTTAGCAACAATAGTCCTGTCAGTGATAATTGATCGGTCCCAGTAGATTTTTCTCTTTAGGTCTATAAAATAACTATACTATTACAATGAACTTTTCTATTCCCTACATGCATACATATACCACAATGAGATAGCCCTAAAATTAAGGAAATGGTTATTTTACTTCAAACAAACTACGGATAGTATATTTTACCATTTAATGGTTCACATTTGTTTCTTATCTCATGTTATATTCAATAAATAACAGTATAAACACAACGGTCAGGTATTGTGAATTAATATAAATAACGCAGGAATGTGCAAAGTATAATAAAGTTGAAACACAATCAGCCCAATGTGGCACTATCCTTTTATCCGGGTTGCGAAAGGTACGGCCTTCTTAACTTCACTAAGAATGGTTACACGGATTTACTCAATGAGTTTTGTAACAATTTTATAGAATAAGTTTCATAATTAAACGAAATGCTTACTTTTAGGGACAAAAGTTTTAGTCGAAATTATTCTTGTTATTTTTTTAAGGGTTTTATTACGTACACATTTTTTTTATAATCACAGCTATTTTTAGTTTTAGTCTTGCCATTCATTATATGCAAAGTAATTACTTTTAACACCGTACGCTGTATCGGCAACTAATGAAATGATAATAATATGATAGCTGCTTATTTTTAATATATAATTCAAATCTAATCTAATTGATAAATCGAATTTGTTCTATTATAAATGTATTATAGAAATATATTAAAGAAATGTATTCCTTATCTAAGTTAACCATCATTATAAGCCTTGTGACTGCATTATTTTATTTCAATTAGGAAAGGCTTTAGTAACGTATAGGCAACAGAAAACCAAAGGTTGTAACTATAGTAGTCAAATACTGTAACTACTTAAGTTGAGAGTTCAGTCAAAATGATTAATTTTATGTGAAAAGTTACGTTATATATTTATATTTTTTTATTGCATGAGTTCAACAGACAGGCAGACGGCTCACCTGATGGAAAGCGGTTACCATCGCCTATGGACATTTGTAACATCAACGGTACTACCAATGTGCTGCCACTCTTTAAAGGGAGTCTGGAACTTGGCCACTATTGCCGGAATACAACTCAAGGCTGTTATAGCGGCATACTCTAGACCAGGTGTGGTAGCCATCCACACGGGCACATTTCCTACCACTTGGTTGTAGGTTATTTTGTCGCCTTTTAGGACAGTTCCTGCACGGATAAGTTATAAGAAGATTTTTATGTAGGTGTGTTAGTATACAGAGTATCCAGGCAGTTACAATAAATCAGAGTACAATCCTTTATGCAACATTATTAAGACCTTACAAGCGTTCGGTTCGCTTTCAAATCGATTTATGTCAATACAACCACAATCCCGTCATCCAACGATTGTAGTATCGCGACTCGCGGGAGGTCTTTGTGCCTATCGATAAAGATATACTCGGCATCGATATCAAATGTTGATTATCGATATTTTGTGCTCGATTGTACTCGCACAATGGGGATGACTCTCATTGTACCTAAAAACAGGTGTCGTATGGCTGAAAACTTAAAAAATCCTTTGATATGTTTATCAACCCTTTAGCTTGGAACGCACCGTGATTAAACGCGAGCGGTTTAGGAATAAATAAAAACGCCCACGAACACTCACAGCAGTTTGCGTTTTTGCTTAATTTTATGCCTGTTCCACCATACATACTAATATATGAGACAAAAAAATCGCGCGTTTTCGAACCGCTCTCTAGATATAACAAATTATTATACGATTAATATTTATCAATAAAATATATCTCATGAGTATCTATTTTATGCATATATCTTATAAATGTGTATATGTATATTTCTTAAAAATTAAGTGGCTATGTACTAAAAAAAAAATAGAAACATCTGAATTTATGCACAACCTACATCACCAGATTAGCTTATAATCTATACTATAATAAATCTGTAAATGGTTCGCGTGTGTACAATGCGTTTAAAAATGAGAAAAAAATCAGGAGGGACAATTTGGACTAGGAGATTCCGAAAATGCAATTTTTACAATTTATGTCTGTCTATCTGCTTGTCTGTTAGAGCATGACATGAAAACTACTGAACGGATTTAAATGAAACTCGACATATATAGCAAGCGACAAATATAGCTTATATCCCGGGGCGTAACTTAGGATAGTTTTTATACCGATAAATCACGTCGTTTCCGTGAAAAAGACGGATTAGTAAAAAGATGACACTGCAATATAACTGTAGACAAACATCGTTGTAATTCAAAAACAAATACGTTGTCAGGTTGCCCACATGTCATTTACTACGTATGAGCTACTTCGAATCAAGTAGGCTGCGACTTTTCTGTATGTTTTGCTGTGCAGTTGTCTACACTATATTGACATAGATTCTTTGTAATTGTAGTCAATTCAACAAGTCACTTAAGTATTGAAGGTTTATATATTTAAAACAGCTAATTAATTTTTTGTATACGTAACATAGAGTCAATACTTAGGGATTTTCACGCGGCATAGCCGCGGGTAAAACACTGGTATTCTATAAGTTAACTTGCCTAGTAGAGATCGCTCTAAGGCATAAGCGATAAGGCTTACTATTGTTCTACCCAAAAGTATTGTAATTATTGTATTGTGACTGTTCATTTGGTCAGCAATAAAGTATTATCCATCTACATTTCTAAAAGACCCCCTGAAAAAAAACCGCTTGTATGATGTGAGTTAAATGTTACATTTTTCAACCCGCTCGCGTTTCATCGTAGTGCGTGCTAAGTAAGCCTTTAGGTTTTGTGGGCGGGTTTGTCTAACAATGTTCCATTTATGAATGGTCCGTATGATGATTATCGTTAAAAAGCTTGTGGTTACAGACAGGTGAGATGTCAACCGATTGAATGAACGAGCGAATGGGGTGACGTACCCTGAATAGTTTAGAAAATTTGACCCGATAAGAATGGCTACGTACAGGTAGTTTGAGTACCATTGTGCGTTTGTTTAGTACAAATCATATTACACAAAATGAATTTTGTAGTAGCTACAAAACACAATTAAAAAAAAAAGTTTTATATGTTTTTTTATATAAAATAAAGTTAACGACTTAAGACGATCTTTTTTTATATATTTGTTATTGTGTTAGTTTAGAAGTAAAATAGGGTAGTTAACAATAAAATCAGCTAAGACATTTTTCTCATCGGAAAAAGAAATCTTGACATGGTCAAAACATTCTAGATTGTGTATGTGTGCGGTGAGTTATGATGACGTCATAATTCGAACCATTCAAATAATTTACTAATACATTTTTTGAAGAATAATATAATTTATTTTAGAAGTTAGACGATTGCGTTCTATTTTAACCACAGGTCTTTTCGAATGCTAGGTAATTGTTTTAAAATTCATTGTAACATACACCATATTCTTGAGATTGATTAAATATTAAGAATAACATTTAATAAATTTGTAAATAAGCTTGTGTGGAACTTTTTTCATGATTCCGTATTATAAGATGCTTATTGGTCTGGGTATCTTAAAATCACATTTGAATACGTCCTTTATATGTAAGTCTTAGTATGCACAATAGCTTTATACCATGTTAAGGAAAACTTATAACTGTCATAATAAAAAACTACACTGTGGGGTAGTTTTCAGTCGAGTGGTGCTCCAATATTGGTTACCCCGTTGAATCGATGTACTACTAAAAAACTAGACCTCAATCGCAGCGGGAGCCAAGTTCAGCCGCTGGGAAGCAGAAAACAAAAGATAACGACTACACTAATTTTACTCTTTTCGTATAATCATTGAACATATCGGTAAAATTAACATTTGACTTGGAGAGTACTGTGACGGGAACTTGAAGGAAATTTTTCTGTGCAGTTTTATAACAATATATACATAAACAGAATAAACATATATTTTTGGTTTAACATTCTTTTAATAAACAAAAAGAAATAGAGCAGTAGAAATAAATATAAAGTTATAGATTATGAAGTAAAGTAGACCACTGTAAGCAGGCATTCAATGCAAATACATGAAGAATTTTGTTTGTGTTGAAAATCTCAATTGTTTAGTAAAATGTGCCTTTTGGACCTGCTACAGGAACTCCCTCGTTTGGTGTCTATCATCTATAATTTGGCAGAAAAAATGCGTTACTATTCTAAAGATCTTGGATATTCATGTAAACCATTCTGCTACGGGCTAAATACAAAAACCGTGCAGAGCTGTATTTAGTAAAAAGTAGAAATTAAGACAAGCCTGCATACAGAAATTTCATCGGCTACATGATCAGGTATGATTAAGATGAATTTTTCTGTATGATAATATGAAAAACCTCATCTTAATCATTGTTGTACGTTGATGAATATGACATATTTTACTGACGAACATAATATATGTCTTATCTATATCTCTAATGGCGATATGTAATTTTTCTGTATTGATATTGTTTCACGTTCATGGAGTGCTTTTAACCTTGTTAAATTATGCAGTAATTAAATTTGTACCCATCAGGTGACATAAGATAATATCATTTTCCACACATGTATCCACTCGAAGGTATGATATAACTCGTAGCGTAGTGGTTAGCGCACGCGTCCCAAACTCACAGGGCGCGGGTTCGATCCTGGCCGGAACGCATGCAGCACGTAGTCAGTTTTCTGATCTAATGTGCATATTGTTACAATTACCACGTGCTATTAACGGTGAAGGAAAACATCGTGATGCAACCTGCACATCGAGATAAACGAGGTGTCAAACCTGCCAAACCGCCTTGGACAAGCGTGGCGGGTATACTGTCCGTTCCCCCTATAATGGTCCCACTAAAGTAAAGGTAAAAGTCCCACTGCTGGGCTCGGGGAGGTTCGAGTCCAGCAGTGGGACCTTTATGGGCTGATATTATATAATTTTCTATAGGTATGATATCACTGTGAAAATGTTATTAGAATATTGTTCCACCAGAAAACAATTTTACTGTAAAATTATTGGCCATAACTTACTGAACATACGTAAGAGAAATAAATGTAAAATAGTTTCTGCGGGCAGCCATCTTGGGGCATAATGTATGTCAGATGAAGAGCGATCGTTGACCGAACACCGTGGAAAATTACGGTATCCTTATATATATATCGTTATATGGCTATTTGTGTACGTGTTATGTGGAATAAATGGTTACAATGAGCTGTATATAAAGTCGATATTAGACGGTTCATTTCTGTCTTTCAATTTGGATGAATAACCCAAATTGATCCATGTAAACATAAATTTGAATCATTCAATATTATTCAATATCATCCTGTCCTTTCAGTTCCGTTCTTTTCAACCAAATTGAATCAATTTGATTGATCCGTCTAATATAAGCATTAGACATTATTATCCGTATCACACCAATTCTTATCGTATAAGTACCATTTTCTTTTTCATTCTTATTTAAACCCACCCACGGGTGATAATATATAATATCTTAGAATTTCGTCTTATATTCTGCTTAAAAGTTTATCCCGAACAAGGGCAAAGGTTCTACGGATATTAATAAAAATGTTAGAAACAAGAAATAGAGAAAAACACAGGAGTTTAATTTTAAATTTTAGTGTATCCATTAAAATGTTGTTACAAAGACAAATTCCACGTACAGATCTGTTACAGCACATTTTATTACCTGTCGGCATTTGAACTAATTGTAACCCTTTTATGATCGCCTTCTTTTGTTCACTTATTTTTTGGTATACGTATCTAGTTATTGTGGAGAACAGCCTATTACCCTAGTGTACTTGCTCATTAGCATCATTAGCCAGGTGTTGCGGATTAAAATTACAAGCTAATTCTAGGAAACTGTGTCGACGTTGCCGTGCGGGCACATTTTGCATTTGTGAAGTATAAAACGACGGCCTGATTGAGAGAAGGGTCAGTTGAGCTACAACTATGATACAGGAGTGACGTGTGTACATTCGGGAATCTAATAGTGACGGACTTTGCGCGTTTTATTGAATTACGACCTTCTGCATCACGTTTGGATTTGATGTGTTCGGTTATATTTGTACCTGTTTTATATATGTGTTCTCATAAACTCTATAATAATTCTAACGGTATTTTAATTCGAGTCCCGCTAACTCGTAACAAAATTAAAGAATATTTACGTAAAATTATGACTATTTCTATTAAATGTGAATCAACCATAGTTATGAATTGAGAAATACTCAGAGAACTTTAGTATTGAAACAAGCAAGGCACATAAGCGATACTGTAAAAAAATGCACTGAAAAATACACCGCGAAGTTTCTGTTGAAAGTGAGGTAACGCACGGAGCGTTGCATCTAACCAGCCGTGGAGCTACGGAAGTGGTGCAAGTGTAGAAATACTAGCTCATTAGAAGTTTTTATTTACAAACATGTTTTATCACAAGTCGTTATGTCGCTTAAATTCACATCCAAATGTATAAAATAATTTACAGCATTAGAGATTGTAATCTAATTAACAATCTAATCTAAATTTTAAATTAATAGAGGATATATAAATGTATGACGACAAAGTTTGGTGGCGACAATAGACTTCTGTAAAGTTGCTGAGAGTTATATTATCGATTAATGGAAAACTAATAGAATATGCAAAACAGATATATTACGAGATTAGACTTCCATATGGGCAAGATCGCTGTGTGTAACTCGCTCGAAATAATTTACTTTAAATCCTCGATAACTTGCATTAAAGTTGATGAAAAGTGATTATAAAACAAAAATCATCATTACAAATACCTACGTTAATGTTATCCAGTTGTTTTAAGTGCAAATTCATCATATTATAATTTATATAGGAAGTGTACGGCCGAGTGTATAAAATTAACTACCCTCTTTTGGAACACCTAAATCTGGTAATAAAAAAATATTCTATTAAGTATAATTTCGATTGGCAAAACCATCTGAATTTGTTTTGAGAACTGAATACTATCTTAAAAGTAGATTTTTGAGCTTACTGTAATAAAATATTGCCAAGTTATATATAACTTACACTATTAGTAAACATGTCATTTAAATGCAATGGCTGTGGAAAACAGATACAATCTTTAGAAATTATGAAATGCAGTGCCTGTCAAGAGACGTATGATTTATTGTGCTTGGGCCTGGACATACAGACTTATAAGAGCCTTAATCAGGACGCCAAAAACTCTTGGCTCTGTCCGCTCTGTAGCAGTTCTAGACCAAAGCGTAATAATACCAATACGCCACTTAGAAGTCCGATGGAAAACTCTAATAACACTCCAAACACCACAGAATATGTAAATCATCGCCGTGGCACTGGCAGACAGACAAAACTTTCGACGGAAACAGCAAACACTGAAATAAATGACTTTATGTCTGAAATTCGGAAAATTAGTCGTGAAATGGCGGAATTTAAAGAGCGTAACGACCTTACTATCCTAAAACAGGACATGCAATACATAAAGGAACAACTAGCGGCTGTTTCGACGACTCTTTTCAGTAGTTTGGAGACTTTTAAGAAAACAATCACTGATCAAGAACTCGAAATTTCGTCACTGAAGGCTACCGTCACAAACCTTGACATGTCAATAAATACATTGGAACAGAGAATACTTAAGAATGACCTAGAAATAGCGGGAATACCGGAAACCAACAATGAAAATCTCATTCATATTGTACAGGTAACAGCCACAAAACTGGGAGTTGAATTAACTAGTACAGAAATAGATGAAGTAATGAGAGTTGGACCCAAACGGTTAAGACCCAATGAAAACACAAGCGAACTACCCAGAACAATTATTATAAAACTACTTCGTAAAACAAAGAGAGATGAAATCATCCAGGCAGCAAAAAGTCGCCGCAACCTTACGACAGAAGATATCGTCTCGGGAGTCCCTAAAAAAATATATATCAATGAAAGACTAACAAAACACAACCGTATCCTCTTCAGAGATGCCAGACAGCGGGCGCAGCGCTATAACTTTCGCTATTGCTGGATCCGAAATGGAAATGTATACGTTCGAGAGGCTGAAAAGAAACCCGCTATATCCATACTCTCACAACACGACCTTGATGAAAAAGTGGGACCATTTCGTAAACAATCTGTATGAATTAATTAGACCTAATAATAATGTTAATAATAACTGTTACTTTATCCTGATTGATTCTAATATTATGTCCACAATAATGTATAAATATTTATTTTATTTTTATAATCATTTTACATCAACACGGTCACAATTAAACTTATGCCTACCGCTGAAAACACAAAGCACACTCTTATACTCTACATTTTACTACAAACTACATATTCTACACATTTACACCTTCAGTCATGTTTGCAGTTTTAATGGAAACACACACTTCTTAGAGACACTAAAACTGAACCTAAGAGCATTGAAATGGCTTCTCCAATTATTAGCGGGTAGCAACAGGAGGTGGCACTTGTCTCTGATAAGTCATCTGTCTATTTGGAATCTAAGAACAATACATCAAAAGCATAATAGGATGATGAGAACACCATGTCAATGCTTCTCTCGGTACATAATTCAATTCTGGTAGTTTCATGGCCAATCTCGATCTTAATACTGTAAATCAAATTGACAACACATTTGAAATTAACTGTCACACTTCCGACTTATTGGAAAACTGCAAAGAAGTATTGACCAACGAATACAAATTCAAGCTGCTCACCTTTAACATTCGAAGCATACAACAGAATTTTGATACCTTTTTGGTAGCCCTTTCCCGGTTAGACCGAGATATAGATATAATTGTCCTTACGGAATGCTGGCTTAAGGCTGATACTCCCTTGCACCAAATCCCCAATTATAAGTCTTATTGTACTACAAACAACCTTAATAGGGCAGGAGGTATAGCGGTATACGTTAAAAACAGATGGAGTGCCATTGTTACAGAACCAAATTTCCTAGAAGCCGAATGCCTCCAAATCGACATAACCGACACCGTTTCTATCATAAGTATATACAGATCGCCATCTTTTACAAACATCGATAAGTTTATCTCTTCGGTGACTGACATACTTGAATCTACAAATACCAATGTACCGATTATAATTGCTGGTGATATAAACATCAATATTTTGGATCCCTGCTACAAAACATCTGAATACCTTTGCCTCCTAGCAGAACACGGACTCCACCCTGCAATTACCAAAGCCACAAGAGGAAATTCTTGTTTAGACCATATTTTTGTTAAGTCCAAATCGAGCAAGATTGTAGGAATGGTATGTAAAACTGATATAACTGACCACTACATGACATTTTTGGGTATGTCAATGAAGGCTTCAAAAGCTAAAAGTTGCGACAGAAAAATACAAAAAATTAATTACAAAGCTATTGCTACTGAGCTACACGAGGCGGACTGGTCCAAATGTCTTAATGCACACGATGTTAACGTGGCGGTTGATGAGTTTTATAACATACTTTTTCCTGTAATTGCTAGACACACCACAACAAAGTGTATTAGCAGATCACAGTTTGTCTTAAAACCATGGATTACACCGGGACTTGTGAGATGCATGAAACACCGGGATAAATTGCACTTAGACCACAAAAAAGACCCAAATGATATCGTCCGTAAAAGTACATACCACCGGTACAAGAACTTTTGCAATAACCTCTTACGCAAGCTTAAAAGAGACTACGAGAAAAACCAACTGGAAAACAACAAACAAAACCCCAAAAAACTATGGAAGTCAATCCAAGCTGTGATCGGAAACCATAGTAAACACTCACCTGCAACTGAACTTCTTAACAATAATTCTATCTCGTCAGAATTAATAAACAATTGTAACGAATACTTTTCAACCATTGGCTCTCAACTTGCTGATAAACTTCTTAAAAAACTCAATAAGACTGAGAAGCAGCTTGCGCGGAACCTAAATAACAAATTGTTCACTTCACCTGTCCAATCATTTTTTATGACACCGACCGATGAGGTTGAAGTTGGAAAGCTCATCGATAACCTTAAAATAGATAGTGCGCCGGGACTTGACGGAATCAGGACCGCCGTTATCAGAGAAACAAAAAGAGAAATCTTGAGTCCTCTATGCCATATTTTCAATGTCAGTCTAGCGACGGGAATATTTCCAAGCTACTGGAAACAGGCAAACCTCATTCCTATATACAAAAATGGGCTGAAAAATACGCCCGAAAACTATAGGCCTATTTCATTATTGCCCATTTTTTCTAAAATTCTGGAAAAAATAGTCAACAGCCGCCTTTCTAAATACATGGAAACCTTTAATATAATATCAAACATTCAATTTGGATTCAGACAAAATAAATCGACTGAAGATGCAGTTGAGCTTCTCTCCAGGCGAGTTGTTGAAAATCTTGACATGGGACGGAAGACGATTGGGGTATTCCTTGACCTGGCAAAGGCCTTTGACACAGTATCGGTTCCGACGCTGTTAAAAAAGCTGGAACTTGTCGGAATCAGAGGTCTTCCACTGCAATGGTTTGGTAATTACCTGGAGGGAAGAACTCAAAGAGTCAAAATTGGCGAGTACGTCAGTAACGTATTGCCGGTCCGCTTTGGAGTGCCACAAGGCAGTGTACTTGGCCCTACTCTTTTTACATTATATATTAATGATCTAAGTCTCGCCAGCTCAGAAACCGAACTTATTTGTTATGCGGACGATACTGTTGCACTGTTTTACGGTGATAGTTGGGAAACAGCTAAACACAAAACAGAGGTTGGAATGATGGCTATCAAGGAGTGGCTAGACAATAACCTGCTTACTCTGAACTTAAATAAAACCAAATATTTATGTTTTCACAAGACCAAAGCGTCTGAACCTAAAATAGATCTACATATTAAAATTCATTCTCTTTGTAATTTTATCACATGTAACTGTGAATCGATTTCACAAACTACATCAATCAGATATCTAGGAGTTGAAGTAGATGATAACTTTACTTTCCAAAATCACATTAAAAACCTTTCTAAAAGAGTTCGAAAATTAATTTATATAATGCGTTCGCTACGGGCATGTGCTAACAACCGAATTTTGAGACTAGTGTATACATCTCTGTGTGAATCCATTATTACTTACTGTATCACCTCATGGGGGGGAGCCGGCATCACGCTAATGATCGATTTAGAAAGAGCCCAGCGATCCGTGCTGAAAGTAATGATGAAGAAGCCGTTCCGCTATTGTACTAGTAAGCTATATACTGAAGCTGAAGTTTTGAGTGTACGCCAGCTGTATATCCAAAAAGTCACGTTGAAAATTCATCGATTATCACAAGACATAAAACCAAACAGCGAAAATAAACGTCGAGGAATTAATATTCCTATACCTCAAGTCAAAACATCTTTCGCACAGCGATTTCCCGCGTTCAGGTATCCTTTTATATACAACAGTATAGCTAAGCTAAGCAAAGGTAAAATTATTAGATTAACAATAAAACAGGCAAAAACGCTTACATTTAAACTCTTACATTCTCTTAGTTACTTTCAAACAGAAGAACTACTGCGTATTGTGTCTTAAATATATACAAATACATGCACACACACACACACACACACACAATCACACACACACACAATCACACACACACAATCACACACACACACACACAATCACACACACACGACTGCACGCACACAGACGGAACACACTCAAGCGCTCACACTTCCATACTATAAATATGTATTGAATAATGTTTCATTTTATGTATATATAAATTATATGATCCCTGCGATACAGGCTTTGCCTAGTGCAGGGTTCTTTTTATATTATACTAGCGGCCCGCCCCGGCTTTGCACGGGTATATAAGTATAATAAGAATTTCAAAATTGAAAATGATATTAGGAAGAAAATATAATATAGCCTATGTCACCCGAGGATAGTGTAGCTTGCCAACAATGAAAGAATTTTTCAAATCTCTTCCTATCCTCTTTATATTAGTATAGATTATATTATATGTATTTGCTGAACTTTGTTATATTTATATAGTCTCAAGACGATAGATCATTTTTCTGCGATAGTCGGAATTTTCCAAGCTTGAATAGCGGCTAGATAAAAAAAATCTCAACCCCTAGTTATATGAATAACAGCCACCCCCGATATTTCTTTTTCACGGTGTCACTACATAAAGTTGTAAGGTAAACTGAATTTTTTGTGAAGTTTCATGTATGTAGATCAAGTACTTTTGGTACAAAATGGCTGTGAGATACACAGACAAAACGGACTGCCGGACATGGTAAATACATTACGGTTCCGTTTCTGTCAAAAAAGCTACGGAATCTTTAAAGGAATTCTTATCATGTTCCTTGAAGTGCTTTTTGGGGTTAAATGATACTATACTATTTCCTGCAGTATCAAAAATAAATGTCGCAAGTCAATTGACTCTTTAAAAGAATGGACTGAGATTTTTGGGATTATAATAAGCACCTTAAGCTTTTTTGCCAATGATCGCCTTAACTTCGATAAAACAGATATTAAAGTAACAATGTTCAATTGTATATAGTCTATTTACGCAATTCTATACACTGCGGTCGGAAGTATAACACAATGGAAAGCGAGCGTCGTTCGCCTGCAAGAACTGTAAAGACGATCGGCTGTTTCAGACATTTATTAAACCCCTGTTAAACTGTCACCCGACCTACCTAGTCCATGTCCCCGACGCCTGTACCGACCGATATAGCTTAGATAAACGCGCCCATAACTATGCAAACTACTTCTCCTGATACCACACATATCAATTAGTCTCAACTGATTCAATTGAACAATACAATTGAAACTTTAAAACAATTCCATGAAGGTACAAAATCATATCACTGTCTAATAGTTTTAACGCTGTTTTCATTCCGATGAACCCGGTCCACTATTAGCTAAGTATACATATCTGTAAGTGTGGTGGGAACGCGACGTGAATACGGTATGGGCGTTGTAGTGAACCTTAAAAAATTAAAGCCGCCGACGGTACATAGAATGCTAAGTAAAGATTTGAATGGTAGAGAACGTTCTCCGCAACGTGATTTCGACTTACCCGTGATATGCCGGCGGTTTTTTTTAAAGTTTGAAAGTCGGACGTGCTTGGGGACTTCCTTTCAAACTGAAGTGGAATCGATTAATGAGTCCCAGTTTTTTATTGTTGTCAGCTCACATGTCTTTATATTTTTTACAACAACTATTCTAGCAGCTTCATTCACGTGAATTTCGTATTTATGGTCAGAAATAAAATTATCCTTCGATCACGTATCGAAAGTACGCTTATACCAAATTATATATTATTTATTACACCGACTGGATGGCTGCCACCGCTAGTCTAGAGTATGCCGCCATAACAATCTTGACTTGTATTCCGGCATTAGAGACCAGGTTCCAGTCTCCCTTAAGAGAGCAACAGCGCATTTGTAGCACCTTTGGTGTGGCAAGTGGGCCGTCTACCGGTCTGCTGAACTCATGCAATAAAAAAAATAACATTCTGATGATTTAACTAGATGTTTTTTATCATTATATAGGTATAATGATAAAAAATGTGATTGTAGCTAAATGATATGACGTTAGAATACCTACTTATTATCTACTAAGAACGACAGCGCCTAGTGCTAGGTATCACGACAACAATAACCACTTTAAGGCAGATATTGTTTTGTGATACTTTTTTTTTTAAGGCGGGGGGAATGTTATTTACGCACAATACTGGGTCCTTTGCAAGGGATTAGACCATAGTTGATCATGAAGGCTTTCCCATTTGATATGGGGCAATCCGAACAATAATCAAGCCAGCTTGTGTGGAGACTCAGAGAAGTTGCACAGGCAATACCCACTAAAACCACCCTCCTCCCATGTGCCCCGCGCTTTTTATGTAGGAAAGGCTGAGACTTAGAATGTTTTGTGATACTTAACACAAGTATGTACAAGTAATTAATTGAACATTTTAGACTTCGAACATATAATTGACGGTACTTTCAATTATTTTATAGTATTTAAGCGATAGATGAAACGAGGCAAACACAGGCGATCTACCAACCGCCAGATATTACATAAGTATAATAAGTACTTCAGTAAATTGAGTAAGTGATGAATTTATGAACTCGTTTTGTATTTGCTAATCATTAATTGTTATTTTTGCGTATATTTGAGATGTTATAAAGACATTTTAAATAGTTATTTAATCTCAATAATATATGTACATGTGTGAATATTTTGATATAATTATTAGGATTTACTCAATTTCTTGATTCTGTTGTTACGATATATGTATTTTGCGACAATTCAACGTCCTTACATTAATAGAAACATGTAACTTTACAAAGTTCTTAAATCATATATGACTACATAACGATAAGTTCTTCTTTTCACGCTTTTTGCGTTTTATGATTAATGAGATAATTTTATTAATTACTTAGGTGAAACCATTGAGTCTTCTTAAATTTCTTTACAATTATTATACTTTCATTACTGGGTGACTATCGATTATAATAGATACATTCTCAAAGCTACAAAGACGGAACAAATAAACCTATATATACTTAGATAGAAAAGAAGGTAATAAATATTCACATGTTATTGGCAAAGCAATGTACAGAACGTATTCGCATATTAATGTAATTTTCGCAGAAATAGAAACTGAAAGAGCAGTGCTTCCACAGCATAATTTGAATCTTTTGAATGAAGTGAATATGGTCAATACACAATTCTGGTGAGACTAGTGTCAGCCCCGCGCTATTCCGGATTTAGGGTTCAATGGAGAACGGATGAATGTGAATTTTCGCGACGAAGCAGCGGGCGAGCGGTGTGAGATAAACTGGACATTGGTCGAGCGTGCTAATCTGCGTGGTGTTCCGTTGCGTATGATTGGACAGACGGCGTTGTCCAATTTTCCGGTTGCGACGCGACAGCCGGTGCTAGTTGGGCAGACAACGGCCGTCGCGTCGCCTGGCAACCGGCGGACATATTACATGCTAAGTACATGACTCCGTTTACTACATCGCAATATTGTACTAACAACACTGATCAAATAATATTTATTTTAACATTGGCTACATAATTAATACTATGTTTTAACGAGTTTACGGGCGTCATTTTATTTTTATTTCGACGTTGCAATGACAGCAATTGAAAAGTGGCCGACCACTGTTCAGTTGCTCTGATGACGGAAGACGCTTTTTCTATCCAAGCCACAACATGTTGTGAAGCGGTGGTAAATTTTTGTCTTCCGTGATCACGGTTACTGAAGTGACCGAAATGTCGAAATAAAACCTCGCTTAAAACCGTTAAAAACTATTTTGAATTATGTATACTACCTACTCCCGAAAACTAAACTTCTACATGTTATTTGATATATTGATATATATATATATATATATATATATATATGTATATATATGTGTATATATATATATGTATGTGTATATATATATTATATATATATATATATATATATATATATATGTGTGTGTGTGTGTATATATATATATATATATATATATTGATTTGATATATCAGCTAGCTCAAGCTGCCGAAATTCGGTCAAACCGAATGTAAAACGAATTTTGGACCATTCCTAGTTATAATATATACGTGGTAAAGCGGCCAGTGTTTTTGGGACGTTTCCACCTGACGATGATTTGGGACCCGTTAATTTGTAACTATTTTTGGTTTTAAATTAAGCTGTACATGTTTTAATATAGTTATATTTTAGTGGTCGAACAAAGAAGCAAGTGAGGTGTGTAACAATAAGCCTGACTGGCGCTCTGTTGTTCGTGCCTACCCCGCAAGGGAACTGACGTGAAGTTATGTATGTATGTATATTTTAGTGTTAAAGTTTGTTTAATGTCAATGTAAATATAATTGTAAATATCACAAATAAAATAATAAAATAAATTTTACCAAATTTGTTTTAATAATAAAACGTTTTAACGGTTTTAGCCGCGGTGTTTTATTTGATTTTTATTCCGATATATCAGACACTTTTTAGTAGCCGAAATCACGGAAGAGTGTAGATGTCAAGTATCAATCTCATTTTATATATAAATCCTGGTCGTATTTAGAGCAACCACACGTAACCCAGTGTCTGCTATTCTACGTTTTCTTCATCACAGCGCACAGTCCTTTGCAAAATTTTATCATCTAAAGCCCATACATAATTTCGATTCAACAAATATTTTCCGCTACACGTAGTTTATAGAATAATATTATTTAGACATGGCAAACACATAAGTGCATTGTAAAACTACAAAACATCTAAATGTCAATTTGTATTCGCAAACAAAATCTGCCATTGCAAACAGTGTACGAGAGGGTCGGCAACATTGCCCTAATGATTGTTTGCTATGGGAGTAAGCTTGTAACCTGTTAATGCAATATTAATGCAATTCATTAACCGTGCACTTGAAGAGTACGTCATTCACGATCACTGCATTTTCTCTTTTAAGGTTTGTAGCAACGCCTACGTCTGAGAATTTTTCGAGCCATAGCGGGGATTCCACAGATGCAGCCGCTTTTCCGATGCATTATTATTTTATTGTGAATAAAATAAAGTAGTTACTAGGGGTCCAGTTACTTATTTATCTTCTAGACTTTGTGCAATTATCGGTATTAACTATTGTTAGACCACTAACAAAAATATCTTTGGGCTAGCGCTGCTGTAAGGATCTAGCGAAGGAAATATAGCTACACATACGTCCTCCGTATAATTAGAGAGACTGGGTGAAAACAACTAGTCCGTTTCTTTAAAACGGCCGTATACCCTAAGCGACTTTCTTATAGTTTCTTCACTATATTATCACTAAAATGAAGGGGTGTCCTGTATGCGAAAATCCCTAATGCGGACCGTCACCGTAAATACACACATCCAGCCAGCATAATATGATGAATATTATTGATCAGTCGCTCAAGTATCGGCCAGGATTTAATGCCGTACAAAAGTAGTCTTAGTCTAATTATAGCTGTATATTTATATATATAAAATTTTCATACTGTATAGACATTTTAAACTGTTTATTTTATTGAGAGCGTTTGTTATAACGTCAGAAAAATTAATAACGGACAAATCGAAACTGCCTCGGGGCCCTATTACGCGATCAAAGTAAAAATATATGAGGCGAAGGAAAAGAAACCAAACATATGCCTGGCCAAATATTTGGAGTGCGAACCGGCCCCCGGCCGTGCCCCCGCGCCCCCACGCTTCGCCCCCCATTACGTCACATTGTTCTCCCGATCGATTAGCCGGCCGGCCTGTGACGTCGCAACGTGTTTCATAACCGTTGCGTTTCGTTCCCTAACTCATTCCCGTTATAGTCTACGGGACATTTTCGCAACTTTACAACATTGTTATGGAGAGTGACGTCACCTTTTATTTTCACAAGAGTTATTCTTACCTTTTCTTAACGTTATAACAGTCGGAAATACCTATTTTCATTTCGCATTAAATTACATGGTAGACTGTAAATGCATTACGTACTAGAACCAGGATAGAATCATTATCATGATTACAGCAGGGTCCGCTTGATCGGTGTGATAACACGCTCTCAAAGAGTATCGACGTGAAACGATTAGCCTTGAACTAGTCTTGTACTCCCCCTTATTATTAAAACAACCAATTGTTATCTTTTTACCATTTATTATTAACATTTACAAGTTATAATAAAACTACGTTTTAACGGTTTTAAGCGCGGTAATTTTATTTGATTTTGGTTTTTCCGACGTTTCGGCCACTTTTCAGTGGCCGTGATCACGGAAGACAAAGATGTCAAATGTCAACGAGTATTGTTAAAGTTTTATTTAGATTAGGCTCCCATAGATTAAATAATAACCATAAGCAAAATTAAAATTAAATAATTAAAATTAATAAGTTGGCGGTAGGCTAAATAAAACTTTAACAATACTCGTTGACACTTGACATCTTTGTCTTCCGTGATCACGGCCACTGAAAAGTGGCCGAAACGTCGGAAAAACCAAAATCAAATAAAATTACCGCGCTTAAAACCGTTAAAACGTAGTTTTATTATGTATACAAGTCGCGAAAACTTAAGAAAATATTATTTATAAGTTATCTTATTTTAATTATACAAAATGCTTCTATTCGTGTTAAGTTCAATGATTAGAAGGGAGACCAGGTTTTATGGATGAGCTGTCACTTGTCTACCTGACTTGACATTAATGACAATGACGTTTGTCATTTCATAGATTAACAAACAATATCACTGCCAGAACAATCGCGTTTCCTGCGATGAGTGAGTGCTCCCATGGCCCATTTCCTGCCCCTCCCCCTTTCCAATCTTCCCTATCCCATCCTATATCCCATCCCCTCTATCTCATTCCTCTTTTCTTACCCCTCTACCTCACTCTCTTGATCCCATCCTAAAGGCTGGCAACGCGTTCGCTTCGCTATTGGTGTTGCAAACGTCTATAGATGACGGTAATCATAGTATTTTCTTAAGTTTTCGCGACTAGTATACATAATAAAACTACGGTAACAGTTTTGAGCGCGGTGATTTATTGGATTTTTATTATTTCCACGTTTCGACTGCTTTTCAGCAGTCGTGATCATGCAAGACAAAGATGTCAAGTTTCAATGAGTTTGTCAGTTTATTTAGCCTACCAACATTTGAATTATTTAGTTTTAAATAGATAGATAGATAACACTTTACACCAATACAAAACTGAACTTATTATATCTTTTTTTCTAAAAATTATGTACAGAGGGCACTCTTATCGCTAAAAAGCGATCTCTTCCAGACAGCCCCAGGAATGAATTGAGATGATAATGATGATATACGTAACATATAGTACGAACTACTTTTTTATATATATATATATATACATATATATATACATGCAGAAATTTTATATATTAAATAGATAATATACCTATATACTTAATCATTTAAAATTGCGTAAGCTTGTTTGCCAATTTCTTAATAAAAAACATATTATCCTGATAGATGCGGTGGCCGTGCGAATTTTTTGTCGGACTTAATCCACCGTGAGAAGCACTCCGCGATATGACTCTCCTGAATGAAAAAAAAAGCATATTTTGGAAGAAAAAATATACTCCAATTGCTGGCTTCGGGGTGTATAATAGTGATTGAACTAACCTGTCAGGCCCATGTTAAGTGGTTTCGAGGGAACCGTACGACTATTGTTCGGACAAACGGTAGCGTATTTTCTTGGTAAATGTTTGAGTTGGGAATATTTACTAATCTACTGATAATATAATACCTCTGTATGTTTGCGTTTAAAATTTTTGCAGCTTGAAATGTATATTTTGTTAGGTTTACTCCAACAAATAATCCTTTTCTGACAGCTGTATATTTATAAAATTCTGTAATAAAATTACGCACAATCAACATTTTGATATGAAAGTAATAATAAGCTTATTTCCTTTTTATTTATTATAATACTACATCTAAATCATCAATGATACATAAATATGTATATGTGAGCGCCATATGATCCATTTATTTTGTTCTGTAACTTTATAGATAGGGACAATAAAATCAATTGAGATACTTTATTTTTTACATATTTTTATTTGACTTATTATATTATTATCATCTTTTTTATAGTAGTACTAGCTGTCCCGGCAGACGTTGTTCTGCCCTGAAGAAATAAAATTTAGAACCCGATTGCAGCGCCACCTACCGGGTCCAATTGTGAATCTAAACCATCCTCGAATCCACTTGAATACACACAAAAAAATTCATTCAAATCGGTCCAGCCGTTTAGGAGGAGTTCACTGTCAACACACGTACAGAAGAATTATATATATAAAGATAGGTGCGCGTTTGACCATGATTCCGCCAGTTGTAGAGCAAATATAAATCTAAGATGGAGCACGCTTATCTAGTAGGTACCTACTCACACGGAACTTGAAGACGCCCAGGTTTAAGTTGCACTCTTTTGCGATGCGCATGATGAAGGTGCGAAACGCTTCGTGTGTATAGGTGGAATGTCCACTTTATATTAGTTCGGCATGATGATATATAGTTCGGATGATGGAAGGGAGACAGTGGGATTAGATCGAAAAGTTCAGTTACGCTCTCCGAAGTATATCCGTTAGAAAACTATTTTACAAATGTGCAGGAAACGGGAAAGAATACAATTTCCTACGACCGGATGGCCTGTTATAAAGGCAACTTAACAACCCATAGCCAGGTGGTAGGGCTTTATACTCGTCTGATTGCCCACCACCCGTGATCTAGAGTATGCCGCCATAACGACCTTGAGTTTTGTTTCGGGATTAGTGGCCAGGTTCTAGGCTACCTTTAGAAAGCGGCACCAATTTGGCAGCGCTTTTCGTGTTACAAATGTCCATAGGCGACGATAATCAATTTCCATCAGGTGGGCCGTCTGCCTGTCTGCTGAACTCATGTAATAAAAAAAAAGATTTTATACGGCAATTTTATTTTAACACCTGATCTTTTATATGTAAATAATGCAAGAATTTATTGTAAGACGAGTCCGCATCCATATTCCTTCTATAATAAAATCTTAAACCGAACTTCTTCAAAAATTTTCCTGTATCAGTGAATAGAGCTTGAGATTTTCAGTGAACTGTACGTAATACTGTCACAGAAATGCAGTTTGTTGTATGCAGGCTGTCTTTGAATGTAGCCATTCACTAGTCACTGACCAGCACAAAGCATTGTAAACCAACTCCAAGATCAATGTCTTGAATACACATGTGCGCGTACAAGAACCCTCATGTCTCCAGGCGGCCTGTGTGCCTTTGGAAATGCGAATGTAACGTGCACAATCTTGTAATAAACCTCTTGTTACCATGTCTAGGCACATGTAGGCGGTGTAGGGCTTTGATGTTTAGATGACCGCTTCTAGTATGGGCATTTGTGTTGTATAATTAGCGTAGAGCAATTAATAGAGAGGTAATGTAAGGCTGCGGTGGGTGTAGACCGTGTATACATGTATATAACGGTCTGACACATAACGTTCTATTACATAAAGCATTAAAGCTTAAGTCATATGTTTCATAGTAATAACTGCCTTCGAGCATCTTTTAATATTTTGAACTGAAACTGGTAACGATCAGAAACAGCTTTCAGCTCAGATTGCACAAATTCAAAATTTGATGATAATTTAATTAATCGATTAATTTCCAAGAATGTGAAGAAGTAACAAACTTACTTGCATGTTTCTTTATTAGTTTGACATATTTAATATAGGTATTTTTATATAATATATGTATACCTATGTATATATTTCTACAAACAGATCCCATTTTGCTTATTTTAATTTGACTTAAACATTTTTGGGTTGTTTTAAAAATACTCAAAAATTATATTACTTATTTGTAATTTTTTTTACTAAAGTGAATATACAATATGCGTTTAATTTTTATGCACAGCATTAGTGTAATTTAGTTTTAGGTTTTCTGGATTGTTAATTAAATAAAAAGTAACTTAAACAATGGTCTTAAGTTTTTAACTCAAACATTGTGAATAAGTATCTTACATCTGACGTATCAATATAGTGCTAAAGATGCTATGGCTATGGAAATATTTATCTGGTTATGTATTAGGCAATTTATTTATTTATAATATCTCCTTAAACACGGGTTTACCTGTGAGAAATCGGTATGAGCGATAAGACCGCCCATTTTTCAATAGTACTCATATTAATTGTCTTTCTTTAAGTTTATAATGAACACAAAAAAATTTCATTAATTGAGTTTTAAACAGACCTACAAACATCACTGTGAGGGCACGAGCTCGCAACAATCGTAACGTACTAATTCAGCCAACACAGGAGACACCCAAACAAACGTTTTGTGAGATTCACCTGTTGGCTCAATAGGTCAATGTTACAGCACACAAGGAGTTTAGCAAAACAGACTTTTGTGGGTGCCGCTGAATGGCGCGCGGAGGCGCGGCGCGACGCCATTGTCGCCACGGACAATGGGACGTATGCGCGATTGAATCGTCCCAATGCGAGGCTACGTCTCCATTGAAACCGAGAGTGTGGAGTGCTGTTGCCGATCATATACATTCAACTGAATTTTATATCCGGCAATCAGTATGTACAATATACACCAAACATATGACCTCTTCAGATTAGTTGAAGAAAGCTCGGCAGTGATGTACAGTCGCGGTATGAAAAGTTTCGTCACCTTATTAAAGTCGACTTTTGCTTGCAAGAATACAAGAAACAGTACTGACAACATTTTAATAAATGTTTATAAAATATAAACACGTGAAAAAAAATGCAATGTTGACAATGACAGACACTGAGATTAACAATAGTTTTAATCATCGGGAACAAAGACGATATAATCACTACGCTTATCATAAATATTAAAACCCTTAAAAGGGTTTTACATCTCTAAACAATCTTCTTAAATAAGATAGAAAATCAAACAACTTTGATCTTAGCAATTTTAAACCATATTGTAAAACAGTTAAACATAATTTTCTGTGGAATAGTCTGTTCTGTGACTTAGTTTGAAAAGGTAACATATACTCGCGAAACTCTGAATGAATCAATTTGAAAACTGATGAACCTTTTCATACCACGACTGTACTTTGTATGAAATGATTTGGAAGTAGAGAATTGTCTGCCGAGGTTTTTCCTCTGCAGTACGACATGGGTTTGTTTAAGAAAAAAATCTTAGACACCGGTCACGCATTGGCAATGCCCTTGGTGTTATAAACGTCTACAGGCGATGATAGTCACTTTCCATCAAGTGGGGCCCTCTGCATGTTTGCCTGCTTGAGGCAATTTAAAACAAACTCCCCGGAAAGTCAGCGCTGGTATTTCTCTCCAGCATATTATAAACTCGGGAGTCCCCTTTGTAGATGACCAGACAAGCTCATCACTCTTATCCAAGGTGTATTGGCAGGATTCACACATCGGTAATCTGGAAATCAATCTTACAGCAAACATAGAGAGAGACCGTTTGATACACCATAGAAACGCGTTTGATAGTTTAAATTAAGAAACATATAGGTATGTTGCTGGAAATGTATATTATATAGAAAAAAATATAAGTATTGTTTAAGTAACTCCAATAATATTCTTAACCTCGCAGTTCATATTCGCTGGAAAGCTGCTTTCCGAGATGGCACGTATCCAGCTCGTCTGTTTCCACGTTTGTACCTGTTTATTGTGCTAAATTATACAGCGATAAAACGAATTTGATGCTTTAAACTATTTTTAGTCAAATGAAAACTGTTTACGTAATCTAGAATTTATGCGCTTATCCTGATTTCATACATATCAAAAAATGTCCTGAAAGATATCAATATTAATCAAAACGTGCATTGTAGACTAGAAAATTATCGAAAAAGTAAATGCTTCCCGGCCAGAGATTGAATCCTCATTAATATTTTGTGTAAAGTTTTATACTTATATTTGTTCAAATCGAAGCTATAATTAAAGAGATCAAATACAGACAGAAATGTCCAATTTCCAAAACATCCAATCATAATATTTTTACAGGTTTTACCTACTTTACAGGTTACGCCTACAGCCCTCCCCTATTAATTTTTTTATTAGAATCTCCAACAAAGGATACACATAACAAATTTATAAAATATACATGACCTTAAATTTTTAATAAATGTGCTCCTTCAATTACTGGATACCACGACATGCGTCAAAACTAATCATATAAATTTAAAGTGTCATATATAATACAATAATGTTAAAAAGCTAAACTACATAATATTATATATTCGTGTTCGTATTAAATTAAGATACTTTATATAAAAAGATTAATAGCTATTTAAGCCTTTGTTACTATTTGGTTTTTACTTAATAAAACTGTATTACTTATATTATATAAATCAAATAGTATCATTTCCGTTCAGTCCTTCTAATGTAGCAGAGTACTTCAAGCACATGCCTCGGGTTCGTCTGCGCTGAAAAATAAACGCATCCGTGGCAAGCTAAACGGGTAATGCTTGCTCGTTATTATCATAATAACGGGCACAAAACAGACTATCAAAAAAGTTCACATGAAACCTGTATTTTTTATACGCTGTACGCAGTTCATTCACGTGAGCTTTTCAGGGTATATTGAAAGACAAGGTTTTAATTACTTATAATGTTTTTACATTTTATATGTGTAAGTACCAAATAATTACTTACCTTGATGTATTACAATTTATAATATTTTATTGGATATATAAATGGTATGAAAGAAATATATTTGTTTTGGTCTAAAATAAAATATGACAAAAAGAAAAATATACTTGTGTTTCGAAAGGTAACAAAAAATTATTTTGTTTCAATACAAATCAATATGTTTTTTGTAAATTTGAATTAATTTAATTAAAACATGTAATGCAATTTTAAGACAATATATTTGAAAAGTACATTTTAGAAATTTATTTTCTTGCCTCTGCTGCAAATTGAAATTCAAAAGTTTTTATTCAAACAACGTTCCACTGGCGAACACTTTTTGAAGGTCATACGTATAAGTTAAATTTAAATTGAATTCCTATTCTATGTACATGTTATTGCTGTTAGAAGAAGCGGCTAAAAACTCCCTAGCAACGCATCTAGCTAAAAAAATATTTTACATACATACATACATACATAACTTCACGCCAGTTCCCTTGCGGGGTAGGCACGAACAACAGAGTGCCATTTAGGCTTATTCTTACACACCTCACACCCAAAAAATATTTTCTTCTTATTTAACTAGCTCAAACTTCTTTTCAATAAATTTTAAACAGAAGTACTTTTCGATGAATTATTATTAATAGAGTTTTAGCAAAGCTGCGATTGCATAAGCCGGTTTTCAATCAAATAAAAGGCTAATTTGTGTTCCAAAAAATTCCACATGAGTGACGTCCAAAATTTACTCTGTTGAAATTGCAGGGAACCCACATTTACTCAATACAAAACAACATTAACGATAATAAACCTTTTTGGCGCAATCTCAATGACAATGAACTTGAACACAACACAGCAATCAAATCCACACGTAAGTGCAATCAAAGCGAGCCACAATCCCTCTTCGTGACAGACCATCACTCCACATACCGCGATCAAAGCCTTCAAACGGATTAAGAATAATTAGCTAATTTTTCATTTTAATGTCACATGCCATCACGTACGTACACCACGGAAAGAAATAAGAAAAATGTATTTAATCCAAGTTGAGTGTATCGTAAAAACTATATGTCGGCATAACAGAGCATAACTCATGACTCGCCTTTTGTGCGGTTTAAAAAATAAAAAGGGTTTTAAAAAAAGAACATTAGTTTGTGCGACGGATCAGTCATCCGCACGTCTCGACGCACAACACGTCTCCAGGGGCTTTCAATGCGTATTTTACCAGTTATTTAGCTCTTGACACGTGAACTAATGATAATTTGATTTAAACCTTTTTACAAGAGAGGGTAAATGGTATTATTGAAATTGATATATACTAAATATCATTCGAGGTATACGAATTCACTTGATTGATTGTCAATTTACTAAACATTAAAGTAGTTGAATGTTGTAGGTATTAACTTTAATGTTTGAGTCCTTTAGGCTTACCATTATATTGTTTTTTTTTTTCAATATGCTTACCTCATGAAACCTCATGATTTTATTAAATCCGCAGAGAATCGTGTAAAATGCATTAAATTTATGATACATAGTCCCGTAAGATCAATGGTAGTTTAAACTATAGAACCGTGTTTAATCTTGCGTTCTTATTTTTTATTGTAACACCAATGACAGTTAATCGACCAACAACAGTTTCAACAATCCATTATTTTAAACCAGCGATGTTTAAACTCCTCTGGATGGATAAAACGGCGTCTCTCTCATTGTCACAAAGTTAACTTATAACTTATTTATTCAAACAAATAACAAAACTATAATTCTAGAGTGGGACACGAGAAACTGGTACCTACCCATTGAATAGCAATAAATTATACGACCAATGCTTTTTTTTCAGTGTCACTGTCAATTAGTTGGCATGTTATTAAAAACGTTTAAAAAGAACGAATGAAATGTGAACAAAATAGAAAATTCCTTGTAAAACAACTTACTAATCGAAGTTTATTTGATATTTGCATATTTTTGAATAGATCTTGCAACACAGGTTTAAACCATCGATTAACTTTTCCCGTAGATTACGAAATCCATAGTTTAAACTGTGTGTTGAACTTACTGGCTTTAGTGACTTTTGAGAACGAATTTAAACAACATTAATGTTATAAAACTACGTTTTAAGCGCGGTAATTTTATTTGATTTTGGTTTTTCCGACGTTTCGGCCACTTTTCAGTGGCCGTGACATATAACATTAATGTTATATCAAACATATAAGCAGAGGGAAATAATAGTTATCATCATCTCAGTGTGACCCTATAAGATACATACATACATACATAACTTCAGGCCAGTTCCCTTGCGGTGTAGGCACGAACAACAGATGAAAGATGAAATCTAAATTTTATAGGGTCTTTAGATTATAAGCGCAACATTTGATTTTTTATGAAATCCTTTTATTGCGCAGCAGGGTTTTATCTACCTACCGCTTTGAAAGCTGTATTAGTGATACGGGGACTTTAAGCTACAGGGGTTGAGTATATGCAAAAAGCCGTAAAAGATTAATCGTAACTTCTGTGACCTGGTATGAATGACTAAATAAATAAATAGAAACCTTAAAAAATCGTATCATATTTAATAAGTTTGCGAGAGTAATGTCCATTAATACCTGCTATGGTTCCTCCTAGACTCATAAACAAATTATGACAAACCTCTTACCATTGTCCAAAAAAAATGTCTACTTCTGAGTTTAAAGCTTGTGTATTTTTTATGCATTTATCAAAGAGATGTCATCACGTAATACCAAGACATCAGGGTTAGCGTAGATCACCACCCACGAGCGCATCAGCAAAGACGACTTGGTCCGGTCGGCATCTAATGATTAATACCACCTCTCGACTCATTAGCTGAAGGGCTTAGCAACGCCACAGCCGTCCCGAAGCACTTAATCATTCGAACAAAGCACTGCCTACTCGCGAGAGCAGCCGAAAGCATCATTCTTCGTCAGGAATGTGCGTGAGTGGTACAATTTATAGGAGACAGAGGGAAAAACTTTGAACAAAGTTTAAACTTTAATAATATAATCAACTTGTAAACTAAGTACCTGTAATGCTGGTGCTTCATCTGCGTAAGTGTTAAAGATTAAAGCTGTGGCCAAAAGCATCTTATTTAAAACGTTTAAAAATAACGCCGTTACCGCATAGCCACATTAGTGTACATACGTCATCTGTCAATATTTAACGTCATTAACAATATCGCTTAAATAACACATTAAACTCATCGCTATATCAGCGTGAAACTGTCTATATCTGTAACATTATCCCAGATGAACCCGCACTATTAAAAACTCCAAAAAACATATAGGTATAAAATTCTAATGCTAGTGTAAATGTCACTGAACTCCTATAGCGCTGAACCGATCGTGATGATTTTTTTATGTGTGTTCAAGTGATGGATAGTTTAGATTCACACTTGGGTTCAATAGGTGGCGCTGTAATTGGGTTCTAAATTTTTTTAAAGACAGGACACGTCTTCCTGGCCCGCTAGTTCACTATAAAATAGTTTCAATTGCTTTTTGTGGTCTGCAATTGCTACTAGATACTTAAAGCTGAGGTTAAAGCCTGAGGTGAGGTTAATTTGCATTAGTAAAACAGTTATTTAAATTACGAAATTGACGGGCTAAGTACTGTCATCGTTTATACAGTAACTTTGCAATTAAGTTGTCACTTAGCACGTCTACTTAACAATAACAACAGACATCTCTGTCTAAACGATAATAAGGACTTATTTGCAATTTTATTTACTTTTTACAAGCTTTTATTTAACTTGCAATAGATGTATGTATGTATGTATGTAAATTTGGGTGGAATCTTGCAAGTTAAATTTGACCAACTTTCCGGTTTCCGATTGAGCTGAAATTTTGCACGCATATGTATGTCGCGTGACAATACAATAATATGGTACCATGGAGCTGAACTGATGATGGAGTCGGAAGGTGGCCATAGGAACTCCTGTACTAAACAAGACAGACCCGTCGTGTTTGTGCTCGTTTTACTTGTTTTGGCTAGCACTCTGCGGCTCTATGATATCCAGGATCTCAAAAGCTTGTATTTAAAAAAGCTTTTTTCGTTGCAAATACATCGAACGATCGAAAAGTATTTAATAAGCAAAATTTAGCATATTTTTTTATCTAAAATATGCAAATAATTTATCTAAGAAAATGGCAGATCGCTTGACTCTTAGTACTTGCAGTGCATCATTAGAACACGCAGGACAGTAGAGTTCACGGCAGCACATGCATACAAGAATAAACTGTAATACCTGTATATAACTTCACTCATAGAGAAAAAGATATACGTCCTAAATGTTATGAATACAAACCCTAAATTAAATCTAAGCCTAAAAGTATACCTTAAATGTTAACATTTAAAAGTTGTTTCCCCAAGTAATTTTAATTTTGGCAATTCCTCTGAGGTAGAAGCATATACGACTACCAGTTTATCTAGATACATGCTAAATTCACTTAGCGAATCTCCAAAAGCGGCCGCTGTAAGCCTTCAGGCCTCCATATTTCTGGAGCGACATTCAGCGAGTCGTTGAATTTTAAACATGACTTTATGTAGGTTTTTGCATTGTTTTCCTTTACCATCATTATATGTCAACTATGCCAAATAAATAATAAATGAATGTTTATAATTATGCGATCTCACGAATAGGATGATCAGTACTAAAAGCACTGTAGAACATTAGACATATCTTTCCTCCAAGAACAACGTTACATACGGAAAACCTAATTTTTTTTCGAAACCGCTATTTTCAACTACACATATTTTAAAGGAAATAAAAAAAACAGTTTTCTATAAAATTTCACATTTATACATAACAATGTATTCTCGCAAGGAAGCGATATTATATTGACCAGATTGGCTGTAGTTACAAATGAAGCCATTGCATACCAATAAAGTCATAAAAAATAATGAATAAATGAAAACGCTTCATTGTTCACCATAAATTAATACTACATTCTAAAAAACTAGGCACAATGATTGTTGAACAAAAGGCGGCCTTATCGCTTAAAGCGATCTCTTCCAAGCAATATAATATTTAAGTCTAATCAATAATGTCTAAGTCTACATAAATAATGTTAACGAAAGAATTTCACAAGATTTCGATTCCCGTTTCACGCATACCAAAAACCTTCTGAAACGTACAATTAGTGACGGTTCATGAATAAAAAATTGTTCGATGATGCGAGCGGCTTGCGATGATACATGTACATAGACATGCGTTAGAATGATTGATCGCACTCGGGATGATAGCGAACGAAAACGACGGACAACAAAAAAACCACTTCCTACTAATGACGGGCTTTTAAAAAATATACGATACTCGTCACCTCAGCGGGTTAATGACGGCGATATGTTACCGGCATCAATCCTCTATTCTGCTCACGTCTGCGCCACGGGTTCTAATTAATTACAGTAATTAAACAGGCCGATAGGTAGGTGTGAGGTTCGCGTTTCGAACGGGTTTGTCCCATAAGCACTTATTGTGGCTTAACTTCGCTCACTTGCTAATCATTGGGCTAATTTATGGTGAATATGATTTTTTGTTTAGTTTTGAATTTTTGAGTTACTTGTTTTTAATAATTATGGGATATTTTAATAATGGAATTTATTAAACGTAAATGGATAGAATACAATATAAATAAGTTAAGTTTTCTTTTATTGTATTAGATTATTTATGGTATTGTTAACATTCATTAATAATTAATTTACTTAAGTCAATAGTTAGTGACATATTTATACAAAATGCTAATTAAAATTATTATTAATAAAATTAACATGCATCAAGTATAATTATATAACTGTATTAATTAACTTGGACCTAAAGGTGACAAAATTGTGAAAACTTTGTAATCTTCTATAATAAAATATGAAACATAAAAATCAACAGTTTATGAGTTAAATGATTTTACTATTATTGTGATGATTTAAATTAGAGGTAGTGTTGCAAATGTCCATCGGCGACGGTAACCACTTTCCGCGAGGTAGCACTCAGACTATCTGCTGTAATTCAGCAATAAAATAAATTAGATAAATAATTTATTTCAGACACAAAGATCCATAATTTCAACACACTTTTACAACTTATTATTATAAAATTAAATTAAATTTAAAAAAAAACCTTCAAAATAACAATAATAAAATTAACAAAAAATGTCCATCAGTCAGTCAGTCAGTCGGTCAGTCCTTTAAAGCAATTCCATTCACATATATTTATAATTTCATCAAATTAATTATTATATCTATGCAGCAATCTGCAACCAGTCCCAATACATTTTTGTTTGGTGCAGCCTGCTAGCAAGGGCCGCAATTATACTGTTTCTACACCCTTCAACTCTAGTCAAGAAATTTGCAATGCGACTTCTCCGAATAGCACAAAACGTGTTCAATCTAGCCTCAAGAAACATACTCGAGGCACTACAGTATCTTTTAAAACCCATTAGGTGTCGAAATATGTTATTATATTGAACACGTATGCCATCCAGAGAGCGCCTTGTGCATTCCGTCCAGAGCTAACAAGTGTAGAAAGTCTGGCAAAACGTCCTGAACAGATGTATCTTGGTATCTTTGCTAGCTTTAAAAAATCTTCTAGCCAACATGTTGCCACACACTGAGAGACATCTATTAGCATTTCTGTCTTTTTAGCGTTGTATACCAGCTGATGACGCTGGGCATATCTCTCACATATAGATAGTAATTTTCTCATTCCTTTGATTGAGGGGCTAAGTAGGACCATGTCGTCTGCGTAGCTCAGGTTATTAACAAATCTGTCACCTAACCTGAGCCCAACAGGTGTCCCACTCAGCTCCTCAATCAACTCGTTTATATACCTTATGACTACATATACATATTATGGTTGTATTATTGATTATGATGTTATTATAATTACAACAAATATTTAGTATTCAATTTATTGTCTCTATCAGTTATATATTATGCATAAAATAGTTAAATTAAGGTAATGTCATTAACAATTATATGTAACAAGGTGTACCCGGCAGACGTTGTCCTGCCCGTAGAAATAAAAATCTAGAATCCGATTGCAGCGACATTTGCCGGTAACCCATTCTCGAATCCACTTTAATAAAAACAAAAAAATCATCAAAATAGGTCCCACAGTTTAGAAAGACTTTAGCTGTGCCACCTACCGGTACATCCATACTCTTAACCATCCCGAGACCCATTTGAACACACACAAAAATAACTTCACCTAAATATTGGAACCCGATTACAGCTAAATTAATTATTTTACATGTATATCAATAAAATAACTCCGACCGAAGCATCTGTTTTAAACGATATTCAGTTTTTTTACATCCTCTTTGACGCTATTTGCAGCATACATTCTGTCAATTCTATGTCAAACGTCATAAGGTTACATTAAAAAAGTTTATATTGTCCAAAGCGCTAAGGTTAGATTAGAAATAATTTTATATGGTGGTTAAGTATTCTTAAATTTTCTAATTTTCCGCACAATTTTCTTT
This sequence comes from Dendrolimus kikuchii, assembly GCA_019925095.2. Lineage (NCBI taxonomy): Eukaryota > Metazoa > Arthropoda > Insecta > Lepidoptera > Lasiocampidae > Dendrolimus > Dendrolimus kikuchii. The sequence continues at coordinate 8,499,362 of CM034390.1, read as the reverse complement.
ATTTTTCCTTCATGAGAACTTTCTCCTGACAATGACAAACAGAACAAAAAAAGAATTAGCGAAATCGGTCCAGACGTTCACGTGTGATGGCGTGACCAAGGGAAATAGGGATTCATTTATATATATAGATTTAGTCAATTTATTATGGTATTACGTTCTTGTTATCCGTCCATTTAAAATTAAAATATTCCTCAATCGTTTAAAACGCCATGCGTATCAGCCACTCATCTACTTTTATTTTAAATAGCAAGTGGTTATAGATATTAACGCCCATGGAGTAAGAGCCTCTATGACATATTACAGTTCTACTATTGGGTACCATAAGTCGATTGAGATTTCTTGAATTAAAAGTGCTGATATCTTTAAATCTTACGAATAGTTTTGGACAATTTTAACAGATATGCAAGTTTCGTAAATATATTATATAAACAGGGTAATATTAGAAGTTTATATTTTTTGAATAGAGGTCTGCAGCTAGCGGTAGGTGCAACATCACATATTGCAGAAACACATTTTTGAGCAACGCCTTGGTTATATGTATTGAATTTTCCCATAACAGTACGCCATACCAAAGATTTGAAGCGACGTATCTGTGATATAAATTCTCATATATATGGTAAAATAAGGTAATGTGAAGAAATTCAATTATCACGAATATCATTCACTTTTGGATAACACAATATGGGGTCAAAATTGTCGCAAGGACTTCCCCTATGACCCTGTAAAAGGATTCGGTCTAATTACCAATAACCCTTATTGCAGAACATGGTTTTGCGTGAAATTTGGTCCATGTAGACAGTATTTAGTGAAAAAATATTATTGACATACAAGATATAAGGACATGACCGTTTTAATAAGTTTTCGTTTCACCGAAATAGCAACTAAACTGTTACCTAATAAAATACAAACATTTAATTGACAATAAATTTCGCACAACCTTAATTAATTTTATGACAATAGTAATCAATTTCAAATAAGAAGTAAAAACCTTTCAAATTTTAGGACTTTAAGGAAAACAGACAACTTAGCTAATGAAATTGAAAATTTAAAGAGCAGTGAGTAATAGAAAAGGAAGGTGCGGCCGATGAAGTGATTAATGGGTGGGCGGAAATTGGTGAAGTAGAGCGAGTCATGCTCCAGGTATACTGCTTTACACCGACCTGCACGAACTGTAAACTTTTGGTTAACTAAATTCAATATTGAAATAATGGGGCCTCTGTGGTTGAGTGAGTTAAGCCTTTGCCCTTGTTCGAATCCTGACATGGAAAATTTCGTAAACGAAACTTACGTTATTTGCTATTGTCTGAGTGTCTGGGATCAAACCCGGAGTGATCCGTTGTGATATTACACATACAATGTGTGTGTTTGTAAAATAATGAGCAATATGATTGAAAAAAAAACGTGTATGTAAACCGAGACTGACTGGCAGGTGATAGTAAGATTTTCATAAAAAGCCGCCATCATAGCTTACGAACGAGGCGATGCCCTGCAAATAATTTACCTTAAAAAGTGACAGCAAAATACGGCTACTATTTTCACTAGCACTACTAATATCACAGCATTAAGGTTTGTTTCTTAATCTTCTATCTATATTCTTGTTTGTTTATCTTTAAGCGTTTACAAACGAGTGAAGGCAGGATTCCCCTCTGATTCATCGTCGATTAACCGCGGAATGTATTTATTTAGGGCTGTGGCCACTTCCGCAATGGAACTTAATGTGTATCGGTGAAAAATGACGTTGGATATATGCGTAATATGTGTATAATATGTTTGACTAGGATTTGATGAAGATATAGCATCATAATTTTGTAATTGGTTGCTCTGTTGATTTGATCGCAAAATCGACATGGATTAAACATAAACATATACAGATAATTAATAGAAATCCTCAAACTAGTAAGCTTAATACAAAACAACATCTTTTAAGAACTTGCAGCGAAATTTGAACAACAAAAACGGTTTATGATATTTTATTCGGAGTCCGGCCATAAACATAAGGGAACTAACTATTGACAATAGATCATAATATTTCAATACTTAGAAAATTAACGCAAACAAGTAACAGTGAACACGTAACACAATCATTAAAAAAAATTACAAATAATTTACATACATACATACATAACTTCACGCCAGTTCCCTTGCGGGGTAGGCACGAACAACAGAGCGCCATTTAGGCCCATTCTTACACACCTCACTTGCTTCTTTGACATTCATAACTCTTGTCATGCACACTCGTCTGTTCTTAAGGCTCCTAACATCACCCTCCGCTAGTACACGATCAATTTGATCATGGAAGGTGTGTCGTGGCCTTCCACGACTTCTGCATCCATCCACTTTTGCATTGTATATCTGTTTAGTCATTCTTTCATCATGCATTCTTTCCACATGCCCGAACCACCGGAGCATGCCTTTCCTTACCTTCACCCCTACACTTTCTTTCGACAAATAATTTAAATACTAGGAAAACAGGTATTCACGAAAGGCGTATCTGGTTGCTGAATATGGCATCGCAACACTAATCATTGCACAAAACAGGTGCTCTATATACGTATGTATATAGGTAGATATTAATTATGTGCAATATAGGTTGGCGTTTAAGAGAAACCTTTTCGACTACGGGCTGGCAGGCCACGTCGGGGTCACCATTAATGACGGGTCGTTGCAGGAATAAATAACCCGTTCGTTTGGAAAATATGTAATTTCGTATATAATATTTACATAGCCGAAAGTGATAATAATATCTAATATATAACTGGATTTAAAACGATTAAAATATGTACATTTTCGTGACGATTTTTTTCTGTATGTCATGTGACATATCAATTGTCAATTATAATCTAAAAAAGGTTTATTTCGCCACACACCTTATTAAATATAGTGAAGAGGGAAAATTTGCGTTAACTTATTTTGACTAAAACGAAACTCAAGCACAATCTATATATATTTGTTTGTCTTTTTGATTTAGAATCATTATATAAAATTGCGTATCAACTGAATATTAGTTGCTTAGGTAATATATGAAGGTGGTAAGGTGCGCTTACAAAGTTGTAAAAATGTCTCTCTCTCCTGCTGCTGCTAGGTCTGAGATATGATTTGAAATTCGATTTTTTTTTTGCTTTATTCTGTACCGATTCAGTTTCTGCCCGTTGACTAAAATAAAGCTATGAAATACACAAAAGAGGGCATGAAAATATTTAGATTCTAGACAATCTTTTCTTTAAGTTATGTTGCTTAGAAGAGATTGCTCGAGGTGACACACTCTTATTGTTTATATCAAAAAGTATTGTAACCATGCATTTTATCTGTCTATTTATCTCATATCGCTCTCAGTCTGTCTGTGACGTTAGGTTAAGATGTGCGTAACGCATTATGCTCTTAGGGCGGACCTGAGGGCGTTACGGAAGCGTATTACTCGCCAGTGGTGGCCGGAAATCGGCAATATATTCGATCGCCGCCAGCCATGCGCCAGCCGACGACGTGAGTAAATAATGTCCATTGCTAGTGATACGTCGCGATATAGGCATAAGCACAAAACAAAACATTATTTTAAGTCTTAAATATTATCAGCCTATAAATGCTCCACTTTTGTGTGTTCACAAATCGGTAATCATACATACATACATACATAACTTCACGCCAGTTCCCATGCGGGGTAGGCACGAACAACAGAGCGCCATTTAGGACCATTCTTACACACCTCACTTGCTTCTTTGACATTCATAACTCTTGTCATGCACGCTCGTCTGTTCTTAAGGCTCCTGACATCACCCTCCGCTAGTACACGATCAATTTGATCATGGAAGGTGTGTCGTGGCCTTCCACGACTTCTGCATCCATCCACTAACCAATAATAATCATTAACCATTAAGTAAAAGGTAGTTATAATAATAATTGAAGATGTGTATGGGTTATTTATAGTTGTAGTAAAGCAGACAAGGTCACAACAGAACCCTGCTGCATCGGGCGCAGCAGGTTCTGGCCGTGAGTACCATACGGGGGTATCGCACAGTGTCGCGGACGGCGGCCACCCTCCTGGCAGGCGATCCGCCCTGGCATCTCCAGGCGGACGTCCTGACAGTGGTGCGCCGCACCCGGCAGGATGCCCTAGCTAGAGGCCTGATCTTCTGTCAGGTCGAAATCGAGGCGATCAGGAAACGGGAAACCGCCTCCATGATCGCCGTCTGGTCTCAAGAGCTCGACAACCCTGAGGCCTATGGCGGCTACACGGTGGATGCAATCACACAGTCCACGGAACGGCCACAGCTGACGGAATGGGTCAACCGCACCAGCGGCACCCTGACCTTCAGGACGACACAGATACTTACCGGACACGGATCTTTCGATAAGTATCTGTGTCGCATTGTGGGCTGCTTGCCTTCCCCGGACTGCCGCCAGTGCGGCGCGCCCGACACGGCGTTACACACGCTTGTCGAGTGCGCCGCATGGGCGCCGCAGCGTTTCGAACTTGAGACGCACATAGGTCCAGTCGACTCGCTCTGCGACTTGGTCAAGGCCATGCTGCAGAGCAGCGACAATTGGGGGGCTGCGGTTACTTTTTGTGAGACAGTAATGTCACTCAAGGAGGCCGCAGAACGAAACAGGGAGAGAAGTCCTGCAGCGCGTGCCAATGCGTCTTCTCGAGGTCGTCGGCCTTCAGCTGGTACCTGGAGAGGCAGGTACGTGCATTACTTCCCTCCCTGAGTTAGGTTCCATTTACCGCGGGGGGCCTTTAGCTTGCTAGGAGAGCAAAGGACCTTCTACCCCCGCACAACGAAGTGGGGTGTGTTCTCCCAGGGCACACTCCAGGCACTTTATTGCGCTGGATCGGCTGGGCGTAACTATGTTCTAAATCTCAGCCTTTCCAACACATACAAAGCGCAGGGTCGTCAGGGAGGAAGGGTTTTTTAGTGGGTATTTGGGTTGCTCGCTCGTGTAGCAACGCTCGGAGTCTTCCACACTATTCTGCGACGTCGATCGCGGGCGGAGCGCTGCCAAGAGCATACTATTGCTGCAGTGTTATCGCCCACCGACCGATGCGTGTCGTTCCCCTAGCAACGACCCAGTTTGTGCGTAAATCGGTTAAGCATTTTCCCTCGCCTCAAAACAAAAAAAAAAAAAAAGCAGACAAGGTGACGGTCCACCCCATGGAAAGCGTTCACCGTTGCATATGGACGTTTGTAGCCCATGAGGTATCACTGACGCACTGCCGCCATTGAAAGGATTTCGTTGGTATGGGATTGACGTAAAATTTTAGAACATTTTTATTTTTTGCGTTGGCGTCGAACCCAATTGTAATCGTTCCATACAAAGCACATTGAGTTTTAAAAGAATTTTATTTGTTGTCGTTAGAAATAAAAAGTGATGAAAAAATTATGTACGAAGCCAAAATGATAGTTAAACAAAACTTAGTTGCTCGTTTTCCTTATCATATCTTTCATGTTCGAATACCTGACTCCACTACGTTGTTTTCTCTTAGCCTGTATTAACTACCTACTAATAAAAATTCTATGTATCACATAACATTTTTATGACAATGGTAATCAAGAAAGGGAGACGTCTTTTATGATGTCCGGTCACCAATTGGTGTCAGGGTATCTCCCCAGAGATCTCCCGACCATGTTTACTATGCCCAAGGATGTTATTAGCCGGGCCCAGATTTGGACCACGACATTTATTTTACGGCATCCGGCCATAAAAGTGATCCAGTGCTTGCATACTGCAGCGTTGCCCATTGCCCGGTGTGAAGATATAGGAGAGTTATACTGGAAGTGGCATAAGAAAAAAACATCGAAAGATTCCCAAACTGTTTTGGGCAAGAGACCCCTTTTCCAAAATGAACTGATAATACCTCAGACCCCATAGCCAAATTACTTTAAAAATCTTTCTCTACTTTTTTTCTGTACTGATACAAATACTTACGTTTCATTTTAACTTGAAATACAACAATGATATTTGCTGCTAAAATATTAGTCATTCTTATAACAAGTTGGTACACGTAACACAACTTATACAGTATCTTGAAAGTTTTAAAGAAGAGCTTGTGATTTAACACAAGTTCTTATTAATAGGGGCGATTTTTAGACTTCGTCCACCCCTAGACTAAGTTGTCGTTTATGTCAACCCCTGCGAAACCAATTTCGACCTCGGGGGGGTGGATATCGACCACTTTGGGAATCGCTGCTTTAAATATAACATACAGCTGTGGAGACATCTAAATTAGAGTTTACTTTAAGGAAATAGGGAAGCTAACAGTGAAATCAACTGAGATACTTTTTATAAATCTACAGAACGTCGCAGTCTCATAGATTTTGTACGAGCATACCTAATTATGATGTCATAATCTCATCGATTTTGTACGAGTTAAATGACAAGATGTTATGTTTTAACTCCTGTTCTTTTATATGTAAAGATATTAGAATTTATTATAACAGGTATCCGCAATTTTATTGCTGTAAAATAACCCTATGACTAGATGGCGTGATTAAAGTTCCTAACTAGTGTCTACCTTTTTGATAATATTTTGGTAAGAGTATTCTCCTGGATAAAACTCTCCCAAAATATTATAAAAATCCTTGCTCTCACGGTTTAATCAGCAAAAAACAGTATTTTTAGTGTTCTAAACTTAATTCTAAACCTAACACCAAATAAAAGTTTAAGTGGGTTTATTTATCGTCTCTTTATATTAATTCTGAGGAATAAATGGTTTCCACTACACTGCTAGTATTATTGTTTGACTAGTAGTATAGTTTTGTATATATTCTTTTATTTTAGAAAAATTAAATAACTTACAGATACAGCGCCAATACAGCGCGTCTTCTTTTTATCCTAGTATTTTATAAAAGTTATAATTATTACTAAAGCAATTTAACACAGTTCTCGTTATTTACCATAATTTTGGTAATTTACCTTATTTGTATAATATCTCAGTATTTTTATTGCTGAATAGGGTTAACTATTAAGTCAAGTCAAATACTTTTTATCGTCATATAAAATGCCGAAGCAGCCTAGATTATTTACGAACGTAACAAGTAATACAGCATCCTTTTATATGCAAATAAGTTTATAATTTATTATATATAACTCTAATTTACCCAATTACAAAATGATAATTTCTAAATTCGATAATCACTAGTTTAATGTACAATTTAGCCTTAATTAGATTAAACACATTACACAGATACACTGACACACACACCCGCACACACAAAATAAACACACACCCACACATATGCACACTGCAACAATCTAATAAACAAATTATGCCAACGTAAACTATAGTTAGGTTATTAAAAACGACACTTGATTATATTAATAAGACTACAAAGGCTTCAAAGAACATCCCCAGGCCCAAAAAAAAACTGACACTTCTAGTAATTTTATGCCGATTCGTACGCTGCCCAACAGCGATGCCCCCACGGAAGTGATAAAGCTTTTTGGCTAAAAAAGCATTTCATCGGCGCTGGTGCGGAAGCAAAGTGGAAATTTCTCCATGTACCCCAATATTATCTTGGATTGGTATTGCTAAGAATTTAGTAGGGGTCAGCTAACTTCAGAATACAAATACTTTTAGTTTTCCAGTGTAAAATAAGTTATTTAATAAAGAAATAATATTTTTTGTTAATGTCGTAAAGAGAAGTCTGCAATCCTACTACGCCGCTACAAGCTTACCTTACGTACCGTACTTATAGTAGTTGTCAATTTTCTAGAAGACAAGTAGGCCTTTGTTGACTGCACCCTGTCACCTTCGATAATTTTAATCACTCATTAACAAACTTTCAACTTATCTTTCTTTTATTGCTTGAAGCAGGAAAGCAGGCAGGGGGCCCACCTGATGGAATGTGGTTACCATCGTTTACGGACGGCGACAATGCCAGAGCCCCAGGGGTAATGCTAACGATGCCCACCTCAAAGAAATTTTATTACACCTTAAACAACGACTTGTTCTATGTAGCTTAGGGGGAAAATCTCGATTGGTGGCTGAGTTTAAAGTTTGCGATATATTTCTCCATCGATGCAATGTGCTGTGGAAATACTTAAATTGGATGGATTGGATGAGACTATTATTAGACTTAAATGAACGTTTGACATGATATTCAAGAGTTTATGGGTTGATCGGTCGTTTTGTTTCATGGTACTTTCAATAAGATCAGTCAGCATTGACGTTTGAATGTAAGTAGGTAGATATCTCATGTCGATAAAGTGTAATGTTATCGTATTTTAATGGAATCTATCACTAACCTAAACAATCTCATTGGTACACTTCAGTCAATTGTGGATTCAGTTCGTTTCGCTTAACTACGTCAGGTTATAATTGATATTTATAAAATTAGTTCCATGCTTACATTTCATAGAATACGCTAAAATCAATCAATAAATTATCCAGCCGCACTGCTAGACCGAAAAGTACATTGACAAATGAGCATCGCTGCACTATGGTAAAAAGGAAATGAAACTGATTCACCGGAAATAGGGCATTGATTCAATTGGGCCATTGTGCCCGATCGACTGTCGCGACCATTTTTAATCGAGAGGACACTTAACATAAATTAAATCAAGCTGTGATTTTGCTTGATTGGAACTATGAGAAATACTTGACATTCAAAAACATGATCGAGTTATGTGTGAAATCCGCCTGAAGACTGATTTACATTTACGTTACTTACCTATGTAGTGACGCCGGATGTACATTTACATTAATTAAATAGTGAATCCTGGTTTATATTTGCATTAGTTAAGTAGTTTTCAATGGATGTGTGGTCATTTTTGTAACTAACAAAATATATTAGTTAATTAAATAGTGGATTGAATTACATCTATTGTAGAAGTAGTAATGTAAGTAGTAGTTATTCCAAATGTCGTTATAGATCAGTTCGTAATTCTCGGGTTAATGGGTGTACTGACGGACATACAAACTGACTTATTATAGTGGTGCCCAACATCGCTGGTTTCCCCATCAGTAATATGTACCTATAATTTGAAATGTTTATTTTGCTTAGTGGTGGAATTATTCGTGTACATTTTACAGTTAAGTAATAAGTCGTTGATTAAGTAAATGTCGGTCTAAACGATGATAAATTCTTATTCGTAAGTTAATTAGTTGAGTAATGCAAATATAAATCAGGCTTAGGAAAATACTGGCGGGTATACAGTTTATACCCAATAGGACGTTTATGGGCTGCTATGATAAATAAAGTAATAGCTCAAAAGTGAGTAATTTGAAAAAAAATCGAATGAAAGTATTGAGGGCGCTTACGTGAGTATAAAGTTGTACTGTTTGCCGATCCAAAGGATCCAATCCTGAAACAAAAAACAAAACATATTTATAGTATTTAAAATATGAATATAAATAAATTACACAGATACATACATACATACATACATAACTTCACGCCGGTTCCCTTGCGGGGTAGGCACGAACAACAGAGTGCCATTTAGGCTTATTCTTACACACCTCACTTGCCTCTTTGACATTCATAACTCTTGTCATGCAAGCTCGTATGTTATTAAGGCTCCTGACATCACCTTCTGCTAGTACACGATCAATTTGATCATGGAAGGTGTGTCTTGGCCTTAAATAAATAAATAAATTACCTCTGTTAAAAGTAAATATATGAAAAGATTAATGAAACTAGATGATGTATTTTACATTATTTGCGTTGTATTGTCCCCCGTGACTCCACCTGCTGGTCCCAGGCAGAAGGACAGTGTTGGTCTTAGCGGCTAGCATTACGCTGAGTCTGAGTCCAATTTTAGGACTTTTATTGGTTCCTTTATTTTATTTTTCTCAGTATTGTTAAAGTGTTTATAAATAAAACAATTTTTACATTCTTCTTTCAATTAAAAGCTGTATGTATGCCAAGATCGTAGCAAGTGATGATCCATGGTCTCTGCCAACTCCTACTGGAAACAAGTGTAAAAATATGACTGTATATAAACACAAATACCTATCAAGGGGAATTCTTATGATGCAATCACATATATCGCGAAATAATTTCAATACTTTAAACAAATTTATCATATTTTTATTTCCAAACGAGCGACATTTTTTTTGTAATCATTTACACTTTTTTTAAAACACAATTAAATATGTATTTTCGTTTTAATCTAAGCTAAATAAGTTTTTTAAAGCAAAGTGACGACATAGTTCATTGAACAAATACATAGGTATGAACAGTGCCGGTCACGAGCACACAAGGCTCCCCTATTAGAAAATGATTTAGTCCGGGAGTCCATCGAACCCCACTTTCCCTACAATTAGTTGCGCGCAGAACAATGTGCAGTGATTTTTAAATGATTGCCCCAAGCCATCTGGCGGGCTCACTCAATGCGCGGCTACCGACTAATATTCATAATTGCTATTTTGGCCTGTGCATCTATTCAAATCGGTTGTTTTATTGTGATTTTTATATAAAATTTTCTATTTTATGAAATATTAGGATATGCCCGCGACTTCGTCCACGCTAGACTTGAAACTGCTGCGGGATTCCCGGGCCAAAAAATACCTCGCATTTGAATGCAAGCTATCTTTTTGGTAAAAGCTGTGTTAGACCGCTCCCGGGAAAGATCCTTCGGGATGCCCGAGATAAAAAAAGTCACAAATTTTATTACATTAAATTTGATATCGATCAGTAAAACTTCACTTTGGATTTCGATTTTTTTAATTTGACCATTTTAAATAATTCCCAGAAAAATTCCTGCGGGATTCCCAGGATAAAAAGCAGTGCAGAGTTTAAGTCTAAGAATTAGCTGTGGATCAGCCAAAACCGCATCGAAATCGGCTCATTAGTTTTTACGTGAATCCCGAACAAACAGATAAACAGACAAGAAATCTAAAAAAAATTGCATCGTGTTCTCCATCGTTTATGTAGTCTTTTCCAGTTGTTTTTTTAATAGCTTCAATGTACAGACACAGCGTTTTTAGATTTTTCCAATATTATAGATAGATATCGCGTTATTAACCCAGCCATTCAAGAAGATTACTACATTATAGTAATGTAAATCGTCCCGTGAAAAACACACAATTAAAACTGTAAAACGGCAATCATTATAGTAGGAACGTTTCTTTATATCTCAGTATGTGTTATTTATTCTACTCCATACTTCATTTTTATTTTCCTTCCTTTAAGTCTGGATTCCTCAAATACATTGCTTTTAGCGATAAGACTATTTGTTTTACAAAGTAAATATTGTTTGTACCTATGAATTTTCGTAATTCTTTGTTTTGGTGAGCAGTATTCTTTATATAGGTACCTATAGAAAAGGAAACAATTTCTATAAAGTATATAGAATCTATTCATTCTTTGTAGAAATTGTTTCTTTCTAAATCTGACTTTAAAGTTTATGCTAATGAAACAGTGAGTTAAAACGTTATTATAATATAAAAAAATGTTCTTATTAATAAATTGTACAATTTCTTATTTATCATAAATTATTGTAGATGATTTTCAATGACATATTAAGGAATGTATTCCCAAAGTAGACTAAATCATATAGAAATTTCTTAATGAAATACTAATAAAATTCGCTAAGCCATAATTAAAATTTCCACGAGAAATGATTAAAGGCACTCAGCGTAATTTTCCAGCATTATGTACGCTTCGAGGTTTATTGGCGTCGAGAAATTAATATTTCGCGCCGATATCAAAAGTTCACGCTCAACTAGCCACCCCCGGGGGTCGGCAATAACTACACTACGGGCGAATTGTCGCAGGTGAGCGACAAATGCGCTTATATTATTTATTTTTTACTCTCTATTAGAGAGATCAAAGGTCGTCGTGGCGACGGCGCGTGGGCGTCGCGGCAGCGTCGACGCCGCGCGGGTATGCGTCGGGTGGTTGCCTCCAGGAGGGATTATCGCGAATTATTCACGTGCCATAAAGCGCAAATTACATCGCCAGCACGTGCCGCCTCGTATGCAATATTGCACAGATCCTCTCGCCGGTTTTGCAACTGAAAACAATTGCCGCTGGACTCCCGTCGGGTTGTTATTTGAAATATTGGAATTTCGAGAATGGATTACACTTCATAAAATACAATGGCTTGGCTTTTACGTAATTTCGCCCGCTTAAACTTTTACTTTGTATAGGTACTTGCGAAAACTCTATCAGTTTTGGAATGACAAGTATGCAATAATTATTTTCGAGCCCTAAAATGTATCTCATAGCCCGAAATTGTACCAAATTTCACACAAATCTATTTGATTTCAAGATCGAAAAACCAAAAGTTCAGATGTTATATATATATATATCTACCCACATATACGTAAAATTGTTTTTCGTGTTTTTTGTGTTTGTTCATATAATAAAGTATGACATGGAAAAATTAAAACTGTCCTTTGCCTGAATAAACCAGTTGAATAGTTACACTTTTGAATTCACTTAGGTTATAATTTATTGGACTGGTAACTTTTATCGGATGATTGAAAAATCGACCTTTAGACTTACAAAGAAACAGTCATGTAAATTAACTACATGAATAAAAGTATTGCTAATTACACGCCTTAATATCTAGACCTACTAAGGTAAGTAGCTTAGAATACATAATTAATTATTTTAGTTGAAAACAGAAATCACTTACACCCACTGTATAATATATTAATTAAATATAAACTGTAAATAATATTAATAATAATATTCCTACTACTAGAAAGAAAACCTTTTACAAAAATAGAAATGATTTCCAAACTTACATTTTAAGATTTAAATAAAATAAAAAAATAAAATCCAATAAGGTGAATCATGTAGCGAACCTTAAAATAGTACATACATAACAATTAGCAGTTTCTAATGCCCTCAATAGTGATGAAAGTCATAAGCGAGATATAATTCCGTACAAACAAACAATCACGTAACACGCCGAGTATTGAGCCGGCTTCACGTGGAAATCGGCGAATGTATACCGGGGACAATTAATTCAACGTCAATAAACAAATAGAGTTATTGGGGTACGGATCGAGTAGTAGTCGTATAAGCCCATTCCACTGGAGCACCTATTAAATTCCAAATGCGAGGTTAATCCGCAATTACCGCCTAGTTATCGCCGGAAGACGGCGGAGATAGTTAGGGCCCGGAAAATATTCCGTTCACTAATTATTCCGCGTAATTAAACGCGAGCATTATCGCGCGACGCCGCCGCCACCTGCCGGCATTGTGCGAACGTGATTTACTGCGATCCCGTCGCGATTCCGTTGCGATTCCATTGCGGATCCCCGGCTCTTTTTGCACCAATTAATTATCGAATTGCTCGTATTTAATAATTGCTGCGAAATTAATGTGAAGTGCTACCGCTTCTAGGTATTTCATTTATGTTCTCTAAATAAATGGCAACTGGTAACTATTTTAAAACTTTGTTATTTCATATTAATTTCAAATAATTAATTACTTTTAATTAAACATCTTAGTTTAGGGATAAAGGATCTGTTTATGTAGTCTGTTGAGTTGTGTTCCAGCATTAGTGACCAGTTTCAAGTCTCCCTTAAGAAAGCAGCAGTGTATTTGTAGCACCTTTGGTGTTTCAAATGTCTATAGGCGATGGTAATCGCTTTCCATCAAGTGGGCCGTCTGCCTGTCTGCTGAACTCCTGCAAATAAAGAAAACTGGAACGTGGGATCTACCGGCAAATAATTTTTTCAAAGGGAGATGACAATTCTCCTATACTACAAGAAATTAAATGACTACCCTTCTACAAATGTTGCGAACTTATAGTAAATTAGAATACGCTCCTATAGAGTAAGTAATATACCATAAATATAAATTAAAATGAACAAGTTGGGAGTAGGCTAAATAATAACTTTAACAAGACTCATTCTTATCCGTGCAGGAACGTGCAGGAACGGAGAAAGAATACAATTTCCTGCGGCTGGGTGGCCTGTCGTAAGAGGCGACAAAACAACCCACAGCCAGGTGGTAGGGTATTTGCTCGACTGGACGGCGACCACCACTGGTCTAAAGTATGCCGCCATAACAACCTTGTGTTGTGTTCCGGCATTAGTGATCAGGTTCCAGTTTGCCTTAAGAGAGGAGCAGCACATTTGTAACACCTTTGGTGTTGCAAATGTCCATAGGCGATAGTAACCGCTTTCCATCGAGTGGGCCGTCTGCCTGTCTGCTGAACCTGCCATGAAAAAAAAACTCATTGACTCTTTACATCTTTTTCGTCCTCGTCGGAACGTCAAAATAAAAGTTAAATAAAATGCCGGGCTCAAAACAGATAAAATGTAATTTTAATTAGAAGACTAGTTCATACATGGCACAACAAATATCATCTATTGTATATGTAGCCAACCTTCTGAAGTCGCTTACTAGTAATCTCATACATCTATCTATATCTACTATTTACGAATTTCATTTTTTTATAAGATGATGCAATTTTTGTTTTCTATCTTAAATCATCATTATGTTGTTACGACCGAGGTGTCGACAAAGGCAAATTCATACCTACATCCCTGTAGAAACACATTTTGTTACCTTTTCGGCATTTGGACTTTTTTTGTTTACTTTGTGTTTAAAAATTGTGATTAGAAAAACAGTCCATTGTGTATTGTAATCTTTTATAGCAGTCATTAGCCAGGTGTGATTCTAGGAAATTCGGTCACGCGGCCGAGCGGACATATTGCATCCGTGCAGTATAAAGCAATGCCTCGATTGATGGACGAAGCAGTCGAGCGATAACCACAAGCGGAGCAAGACTTGTGTATATTTAGTAAACTATTTAGTGACGGACTTTTCGCGTGTTATTGAATCGTGCTTTACGTTTGGACTGGTTGTGTTCAGTTATATTTGTACCTGTGTTATACGTGTTTGTATAGTTTTAATAAATTCTATAGTAATTCCAACGGCATTTTAATTCGAGTCCTGCAACTCGTAACAATATTAATATGTGAAGCAAAAACTTTGTACCTCTTTTTACGAAAATTGCGCGGACGGAGGAGTATGAAATTTCCCACACTTATAGTTTATATAGAGAAGAAACGACGAACGCTAATTTTTTTTTTAATTCTGCATAAAAAATACATTAAATCAATAAAAAAACATTTCACACACTACCATGTATTTGACACACACACGCATATATACTCTTGTTTATTGTTAAAGTCAAATTAACAGTGTAGCCTTGGCGAATTATGTGATTATAGAAGTAAGTAAGTATGTTTTTGACAACAGAACCTTAATAATGTTCAAACTTATAATTCAAAATAATTATGGTCGAATTTCAACCACTGGGCGACCACTAGCACAAATAAATTTGTCGTTTCCAAATGCAGCGAAAAATAACGCAAAATAACTGTTTCGTGAAAAATGAAAAATAAATACGAACAACAATATGGCCCCTCTTATCAGGCGCAGCGTCGGGGTCCACTCTTATTACGAAACCGAGCCGGCCTCTAATTTGCTCTGGGAGAATTGTCTCTTATTTTTCCCGTCGTCTCCGCAGTGGGGACCGTTACCTACTTCTTATAATGAATGCATACACTTAACATAAAAGTACATATCATATATTGAACACAGTTGACTATTTACTACTGTGTTTCTACTAATGCAATACTAGCGTAAATTCATTTGGGCGCATATTATAGTGATTCGATAACTTTTTGGAGAGACCGAAAGCAGTTTCTTATCTTCATAATGCATATCGTCGGTGTCAGTGCAGGACCTTGTAACTACATTTTTGGTGGCAGTATTTTTTTCGGCAAAATTGTGATTTATACGTTTTCCTACATGTATATAAATAACAATCTTGACGAAAATAATAATATCACCAAAAAATGTACTTACAAGATCCTGCACTGACGCTGACGATATGTATATGAATATGTTTGTAGGTGGATGATTGTGTCCAACATTTTAAAATTGTTTAAAACCTTCAAATAAATTTAATGCTTGATAATATTTTCTAATCATTTTTGATCCTTGATGATGATATAGCTGAGGTAATGTGCGTATAATAATTCATTTATTTCACAAATACACAATTCATCATTCAAATCTTAGGTTAAAAATTAAGTAATTCTAAGAGAACTTCACCCGTTCCCAAAGTTGCAGGTGTATGTTGTAGATAACATTAATATTAATATTCAGTTATAATAGATTTCAGATCGTTGGCATACTTATGTACAGTCTCTATTATCATCATACAGTTAACGTTTACCTCAAATGTCATTTTGTTAATGAGAAGAACAACGCGGCTTCAGTGGCAAGTCATTAGCGCAGGACTTGAAATTTCAGCTAGAGAGCCCAGTGGGGTAGATCGTGTAAGATTCTTGCTTTCTTTTATATACTTAATAAAGCCATCCCACTGCTGCGTTTGTGCTTTCCTGTTTGAACGGAATGTACAATATTACCACCATGCTTGTTTTAGAGTTTAGATAGATGATAACTCTTTATTGTAAACCAATTCTAAAATAAACTTACAGACTAAAACTATATGCAAATGTAAATCGGTCTTGTAGTTAAAAAGTGATGGCTTGCAGATACTCCCGGAAACGAATTGGATTAATAATGGATTTGCAGATTTTACATATCAATAAACGCTATTATCAAATTTTATTTCGATTTCAAGTTATAGGAGAGCTAAAATTTTTATACTGATATTTTTAAGTTTTCGCGACTAGTATACATAAAAAAAACTATGTTTTAACGCCTTGAAAAGTGGCCGCAACATCGAAATAAAAATCAAATCAAAAGCTGCGCTTAAAACCGTTAAAACGTAATTTTAACTTTTTATTGTTTCTGAAACGCATATTTTATTACCATTAGAACTAAATTCAAAAAAACTACAAGGGCTTTCTAACAACAGTCCATACACCTCCGTCCTGCACTGAAATTACATTTGTTACACGCCTTACGAAATTGACGAGTCCTTGTCATCGTTGGGGCAGACACTTTTAAGTTAAGTAATAAGTTGTCAACTAAGTATATGTTTGTCCAAATAATAACAAGGTCTTATTCGCAAGTTTACTAGCTACTCAACTAATATAAATGTAAATCAGGCTTTAAGGTGAAAGGAAAACAATAAAAATGAGATTTGCTTAACAGATACTAACGTATACAGTTTTTAGGCGATCGCGGACGCAGAGGAGCGCGCGGGCGACGACGTCACAAAGCCGCCAGAATTAATGACACCTCGTGAAAAGCCGAGATGAGTTATTTTCGAGAGGAAAAGGCGAATGTGAAGTGGCGTGGTTGTT
This sequence comes from Dendrolimus kikuchii, assembly GCA_019925095.2. Classification (NCBI taxonomy): domain Eukaryota; kingdom Metazoa; phylum Arthropoda; class Insecta; order Lepidoptera; family Lasiocampidae; genus Dendrolimus; species Dendrolimus kikuchii. The sequence goes on along the minus strand of CM034390.1, from coordinate 8,482,174 downwards.
TTACACGCGCAACTGTGGTTTTGTTTGAACTAACGAGGTCAATAGTTGAGCAGCGTTCACGGCTCGAAGCGCATCAGTAACAAGTTGCTTTAGGCATGTGTATTTCCTTTTTGTAGGGTTTGTATTTTCTTTTTGTGTTTTCTTTTTGACAAAGTTACATACGGGAAGTGTGCAACGTTTGGGCAGTTTACAAAACTAATGTGCACGATATTAGAATTACAAAGTCTTAACGGCGCAGAGAGACATTGTGATGAAACTTGCACAAATGTAACCAATCTATGAAACCCGTTAATCCTTAGACAAGCGTGGCGGGTATACTATCCATTTCCCTTAAAAATGGGGAAGCAATAGCCCAGAAGTGGCACGTTTACGAGTTGATATTATTTATGTAGATTTTATAGTAAATTATAAATCGCGATGGCTTAGTGGCTAAGACGCACATATATTTTAACATTTTAATGACGAGGGGTCAAATCTTGGGCGGAGAGCATTCAATACATGGTTTTTCTGACTAACCTAATGTCTATCGTTACAATTAACACATGTTTACATTGCAATAAAAAATCGTTTGAAACCTTATAAATCGGGATTACCGATATTTAAAACCCATTAATTCGCTGTTAGTGAATATAGTGGATATATTATACGTTTCCCTAAAATTGCGGAGCGCAAAAAACCCAGCTAATATTAGGAATATGTTATATCTCATCCTTACAACTATTTCTCAAGGAAAGAATAATCTTATCTATATATTTATACGTGAATCAAATTCACATCAAAAACTTTGTACCCCTTTTTACGAAAACTGTGCGGACGGACAAGTATGAAATTTCGCTCAGTTATAGTTTATATAGAGAAGGAGTGCAGAATGCTAATATTTTTTTAAAATTATGCATAAAAAATATATTAAATTAGTAAAAAAAACATTACACACTCTACCATGTATTTGACACACACACTCATATATACTCTTTTGTTTATTATTAAAGTCAAATTAACAGTGTGGACTTGGCGAAATCTGTGATTATAGAAGTACAGTCTTTGACAACAGAACCTTAATAATGTTCAAACTTATAATTTAAATTAACTATTATGGTCGAATTTCGACCACAGGCGACTAGTGGTCGCCCGTGGTCGAAATTTTCTTAAATATTTTAAGCAATATTAACAGTAAATATGTGTAGTAATGAAATTATGAATATGTAATATGAGAAGCAAGACAAAAATTAAGATATGAAATGTTATACTCCAGGAACACAGGTCTCACGCTTAAAAAACGGTCCTATTCAGAACAGGAACACATCACTCGAGCTTACGTGAAAAAAAACTTAGCAAAAATCATCACAACTCGCGCTCTGTATCGCATATCGCGCTCGCACTAACTTAACTCGAACACAGTTTAAATATTGCTACCAGTAGTTGCTCGGCAACATCTAGAGCAGCCTTCTTTACCTCTTTTTTATTTGATCTGCAAAATTTATTATATAACTTAGTTTTATCATACAGTGATAAAATAGGAGCACAGCTGAACACTATATTCCATATATGCAAACACAGATGCATAATAGAAGTAATTGTCTACGAACTACGTAGTAATGATCTTAAAGTGGTAACAACAAAATATAAATACTATTGAGCTTAAAATGGTTGTGACAAAGTTAAGAGGATTTGAACAAAGTCTTGAGTTTATTCTTAAAAGACGAAGCAGAATCAGCGAATATATTGACTTTTAGCGCAAACAGAATTACTACAGTTCATTTTTTTATCGGTGCCCCATAGATGTATTATATGAAGTACCGCGGGCCGCAACATTATCTTGTTTGGCTGTTTTTATAATTCTAAAATACAGGCTGCCATAAGACAGGATGACGGCTCACTTGACGGAAAATGGTTGTGACATGGTATGGGCAGTGGTTATGGTGGTATGGACATTTGGAACACCTGAGGCGTTACATGCATACAGGCGTTACCAATGTAAATTCATTATGTGTTATACAACTATGTAATATACCAGGTAGATCACTCACTAAAGTCAGCGAACCCCATGCGGCAAACATGAGGTAGACTACAGCGGGACTAGAGAAAAGCATCTGTGTCTGAACGGGATAAGCGGATGACTCAATCGTGAATTGGTTATGGCTAAATGTTTAGTCTTTTGGAAGCTTGGAGTTTTACCAATAGCACAAGAAATTATCGCGTATTATTGTAACAATATTAATCCATGCAAATATATAAATGTGAACTTGAATTGTCCCAAATAAACAATAACTGATGTTAACATTCTTTATTCACAGACCGAAAATATTAACTAAACTTCGAATAATTTTGTATAATTATATGAACTTAAATTATATATTCTGAAAAATACGATAAATTGTAATTCAAGTTTACGCCAGTATATCCCTATAGAAAGCTTTATAAACGCTAGTAGTTATAATAATTAACAGAATAGATACAAAATTACCACCGATTTCCAATTCTCACATGAGAAACCACTAGACATCCTCGGTTTTCCATTGCAGAACATTGGAAGAATGGGCAATGGGCATACTGGTAATATAAAATGTGTATATACTGTGGCTACATTATCTAAAAAAAAATTAAAATATAGTATAATCTTGATCAGAGGCACCGATAACTTGCGCTACCGTTTACGCGTCTTTTGTTCGTGATGATAATAAAAACTCAAACAATGCTGGTTGTACAAGGAGCATTGGTTGGCTCACGCACCACTTGGTACCTAAAAAAAAATATGTGGAGTTGGTTTTCTTATCAGGTTCCCAAGTGCTCGCTCATTATTAAACACAATATCGTGGTTCTTAGTAACTTTAAACCGACTTGACGAAAATATAAAAGAATAACGATGCAAAGAAGTTCTTATATGTTATCGTTGTAGAGTCAACAATGTCACTGTGTTCTTCGTTTAGTTTAATTATTTTTAAGTTAAACATTACATTAAAGTATACTGCTATAAAATAATCGTTAGCCGTACCATGACATCTCCTGTGTGTGCTGACGTCAGAGCTATACCGGAGCAGCATCTGTCACGTTACCAGCGAGTGGAGTATCTACGGCCGTATTTCTGGACACGATGGATAAGGGAGTACATCTCAGCCACGCAGATGAGGAGCAAATTGAGAGAAAACATCACGAACCATGAATCAAACACGTTAGTCGATTAGTCGACATTTCGGACTAAGGTGCTATAACTAAACTGGCACCCAGATTATGCAGTGAAGACAATACCTAGCAGAAATGGCACCAAGAGTGAAGCGAAGATCTGGACAAAATCTGGTCATCAATCGCGCCTTGACCAGGATTCGTCCTTTCTGCGAGAAGGTGTCACTTGACATTTTGAATGCTGCAGCATCCAAGACCGGGGTATGTCGCCGCATAATTTACCAAAGGAAGGTACACACCGGTCCAACGGGGCATGAAACAGTACGCTCGCGCCGGTGTGTACACGAAATACCATAAAATTGCCTATGACTACGCTCATTAGTCTACGCCAGCCAGCCAGCCAGCTGGCGAGTTGATGATCAACTTAGCCGTGACTATTTTATGAGCAATCGTTATTTAGCTGCTTGTTACAATAGCTACCCATCTTTAGTTTGCACTATTGCAAGAAACTATAATTTAAACAATCAAGTCGTATAAAACTTGATACTCGAAAAACTCGATTTGTCATTTAAACAAAGTGAACACTTATTATTCAACAAGTTCGAAGAGAAAATTATACGTTGTTTCATAAAATATAACATACAAAATACGAGTAACCCACTTAATGCTTATGAGGGAAATCACTCGGAAATTCCGTAAGCAGGTAACTACCGGTTACACGTGGACGGGTATGTCACCCTTGTGCAAGATTATTAAATGTAAAAATCACATGGTTCCGTAGCGACCTAATGAGAGTACAGTCGCGTACATGCATGAATAATAAAATACGCCAAGTGCGTCAATTGATTTCGGTGAGAATTTGAGAGGGGATTTTTTGATGTGCAGTTTATAAAGGTAAGATATTGCTTTTATTCGTTGTAATTGGCCTTTTGGAGATACCATAAGAACTCCCTCATTGTGTCAGTGTAGTCTAGTCTTGTCAAGCCTATAATTTGGTTGGCTTTTACTTAAAGATCATTCTAAAACTTAAATATCTTAAGTACTTTTACTACTAACTACTACTACGGCTAAATTAATATCATGACGAACCATATTTCAGTAAAGAAGTGCGTGTACGGAGAAACTATTACTACGCATAGTAAAAAGTCCGTAAAAAGACTGCGACACAGGTAAATAAATAGACATACGGAGGGATGAAATTGTAAGGTTTCCGTTCCTGCCAAAAGTATTGCGAAATTGTATATGTAAATGTTATATGTTCAATAATTTGGGAACCAAACATAACACTGCAATATTAAAAAATAAACAATAAAACTTGATTAAATTACCTCAATAAAAAACAGATTAAAACGTTTTCAAACTTTTAACCTGATTTGTATGGTAATTGAACAAAAACCAAGTCAATTACATTCCATTAACAAATACGACCTGGGTATTTAATTTTTGCTCGTAACCGTGAGTAAAATATCATGAAACTTTTGGATTCGGCTGTACCAACGCGCACCTGGGTCGCCGGGGGCCCTTATTCAAATGCAAATCAAACGTTCCATTTTTAAAATCTACCATCTCGGCACTCCTTGCTTCCGGAATGACTTATGTCCATGCGCAACCAACGTGTTGAGTTTTTGTCAACGAAATTTGAATCTTATTATTTGTGTTTAAGATTGATTTTAGACATAATATTTTGGTAGTTATGACATTTATTTCACGAATAACATTGTCGTTTGGGACCTTTTATGGTAACTTCGCGTACCCAGGTGTGCTCCCGATCCGGTTAAGGGAAGCGTCCTTGTTAGGCACTCTCAAATAAAATCGTTTAATGGTTTGTTTTTAATTTCATTTTTACATTGAGAGCTAAAGCGGGTAAGCGGCGAGATGTAGTAAATTACAGATAATAAAATATTGGTTGAATTTTATTGGTAGTATTATAATTCTATCGACTATTCACAAAGCCTTTTAGGGTGAGAAATTATGTGAATAACTTTGTGGGTGGGTCATTTTAATACGAATGTATGTTATTGTTAATTCAATTTGCTTATTAGTTGTTGATAGAGTGCAGGCGTTTATAATCTTACCAATATAAAGCATTACTACTTATAGGTGTGGTGTAAGCTTTTTAGCACGAGTTTTGAATATTTGAAGACGTAACTTGTGGTGTTTATTGTATTATTTATCAATCTCATAAAATGTAGTGAAATAGCGAGAAGAATATTCGGTCCAATATTGACCATATAATATATGACATGCGAATGCCAACTCGAACAAAGATAATTAATAGCACTTGTCAATTATTATCCCAAAAGATACAAAAAACCCAACGAAAACCCGCTTTCTTAGCACAATGCGATATAAATAATGGGATAGACGTGTTAATTTGAAGAAGCTATGGTTTATTCGAATGTGTTTTTAATTTGCTTGTGTTATTTAATTCGTAGTATATGAGATGTATTTTACAATAAATAAAGAGGCCGAAGCGATATACTATGTATATATATGGGGTGGTATGACCTATTATAATTGTATTCTTGTAATTATATTTATTCTTAAAATTGCTTTTTGTCTTTTAATTGTTTCACCCAAATTGTTTATTATATTTATATTGAAATGTTGATTATTGAAAAGAGAATGAGAGTGGTATCCGATGGATTACTGTGGGATGCACAAGGTGGCTTCAGAAATGAAAGGGGATGTATGGATCAAGTTTTCTCTCTCCGCAATATCGTAGAGAAGCAGCTGGCTATGGGCCGGAAGGTTTTCTGCGGTTTTGTGGATCTAGAGAAAGCATTTGACAGGGTTGTACGGAAGGACCTCTGGGACATATTGCCCGGGTATGGGATTAATGGCCAATTGATGCGTGCTGTGCAGTCCACTTACGAGGACTGTATGGCATGCGTGCGGGTGGATGGCAGCCTGTCGCCCTGGTTTGACGTCAATATTGGCGTCCGCCAGGGCTGCGTGCTGTCGGCTTTGCTGTTCATCCTATACCTGGACGATTGTCTCCAGAGAATAAGATTGATGGATGTTGGGGTGCGGATGAGTGATCTAGTTGTAAGCACCTTGCTTTATGCGGATGATGCCGTGCTTTTAGCCGAATCGCCATCAGAACTGCAAACACTAGTCACAATGATGAAAGATGACTGTCAGGCGAGAGGCTTACATTTGAATGCGAAGAAAACAAAGGTTATGGTGTTTGAAAGAGAAGAAACCAGAACGAATGCAAGAATAATGGTCGATGATGTTATGCTGGAGCAAGTGAGTGAGTTTGTATATCTTGGATGTGCTTTTAGCAGGGATGGAAGGTACACCGCTGATATAGAAAGAAGAGTGAATTTGGACAATAGTGTGAATGGAGCGTTAGGTAAACTTCTAGGCGCTAAGAACCTCAGCCAGAAGGCCCAGCTTGCCATACACAACGCGGTGCTGGTACCTACGCTCACGTATGGAAGCGTGAGTTGGGTATGGAAGAGAGAGCATGAAAGTAAAGTAAACGCGGTCGAGATGCGAACACTGCGCAAAATCTGCGGAGTAACGCTCGCGGACCGCGTTCGTAATACCGAAGTAAGAAAGAGAGTTGGTCTGAAAGAGAGTGTCGGGGTGAAGGTAAGGAAAGGAATGCTCCGGTGGTTCGGGCATGTGGAAAGAATGCATGATGAAAGAATGACTAAACAGATATACAATGCAAAAGTGGATGGATGCAGAAGTCGTGGAAGGCCACGACATACCTTCCATGATCAAATTGATCGTGTACTAGCAGAAGGTGATGTCAGGAGCCTTAAGAACAGACGATCGTGCATGACAAGAGTTATGAATGTGAAAGAAGCAAGTGAGGTGTGTAAGAATAAGCCTAAATGGCGCTCTGTTGTTCGTGCCTACCCGGCAAGGGAACTGGCGTGAAGTTATGTATGTATGTATGTGTTTATTATATACACTATTTTTAAGTCGGTGCTTGATTGATATGTATTATTTTTGGGTTTTATATTTAAAAATATTAATTATTATGTTTCCCAAATAAATGAAAAAAAATAAGTTTGTAAATATACATTTTAATTATAGGTACTTGTTTTGGTTTAGGTTCTGTCGCTTTTCATTAAAATAAATTATTCCTTTTTTCTGTAATAAAATTATGGTAATAGGAGAGATGATGAAAGTCAATGAAATAAATTAAAATCACAAAGATTAGGTATTCTTATTTACTTAGATCTCAAATTATAACTTAATTTCGATATACAAACGAAAAGAATTAAATAAGAATTTTATTTTAATGTTTTGTTGTATATTAAGACTAAATATCTGTTTTTATGCATCTAAAACATGTACGAAAATTTCTTGAAAAACTTTAATAAATTATGATCAACATACGTTAAATAGATAAATCATATAATAAATAACCCTATGGAGCAGTTTATAATTCGTATTTCGCAACGCAAATCACAAAATGATATAAGTCGACGACATAAAAAGGAATCGTCCTTAGAACGACGAACTGGGACACACAAAGGGCCTTCGTAGTTCACCAATAATAATAGCTAATAGTTTTCTCAAGTTTTCTATACAAAAATGATTTAATGCGTTCAAAAGTCAAGCAGTAAATCAGACTAACTCGAGCTGTATGTTTGAATACAGTAATAACTTGGACACGTGCTTTCAGTGCTTATAGTTACTTACAAGTGTTGCCGTCAGGGCATAATGGGACAGAAGATTTCGACAACACCGAGGACACTAGCAACACTGGCCATGATACAATGCTTTACGTTACGCGGCGAATTTACACAGCATGAATCTATTAATATTGTCCTTAAATATTACCGTCAAATTGTTTCTTTAAGGTTCCTGGGTTTATTACTTTAAATACACATTATTGGTGCAACATGTAGTATTATGTTTTAGAGAGCAGTAACAGACAGCAAGAAGAGCTGCATGTTACGGAAAGGAATATATTACGGTGGATGTGCGAGGTCTAGAAACAGCATAAAAACTGCAAGAGAGTCGATCGTACGTTCACGTTTACGAAAGACGGCTAATTATTTGAGCAACAAATGCCTAGTCTGATAGAAGAGGTAGATTCAAAAAATACTGGCATAACGTTATGAAGATTGATATGTACTAAAGAGTATCACAATAAAGGATATCGAAGACCGCGCTAAGTAGAGAAGATAAAATAGGAAGCGGACACTCGATACTCAAGCGAGTTTGTCAGTTTGATAGTGCAGCAGCGGTACAGAACCTGTAACTCGGTATACACAGTACTAAAAGCTTGCTAAGCCCTTATACTTCTATGAGTATTTCCTGATTCGCCCGATATCGATGAGCGGCACACACCGAGTGAGTTAAGAAACGGTAATAGACATATAGGTGATCGGTGAATTTTCACTACAAATTCGGTACCACGTAAACCGAGCATACAGCGCATAAAGCGGACTAAAACTAATATTAGATGGGATGATTCATATTTGTGTTTCAACTCAAAGGAATCTATCAAAGTGATCCATAAATTGGTATCATTCAATGTCATTGAATACCGTCATACCTTTTCAGTTCTGTGCCTTTCAACCAAATTGATTCAATTTACTTGATCCGTCTAATACAGGCATAATATGATGAGTTTAATAGAGTTCTCTATTCAAAAGTGATTTAGCAAATTCATAAGTCAAGCAGTAAATCAAAGCAATCTCAAGCTTCCTTCGAATGACAGTAACGACATGGACACGTGCTTTCTCATTACTTAAAGTTATTTCGTGTTCTGTATTTATAATATAAATAAAATTTATTGCGAGTCGTAAGCTATCTGTCAAAACAGTGATAAAAGCGGTACGCAGGAGTACATTCACGTTCCCATTTCACATTGACGTTTAGTGCCCAATACTCGTCTCATAATTTCGTTTTAATATTGATGAGTTATTAACACTATCCCCACCACATAAATAAATACTAGAATGTCAATCACCGGATAATAATGTAACTGAAAAGGTCCTAAATCCTACATGACTTATATGGCACTACATGTGGGCCCAGAGCAGCCGCTTTTCGCTTCAAAAATTGCTTAGTAACATTAACATTAACATAATTAACACTGGTAGGTCTAAGATATAGCGTAAAGTTCCACTTTATTATAATACTTGTCATATTCGCAATACGAATCACCGAAACCGGCCACTTTAGATACTGGTCATACTTCTGTCGCTTTTTAAATATTTCTATTACAATGGTGAGACTTCATATGTGATAATGTGTCAGATATGTCGTTTCACGCAGATGTGGCCGTAGGTGTAATGCGTAATTCGTAATGCGACATTGTTTTAATGACGTTACATATCGATAGGTAACGTATGTACCTATATACATCACCTATATATAATACACTGATGTGGCTATTCGTTGACGGCGTTATTTTTAACTTTATAAATGATGCAATCGGCCACACTTAATATTTTTAATATTATCTCAGGTGAGGCACCATCATTAAGTACTTTCTTATTAATTATTCTTTAGAGGATCCCCAAAGTGGTCGATATCGACCCCGTGGGGTCGAAATCGGTTTCCCGGGGGTCGACATGAACGAGAACTGATTTTGGGGCTCGACAAGGTCTAAAAATCGACCCCTATTAATTAACATTAGTTCTTATTTGAAACTTTCAAGATACTATGTAACTTGTGTTACGTGTACCAACTTGTTATAAGAATAAATAATATTTTAGTAGGAAGTAAAATCGTTGTACTTTTGAAAAAATCAACAAGTTGATAAGCGTGCATAAGTTCGTGTATTTACTGAACTTTATGTCTATTTATTTTGTTAAATTTTGATGAAAAAATGATGTCAAGTTTTGAAATTTAACCAAAAGCAAAGTTTTTAAATTGGTAACTATTTTGTATCAATACAAATAAAAACTAGTGATAGGTAAAGTAATTTGGCAATGGGGGTCTGTTCATGTCAGTTCATTTTGGAAAAGGGGTCTCTTGCCCAAAATAATTTGGGAATAATTGCTATGGAATTTCAATTCAGTATGATAACATGCTTTCACGCGTCAATGTTGCATCGTCCACCATTTCGTATCACATCTTGATATTTTCATCAACCAAAAAATTAAGACGTGGATTTAATTACGACCCTCATGTATTGACGTGGTACACAATACCATCCACAAGTAATACCTGCGTACAGGTATCCTTATCAATCCCAGTAGAATCTCTTATTAAAAGATCATCTCAGAACATCCACTTGAGAACGTTCAATAACGCGTCCAAAAAATACATGACGCGGCCTCTCCACTCGAATCTCCATCCGAGCAAATTAAATTTATACACGAAATGTAATAAATAATGGGCATCAAAAGGCCTCGACTGTCCGTGCGGAGCTTTCCTTTTAATTAGACCCTAAGTACTCGTTAAAAAACAGGATCTTCCCGAACAGACAAAGCGCGCTCTGCTAACAAACAGTACGAATGTAAAAACGTTGGATAAATAAGTGGAAAAATACAGGTAAGTCCAAGAGGGGTTTTTGTACGGTCCGGCCGGCCACTTAGGTCATCCTGCGAAATAAAGCCCCAAGTTTTTTATATCGCTTTTAAATGCGAGGCCCGTACGTCCAGTCGGACCCGCCTCATCCCCTTCCACGATAATGTGAAAGGAAACAAACGAAAGAAAATGTTTCCGAGCGCCCGTTCGCTTTTATTGAACAGTCTTTTTCGTAGTTTCGATTGCAAATAGTTAGTGTAATTCAGTAAGCTGGCTCACAGAGGGAAAGAATAAAAATTGTATACTATAAAATGTATACGGGGAAGTTTACCTGCTTTAAAAAAAGCAGCGTATTTGCAAAATCAGCGAAACGCATAACGACGTACTGTGCTGTTCGTAGAAAACGGCTTTGCGCCGACACGATCCATTGTTTGGGTATTATGTTGCGTGAAACACTTTGCATCTCTTTTGCCGTGCCAGAAAGCTTGAATTATTATTATTCACTATTCATCAAAAATAAAATCTCTCGGAATTAATTAAGTACTGTGTAATTTATTATAAAATGAAATCAATTAATCGGAAGATAAACACACCAGTTACCATTGTGTTATAAGTAAATATTATAACGGGTCACTTTGATTTTTTGTTTTTTTTTTTATTGCAGGAGTTCAGCAGACAGGCAGACTGCCCACTTGATGGAAAGCGGTTACCATCGCCTATGGACATTTGCAACACCAAAGGTGCTACAAATGCGCTGCTGCTCTCTTAAAGGAGACTGGAACCTGGTCACTAATGCCGGAACACAACACAAGGTTGTTATGGCGACATACTTTAGACCAGGGGTGGTAGCCATCCAGTTGGGCAAATGCCCTACCACCTGGCTGTCGGTTGTTTAGTTGTCTCTTACGACAGGCCGCCAGGCCGCAGGAAATTGTATTATTTCTCCGTTCCTGCACGGATAGAATTGTTAATTTGTTGATGTAATAATGTTGATTTAATTATTTTTTTTTAATAATAAAAGGTCAATATGAGTGAAGAGTGATCTGTATTAACACCATTTAGTCATGTATCGTTTAGGAGGATTTCAATTATATTACTTAAATCATTGTCATATCTTCTAAAAATTCTTTTAATGTTTTGATCTAGTGAAACTTCTTTAGAATCGTTGTGATTTGAAACTCGATGAAACTAAAATAAAGCGATGCTAAAAAAAGATACTTAATAATTCAAACACTATGCTCATAAAGATAGAGTTGGATATATTTTGACGTTTTGAAGTTAATAAATCAAATTGAAACTAGTGCGTTTATTTCCTATTATAGTTATCATAAGCCTCTCGTGTCATTTGTTTAAAGTGTAATCATGGAATTTGAAAAATATGTGTTACAATATGTAATCATATTTAAGATATATTGTAACACAATGTAATAATTTGCATTAAAATCTATACATACAATAAAATTGTAGAGGTCAAATTTCTGTACAATAAAAAAATGCTAAAAATCGAGTCAGGGAATGTAAGAAGTGAAATAGAACTACTAATTTTTTTCAAATTTATTGTTTCTGTTTGTCTGTCTGTTTGTACCGGCTAATCTCCGAAACGAGTGGACCGATCTAAATGAAATTTTATATGGTGGTAGCTTATATCCCTGGTCAACACATAGGATACTTTTGATCCCGAAAAATTAAAGAGCTCCCGTGGGATAGTTAAAAACCCGCACCACGCGGGCGAAGTCGCGGGCATCAGCTAGTATAAAGTAATTTTTGAGCTTGACAAAAATATTAAACCTTATCCTAATACTCCTGATACTCTATATTTATCTCATTCTCTTGTAGACAACTTTTCTGAAGTTTCACTTCTGCCGTGTGTGATTTGCACGTACACAATTTTTTTTTATAATAATACGATCCATACGAGTAAGAAGGATGACCTGTAGCAACACCATTTAGTTATGTAGTATTAAGGAGTTTTTCAAAGTTATATTTCTACCCACATCATAGGTATACCTTGCAGGCATTCTTCTTCCATTACATGGCCCAGACTCCTGCAGGTAATCTTAGAAGCCAAGATTAAGCGTTTACTAGTTACATTACGTTGATATCCATTAAATGTTTGAAAGCACACGCTTAAACAGAATCTGCGTAGTTTCAAGTAAATTATGTTCCTTTATGAATAGTGCTTTGACCGTTCCAGATCTAGACATTTTCACGTGTGTACATATCCAATTTGGACGGCTAGCGTGTGGCGGAGTGCACTAGACGGCTCGCCAAGGGACGTTTGAACAGTGATTAGTAATGGGGACTTATGGCGAAATAATCTTAGAGCCGTTAATGAGAAAACCTTATGCCGAACGGGGACGGTTGGGAATTAATTAATTTCTTAGGAAACGTTGCCGACGTGTCGATGGACTTAAAATATTCTGAATGCATAGTAATATAATACTAATAAAACTACGTTTTAACGGTATTTTATTAGATTTTTATGCGGACGTTTTGGCCACTTTTCAGTAGCCGTGATCGCAGAAGACAAAGATGTCAACTGTTAATGAGTCGTGCGCGGAAGGTTTGCCGAAGAACAACCCCTCCAGCCTCCCTCAACCGCGACCCGCGGTCGTCTAGTTATTAGAACTACTTAGACAAGTCCCGGTCCCAGTCGTAGGAAGCCGGAGGGGTGACCATCGGCAAACCTTCCGCGCACGACTTATTATGTTAAAGTTTTTAGTTAGCCTACCGCCAACTTGTTAATTTTAATTAAATATTTAGTTTTAATGTATATTGTTATTATTTACTCAACGGGAGCCTAATGTAATTTACCACCGCTTCGCAACATGTTGTGGCTTGAAGATTAGGCTTCTATAGAGTAAATAATAACCATTTATAAAATGTAAAATTGAAATGAAAGCATTGGCGGTAGGCTAAATAAAAATTTTAACATTACTCATTGACACTTGACACTATTGTCTTCCGTGATCACTTCTACTGAAAAGTGGTCGAAATGTCGAAATAAAAAACAAATAAATAATTATCATTACGATAGCGATGTTTTTTTTGTGAATTGCAACGTTGGTTCACAGGGCTCTTTTTTCGGCTATATACGTCTATCCTTTTTTTTTTTTTTTTTTTTTTTATTGCAGGAGTTCGGCAGACAGGCAGACGGCCCACTTGACAGAAAGTGGTTACCATCGCCTATAGACATTTGCAACACCAATGGAGCTACAAATGCGCTGTTGCTCTCTTAAGGGAGACTGGAACCTGGTCACTAATGCCGGAACACAACTCAAGGTTGTTATGGCGACATACTTTAGACCAAGGGTGGTAGCCATCCAGTCGGGCAAATGCCCTACCACCTGGCTGTGGGTCTTTTGTCGCCTCTTACGACAGGCCGCCCGGCCGCAGGAAATTGTATTCTTTCTCCGTTCCTGCACAGATATCCTTCGGGAATATGAATGAATGAATGAAAACTCTTTATTGTTCATCATAAACTTAAATCTAGACAATTGAATATGGATACATTTGCATTAGAACAATGGGCGGCCTTATCGCTTATAACGATCTCTTCCAGGCAACCCAGTGTCTAAGGAGATTTTAAACGGAATTTCAATATAAGATTTTTGGTGGTGTATTACAAAAAATAAAATAAAATATAATGTATACATACAATAAATACTTATACTGGAATAGTACTTTTATCTGAATGAAAGGTACCTTATGTCCACGGTTCTATATAAACCTCTGAAAACGTGTATGCAAAAATTCGCGACAATCTATCGCGTAGAGTCCTGGTAGCGTTATGAGTAACGCACGCGTCCCAAACTCAAAGGGCGTGGACTCGAATGCTAGCTGGAACGCATGCACCACTTAGGCAGTTTTGTGACCTAATGTGCATATTGTGGTACTAACAACTGTGAAAGAAGACATCGTGATGAAAGCTGCACATCGACATAACTGATGTGTCAAACCTGCTAAGCCGCTTTTCACAAGCGTAGCAGGTGTACTGTCCGTTATCTTACAGTGGTAGGCCCGAGCCCAGCAGTGGGCCGTTTATGGGCTGTTATTATTTATTGCCTAGTTAAAGCTTAAAATCATCACAAACTCACATTCACATTTATAATATTGAGTTCAAAGATGTATATATTGTGTTAGCCTCTGTGATTGAGTAGGCTAAGTCTTTGCTGGCCTGCCTCACTGCAATGCAGAAGTTCCGGATTTGATGGCATGGCAATTTCGTAAATGAACTTCCGTTATTTACTATGGTCTGGATGTCTGGAATCGGCCCCAGAGTAGTCCGTTATAGAAATGTCACTTGCTAACTTAGGAATATACTATACCTATAGATCGATAACTCTTTATTGTACACACCTTAGAGAAAACATTTGTATAAACAAAATCATACAATAATAAGTAATCTGCCGATTCTTATTTTACATTTTAATACATAATAAGAATAATAACAAGTGTTTATATAAATAATTAATTAATAATATGGTAATAAAAAAAGCGTAAACAAATCGGACACGAAACAATTTTTCAACTATCAACAAACAAATAACAAACAATTTGTTTTGCAAACAAGTGAAGTATCGGAGTTTACTCCTCAGTCGTATCGAAGCCAACAACTCGCTGCCTAAACTTGAGAACAATATCGAAACCAACAAAATGAAAGTATTGTAATTAACCTTTCGGGGAACACCGACAAAGGTGAACAATTGTTTCACGAATGCCTGGGGCATAACACTGTTTTTACTATTGACTACTCGCCAATTCACCCCTTGTTTCGTAACAATTTTATTCAATATTTTAGAATTTAAAAAATATATACTATCGTCATACAGAGATATATCGTAAATCAGATAAGAATATTATCATTTAAGTAGGTCGCTTGGAAGAGATTAATTCTTAATCAGTTAACTAATGACCACTGCTGGCTGGACGTAGGCCTTCCCAAGTTTTGCAGCCAAAATTTTATACTGGTATATTTATACTTCATAAGGTTCTTTTCAATTTCATATGGACTATCAAAACTAAATCAATAAGTTACAACGTGAAACAAAACTTGGTACCCCTTTTTTTGAAAATTGCACACACAGAGGAGTATGAAATTTCGCACACTTATAGTTTATATAGAAAAGAAGTGACGAGTGCTAATATTTTTTTTAAATTATGCATAAAAGATACATTAAATCAATAAAAAAAAACATTACACACACTACCATGTATTTGTTGTTTATTGTTGCCTTGGCGAAATCTGTGATTATGGAAGTTATAGTGTTTGACAACAAATTATTATGGTCCAATTTTGACCACGGGCGACCACTAGTATTATGTAAATTCACTACGAATGGATACGAGTGACATTTGATGTATAGAGTGGAACGTGAAGTTAAATTTTCCGGTACTTTAATCGTGCTTTTATCCGTGCAGGAACGGAGAAAGAATACAATTTCCTGCGGCCGGGCGGCCTGTCGTAAGAGGCGACTTAACAACCCACAGCCAGGTGGTAGGGCATTTGCCCGACTGGATGGCTACCACCCCTGGTCTAAAGTATGTCGCCATAACAACCTTGAGTTATGTTCCGGCATTAGTGACCAGGTTCCAGTCTCCCTTAAGAGAGCAGCAGCGCATTTGTAGCACCTTTGGTGTTGCAAATGTCCATAGGCGATGGTAACCGTTTTCTATCAAGTGGGCCGTGTGCCTGTCTGCTGAACTCCTGCAATTAAAAAAAATAAACATTATTATGATTTTTCAAGATCTGTTTAATACTACCTCATAAAACTATATGTGCCGAAATTTTACATTATGATATTTTTTATTTTGCCAAAATATAGTACAAAAGATGGTACAATAATGTTAGACTATAAACAGTCTACCATTTTCATGGTGTGTAGTTTCGCTTATTTAAGTTTTGAATAATTATCTTTAACAACATTTAAATTTCTAATTTGAATAAATGTCAAAAGTTTAAATTATTTATACCCTTTCCAAGCCTTTATTTTGATTTTGACAGCTCTATGACGGATCAATTAGTAATCTCCTTACGCCTTACCGACTCGATTTATTATAAAAATCGACTGTATTTATAAATAAGTTTTAATCATTTTTTTTTTAAGTAGAACATTCTTTATTTTCAAATCGATTATTTTCGATTTATTTACATATAGTGTCGATTGTTTAATAGTCTGTGAGATACATGACTCGCAGAACATCACTATTACATCACTCAAAACAATAAAGTACGATAATTATGTCAATTGTTTCATATGGGCTTTACTGACAAAAATATTTAACTTCATAGACGTGCAAATGTCAAAGTAAAATAAGCGCTTAGAAACAATATAATTACATTAAGATTATACTGAAAATATATAGACCAACGGACAGGCGGACGAACAGAATTGGTGAATTTATTAGCATTCATTGCCTTTTGAGTACAGAACCACAAAGAATAAAATGTTGATTATTATATAACAACCCGAATTATTATCACCTGATCACTATTTACATACAAGTATTAACAATTCAAATATACGAAACTTAATACGCTAACAGTGGTAACAGTAGCGACAATGAAAACTTGTTAGGTGAATGTACGGGCAATGTCACTTACACGAGTAAAGGGCATAATCTTCGTGAACTTCTCTTGTTCCCAAATTGAAAACAACTTTGGAGAAACAAAAGTTTTTTTTTTCAATAAAATTGAAGAGAAAAACTCCCGGTTCTTTATGTTTTAATTTCGAGAAGGCCCGACATTGTTTTACAAGACAAATTCCTAAAACTCTTTTCACTTAGCCCTGAAAAGTAGACGATTTTCGTAACTTTGGAAATATAATCAGGATATGATGAATTAGTATAGTAATTATGATTGTAAACTTCTTGAACTATTACGAATTATTTAACGTGTAATATAATAAGTATCTTTATTATTATGCAGTCGCATCGGCGTTAGTGTTAAAGATATTGACTGTGGCAGTATGCATCTTATTTAAAGCGTTAAAAAATAACGCCGTTATTAACATTGTCGCATTTCAAAATAATGCAAATCTATATATATAAAAATCAATTGCTGTTCGTTAGTCTCGCTAAAACTCGAGAACGGCTGGACTGATTTGGCTAATCTTGGTTTTGAATTATTTGTGGAAGTCCAGGGAAGGTTTAAAAGTTGAGTTAATATCAAAAAAATGCTTGGAATATAGTAACCACAACAATTTCACTTTTCCTTAGAAACTATTCCTACCTGTCACACATTTGATGTTCGACCCGTCGTTTAGAAATCAATTAAATTTAAAAGTCGTTCAGAAATCAAATTAAATTTGAAAGTGAAGTTCTTTTTCATTTTCTTGGTTTTGAATGTCAAACGTTTGATGTTCGTCCTGTTTTTTATTTATTGATTCTGAGGCGGTACGAAGTTTGCCGGGTCAGTTAGTTTCAAATAAACTTATTACCATACCTGCGTATAACGGCTTATATCTGTAACACTATCGCAGACGAAACCGCACCATTTATATAATCATTATGATAAGCATTGAGGTGGTACCTAAATAATATTAGAGATAATATTTAGTATCACAACAAATTCTTCTTTTTAATTAAATATTTGCTCGTTTTACCTATGTATTCACGACCTTTCAAGTTTGAATACAATCTTTAAAGAAATAGACACTATTATAAGTTAATATGATGTATATAAACCTTGTCTAATCGGCCGATTCTTATCATTTTCTTTACTATTGGCTAAAATTTGACATAAAGCTATGTACTTTATGTCAAAATTTAACCGATGGTAAAGCAAATGAATAATCAGTAAGATATAGGAACCGGCCATAAATCGCTTTCTATTGTTACGAGTTGCAGAACTCGAATTAAAATGCCGTTGGAATTATTTTTAGTATAACACGGAGTACAAATATAACTGAACACAACCAGTCCAAACGTAATACACGATTCAATAACACGCGCAAAGCCCGTCACTAACGTCTTGCTTTGCTTGTGGCTATCGCTAGACTGACGATCTCTCCATTGGGGCATTGCTTTATACTGCACAAATACAATATGTCTCTCACCCGCGTGAACTGAATTTCTTAGAATCACACCTGTCTAATGACTACCATAAAAGATTACAATACACAATGGGCTGTTTTCTAATTATAAATTTTAAACTCAAAGTAAACAAAAGAAGTCCAAATGCCAAAAAGGTAATACAATGTGTTTCTACAGACGCAGGTGTGAATTTGCCTTTTGTCAGCATTCAAGTCGTAACACTATCTAATATATAGATAATATACCTACATAGATGATGAGATAACTCTATTCTTATTTTAATATGCTTTTATTAGCTTTATCGGTATGTTACGTAGTGGAATTTTTCAACGACATTTTCACCTAATTCCAGACGTCTGATTAACTGATTACACCCGTCCTACCTTTGCAATCTATATCTTTGTACATATGTTAATATATTGTAAGTAACTGCATATCCTATAATATTTATGTATACCACCTTTCACAAATATAATCTGTTTTATTCCTGCCACGGGTTATCTGGAAGAGATCGCTTCTTAGCTATAAGACAATGGACATTGTGCACATTTAGAATATTTTTAGGCTATAAGTTTTTCTATGTTTTCTGTAATGGTGTACAATAAAGTATTATCTATCTATCTATGTTTTCTACCCCCTCTATCCATTTTTATTACCCCTGTTACGTTATTTACCATGATTTTTGTTGGTTTCCCAAAGTTTCCCTAAAAATCACGTTTGGTTTACAGTAATCGTCTATTAATATATAGGGCCTATAAATGAAAAAGCTAAGTGGTAATTAGGTTACACAGCGGGGGCAGTCTGCGAGAACGGCAAATTCCCATTGTCGCCTTATCGCCGGGCCCCAGTCGCAACCCGGCCCGGACTGGATGTCGCTGCTAACTTTAATTCCCTTTTAATGCTGGAATTTTTAATTTCATCCCGGCTTTCTATTAATAGTCAATGTTCACTTGGAGTCTCTCTTGAAAATTCTAATTACAAATTCTTATTATTTTAACTCTAATACACCTGCTGCACCATCTTTAGTATTAGTGACTGCGATCAACAGGGACTTACATATAGCGTTGAAAAAGAATGGGTTAACGATTAACTACATGAGTTATCAGCGAATGTTTAACGTCATTAACTACGTCGCATCTCAAAGAACCCATTAAACAAACCCTTAGCTACAGCTGCGTGACATAGTCACTAACATTGTCGTTGTCTCAAGTGTAGTAGAGGCATTAATAATATAACTTTTTTTTGCATGAGATCACCAGACACGCAGAATGCCCAGCTGATGGAAAGCGGTTAACCACCATTACAACAAAGATGTTATAAATGCGCTGCTGTTAGCTTAAGGGATACTGGAACCTGGCCACTAATACCGGAATACAACTCAAGATTGTTATGGCGGCATACTCTAGACCAAGGGTTACCTAAGTTGCGATGAACAAACGTTGTACTTCATATAGCAAATCATCGAAGCATATGGATTATACTGCGAATCAGAACAGATGAGAGTTCCTTTCAAAGCCTCCAACATGAACGGCTTTGCCAATGTCGGCAACTATGTTCCTTCAATTGGACTGCTGGAACTGGAAAGCCCATTTAGTTGGTTTACGTCGATTACAATAGCGCATTACGTATTGTAAATGCACATGAGGTGACTGGCGTCATTTGCTGGTGTATCTTGGTTTAGCATAATAAGGGATAATATACTTACCAATGTTAAAATTATAACAGATTCGATTTAATGTTTTTTCTTAAAGTTGATTGAATGTACCTGTTTCAGTAATAAAGACAGATTATTTAATTAACTATGCTCATTTTATCTTTATAATTTTTGTAACAGTGCCTAACCTGTGCTTTAATTGTAAAGAAGCAAAAGCATATACCACGTTCTTTCCGAGTACTTTGGCATTTAGGCAGACTTATTCGGTCGATTACGAGTACTAGAAAGTTGATAGTATATAAACTCCGAACGTTAGAAAATTCAATCAATCAATTTCTTCCCAAATATCTGTTGGAAGGCACCGTCTGTCGTGCGTTCAGATAATGCCTTAGCGACACGTGCGGCCGCACACTCCATCGAATCGCAATACGTACCCAATCAGGATTATACAAATCCCTGGCGGCCGAACCGGGGACCGGGAACGGGGCGGAGAAATAATTACGATCGGCCTGAGTTAATCAAGTGCCGTCGAGAAATTGAGGAAAAACTCTAATATACCAACACAATGACATTCGGTAGCCTCTGTTTCGGATTTGCTGGCTAAATTTAGGCGGATTTCTTTTTCTTTTTTATTATCTTTAACTATACGAATTTTTGAGAATATTAATCTAATCTGCCTTCCTATTCACAGGCACGAACACTTTCCACGTGATTTGAAAACATACATAAGTATCCCATTTTGTTATCAATCTTTTATTCAATCATTCTTATCCCCGTTATTGAAAGTGTATCAAACGTGATAATAGGTTAATTCTAAAGCCGTGATCGAAGAGCAAACAATCACAATTAAATACACTTTCACATTTCTTTGGTTACCAGTATGAACAAATAGAAAAATAAAGCAAAAAATTTAAGATTTGTCTTCAAAAATCGTCAACAAAATTATCACTGTTATGATTTTTTGTCAGCTACGTGCACGATTGTTAGAATACCTATAACATCTTAACTTTGACATCGAAAATCTGTCATCAGAAACCGAAAATATACATTAACATTTAAACAGTGCAGACGTCAGAAATAAAACATGAATTAGGTACATTGAGATAATTGAAGCCCAAAGGCTAATTTCATTTGGACGTGATGAACCGTTGCGAAACACATCACTGGGCTCTATGACCGAGTCAATGCACCGATGCACACTCCAACCTGCCGAGTTTCATTTCTATATACACATTATTTTTTTATTAAACTTCAAAAACGAGAGAAATTATGATGGTTAAAAATGCAAAATAAAAACAACATTAAAATTCTACTTCGACTTATTTATTTTCTTCAAAAGAAAACATGATTCGTAAGCATTTCTAAGAAATAACAAACATTCAGTATTTTTATGGCATCATTCAGGAATGAAATAAAAAGATGATTATTTAAAAGAAGCAAAATGTTTATGCAAAATTCTAGATTTTTTAATATTCTGCTATTCCAATATATTACAAGAGCTTTAACTTCATTAAAAACAATCGTTGAATAAATAAGCTGAGGGCTATCAAAACGACTCATCAAACAACTCTTTAGGTACTCACGAGTGCTGATGCCTACCTCGGACAACAGATCAGTAAGGCAAGAACACGTAGCCAGCCTTCTGGACACCTTACCCCCAGAAGACTGTTACCTAAACTCAGTATTCTACTTATAGTCTTGAAGGATTATAGGTAGAATACAAATATAACTAAGTTAATTTTTTCTTTTTTGTATTTATTGGTTTATAACGTCACCGTTGAAGTGTTTTAATATTGAGAGTACACCCTTGATATTTAAATTCAGCAACCTTTTCATAATCGCCAAATGAAACCAAACCATTGACCTTTACCTACATAGTGAACAGATAAAGTTGAGCACGTGTATGCTTTCAATTTGCCTTTTGAACTGGGGAATCGACGAGTTAGCAGTACATGTTCTTCGTTTTAGGAGTTCACTTAGCGAATGAATGCCAGCCTTGCCTGTCCTGCTGCCATTCACTGAACTCCCTATATTTTTAATGTTAGATTTTTCTATTCAAATCACAAAGCTACTGGAACGAGAGTTTCCAAACGTTTAATAGGGATGGCAAGTTATCGACAGAGATTTCGATAGATTTTGGACAAAATGTAACTGTTTTAATTATTTATATTAATATAGAACTGAAGTAAATAGTCTAATTTTTAATTAATAAATATCACAGCTTAATTTAATTTAATAATATTTGATTTCGATATTTGGATTTTAGTTATTTCACTAACCTATATTACAAAATATTGATCATAAATTCAGTAATAATATTCTAAAATTATATGCCTTTCCAATTGTATGTAATAATGTAAATGTAAAGGTAAGTTTGTTTATATGTCCCATTCTCTCTCTTTAATGCCAATTTTATAAACTACTCTATACGATACGTAAAAGTTAACAAAATGATCAATAAGACCATATAACACTTTTTCTTGGTCTTGCTTTTGGGATATGGAACATAATATACCTACATTCTCACAATAAGATTTTATGCTATTAACAACGAAGAAGATATTATTATAATATTAGTTTATATATTGTTATATTCTACCAATAAATAACATAAAATACACACTAATATAGATTTTTTAAGATAAAAGAAGTATAGTACACAAGCTGCGTTAAACAAATCATTGACAAAATAAATAATGTACTACTTTTCATTTCCATAACAATACGTTTTCAAATTATCGATAAATTATAACCGATAAAGTAAGCAGATAAGAAGCGACCATCACTAATCGCCCATAAAGCTCCGTCAACCAATTACTCTGAAAGACTCGTATAGCACGGAGGTATTTCAATTTGGCTTATTGGCTCATGTGCGCGGGATTTTGACATCTTTTCCCCTGTCCGCCACTCATTTATTCCCAATGCTATTGCGAAAGAAAAATCTGGACCTCAATTCATTTTAAGTGATTTTTTTTCTTTTTAAAATACGCTTTTGTACGGTTGTACTTAGATAATTAAATTAGTCTTTATTTTGACCTTGTTTTGGTACATAATATTACCTATATTATAATATAATATTATTTTATTTATATTATTTTATTATAATATAATATATTATAATAATAATCTTCGAGACGTTTTTGCGTTTGTAGTAATGTAGGATCAGCACTTAAATAAATAAACTAATACGTTATATATATTTTTATAGGTAGATACTTGATATTAAACGATATTAAAATAATAAATATTAATATTAAACAATTTTTTTAATACTAAATGGTTGGTCCCTGTTCTGAAGAATGACATTTGCTTTTTAATAGCACCTTTTCGTTAGAAGTCAATGATATTCCGGTTGATTTAGCAACTAGTTGATTGGGATTCATAATACTGCTAGGATTGCTAGTGCACCCATTTTTTTTTATTGCAGGAGCTCAGCAGACAGGCAGACGGCCCACTTGATGGAAAGCGGTTACCATCGCCTATGGATATTTGCAACACCAGAGGTGCTACAAATGCGCTGCTGCTCTCTTAAAGGAGACTGGAACCTGGTCACTAATGCCGGAACACAACACAAGGTTGTTATGGCGGCATACTCTAGACCAGGGGTGGTCGCCATCCGATCGAGCAAATGCCCCTGGCTGTGGGTTGTTTAGTCGTCTGTTACGACAGGCCGCCAGGCCGTAGGAAATTGTATTCTTTCTCCGTTCCTGCACGGATATAAATATTAATAAATAAATATTATTTTCGAAATAGTTGTACAAATTTTACAAAACTGCTTTAGTTTTTCTAGGTTAAAAGCTTACCTCGACCACGTTTCAACATCGGAACCATTTTTAAATAAAATTTAATATCAAACAACAACTATTAGCAAAAAAACACCACAAAAAAAAAACAATTAATTCGTTAATTATCAAACTAAAACCGAATAGTGAGGCCTCACAACATTTAGCAATGTAAATAATTATTATTTATTTGACTTTCATCATTGACTTTTGATTGTAAATATATTTTCTTCTTCAAAAGTAACGAACCTCTTTTCGCTGATTGTACAAGGAATTTTAAATATCAAGTTTAAAATTCATGTAAATATACAAATACTACTACAAACACAAAAACTTCTTGAAACTAATTTACCTATACACGAATGAGTAAATTTATTGATTGTCGCATACACATGTTATGCCGAAGGGGGCCAGAATTATAAATTTCAAAAATCATAATTTATGTGATCGTTTGAAAACTTCATAATATATATTATTGTAGTTAATCGCTTTTACTTAATAATTACCTTTGTGTGTTTCTGCGGATAACAACCAAAAAAACTAAAGCAATTAAGATGTGATTTCTCATAATGTATCATGATAAACTTTGGCTTCACATAATTGAAAGATAATAATAATATGTAAATTAATAAATGTAATATTTTTATGTGGTCTTCCAAGACATACATTTATATGTAACCTTTTATATTTTAATTGAATGCGTATTTACGCATGGCGACAACGTTTACGTATATAAAATTGAGGCACACACGATAAATAATAGTTTTACTGAAATATAAAATCTGCCCACTTGATGCCGCTAACGTTTTTCTTAATGTTCCTAATCTGCGGTGAATGCAAGTTAAGCGTAGTGCACACGGGTCACGCTATCGCCGTTCTAGTTCATTAGGCGTGCAACGCGCGGCTGCGTAGCCGCTGCGCTATCGCCGCTAGCCGCTCATTTTTCACGCAGCCTCCGGCTGCCAGCGTATACATGTACTACTACAATTGACACTTGAACTATCGTTATTTAAATTACCACCAGGAAACATTAAACCATAGTTACAAGCATTACAAGTAATAAATATTCTAACAGATTTTTCTATAGTATAATATAATAATGTAGTATAATATAATCTGTAGAATAGCAAAACTCTATGTGTCACCTCATTTGTCAAAAAGCGGCATAAAACTCTTTGTTTTGGCAAATATTTTTTTACATCTTACTTTCTTTTGTTGTATAATCCGTACTATAATATAAATGTAAGGGCACTTAAAAGTACTTGTATTATTAAATATATAATAGAACTGGTATGTTTTTTTACCCTTCTGTGTGGCTTTGGAAATTAATAATTAGGTACCGTATAATTCAATATGTACTATCGGTAATGAAAATTAACATAGAATGTTTTATTTCCAAAAATTTTATAAATAAGCCTAGTATTGTGAATAATTAAAATTGATATACTCGCTACTAAGATATTTTAGTAGCGTCACATTACGACAGTACCATTACAAAGTGTATTTAAAACCAATTTTAAGTATACTATAATATTTTCTGGCTTCCTAAACACAATAAAAATCATTGTTTACATGTCATATGCGTTTGCTTACCCTCGGTAATTGCGTATGATACCTGCACAGTAGGCGCGTAGATTTAATTTACACTACCCCCCGTCAATCGGGGACAATATTCAAATAAGGCTTCATCTATTAACGGACCCCGTCGCGACATGTTCCATTATCTATAGATTCCATCTGTAGACCCTCCGGTGCGTTACCCCTGTGTCCTACAAGGGATTTTACAATCTAAGACTTTTTGGCTAGCGTAATTGAAATCGGCTTTACTAGTGTAGCCTCTACTTTAAGTATTATTATAGTGCGGTGATTTTTTTTAAAATTTTGTATTATATGTTTATATTTCAAAATTAATTTAAACAAAATATGACTCATGTTACGATATCACGATGTCATTTCGATATTTTTTTGCACGTTTGGATTTATTATTGCCGAGGTAGCTTAGGTGATAACGCTGTCGACTCAAAAAACTTGCGTTTTTATAAAAAGCACGCACCGCTTAGGCAGTTTTCTGACCAAAAGTAAATATTGTTACAATTACAACACGGCAGCGCTACCAGTTTATTGGGAACGTTCTTGACAAACAGCAGTATGCGATGATCAATTTTTTTTATTTGTAAATTCTGTGTATTCATGAATAAATCACAGAATATACAGGAGCGTGTCACCCCAACGTTCGTTTGCGGTAAAACAAGGCGGGTCGACGGTAGTTTTTTCAATAACCCCTTAAAATGTCCCGCTGGGCTCCTCAAATACATGAGCTCAATCAGAGCTGCAAATGAATATTTTCAATTCAGACATGGTTCTGACAGCTACGTTATTTACTTAGAAATATTGGCTTTTAACGAGTTTAATGAAAAGAAGTAATACAGAACTTGGAAATGTCGATTACTAACTACTTCTTATACATTTTCATGGTTCCATTGAACAACTCAAAACTCCTGTCTATTCTTCCGTCTATCGCTGTGATATTTATTAGATTTAACTATTGGCGCTATGTAGATCATATCATTATTTAACCACTATAAAATATTGTAAAGAAATAAAGACGCATAATCTCTGGATTAAATTTCTATTTATCCTTTGGAAAATTGCATTTTTATGCTTTCTTAGATATTTTGGAAAAATAGAACCGTAATGAAATCGCTATCCATCTGTCCGTATGTCCTTGTATGTCACAGATATTTCGGCAACTACTATAGGGATGATATTTATATGTAGTAAGAGTATGTAATGTACGCTACGATGAGTAGTTTAGAGCTTTTTTACGTACATACATAGTCGTGTGGGGTATCACCAGTCTTACCTTGAACAATCATCATAACGATGTTTATCAGTATCCTTTTTAAGTACAATTGTAATTCAAAACATAATATCATAGTTTAAGCAAAACAACACAACAAAATTAGCGTATAATAAATCATTATAATAATCAATAAAACAAGTCTCTTTTATTTGGATAAAAAAAATATTGTACAGAATGTAGTTTTATGAGTCTTATACATACATACATAGTTTGGATTATTAGAACATCAACATAGTTTGCGAAATATTAGCTCCAAAGTGACAAATTAATCGGAAATCTTAAATCCATAATAAAAAATGCTATAAAATTTATACAAAAACTATATGTGGAAGTTTAATTTTACTATAAATGATTTTATTTATAATCTATAGACGCATTGTCGAGTGCTTTAATTTCATTTTTAATTATTTCAGGGGTGGTAACCGCAGTGTCGCAGTAGTGCACTGCTCGCCATGATTTGATGGGCCGCGAGCAGCGTTGTGTCAAGCGAAGTAATATTGCACCAGCCACGGATCATCGGACGGCTGCGGCACTTCAGAATATTTTCATCTGTTTTCGTTACTAACAACAAAGAGAAACGATTAAAAATATTGCTACACTTTACACAAATATTATTAAGTATTTTCTTAAGTATTCGCGACACGTACACGTAATTCAAGCTACGTAAACTACTACTTTAACGTTAGTCATTGACACGACATCTTCTTATCTTCCGTCATCAAGGTTATTAAAAAGTGGCCGAAACTTCGATATAAAAATCAAATAAAATGCCACGCTTTAAACCGTTAAAACGTAGTTGTAATTAAATATTGTAAAAGTACAAGATACATTTTCTTTGTAAATGTAGAAATTTAAAAACATTTTTCATGAATTAGGCATTTCGTTCAGCTATTTGCGTGTAAATTTTGGATCTGTATTCGATGAAACTGGCGGTTTATTTACAGCACATTATTCAGCCGGATTCGCACGTGTCATACATCAACAATCTGAACACGTAGTTATTCCCACTATGTCTTCCTTCTCCATTAACTCGCAGCAAAAACAATATGCACAAATTAGATCAGGAAGACTGCTTAAGCGATGCATACTCCACATTAACACATGAAACTTCTTCCTTATACACTAAACTACTATAAAAGTATATACTTTATGCTATAATTTTAAAAAGCCGTGGTAGTTTAGTTAGTAACATTTTTGAGTCTTAAACTCGCGTTTTGACAGAGACGTGGATTCGTATCCTAGTTGGAAAGCATGCACCGCTTAGGTAGTTTTCTAACGTAAAACCCATATTGTTACAATGACCACGTCAATGACAGTGAAGGTAAATATAATTATGATGAAACCTGCATATTGAGATAACCGATGAGACAAACCTGCCAATGCGCCTTGGACAAGTATACCGAGTATACTGTCCGGTCGCCCAAAACAAAGGGAAGGTGTGAGCCCAAGAGTGGGTTACTATGGGTTATTATTGTTATTTATACTGGCCGGGCCGGGCAGTCGTTGTCGTTGCTTTCAGCGCCACCTACCGAATCCAATTGTGAATCTAATTCACCCCAGAACCTACATAAATACGCACAAAAATATTCAAATTGGTGAAGCCATTTTGGAGTTTTAGCCAGACTAACGAATTGCAATTGATTTTTATATATAGAAAAGAAAAGCAAATATAGAGATTACTATATGTTATTATTCTCTAAATTTAAAATAAAAATCACAATCATTAATAAAGATCTGCATTTGATGCAAACTCGAGCAATGCAACTCAACAAGAGGGGTTGCTATGAAACAATGGCATATCGTCAACCCCTCAACTGCAAACCACATGAGAATATCATAAATGCCGGCTTAAACACTCATCTCAACAGATATACAGTAAATAATAACATAATAAAATAATAAATTCGGTGCAACATATGGCGCAAGACACGGATTTTGATTCGAGGGTTGTTTGACATTTTGCGGACTAGTCGATCAACCTATCTGTATACTAATCATATCAATATAATTTTCATATACAAATTGCAATTGATATCACATGACCTCAAAGTAAAAATCTCAGATGGTATCACTTTAAAAAATTACCTACATTTAAAAAACACTCTAAATGTCATTTAATTTTTTAAGATATTGTTACAACTTAGGTTCCGACAAAAAAAACCACTCCTAATCTGTAAAAACACATTGTATTTATTACCTGTCGGCATTTGAATTAATTGTAATACTTTTTATGATTGTCTTCTTTTGTTCACTTATATATTGGTATACGTTTCTAGTTATTTTGAAGAACAGCCTATTGTTCTATTGTACTCATCTACGGCCGCTTGCAGGCTGGATCATTAGCCAGGTGTTACGGATTATAAGCAAGCTTATTCTAGAAAATTATATCGACGGGGACATTTGCATTTGTGCAGTATAAAACGATGGCCTGATTAAGAGAGGAGGCAGTAGAGCGAGAACCACGATCAAGACGTGACGTGCGTACATTCGGGAATCTAATATTGACGAACTTTGCGCGTTTTATTCAATTACGACCTTCTGCATTACGTTTGGATTTGTTGTGTTCGGTTATATTTGTGCCTGTGTTATACTTGTTTGTGTAGTTCTAATAAACTCTATAATAATTCCAACGGCATTTTAATTCGTGTCCCGCAACTCGTAACAATATGATCGTCTAATATACATATATCCACCTGTAGTTCCTGAATATTAAAAGTAGAATATATAGGTAGCTTAAGTAACCTTTTTCTAAAGGTAAGGTAATCTCTGTAGGTTTGGCAACGTTGCTATCCGTAATACAGAATTGCCACAATATTATTAAGAATCGAATCGACACGGCCCATCTCTATTATTAAACAGAAAATACTTTTCTTCCAGGTGGTTTTTAACAATGTGAGAATAAGTTTTTAATAATGCACAGACTTATTATATCATTAAACATAAATATATGGATAATTATGAAATGGTTATTATTGTTTGCTACGAGTCATCTGGCGTCCATAATTGTAATTATAACTATAAAGGTTGGCAACGCGTTTGCTTCGCCCCTGCTGTTGCAAACTTCTGCAGGCGACAGTGACCGCTTTCCATTACGTACCGCCCTGCCTGCTTGCCAGCCTCGTAATAAAAAAAATCAAAAATTTAATTTTGGGTTTCTGACCAAAGAGAACTCTTAAAAGTTGTATAACGATACCTTGCTATATTTAAGAATACCATGTGTTCAATGAAATTAATAAAAATTAAAAACATTGACAAAAAGACATAGTCTCATCTCTCTTTTAGCGATAAAACACAAAAAGTTTTTCTGTGTGACCCCGATCGATCGGTCAACAAATCGAATCGAAACTAGTGAACGGGTGTTGGTGTAATGCAGCTCCCCCGCGATGCATCGAGTGGCGTATCGAGATCGAGACTCGAGTAATAATCGAACCCCTCAGCGTGGTCTCCCGCACTCAATCTCGGGGATTTGTAAGCAACGAAGACCAATCACGCCTAAGAAAAAAATTCAAAGCTATAATGAACCTTACGCTGCAGGAATAAGGGTAAACAAATATTTTAAGAGCGGTATATTTATCCTTGCAAATGAATACCCTGTATTGGGGTGACAATCCAAAGAATTGTGGACGGTTATTGAATTTCTTTGCATTTTTGATTTGTCTCTTTATTTAGTTCGTTGCTCAATCAACACAAATCATTAAATTAGTCAACTTGTTGTTGACTTACTTTTCGTTCTATTCATTAGAGGTTTTTAGAATATTTTCTATGCAAATTTTAATGTTAATTATCATTTTGACTGAAAACGATTTAAAATGTGTTTTTAAAAGAAAAATAAGTTATTTCAAATCCAATCGGCCGACAAGCACACATTGTATATTCCCAAGCTAAGCAAGTTACGCTTGTGTTATGGGTGATATACAACGGACCACTCTGGGGCCGATCCCGACACCCAGACCACAGTAAATATTGTATTTTTATTTTTTATTGCAGGATTTCAGCAGACAGGTAGACGACCCACTTGATGGAAACCGGTTACCATCGCCTATGGACATTTGCATCACCAAAGGTGCTACAACTGCGCTGCTGCTTTCTTAAGGGAGACTGAAACCTGGACACTAACGCCGGAACACAATACAAGGTTGTTATGGTGGCATACTCTACATCAGGGGTGGTCGCCATCCAGCCGAGCAAATACCCTACCACCTAGCTGTGGGTTGTTTTGTCGTCTCTTACGACAGGCCGCTCGGCCGCGGGAAATTGTATTCTTTCTCCGTTCCTACACAGATAATAAATAACAGAAAGTTCGTTTCCGAAATTTACCACACCAGGAGTTCGGCCGGCTAAGATTTAGCCCGTTCAACCACAGAGGCCATCTATTTGTCTATGTATATATTTTTATAAGAAGACTTGTACCATTTGGTAAATTCAGGTATTCAGAAGTAAAGTCAGTTGTGATGGTAGTATTTTAAACGTGGTTGCTCGATTTATTGGATCTGAGATTCAATGAATTTTAATTTTGGCAACAAACTCTTAGGTTATTTACTCTGGTCTGAGTGTCACTGAGCCCAGCTTAAGACTGATACGACTGATAAGCCTGCCCTATATACCTAATACCCGTCATTGTACGCCATACCAAGCAATATTTACGGAAAATCGTTTATAAAAATATGCAAGAGAAGAAAACTTAATTTTAATACATATTTTTGTTCAAAAGTTAATAGTGTGAAAATGTCAACCACGACTCATGAATCTCGCAATAGAATGATATGGGGCGACAGTTCAATCGAACATCCTATAGGGCTACCAGAATGATAGATCTAACGATGCATAATCGTATAAGTATATTTTTTTATTCAGTTGGATAAAGAGTCAACTTGAATTGCTTGAACAAATATTTACGAATATCATGCAAAGTATGAATTTATTCTATTTGTATTCGAAAATATCACAGAGTCAAAATATGCTACAGATAATGAATGACTCGACTTTCAGTAGCAAATACTAACAAAATGTTATGATCCTTTTCTTAGTAATCTGGGAAATAACATTAATATAATTAGTGTGTATTCTGTATTCAGTAACTTTTTTTAAAGTATTTTCTCAAGTTTTCGCAACTAATACACATACACACATTCGCAGCTAGTACGTTTTAAACCTTTTAACGCGATATTTTTATTTAATTTTTTATTTCGACGTTCCAGCCACTGCTACGGAAAAATGGCCGAAACGTCGTTATTTTAATTAATTTGAGTTTAGCAGCAATTCCTCGACAGCGTTTTATGAAGTTCGACAAACGAAAACATCAGTTACAATTTATTTTCACTTGTCTTTCTCTCACACTCAACTCACAGATTAAAGTAAATAATTTAAAAATATCGTTGACACAGTATTAAATATGAAACTGTTATTTGATATAAAACTCTAAGCAAATTGATTTCAAAATTAAGCTTACATCTGTCACGCTAAGTCTTCTATTTCAATTACTACGGCAAGCGACCGATATTAATTCCATCATATCGCGATTTTGCGATACAAGTAGCGGATTACGCGGCGATTTGCCAATGCCGTTCGACTGCAATCACATAAACGAATCCCGATGCTGGTCAGAGAATAAAAGTACGAACGTGAATAGTGATGTTATTTGAAGAATAGGGTCCAGATTTTTTATTATTGCACAGTTATCACAGCTGAGTATTCTAATGTAGTTTTATCGAAAGATGAATATTCTTCAAATGGCAGTTTCAAAGGTGTTCATCATCTAAGTTTTAAAGTATTTCAACACTTAGACTTTTATATCTAAGTTGTTTTAAAGTTTACTGTGAAATTCGATAAACACCCGATTCTGTAACTTCTTACTTCTTCTTCTTTGTGACGTAAAACCCATTCTTCTTTGACCACCTCCGTTTTGCTTAATCCTCAATGAAGCATCATGCGGTAATCTATTAATTTGCTTGTCAGCTGTCTGTTCTGCATGCAGTTTCTCTATGTCCTCCGCCACTGTTTTGGCACATGGTAGTCAAAGAGGCGCGGTCTCGTGGTAATGGAGTGCCGGTGGAGGCGCGTGGCGGCCACCGGCACGCGACCTGCGCTCGCGCAGCACGTGCGAGCACTCCCGTCGATTATGTGCTGCTAACTTCGCCATGAGAATAAAATCTTTAAAAAGTTCAGTACACAATGTATTTATTAGAATCGAAACGTGTTTGTCACATACATACATATACAAAATTATATATTCAGGTTTAAATTGTAGGTTTTCTATTTATCATGAAATATATTTTTCAATCTACAAAACTTTTAAAACTCTATACGCTCATAATGAAATTGTGGAAAATGCGTTATGAAATATGTCAATCCAATAAACCTCGAGCGCTCTCGTGCGCTTCAAGAGTAACCGCAAAATGCCTGTATAGCGAACACAGGGTTATACGAGAGCGCTGAGCGAAAAGTAATATTTAGGTGTCAACTGCAGGCGATAATCGCACGGTAAAAAATAACCAAGCTCGCTCGCTGTTGTACATCGCAGCGGCGTACCGTGTACCAGCGAACTATTTCCACCCTTGCCGGTGGTATCTAGCAGTTTATCGGACGATAGTATCTGAGTGAGACATCGCCGTTGACGTTTGAAATATGATCGGCGTGGTCCCCGGGGCAAGGCGGCGCGGGAGGCCACGTGCGGTGCATATTCAAATCAGAATCGCACGCGACGAGACCCCCGTGTTGGCTAAATACACCCGCGCTCCGCCCGGCCCACCCACTTACCGAGGGTCGGCCCTATGTAATCGAATTTGAAAATTATTCTAAAACACTGAATAATGTATTTCGGAGGGACCCCTTGCCGGAGGCGGTGCGCGGCTCGCGCTGATTTTTAAAATAAATTAAACTTAATCAAGTGGGTTCGCGCACCTAAACGGATTAACTTGGCCCTGATTTGACTTCAGTCATGTTTGTTCAGTACATGAGGGTAGACGGCTTAAATGTTATTTGGAACAGTATCAAAATAACATGACTTACGCGAATGTAACGCGGCATATGTAATAAAGTTAACAGATGAACCTACTCCCAACAACTATGTCAACAATCATTAATGTAACCTAATTGAATTTAACGTAATTTAATGCCTTATTGATAAATGATGATTTATTTAAACATGATTATTTATAATTCACACAATCACACTCGTCAAGAACTGCTACTTGGATGTATTAAGTAATGTTTAAATATTTGATGAGGAGATCACATCAGTAAAATTAATAGTTTTTTGAACGAATCGTGACAAAGATGACAAATAAGAAACTCAGTTGGCAACACTTAAATACCAGAAATCCATGCCGGAACAAACTCGCTTCCTGTATAAACTACTACTAAAGAAGACGTTGGCATACATGATAACGATATTTTGTTCTGTAATAATTGGAAAATAAAATAATATACAAATAACAACTATACATCATGCAAATAACAACTTGTGTAACAATAATAACTACTTGTATCTAAACACAATATCTCAGACAAATATTGAATACTTACTATATTTATATCTAAATCCTTTCCGCAATATTTTAGGACCAACCCTCTCAATAATATAAAATTTATGAACCAAAAAAATTGTTTATAAATTATATTCGAAAATTAAATATCGAATAAGACAATATTAGTTCACTCGCTACATTAAATTTTATTACGCCATGAATACATTTGCAAAGCGCGATTCGGCACGCAGGGCTGCGGCCCCGCCATTAACGCCCGATATGAAATTAAAATTAAAATATATAAAAAAATCCTACCGCCGCGCTATGGAGTACTCTCGACAGACCGCTAAGGGCAGCCCTAAAAATTTAATAACACGAAAATACACGGAGGCGATGAATATAAATTTTGTTTATAAAAATTGTGGTGACGATATTACTTTGCAGTGATTCCTTAAAAAATATCAAACAAGTACTGTGTATTTATAGTAACTAACTCCATTGGCTCAGCGGCCCAAAATGTGTTTTAACCTCAGAAAATTCTTCACACTTAACGACCTGAAGCTCACACCTGTCAGCCTTCATAGACGTTCTACCGATATTTTAGACTGCCGATCGGACGCCGACCAACCGGCCCTCCCAAATACGCTTTCTTCACTTTGCGGCCCTCTCTTAATTATTTTACGTCATAAAGCCAGCGGAAGCGGTAAGCTTTTATTTCTCCTATTTTATTGTGCTCGGCCACAAGATTCTTAATATCGAGGTTGATTTGGAATACATGTCTAGTAGATAATCATATGATTATCTATCTCTCTTTATATTTATCTTTCTTTAGCCGATCGAATCAATATAGAAAGCTGGACGTAAGCCTCTCCAAGATTATGCCACATATCCAATTTAATCCTAGATAATAGACGAATCATATCAATTAAATTACTTAAAAATTTTAATTCGTTTACAATAAAAGTTTAAATTTCGGATGTGCAACAGTAAACATGGAAAGCAAACTATTAAGTATGATAGTTTTGTTGCCTACGTTAGTATGAATGGCCCACATTATGTCTTTAAATCTTTTTAAATATTGTTATGAATATAAATTCGAAAATGCCGTTGGATTATCACAAAGTTTATTAGAAGTACACACACGTAATTCACAGTTTTTACAAGTATAGCTGAATACAAAAAACCAAACCGTAGGGCAGAAAATGGTTACCACATAAATCACACAGTTTGTCGTTATAAGATACTCGCTTCGAAAGTGCACTAGGTAATGCTTCGTTCGCAGTCAGAACACGACTGACGCATTTTCCAACTAACCGACCCTCATCCGTTTGTAAATTAGACATAGCCTCCTAACAACATGCCGCCCACTGGTTCTTGAAACCTTTAAATGGTCGGCTTAATTGCGTCTACGAATTCGCGTGAAATACCTAGAGAGGACAGAAGGTTTTATGACGTCTTACGGCGGCATGACCAAATAGATTAACATAAACAATAGATCACTCAAATTCAAAGGGGTAATAATACACCTGCAAAGGATTAGTATTGGCTTGCAACAATATATAGTTATATACAATCAAAACTATATATCAGAATAAGTTTTTCTTTATACTGTAACTCGAACTAAAATAATTATGATTAACATAATAAACGTACTTTTATAATTATGTCAAATAAAAAGCGATATGCAATAAATAACGACTCTGTAGTGTTTGTATAAAACTATCATGTAGCGGTGTACAGTAGGGGTGCTACTCGATGATTTGGTTTTTCGATTCGTTACGCCGTCAAACTACCCTCGAAAGCGTACCCTCGAATATGTTCCCTCGCCTTGAATATTATTTATACGTTTGTTAAGTGGAGTTGTACGCAGCCCAGAGGATTATAGCCTCGGGAGCTTAGTTCTTCAACAAACATCGGTTATGATTTTCAATATCGATCTTATACTGTTATTCACAGTATCAGTACAGGAGGGATCGATTAAAATCTAATGCCGACTTGAAATATCGATTTGCTATTTTCATTCTCTTTATTCTTTGAGAATATATTAGTTTCATAACACAACAACGTACATAATTCTGATACGAGTGGGTAGAAAAATCTCATCTCTGATATAAAGTATAATTACTTATGATTATTGTCTTACATACTCCTTTTTATCCCCTATTAAGGCTCTTATTGCCACAAAAGGTCGAAAGTGATACTCAAACGAAACAATTTTTCGTTAGTATTTACTGATCAATAATTTACCAACAAAATTATCACACATCTCTGCGTTCAGAGACGTAACGTGGTTATTTCGTAATTTTTTTAGTCTTTTTAAGTTAACAAAAAAATCACCAAATCACCTTCAAATTGACATAAAATCATTTTACTCCTTCAATTATTACCAAAACGTGATAACAAAAAAAAATCTCTTTAAAAAAAAGTATACATATAAATAATTTGGATTTATTATTTTTTTAAATACCACTTTTACACAATAAAACAATAATGCATCTGAAAAACGACCGCGTCTATGGAATCCCCGCTATCGCCCGAAAGATCCTCAAAGACGTTGGCGTTTCTACAAGCCTTAATTATACTCCTAAAATATTTCTAACATAAGTATGTATTATGACGATAAGCATTTGAAAATAATTATAATTGCACTTATTTTCCGTAAATAAAAGTTTCTAGGTAATATTGAATTTTAATTTACAATATCAAATCCAAAATATGGTTCAATGAGATGAAAGAGAGGTAATAAAGTATCCTATACAAGTACCTCATTCAAATATGAGGGTGTAACAGTTGATGAAATGATGAATCGATAATGTAAATTCATTTATCACGAGAAATAGATTTACATTATATTTTTATTTGTCTTTTAATCATTCATTAGACGGAAAACGTCAAACTCACTGTCGTCTATCAAGTGAAAATTGCACAGTTCCTATCGTTCCTATTCACCATTGTGAGAAATAATGTTAGTCATTATCGATTATCTAGAACATACCCTTTTAGTTCCCTCCTTCCTCTGTTTATGTCCAGTTCTTAAGTAACAAATGTCTGGGTTTTTTGGAAGAAGTCGCTCAAAAGCGATAAGTCAGCTTTTTTTCCTAGTTGCAATGTGAAATTGTTGTAAATAATGTATTTTATGTATGTAATGTATGTATGGAATGTGGAGAACAATAAAGATTTTTTTATCCATCAATAGGCCAATTTTGATGAAAATTGTCTAAGCTCACGAGGTTGAAAATAGTAAAGCTAAACATAAATGCATACAAACATCATATATATTGTATATAGGTGTTAATAGGGCTATAAAAATGTTGTTATTGCGCAGGTTTTAAACAATTTACTCATTAATGTTATAAATCTTATATAAGAAACAAGCTAGGTATTAAGCTTGTGTTTCGGAAATCTATGCCCTCAAACATTTACAGAGTACATTAGCTTACAATTATTATTACTGCCCTGAGCTGACATTGCCAATTAATATCTAAAGCTTATAAAAAGATTAATAAATTAAAAAGGCATTTAATACAAATGAACAGTGTTATTATATTTTTAACTAAAAGCATAGTTATCTGAAATGTTTACTGAGCCCTGAGGTTGAGAAACACGTGAAGGAAAACCGGCTTGCACGATACTAAGCAAGCTAAGGTTTCAGGTATGCAGAACAAACATATTTTCTCTTGAGACTAGAACGGTGAGCAAACAGTGGCCAACATGAGCGAAGGTTGGGCCGTGTGTACCGACGCTGCGTCGCCTGCCCTCATATATTAAACATGGCCAGGTGTACCTTAGCCCGCCTCTCACGTTCGCCGTACCTATTATTCCACGTGCCTAGACCGCTTTCTAGGAGGTTGCAAATTTAATGCGACGTAATGTTGCTCTCACCCCGCAATCGTTGTAATGAATACATTTTTCAGCAAATTTACATGGGCATAAAAATAAGGTCGAGGCAGTTAACACGTTTATCGGGCGCTCATTAAAGCGGAGGGCGATCTTGCTTCAGAGTCGTTAAGCGCGCAATAGTTCGCGAGATCCTCGTAAAAAATATCTCGCAACCGACTTTACGAGCGCCCTTTGTGAATGCATCATTAAATTTCCATCTAAATTTAAATTATGAACGGCATGATTCGACGCGCGCTCTCTCATTCTCACGTGTTTCTGTTTTCCTAGTCGGTGGAAATGTTATAATTGCTGCACAGAAAACGTAGCCGAGTCGGGAATTTGAAAAAAAGATGACGTCAGTCGGAATTATCTTCAGCGCAGCGCAATTGAAACGGCTTTGCGACGGGCTTAGTGAAAAAGTTGGCGTTCGTTTTAATAATTCCCAGCTCCGGCGCCTCGTCAGAATACCGTTGTCACTTCGAGGATTAAGCTCCGACACGGCTGAGTTGGAGTTATTTTAATTTGTATTTTTCGTATATTTCGTAATAGAGTGCAGCGATTACACTCTTTTACACATAAAATCTCTATGCGTTTGCCCGTCAAAAATTTATGACTTTTCAATGGTCGAAGCGGAGGGTTGCGGTCGTTTGTATGCGGTGTGAGTAAGCCGGGAAAGGCATAAAGTCAGCAGGTGAGGAACGGGTATCGCGCGGTCATGCTATTTAGATAAGAACGTATTTCGTGACCTCTCTCCCCTTCTACGATAAGAGCCTTAAGTGTTTTCTTCGACACTGTGTTGCAGCTACTTGATGTTTGAAGCGACAACCCTGCTGCGTCTATAATAAATCAAGGCCCCAGGAAAACAAAATCCAAATAAGGAAAAACCGTGCTACAAATAAGGTCAACAGATTAAGCGGAATGATTTGCGAATCACTTAAAAATCCAAATGCCACCATTTTCAGCTTCCCTCTTGGCTTGTGGCGTGGGAATGGCGAACGAGCCGAGTTTGGAATAAATTGTATGACTGGATAATGCAGTATTTGTTCACGTACCCTCGCATTACGGCGGCCATTAGTGAGATGCAAATAACATCTTGTCATTTTTACTTCTTTATTTTTCCTTATTGCCGGAGATTCGGGCCACTTTGCCCCTACATTGAGTTAGTGTAAATAATTTGAATTAATTTAAATTCAATATAAAGTCTGTCACTTTTTGTTGTAAATTTTAAGCGTAAAAAAAATGTTGGTTTACAAAGGTATAAGAGATAGAATGTACATACATACATAACTTCACGGCAGTTCCCTTGCGGGGTAGGCACGAACAACAGAGCGCCATTTAGGCTTATTCTTACACACCTCACTTGCTTCTTTGACATTCATAACACTTGTCATGCACGCTCGTCTGTTCTTAAGGCTCTTGACATTTTTAAAGTAAAAATATCTAAATGTAGATGCCAAATAAAAAGATAGGAAATTAAAACTGGAGCGGTAACCTCTGCATGAGCAATTAAGCATCTGTCACACAGTCATGCTGTGACGACGGCTGGTGTATGTTTTGATCGGGTAATTATGAATATATAAAATTGTATGGAAAAAATAATTAATTTACAGTAAAATAATAAAAAGGCAGAAGCTATACCAACAGGTTTTATATGGGTTTCAAAATGAAAATGTGTCTTGCTTAGTACATAATTAAACCTTTTTGTTTAGGCGCATAATTGTAACTAATATTTTCTTTCTTAATATCTCCCCCATTCCGCGGGATCCCCGTAAAAGTGGGTTCAAGCTCAAAATGGCGACGACGTTTGAACATCCGAGAGCGTTTTAGCCCCACTTAAAATGTGGTTTATTTGCAAGCCAGATTGCTTCGCGTGCCGAACATTATTTATAGTTAGGGGTAAACCGTTATTATTACATTTCTAGACAACTTACGTAATTTTATTTAAGGCTTTTGGTAATTTATAATACATATTTTTAAGAAAACCAGCTTACAAGGAATAAATACACAATCATAAGCTCTCCGCAGTTTTCATTAGAAAAGTAAATTTCAGAAATTATGACTTATGTTCCGAAAAGTGAACATAGCAGCCGTATTTGATTAATGTGCTGAGAAACAAGATAAAAGCGTCCCAAAGTTGATATTTAACTAAACACGCAAAATAAAAGATTAGAAGGTATTTAAATTTATGAAAGATAAAATACAACTGAATGAAACATTGAGACGTTCACCTAAAGCCCACGGAAGCAAATCAAATCGCAAACCTCGAGGCGCCCATGCCACAGAAAAGTTCAGTATCATAACAAAAACAGAGTTGTCTAGAGAGAAGAGAGTCTTGAAAACTTCAAAGTTTATACATAACTATTACGACTGGTTCTGTTCGAGACACAAAATATATTAATTTAAAGTAATTGGTTGACTGGCAGCATAGATACATATGTCTGATATATATTTTTATGTATATCAACATTATAATAAGCTATTGTCCAATATTGCTTCCTTACGTCTCATTTCGTCTCCCATAATATTTACATTTTTACACCTATGAGAGAACAAAAATCGAAGTCTGTTCACTTTATTATAGAGGTTCTTTAAATATTATCAGTTTCTCTGTTTGTATGATATAATATATTTACGTTATCATCGTGTGAACCCTTGATGTGTTTCAAAAAAACTTTGATCATACTCTAACGAGGAATTAAGAGAAGAAACCTACTTACGTGTCAAATGTATCTAGGCCAAAAACTAAGCTATTTATAATCATTTCACCAAAATCACAACGTCTGTTTGTCTGCTTCTTTGTACTAATCAAATAGCTTATCCATTATTGTTTAAAAAGTGATTCAAATATTTTTTATCACAATCTTTCAGTAGTAAGGGAATGGCGAGGTAACACCCTATCTTTTATATTCTAGTTGTTTTACAATTTAAGGTAAACTATATCCCATACCCAATTACCTACTCTACTTCCAAGATACTTTATAACTAAATTGCAAACAGATGAAATGTCAGATCATACATTTAAATTGCACGCAATCTGTAAATTTTGTAGAAATAGACAAGTGTAAAAAACAAATTATAGTAGTTTTGTAGTGATTATAGATGATATCACAATTTGTCATTTCACTTGTCACACTAATCGTCCTACACTATATCCAGGTGCGCAAGCGCAACGCGCGTGGGCCGAACACATAACTCGCGCGCAACAAGACGCGTGCACGCCACTACTAACTACGGTCCCTGTTTTATACAGCATGATTTTAATTTTTAATTCAATAAATATAATTGAAGTATCTATCTGTGATTTAAAAATACCAAAATTAAAGTTGCTCTTTATACGACGTCTAAAGACAAATGATCGTTTTTAAAATCTTTCTGGAAGTTTATCTCTAATAAGTTCCGAAACAGATCGACGCATTGTAAGGAAAATTTTAGAGATTAAAATAGGATTTTCTTCTTTTACGTGTATATTCCACTTCGATGTCTCGCAGAGTTCAGAAGATATAATCTACCGGATATCGTCACTAATATACCTCGCTAAGGCTAACTGGAGCAGAAAATCCTCAGAGTGAAGTCGCAGGTACAGCTATAGTTTTACACAGTTGGTAATAAATATTGCGAGTACAACCCTGTATATGCCCCGAAGTATGCACATCATAACTATATGTAACCGGGACAGGTACTGCACGCCACCGGATCACTCTTTATGGCCTATAAATGTGTAATTCACGCCACCTTAATCCGGCGCTGTTCAAATAAATCTGGATTAGCCGAGCCCACTGCGATTGTACACGATATCTCCTGATTATGCCGTTAACAATTGTAATTGAAAAATAAAAATATTTTTAAATACGGTTCCGAATATTCACACATGTTTATAGTTATTTAAAAAACTAATTTAGAAACAATTTAAGAAATTTATGGAGTTTTTGAATGGAACTTTAAGGCTGACGTTTTGCTATGGAGTTTTATTTTAGTAAACATATATCTATTATTTAAAATGAACAATAGGTCATTAATAATTGTGTTAAAACAAAAATTGTGTTTGTGTGCAGAGACTTAAATGTTTAGTGAAATGTACACTTTCGAACTGCCACAAGATCTGCGATGCTTCTTAGCATTAATCAAACAATATGGACAAAGGATAGGATGCATTATAAAGTTGGAGTTTATTTTTGCTTGAAGTTTAACCAGAAATCAAAATTTTCAAAAAATAAATATTTATTTATAAAATATAGATATTTCCAGTACCTTTAAAAATATGTACAGCTG
Organism: Dendrolimus kikuchii; assembly: GCA_019925095.2. Classification (NCBI taxonomy): domain Eukaryota; kingdom Metazoa; phylum Arthropoda; class Insecta; order Lepidoptera; family Lasiocampidae; genus Dendrolimus; species Dendrolimus kikuchii. The sequence goes on along the minus strand of CM034390.1, from coordinate 8,439,655 downwards.
TGTATGTTAAAATAAAAAAGTGAAAAACCTAAGTTTTATCGCTTACTGTATTTTTTAGATAATTAACAACTTCATTTTAATTACGTCAAATAGTCGATACAATCGACGCGAAAACCTGTAAGAATAGAATACAATGTGATCCAAAAGTACATTAAAGTTATTGGTCTGAAATAGTTACATATGTAATACAGAAAGTATAATAAAATTAAGAAATCAACAAAATTAAAATCAAGCGTCAAATACTACCTACTGTTTCAAAATTCAATCACACTACAAAAAACCTTGCTAATATTTGAACAGGCTTGTACATAAGCTAAGATCACCGCCAGTACGAGGCATACAAGACGTCAGCCGCGTCCTAAATTTGACATGAATTTATGTGTAAACGTCACCGTCCACGGCCATTAGTCGTACTAATGCTGCCATTACCGGGGGCCCCCAGGCATCTGCCGCTTGTTTTAGCTAATTTATGGGCCGCGTCGACACAGCCCGGCCGCCCTGGGAAAGGTGAGGATGGGAGAACAGGTGGGATTAGGAATACTGGATGAGGTAAAGTCTATTTGAAAGAATACGGTATGGCTGATACATTCATAAAAAGTCATTTGTGACGTTATCGTAAACTTACCTACTATTAATTTTATTTGTATAAAAAAATGTTTTCAACACATCGCTCGAAAAATGCATTTACGAAGTCTGTATATATTGCTCGAAAGTTTTAAATTATGCACCACACAATGGAACGTGCGGAAAATAGATACTTAGCAAAAAAAATATATAGGAATTGCACTAAGGAGTTTCTCATCACGAAATTAAATAATCTGAATAATAGTCATGAAAGTAGAGTAAACGCGGTCGAGATGCGAGCACTGCGCAAAATCTGCGGAGTGACGCTCGCGGACCGCGTTCGTAATACCGAAGTAAGAAAGAGAGTTGGTCTGAAAGAGAGTGTCGGGGTGAAGGTAAGGAAAGGAATGCTCCGGTGGTTCGGGCATGTGGAAAGAATGCACGATGAAAGAATGAATAAACAGATATACAATGCAAAAGTGGATGGATGCAGAAGTCGTGGAAGGCCACGACACACCTTCCATGATCAAATTGATCGTGTACTAGCAGAAGGTGATGTCAGGAGCCTTAAAAACAGACGAGTGTGCATGACAAGAGTTATGAATGTCAAAGAGGCAAGTGAGGTGTGTAAGAATAAGCCTAAATGGCACTCTGTTGTTCGTGCCTACCCCGCAAGGGAACTGGCGTGAAGTTATGTATGTATGTATGTATGTATGAATAATAGTCGAACCTCCTTAGAAGCGCTTTGGATTAATACATTTGTCTCAATTTAATACTATAAAAAAATGAGACTAAAAATGTAGTTCTAATTTTCACTACGCGCACGTGACGCCATTTGCAAACGCACGCCATGTTTATATTAGAAACCTCAAAAATTGTTGCGACTTTCCGACTGATATTTTTGTTTGTTTCACTACCTATTGTACTGTTATCTCGCAAACGTTTAAAACACGTTGTAGGACACACGTGCGGTTGTTGGTTTTTACAAACTCGTGACTATAGTGAGACCTCGACTTCGTTTCGTTCTTACATTCGTCTACTCGTTTGTAAACACCAACTTACCGCACTAGTATGATAAGTAACTATCAATCCCGTTGTTTATCTATAATATTATAAAATTATAAACATGCCGTGTCTGTACATTGAAACTATTTAAAAAAAACAACCCGAAAACACGATGCATTTTTTTTTAGTTTTCTTGTCTGTTTGTTCGGAATTCAACGTAAAAACTACCGGGCCGGTTTCAATGCGATTTTCGCTAATCGACAGCTAATTCTTAGACTTAAAATCTGTACTCCTTTTTTTCTTGGGTTCCTCCGGGATTTTTTATTTTTTTTTTATTGCAGGAGATCAGCAGACAGGCAGACGGCCCACTTGATGAAAAGCGGTTACCATCGCCTATGGACTTTGCAACACCAAAGGTGCTACAAATGCGCTGCTGCTCTCTTAAGGGAGACTGGAACCTGGTCACTAATCCCGGAACACAACTCAAGGTTGTTATGGCGACATACTTTAGACCAGGGGTGGTAGCCATCCAGTCGGGCAAATGCCCTACCACCTGGCTGTGGGTTGTTAAGTCGCCTCTTACGACAGGCCGCCCGGCCGCAGGAAATTGTATTCTTTCTCCGTTCCTGCACGGATAGAAATATTCTGGGAATGATTTAAAAAGGCCAAATAAAAAAAAATGAATTCCAATGTAATTTTTCACTGATCGATAGCAAATTTAATGTAATAAAACGTGTGCTACTTTCTATCCCGAGAATCCCGCGGGAAATTTCCCGGGAGTGGTTTAAAGTTGTTCGAGTGCCTAAAAATTAGACTATTCCGACACAGCTTCCACTAAGACAATAGCTTACATTCTTTTTTTAAATGCTGATATACTTTATGTCCTGGGAATCCTGCGGGAATTTCAAGTCAAGCGTGGACGAAGTCGCGGGCATATTCTAGTTATATAACAATAATGTTATACTTAGAATTATGATGTTTATTTCTTTATTTACGCAATTTCTCCCCCACCGTCCTGTTTAAAATAGACTGTAAGCAATTAAAAGCTGATTTAACTAAGCAGATAATAATGATTTGCTATGATGTTGTGACGGTTAATTTTTCCCAAATACTAAAGTAGTAGTAGAGTATTTAATAAAGGTGTAATAAAAATTCTTTGAAGTCTGCAGCAAATAAATATTTCAAATAATTCATATACGTTGAAGATGATGAGCCCGGTCAAAAAATACAGCTGCTCAGTGAATCTGATCTCTTGTGAAGAAGTTACTCAAAATTGTTTGAAGTTAAAAGTAAACATTTAGAATTGTCACTAGGTCGCTGAAGCCTATCTCGGCCAATAGATCAGTAAGTAGTACAGTGATTCAACTAGGTGACGTTGCGAGCGATTTAAAGACTGTCTATTTATAATCTTGAGGAGCTATAGGTAATTCCTTTTTTTATTGCATGAGTTCAGCATACAGGCAGACGGCCCACCTGATGAAAAGCGGTTACCATCGCCTATGAACATTTGTAACACCAAAGGTGCCACCAATGTGCTGCTGCACTCTCTAAAGGGGTCCCGAACCTGGCCACTAATATCGGAACAGAACTCAAGATTGTTATGGCGGCATACTCTAAACCAGGGGTGGTAGTTATCCAGATAGATGACTACTGACCGTACCACCTGGCTTGTGGGTTGTTTTGTTCCCTTTATTTTCTTTCACCGTTCCTGCACGGATGGAAAATACGAAACGTGTATTTTATTTTATTATTGCAAATTAACTCTAAAATATTAGTAACTAGCGTATGCCAGCGATAGTTAGTTCGCGTTGCCATAACGACAACGTTTTTATTAATGAATTGAAATCGGTACCAATAGCAGTGTGACTGCAGCGCCACCTTTACGGGTATATTCATCTATCCCTTCGGAAGTGACGATTTCTATCGGAATAAAAAGTATCCTAAGTCTTGACACGGCTAGCTCCGTGTTGAATTTCATTTAAATCCGTTCAGTTGTTTTCACGTGATATTCTAACACACCTGTAGTCAAAAATACTAAAAGTTGCACTTTCGGAATCTACTAGTCTGAATTAACCCTTTGTTTTCAAATTGACTGTATAAACTCGACAGATTTTTTATATTATTATTATAAATAGATTAATCTGTGCAACGGTAAAAAAATGTTTCTTTTCACGACCTTTCATTTGCTTGACTTTTAAATAGTAAAAACAATATTTTTTACGTACTCTAATTAAATCTCGTTAGAACTATTTTTATTATAAACTAGCGGCCCCGGCAGACGTTGTCTTGCTCTGCAAAAATAAAAATCTAGGATTCAATCCCAGCGCCACCTACCGGTTCCAATTGTGGATTTAAACCATCCGGGTCCCACTCAAACACACAAAAACAGAATCACCAAAATCGCTCCAGGTGATTAGGCGGATTCTAGAACCCGATCTCAGCGCCACCTACTGGTTCCAACGGGATAAAAAGTATCCTATGTCCGTCTCCTGCTTCTAAGCTACCTCCCCATCAACTTTCAGTCAAATCGGTACAGCCGTTCTTGAGTTATAAATAGTGTAAGGAACACGACTTTCTATTATATATATAGGTATAGATAGATATACAAGCTTTTTAAATAAACTTCCCAAATTATCTCAATCTGTCACCCTCTAGGACAAGAAACTTCTTAAGCCAGTATATACATTTCAATACCTCACACGTTTCTCATACTCCTACATTTTAAGTATGCATATCACGAGTGAAAAGCCTTTCTAGTACAAAACACAGAGTCTAATCCTCGCAAGATTTCGCCCTTACCTCGCCGGTGCGTGTCGCGCGAGTGAAATATGCTTTGGCTCGTACAACTCGATCGTGTGAACTTTGATAAATACCTCCATGTGTTCACAATGTACCGGTTTGAGCACTGCTCTTGAATCATGGCTTCCTGTGGTTTCTATCTTTATGTTTTCTGTGGGGGTGTATGTTAACTTGGTTTAAAATAGCCTGCTTTTAACCATCCGAGAATATTACTAGGAATGTCAATGGATTTTTAGACTACAAAACAACTTAAACCACAGGCCATACTTATCCACTTTTTGATGTTTTATAATTTAAATATGTCATGACCAAATAAGACAAAATTCAAAATCTGAGTTCTTTAATTTTGACCGACCAAGCAATGGCCAAAAAGTTATCTCTTCCAGACAATCCTAGCCATTGTTAGTTAGATAACACTTTATTGCTCAGGAAAATAAACAATTACAAAAAATTGCATAATTACAATACATCTTGGCAAAACAACAGGCGCCCTTATCGTTAAAAGCGAGTCTGTGTAGGCAACCTAACTTAAAAGAAATTCATAACTAATCTGATATCGCCATATAGGTAGAGCAGAAAACAAAATAAGACTATACAATTTATATATGTATACTTACACTAATTTATACATTTAATACGTAGGTATAGATATCCAGACACATTTATAGAATACCTATATCTTATATATACGCACTTAGATATCCCTTGTGTTTTAAATTAACATTTAGCTTGAAATCATAATCAGACTCAGTTTTATTTATTGATATAATTTAGAAAAAAAAGCAACACAAACGTGATAATAAATCAATAAGCATACGGATTTCGTGAGAAAACTATCCCCCGGCGTTACCGGGTGGGCACCCCTAAAACAAAGTTATCCCCGCTCGGTGGGGCACTAAAAATTCCTCGTAATTGAATGAATCAATTCTATCGCCATTAAATCGAGTTACCGAGCATATTGGGTGAGCAAATTTATTTAGCTAATAACCCCCTGTCTAGTCGAGCGAACCTCATCCCCTATTAGCTAAATCTATCCAAATACTTACGTTCAGGATCAAAATTATATGAACATGGTCTTCTTCAATTAGCTATTTTGAGGCTCTAATACTAAAAACAAAACACTATATTTATATTTATTTATTAGATACTTATTGTAGTAGGTATGTATTATAAATTTGTATATACTAAATTACTTTCTTTATTACTAATTTATAAACTAAATTATTGCAAGAGTGCTAGTTAAGCAACTACTGACTTTTATTGTCCTTCTTATACTCCATCGAAAGGTCTGGAAGAAATGGCCATTAACGATAAAACTGCTGATTGTAATTTAGCATTTATGTACAATAAAGTACATTTTATTCTAATCTAACAAAAAAAGTTTGTCACGTTCAAATAAAAAAGTCCAAAATTTCTTTTGCTTTTAAATTTTTATCAATGCTAATATATAATTATATAAAATTTATTTGTCTCGAACTCTGTTTACAGGGGTGCCTTTTGAAAGTTAAATAAGTATATAATGCAAAAACTGAAAAAGAATATTGGATAAAAAATGGCTGTACCAGAATTTGAAAATTCGTTTATTTTATTAGCCAATACTAAGATATGAATAAACCGGATGTTTATTATTATTAAAATATTAGTTCGTTTCTTACTAATTGTAACATCATTGGCAATATTCCGATTTTTAGAATGAATTTGTTACATGTAGGTACTTTTAATAGCGTAGATGAACGGAAGACAATTTTTATATTGGAAAATAGAATACTTTCATAAAATATAGATCCGAGCGAAGCCGCGTGAGGGCTCTAGTAGAATACAAACAACGAAATTGGTTAATTAGAATAATTTATATCCTTTTTTCATGTTATCAAAATATTTTACATGTGAGTTTGACACATACTCATGATTAGATATTCTCTGAATCTAATAAAATGATGCAGTCAAACGAAAGAAAGATTTGTACAATGTCTCCTAAATAAAATCAAGAAAAAACACCATCTGCAATCACAGGCGGGTAGGTGTGCCTTATGTCAGGACCGTCTTGGAATTATTAGTTTAGACCCAAATGATTGGATGTAGGAAGCACTCTCGAGGAATACGTGACTGAACTATAAAGCTTCTACCTGCATGTTACGCTGTATTCCAAAGAAATAGTTTGCTATCTTAAAACGATTTATTAGTAAACCACGCAGCTTCACTCGGGCAGACTATCCTTATTTCTCTAAATATCTTTAGATAAAATAATAATATAGATAAAAAAGTATCTTATTCATTCCAGTCAAGAAAATTATAAAGCATAATTCGTCTTCATCGTCAGAGAATCGTTTAATTTAGCCTCGCTAATGTAGATTTCGAACACCTAATATTTCGCGGAAGCTATCCCGTTTCTTGCAATAAAAAATATTCCATATTCATCCCCGTTGTCGTTTTATATCCTAGATCGTCAATTAAGGCCAACATACATTCATCCTATACATATATGCATTCACATGTAGGTTTTCGCCAAGTTGCAACTCATATTTTTAGAAAAAGTCACGGATAACTAAAAAAATTACACTCACAGCGCGGTTGAATATGTTAACCGGCCTTGATATTGTTACGAGTTTAGCGGGACACGAATTAAAATGCCGTTAGAATTATTATAGAGTTTATTAGAACTATACAAACACGTATAACACATGTACAAATATAACCGAACACAACAAATCCAAACGTAATGCAGAAGGTCGTAATTCAATAAATCGCGCAAATTCCGTCACTAATAGATTACCGAATGTACACACGTCTCGCTTTAATCGTGGTTCTCGCTCGACTGCCTCGGGCCATCGATTTATACTGCACAAATGCAATGTGCCCGTACCGCAGACGACGTAATTGGCAGCACCTGGCTAATGATTCGGCCGTAAGCAACCATAAACGAGTACGATAAAACAATGGGCTGTTCTCTACGAACGTATCCCAATAAATAGTAAACAAAAGAAGACGATCATAAAAGAATTACAATTAGATCAAATGCCGACAGGTAATAAAATGTGTTTTTACAGATATGCAGGTGGAATTTGTTTTTGTCGGAACCTAAGTTGTAACTATATAATAAACAAATCACACATGTGTGTTAACACACTACCAACACACTATTGACGCACCGCTCATAGCCCTCCATATGAACAGCAATTGTTGAAGACACTCAGTATCTCGAGCATCGTGTCCTGCAAATTGATAAGATCGAGCGACGGAGGGTCGCTTCAGACCCCGCTGCTTTATGCCCTCGTTAGTACAAGCCGCATCCGGATTCGCGATTTGTATGTCGTTTGTACGAATGTCTCAAGGCAACTTGCGGCATGCAAAATCTTAAGGAAAACTCGTTCCTGACATTTTTATACCGACATTAGAAAGGTTAAGAAATTATTTATGGCCAGTTTCTATATCTTATTATTCATTCACTTGCCTTGCCATCGATTAATTTGACATTACTTGTATCAAGCTTATGTCAAATTTTAACTGACAGTAAGGCAAATGAACGGTCGGTAAGATATGGGAACCGGCCATTAGACTATTACATACATTTAACTGGGTATACGGTGTGGAATACGATACTAGGTTTTTTTACATATTTGTCGTTTTACAAACCAAAAGAACCATACTCCCGTTTCCATTCAGCTACCCATATTTATTATACAAGGTTTAATATAATATTACTAGCTGGTATGGCAGACGTTGTCCTGCCCTGAAGAGATAAGATTAAGAAGCGAGTAAAATCAATTATTATGAAATTGGATATATGCATATGATAGATTACATGGAAATATTTAGTAAATGAAGTTATGTATTTGCCGTGTTCAGACACATTGTGACCTCGAATTGAAGGTATTTTTGTTTTTCTTAAAATACCTGAATTTGATTAATTTATATGGTAATATTTGTAATGTTGGATACTTGATCAAACTTTTTAGGATTTTTATAATATTTATAAGAAGTTTTAGATTATGGGATTGCTAAAATGTAACGACGGTGCTGTTAGTTCGACAATATAAAAGAAAGCGAAATCTCTTAATACGGGACATTCAGTCATAGATAATACTGTTGCATTCAGTGTTCGTCTGCCGAACAGAAGGAAGCTATGCTGAATGTTATCAAGCAGTAATTGCTGAGACTGCTAGTTCTGGAACTGTTTTCCAGAACTAGCAGTCTCAGCAATTACTGCTATGAAAGTTAAGTATATAAGATTCTTATTATGTTATTGCTAACGTAGATAGTTTTTCATGTTCTGTAAATTAAATGATGTAGTTATGACCTCTCTTGTGTTACGAGTTTTTAATAGAAAAAGTGAAAGTAAAGGGTTCATAAAATTTCGTTTAATGTTGTTAAATTAATAAAACGCTTTGCCAATATAATATACGTATTAAACATTAAATATGTGTGTATAATTATCTATAATACCCATACAAAATTACATGCATGTATTCGGTTTTCACCGAATACATGCATGTAATTTTGTATTGTTACCCTGCTTTATATTGCTTTAAATATAATCTAAAAATAAACTATATATACAAAATAAAATTAAAGTATAGAATCTAGTTCTAGACCGCTGTCAGTCGGAAACGTACCCAAAAGACTGGCCACATTGCCTCTCTGAGTGGCAATGCTGATGCGTTGTCCGAGGTATAAACCAGTCTTTTGGTCACGTGAGACATCCACCAGACGTTTGACTATGTCTCGATAAAGCTTGTGCGCCTCAGGCCCCCATGGTCCCAGGGTCTCGACCCCAAAAGCCGCAAATATGTAGCCATTTCCGATGGCTGAGTATTTTGTGTTGTATCTAGTCTGTTTTATAATTGTTTATTTTAGTGAGCAATAATCTGTTAGCCATCTATATACTTTCGATACATGGGATAACCATGGGATACGTTTTTTTCCTAGAGGTAGTTGCCACGCATTACTTTACATTTAAAAGCGTAAGTAGTATACAGCCACATTTAGTTCCAAAAGCCTACTGACCACGCCGCTACAAATATCAGGACAACGAGGAGCACCTCTAGGGACTAAGCCGCTATCGGCCTTAGCCATGATTTGTACCTCGTTTGTAATAAACGTCTCCAGCTTTAGCCCCGCAAACTTCTCAGCGTTATGGCAAATTTATGTCGGGTATTAATTTACGTTAGTTGTTGCCTCAAGTTTGTTCCAGAGTTCTGCCTCGGATGGATGTAAGTTCGAGGTTGGCTGCCAAAAGTTCTTTGTATGGATTAAATATTTATTCTTGCATAGAATCATAGTTTAGGTATTGTAATGATTAGTTAAGGAAATAGAAAAAGTGAAAAGAGATATTTCTTGGTCGTAACGATATTAGACGGATCAACTTAATCGAATCAATTTGGTTGAAAGACACAGAACTGAAAGGACACGACGAGATTCAATGACATTGAATGATTCAAGTTTACGTTTATATAGATCACTTTGGATGATTTATATAAATTAAAAGAAAAATGTACCGTCTAATATAGGCTTTACTTAATTACTCTTGCATTAACAAAAAACAATTATTGTATTTACATAGGATTAAAACAAAACTTAATAATCTAAAATGAAACCACCTTTAACTCAGTCTAGTATTTATCAGTGGTAGTGTGGTTTTAGGGATTCGTAGGTATTTTGGAAAAAACAGAACCCTTACTTTTACCCTCACCCTGCCTTGTAATCGTTATGTCCGGCTGTCCGTCTATCTGTATATGTCACAGAAATTTTTCTCCGAAACTACTGGGGCTATTTAGATAAAAATTAGCGCTACAAAGTTATATAGTGAAATCGTAAAAAAAGGTAGGAGTTGACTAGTTTTTAAAATATGAGCTATTTTCGATTTAGTCAATGCTTTTTCAACACATTTGCTCAAAACTGCTTTTACGGAGCCTGTATACATTGTTCGAAAGTTAAAAATTTCGCACAGACAAGAGAACGCGCAGTAAAATAGGTACTTTAAGTGAAATAAATATATAAGAAATTCACCAAGGAGTTTCACAATACGAAAATAAATAAGTGGAATAATCGAACCTCCTTGGAAGCGCTTTTGAGCAATAGATTTGTCTCACTATAATACTATAGTGAAAATGAAACGAAAGATGTAGTTCTAATTTTCGCCACGCGCACGTGGGGCTATTTGCACATGCGCGATATTTTCATATTAAGAATGTTACGACTTTCCGACTGATATTTACTAAAAGTGTTGGAGCCATAATCCCAAACAAAGAAAAAGAAGACTGATATTTATGCTTGTTTCATTACCTTTTGTATTATTTTCTGACAAATGTGTTGAAAAACGTTGTATGACACACATATAGTTGCTGGTTTTTACAATTCGTCTAATCGACCACATACCGACCAAACACCAACTTATCACGATAGTATCATAAATAACTATTTTGGTTTCTTAAAGAAACAGTCGATGTGTGTTATATCCACGGTACTCTTTTTTTGTACGTAGACTGCAAAGCCCATACCCAATTTATTTATAACATACCCGAGAAATTGTACGAGAAGCCTATGAAATTCTGTCCGAAAATAAAGGATGAAAATATGAACAGTTCATATGAGAAAGGATGACCATCCGTCGCGGGCATGGAGTCAATTTATCACGGAGGAAAAATGAAAACTCCGACGGTGGTCCATTAAAAATAGTCGCGCATAGTCGCATGACCCATAAAACGAGAGAGCGTAGTGAAAAGAAAACACAACTGGCAAAAACGTGGCAAGGAAAACAGTAACAAACCAAATGGGTTCTTTATTATTAAGAAATAATATAGAATTTTTGGCGGGTACTTGAATATAATGATGTTTTCAGATGAATTTCAATTTAGTTTTAGTTATTAGATATGAAAATTGCATAGCTAATAAAGCAAAATGTATTGAAACCATTACAACTAAAGATCTATGTACAGATACATTTCTAGCAATAAATTACTATTCTATTCTGTTCTAAAAAAGATATCTTGCTGTAGGATAGTTTTATTTTCAATATGAAACATCGTCTTATGAAACATTCGTAATTCTTACATTATTTATTATAATATTATAGTAAGTACAATCTTCTTTACCACTTTAAAAAATTAGGTAACTACTTAAGACATTTTTCAAACCATCATTGTACGTTTCTTTCCTATAGTATTGTTCTGCCAAATACTATTGTTTTAATGATCGAACTTCTGTATATTCTATCGCATTTTTTAAAGTTTTTGCGACTAGAATACATAAAACTAAAACTACTAACTTATTTGATTTTTATTATGCCGACGTTTTGGCCACTTTGCAGTATGATCACTTTTCAGATGTCAAGTGTCAATGATTATTGTTAAAGTTTTATTTAACTTACCGCCAATTTATTCATTTTAATTATTTAGTTTTCATTTTGTTTATGGTTACTATTTACTCTATGGAAGCCTCATCTAATTTACCACCGCTTTGTAACATGTTGTAGCTTGAAAAGAAGAAGCGGCGCAAGAAACTCTTATATAAAAGCAACATACCTAACTCTAATAATTTTATATAATATTAAAATGGGTAGGAAGTAAAATAAAATAAAATATTGTCATTGGTTTGTGTTTCGGTGCACGCAGAAAGAGTTCGCATTGTTTTGAAATCTGGCAGTGGTTTTTGCTGGATTTAGGTCTTAATCATTTTGATTATCGGATCCCAAACAGGTGGTACTTGCCAACCATCTTCTCTATTGACATTTGGCTGTTTTTTTATTTCAACAGCCTCACGCATCATTCTAGGTATGCGCATCGTCGGAATAATAAAAATCAAATAAATTACCGCACTTAAACCGTTGAAACGTAGTATTTTTCTGTATATAGTCTCTTGACAGACCTAGAATTAACAAATTACATTAAAATTGTTACATAATTGGATACTACGTACTACTAGACCTACCAGAGACTAGTTTGTACTAGTACCTACTAGAGATAACACATGATATTTTTATCCCACAAAAAATAGACAGCTTCCGCAGAATACGGTACCAAAGTTTACAAAAGCATGTCTATGTATAAGTCTATTTATACAATTATTTTCGAGGCCATGAAAATATATTATAAAATATAGACAAAACTGACACAAAAATGCGAACTTACAATAGTTTCTTAGTAAAATATATAACAGAATGTTTAAGAAACGAATTTATCATGTTCAACATAGATTTTTAGATAGACTACGGATCTCTAAAAAAACCTGCCACCTCGTCAGAGCGCAGAGCAAGCGACGGTGGCCAAAAAAGAAAACCAATTTGGCCGCTTGAAAAGGTTCGATCCAATTCGCTCTGAGCCGTATCCACTCATTTGATATTTTCACTCGACGCTAGAAAACAAATTACAAACTGACGGGGTATATAAGTAGCTATTTATTATTTTCTGTCACCTGCCAATTGGCGAGGATAGACTGCTTGTGTGGTGATAGCTGGGCGTTGAATACATATCCCATTGCCAGTCTTGTGACTTCGCATTTGAGTAGAATGAACAGTATACTCACCCAGCGGGTTGCACACGTCAGTAATGTCAGTGTACATGCTTATTAATAATCTTATTTTTTCACCTGCAGTGGTGATTGTAAATATATTTATAAGCCGCGCGCAGAAGGTATGCCGATGATTACTTACTATTATTGTATATACTTATGTAAAATATATACAATAATAATAAACTAAAATAATAAATTTATTGCAACAACTATTTATGTAACCTTTTTTGTCAACCCTACTTACCATCGACGCGTGACATCATGAGGCTATCGGCAAACCTGCGCACGGGTAGTAGTAGATGCATGATGCTAAAGAAAAACTGTCTAAGCGTTGCTTTCTGCTAGAATTTAATTTTATATCATTACGATAAGACTTGGGTGGCACTGGACAGCATGTTTCTTGAATTTTTTTTATCGTCGCCGTCGCTTTCCGCTTGTCAATGTAGACCCATTCTTATGGAAATGGCTTTCTTGTATTTGATGTTTTCTCATTACCCGTTCATATTGGCTTACCTATTTTATAAATAACTAGAGTTTACCCCGCGACTACGTCACGTGTCAAACTCTAGGTAGTAGCTTTATTTTAGTTACATAAAACTTAATGCTATTTGTCCCATATAATTTAAAAACATATAATAATAACAAAGAAACTAGGTCTATATAGTCTAGACAACTGCCCAGCAATACATAGAGGTGAGTCGAAGCCAATCTGATTTGAAGTAATACAATGAACGACACGTTGCTTATGAAAAACGTGATTATAGCGCTGTCTGTTTGGTTACATACATACATACATACATAACTTCACGCCAGTTCCCTTGCGGGGTAGGCACGAACAACAGAGTGCCATTTAGGCTTATTCTTACACACCTCACTTGCCTCTTTGACATTCATAACTCTTGTCATGCACACTCGTCTGTTCTTAAGGCTCCTGACATCACCTTCTGCTAGTACACGATCAATTTGATCATGGAAGGTGTGTCGTGGCCTTCCACGACTTCTGCATCCATCCACTTTTGCATTGTATATCTGTTTAGTCATTCTTTCATCATGCATTCTTTCCACATGCCCGAACCACCGGAGCATTCCTTTCCTTACCTTCACCCCGACACTCTCTTTCAGACCAACTCTCTTTCTTACTTCGGTATTACGAACGCGGTCCGCGAGCGTCACTCCGCAGATTTTGCGCAGTGCTCGCATCTCGACCGCGTTTACTCTACTTTCATGCTCTCTCTTCCATACCCAACTCTCGCATCCATACGTGAGCGTAGGTACCAGCACCGCGTTGTGTACGGCGAGCTGGGCCTTCTGGCTGAGGTTCTTAGCGCCTAGAAGTTTACCTAACGCTCCATTCACACTATTCCCCAAATTCACTCTTCTTTCTATATCAGCGGTGTACCTTCCATCCCTGCTAAAAGCACATCCAAGATATACAAACTCATTCACTTGCTCTAGCATAACATCATCGACCATTATCCTTGCATTCGTTCTGGTTTCTTCTCTTTCAAACACCATAACCTTTGTTTTCTTCGCATTCAAATGTAAGCCTCTCGCCTGACAGTCATCTTTCATCATTGTGACTAGTGTTTGCAGTTCTGATGGCGATTCGGCTAAAAGCACGGCATCATCCGCATAAAGCAAGGTGCTTACAACTAGATCACTCATCCGCACCCCAACATCCATCAATCTTATTCTCTGGAGACAATCGTCCAGATATAGGATGAACAGCAAAGCCGACAGCACGCAGCCCTAGCGGACGCCAATATTGACGTCAAACCAGGGCAGGGCGACAGGCTGCCTTCCACCACCACCTGTTTGGTTAATTCATCCATTTTAAAGAAAAAATGTATCCAAGTATTAACACAAGTTATAAGCACTATGTCGAGTTACATTCATATACGTTCAGTAGTTTCCAAAAAAGATGCGATCGCAGCACTATCTTTTTCGCTATTTTCGTCTAACCCGCGAAAATGACGTCATTTATCAGGATAAAAAATATCCTAAGTTACTCTCTTCATCTTTGCAATATACTAATATTAGACGGATCCACCTAATTGAATCAATTTGATTGAAATGCACAGAACTTAAAGAATACAGCTCTATGATTCAAGTTTATGTGTATATGGATGACTTTGGTTGATTCATCCAAATTGAAAAACAGAAACGATCCGACTAAATATCCTTAAGGCTTCTATAGCCACAAAAGGTCGGAAGTGGGGTGCAAACGAAACAACCTTTCGCTCGTATTTACTGATTAATAATTTACCAAAATCTTTACGATATGTGATGTAACGTGGTTTTTTATAATGTTTGAAGTGAAACTTCTTTAGAATCCTTGTGATTTTAAACTCGATGAAACGAAAAAGCGACACTAAAAAGAGAAAAACATATAAATCTATAAGACTAAGCCTGCCAAAGAATGAGATACGAGTTTTACATTGTGTAGCACAGATTAGAGAGTCAATAAGACCGACAATTAAACGTAGGTCCAATTTGAACCGAAAAACAACTATTTTTAGACTAAAATAGTGAAAAATTGAAAGTTATACTTAAGAAGTTTATTTTGAACTCTTGTTAACGGATGTAGGCTAAAAGAAATAAATTTATATTAACAAAACTTAGAGAAGAATTATCTGTGAGTATATTCTCTGAAGTTTCACTTCTTCTTTTAAATAATTCTTTACTTTATTCACAATAAAATAATAATGGATCTGAAAAATTACGGCTATGGAATCCTCGCTAACGTCCGTAAAATCAGTGTTAAAAAATCCTCAAGGACGTTAGCGTTGCTACAAGCCTTAACACAACCATATCTGTATGAAGTCATTTAAAACGGGCGTCATAAAATTTCTTTTAGACTCCCAACGCGCAAACAACGCTTCTGTGTGCAAATACGTCACGCGCCGCTATCAGCACTGATCACTTTTCATCATTTGAGTCGTCTGCCAGTTTGCGTGCTTTCGGCAATAAAACTGAAATTAAACAAGGCGTGTCTTGTATCGTTGCTATCAGTGGAGGGTATTCTTCTGCCAAATGTTCAGAATACGAATTCTTTTTCTAAATGCCGGTTAACCTCCGATATTGTTCGGGCACCTGGTTCCGTTAAAACCTATTAACACCTGGACATATATAAAGTTGCATAAGTACTAGTAACAATCTAACAAAACTTGACTAATAAAGTTTGTGAAAGTAACTTATACTAAGAATAATAAAATTGTCCATTGTAGTAAAAAAATAATAACTATTTATACTCAAAATAGTAGCGATCTAGGATTCATAGATTGTAATATTATATACCTACAACAAATTTCAATTTAAACCCGACCTAATTTCACAATAAATACCAAACTACACGAAGCACTTAAATAAAAACGTGCCAACATTAAAAATAGTTTTCATAATAAAACAGGCAGTCATTGTAGTACGGGTGCGACGTCACGCCTTTGTCACGCCGACACGACGTCACGCACCCGCCGTGCCCACAAATCAAAGCCATTTCCCTTTCACAAAGCTTCGCATCAATCTTTCCGATATGATTTATCAACCGATGTCGTTAATATACGACCTGCTCATTAAACATGCCCAACAGGTGAAACTGTCATAAATTATTGTCATTAAATTTACTGGGTATTTTTCAGTATAGCCTTCACAGCATCAGGCTTGTTTCTGAACCGATTTCGGTTATTACGACTGGTAGAGCCCTGCTGGAATCGCTATCTTAATTAGGGGCAGCAGGGGAAATGCCGTTCACTTAAGGAAAACCTTTTATATTATAAATTTATATATAAATGTAAATTTACATTCTGACCTAATGTGCATATTGTTACAATTACCACGTGCTAAAAACGGTGAAGGAAAACATCGTGATGCAACCTGCATATCGAAATAACCGATGTGTCAAACCTGCCAAGCCGCCTTGGACAAGCGTGGCGGGTGTACTGTCCGTTCCCCTATAGTGGGAGGCCCGAGCCCAGCAGTGGGACATTTATGGGCTGCTATTATGAATTTTATATTAAAAGTTGGACACAATAATACAATTGTTCCTTTATTGAGTAATCACTACTTTAAGAAGAAAAATTTGAAACATTTCTTAATAATTGGTATTAAGAAAAATATTAAGAAATGCGTTCTTGGGCGCTATTACTGGACTATGGCTAATACCGCTCTTATCAATTACATGTATCAATTATATATATGGTGAGTACCCGTAAATTTTATTTATTCTTCAATTCCACTACAACATTGTGGAGCTGGATATACATAATCCATATAGACTCAGTAGTTTTCAAGAAAATGCATACAAAGACAAGAAAGAAAGAAAGAGAAAGATATGATATGATATGATAGGATATGAGAATTTCATAAATGTTCTATTTTTACTAAAATGACTGAAACCCCTAAAATATTTTAAAAATACCAATCTACGTTTTTTAATTGGGTATGTTAGAGCCTTTATATTTATCAGACGGGGATGACGCCGTTGCCATAGCAACGGTAGGGGAGGTTTTTTTCGGATGATATTGATATTATAAATGTATTTTTACGATAGCTGTCACAATTGGTTAAGTTTTTTAGAGACCTACCAATGAATGGAACAAAGAAATACTTATATAAAGTAAATTTATCGAAGTAACTACCTATTAAATTTCGCTCGTAAACGCAATGTCAGTAAGTAATAATTAAGCTGCAATTATGGTTATGTGTTTAAACTTAATTTTATACTAATTGGTGTAACTTGTCGAAAATGTTCGTCATTTTAAAATCGACTTTTGCTTGCACGAATACAAGAAAAAATACTGCCAACATTTTAAAAATGTTACAATTATAAAATATAGAAACGTGAAAAAATAAAATTGCATTGTTCACAATGACTGACGCTGAGATTAACAATAAGAAACAAAGAGGATATGGTCACTACGCTTAACATAAATATTAAAACCGATAAAAAGGTTTTACATGTCTAAACAATCTTCTTAAACAAGATAGAAAATCAAACAATTTTGATCTAAGTAATTCTAAACTTTATTTTCAAATGGTTAAACATAATTTTCTGTGGCACAGTCTATTTATTCTGTGACTTAAATTTAATAGGTAACATGTGCTCGCGGAACGTTAAATGAATCAATTTGAAAAGAGGTGAACATTTTCATACCACGACTGTACCTATAGTAATAAAGATTTGTTAAGAAAAACTTTTCCCATTAAATCTAACTAAATCAGGGGTGCTCAAACTTGACCTGCTGGCGGTAGATCTCAATATTGTTAGACTCCGATCGATCGACTCAGAGAGGCTGCAAGTATGTATGATGCAAGATTGTCACTTACCTAGATATGTGGGTGAGGTGTATCGTAAACAAAAACTGTGAGTAGACTAACATCGGCAATTTTTCTCGCGATCGACAGTTTCGGCACCATTGAACTAAATTTTATATTCAACGTATTAAAATAATTTTAATATCTAATTTTATTGTTACATACAATGTAGATTACAATTGAAGTAAAAGTAGAATAAATATAAAATGTATGTAGGTATTCTATTAAACAAATCGAAAATATTTATATTTGTTTTTTGACGATATTTTAACAGAAAAAGCAAACAAACACTACCATTACATCACATTCTTAACCCTAAAATACTGAAAAGGACGCAATAATTTGGCAAGAAAATGTATTCCAATATGGACGGTGAAATAATCATAAAAAATATTTTAAATTAAAATTTATTTACTTGCATAAAACATGGTTTAAAAGGTGTTACAGTATTTATATTTAAATACACATGTTTTTGCCAGATTGGCGTGCAGATTTAGCTCGTACAATTAATTACTATATTACATTATTTACACAATTAATTAAAATATTATAATATGTCAAAACCTCAATTAGAAAATAAAATAAACAGTGTCCACAGTCAGTCCGTCCCATAGTCAAATAATTATAACAGTGAAAATAAATAAGTAACAAACAGTAGTTGGTAATATGATTATCATTGTTAGTTTGATTTATAGTTTATCATTTATGTATTCATTTTATAGTATTACTAGCTGTACCCTGCAGACGTTGCCCTGCCTTTAAAAAATAAAAATCTAGAACCCGATTCCAGCGCCATCTACCGGGACCAAATGTTAATCTAAACTATTCTCAAATCCACTTGAACAAACAAAAAATTTCATCAAAATCAGGCCCACCGTTTAGGAGTATCGCGGCGCCGCCTACTGGGTCCAATCGTTAATTTAAACCATTCCGGCACAAATTTGAACATATACAACAACAAAAAAAACACCAAAATTCTGGTACCCGATTGCAGCGCCATCTACCTGGTTCAAATTTGAATCTAAATCATCCCAGTAGAAAATTATTAAAATACTAATATCGCTATTAAAAAATAGTGGTTAGGGGTAGAAGGGTGAAAATTTAGGGTTGTATGTATTTTTTAATGCCGAATCATAAAAAAATCAAAATAAAAAAATTGACAAATAAATTTAAAAAAATTTGGGGTGGACACCCCTTATCACTTAGGGGTTTGAAAAATAGATAGTAGCCGATTCTCAGACTTACTGAATATGCATAAAAATTTCATAAGAATCGGTCAAGCCGTTTCGGAGGAGTATGGGAACGAACAGACCTACTAAAATAAACTTATTGATTTTTATTACTTCTTAATAGTCATGTTTTATTAATAACTTCACTTTATTGCTATAACACATTAAAACGTAACGCTGTGTGTGAACAACAATAGGCTAGAAAATGTTTTCTCCAGATTTCATTAAAATTCCGCCTCGTCAAGTTTGAGGGCGATCTTACACAGGGCTGTCAACTAATAACCCAACAATACAAACAAGGCATCAATCAATAGATATTTACTAACAAAAATGTTATTTTTTAAGCCTGATTAATTTTTTGGGTTCAGTAGGGATATTGATAAGAGCGATCACTTGTGATTTCGTCATCTCTGTTTGTCTGTCTATATCGGTCAATTTTCTCAAAAACTACTGAGACTAGGCGCATGGGTGAATGGCAGAAAGGTGTATACAGGCCACTACACAATGATCTAGTGAAATACGAAAACATTGAAAATTAGAAGGGACTGCCGTACATGTAACTGAAAAAAATCTTTACCTCAAATGTTTATAATTGTAGCCAATACAAAATATAAACAATTAAAATTCAGAAATATAATTGTAAAAAGTAAAACGCACATTAAAATTACAAACCGCCATAATAGCGAAACTGTGTGTGTATATAAACCTTCCTTGGAAAATGGTCTAAGTGATGGTGAAAACCGTTGCATGGTTTAGGAGGAGTTAGCAGATATAGAGATAGACGCGTAAAGCGACTTTGTTTTATACTATGTAAAGAAGATTTTGGTTTATATATTTATTCTCATGGTCTTGGGAACGAAGCGATTTTCACGACATTTAGAACAAGTGTGCTCTCCGATAACGGGAATAGTTTCCACGGGATCATACTCATTCAAAGTTAACGCAAGCGAAACAGCGAAGAGAACTTTAGTACCTATCAAAATATTGGATGTTTTTTATAATATCTTCCAGCCCTGGAATTGAAGAAGGGCCTGAGGTGTGGGCGCGGGTGGATTTGTCGTGGCCCGGAAACGGCGGGGAATTCATTTGGGCGTAATAGGTTTCCTGCGCCCGCGTCCGGCACCCGTCCGGCTCTCGTCCGGAGGCAGCGACGCGCGTCCGGCACGCAACGGAAGCAACGCGCGATCACTCCCAAGACAACCACTCACGTACCAAGGATTTTTAGATTTTCTTTATATGCATGCTTTTGATTTTCACAGGAATACAATGTAATCATTTTAATTGCTCATAATTATAAAATTTATATGAAAAACCTACTCATCTGTTTTTTCAAAAGATGTATGTCAAGATTGTAGCTAGTGTAAATTCATCATCTCTGCCTACCCCTATAGGAAACATTCGTGATATTATATAGGGTAGGGTTGAGTAAGATTGAGCGATTTTCAAATAACGCGTCATAAAATTAAAAATACAAAAGATAATTTGAAATCAATTGTTTAGAACTTTTGTTCCCTTGGCAATGAATAACTACATTAATTTAATTGATAAAGGTCCTACTATTACAACATAATAAAATTTAAAAATCGAGATTTGCGCAACTTTATCCACCCTAGTGTGTAAAATTGCATGTAAAACTGGTATACATTCACTTGCCATAGTACTGGTTGTATGACATAAACCCCATGTAGTATATCTATGATATCTTAAATCCGCCCTAGCCCTATGACCGCTTCTTTGTAACTAGTTCTTTATAAATCAGATCGTTTATATAGTATACTAGGATATGCCCGCGACTTCGACTACGCTTGATTTCAAAATTCCTGCAAGATTCCCGGGGCACAAAGTACATACATTAAGATTTAAAAAAGAATGTAAGCTATCGTGTTAGAGAAAACTGTGTCGGATTATGCTAATTTTTATGCACCCGAACAACTACAAACCGCTCCCGGGAAAATTACCGCGGAATTCGTGGATACAAAATATTACACATTTTATTACGTAAAATTTACTATCGATCAGTGAAAACCGCATCGAAATCGGCCGAGTAGTTTTTACGTGAATCCCGAACGAACAGACAAACAGACATGAAATCTAAAAAAATTGCATCGTGTTCTCCATCGTTAATATAGTCTACTGGCTGTGCCCGCGACGCCATCCGCGTAGAATTTGTTTTCAAAGCCCCCCCGATTTTGAAAAAATTTTCATTGCTGCTGCGCTCCTATTAATCTTAGCGTGACGATATATAGCCTTCCTCGATAAATGGGCTATCCAACACTGAAAGAGTTTTTCAAATCAGACCAGTAGTTCCTGAGATTAGCGCGTTTAAACAAACAAACTCTTCAGCTTTATATATTAGTATATAAGATAGTGTAAGATTCCAATTGCTTTTTTTTAATAGCTTCAATGTACAGACACGGCATGTTTAGAACTTTATAATATTATAGATAACATCAATTTTGTTAATAAAAACCTTTTAATGATAGGTGTTGTCTTTAACACTCCATACAAGTAATGTGAATTTTCTACAAATGCTAAGGTAAAAGAATAGGTAATAAAATTCAGAAAATGAGTGAAACCCTAAACTGGCGACAACGTTTCGACATAAAATCCATTTTGACGAACTCCTTAATTTCCTCCGAATGAACTTGGCAGACTCGAGGCGTTTTCATTAAAACTTGTGTGACGTGTCGTTAAGCCGCGGCCTCGTTAATTATTAACATTCAAATCATAATTCAGAGTTAGACGAGTGAAAAAGCAAAGACGTGTTAGCTTATGAATAAATTTCAATTCCCAGTTAAAGTTGAAGAACGTGTGTTATATACGTATTTACGCATAGAAAATTAGACTAAATCTTGCATTGTGCAAGTGAATTCTTCAAGTAGGCCCCCATCCCCAAATCGAAAATTGTAAGATGTAGCAAAAAACACTCAAAATAGTCTTGTGGCTGATTTTGGTGAAAAATATACCTTTTTTTTATTGCATGTGTTCAGCAGACAGGCAGACGGCCCACTTGATGAAAAGCGGTTACCATCGCCTATGGACATTTGCAACACCAAAGGTGCTACAAATGCGCTGCTGCACTCTTAAAGGAGACTGGAACCTGGTCACTAATGCCGAAACACAACACAAGGTTGTTATGGCGGCATACTCTAGACCAGGAGTGGTCGCCATCCAGTCGAGCAAATACCCTACCACCTGGCTATGGGTAATTTAGTTGCCTCTTACGACAAGCCGCCGGGCTGCAGGAAATTGTATTTTTTCTCCGTTCCTGCACGGATAAAAACCTATAACCTGCAGCATTAGATTTTTGAAAAATCAATTACCTTAGCCAAGTATCATCTGTGCAGGAACTGAGAAAGAATACAATTTCCTGCAGCCGGGCGACCTGTCGTAAGCGACAACAAAACAACCCACAGCCAGGTGGTAGGGCATTTGCCCGACTGGATGGCTACCACCCCTGGTCTAAAGCATGTCGCTATAACAAACTTGAGTTGTGTTCCGGCATTAGTGACCAGGTTCCAGTCTCCCTTAAGAGAGTAGCAGCGCATTTGTAGCACCTTTGGTGTTGCAAATGTCCATAGGCGATGGTAACCGCTTTCCATCATGTGGGCCGTCTGCCTGTCTGCTGAACTTCTGCAATAAAAAAAATAATAAATCAAATCGGCTAATTAAAAAAACAAACAGCCTCTATTATTGTTTATTGTTTCGTGTCAGCAATGTGTTCTTGTATCCGTGTTTTTGTGCTCATCTTTGTTTGAAACGTCGGAATAATAAAAATCAAATAAATTACCGCGCTTAAAACCGTTAAAACGTAGTTTTATTATGTATACAAGTCGCGAAAATTTAAGAAAATATCATCAATTCTGATGTTTACTGTTGATCTCACAAGTACGATAAGCGGATAATAATAATACATAACAACTACAACATAAATCCCTATGAACTACAAACTTTATTTGGCAACATAATATAATAACAATGAACACCGTAGTAAAGCCAACACGAATATCTGATTTTCACGGTCGGTACGTTGACCTTTAGTCGACAAGGCAACACGCGTAATATTGTTATACAAAATATTCCTGCAGTTTTCAGTATTTTGAGTACGTATTTGAATTTAATTGAAGGTTTTTAATAAGACATACAAAAGACTTCAAACAACCACTCACTAAAATTATAGTATACAACACTGTGGTTCGTTGCCATTTAGAATACTGCTCATGTGTCTAGAATCCATTCTATAGTGTTCATTCTCAAAGGGTGGAAAAAATTCAAAGATTTATTACCAAACACTTAGCGTACATCTCGTCTGGAATCTCACACCCTTGCCCCTACTTTATACGGTTGTCACATTTTAGAATGCAGACGCTTAGCAATCGTCGAATGATGTTCGATGTTTGTTTATTTCATAAACTCCTCAACAATAACAGAATGTGTACAAATCTTATCCAAGACATAAAAATAAGTGTGCCTCGTTTGATTCCTCGACAAGCTATTACGAAAGTCTTCTACATTCCTCCGGTTAAAACCAACCTAGGCCTCAGCAGCCCTATCACAAGAATGTGCAATACATACAACCGTCTAAACTCAAAATTAGATAATCTCGATTTTTTTCACAAAACATGTAATTGGTTTAAAAATAGTGTTGACATCAGCTGTGACTGTAAAATAATTGATAGGCCGTTCATGTTTGTACTAGTATTTAGTTATATATTTATTTTTAATTTAATTCTTTTTGCATTTTGTTTTTGCTTTACCTTATTAATTTTGACAACATTATTCATTCATTAACTATATTTGTACTCGACATATGCATAATATTGACATAAATTATATAAATTAATAGAAATTGACATTCGAATTGTAAATGCTGTGCACTCCTTTAATGGGTTCACACATAAGAACTTTTATAATAAACGATTTGTAATGTAATATAAGTATAATAATGTGTGTGCTGTTTGTGTGCCTTAAATAAATAAATGAATAATAAAACTTTTAATACTTACTGAAGGGTTTTTTAATGCTTGCAACATATAAACCGCTCACCGGAACGTACTAGTGTCGCGTATGACAAGTGACGTTAGTGACATTGGCGCCACCAACCCAACTGTTAAAAATCTTCAAATTCGAATACAGAACGAGCGGTGAGTTTTCAAATATTATAATTTAATTGCAAGCCTATTTTATTATAAATATTTACGTGCCAATCCGCACACCTACATATATTTAAGGGAAGGCCAGGGCAAGCATTCATGGATCAAATAAAGGAAAAACTGTGTGTTGTGCCGTACAAAGATGTAAAACAACCGGCCCTTAATAGAGAAGATTGGAGGAGGCTCCACCGACAAGAGCAAAGCTCTTAAATGATGACGATGATGAATATTTACGAGTATTGTTTCACAAACGCCAAATTGATAGAGAAAACGGATTCCTTATGATAATTTTCTCTGTTACTTCATCTGCTTTCATTTACCTGTTCTTGTATACATGGTTATATGTACTAGTCCGTGTCGTAGTCGTCCGTGGTCGAAATTCGACCATAATATTTTGTTGTCTAATATATACTCTAGAATCACAGATTTCGCCAAGGCTGCACTGTTAACTTGACTTGACAATAAACAAGAGAGTACATATGCGTATGTGTCAATTACATAGTAGTGTGTGTAATATTTTATTTATTGATTTAACGTATTTTATGCATAATTTTTAAAAAGCATTAGCATTCGTCGCTTCTTCTCTATATAAACTATAAGTGTGCGAAATTTCATACTTCTCAGTCCGCGCAATTTTCGTAAAAAGGGGTACAAAGTTTTTGCTACTCGTATTAATATATAGATTTTTCATCCTATATTTGTTACACTTAAAAACTAAATATAAGATATGAATAATACTAAAATTTAAAATTATAACGTCCTTTACTATACTTTAAGAACTACCTACAGAATGAATCTTGTAGAAATTAATTTATATTGAATGTATTTTTGATCTCTACCGCTATAGACTTCCCACGTAGTTTAAAAGTTGCGGAGGAGATACTTATACGGCTTTGCGAATGGATACCTCTACCTATTGAATTGAATAAAAAAAAGTAATTGAGAAACATCGTTATGATATTTAAATATATATAATATATAAATATCTAACAATACCCGTCTGTATATTAAAAAGTGAATAAAAAATTAATTCCACATTGAAATACATATACCAGATAAATTTTTCACTAAACCTAAATTACATACGTTATATATTTATAAAACATGAAAAATACGCGTAATGTGATTAATAAATGGAATAAAACTCCCAACACATTCACGCATCGTGAACTCAAATAAAACAAAACCCAAACAAGTCATAAACGAGTTTAAAAAAAGTACTAACGCGATTTACGTTCAAGAGAGCGAAAAATAAAATAACACGGAATAGGCGCGGTTTCGAGCCCGGGGCAGCGAGCTGTAATTTCTCGGGATAGGTAGGTTGCAAATATTCATATTTAAAAGCGTAGACGCCCGCTGGCTACGCCGTAGCGTCTCGGCTGTCGTAGCGTAGCTACGTAGTCGTGGGAGTGACAAAATCGATGCTTTTTTATTTTATGTTAAGAAAAGCCCGCGAATTCGCCTACGATTGAATTGAAATTCCCGCGGGAATCCCGGGATACAAAATACGACAGTATTTGAAAAAGAATGTAAGCTATCGTTTTAGTGAAAACTGTGTTGGAATAAGCTAATTTTTACGCACCCGCATCGTGTTCTCGTTCGTATCGTTATCGATCGTTTATAAAGGCTATTCCAATTGGGTTTTTTTAATAGCTTCAATGTACAGGCACGACATGTTTAGAATTTTATATAATCTTATGACAAATTAAAAAAGGTTAGGGCTACGAAAGTTAAGATACTTCATAACACCAATTGTCGATTTAAAATATTACAAATAAAACACATTATACAAATTTATTTTTCAGATACGTATATTAAGACAGACAAAGTAGTATATATATATACATACATAACTTCACGCCAGTTCCCTTGCGGGGTAGGCACGAACAACAGAGCGCCATTTAGGCCCATTCTTACACACCTCACTTGCTTCTTTGACATTCATAACTCTTGTCATGCACACTCGTCTGTTCTTAAGGCTCCTGACATCACCCTCCGCTAGTACACGATCAATTTGATCATGGAAGGTGTGTCGTGGCCTTCCACGACTTCTGCATCCATCCACTTTTGCATTGTATATCTGTTTAGTCATTCTTTCATCATGCATTCTTTCCACATGCCCGAACCACCGGAGCATTCCTTTCCTTACCTTCACCCCGACACTCTCTTTCAGACCAACTCTCTTTCTTACTTCGGTATTACGAACGTGGTCCGCAAGCGTCACTCCGCAGATTTTGCGCAGTGCTCGCATCTCAACCGCGTTTACTCTACTTTCATGCTCTCTCTTCCATACCCAACTCCAATTAGTATATATATACATATATATCATTTTCACACCTTCGAGGGTAATAACCCTCGAAGAATATTCAGATAAAACGTAAGTATATTTACATACATTACATAGGATATGGTTCATAAATTCTAATAAAATGTATATTAAATCCATTTTAAGAATCCATTACGTCTGAATTAAATCAAAACTAGATAGATTAAACCATCATACGAAAAAATAAAACCGTTGCATTAAGCACGTCATCCAAAAAATTAAAGCGTGACAGCGTAGCTTGAAGGGTACACATGTAAACATTCACTTGAAAATGCAACAACTTTACGTGTTTACAACTGCGTATAAAATGTTACTCCAGTGGTAAAACAGATAATCCGTAACATTATAAAATACTCTGGGATTTTGTTACACATATAACTTTTTGAAGTCCAACTTCTTTAGAATTGTTGTGATGTGAAACTCGATGGAACGAAAAAGTAACACTGAAAAGAGATAAACACATAAATCTAAAGGACTAAACCTGCGAGAGAATGAGAAGGTTACATCGTGCAGCACAGATTAGAGTCATAACTCTTGTCATGCACGCTCGTCTGTTCTTAAGGCTCCTCAGGTCCTCCTGGACCGAAATAAAACTGATAATAATATTTTGAGACTAAAACAGTGAAAAATTGAAAGTGACACTTAAGAAGTTTGTTTTGAAATATAATATGTTTACGGATGTAGGCTAAAGGAATTATATTTATATTAATAAAAATCAGAGGACAATTATCTGGGAGTATATTTTCTGAAGTTTCAATTCTACTGCGTGTGAACTAACTACACCCACAATTGTTTTCTACCAATGACTTTTATTAAATTATATTTGGTGTTTGATATTTTACATTCCTAGAAAGTAACTTAAAAGTATTATGCATAGAACCATTTCCTGGCTACAAGTTATTTAACTTTATAAGTAACAAACATACAAAATTATAATATACCTACTGTCGAATTGACACCCACCTCTTTTTCAAATCGGTAAAAATATTTTATTTCTATTCTAAACTAGGATGTGCCCGCGACTTCGCCCACGCTTCACTTGAAATTCTAAAAAAGAATAAAAAGTAGCGTAGGGCTTAAGTCTAAGAATTAGCTGTCGATCAACGAAAACCGTATCAAAATCGACTCAGTAGTTTTTACGTGAATCTCGAACAAACAGACAAACCGACAAACAGAGAAGAAATCTAAAAAAAATTGCATATAGTCTGTTCTAATTGTTATTTTTTAAATAGCTTTAATGTACAGACACGGCATGTTTAGAATTATATAATATTATAAATAACTAGGTGTTATTATAAAGCCTGTCCTTTTGTATATAGATAATGATAGAATTTATTGTAATATTATAGATATATCAATTTATATTTTGGCTTTTGGTTAGGAAATATTTGTATGTTAGTGTTTTTATTCAGAAAGTAAAAAGAATAATATATAAAATAAAATTATTTACTACTAATATACATATTAGTTGTAAATAATTTGTTGTTGTTGTTGTGTTGTTGTTGTTGTTCGTGCCTACCCCGCAAGGGAACTAGCGTGAAGTTATGTATGTATGTATGTATGTAATATACATATCTCCAATTTTTTCCCCTAGGAAAATTACCAAAATGAACACCACGTCACCTTATTGATATCAACTCTGTATTGCCCAAATACGAGCCGGCTCCTAGGTCTAAAATAAATTGTCATACTCTACAATATATAGCAACAATAATCCTGACCGACAACCGACACACAGCCATTAAAGCCACAAAGTTACATCGGCATTATTCAAAACAAAATCCAACGCAGCGAGTTAAAGCCCCGATATTAATCTCGTGGCGGCATCCGAGCGCTGGATTCGCCATTTTGCGCCTAAATATGATAAACTTTCCCCCGAATTTCTTGAACTCCCCCCTCCTTTCTTGGCAAGAAGAAAGCTTGGGGAGGCGCCCCCCAGCCGAGTCTTACGGCCCTGCTTTTAAACTAAGCTCGTTAATTAATTACAGCCAAGTCGACTGCCGAGGGTAATATCTATACAGTATATAGATCTATGTGCCAATTTTAAGACTGCAGTTGTTAATGTTAAATTGGCAGGCAATTAAAATTCTACTGCAGCAATTCTGTTATCATATTTTTTGCAGAAAATATTACATCACTGAAGCCTGTTTAAATTGAATTAAGAATTACTTTATTGATAATCATAAATTAATAATCATTGTTATAAACGATTTCTCTGATTTGTATAAAGCAGCATTTTTGCCTGGTGGTAGGACATTTGCCCGACTGGATGGCTACCACCCCTGGTCTAAAGTATGTCGCCATAACAACCTTGAGTTGTATTCCGGCATTAGTGACCAGGTTCTAGTCTCCCTTAAGAAAGCATCAGCGCATTTGTAGCACCTTTGGTGTTGCAAATGTCCATAGGCGATGGTAAACACTTTCCATTAAGTGGACCGTCTGCCTGTCTGCTGAACTTCTGCAATAAAAAAAAGCAAATTAATTGCTTAAGATACATTTGCATGCCAATTTGGCAAGAACATGTGTATGATTTAAACTAAAATGACATTTTTTTCAATCCATGTTTTTATGCATATAAACGAGTTTGAGCCTTCCAAACATCGAGATATACAATATTCTGTAATCGGCTTTGTTATTTAATGTATCATACATTCTATATTGCATGATAATCGGTTTGCAAATTCGTGAATAATTAACAAATATACAAATATCATAATTCACTATGACAATTAAACTTACTTTTTTATTTTAAATATAATATGGCTTCGTATGGTAAAGACATCTAGGTAGTCTCAAATATTCACAAATCTTTAAGTTTTACATCTTCAACAAAACAGAGACTAGGCGACCGGAGCCAAACCTCAGTCAAACTGTAGGTTTTTAATAACAACAACAAAAGCCTTCGTGTGATGATAATTCACATTTCATTAAATAAATATTTTTTTCTCACAAACTAAACATTCTTGCTTAAAAACAACCAATATCCTATTATTGAGTATCTTCATATATTATATAGGTACTGTTTATAAGAGGAGCCTTTGTCAGGAGCCTTAAGAACAGACGAGCGTGCATGACAAGAGCTATGAATGTCAAAGAAGCAAATGAGGTGTGTAAGAATAAGCCTGAATGGCACTCTGTTGGTCGTGCCTACCCCGCAAGGGAACTGGCGTGAAGTTATGTATGTATGTATGTTTATAAGAAAAAAACTGCACAGAAAAATGTTATCTTTAACCTGCCTGGAGGCAACATCTTGAAATATAAGTATATATAAATGTTTTCAGTAGTACAACGCATGTTATTTCTCCATAGTCTAATAGGTATATCAAATACTTATTAAGTCCAACTATAAATTCACAAATTATTAACAGCAATATTAATTACAAAATTACGGGTCGAGTATTAACCAAGAACACTTCCTCGGCTCTATAATTAATTGCTACTAAATTCGCCCCAATTTGAATCCGGTTACCAAGTCCACGAAGAAACTTACTAGGTACATAAGACTTAAGGGACGGCCGTCCGGAAGGAGGGTAAAATGGCGGCGGAGGGCGCGACCCTCCCAGGGCCAGGGGCGGGGGGAACGTCAGGGGGGAGGAAGGACGTGAGATTTACTCTAAGTAATTGCAGTAATAAACACGCAAATATATCAAGGCGGGTAATGAGAGGAAGCGCCGAAAATTGCCCGCGCAAATTGCGTGTGTGAGATAAGCTAATTTTTTCTCTGTTCTGTTGGAAAAAATTTCCTGTGCCCCTGGTTTTAGGGTTGAGTGTTTGTTTAGGAAGCTCTTGGCGTGAAAAATAATACCTTCCACACCAACAGCATGATCTTAAACTGAATGTAGGTGACATTGTTGACGACCTACGGCCTTAGTCTTATTTAAGAACTAGTGTATCTAACTCAGATAATATGTTAATTAGGCCATGTACACATTTTGCAATAAATTCTTAAACTTTGTATAATTTATTCCCATTTTTGTAGTCGCACAATACACGACAAGTGTCTTTCTTTCTTCTCTATCACCTTCTCTCAATCATTTGAGGTAGGCACAATATGAGTTTTCCTTCCATTCTCCTCTGTTCTGACATACATAGGTACGTCCTCTTTCACTCATTTCATTGTAAAGGCAATAACTATGTGCGGTCAGTGGTTTACCAAAGTTTCAAACTAGGATTTCTACCTGAAATTATAGTTGACTTTAACAATCTTTCGCCTGCAGTATAATATAAGAAAGGCTAAAGTAACTTAAAAAATCGGGTAAGTTCGTGGCCGTCTCAAACAGGTGGTACTTGCCAACCATCTTCTCTATTGAAATTTGGGTGTTTTTCAATTTCAACAGCCTCACGTATCATTCTGGGTAGAGAATCGTTTCATACCCAGAATAATGCATGAGGCTATTGAAATCAAAAAACACCCAAATTTCAATAGAGAAGATGGTTGGCAAGTACCACCTGTTTGGGATCCGATCATCAAAACTATTAAGACCCAAAACCCGCAAATACCAACTGCCAGACCTCAAGACACTGTGAGCTCTTTCTGCTTGCAACGGAACACAAACCAACTTGACTGATAATTTCATTTATTTTCCTTCCACCCATTTTAATATTATGGAAAATTATTAGAGCTAGGCCTAGCTAGGCTAAGCAAGTGAGGTGTGTAAGAATAAGCCTAAATGGCACTCTGTTGTTCGTGCCTACCCCGCAAGGGAACTGGCGTGAAGTTATGTATGTATGTATGTATGTATTAGAGCTAGGCCTGTTTGCTGAAGAGTTTCTTGCGCCGCTTCTTCTCTACAAGCCATAACATGTTGCAAAGCGGTGGTAAATTTGATTAGGATTCCATAGAGTAAATAATAACCATAAACAAATTTTAAACTAAATAATTAAAATGAACAAGTTGACGGTAGTCTAAATAAAACTTTAACAATACTCGTTGACAATTGACATCTTTGTCTTCGGTGATCACAGCCACTGAAAAGTGGCCGAAACGTCGGAATAACCAAAATGAAATAAATTACCGCGCTTAAAACTGTTAAAACGTAGTTTTATTAAATCTATAAGTTTCTGCGCAAAATGTTGAAATACATACATACATACATACATACATAACTTCACGCCAGTTCCCTTGCGGGGTAGGCACGAACAACAGAGTGCCATTTAGGCTTATTCTTACACACCTCACTTGCCTCTTTGACATTCATAACTCTTGTCATGCAAGTTGAAATACAAAGTCAGATAAATGGACATGTTGAGAGACAGACAGACTAACAGCACGAAACATAAGGGTTTCGATTTTCCAAAATGGTTTCGGAGCCCTATAAGTGACTGTGCCCACTGCCCAGCTCAAGCTAGCTTTTTATATAATTATACCTGTTATTACATAGACACTGGAGAAACCAAAAAGTATACCATCGTTTATGTACTTAATAAGTGTTGGCCTCCAAGTCAACACAGACTCGACGCAGAGCTCGTTTATATGAGGACATAAAAGACTTCGCTATTTTCTTATTTTTTTTCTTATTGATTATGATATAGTCAAAGTGGGAAAGTCAAATTTTAGTTGTTGTTGAAAAACAACGAGCAGTGTATGAACTTACCTCACTGACGCACTTCCCCACCTTGACTATATAGATAAATATTGCACTACTTTTAAAACATGTTCAATAGAGTGAATTTTTTATTGGATGCAATAATTTTCCCTGAACATCGAACAGGCCAATTTTCCATCGTGCTACGATAGCGATAATTTCCGATCAACAAAACAAGTCGCGATATAAGAAGCGAAGCAACGCCGCATTAATTATTCCAACGAGACAAGAAAGGGGCCGCCCCATTTCCAATATTTATGTGTTGTCGATGACTTGGCCAAAATATCGGGCGTCGACTGCTTTTTAAAACGGAGAAAGGCCAAGAAAGGCCGCCGGGAAACCGGGCCTTTCTTAATGCACAAACAGCACTCCGCCTCACCTGCCCGCCTTGATTTATTGGGTGGCTTTGTTCGCCGCTCGTTACAACCTTGTTGTTGCGTTTTTAATTTATTTCCTTGGCGAAAATTTGCCCGTTAATATTTAGTTAGATAATAATGTGCCCGCTTCTGTTAAACGTACGAAAATCATTTTATTATACAGATGGTTTTTTTTTTAATTCTAGTAAAGGAGTGAGTCTTCCACGTGACCTCGCTCGTATATAATTTAGATTTGAATTTAGCGAAAAATTAAATAGTTAACTCTTTCTTGTGAAGCATTACAGAATACTTCTAAGCTAGTAGCGTAGTAGTAAGCTAGGCCTTAAGCCGTCACTCTAGAAGAACGCTTAGTGGTAAATTATCACGTCTCTAGATATACCGGTAGGTGTAAAACATAGAACAAAGTTCCACTTTATTTCGATACTTGTCATATTCGTAATACGAATCTGAGAAAGCGGCCTCTTTAGGCCCCCTGTAATCATATCAACAATAAGATAAAAATTAGAGGTTATACATGTAACTAAGGGTGAATATTTTTTCTCAGTAGGCTATCGTTAAACAAGACTTCGAAAATTATAATAATGTTGATGTTTAAAGGCTACTTACGTAAATATGTAGGTAGATATGCGCTCTCAAAATAGTAACATCTGTGCATCCCGTGAAAAAGAAATCAGAAAGTTTTTAAGGTGGTAGAGCTGAAATTTAATTTGATTTAAACAAATCGCGTTCAGTAGTTTTTGAGTTGTGAGATATTAGATTGAAAGCTTTTATTAGGATTGCATAACTAAATAACAAAAAGATGGAACATTCATTCTCTACAAAATCCTTCATTGCATACGCACTTGCTCGATTTTCTATAAAGGTAGGAGAAACTTGAATGAGTACATGAACTAAAGAAACATGTAGATCGACCAGCAACGTAAAAGGCAACAGCCTTCGGCGGCTTCAGGCTCAGAATGAATGCGAAATGCGCCCACCGCAAACTGACTGGCCGGTTGTCGACGACACGACCCATTGCCAATTCAAGGAAACACATCGCAAATTCATTCACAACTGTATATATTTCGGGCGAGAGGTTTGGAGCCAATCTGTAGCTCGAAGTCTTGGTGCAGCCGTAGGAAATTTATTATGGTTTACCTCTAAAATGCTTAGAGTTCGAGCGAGATAAATGTCTGAAGTTAGCGCAAGCGATTCCGCATGATAAGTAAAGTAAAAAAGTATAGCAAAGTAAAATAAAAAGTTTTTTTTATTGCATGAGTTCAGAAGACAAGCGGACGGCCCACTTGATGGAAAACGGTTACCATCGCCTATGGACATTTGCAACACCAAAGTGCTACAAATGCGCTGCTGCTCTCTTAAAGGAGACTGGAACCTGGCCATTAATGCCGTAGCACAACTCAAGCTTGTTATGGCGGCATACTCTAGATCAGGGGTGGTAGCCATCTAGTCTGGCAAATACCTTACCGCCTGGCCTTGGGTTATTTTGTCGCCTCTTACGACAAGTCGCTCGGCCGCAGAAAATTCCTGCACGGATGAAATGATGGTTGAATATGATTTGACGTTGTCAGACCTAATTTTCTTCTACACTTGTTCAGTGTAACCACGTTGTTGATTAATAAATAATAGTATATATGATACAATAGTATATATAATTATAATAAGTAAGAAATTTCGCGTTTTATATTCCATATCTACGTTATTAATATAAAACCTACAAGCTCTACAGTCTTGTCAAGTGTCTTTATAAACCATTCAAATTCATGTAACATTATAACAATTTAGCCTTAAAATCCGATGCCCCAATCTCCGGGCATTCGAGATTAGCCAAGACGCGGCGGAAGGGTATTTGCATAGACGCGGACGCAGTTTGCATCACAAAGCAGACTCGCACCCGATATTTATGCTCCACCATTGATTGGCCCCCACATTGTCCGACCGATTGGTCGCTTGTTGCATTCACTGATTGAAAGCTTCCTACTTTGAAATAGGGTACTACGAGATGTTTCTTTCTAAGGAATTTGTTCAAATACTTAGAAGAATCAATTTATTTTCATATTTAATTTACTTTCTGTATGAAGTTTCTTAGAATTTTACTCTACTTAATTAGTATATATATATATATATATATATATATATATATAGTATATATATGAATGTGTGTGTGTGTGTACGTACACATGTATATACATATATATATATATATATATATATATATATATATATATATATATATATATAAGATTAATATGTGTCATTGTTTATTTATTTTAGACATATGTATTGTGTAATATTTATATATCCTATTTAATATACCTAAACCTGCACATCGAGATTGTTGACGTGTCTTACTTGGATAAGTGCACATAGGTACTACATATAACTTTACATACGATGTAAAAATAAATGTAAAAAAGTGCTTTCATTTGCACAAGATCTGCTGAGTAGTGTTCGAGACATGCACTATTACTCATAATAATTATAAGAGATTTAAGGGTCGTTAAAAAAAGTAGACAAAAAACGTATGCATCTCGGGACGCCCGACAGAAGTGATAACTGAAACATTATTGAACTATTTAATATTGAAATTGTTTAACTCTAGAAAGCTTAGGTTATTACTTAAATTTTATTTATATTAATATGATAATGTAAGGAAAGGTTATTTATTATTATGATTATAAAATATATTTTATTCTAAGTTACAATTCTTGAATACGTTCATTACAATTTTGTGTATGTACGTACATTATTACTATCATTATTTAATTTAATTACCGACATACGACTAGCGCTGTGAGTTAGAGTAAGAGAGAAGAAGCCTCCCTACCACTGCCGTATGCGTGAGAGAAAGGGAAACCAGACAGACTGGCGCCGTAACGCGTTACGTAACGAAGCAGTTTACCGTCTCATAAGAAGTTATCACTTCAAAAAACAATTTTATTCTTAATCGCATCCAGATTACGATTAAGAATAGCACTTGCTTTTATACGTCGCGATGTTCCAGATGTCCATGGGCGACACTAACCACTTGCCATCGAGTAGGTCCGTATGCCAGTTTGCATACAAGCAAAAATTAAAAAATATTAACGAGCCTATAAATCTCGTATAACTGTTATGAATAAGGAATTTTCCTTTTTTAGAATTCCATAGCTAAATGACAAAAACCAAACAGTTAATGTTCACCATCTCTACCAAACGTTTCAATGTGCCTGAGCTGGCACGCACTTGGACAATTTTATTTCTGTTAAATATCTTATACTAATATATAAAGCTGAAGAGTTTGTTTGTTTGAACGCGCTAATCTCAGGAACTACTGGTCTGATTTGAAAAATTCTTTCAGTATTAGATAGCCCATTTATCGAAGAAGGCTATAGGCTATATATCATCACGCTAACACCAATAGGAGCGAAGCACCAATGAAGAATGTTTCAAAATTGGGGGGTTTTGAAAACAAATTCCACGCGGACGACGTCAAGGGCACAGCTAGTTACTAATAAAATAAAATAAAATGGACAACATACTAAGTCTACTTAGCTTCGTCTCACCGGTAGCACATGAAATCGTCCTCGATAGTTAATTCCGCCCACATAGATAACTTATATAAATGAACCTGCTCACAATATAGGCCATATCGCAACCCGTGTCCGTGCGACATGCAAAATTATATACAAGGGCGATGACAGGGTGGTATCGGGCGATCTTCACCCTTCCTCATCAGTCATGGCGGCCGTCACGCGGCTAAGCGACCGCATTCAAATTGCCATCCGATGACGACGTGCTTTCACCGCCCTTGCCTTGTCTATGGCCAAATACCATAGAATAAGTTGTGATACAGAAGATGAAATTTCTTAAACGGCGCTGCCTACTAAACTTCTAGTATCGAGATTTTGATGTCGTAATAGTTTAATGGCTCGTGCACGCGTCCCAAACTCAAAGGGCGTGGGTTCGAATCCTGACCGGAACACATGAACCACATAGGCAGTTTTTTGATCGAATGTACAATTTGTTATAATTACCAAGTGCTAACAACGGAGAATGAAAAACGCTTGTCCACGCCACCATGGACAAGCGTGGCGGGTACAGGTACTGTCCGTTCCCCTATAGCGGGAGGCTCGAGCCCAGCAGTGGAACGCTTATGGTCTGTTATTATATAATAAAACTTGCGTCAAATGCAAATGGCGCGGTTTCGAATCCTGGCCATGTAAGTATGCATCACTTAGTTTCTTTGACCTAATGTCCGTATTGTTGCAATACTACTTCAATAGATGTAGGACAATATCATAATGAAACCATAACATCGAAATAATATATCTGTGAAACCTGATACTTTACATTTAATGACTGATATCAATATCACGATCTAGAAATAAATAAAAATAATTCCTTATAACTATAAACAAATACGTTTCAATATTAATTAAAACGTGGTATACTCAAAGGAAACCTAACTGAGGGCATGTAATAGGTTTTTGGGCTACTGTACAAATATATTATAATTGGCATATGCTGGCAGTGAAAGTAAACATCCATTGAAATTATCCTGCACGTTGAAACTTGTGTGGCTGATATACTATTCAGACTCCAGATATAGGATGGAATGAAACCAAGGCATGCGGTAACGCCAACCTATCTGGTCACCGCCTCTTTGTTTTCTTTTTTCTTTCGCTACATCTGTCATTATCTAATGTAACATAGTCTACGTTCGACCGCTAATCGCGCCGCTGCTTCTGCGGATATCTCGTCTTATGTATGTTTTGTGCGTTGTGCCGCATTCTGCACCCACTTAAATTAACCCGCATGCTAGAAGGTACCACCTGTGCCGAACCAGCTGATCCACTCATCGAAAGAACCGCAAGACGTCAAGAAAGGATCACGAGGAAGACGTGCCTGCCGCTGCGAAACCCGCATCGTTCGTAGCGTGTCTGGTGCGGCGACCTATCCTGTAAGTCTTTTCCTTCTCTCTTATCCCCGTTGTCCCGTCTGCGTCCACAGCATGTATATATATATATATATATATATATATATATATAATATTTTTTTATTATTAACATATCTACGGACTCGAGTTCCGTACCTTTTTTACTACTTAATTTCTATAAAAAATTTTAGAGTCCATACACGCTTATTGTTTATTTTTGTTAGTGTGTGACATTAATTTAGTGATTTATATGTTATGGTGTACCTTAAGATTAAACAATAAATTATGACACCACACAAAGTCACAAACACATAACTAACAATAAAACTTATACACATACTCAAACCAACGCGCACTACCATCGCATTGCCTTAGACGGCCTCTGTGGTTGAGCGGGCTAAGCCTTTGCCGGCGTACCTCACTGCAACGCACAGGCTCCGGGTTCGATTCCTGGTATAGTAAATTTCGGAAACATATTTTCTCCGTTATTTACTATGGTCTGGGTGTCTGGGATCGGCCCCAGAGTAGTCCATTGTATAATACCCATAACACAAGCGTAACTTGCTTAATTTGGGGATATACAATATGTGTGTTTGTCTGCCGATTATTATTATATATTATTATTATTATATATTATTATTATTATATATATTGCATTACACGCACATTTCACAAACAAACCAAGACACACAAAGAGCCTAAAAATTAATAACCCAGACACAGAAAAGAAAAAACCAACACACATGGCACTAGATAGGACTATATATAAGTATAGATATAAGGCCAACACTGCACATACACTTCCTCACAACACCAGCATGTAACAGATACACTCCACATTAGTATAAGTTTAGCATTAAAAATAGGATAAATTAATATAATAAGTTAATCTTAAGGTATATATTATATTATAATTAATATCATCTCGATATTTATTTAGGAAGAAAAAAAACTATTTCTATCATTGGCTTTATTGGTGTGAATTTACTCGAATATCCAACGGAGCGCTTTAATATTCTAACGTAAAAATATCCACACCCGAATATATGCCAGCTCAAGATTTATTAAACTCCGTATACTACAATTTTTTATTTTTTGCATCAGTATCCGATAATAATTTTATTGTGCAAAAATAGTATATCTAACATAAGAAACTTTTCTTCCGTAGTTGTAGGTACAAAAATCCGTACATTTATAGTCCTGCCTCATCTGTGCTATATCATAATCTTGACATCGACCTCGGCCAGCATTATATAGCGGGGACATACTTTTTACGTCATTATACGTCGGTCGGATCGTCGCGAGTTACGGAGGTTATGTTAAATCGATTATCTAAAATGTGGCGTTCAGTTGCGGTCATGTGAAGGGTACTTTATGACAGGCGGAAACCTCTATCTGGGTTAAGGGATGATATTTAAGGGTAGTTTATTGATGACTTGTCCTAATTTGATAAGATATTATTTCACTTATATAAATAAAATTATTAATAGTTTTACAAATTACTTATAATAGATTTTTTATTGTTAACTTTTTGTAATATAGGTACTAGTGTTGCTACTCTTAGGTAATCATTCGCCCCGCCTTACAACTGTGAGTTTCACGATTATAAGGTTCGTCAGCCACTAAAACTAAGAGCGTCATGAACAGAACAGAGCAACATACTTTTACAGCAGAGTCCGGTATTATTAAATCCTAGTGCACAATCAACTTCAGAGGTTTCCATATACCAAACTCACTGGTAGGATACAGGCCGTGTTAGACAAATTGAATAAGTTCACAATTTTTAAAAGGCGCAGGCAGTTACTCTCAATATATTAACATAAAATCACATATAAATTTATTTAACCACCATAGAGATTTTCGTGCAAAAACAACAAACAAATTTTAAACGCTTGCAAAAAGTGGCGTATTAATAATAATAATAATAACCCGCAGGGGGGCTTTGTGGCGAAACCTTAGGTGAGTAGTGACACCTCGTACCTGACCCCGGGGGCCAAGGCAAGGCCCCCGCCTCCGTGCTTGCCTTAGCTGGCCGGCACAGAGTGGAGATCGCTAGAGCTAAGACTCAAGCTCCAGGGGTAGAAGTGATAAATGGCCTAACGTCGGAAGTAGCTTCGGTGAACCTGCAGCCCACCTCTCTACACCCCTTAGCCACTCACACCCATGTTTCCCCTACCTTCTATGGCATTTTTTGGGGCCCATGCAGCGAGTGGCGAGTCACCGTCTGCCCGTTTTTCCATATTCCCCGAACATTGCGACGGACAGACGCCATAGTCCCCATATTCCCAGACCCCTAGTACCACTACTACTACTTTTTGTCCTCATTTCCCACAATAGTCTTACACTTGCCGAGGCTTGTCCTTGGGTGTATTACTATATGGTGTAGACAGGGAAAATCGCCGGTCAGTGTCACGCCACATTTACATTAAATTTGTCAAAGGACCTCTACGGGTTGGCCTGCCCATGGCCCCACGCAACCCCTCCAAATAATAATAATATTATTATTATCACCAATAAATTGAAATTGTATATGAATATCTTTTTATTTTTAAACCACTTACGATGTGATCTTGGTAAATAAAATTATTGAATAAGACTTAGATAATATCGTCATTTTAATTTGTAGAGGAACCTATGAGCTAGTCCAAAACACATACGGCAAGATGCTTTGAAGGGGTTTACAATAAGACTCATTAAATACATAAGCTTGTTATTATGTAACAATTAAAACCAAAAAAAATTGACTACGTAATTAAGGTACTGAAAACATCATATCAAAATAAATATGTAAACAAAGGAATGTGTAAACTACATACTGTAAACACCGACACTCGTACACAAAATGTATCGGAAATCATTGAAAACGTAACGGAAGCGCTGCAATAAACACTGATTTCGAAATTAAACAGATATACCAGCGTGTTTACAATCATGCAATCACTAAAATGAATAAAACAGTGATGGTAACTTAAATTCGGATTCGGCGAGAATTAATTCGGCAATATTTGAACGCGGGGTTTCGATGAAATGTAAGTATATATAAAATACAGAGTACGGTGAAAGCGGTGAATGGCACTTGTGAAAAATGGACTTGCCGCTCTTCCTGGGAAGCAATCATTCAAACTGGCTGTTGTCTGTTTGCGATTTTGCTCTTTTTAGGGTTTCGTAGTCAAGTTGTACAACGAAACCTTATAATATTTGTGTATGTTACATCTATTTGACTATTGGCAAAACGGTTTATTCTATTAATCTTTACATAATTAAGTATATGATACAGTACCTATACAATAAAGTACACATAAATCCATACACAATTTATTAGCTTGTGACGTTTTGTAAAATGAAAAAAAGTCTGTTTATTTGACTGTCAAATACCCTATAGTAATGTAGTTTAATGAAATTGTGAAAGAAATATCAATGTGACAGATCATACGTAAGTCAATAGATCGTAATCATGCAAACCGTAACCAATCCACGACTTTTGCAAAATTAAGTACACGGAACAGTTCCAAATTGTATGCTTCATATATACTAAAAAGATCCAAGCCATTTATGCGTTTTGCAAAATTTCTAGGCTAAAAAATTGTTTTTAATGATAAAACTTACTTAAACTTCTTTAACTGTATGTTATGGAGTATATTTAAGTACATTTAACATCCAATATGTTATTAGAAAACATGTTTCCTTGGCTGTTCTACATAGGTTTTTACCTTGCAATGTCATCCTATCCGGGTTCGTTCCGGTTTGCATAACTACGTCCATAGTTGATTACATATGCGCTTGCAGTCGTAGTATCAATCAAGATAGGGTAAATTGTTTTGAACAAGATATATTTCTCTGAAGTATCACCCTTTTTAGAATTCCTTAACCCACTTACGAAAATGGTAGACTTCTATGTCACTGTGGAACCCTTCACTGTGCGTAATCCGACACGCATTTATCTTTATTTTCTTTTGGCGATGTCATGCGTAGTTCAGGTGCGCGGACACGTGATGCGCTACAAAGAAAACAAATATTAATAACCGGGCATTTTTAAAGTCCCCATTTATTGTTGTCGATGTTTCGTAAATGATTTGAGTGTGACGCGGCGCTTTTTTGCCGTTCGCTACCTTGTCCCAAAGCGCTTTGTTGCCGTGGGTGGAGCGACATTTACGCGGCGAAATTTTTGTACTTTGTTGTGTTTATTTATCGCCTAATGGACAGGTTGCAGTAGCTATAAATTAAAAAAATGTCCAATCTTAGGATTTTATTTAATAATAATATTACGAAGGCGTGGTTGAACTGTTTCTGTGTCTTTTATGTTTTAAATTAAATTAAATCAACCATTCTCTCTTCAGTCCATTTTCGAACCCACTTAGCTCCTGTTATTAGTTCACTACAAAACTTTGTAGCGATATACAGACCACACTTTCCTATTAAATTTTATCCATATAAACGTAGTTGAACCATTCTAAAAAGCATTTAATAAACTATTTCATGAACTAACTTTGTAACAATATCAAAACAGTTTATATCAAATTAAAACACCATAATTAGTTCATTTCTTTACAAATGTTACTAACGTTATGTTTGTCAACCCTTTTTTTCTTAAATATTATATTAAAGAAAAAAGTTTTGACAAATATTAGTGACGTGTCATGGAGATTAATGTATAATTGAAAAGTTTAAACATAAATCGTAATTAAATTATGCATATTTTCTACATTTAAAGAAAAAAAAAGGCAACGAAACGAAAAAAAAAACGAAAGAACTTTTTTTTAAATTAATAAATCCTTACATTTTAATAGATTCTGTACTGTGTGACTTTCTATATTGATTCCATTATTTAGATGTATCATAGTTGACAGTGCACGTAACTACTAAAATCAGTTTGATAGAAGTCAAATGTGGCCTTATAAAACGACCGAACTAGTTTCTGATTGAAATGACTCTGACATACTCAGACAGACGGGTAAACGGACAGACGTGATGATTTCACAACAGTTCCCTTTTTATATAAACGGCTATGGATCCCTAAAACGGTATTTTTAGTTCAGCTTTATAGGTTACAATCTCGTCATCTAGTGACATCCTCCAATTAACATATTTACGAACCTCTACACGATCAGCAAAAATGGTATAAAACGTTAATAGCAACCAAGTTGAGCATTTCAGGCACGAAGCCAACCCTAACCGTACGTTCAAGGATTGCACAAAGTGCGCGGGGAGCAGAGTTTCGCCGAGAAGCTCCCAAGAGCGTCATCTAATGAAGTGTTTCGTTTGACACGCGTGTTCGTTAGCAGACCACTCGAGCGATCGCAACCAGCTCTGTTCGGGCGATAGCTTCCTCGAATTTAGCACCTGGATAGAGAGCAATGCAACTGTATGCGGTAACTAGTTGCAATTTTTAATGTAACTACCCTCGAAATGACGACGTGTGAAAACTCGTTTTTATTCGCAGATAATTTTCTTTCAATTCTTTTGTTTTAGTTATTATAATTTCGCTGCAGCTATATCAGACTCGGAGTCTAGTTTTAGTTTTATAACAAGAGCTATAAAATATATTATATTAACTTTTTTAACCAAAAATATACGTTTACTTACTAATTATCATATGTGTGTATGAATAAATAGAACTAATATAACTAAACGGGGTTGCTCTAAAAATCGTTTAATCCCCGAAGGTTAGATTGTGTCCGCAGGATACAAATCCGAATTTCAGAGCAAAGAAATCACTGGTATTTTTATTTTTATTGCAGGAGTTCAGCAGACAGGCAGACGGCCCACTTGATGGAAAGCTGTTACCATCGCCTATGGACAGTTGCAACACCAAAGGTGCTACAAATGCACTGCTGCTCTCTTAAAGGAGACTGGAACCTGGTCATTAATGCCGGAACACAACACAAGGTTGCTATGGCGGCATACTCTAGACCAGGGGTGGTCGCCATCCAGTCCAGTAAATACCCTACCACCTGGCTGTGGGTTGTTTAGTCGCCTCTTACGACAGGACGCCAGGGCCGCAGGAAATTGTATTCTTTCTCCGTTCCTGCACGGATAAAATCGGTAATGTAATCTTTTGTTAAAGAAAAAAGAAATCTTAATTATGTATATATAATTAAGATGATTAACGTAGTAATTTCCGTTATTTTAGAAATTAGAAAACCCACGTTCATAGCCCAAAGTAAATACAATAGCTATCATAGAGTTATGTAATCCGCAGAGACGACAATGTAGCCATAAACTCGGTCTAATACTTAATTGCGTCCCGCTATATCCGGGGCACAATGGTGCGCGTAATCAGACCGCGTTACATGTACTCATAATACAGACCAACACGTAGGGTTGGCACGTATGCCTTTGCAACTGGGCTTTTTTATTTGTTGCTAATGTCTTTAATGGGTTGATTTTCCAATCACCAGATAAAACTCCAAAGTATAAGTATAAGTATAAAAATCCATCATAAAAATGTACAGTTTTATGAATAATAATTTGATTGTCTCGCTTTTATGGTAAATCAGTATAATTAATAATATTAATAGTTAGGAAAATGAATTGATAGATACATTTTATACAGCAATAACACTGCGAAGCGGTGTGCATAGTATAATAGAATATAGACTTAATTTTTAACTTATAGGTATGACTGTTGAAAACTTAGTTTGAATAAAAAC
The DNA here is from genome assembly GCA_019925095.2 of Dendrolimus kikuchii. Lineage (NCBI taxonomy): Eukaryota > Metazoa > Arthropoda > Insecta > Lepidoptera > Lasiocampidae > Dendrolimus > Dendrolimus kikuchii. The sequence goes on along the minus strand of CM034390.1, from coordinate 8,395,231 downwards.
TTTTGAATATGGATATCTGATGAATAAATTATTGAAAACAAATTAAAGATTTAAATACATTTGTAGATGTTGACTAATCTATAAATATATTTAAATCTTTATTTTTTTTGTCACAGTCGCTATCACTTACACCTATCTATATTGCGGGAATTATCCTGGGGAAAAAATTTCCAAGTCATAAAAAACCAGAATATTATGAAATAGATAGTAATTTCATACATATACCACGCTGGATTGAAAATTACGTATTCGCTTACGAATTTTTGGAAATAGGCCTCAATGTCCATTGACAACCCTGCGTCCAACCCCTGTAGGTCCCATAATCCAACTATTCAATTTGAACCAAAAAGGATTGTACCGTCTTACGTTTTTTATCTATCCCCGTTGATCCACTACAGACGGTTATTGCGAAGCTATTATGAAGGTCGTTTTCCATAAACCTAGAAGTATAGGCTTTCTTGAATTTTCTGTACCAAAAAAACAAACATGTAATAAATATAAAATATAGTAAATCATATTTATTAAACTAAAACATTATAGAGTAATATAATAAATAAAACTTAGTTATATTGTACTCTACATAAACCGTCGTGCCTACCCCGCAAGGGAACTGGCGTGAAGTTATGTATGTATGTACATAAACCTCTCAAGATTATAAGTAGAATACTGTCTTTACCTGTCTTTTATAGTACATATTACAGTACAGGAGTACAGCAGACATGCTGAGGGGAAGCGGTTACCTTGGTCTATAGATATTGCGACACCAGAAATGTCATGTTGAAAAACCATATATTGTAACGCTGTGGGGAACCTCAAGCCTTGATTATTAAAAAAAAAAAACACTTAATTGTTCAAATGTATGAGGGGGTAAACATTTTCGAGTCTCGGTTAGCAAATATTTCGTCACCTATTGTCTGAATAAATAACATCATTACGGTTTTTCAAGACCTGATTAACGACTACATGAATATTTATATTTTTTGTGATTTTAGTGCAAAATTAATTAGTGGCATAAATAACTATTCATTCCTTCTTCCTCCTAAAAATTTCATTATTGTGTAAAATTTTATGTTTTTTTCAACTCGTGTTAAATTATTCACTTTTGGCATCAATATCGCTGCTTGATTTTTGGATATTGTTTATCAACAAAGCACTTGAAACGAAAAAATCTTAAGAAGATATAGAATATAATAAAATAACATTTATTGCACACATACATACATACATAACTTCACGCCAATTCCCTTGCGGGGTAGGCACGAACAACAGTGTAACAAAATAAACTTATGTATACAATCGTAATAATCAGTACAATGGGCGGTCTTATCGATTCGGGCGGATTTATCGGGAGCGATTTCTTCCAGACAACCTTTGGATGGACAGAAACTCGGTATGGATGGGTAGGTATGAAATAGATATAATATACTAAATACTAATACTGTATACGTAAAAATATAGGAAAAAAATAGAAAATTATATTTAAACTTACCTAAATTACAATATAAACCATACTTGACTATATTCTACTAGATATATGACTAGAAAAACGTGGTTGCGGACAACAATGCTCTCAGGAAATTGCACCTTCATATTTATTTATTTTATTTTTTTAGAAATAGTAATACAATGATAAAGTTGTAAACGATCAGACAGACAAATGAATATTACGATTTCATAAGTTACCGTTTTCGCTAAAATGGCTAGGAAACTAAAAAGCAATAAATGAATAAATAACTTTCCTAGACTTGCAATTTTAAGCATTTTGATATTAAAATATAGGTTTGCAATAAGTCTTTGCGTTAATTGTAGCGAAATTCATGTCAGGGGTAAAAGACTTTAAGAGATACTTCACATTGCAGATTTTTTGCGTTAACAGTTATAACCACATTGCTACAAATTCCGTAATTATCTTTTTACACGCAATTTATAATATTAACTTATGTTCAAATTGGAATGGCTTTCGTATCCAGAAATATTTTCACTAGAACAGTATATATAGTACTGATCTATTTGTACAGATAAATAAAATTAAGTGTCATATCATGTAATATCAAAATAACAACTTTTTACTAAAACAGTATGAAAGTATTGTATATATTTTGTCTGCCTGTCTGTCTGAATGTTCCGGCTATTCTCTGAAACGGTTGAACTAATTTTGACAGGACTTTCACTGGCACATAGCTGATGTTACAAGGAGTAACTTAGGTAAATTTTTTGTTAGGATTCCGCAAAAAAAATCACGTGAACGTAGACGCGGGCACAGCTAGTATATAATAAACAACGATAAACTTCACTTCATCTTCGTCTTTTTATGTATAACTCTGCATGAATTATGTACCCAGCCAATAAAGATAGCATTTTAAGAATTATTCATGAATATTTCAAGTGTTTTAATAATCCTAAAACAGAAGCCTTTGTAGGTCTTTGACTGACGACAAACGAGAGTTCTTGTGGCAGCTCGAAAAACACATTTCAGTTAACAGTTTTATTCAAATACTAATAAAAGTTTACGCGAATAAAGCTGTAGGAAATTTTATAATAAAGTACATAAGGTTGTTTTTTTAGAATATTATTGATATTTACAATAGGGCCATCCATAAATTGCGTCACGCATTAAAGGGGAGGAAGGGGGGGTCGACGAAATGTGACATTGTGTGACAAGAGGTAGAAAGGGTTCTAAATTTCGTTACGTCACAATTCAAAATCTAATAAATTATACGGTCTTATACATAGAGAGTTAGAGTAAGTTTGATAGCAATACTTCTTTATGCTTCTTACAGAAGCGTTCAATCTTACACTAACTCTCTATAAATATGACCGTTAAGCTTAATACACGAAATTTGTCGATTAGAATTATTAAAAAATATTTAAGTGGAAATAAAACTAATTACGAAACTGCTGTTTTAAATTAATAATTAAACACTAGGCAGGGATGATGAAAGGATTTTATAAAGGATGATGTGATGATATGTGGTGTGACAGAAGATGTATATCAGAGTAGAGGAGTGTGGAAGAAAAAGACATATAGTGCCGACCCCAAATAATTGGGATATGTTGAAAGCAAAGAAAGAGAGGGAAGAGTCTCACAAATGTGACAAGGACGGCGGAGGGGTCAGAAAATCAGGAAATTCGTGTGACGTAATGTGTGGATGGCCCCATGAGTTAATCACAACAGAGATGCACCGATCAAGAAGTAAAATGCAATAGCAAGTTGCTTGTCGTATAAGATATTCGAAGTGGGAGGAAAAAAGCAATTATGCTCACTGTTTTGCCGAGGTGAGGAAGCGTATTAAAAAAACTCAAAAGCGTTGTCAGCCCTCGAGACTGGAGCAGACACTGATGGCTATTAATTAGAAGGGTTGGATGAAGATATTTCATTATTCCATCTCTACTTTTTTCACTCAGACGTCGAGAAGGTTCTTGTTCGTTTTTGTTTTCCCCATTACAAAATGTGAGCGCAGGTTTCGAAGGGGTTAAAAGGTAATATTGAACCATCTTAAAATATAAAATCTTATTTCGAAGATTATTTATTGAAGTTGAATGAAGAATGAATAAACAGATATACAATGCAAAAGTGGATGGATGCAGAAGTCGTGGAAGGCCACGACACACTTTCCATGATCAAATTGATCGTGTACTAACAGAAGGTGATGTTAGGAGCCTTAAGAACAGACGAGCGGGCATGACAAGAGTTATGAATGTCAAAGAAGCAAGTGAGGTGTGTAAGAATAAGCCTAAATGGCGCTCTGTTGTTCGTGCCTACCCCGCAAGGGAACTGGCGTGAAGTTATGTATGTATGTATGTATTTATTGAAGTTAAAAAATTCCAAAAGTTTCCAGCAGTAAATAAACATACAAACAATTATACAAATGTATGTGTACACAGTCCATATATGATTAGATGGGAAATAAATTATTGGATGGACGAAAATACACCTTCTAGGGTGCTGTTGAAATCCAGTATTAGGCACTTGTTGTCTGGCATATGCTGAACTGCACCCATTTGGTCAAGTCGTGAGACATATTGTTTTATTACATACTTAATGTGTTACCCTTTTTTATAAAAAAATATATGTGTGTACAGTTCACACGCAGTAGAACTGAAACTTCAGAGAATAAGAATTTTCGCATTTCCATTCTATTATAAACGTATTTATTCTTAGGTATTTTGACCGTTATTCGTAATAATTCAATCTAAATTATACTTTAAATCACTAGCATAAAGTTCAAAACTCCATACAATGTTACGCACAAAAATCTTTGATATACATATAAAAGAATGCCTTAAGTATATACAGATAGAGCTAAAATTCTTTTGAAATCTTTCAAATTTTATTTAAATTAAAAAATAATACTAACGGATAAAGAGAAATATGTTTTATTTTGAATTAAATAAGGTTGAATTTTATATGTTTATCTCTTTTTAGTGTCGCTTTTTCGTTTCATCGAGTTTCAAGTCACAACGATTCTAAAGAACTTTTAATCCAAAAAATCAATATATCTCGTAATATCTGTTGTACCAAATAAATATGATTTCTTTCTTTTTAAATCACAATCACCTAACGAATGTCAAGCAGTTATCAAATATAACGGTCCTAAAAATTGGCCTTGTAAACAAGAGCAATCATCATATAATCTCATAATCAAACAGTGCATTTTGTTAACAAGGTGCTAACTCTGAAATTTATGTAAACTGCGCTCTGGTCGTTCCACGTTATCTGAGATTAAAATCTGAAATTCGCGCAGAGGCACGCAGTAGGCAACGGCAATCACTCCTCGGGGAGTCTGCCTTTATTTGTGGCATCTTATCATCACTTAACGTATCTGCATATTCATTAACACATCGATCATAGCGTTGTCTTCGTTCTGACATGGATGTTAATGAATAAACGACGCGTGCGTTATGAATTGACACGAGCTTGGTTTATTTATGTTTATTTTGTTTTCTACTTTAATTACTATTATATTTCATGGAAAATATTGTGGATGAATCTTATACATATACAAGCGAAGTACCTGTCACTGACTGACTCATTACGAGATCTCCAAAACCATACATCCGACTGACTTCAAATTTCGCATAGGTACTTCTTTCGCAATGTCGTCTACATTACGTACTAAGAACGGATTTTACGAAAATCCTATCCAAAATATTTTTTTATCTACCATCACAATGCCATGGTAACCGTTGCTATGTTAATCATTGTTCAAGTGGATTCAAGAATTTTTAGATTCACAATTGGCGCTGCAATCGGGTTCAAAATTTTTTTTCAAGGCAGCACAGCGTCATTCCGGCTAGCTAGTACATAATATAAGGTGTTTATTCTGAATAATGGAATATACACATCTCCCAGATACTAATTCGAACGAATGTAGTGAATAAAAACTACTTAATATTATCTATATTTGTTCTATAAAAATTAAAAATATTATTTTAGAGAAAATTAAAAAAAGTAAGATATTAGAGTTTGTGAACACTTGAATATTTTATGCCAGAAATCTGTTTTAAAAGCAGTAGGTATATAAATAATTTGTTTAAATATTTTGTCCCTAATTATACCGATGATACAACTAACACTTGTCTTGAGAATATACACTGCGTTTTCTGTCGATTAGAATTTTTTTAAGTCAATTTAAACCATTGAATAAAATGTTGGCATTTTACGTCATTCATCCGAATTAGGCGACGGAGACAATGTCCACATCACCCATGCATTCAATGGTCAATACTTTATAATAATTCACCTGACTTCCTGGCAACGCCCGCCCATAACACAAAAAGAGTTTTGTTTCACAATCCATTCACAAAATTCGATCATTGATTGTTTTAGTCAGACTCTTCGTCGCCGGCCGTTTCGAATGGAGCCTACATTTCACGGCATTGTGGGTCTGTGAGACCTCTATCAATCAGGGGACCCCCGGGGATCGTTTCCGACCAGGTGTCCTTTTGGAATTTGCGCCGAAAATGTACGCTTTAAAGATTTTGCAGAGAAAAAAATGACAAGTATTGTTCGGGTTCTTGGTAGTGGATTCGCTTGATGCAGCGCTAGCCAGGTAGGCGGGCTAGTGCAATACCATTTATGAACATAGTTTTAATATACCTTCATATATGTATACATACATACATAATTGTATATGTAGATCGGATTATGTAACAATTTTAATTCTTCCCTTAAGGGTTTCATAACTATTTCGACATAGCGTAACCCTTATACAATTATTACGTCCATTCGTCAGTCTGTCCTTTTGTCTATGTCACAATCGTTTTTCTGAAAAACTATATACCTGTATACATACATATGTAGATAAAATTGGGCAGGAAGATATTATATTCTTTTCACAGTTCTTGAAAACTCATAAACAATGTTTATATATATATATTTATCCGTGCAGGAATGGAGAAATAATACAATTTCCTGCGGCCGGGTGACCTGTTGTAAGACGGCCAGGTGGTAAGGTTTTTGGCCATCTGGATGGCTACCACCCCTTGTCTCGATTACGCCGCCATAACAACCTTGAGTTGTGTTCCGGTATTAGTGGCTAGATTCCCGTCTCCCTTAGAGAGCGGCAGCACATTGGTTGCACCTTAGCTGTAACAAATGTCCATAGGCGATGGTAACCGCTTTCCATCAGGTGGGCCGTCTGCCTGTCTGCTAAACTCAATTCATGCAATAAAAAAAACCTTATTTTATTTAAGTCTAAAGGTGTTGCGATATTTCCTTTTTCATTCGCCACTTTAGCCCTTAAGATTATTTTGAGCCAAAAAGTAGCGCATGCCTATAATCATTCACAAACACTAACTTCTATCTTGTTGTTTAATCGTAAGTTAAAAAATAAAAAAGTTACTTACAAATAAGTATATACATTAAATATGGAAAATATGCATTAATATTTATTTAAGACACAATGAAATTTATAACTTGTTAAATTTTAGTTTACTGCCCGAAAAGATACGCATAGACATGGCTATAAAATCAAGCCTTGAAAGGTAACTACATTTCTTTCTCGTGGCCATCAAACGAAGCGACAGACTTAATAGTAAAAGTTAATTTGTCTTTAAAATCAAACTGGACACCTTGAGACTGACACAGCCCTTATGAAATACGACTTGTCGTAAAAACGCATAAAATACGACAAACTTCGAATGCTGACAATTGTTAAGCAATTCATGATCTCACTGCAGGACTTTTGCACTCTACCACACTACACAACACTGTAATTTGTGCAACTATAACTCTTACTCCTCGGTAATAAAAGTTCCATAAGTTGTTAATAAAAATTTGTAAGGAAATAAATCATTATAGGTCCAGTTCACATTACAAGCAGGTAAATAAATGGACAGTATCTTTGTGATTGTGCGTGATCTATGAATGAGTTTCGGGAATTATTGGTCCAGTAGGTAATTTCTCTGTTTTGTGCAACATTATTTTAAGTGTTGGGTTATGGGAAAGCAAACTACTGACTCTCATATTATTATAATGGTACCAAAATGTTTCCTGAATGGTTAGTGCGAGTTTTTTTAATACTCGATCACGTTCAAGTTAGCGCAATTTTGTATGGCGCTAAGTCATTCCTATACAAAATTGCGTTAACTTGCACGTAATCGAGCAGAAAAAACTCGCACTGAGAACTCTCTGCTTACAAAATTGATCTTAAAGTATTATTGATATAGAATAGAATAATATATATAAAATGTGAAAGTGTCGTAATTTGAATGTTAATATGTTTGTTTTTCTTTTCACGGTCTTGAAAATAAGCCGATTACCATGAACGTGGATGTACATGTATAGGTACTTGCTATAACAAAAATAAAAATATCTATGACATTTTTCATCCCGGAAAAGGTATAAGTATACTTTTGATTAAGGGGATCTTCATTGCCATGGAATATTCTTTATCCCTGAGATAGGATAGTTTTTGCTAAATACGAATTTGATATTTCATTTGATATCAAAATTTTTAATTAAGGAAGAGCAATTCAAATTAATAATTATATACCTACTCTCTACTACACAAAACAGTTACTAATTTGATTGACTGTCCCCAAATTTAAGATATTTTGGGGGCAGGTGCGCTTCAGTCTAACTGAGCAGGACAGTTGACGGTGATAATAGAAATATTCCTTAAATCAATGCACGGTACACTCCAACAATACGATTTTCGGACGCTATTGTATCCGCCATTATCTTTGGCCACGTGGGACAGGTGATATCCGCGCACGCGCACATCTGCCTCGACAAAAACCCTCTGTCGGCTTGCGCAAGATTATAATCGTATATTTTTTTGAAAACGATGACAGTTCTCTAGGTATTTCGCGCCAATACGCGGCACAGCTGTTCTATTCTTTTTCAAAATTTTCACACTTTTGATTATCTGTTGATTATTTTTAATCTATGTCGACAACTTTAATGTTTGGTTGCTCGGAATAAAAATGTAACCAAGATAATTAATATAAAGTGACATTGCTTAGAAATTCATAACTTCTTTTTTCACAAGTGAATTGATTATATATATATATATATATATATATATATATATATATATGATTATAATAAATACTTACTTTCGATAACAGGGATGAACCAGATTTCTCCAAGATAAAGACAATATTTAGCTACTAGTAAAACTGGAAAGTATCAACAGCTTCAAATAAAATGACCTTTATTGTTTAGACATTTCGGGAAGTGAATTTAATAAACTACCGAAATTTGGTTACTTCAGTTAACCCCAATAACTAGAATAATATATAAAACTATTCTAGTTATCCTCTACTTCCCAGATCTTAGTTATTATTTAGAAAACAACTTTTGCCCCAATTCGTAATTTATGCATACAAATGTTTAAAATTACAACCTGAAAATATTCATACAAAGAAAAATACTTTTCATACCAACACGTGACAAGGATTGCCAAAAATTAACTTCACTTTCACAGCTTGGCGCGATCAAAAACTCCATTCAAATCATATAAAGTGGCTTTAACTTTTGGAGTCATATAATAGCGTTACGTTATTATAATTCGCGAAATCCTCAAAATATGTAGAGTGCAGTCACCTTTATATGGCATAGAGCGTACAACATCGTGTTTTCGTCAATATTAAAAGTTGCCAGTACAAAAATTTCCTATATCTCAAATATATATAAAAAAATGTCTTTATTACAGACAAAAGACGAAATTGTGCACTATACTATATGACCGCTATTACTTAGAAGCAGATGCCTACACAATAAACTGTCCCTTCTTTCTGCAACTAATCCAGAATGCACATTCACTTCAGAGAAAACTAACTAATTGATTACTTCGACTACGTTAAGAATCAATTTTCGTACCATTTTGACAGTTATTTCTTGAGTTATTCAAAATGTGAGTCAATTATTTATACAGAATTAATATGTCACTCGATCACCTAACTCAATGGATGGCTAATAATATAGGTCCGGAAATTGCAATTAAATAGACTAGAGTATTTATATACTACATTTCTGAAGCTGTAATTCACTTTAGATTAGATACTTAACAGTTAACACTAGTGACATCGATCATCTTAGTTGGTTCAGCTAAGAGATAATAGTTTTGCTCTAATTAGCAATAACCGAAAAAATAAGACTAAAGGTAAAAACGAATATGATGTAATATTTATCTCGTTAACAATAAATCAATTTAATTGAGGTGATTTTAACCATTTTATAAAATATCGTATGATCTTTCTAATTTAGGTGAATTTGCCTCATTTTCCCGGTAACAGAGTCGTCAAATGACTCCAGACTTATTTTTCATGACGTTTTAAAAACAGAACATTTGACGAAACTGAAGAAGCTGGCAACTATTTGAAATCAAGAATAGGTGTACGTGACGGAAATATGCTCGCGGTCGCGATTGCCTGGCGTCTGATGGCACAATGCAATACAAAACCTCGCACTAGAAAACGATTACCCTCTTGCCGTGTGAGAGAGCCTCGCATACCATAGATCCGTGAAAGTTGCGGTTGTACAGTGTTCTCACATGATTGATACTTGACGGTTGACAACGTCAATCATTTTAACTGTCAACTTAGGTGAACTTGCTATTTTATTTGCCAGAATAAAGACTAACAGGAGTACAGTACAGACCGAAGAGTCGACCGGACATAGACCGGATACTATGAATTATGAAACAGATTTAACGGACGATAAACGAGGAATTAACGTCATAGAACAGAAAATTATACCAATAGTTGATATTAGTAATTGCTATGAAAAAGTTAATAATGTTACACCATACATGCCATACCATAATGTTCTAATTACGCGACGTCACTATTGCATGGTGAAAAAACTGAAATCTCTTAGTTAATACTATAATACGTACCTATATATGAAAGTGTTTATGTATGTGTATTTGTTTGTTTCTTCTTTACCACTTGTTGTCTGGTGATTTATATTAAATTTAGCATCAATTGAATATTTTTTTTGCCTCAAAAGTGCAGGTGCTTTAAGGATAAAATATGAAATCCGGTGCAAGCTAAGTAATGTAGAAATCCTATCTCTTGGTATAATTATGACCACAATGAATTATCTGAAATAAATATATGTAGAAAGTGTTTTGAAATTGATGAAAAGTTATAAACTGATAAATACAACTATCAAAACCTTCTGAGCTCATATATTTTGAGCATTATAATCTCTTATTTGTGAGGCGCGAATAAGTGGTTCCGTGGAAATATTTCAAATCAAAGCGGGCGCGAGGTGTACAGGTAATAACGATTCACGTGACACGCATGCCGCCCGTGTGTAGACTGCCTAATGTGACACTGAAAGGCCTGCGCATTGAGCCTTTCACCCTATTTATTAGGTCTGTTTCGGAGAAAGGTTTCACGACATGCATACTTCATTCACTCGTAGGATTGACTGAACAACTGAATTGGATAACACACTCATACTTTGATAAGATATCTGCTAAAACAATCTGTATCCTGTACCTATGTCTTAAAAATGTTAATAGATGACGGCACCTAACCGTTTAGCATCAGGTGTATCAGCAACGGTCTACAATAGTCTAATAAAAAATTGTTTATTAAGGCCTGAAGGTGAAAACTGGCCTCACCCATTAAAATCGATAATGCTAAATCCCAACATAATGTTTCAGACACGTTTAAAGTCTTTTAAACGGTATGTGAAATCAAAATAAGACGCGGCTACTCGAAGAGGGATTAAACTAACACATAAAAATACACATAGGTTTACATATCAACACAACATCTCCGACTGGGGCAAAGCTAACTTAGTTACATTCAATGCCTCTAAAACCCAGGCGTGTCTTTTTACTGCGAAAAGGAGTTCTTTTGAACTAACTCCTACTTTCCGAGGAGTACCCGTTCCGATAACCGTTTAACTTCAGCTTCTTGGCGTTTCCTTGACATCGACTCTCAACTTTGGCTCCTACATCGTGTGTATTTTTTTTATTTTATTCTTTTATTGCAGGAGTTCAGCAGACAGGCAGACGGCCCACTTAATAGAAAGCGGTTACCATCGCCTATGGACATTTGCAACACCATAGGTACTACAAATGCGCTGCTGCTCTCTTAAGGGTCACTGGAACCTGGTCACTAATGCCGGAACACAACAAATATTGTGTATATCACAAACTGAGGCAAAAAACGCTGAGCATACTCTTGAAGGTGAGACGATACTTCACATCTGAACAGCTGCTAGTGTTGTACAAAACACAAGTACGAGCATATATGGAGTACTGCTCTCATCTTTGGGGTGGCTCAGCCAAATATCAACTCGAAGCACTAGAGTCGATTGAGCGGAGAGCCAGGAGGCTGGTTGGCAACGACCAGCTTTTCGATGACAAAACGCAGTCTCGAACATCGACGCAGGGTTGCCAGCTTATCGGTTTTCTATCGGATTCATTTTGGAGAGTGTGCAGCTGAAAATGTGATCCTGCCATCTCCCTTCCATCATCGGACATACAGATGCATCGGCATGCAGGACCGATATATGGTGGATATTCCACCTACAAGAACGAAGCGCTTTGCATCTAGCTTCATCATACGCACCGCAAAGGAGTGGAACTCATTGCCGGTGTCTTTCCCGATACTTATAACCTGGGTGCCTTCAAGTCCCGTGTGAATAGATACCTTCTAGGTAAGCGTGCTCCATCCTAGACCACATCTTCGCTCCACAAAGGGCGAGATTGTGAGTAAACGCGAACCTATACTACTATTTAAAAAAAACAACAATCCAATAAACATGAAGAAACTTCTCGATACTTATACTACTTGACTTAGTTACTACTACTTACTTACTATTGGAGCAAAATGCTATAATTTTTTTTTCTTATTCCGGTAGCTTCATTATTGTAGTGATAATATAGCTCCGTGAATATAAGTATGTAAGAAATACAAAATTACTTAACTCTTTTCTATGAGTCAATTTGAAAAGAATTTTCGATCGACCCAAGACGTATGATTTGCTATTTCACTCTCCTACATAGAATTACTTTCTAGAGCTCTAGTGAGCGTTCCTCCAAAATTATTCTTCCCGTACTATTCCCGTCCAGAGTAATTGTGATTTATCGCATAGTACTTTTAAGCTACCGTGATTCCGAATTATTATTCTACTAAAGGAGGCAAACATACTGGCACATAGCAAAATTACTAGTATGCGGTTTATATTACAAAATATCTATTTCAAAGTCGATAATAATTTCCCCACATTAAAACAACCGATGCGTGTGTCCCATACACGCCAGTATTACATTAAAATATAAAAGCAATTAGCAACGCATCGCGCGGCGTTTAGAATCTCATTAGTGAGATGTAGTGGAATGCGAGTTAGTACTATGCGACGAATGCGCGACCACAACCACTGAATTGCCGAAAACGCGAGCGAATGCCGAATCCCGAATGCCGAAACCCAAATAGCCAAAGCCAGCCCGGTGACATATTGGAATGTGACTCCATTTATCCCCGCATCCTATTGGAATCCGGAGTGACGCGCCAAATTGGATATTGCGGTTCCATTTTTGGACGTTATTGATAAATAATGCCACTTCTAACTGTGCTTATTCCGAATTTGAAACATTGTTCGATTTGATTTTCAGATTTAATTTAAATTCATAATTGGAATTACAAGCAATATTTTAAAAATGGAATAAAATAGTTATTGGCTACCTTACACTTAATGCGTTTTTAGCTATTAGAAGCTGATTACAGTTTTTTTAAGGTTTACTATACAAGTGACATAAAATTCAACAAGAAAACCTAAATAGCACTAAAATAATACTTAGATACTTTAATATCAGAAAAATAAAACTGGCTTATTTTTTCTGGCTACCTTCACTAGTTGAATTTCACCTTGATACCAAATGGGTTAGTATTGATAAACCGTTAGACAAAGGACAAATACAATTTGAAATAGTGTATATGGTGAAATCAATGAACCTAGTCGAAGCGAAAAATGTATGCCAAGATCGTAAGAAATATATGGCTATATGTGTGCTCCTATACAAAACAAACGTGATAATCTATAATATTATAAAATGCTAAATATGCCGTGTCTGTATATTGAAGCTATTTAAGAAAAACAACTGGAATAGACCATATAAATGACGGAGAACAAGCTGCAATTTTTTTAGATTTCTTGACTGTTTGTCGGTTTGTTCGGGATTCACGTAAAAACTACTGAGACGATTTCGATGCTGTATTCCTTGATCAACAGCTAATTTTTAGACTTAAAATCTGCACTACTTTTTATCCGGGAAATCCCGCGGGATTTTTTCTGGAAATTAGTTAAAATGACCAGAGTAAATAAATAAATTAAATACCAATGCGATTTTTACACTGATCTATAGCAAATTTTACATACATACATAACTTCACGCCAGTTCCCTTGTGGGGTAGATACGAACAACAGAGCGCCATTCAGGCTTATTCTAGCAAATTTTATGTAATAAAATGTGTGATACTTTTTATCTCGGGAATCCCATGGGAATCTTCCTGGGGACGGTTTTTAGTTGTTCGGATGCATAAAAATTAGCTTATTCAAACACAGTTTCCATTAAAATATACTTAGTCTGGCCATAAATGCTGTTACAATTAAAAAGAAACAAAATATTACATTTAAATTTGGAATCTGTTATTTTTATATGATTGTTCATTGTGTTTTCTCATTTTGGCGCCAATACATTGTACAACATTTTGCGATATTAAAATGGAGTGAGGCGATAAAGAGAACCGAATCGCTGTGATTGCATTACACAAAGTAGGTATGGAGCCAAATGCAATTTTTAACTCTCCATACGCTTGGTATTAGTCAAATGTTTGTATACCGGGCTATTAATAGGTACAATGAGACCTCCTCTGTTTGTGACAGAAAAAGATCTGGCCGTCCACGTAGTGTTCGTACGAAAAAGGTGGTCAAAGCAGTAAAGGAAATAATTCGAACAAATCCTGTCCGAAAGCAAAAGATTTTATCTCAGGAAATGAAGATATCACTTAGAACCATGTCGCGTATTTTAAAAGATGACTTAGGACTTGCAGCCTATAAGAGACGCACTGGTCATTTCTTAACTCATAATTTAAAAAAGAATAGGGTGGTAAAATCGAAACAACTACTGAAGCGGTACGTAAAGGAAGGTCACAGAAAAATTGTGTTTACGGATGAGACATTTTTTACAATTGAGCAACATTTTAACAAACAAAATGACCGTATTTATGCTCAAAGCTCTAAGGAAGCTTCTCAATTAGTCGACAGAGTGTGCAACGTAGGCATTATCCGTCTTCAGTGATGGTTTGGTGGGGTGTTAGCTATGAAGGAATGATTGAGCCATATTTTTGTGAAAAAGGTATCAAAACATCGGCACAAGTGTATCAAGATACCAATCTTGAGAAGGTAGTTAAGTGCCCTAACAACACCATGTTCAATAACCAAGAATGGTCCTTCCAGCAAGACTCGGCGCCGGGTCATAAAGCTCGGTCCACGCAGTCTTGGTTGGAAATGAACAGTTCGAACTTCATCAGAGCTGAAGACTGGCCGTCGTCTAGTCCCGATCTTAATCCGCTGGATTATGATTTACGGTCAGTTTTAGAGAGAACGGCTTACTCTAGACGCCATGATAATTTGGAGGCCCTAAAACAATCCATACGATTGGCAGTGAAGAATTTTCCCATGGAAAAGTGCGTGCTTCTATTGATAACTGGCCTCAACGTTTAAAGGACTGTATTGCAGCCAATGGAGACCACTTCGAATAAGCTTTTTATATTTTAAATTGTTTTATATTTATGTATTAAGCTAACACACTGTAAAACTTATAAATGTTATTTGCAATAGAAAAAAAAATCTTTGTTACAATATTTATGGCAACACTAGGTATATAATATAAATATATAGATAGCTTACAATCTTTTTGACTTCTTAAGAATCGTTGTGATTTGAAACTCGATGAAACGAAAAAGCGACACTAAAAAGAGATAAACACATAAATGTATAGGACTAAGCCTGCGAGAGAATGAGATACGAGTTTTACATTGAGTAAGACAGATTATAGAATCAATAAGACAACAACATAGGTCTAATTTGGACCGAAATAAAACTGATAATAATATTTTTTAGAGTAATACAGTGAAAAATTAAAAGTAAGATATAAGAAGTTTATTTTGAATTATAATATGTAAATATTTATATTAATAAAAGTTAAAGAAGAATATTCTCCGTAGTTTCACTTCTACTGCGTGTGAACGGCACACGCACACACACAATTTTTTAAATTCTGTGATACTTTTTGTGTCTCGGGAATCCCGCGGGTATTTCAAGTCAAGCGTGAACGAAGTCGCGGGCATAACATAGTCCAAATATATGTTTTAAAATACACTTAATGCTTAGACCATTTAAATTAAATGCAAAAAAAAACCGTTATACGACCACAAAAACGGCAATCCACACAGTCCGTAGCGAAACTCAGCGGTCACACAAACTGCAGTGCACTCATCACACGTCAAGCCCCGCTGCCAGTGCCCCAGCGCACATCAAATCACATTTTGACAAGCGTACCGTGAAAAATTAATCGAGTGTCGTCGAGTGAGGCAGAAAAAATGAAAACATGATGGCATTTCTGTTAGTCCCCGAAGCCAGAAAGGTCAGGGCAGCCGCTCGTGAAATGCCGGCCCCGTGCGCGTCCACGGCTGCCGACCGGCGACCGGCGGCGACTGCTCCACGGGGAATATACTAACACTTTCGATAACGATGTTTAGATAAGTTAACCGACAAAGGGTTATAATAATATTATTTTGATGGAAAACTCCACAAAATTTTCATATACAAAATTATATTATCATCGAGTGCAGTTCATACTACTTTTGAACTACTAATAAATTCATCTTCTAAATTAAATATCCTACCTATAATACAAATATATAAAATTGAAGTACAATAATAGTACTGTAACATACTAATTATACAAACTGGACCAACTCAAACTTAGGCAAACTTGATTCAATATTATGAACAAAGAACGGTTCCAAAACGCATGTTCTATACGTGCTAAAAAGATCCAAACTATTTATTATATCGCAAATTTGTCACCCTATTGGGTTACCTACTTTGTATTTGCATAACTACTTTCAGTTCTTAATACAAAAGTGATATTCATGTAAATAATTTCTTTATTTACATTTCCACATTGATCTCTTGCTTTTTCTGGTATGAAAAGTAATACTTGAAGAATACAAATTGTGTTTAATTTTTTTTTTTCATATATTTGTGTATACATCCATAACAATATACAAATCTTAATAGACGTGTTAAAAGTCAAAATTAACTAACCTAATCAGGCTAGTCCCGATCAATTACGTGTAACGAACTGTTTCTTTATTATTTGAAACTTTTTATCTATAATCGAAGGGAAGTGACAAACACGTCATACTAAGCAGACGTCATAAAAACATACCTATACATAAAAAAATAATTGTAAATAATATGTAGGTATAAGAGAATGATTTAGTAAAAAAAACTAAGACATTGAAACTAAAATACATTATGTAGCAGATCTATTATTATATGACAGAAAATATTTCTCTGTATATTTGTAAATGTATTAGTTAATATTCAAGAAGACATGGACCAGACGTATACGAAACGTAATAACGTTCTTATGTTTAACGTAACGTAACGTCCTGTTATTGACAGTATACACATCTCATATACATAATATAAAAATCAATTGCTGTTCTGTGAGACTAACTCACTAAAACTCGAAATAGGCTTGACCAATTTTTAGGAAATTTTGTGTGTATGTTAGACTGGGTCCCAAGATGGTTTAGATTCACAATTGGAGCCAACAGGTGGAGCTGAAATCGGATTTGACTGGCGGTTTTCGGCCTCAAGGTCTAACAAAGACAAAACTTATACTCAAGAAAACTAGATTTTTACTTATTATCTTTTTAATTAGTGCTATATTTTAAGAACCTCGCTAACCGGAGAAAAATAATGTTGAATTGGCTACACTGTTAATTTGCCTTGAACAATAAACAAAAGATTATATTATATGCGTGTGTGTGCCAAATACATGGCAGTGTGTGTAATGTTTTTTTATTGATTTAATGTATTTGTTATGTATATTTTTTTTTTATATTAGCATTTGTCGCTGCTTCTCTATATAAACTATAAGTGTGCGAAATTTCATACTCCTCCGTCCGCGCAATTTTCATAAAAAGGAGCACAAAGTTTTTGCTTCACGTATTAATATATAGATTTATAATTAAACTCGCTTACCATATTTATACATATTATATAATTAAATTCAAAAGCATTCTTATCTGATTTTTTAAACCATTATATTAATAAGAATCTAGATATATTACGCGACAAAATATCGATACACTTGCGTAATATTCTGTTGCTTGACACTTTTTTATTCTGTTAGTTGGTTAATCAATTATTTATTCGTTATCAATATCAATAGAATACATCTAAGCGTCTACTATGTTACTATCAAGTGTCATACGTCAGAGAAAGTTGTATGGACTTTTCCTTTGCCTGACATTGTAACGAATAAAACACAAATACATAAATTGTTCGTTAAAAACAATAAATGTAGTACAACGATCGTTCACATTGTTCACTTATAGGTAGAATTAAACAATGTGTTTAATGAAACTACACAGTTCACCACGTTTCAAGTTCCCGCCAAAAACTCTAGTATTATCGTAATGGAGGGTATGTCGTATGTCAATGTCAAACATTCATGGCCAAATTCTATTTTCAGCCAAGTTCTTGTAGAAATTGACAACCACGCATGGGCTTCTAATGAAATAAGCTATATAAATACATTGTAATTATGCATGTAGGTGACCAGACCGGCGGCTCCTAAGAAACCCGCCAGTCTCCTTTATATGTGTGTTTGAGTGGGTCCCTGGATGATTTAGATTCACATTTGTACCGAGTAGGTGGCACTGCAATCGGGTTCTAGTTTCAGGGTAGAACAACGTCTGCTGGGCCCAGTATTACATTATATGAAAATTGTGATAAAAAACATAAACAAATCATTAAACATAATCTCCAGCTAACTGGAGCAAAACAGAGAACAATTTTTTATGCATCCCCTTAGCAACTGCGTACTTCTCACGATTTCGTTATAAAATTTTGCGAGATTAATTGCGTTATGTCGTGTGGATAAGTATTAATAGCAACTATCATGGGGCACAGCCACCCTTCTCTTTAATTAACGAACGTCGTGTTATGTTATTCGTCATTACAAGGAACAGTTATTTATAACGTTCATTATTGTTATCGTATAAACAACCCCGTTATTGTGATTTGTAAGATTATGTTGTATCACAGAAAATATACCAAGAATAGCAATCAACCGTAAACTATTAAAAATGACTTTTTTAGTAATGTGATTACTGTGGCCTTTGAATGTTTTAAACAACAGGAGCGATACCAACGCGTTACCTACGATGGATAATATTCTCTGTGAGCATGGTATCATACCGGTCGAGCCGACCCTAAGGGCTGAAACCAAGATAATCATCCCGGTATGGCTCTACCACATCGAAATATGGGTAACGGTGAAAGGCGCCAAATCCTGGATGACTAAATGGTAAAACAGGTCGGTGATCCTTATCTTGCTTGAGATTTCATTATTTAAGATAGTCATAGACAATACTTTATTATTCCCCAAAACAAAAATTACAAAAACTCACAGGACAATAGTTACTTGGTAAAACAAAAAGCGGCCTTATCGCTAAAAGCGATCTCTTCTAGGCAACTTGGATCAAAATAAATTCTTAAATTATCTGTAATTATTATGCAACAAAGAAAAAGGAAAAACATATCAATAAAAATGACACACATGGACAGCAGATTAAATAAATAAATATTGCAAACAGCGTACATTATTGCGTAAGGCTAACATAATGTTTCCTGAGTGAATTTTTGAATATGGCAAAGGATTTAGCTTTTCTGACGTCAGTGGGCAAAGAGTTTCAAAGAAAGACAGACTGCATGGCGAAGAAGTTGGAATAAAATGTTGAGGAGTGTATAGAAAAGATAGAAGATTTATTTTTGTAGATCACATCACAACGTCGGCGACCGGTTGGTCGTCCTAAGTATCGCTGGAAAGATAGAGTGGAAAGTGCATGCTCTCTCGTTTCGGAGGCCAAGATTCACTTTGGCTGCCAGTCTATTGAAGCGCAGCAAGGCTGCGGAGCGGAGAAAGTGAGGAGTATTAACCAATAGGATTGAATAAAAATTATGTCAATGGACAGGCAGGCAATCCTATTGGTTAATATTCTCCGTGTCTCCGCTCCGCAGCCTTGCTTCGCTTCAATGTATAGGCAGCCTTGTAATTGCTGAGTCAACGGAGTTAGTTAGATCACATCAGTCAAAAACTGATAACAAAGTTATTAAGACTTCAAATGCTTCACTTATTTGGAAAAAAAAACAGTTAACGAAATTTTGTAAATACAAATATGTATAAATATAGATTGTGAGAATCTGTAACTTATATCGCATATTATGACAAGAAATGTATGTACAATAACATACCTATATCATATGTTAAACGTCTCACAGGCAACAATTTGTTTTACTATTGATAATTTAATTTTTTTTAAACGAAAACATAATAAACATGGACATATTACTTAAAATGGAATTTTACAGATTAGGTACTTATTGGAAGTCATGAGTCTCTACCACCGCTTCTAAAGCAATTCTAGTTACCGTTAAATGAAAAGAAGCGGCGCAACAAACTCCCCAAAACATAAATATTACGCAAGCCAAGGAGCACTTTAAAACAACAACAAACAACTTTCGTTACAACATCAGTTGGGAAAACAGTAAAAACATTTTTTTACAGATGTGTGTAAGACATTAGCGGGAATCTTTAGGCGATCCATCATAAATGTCAGATTAATGTTCTGATGTATCTGCCACATTATGGCGTGTGAATAGAGACACACAAATGCGTTTTAAAACACACTATGAATTGGACTCAGTTATGCTAAAATGTATCAACTGCTTTAAATTTATTTCGAGAAAATGACGTTTAAACTAGTTGTAAGTCTATTCATGGTCCAACTAGCTTATTAAAATTACGTGAATGGCAGTTTATGTGCTCTTTACCACAGAATTTCGGACACGTTTAAGCTGCTTCTGTATTTATTAATTCAAATTTTGGATTAATTATAAGACTGTACATAATTAAAAATAAATGCACTTCGTATGTCTTGGCGAAAATAAATTAATCAAGAAATTGAATCTAAATTAGATATTCTATTATCCTGTATGATTGGGTCTATATAGGTATAGACATATTTCTTATGGTAAACGTAATTAAATCTTAGGCCGTTTTTTGTTGAGTAATAAACGTATTCTAATCAATTTGATTTCATTTTTTGTTAATTGTGGATCGATTTGTTTGGCATAACTAGCTACATTGTATGTATCTATACACGAAAATCTCGGACGTTTTTATCTAATTACACATTTATTGAAAATCCTTTGTAATTGATATCCTAAAATTACACTTTATTACTATACAGGCCACATTGACCAATCGCTAAAGCAGCGGTGCGGTGTCTTGTTTGTATTTAAACAGCATGCACAACTTAGATTTCTTTCTGACCTAATAATGCTCATACGTATAAATGTATAATATTATAATTACAATATGCTTATAGTGCGGGCAAAAATGTACGAAGGAACATCGATTCTGTACGTCGAGAATAGTGATGTGTATAACCCGCCAATCAGCCTGAGACAAATAAGATGTGTATATTGCCATGTCCAAAGACTGCAGCAGAAGCAGGAATAGTTATCTATCAGTATACCAAACTAAGAAGAAGACATGGCTAATAGGACAAAACCGGTTATCAGTTTAAATAATACGTATCAAAATCCCTTCAATACAAATAATTAATAAAGAAACTCATGCATAAAAACCTACCCCAACACATCATCAGATTAGCTTGCGGCAACCCTCACGATACGTCCACATTCCGCGTGAACGATCCTATAACAATATCCGACACTAATAAAGGCCTAAATCCTTTCATCTGCACGCAATATTGTCTACATTAATTGGCATTAGAGCCGAAAGAACTGAGGTAACCCCCAAACGCCGCTTATCACCACATCAGTGCACTAAGCCCGCCGCTGCCCTGCGCTAATTATTGTAATTCGTAGCCCCCAGGTATTGTAAATTGGCTGCTTCCGAATTATCTCTCGTCATATTTTGGGAGCAATATTGAGTTACACACGGTAAGTTCACGTGGATATATGTATTGTATATTCGACCCTAAAATGATTAGCTAGATAACTCTTTATATTACACCAATCTTAGACCATTAATAGAAGTGGTCTAATGGCCGGTTCCTACATCGTACAAACCTTCATTTACCTACTATCGATTAAAATACAACATAAGCTCCACATACGTCATGTCAAAATTCAACCGATGATAAGGCAAGTGAAGGAATAATAATATATAGGAACCGACCTTTACACAACAAAGAATAGACAAACAAAAAAACAAATTATAATATACAATAATATATATAATATTATCTATAGTATTTTAAAATTATTATTATATAATATTATAGTTTATTACTAATAAAAAAAAACATCTTGAATAGACTATATAAAAAACAGAGAATACGATGCAATTTTTTTAGATTTATTGTTTGTTCGGGATTCTCGTTAAAACTATTGGGCTGATTTCGATGTGGTTTTCGCTGATCGACAGGAAATTCTTAGACTTAAAATCTACGCTACGGATTTTTCCCGGGAGTGGTTTGTCATTGTCCGGGTGCATAAAGATTAGATTATTCAGAAACTTTTTTACTACTGTCTCGGGAAACCCGCGAGAATTTCAAGTCAAGCGTAGACGAAGTCGCGGGTATATCCTAGTCACATATATAATAATTATATATAATATAGATTAATAAATTATAAAACTGACGATCTTTTTGCTGTAAAGAAATCTATTACAGAAAACCTATACTTAACTAATTCTCACTGTTACTCCAGTTTATGAATGGTGGTAATTAGGTTCAGTCACACACACACACACACAGATGTAGCCATATATATAAACAATTCACGAAAATCTCTCTCTTTTCTTTTTTTCTCTTTTCCCAATCGTTTGTGGTCGTTATGGTATGTGTTTATTTTACATACTCCTCTATTCTGCCATATATCTTTCTTACGATGACACACAAGTAAAAGTAAACTCAAACAACGCATTATTTAGTTATTATGTTTTAACAGTAATTCAAATCAATAATTTATATCATGATATTGTAAAAGTAAGATAATAAGATGGTATTTTAACGTGTTATTATGGAAATCATATTATTTTAACATGTGTATATGGCACATGTTAAATTGAAATTACATGTACAAACAATTTTTTCTTGGCTGATAAAAAACTTCTTTAAGCGACGCGTGTTTCCGTACAGAATTCAAATTATCATCAATGGAATGAAACGCGAGTATGTTTAATAATAAGCAATCACAAATTACTTTAAATTACAGAAACAATATGCATCTACTACATAGTAAAATCAATGTCCACATTCAATGCGAGTAGGGACGAAAAGCCCTCGGGGCCTATATTATAACCCGAACATAATATCTGCGTCGTCACTCGAGCGCAATAAATACCCAAATAAAGCGCAAATAATACCCAAATCGCTCATCAGAGGTACCCGGTGATGCCCACCCCACTGTATTATATTAATATAGCTCTTAATCATGAGGAAACATATCTAGTTCTTCATTCTTATCATTCGTAAGAACAAAGACATAACATAATCGCGATGAAATATTGCTTACCAGTTATGTAAGCGAAATTTCTTTCGCGTCCACTTTAAATTATACTTCCATGTAGTGCAATATCTATGTATTATCTATATACTAGACATATATTACCTATATCTGGGTATATTCTCTGACTGCATAGAACAGAAGAACGAATATTATTTTCAGATAAAAAGTATCCTATTTTACTTGCAGTTAATAGACTTCAGTAGCTATTGTAGTATAAACAAAACCTGTATAATCGTCGTATTTGTCCGTCTATCCATCTACATATGTATGGCACAGATCATTTTCCTCAATTCCAGATGCAAAACTTACGAATTAAAAGAACGAAATTCAATAATAGTTATTCAGTGTATTTAACTTAGCTCGCCTGAACTTTAAATCCCTTGGAAACTGTCCTAAAAATAATCATGCGCCGAATGAAGTCAACAGCCCTATTGGTGCCCCACGAACCCCAACTATAATTATCTATAATCAGAATATACCCCAGTCGTAATCAGATGGGTACATAGTGATTATTGCTATTATGCACCTATAATTTGCATGTGGTGATTGATTCGCCTTTGCAATGTTGAACCGAGATATGTATAAAATGTCTTTGAATAAAATAATATGAAAGCATCGAACATTTAAGCCCAAACCTTCCTATTTTAAAGGAACTAACGCTATCTGACATATTTATTTAAAACGGATTGGTGGATTTTGCCCTTTAGTAATCAGGATGTAGAAACAGGTTTTAGAGGGTGTTATTTGGCCGACGACATTAATATGCAAACTATAATATATGTACATAACATGAGTGGGTGTGACTGATTAAAATGCATGTAATATATACTTATATACAAAGAAAGACTGACAGATTCATGGACGGACATGAAGATTTTACAAGGATTCTGTTTTTGTCAGAAGAGTATTATGAGATAAAATTTACAAACCTTAATTTAATGCTTGGTCTCATTTTTTATTTTTTGTTTAACAATACGTTTCAGTCGCACATTATTGGACCGCATTTAGCTATTGTTCCAAAAATCAATGTGTCAAAAATACCCTGAACATAAACCAAGACTTGATTTACACGAGAAGCACATAACAAACAGGGTGTATATTTTTTCCCGATATATTTCAGGACAGGACAGTTTTGGCACGTCGCCATAAATTATTGCCAACAGAGGGTAGCGCTGACCCGACCGCTAGTCGATTAACCATCGCCAGGTCTTCCTTCAATTTCATATTTATAAACGGGGATTACGCAAAAATGCCAGAGTAATGGATCACCTACACAGGACATAGCATGATTGCACTGTAAGTAAGAGCGGAGCGGGCAGCGGAATATGCAATCGATTTTTGGGACATCAATATCAAATATTTTATGATTGATTAAATATTACCCAAGTCGACTAATAGGTACGATCCAACCGTATTTAATCTATAACTCTTTCATAAAGTTATAATTGCAATATACCTATAGTTATTCATTTTAATACTACAATAGAACAAAGTCGTCGATGTGAATTTATGGAACAATTATTTTTTTAAACGTCAATAAATAATGTTAACATTTAATCGATAACTAAGATAGGCTAAGCCTTAGCCGGCCTAGCTCACTGCAACGCAGAGGTTCCGGGTTCGACTCATGGCATGGTAAATTTCGTAAACGAGCTTTCCGATATTTCTTATAATTCGTTGTACCATACCCATAACACAGTGTAACTGCGTGTCGGTTTATCTGCCGATTATATTATTATTTTTAAATTTGAATCCAAAAGTAAACTATATTTTTATTACTGGTGAAAGTGGACATTGAGAGTGCTATGTTTAGATCGGGGATTTTTAGACAAAAAAATTACTTGATTGTAAATTTGTACTGTCTCATAATGATAATTATGATCCGTTTCGTCCACTATTTAAGATACGCGATCGCGTAATACAGCTTGAATTTAAAGCAAACATTAAGCGTATTCTAATTTATAGCACCGTGAAAATTGTCCTTTATGAAAAAAGTTCAGTGTCCTGTTACTCTGCGGCCGCTTATCGGTCCGCTT
Source organism: Dendrolimus kikuchii (assembly GCA_019925095.2). Taxonomy (NCBI): domain Eukaryota; kingdom Metazoa; phylum Arthropoda; class Insecta; order Lepidoptera; family Lasiocampidae; genus Dendrolimus; species Dendrolimus kikuchii. Next base: position 8,369,878 of record CM034390.1, on the reverse strand, counting down.
GTATCATGACATCAGTCTTAGGTTAGGCCCATACAGAGGTGGGGAAGGCAAATTTCAGAGGGAGGGGGGTCGGGCTGATCGCCGGACTCATCCATCACGGGGCTCACGCATGTGAATTGGGGCGTTTTATCTGGAGATAGCCGACGATACCTATTTAAATATTTCGTCGTTTAGGCTTCTGTAACGCGTGTCGTGGATATAATGCGGTTGTGATGTTGATACATAGTGGTAATGTTTGGTAGTCTTGCACGTCATTACTGCTTTAATAGTCTTGGAATAATATGAATTCATGTTACCTTCACCTCCTCCATGCAGGAACGAAAAAATAATACTGGTTCCTGCGGCCGGGCGGCCTGTCTGTCATAAGAGGCGTTAAAACCACCCACAGCTAGGTGGTAGGGCATTTAACTGACTGGATAGCTACCACACCTGGTCTAGAGTATGCCACCATAACAACTTTGAGTTGTGTTTCGGCATCAGTGGCCAGGTCCTAGTGTCTCCTTCAAGGCCGACAGCACATTAGCAGTACCTCTGGTATTGCTAATGTCAATAGACGACGGAACCACTTTCCATCACAGTTGGCCCGTCAGCCTGTCTGCTGTGCGATAAGTCAGGTTGGTTGGAAGAGATCGCTTTAAGCGATAAGGCCGCTAATTTTACGGCAAAACTTTTGTTTTGCCGTAAAATTATTTTAATTATTCATTCTGTAATTGTTTATTTTGGTGAACAATAAAGTGTTTTATATTCTATTCTATTCTATACTAATTCATTTGGCATCAGTCAAAGACGCACAATTTGGCTGTGGCTATTGCATGAAGATTATTCTTAAAACTTATATAAAATAACAATTTATTCACAGATATTTGACACTAAACAATGAAGCAGTAGCTTCATCTGGGACAAGTTTATAGTAATAGGCGGTTTCATGTAGATGTAGCGATGGGTTAACGCGTAATTTGAGATGTGATATTGTTATTAATCGTTTATGACGTTAAATATTGACAAATAACGTAAGTACAATAATGTGCCTATTCATTAACAGCCTTATTTTTAACGCTATAAATAAAACACATTTGGGCACTGTGAATAATTATAACATTATTGCAGGTGAAGCCCGAGCATTAAAAAATAAGTGTTAAATTTTTAAATTCCGAACATCATGTCGATGACATCGTTAACGTCAAAACGTGGCACTCTCCATACGTCTCGTTCATTTACCTGTCACGCTGTCGCCATGCAGTCGTCGGGACTCGGGACAGAGCCATTTCACGTCGCCATCGAAAGCGAATGATCGACAGTTGTTACCAAAATGACGTGACATTTGTACAGACGAGAGGGGATTCGAATGACAAAATTATTTATACATACTCCAAGAAGTCACCGATTTATATCCATTTTGATAAAACGAATTGGGATTATGGATTATTGACCATAAAAAGAAAAGAAACTATTTTTCTTTTTCATTTAATTACCTAATAGTATTTGTAAACTTGTAGGTTAAGTACCATCACTACGCGCAATTTTTTTAACGTAGTAGAGCCATGCCGGAATCATTATATTGATTATAACTTTTAGGGCCGGCTCGTTCGGTGAATATCGACTCACAGAATATTGACGTCAGACGGTTGGTCTTGAGTTAATCGTGTTTCGTACGATGAGTGAGAGTTCCGAATGCCCACTTCCCCTCTCTTCATTTCTCCCTACTCTCTATCACTATTACATCATATTATCACTATCCCATTCCCTTTATCCCCTCCCTTTTAGCCCATCTCTCCTATTCCATCATAAAGGCTGGCATCATATTGGCTTTGCCAGTATTGTTGCAAAGCTGGGCCGTGTGCCTGTTTTCTAGTCTCACAATTAAAAAATAATAACAGAAATTCTTTTTTCAAACTTGACACTTTGATACCCGGCTATAAAGTGTTTTTTTTTTTTTATTTAATAACTGTGTTTGTCCCGCGGCTACGCCGTGTGTCAAAGTATCCTAAGTGTTGACACCGGGTATAAACCACTTCTGTACCGAGTTTCATTCGTATACTGGCAGTAGTTTTCGAAAAAGATGCGATCACAAAGCCATCTTTTCCACTATTTTCATCTATCCCACAGAAACGACGTAATTTATCGGGATATAAATTATGCTACGTTACAACCCGGGATATAATAATTAAGCTAGCTCTGTCTCGAGTTTCATTTCAATCTATTCAGTGTTTTTCACATAACGTAACAAACAAACAGACAGGCAATAATTCTAAAAATTGTATTTTCTGAATGTCCTGGTCCCAATTATCTTCCCTGATTTTTTCATATTTATAAACGCAATGTACAAACTCGAACCATTTACAGATTTATTAAATTATAGAAGTCATTTCTAAGTGATACGATATTTACCCGACTGGGTTACCATTTCTAGTCTAGAGTGCCGATAGAGTCTTATGCCGTCGTAACAAACTTGAGTTGTGTTCTGGAATTAGTGGCCACGTTCCAGTTCCCTATTCGAGACCGGCAGCCCTACATTGGTAGCACCTTTGGTGTTGCAAATATCCAGTGGCAACGGCAAACACTTTCCATCAGGTAAGCCGTCAATCTGTGTGTTGTATTCCAGCAATAAAAAAAAGTTTTAATTTTTTATCAAAATTAGCCCCACGGCTCCTGAACATTTTTGGCTACTCACTGTACTTTGCATTTATTTTAGACCTGCAAAAAAATCATCTGTATTTATTTATATTTTAAAATATTTAAAATATGCAAATAACTCAAGGTTTAGAGTTCTTACATGTACAGACCTGTAACTTTATCATCATCGTCGACATTTAACCTAAGCGTATATGAATTTACGCTCAGGTCAGCTTAAGAATATATTTTGAATAAGTATTTAAATTCCTAAGCTGACCAAGAAGTATTTAAGTTAAATAGACCAAGTCTAATAAACAATTTCTTAAGTTTAGCTATAGAAAAACAGCATTGTCTATGGTCTAAGTCTCAGACGCCGGCGTGAAATTGTTTATCTCATAATGTTTGTAATAAGCTAGAATGATTCACTGAACTACATGTATCTATAATTTTTTTTTATATAAATAATCGTATAATATAAAAATATTTCTATAGTTTTCCTCTTTTTATGTGTATACTTTGTATTTATTTTAATACATAAATATAAGTATAGTGAGTACTTTGTTAACTATGTTCATAATAAATTATGTTTGCTTATACATCACACCTCATAATTATGTAAGTTCTTAATTGACACTACTTTATAAATAGGATAGTAGATTATATCGTCTTATAAAATGTCACAGCCTCTTGAAATATTATATTAAATTATGAATTTACAATTATTGTAACGCTAACGAGTCAATTTTTTTATTTATTAATTATCGTCTAAAAAAGCGTCTACGTACCTAAAAACGCTATAAAGGGGCGCTGGTTAGGTTTAGTGGGTAGTCTGGCGGTCGGTTCATTGCAACTTCCCGCCAGACTGGGAAATTGTATTCCCCCAGCAATATCAAAAAAGAGGAGGCTATAGGATAGCAGGGATGGGAAAGAGCAGATAGAGGAGAACAAAGAGTGAGGATGAGATAGGAGTAATTTATTAACTATAGGTAACGTTTTGGTTAAGCGTGTATCTACTTTTATTAACAGTCTATAACTTGGGCCACGATCTACACGAAACGATGACCCCGCTGCCTAATACCTCTAACTGTACGTGAATTGTTAAATCGTGCCTCCATTTGTACTCTTACAGTGTGGCATAATGATTTTTTCCACTATTGCATTGTTGTGCCTGTTTGTCGAATGTAACGGATATTGAGTTGTGTTTACAACTATGATTAATAGTTATCACATAGTTTAGACACTTACTTATACTTTTATTATTAACCATACTTGAGAGGTTAAGATATGATTAAATTACATACGTACATATTGTCACGTCTGTTTCCCATGCGCCTATGCAGAGACGAATGCATCTCCATACGATTTTAGCATAAAAACCCCTTTTCTTCATCTAATTTCATTATTAAAAAGTATCTATCTTTTTTTCTTTTTTTTTATTGCAGGAGGTCAGCAGACAGGCAGACGGCCCACTTGATGGAAAGCGGTTACCATCGCCTATGGACATTTGCCACACCAAAGGTGCAATAAATGCGCTGCTGCTCTCTTAATGGAGACTGATTATCTATTGACTGTTTATCTATAATAGATGAAATTTGAATTTTAGCCACAAGTGACAACGAAATGTACACCTATACCCTAAATAACTATCTATGTATAAAATTATAATGTTAGTGTTTACCTATGTCACTGAACTCCTAAACCCCTACACAGATTTTGAAGAAGTTAAGTTTTTTGTGTGTATTCGAGTGGATGGTTTAGACTCACTATTGGACCCGGTAGTTGGCGCTGGAATCGGATTCTAAATTTTATTTTTTTTGGCAGGTCAATGTCTGCCCGGCCCGCTAGTTATATATAAAAAAAATGATATCGTTGGAGTTATATAGTTTCTCGTGATATTTCAAAGTTTGATAATTAATTCTTTAGTAAAATCGTTCAGTACTTGTTAGTTCAAGCGTTCAGCTAATCCCGAAAATATTGAAAAAAATCGCGAAATCCCGGTTCTCAAAATCTATACCTACTTCGGATACCCTGTCCTAGTACCACCTAACAGATACACGCTTTTTACGGTAAAAATATTTTTTTTAAATCAAAATGGTGTAATTAATTCTTAATCTAAGTGTATTTAAATCCACTGGAAAAACTCTGTTAACAAGACATTTTAATACATGTGTATTTTAATCTACTTTAAAGTTTATATAGGTAATAAATTAACATAAGGTAGAAATAATATTATAATGTTTTCGTTCTGTATATAAATAACTAGGTAGATAGTGTGTTGGTAATGTATAGTCTATACTCTTAAATAAACATAGATACATACATTTATGTTTCATTTATGTTGTATATTTAAGATAGTCTTAGTATTTATTTAACTTTTTGCAACTAGTGTTAGTGAAAAGTGGCCAAAAAGTCAAACACAACGACATTTAGTCGCGCTGAAAACCGTTAAAACTTAGTTTTAATTAAGATAGTATTGCTGTAAATGCATACATAAACAAACGTTGATTGACTTCGAATATAAAAATATGCTTACGAGACGGCAACCGCCCTTGAACTGAGCCGTCCGGAGGCTCTCGCGGAGTGCCGGAGGCTGCGTGGCCGGCGCGCGGGGGCTGCGGGGGCGGGGCCCGGCCGGCCAATCAGCGCCCCTTTGCATTTTTCAGCCCCCGCCCGCGCCGCCGGACGCTGCCCAAAAACAAAAGGATCAAAGTCGGCGAAACCTATCTCTTTCTTTGTGAGGCCGGCGGACGGGCATCGATGAGAGGATAGATACAGTGTGTCGCGCGGGCGCGAATCGATAGCGGCCGCCGTCTCCGCGCCGCGCCGCACCGCGCCGCACCGCACCGCACCGCGCCGCACTCCGCCCGCGCCGGCCATTTGCACGGATGTTTACTATTATTATTTTATTGAACGGACGCTCCTAAGTGGTGATATAAGGACATTTACAAATCATAAGCCCCCGATTCGGGGCAATTAGATGTCTCGCAGCCTCTCACCGCACTCCAGTCGGCTGAACGCCACTCACCAGCCAACGTTCAATTATTTGAGTAATTTGAAATAAACGTTATTTTGTTATTGTTATAGAGTACTTATATTATTTATTATCTGCTGTACTTTATAAGCCTATGTAGACTCCCTATCTTCCAAGATCTCATTATAGCTTCATTCATAATTGCTATTTCCCTACATTCCTTTTTACCGACTTTATTTAAAGGGAAATAACCTTAAGTTTTTAGATGTATGAACAACTTTCAAATATAGGTGCATTTTTAATTTGAACTCTTCATTCGATAAAAACTACCTACATTAGATAAGTTTAATAAGTCTTTTGTATTGAATTAAACACAGAAAACAGTATCTACCTAAACTATAATTAATTTTTACTTCGAAGCTTGTTGTTAGAGCTTAAAATAAATACCTATACTTGAATTTATTTCTATTATGGCAATTTACATGCATACATAGAATGTTTAAATGATTGTTACATTAATAGACAAATAGTGTAGGTAATTAATACATACAGAAATAGATTTCTTGTAACTTAAAATGATTGTAAAATTACATTACCAGTAATTGACCACTAAAGTACCAGTACTATCCAGCTCTGAATACGATAGTTTAAACTGTTTTGTAAACATTAATATAAAGGGCCTTTACTTATAATCGTTTCTTAAATTTAAAGACAAGCTGAGAAACTGCTCAGCAACTGATTAGTGAAAATCTTACCCCTAAACTCCTCTTTAGTCGAATATTTTGGGTACAACCTATGTTAATCATTCAAATTTCGTTTGTCTGTGCTCCTCTTAGGTAAACAACAGGTAATACACTTTTATCAGTGAAAAAAAAGATATTCATTGATTAGGGCCTGATTCTCTTATTTAAGAGATGGCTAATCGTTTCTTAACGAGATTATTATACGTAAGGCCGAAAATGTTTAAATATCATATTCGCCGTAGGAGTATATCTACTATGTATTATATGGAAAAAATTCTATTTTGAAATTTTGGGGGGCTCCAAATCCGACTTAGGCTATGGTCTCTTGAGCAAAATTTCTCAGAATCACCTATAGATTACGTTTTTGCTATAGGCTTCATCAAAAAAAATCGTTCCATACAATTTGACCCGCCCTAATGTATTCCCATGGAAGATAGCTAGTAGATATTATTTCTTCATGGCCGTATGACAGTCGTCTAATCAAAGAGGTGACTGAAAAGTTTGAGTCTTAATTACCCTTGTAGTGTAGGATGTGAAGTTAGTATAAAAATACTTCATTTCATATAAGTAAGTAACCTGTATTAATCTGTGATGAATTAGTTGACCGACAACAACGAAGGCAGAAGTAAATAATGGTTTGCTGAGACGACGATCTGACAGAACAGCACAATGCACTAATGACGTCCTAAGGATAAATGACGCAGATATTCTACAACCCTCTTACCTCTTTATGTTTTGTCGTTGTCAGCTCATCACCGTTCACTGCTGGACGTAAACCCGCCATAGTTTGCGTCACTTATATCTTTCTTTTTTTGTTAACGAGGGAAAATCCGTTTGAGAACTATCTTCCGTGGGAGGAACGCGGTGGGAAATTTGAAATTCGCCACACTTGGGTAGCACTATCCATCAATAGAGGCTCCCGAAACCACGGCTGGGAGCTAAAGGTCTAATCCGGTAACAGCGAAGAGCTCTGCCGTACACCTGGGACACACCTGGAAGGTATGCAGTGCCGTATCCTCGTGGCCTGTCTGGCAGTAACGGCACACTAACGTGGGCTCACGGCCTATTCGACACAGGTATCTCCCGAAGCAGCCGTGACCCGAGAGGACCTGTGTCAGCTGCAACGTCAGGGTTGTCCTCTCCCTTCCTCATCCAACCTCGACCGGCGACCTTATGCAAGTCATCGGTCCACTGGGCTGAAGGGCGTCCTTGATTATGTTTGCCCAGTCGAGGGCTAAAGTCCAGGGAAGTCTGCTCCAACGGTTAAGTGTTTGCTTGTAAGCAAACGTCTATCGTAGTTTCATTTAATTTTTTGTCTTATTTGGTAAAAAATTATGTTTTAATAATAATAAAAAAAATTAAGCGAGAACTTTGAAAATAGTTGGAGATCAATTTCGTTGAGACTTTTGCTTGAAGATAATTCTAAAATTTGGTTTAGGACCGATTTTTCAATAATCAGATAAAAGTTATCGGTGGAAAATATTAAAACCTGACGAAGTTTAAAACTGAAACAATTCAACTGTTTTATTTTCGCAACTTTTCCACATTGTACTTTATTCTAGGAATAAATTTTATCTGGCTATTGAAAACTCAGGCCTTATTCATATAACATTATCTATGTATTAATTTGTCTTACATTTGGCATAGAAGAAAAGTAACGAATGAATGAATGGTTGAATTAATGAATCAGTGGATATTTATTTTTAGAAATGCAGGTAGGTAACATCTATTACAAAAAGGACGGTACCTATGAGTGACACATGACAAATGATATCCATTTGACAAGTCTAGGGGTGTACATCGTCACGTTCTGCACATCGTCAGTTGAAGTTGATATTCGATGGACGATTATTTCTGACGATTGCATAAAAATCTATGGCTGTATAAACTGTATATATAACTTTAAACATTGAACAAAAAATACTCAAACTGAATCAATTCAAGATAACTTAGATAACTTCACACTTCGTTCACAGATAACTTACAGATTATCTAAATACGCGTACACGTTTACTATTCTCAATGCGTAGTGCGTAACTTTAAAACATTAGTTAAATAATAAAACGTTATATAAAAACATGTAAAATAGAAATAGAAAAACATCATTACTTTAATTATAATGTTATTTTTAAATAGTAAGATATATTAATTTATTTTTTATAATCAACTAACAACTTTTAATGCGTAGGTTTATAGGTATCTACCGCTATAACGCGACGTACTTACCATGATAAGATTGAAGATATTCTGAAGAAAGGTCAGTTAAAAGTACCTCAAATAAACATTATATGGATACAAAAATTTGTGAAAATGGATAAAGCGAAAATTATTTGTCAGGATCGTAACAAGTGGAAAACCGACATCTCTGCATAGGTTTTTTTACCGAGAGAAAATCTGATTGAGGACTAACCGCCGAATCAAGACGCGAGTGTGTGGGATTCGCTACTTTGCCGTTGGGGTGGCATTAGCACCCCTGAAGAAGTACTATCGCCACCCGAGTTGGGGATACCCATTAAAAGCCTCGGTGTTCCTTCCTTCGCCTTATGCCAGGGCTACGGGAAAGGCGGAAGCTCGACCAACACCGTGTGGCCTGGCAAGCGGGGGGAAGCATAGCCTCCATCGTCTCCCCTATCCAGCGTGTGGCGACTAAATAAGTCGCCCCAAGGGAGGAGAGATGAGCCCGCGTGGAACGCGACGCGATGGTATAAAATCGAAAGGTATACACTCTCCACCACATTTTATAGATATAGGCGCAGTATTAAATCTATGAAACAATTATAGGTAAGATTTTAGTTTTCAAGATTTCATGCATTGAGATCATTGAGTTATAACATTATATGATCTAAGATTTCAAGTTATTAGTTTCAGAAGACACTGGCAAAATATTCAAAAATTTCAGAAGTTACATGTTGGCAACACCACCAATCAGAACCAAACGCTTCACTTCATTTTTTCTGGTACGTACTGCCGAAAAGAAGAATAATTTGAATATAGAATAGAATATATATTTATTGCGTAATGCATGTACAAAGTTGTTACGGTTTTTACAGTATCAATGCATTCGGTCCATAATTGGGCGTGCAAAATTAACATTACAATATTGATTTATAAACATTTTTTTACAATTAATCAATACAATTAAAATTAAGAATAATAATCTACAATTAATCTAAATAATAAAATGTCTACCATTAGAGCATGTCAAATATATTTATGTCAGTTCATATTGTTTTATCGTCCATAAACATATTTATATTATAATAACATTTAGTGGTCAGTAGCAAATTTAGTTATTTTTTAAATAGTGTACATGGCAGCTCTCTAAGAGACTTCGGAAGCTTATTGTATACGAAAGGCCCCATGCAATAGACACTTTTGCGCATTAATGCCGTAATTGAGGTGATGATTTGCCGGAGTCTGTTTTGTCTGACAAATACAATCTTAAAGTCTTGAAGTCACGAGTGAATAGGTATCTTCTAGTTAAGCGTGCTGCATCCTAGACCACGCCATCACTGAACAATATTCAACATCAGGTAAGACTGTGGTCAAACCTATACATCCATTAAAAAATTAAAAACAATCTGTGACTAAAAAGGTGTTAAAAATATCCTAATGGTATCTATCTACCATATATTGCTACACAATATACAGTTAACAATTTTTACATAATTAAGTAGGTACTGTGATAAGGTGTATCAAGGAAGCCAACATGGTATTCGCTGTAGTACTTTAAGTTACAGAACACAAAGAACTTATTTATTTTTCAGCTGGTCTTCGCTATTTGAATCAAGCGAAATGCTATGAAAAAATATTTGAAAGAAATTATAATTAAATAGAAAATAGATTTCGCAATTCATGTCCTTTTATAAATAAAGTTTATTTTACTTTAACTATTTATGACAATATTAGATTTGAAAATTATTGTAATAGGTCATAGAAATGAAATTTAAAATTATTGGAACGTATGATACCTCAAAATTAAAAAAAAAAACCACATCTTTCGATTTCCGATACAATATAGGCTTAATCTATATTAATATTATAAAGAGGAATGATTTGTATTTTTGTATGTTTGTAACAAAGAAACTCAAAATAGACTAGACCAATTATAAAAAAAAACTGGTAAGCTATATTTATTACTAGAAAAAAATAGAGATTCCTACTAAAACTTCAATAATGTAAGCCAAGGTGTAAAAAAATAAGCCATAAAATGTCTTTCATCGCATGCGCTGCGGAAACTATTAATGACAAAACAAAAAAATGTTCTACAATATTAAAGAACATATAAATATCTACAAAAAACTTTGCGATATCATATATTCAACTATTGTAGCTATGTCACTATAATTTTTTTTTTTTGAATTTTAAAAGCTGATAGAAATGCCGACCAAACTTAGACCATATTATCCATACCTTTGTACCTAGAAGAATCAAAAAGTTCTTAGAAGTGCATATAATAAAACCTTTTAGTGAGAAGTTCGATATTCAAATTAAAGTGTGTCAATTACACATTATTTATGCCTAAATGTCATTTGTTTTTTTTAGTTGTTAATAAATTGTTTTGTGCAACAAGCTGCAACAAACGCAAAGTTATGGATAAAAATGAGTTATGTGCGATGATAAAATATCTCAACTTGAAAAAAAATGTCTACGAAAGAAAATTGTTCGGTTATTTAGTAGACATTAGGGGATGATGCTGTACCCTATTCTACGGTTGCGTACCGGGTAGCTGAAGTTAAAAAAGGTAGATCAAGCTGTAAAGATGACACGCGTTCTGAGCGGCTTTCGACCTCCGGTACGGAAGAAAATGTCAAAAAGGTTGAGACTCTGTTTTGGAGAACAGAAAAATTACTATAAAACATAGCTGAGATCCTAAACGTATTTTTTGATAGCTTTGAGTCCATTTTAATTGATTCACATTGATTCACGATGGGTGCCACGAATGTTAACCGACGAAAACAAAAAGCGATGTTTGGAAATTTCTAAGCGTAATCTCGAAATGTTCCAGCGTGATTCGAATAATTTTTGCCATGGCCCTGTCACCGTGGATGAAACGTGGGTCCACCATTGCGATCTTGAAATTAAGAGACAAAGCATGTCTTGGAAACAACCATCCTCTCCATCCATTAAAAAATTTCGAGTTGCCCCTATCGCTGGCAAAGTTATGGCCTCTGTTTTGGAATAGTGAGGGAATCTTTTTTATTGCTTACATGCCAAAAGGCCAGACGATTACTGGACCTTATTATGCAAATTTAATTCCGAAAGTGCGTGAAGCCATTAAACAAAAAACGTCGTGTAAAACTGTCGTTGGGCGTGTTGTATCTTCACTTTCTCCAGCTCATCGATGGGAAGTTGCGCTCAACGCAATCCGCTGTGCTGGCTTCAATCTCCTTGACCGCCCACCATATTCTCGGGACTTAGCCCCAAGTGATTCTCACTTATTCCCGTTTTTAAAAGAGAAAATTCGTGGAACTAAATTTCATGATAATAATGCGGTTATGGCTACCGTAGAGGAGCTTTTCGAGACTCAAAAGAAAATCATTTTTTTCACAATGAACAAGGGAGTTAGAAACGCGTTATTAAATAAATAAATTTAATTAATATATATTTAATTAAATACTATAATTAGACGGAGATTATTATTATTAGATATTAATTTTTGCATTTTTTAATATTGATTCCAAGAACTTTTTGATTCACCCTCGTATTAAACCCAAATTATTTTAAAAATTAACCCAAATAAATCATTTTGTATTCAAGACTGTTTCAATACCTGTAAATTACTTTTTGAATTATATTCAAATCGCACATTCCATTTAAAAGATACTACGATGTCAATCTAAACAACAAACTTCGAGCTGGAATCGGGTACTAAGATTTTGATGAAATTTTATGGACGATAGTTTAGATTTACAATTAGACCCGGTAGGTGGCACCGGAAGCGGGTTCTAGATTTTTATTTTTCAGGGCAGGACAACGTCGTTTGCCGGGATCACTAGTAACACATAAAATACACGCTGGCCATGGGTGTCCACGTTTTTAGGGAAACGGACGATATACCCGCCATATTTGTTTAAGACGGATTAACGGTATTCACGCGTCGGCTATCTCGATGTGCAAGTCTCATCACGATGTTTTTCTATTACATTAACACATGGTAATTGTAACAATATGCACATTCCCTAAGCAGTATCCACATGCTTCCCGGTCAGGATACAACAAGGTTCGCTAATTCGAGACACGGATACGTTAGCTATTATGCTACCAAGGCTTTTGGAATTTTGGTAAGTTTGAATTGGGTCATTACGAATTTAATCTAAATGGGACATGACAGTATTTCACCATTATCTCTGTACAAGCCCTAAATTATTACTAAAAAAAACTATCGTCACCTCAAAACAAATGTTTCTTCTTAAAGTACCTTGTGATCTTGAATGACTGGATGTTTTTCCTATGAAATAACAATGCTCAAATGAATCCATTACATTGAATGTTACTTTATCATGTTGTAAATATTATAATAGAAGAAAAATTTGCAAACAGACGAGTGTTTTAATGCCCAGACACGTTAAATTTCATATAAGCGCCATCTATGACTTAACAAACGTTACTTGTTGTTTAGTAGCGACATCTGCGGCTAGTTAGTACAATCTATGTCCCTCGCTACATTACTCAAGATTTGTTATAATTTTGTTACTTTTGTGTAGATGGCGCGCAATTTAGTAGACATATACAGTACTTTTTAATATTTAATCCAATTCTGTCATAGTATTATGTGTTCATATTTAAACTCATAATATACATTTTAGATTTCAGTACGTTAGTGTAATAGTAAACTTAATTAAAACTTATAATTATACGCAGTAGAAAACAAGAGATCCTGCTGCGTAATAACCTGTTTTACCGACATATTAATTTCCGGTTGGCGCTCGACGACATCACGCACACGCAAACTAGCATTTGAAGCTAACTTCAGTTTATAAATGTTCGATCTTTTTCAACTACGTCGAGGCTTGTGCTTTTTGGGATTACGCTTTTCGGTAATTATTGTTTTAAGCGTTGCATACGGTGATTTTGAAATTTGCATTTCATATTCTAGTCGGAGGTGAGTCCCATGAAAATAGGAGAGTGTTGTGATCAAAAAAGCGTAACAATTTGGCGCGTTGGTTGGATTCTGTCAACATAGCTAATAAAGTGTTCACACGCAGTGGCATTTATGCACGTGTAATTTCAATTGAAACGTGATTTTCCGTTTGCAGACATGGCTTTGAGCGTTGCACTACCTTTGGCTGGGTTGGAGACGGATAACTTCAACTCATTCAGCTCTTTCGGGCATATAATTGAGATAGCGGGCCTAGCCCAGTCTCAGTCGAGCCCGAGTCCGTCAGTCTCCAGTGAATCTAGCGGTATCGGATCGTTGGGTTCGCTCAAGTCGGAATCAGTGAACAGTGACTCCCTGCCGTCTAGTCCTCAAACTACAGAAAAGGTGAGTGCAAAAAATTAGCAATATTTTGTTTGCGTACGTTCTGGCCTTGACCTCTCTATTTTCATAATATTCCGTAATGGCGAATATCAGCTATATTATTACGCTATCAGTGTTGTGTACGTTATTCCCTGATAATGGACAAATTTTGATGGTATACGGTTAAGATTTAATATCTCAAGATTGGTATTTTTCTATTCGGCATAAGTACCTACCTGTCATATTATAAGATCAAAATGTCCACCCCTTTAAGTACTTGCCAAATTTCATTCTAAATTTTAGTCTCATAACAACACCTAATCTAATATTATATATACAAAACATTGATTTTATTTTGTACTGGTGTTGTGTTAATGGAGAATATTAGTAATATTTTTAGAAACATGACTGGCAAAATTTTTCATAGTAAGATAAACCAATAAAACAATATTTATATGGAAGTTTGTTTTGTTTGAATATAATTCAATTGTAATGAAAAATATTGTACTTATTTCAGAAAATTTTTGAGCCATTTGTGCAGCCTCAGCCACATCCAAAAGAGAATACACCTGAAGATGTCAAAATCTCTTATGGAGGTCGTGACATCCTCAATCTGATGGCAAATCTCAATGATCCTAGGTGGAGTTACAGAGCTACAGTCCTGCCCCCAAACAATCCAGCTTTATTCTTTGCCAACCGCTCACAGTACCACCGCTTGGGGCCGTATGGAACTCGCACACAGTATGTAAACGACTCTTGTCGCTTTTGCGATTTCTCATGGGTGGTAGCCGCCACAGATTGACGTGACAATGTCTCCGCATAAACTCTGAACAAACGAATGTTGAATGGGTACGACTGGGACACATCAGGGTGCATATCAAGTTCTCTCACTGACAGTCACAGAATGGTTCTTGTCTCCATTGTAACCAATGACTTTAGTTTAACAATGCTTATAACTTGGGAAGGGCTACTATTTTTTAACAATAAACATGGTAGTTTTTTGTAATTATATAATTTTTATTTTGTACTTGTGCTCATTAGTTTGTTTTAAACACATTTCTGCTAATTTTAAGTTAGATTAGTATCAAATGTGCTAAGGAACTCAATTTTAATGAGAAATGAGCAGGTAATCCCCTGGATTTCGCTTTGAATTAAAGTCAATGGTTGTCTGTGACATTTTCCTATAATATAGTTTATTTTGTGTTTGCCTGCTGTGGCCCAGTCCTACGGATGACTGTGGAATATGTGTGGCTATCGTCTCGCGCATTCGTAGAATTACATATTTAAAATGTGACTTAATACTGTGATCTTAATTTAAACGAGACAATTTTTGACAAATTCTGTGAATGGATAGCGTGACGATACATGACTTTCTTTTTTTTTTAAATTATTTGATGTGTGATAATATTAGGCTTAATTAATACTATATAATAACTGCAATGCCATAAGATTTAAAGTGTTATTCCAAAAAAAAGCATTTCTAGATTTCCTGTGCTAAACTAAAAGACAACATATTAGACAAAGAATTGCCAAATCCATCATATGAGCTAACAATAATTATATTTAAAATGTGCTACACTATGTTCCTCTTAGAAATGTTAATTATTTGTTATCCAAAGAATATTATATTAACTATAAATTGTAAAATACACAATTTATATTGATTAGTATAAAATACAAGAGCTGAGTACCAGCCAAATTACTCTTGAAGCAATATTTAAATTGTAGACATTCACTGGTGATGTCATTAGCTAGTACTTCCCACCATTACTTGTAACGATTATTATTTAAATATTGTTTTATGATATTCTTTAGTTTCTTAGAGATAATGTTTAAGATATATTCCACAGTCATTTATCAATAGGATTGTCATTGTTTAAACCAAAAGGCTGCTTCTCGGATGTTATTTAAATTTACGATTTTGACGAGATAGGCACGAATTTAAGCCAAGCTGTAGGTTAATTTTAAGGTCTAATGATTGTTGGATGTACCGTCCGAACACTACATAATAGTGATGACATATAATCTAGATGATACTTGATGCATTATTACCCTTCCATCGAACTATCAGCTCTATGGGAAAGCTTGAACAACTCATTTATATTGTATAAAATATGACAAGCCCATATAATACATAGTCAATGTGGGCTATCAGTGCATATCATCACAAATTGAAGCAGTGATTAGATATTCTAAGGTATTAGTAGTTGTTACAGACAGTTTTAAAACGTTTTGAGTCATTGATGTGCCCAGATGCTGGGCTCCTAGTGAAATTATAGTAAGTGTCATTAACAGACTGGCAATATCTCTATGTATGTGCATATATAAAATGTAATATTCGTGGTCTCTTAATTTAGTCAAGATATTTAATAGTGTGAGTCTCTTCGATTACATTTAAGAAGTAAAATAACATACTAACTATAGTAAATAATGAATGATACTGTCCTTTTAAGCAAGTTTATTTCTGCTATGTTGTGATCAGCTTTAAATTGGAACTGGAGTATTTGTACACTATAATGTTGATGTATTTTCCACAAAGTTATTTTTATAAAAAAAATGTTGATATGAGACAATACAGTTTGTAGTTTTGAAATTTTCTTTATACTAATACAAAGTTGCGTAAAGGTTTGACATATACTTTGGGAGGGACCAACATCCGCGCATTGTTTCACCATGTGCATTTGAACCAGCCAAATTTGCTTCCGAAGCAGAATTAATTAACTATGCAAGCAATATAAAGTATCATTGCATTTGTATCAGCCATTTTTAGTCAATTTATTGCTGCAATTTCGTCTAGTTTTTGTCTGCAATCAATATAACTGGGCTATGAACACAAATCTTAATGTAGGTGTGAAGTTTAACAAAATATTTATTATTATTTATGTTTTAATGATTCAGTGGGCAATGACTGAATATATAGCATGGATCTCAGAATGCAGCTGACAATATTACAACCTTGCCCCCAAAGAGACACCTCTGGGCTCTTTTGATGAATGTAAACAATTGTAGTGTGGATGTGTCTCTATTTGCCTAGTGGGCTATATCCTCAGTCACACATACTCACAAATGGTTGTTATTGATTATTCTAAAATGAAATGTTGCATTCAAATTATTTTTAGTTATTACTTTTAAATATTATGACAAAGCTGCAATCGAATGTAGTTCAAAGGAAAGTATTTGGAGCGATACGCACAGATATATAGAGTAGCTCTCGTTGTGAATGTGTCCTTAATTTTAGTATTTGTTCCCCGTTGGCCCCTGCAACCGGCAGCGCCGCACACACCGGCGGCCACGCCTCTCCTTACTCTCTCCGACTCCATCTCGCGCGCCACGCGGTGGGACAAACTGACAGACTCGCGACAACAAGAGAGGCCGAGGTGCGATGCAATATTTGCATTCCAGTTTTTTGTGTTTAAGTTAGCAGCCGAGGGTAGTAGTTGTTAATGTTTATTTAATCCACATTGCCAAATATTTTGGTTGTTGTGCTATTTATTTAACGAGAAAATTATAAAATATCAATTTAATACCTTCCATTTATAAGTGTCTTCAAGTGATTTTACAATGGTTTAATCATTTCGAGTTTATGCATTTTATTTTGTTTAGTAAATCATATACACGATATTATTATTATCTATATGTTTTATTATATCTATTGTTCATTCATATTATAAATTTTGTTTCTCATTGAACTGTAGTCAAATGACAGTATTTTTATAATGAAAAATGTATGAGGACGAAGGTTTGTTGGAGTGGTGGGCGCGGCGCCGCCCGCCGAAGCTGCGGCCGCCACTCCGGCGGGTATTACGTATATCTGATAAGCATTATGTAGGTTTAGCGAAATAGAATTAACTCGGAGATGGACTCCAAGTACCAAAACTTATTGGTTCAATGTTGTTCTCGTATTATGGTGATATAGTGCGTCGCTTGCGGCGCAGAGCTCAATATTTTTAGTAACCCTTAAGAAAATTAATACCTCTTTTGAAAAGAATATAATATATATTATAATTATAGTATATCCAATCGATAATCACATATTATGTATGTCCCTGTTTATTTTGATGTGATATCATAAATGACTGATCTGAATTTAGTTTTTAAGTTGGTTATTGATATGCAGTGCTATTTCGAGAGTGTAATTAAGATTTAATATTGAAAGTGCCAATGCTCGTAATTTAATCTTTATGACTGTTCCTTTATGGGGCGCGCGCGCGGGAGCCCCTGGCGCCGCGTGCCGCACCATGTCGACTTCAGTATAAGCAATCTTCCTTTCTTATATATATATGTCTAATGGTAACACTTTAGTTTTCCATTGTTACATTAACGAAACCACGTAACGTGCACAATCTCAGTAATGCTTGCAATATTATGTATAATGTTTTATTCCTCACTTATAATTTAATCCAGCGTAATGTTAAGAGTACAATATGAGATGATGTTATATCATTTTAGAATCAAAATTAACCGAAGATGTTAATATTATTATTAGTTAGGTAAAATTTTAATATAGCTTCGTATAATTGGGATGTTTTAGTATTTAGTAATGTATAATTATGACGTAGTTGACAAAAGCAAAATGTCTCGTGAGTGAATAATGTTAGTGGCAATAATACTCGTTGTAAGTCCCCTGCCAAGAGACTTGTACAGGGTCGCGATGCGCCGGCACTCGCACCTATGGCCGCCAGTGGCCAAAGGCGACAGCCATCGGCCGGCCACCACAGGTCACCGGCTGCCACAACAGGCCACCGGCGGCCAGAGGTGCGGCCATCCGGCCACACAAGTGGACGATAGACACTAGGCGTTTATTTGTTGTAATTATAATAATAGCCGTAGGTATTTTATCGTACTTAAATAATTATTCTTGCGATGCCTTAATTCTGGTTGTCAATTAGACATGTCTCTGCCTAGAGTGTTATTATCATTGTTTTTTAATTTATTTTAATTTTTTGCTGTTCCGGCTTCCTCCGTGAACTTCCAGTCCAGGCTGTTCTTTTGAAATGATTTTGAGGTCGATTTATTTTTACCTAAGTGTTCTTATTAAATGTTACCAAAATGTTTTTAATAAAATATTTTTATATGTACTCGTGTTGTTTTATTTGTTTCCATCTCACCAACCGCTTACTTTGTAGCAAATCTGCTTACAGTCTAATGGAAATAACTCCAATGACTGTTCAGACGAAAATAGAACAGTGCTATTTTTTAGTCCATGTGATATAATTTCGTCAGCTATTCAATTTTGCTATATCTATTAAAGTTGGTCACGTTTCCTTGGCGTAAACACGCATTTTGGGCTTGAAGCCAATAACAAAGAATTAGACACAGTGACAAATAGTATATTATACTAGTCAAATTATATATGGCATAATTTTGTGCTAGTACCTACGCTCACGTATGGAAGCGAGAGTTGGGTATGGAAGAGAGAGCATGAAAGTAGAGTAAACGCGGTTGAGATGCGAGCACTGCGCAAAATCTGCGGAGTGACGCTCGCGGACCGCGTTCGTAATACCGAAGTAAGAAAGAGAGTTGGTCTGAAAGAGAGTGTCGGGGTGAAGGTAAGGAAAGGAATGCTCCGGTGGTTCGGGCATGTGGAAAGAATGCATGATGAAAGAATGACTAAACAGATATACAATGCAAAAGTGGATGGATGCAGAAGTCGTGGAAGGCCACGACACACCTTCCATGATCAAATTGATCGTGTACTAGCGGAGGGTGATGTCAGGAGCCTTAAGAACAGACGAGTGTGCATGACAAGAGTTATGAATGTCAAAGAAGCAAGTGAGGTGTGTAAGAATGGGCCTAAATGGCGCTCTGTTGTTCGTGCCTACCCCGCAAGGGAACTGGCGTGAAGTTATGTATGTATGTATGTATGTATGTATAATTTTTTGCTGAAAATTACCTTGTTAGCGTTTGTTTACTAATTAAACTGGATATGTCTCACGCTTTTGAGACAGAAATTTTATTTAAAACCATGGAAAGTTTCCGATGCAATAGTCTTAAGATAAATTTCATTTTGCTACCCTTCCTGGTTTCAGATAATTTAATGCTTTTTTCATAGCCAAATGACAAAACCCACAGATATTCGTCGCCTCGACAGAACCTTTAAATTTTGACAAACTGCCAATTTTTCTACATTCTGAATATGGATGCAATGTTAAAAAAGAAGGAAGGCTTGTTTCCGAACGGTTGGCCTGTAAATATAGCGAAGACTAGTGTTCTGATATGTACATATAAGATCTATAGTGTTGCAGGCGAAGATTCCTTCGCCCACAACACTACAGGAACAATAATAATAATAATATGTCAAAAGACATCGATTACAACGTTAAGACCCGTATCTCAACAGTCTGGCCCAAGAGTGTGAGGTAACTAGCTGGTGCAATTTGTGACCCAAAAATACCAGCATTTACAAGACCAGATCTTTAACTAGATCAATCCTTTTGTATAACAATGACCAATAATCGAAATGTGTGCTGGGACACATATTAGAAGTGAAACTTCAACGGACAAGTGGAAAAACGAATCGCAACGGACAAGTTGAAAAGCGAATGGCAACGGATAAGTAGAAAAACGAATCGCAACGGACAAGTGGAAAAATGAATGGCAACGGATAAGTGGAAAAACGAATCGCAACGGACAAGTGGAAAAACTTCAACTGACGTGAAACAAAATTTTAACTTGACGTTTTACGGGCAGATTGTTAATGTACTTGTCCAATTTGCAAAACCTGCCTGTAAAACTTCAAGTAAAAATTTTGTTGCGATTTATTTTGTTACTTGTCAGTTGAAGTTTTTCCACTTGTCCGTTGCGATTCGTTTTTCCACTTATCCGTTGCCATTCATTTTTCCACTTGTCCGTTGCGATTCGTTTTTCTACTTATCCGTTGCCATTCATTTTTCAATTTGTCTGTTGCGATTCGTTTTTCCACTTGTCCGTTGAAGTTTCACTTCTAATATGTGTCCAAGCACACATTTCGGTTTTTCGCAGGTTTACTGCAAATTATGATTTGGTTAGGTTAGGTACATTTTAATTCATGCATTTTTTATTTAAACATATTTTATTTTATCAAACAAAAAACTGACTTCGATCTGGAACCAAAAAAACATGCATAGTCTACTCTAAAATTATTTATTAATATTTTTTACACAGACCACAAATAGATGCAGTGATGCCCAGCCACGTGGAGAGCAGAGGTATAGTTCGATGCAAACTTAAGTTAGCCTCCATTAATGGCGACTCGGTACGTCGCATTTTCCGATGCGCAGAAGGCGATTTTAGGTCTTAGAGGAACGAGGTCGTCGGAGAACGAGGTATATCCTCACTCACTCTCTCGCTCGCTTTCTTGTTTACGGGACTTCACCGGCGTTCGGCACACTAGGGCTGCCAATTTAGCGCTTTTGGAGCTAAATATAGCGCTTTTTAGGGCAACCCAGTTCCCAACAACTTCCAGCACGAAATCTTGCGCTTTTTTATAATATGCAAATATCTAATTCATTTTATAATAAATATATATAAATATCTATACTAATATTATTTTATTTTATTTTATTTTATTTGGGAGGTTAACAGCTGTGATCTTACAAACTAAAGTTTACAAACTAGCGTTACAGAGATAGTTAAAGAACAGCTAATTATAAACCTCCACTGATGACAGGGAAATAAAAATAAAGTATAAAATACAATAATTTAGAAATAAAGAACAATAATACGAACATTTCGTGACGGGGGAAACTAGCTATTATTAAAATAGGCTTTGATTAAATTCGCATTTACAGATGCTAGACTATCCACAAACAAGTCAATGTCAATTATAAAGAGGGAAGATTAGATTGTTTGTTTGCATTGAAGAGGCTCCGAAACTACTGAACCGATTTGAAAAATTCTTTCACTGTTGGCAAGCTACACTATCCCCGGATGACATAGGCTATATTATAATTAGAAAAAAATTAGGGATCCTTACTAAAACTCCAATAATGTAACCCAAGGTGTAAAAAAATACCTAAAATCGCATGCGCTGCGAAAACTATTGATGATAGAATAAAATAATGTACTACGACTTTGCAGAACACATCATTATTTACAAAAAATGTCGCGACAGCATATATCTAGCTATTATAGTTATGCCACAATGTTCTTTTATTTTAATAATTTAATTAAAATGCCGCCGCTAGAACGGGCTCTTTATTTGTATCTCGGTATTCATCCTTATCAAAATAAATTACTTCATATTCAAGAGTGCTTCAATACCTTTATATAACTTTTTGAATTATTCAATTCGGACATTCCATTCGAAAGATATCACGAGTTTAAAAATGTAAGTATTAGAACACGCGGCCGTGACGGGGTCTTACGATTTTTCTGTCACGAAAATGACAGAAAAATCGTAAGACCCCGTCTATAAAGAAGTTTCACTTCAAAAACGTTTGAGATACACAAACAGCAGCTGCGTATCACAGAGTTGAATATTTATGTTACGACCTTAGACCATTCAACCATGGTCTAAGGTTACGACGAATGTGTGGAATTTCGTGGAATGATCGCATTAGGAACTCCTGCAATTGTCCATGTCCGTGACATAGCAAACAAATTACAAGTCACCGTCGCTAGTATGGCACATTTTACGGAAAATTACTTGTTATGTGAGAAATAAATCTAGTCATGCCGCCTCCGCTAAATTCCGATAGAGGGGTTAGGTCCGAGAACTGGTGGTCGTGAACGATAACATGCGTGCCAATGATATCTCATAACTATGCCGGAGATCACGCCAAGTGGAAAACAAAGAAGGAACTCTGGGCCCTGAAGTTTACGATCTAAACGCAACCGGAATTTAACACAAAGATGATCAACAATAATACAAAAGAAAAATATTAATGAATACGGAACAATACATTTTTTCTTTATCTTATGAATATTTCAACAAGTACTTATAATACATAAGTAAAAACATACTATAAGATCGTTGACCTGTAATATAATTAATTTCAAAAACTTAATTATACCTACCTAGGTATACAGAATAATAGATATGTGTAGGTAAATTGCATCAACGACAAAAATCGATAATTCATAAAATATGTTTGTTGTTATAAAACAAAACTTGAAATCGCAAAGTATAAAAATTCTGTCGATTATATTAAATTATTATTATCCAGGTGCCCAGGTAATACCTACCGTAGGTACCTACGTAGGTAACCTACGCTACGTAATGTAATGGACATGAACATGAACACTTGACCAGATTGTGGCGCCACCACCTGAAACAAATTACAAAATGGACGCCAAAACATTCCGCCATCTTTAACAACAAAAGAAACTTAAACCCTTACGCGGGAAAAGAACCATTGCCAACAGAATTACAGCGTCATCTGTAAATTTGTTCATGAAACTACATTAAAGCCTCCAACGTATTCCATCCACTGGGTGGCTCTACCTTTCATTCCCAACAACCAAAGTAACATAAAAGAGTGCGCTAGTTGTCTCGGACCGACATGGCAGTCGTATTTTTGCGAGAATTGTACTGACAGTCGTTTGACTGAGAATCATTTTAATATTTACGAAAATTAAGCGTGCGTTTAGTGTTTATTAGCATAAAAACATCTAATAAACAATTTACCAAAATTTTAAATTTAGGCAGTCTCCAGACGGCGCGCTAAGCGAAATATATTTACATCCACCTGGAATCATTTGCAACAACAGGGGCAATACCAGGTTGATTCTCCGCGACCAACTGCGCGCGTCTTGTACCTCAATCAAGTTTTCTTAAAAAAAAATTTTTTTTAAGAATTTTTCCGTTTTAACTGCTTTGTTAATAACAATAGTGAGCAATAATCAGTTAATTCTAGTCAAACAAATAGCACTAGTTTTAAAAAAATGGTTGCGTCCAATGACGCACATCGGACAATCACCCGCCAACAAGAATTGATCGCCAATACAATTTCGGCCTGGATTTTTTTTTACGCTCTCAATAAAGCAGAGGGAAGAAAATCTTGAATAACGGAATAAACTAAGTAGAACAGAGGTTCCTAAACTTTTCTAGAATAATTTTTATTACATAAGAAAAAGATTAAAATTAAAATAAAATAAGAACAAACATCTTTATTACAAACTGGCCGTTACTCACCGCCCGCGTAGATTCAAAATGATCATAATTTAAGCAACCTTTCAAACCTTTTTCACCCCCCAGGAGTTGAATTTCCAAAAACGCCGATATACGTGTACATTTATTTCTAACCAGAAGTGGGTATGTAAAATTTCATACTTCTTATTTTGAAAATGACGGATTTTAATACTAATTTCTTCTCCTTTTTCACCTGCTTATAAATTGAATTTTCAAAAATCCTTTCTTAGTATGCACCTACAGTATAGAAAGACATGCAAATTTTCACGGTTCTAGCCTCAGTAATTTAGTCTGTACGTTGATATGTCAGTCAGTCAGTCAGTCCACCAGTGAGGTCAAGTAATTATGTATAGATTTAAAAAAAAATCATTTTTATGTATAAATTAAAAAAAACACTCCTCGCACCGTTAGGGGGTGGGGGGGGGGGGGGGCGGAATGCCAGATTCACGCCAACGCCAGTCGCAACCCCAGATTCTGGGGACTCCACGTATCAGAGCCTGCCGAAAGCGGTAAACTGTTACGGGTACCTCCGCCTTGAGATCCCAGGGCGATCACTCGCCCACAGTGTCACCGTCCACCACGACACAGTACGGTATCGCCGTATGGACGTCACCGACAGGAGCCTCTGAGCCGTCCGCAGCAAGGTCCTGTTTCTATTGTAAGCAGGCTCCTGTTTCAAGGCAATTGTAATTCTTATTCTCCGTCTATCTTTTGAGCCATTTTTTACGTATGCTAAAGCCAAAATCAAGTAACATTATTTTTATTATTATAAAACAATTTTTAATCAAATTTATCACTAAATACTTTACATTGTTTGAAAGCGTAATAGAATATCATTTGAATTGTTTTTTACAAAGCATAATAACCACAGCAGTGATGTTTTTGTTTGGAATATCCACTTTTGTGTAGACATAATGGGTGTATTCATTCAGAGAGGACCAACTGAAAAGTGTCTCTTTTATCAACCTCAACAATAGACGGGAATCAAAGAAATTACGAATACCACAACGCTCTGTTCTATACAGTGTAAAATAAAGACGGATTCAACTTCTATTGTTTGATATAATATTTCTTGTTCAATAAATCTTTTTACAGATATAACTGTCATATAACCTTTGGTATTTACTAATTTACGCGTCCTGATTAAACAGTCTAAAAGAAATTCGTCAAATATCTATTACGTTTTGGAAACTTCCTTGTAGATATTTTAGTAGATATAAAAATGGTCCTAATCTTTATAATATCAAATGTTTTCATAAAATATATTACCTATCTTTTGCCATCTTAAAATAACAGATTTAGAGATGCCTAACTTTGCGCAATATCTTCCGGTCCTATCCGCTTTTGCTCATCCAGACACTGCCTGAGACGTTGGGAAGATCGTCAGTCTATTTGGCTATATGACTACGCTTAGCGAGACACAATCAGATCCTGACTCCAGGACTAGTTTGCTGCATCAACCGTCGATCACGCGTGAATCGCGACCCATCATTTACCCGTTAGCTCATTGCCATTTCAACTTACTTTGCCTTTTGAGCTATGTCAGTTACCATGGTTCTCTTATGCGGACAACATCATAGCTAAAATCTGAGGCCAAGGAATTTTTGCATCCTTAAAACTTTATGCGAATATAAACAAAACCATGTAAGCTGTGGATCTATTAGTGCATTTTCTTGGGTCTCAGTGTTCAAAGAACAACAGCTCCTGGTTATAATATACTTTGGCGGGTAATCATGACACATTTTATAGATTAATTAGTTTCATGTTTATTAAATTTATCAATATCTCTTGAAACTTTGGAACATCTTAGACTTATGCCTTTCATTTACTTATTAAAAATTTTACTTCCTTGTGACATATCACTTCTACTATCATCTGTACTTTGTAGTTGGGTCGTTTTTGGCATCGCGGCAGAAAATAATATGGCACTGAAAAACGGCGTTGTGTCGGATAAAACTCCGGCACGACAATAAGTTGAGTACAAACCTCATTTGTTGAAAATATGGCGTGCAGGTTTTCAAAACTTGTTTTTTCTTTTTAGTATGATTTGTGGTTCGTGTAAGTACGTCGCTATTTTTTCAAATAAAGTCTTTTTGTTCCTATACCTTTATAAATTGTAATACTTTAAATATTAATTTAATATTCCTGTATGATTTCTTCGTTTAAAGTAGCTTTGGATTTAATTATTGTAAGTTACTTTAGTTCTGAAACTAATTAGGATATCTCGTAATTATTTCTTAGATAAAAAAGTTAGCTTTATGTATACTTGAGCAAACGAATAAAGCTCATTCTTGTCTCGTTTAAACTGCTTGTAAACCTAAGCAGCCATTTTACTAAAGAAAATTATGGAGATAGACAATATAGGAAAGTTATAGAAGAACTTTATTACAAAATATAATATTGTAATTCTGATTATCATCAAATGTCATTTTTTCCAAAAAAATATAAGGAACACACAAATCTGTACGACAATTATGACGACGAAGAAGGCTATTTTGACGAAACATTTTACATCCACACCTTTTACATAATTGGCTTCTGGATTAATAACTGGTTCACTATAGGCTGGTTTCCTTAAACTGAACGGCATTATCAGGGACAATTCTGAATAATCTGAAATTCTACCAAAGCTTAGTACATAATGATGACTATTAATTTTACTATAAAATACTAATAATTAACTAATAGGAACTAGTTGAATAAATCGAATAACAACTTTGAATGCCCTAGTATCGTAATAACACTTTCCTGTCAGAGCACTCGCCACAATGAATGCTGTCAGACAAAGAAGGTTTCCATTGAATTTTGAACACAAAACTCTAGGTTTCCTTTGTAACAGAAAATACAAAGTCCAACAACAATATGTTTGACATTCGAATACTCGAAGCTGGTTATTTTCTTTTTTGTTTTTCTCTTTTCAGCCAGTACCTTTGTTCGAAACTTCTTTTAAAAACGTAAGTCTTCGTTTTGAAATCGAAATAACAAAACGCGAGTTTCTGCCGATGTGAAGATTTTTTTTTAAGTTACTTATTTGCCCTTTCACAATTTTGCCGAAAGAGTCAGTAGGTAGTTAAATTGCACAAAGGAGTCGTGTATTATGAATAGAAATCGGAAAATATCGCTCATTGAGTAATGTTAAACAGTTGTCCATTGAAACGGGTGAAACCTTTAGAAAATCACCCTCCTTTAGAGTCGCTTTTTGCTGCCTCTATTTATGTTTCCCACATTTTCCATATAGAATTTCTCGCTTGTGATGTTGCCGAGCGACTATTCTATTGAGTCTCACACTCGGGAGCTATGCCAATTCACTGGTAAATTAAACCCTATTCACAACTCACTGGAAGATGACTGAAAGGTCGACTTGTTGTTGTTGATCAAATAGTTTGGGAATTTGTGTCGCTATTTATCTTCAATTATTTTCAACAATATGATAACTAGCTACTGTTGTTTCAATAACTAAATCAAAATTACTTAAGTTAGTACATACATACATAACTGGTAAGAGTATTTTAAAGAATTTTATTAGTCTCCAGTACTGTCTAAGTGAGTCGCAACTCATGCGAACCAATATTTAAAAGTCGGGCAAGTGCGCGGCAGTACACAAACGATGGAGGGATCAGTAGAGATGACAAAAGTCCGCTCCTTTTTTGTAAATTATTTATGGATTAATGAGTTCAATCTTTGTAGGTGGTAGAGCCATGCCGGAATCATTATCTTGATGATAGCTCTAAGGGCCAACTTGATTGGTGTAATACCACGCTCTCACAGAATATCGAGGTGAAACGGTTAGCGGTTAGCTTTGAGCTACTCGTGTTTCGTGCGGTGAGTGACAGTTCCGATGGCCCACTTCCCTATCGCCCTATTCCTATCCCACATCGTATCCAATTTATCTAATTCCTACTGTCTGGTTCCTCTATTCCGTCCCCCTATAACATCCTCTTTATCCCAACCTAAGGGCTGGCAAAACCTGACTTCGCGCTTGGTGTTGCAAGCGTCTATAGGCGGCGGTAACCACTATCCATGGTTAGTGACTGTTTGCCTTGCCATCTTCGCAATAAAATAATTTTCAAATACTCCATATCTCAAAAACTATTTCCTACTTAGTAAATTTTGTCAAATCCGTTTTTGGTTTTGATTCAGAACTAGCTGACCCGGCAAACTTCGTACCGCCTCAGAATCAATAAATAAAAAAGCTGAATGATAATTGCAGAATGTTTCACCTTTAGTAAACAATGTGGTCAAAACTTAACCGGGACGAACATTTGACAAACGTTTGACATTCAAAACCAAAAAATTTAAAAATCAACTTCACTTTTAAATTTAATTTGATTTCTGAACGACTTTTCACTTTAATTGATTTCTAAACGACGGGATGAACATCAAATTTTTGACAGTTAGGAATAGTTGCTAAGGGAAAGCAAAAAAAATGTTTTCTTTACTATATTCCAAGCATTTTTTTCATATTTACTCACCTTTTAAACCTTCCCTGGACTTCCACAAATAATTCAAAACCAAAATTAGCCAAATCAGTCCAAACGTTCTCGAGTTTTAGCGAGACTAACGAACAGCAATTGATTTTTATATAATAGATTTTGCACTTCATAATTCAAAAGTTAGAGAGGACCAAAGAGTGGAGGGGACACATCTATTTGATTGAAAAATAAGTTAATAATTTAATTTTCTCAGCTTTGACATATAGCGTGGCAATGCAGTCAGCATTCTGGGCACGCTACCCTCTTGCAGCGAGTTCTTACATTTTTTTATTGACTAATTTTTAATGTTTTTTTAAGTTAGTTTAGTTTTTATTTAATTAATTTTTTTAAATACTATTTTATTTAATAAAACTACGTTTTAACGGTTTTAAGCGCGGTAATTTTATTTGATTTTGGTTTTTCCGACGTTTCGGCCACTTTTCTATTGAAATTTGGGTGTTTTTTGATTTCAATAGCCTCACGCATCATTCTAGGTATGAAACGATTCTCTTTCGCGAGGATTTGTGGGTTATCGAATCTGATGTAGTGGTTGGGTTTATCCAGCGTGTGTTCACTGATCGCAGACTTCGTAGACCTTGTGTGTTTCAACTACGAATAAACAAAATTAAAATTAAATAATTAAAATTAATAAGTTGGCGGTAGGCTAAATAAAACTTTAACAATACTCGTTGACACTTGACATCTTTGTCTTCCGTGATCACGGCCACTGAAAAGTGGCCGAAACGTCGGAAAAACCAAAATTAAATAAAATTACCGCGCTTAAAACCGTTAAAACGTAGTTTTATTATGTATACAAGTCGCGAAAACTTAAGAAAATATTACTATTTTATTTTATTAACAAAGAATTTAAAAAAGTAGTACTATAGTTACTAATATACTAGTTAGGACTTTAAAAGATCTGACTGGCGACAACGTACCTACACCGAATTAATTTTTTTCAACCTTCAGGCCATTTATGTATTGCGGCCACTCCTAATCTTTATCATTTCGCGATTTCATTGCAGCGTTTTATAGCGTCATCTATATTCCAGATTCCTAAGAGACCCAGTAGTTTACGAAAAACCACCGTAACACACAAAAATAGAGGGACAGATATGCCGATTTTATAAGGGCTCCATTTTTGGCATAATGGCCACAGGCCCGTAGAAGTCTTATGGCTCAGAGGCCTTACTCTTTCGTACACGCCGTACACGCCTTTCATCCTTCGTTTTTGCCCGATCAGTCTGAAACATTCAATGAAGTTTCAGATAAAAGAAAGAAGTAACAAGATTTCTTTAAGACTACAATAATATAGTCCATAAAACACAAAAATAAATGGAAAATAGAAAGGTAAGTTATAGCGGGCCCAGAAGGCTGGCTGCATTGCCACGCTGTATGGCGATGCTTATTTGTTGGGCGAAATATGAGCCAGCAGTCTGATCACGGGTAATGTCAAAGAGTTTTTTAAAGATGTCTTCAAAGAAACTCTTTGCTGATGGCCCCCATGGGCCCAATAATTCAACCCCAAATGGCAAAAATTTGTAACCTCTTCCTAAATAAAGCTCCATATTTGCGCGGTTTGACGACTTCAGCTGAAGTGGCGGCGTTGCCAGCCCTTGACTGTCATTAGAAGATGTGGCAGGGCTAGTGTCTCAACACAAGTTGCATGGTTTTAATATTCAAGTGCATATGGAAAATGCACATAAATTAAAAAAAAAGCGGACGACATAAGACTTTTGAGAGTAAATCCTATGATTGCAAGAGAGTCGCTTACGCTGTTACGGCCACGTTTTTATATTGCGAAACTGGCAAATAGGCAGACAGCCCAGCTCATGGAAAGTGGTTACCGTTATCTATAGATGTTTGCAACACCACGGGCCAGCCAACGCATTGCCAGACTTTTTTTTATTGCAGGAGTTCAGCAGACAGGCCGACGGTCCACTTGATGGAAAGCGGCTACCATTGCCTATGGACATTTGCAACACCAACGGTGCTACCAATTTGCTGCCGCTCTCTAAAGGGAAACTGGAATCTGGCCACTAATGCCGGAACACAACTCAAGGTTATTATGGCGACATACTCTAGACTAGGGGTGGTAGCCATTCAGACGGGCAAATACCCCTACCACCTGGCTGTGGGTTGTTTTGTCGGCTCTTAAGACAGGCCGCCCGGCTGCAGAAAATTGTATTCTTTCTCCGTTCCTGCAGGGATAGAAAGCATAAAGATAGAAGCCTTTAGGATGAGATAGGAGGAACTGGGTACAGGGGAGGGGATAAGATAGGAGGAGAGGCAAGTGAGCATTCCGAACTCTCATTTATCGTACGAAATACGATTAGCTCAAAACTAACTAACTGGGATACCTGGTTGGAACGAAGTTCTCGAAGACCATCAAAAAGTATAAAAAAACTGTATGTATAGAAATACAAAAAGAAAAAAATTGTATCAAAATTGTAGGAAATATTGTAAAAACTCGAATTTAAGAACATACAGTCGGAATCTCCTCCTTTTGGAAGTCTCTAAGTGTTGTGCAAACGGCGCGCGACGCGGAAACAGTCTACTAGCCGATTATAACCGAAGAAAGCCAAGAGAAGAGAGCCGTCGAGTCGTTCAGCGCGCGGGAGAACTGAGTGCGGGGATGTGTATTGGCTGGCGGCCTTGAAGATTCGTTGTGAACGACACATGCGTACTAATTCTCTCAAAACGGGGGATGTTGAAGACCGCGCGAAGTGGAGAAGAAGTAAGAAAGCGGACCCTAGGCGTCGGGGCGAACGCTTCGAACGCAACCGGAATTTAACACTTGTACGATAATGATAAGTAAATACTATCAGAATCGAAAGATAATGGTTTCAAAATTTGAATTGTATAGTATTTTTCTAAATTTTTGCGACTAGTACACCTAATAAAATTACTTTGTAAGGGTAAGTGCGCTGTTTTATTTGATTTTTATTCCGACATTTTGGCCACTTTTCAGTAACCGTGCTCACGGAAGACAAACATGTCAATTGTCAATGAGTAATGTTAAAGTTATTGTCATTGACACTTGACATCTTTATCTTTGGCAAATAGAATACTGCGCTTAAACCGTCATAACGTACTTTTAACTTACCGCTAAAATGTAGTTCTATTATTTTAATTGTATTCAAAAACAATTTTTCTTTGTCTCAAGAGATATTGTAGAAATCTGTGAACACGTTCACAGAGCTGAAACATCTCAAAGTTAAATGTGGAACGTAGAATTCATAAAGCTATTCATCGAGCTAGCTAAGGAGTGAATCTTTATGAATGCGACCAAATTGTATGAGAGTAGTCCTCTTTCAAAACTTCCCATGAATAGTGTTAATTCGCTATAGCGAGTTTTGCTCGGAGCTCGTCAATGGACTATTTGGAGACTTGAGAAGCGCGCCGCCTCACAGTCGCCATATTGTGTATGGAAAACGCGGGAAATATGAATGGTGTTCAGTGGAAAAGGACAGAGGCGCGGATTTTCTAAAGATGTAAAGAATTCATCGCGCGTTACAGAGCCGTAAAAGGCGATTGAGTCGCTCTCCAATGCCAATGTGTGTTTCTATAAGCTTTCATATGTTTTATTTATACTTTAGTAAAGCATACAACAGTAAATGGAATGTTTGAGAAGTTGTATTCTATACTAAATTGTAATTACCAAAGAAGTATATTTTTCTTGTATCGTTCTCAAAAAGTATAATGCTTACCACTCGAGCAATTTTCGCAGAAATTATCTTATTTAGGAAAAAAAGTATTCTAAGCTTGTCCCCGTTATTGAATGTGCGATACAAAACTTCATTTAAATCGGTTTATATCACAAAATATTGAAACAAATTAATTTTCACATTATTAATTACTTATTAATTATTATTAAGAGGCAAGTGAGGTGTGTAAGAATAAGCCTAAATGGCACTCTGTTGTTCGTGCCTACCCCGCAAGGGAACTGGCGTGAAGTTATGTATGTATGTAATTACTTATCTGTTATTAAGTTTCATGATAATTACTTTAGAGCCATAACGTGCAGAAACTATCCCCATTTTCCGATAAAAAGCATCCTATATTCTGTCTCATGTCAAATGTGTAAAAGGATCAAACTGAAGTTACTTTTATATTTGTATACAAAAGTAAAGTGAAAGGGAGAGAGAGAGAGAGATATATATATATATAACACTTTATTGCACACCAAAATATACACGTACAAAAACAAACCATATATACAATATAGTCAAGATCGGGGGAGCGATACTAATAAAAGAGTATTTATTTTACTTATGAAGTTTATTAAATTCTAACAAGTATCGGAAGTCCGATTTAAAACTAATGATTATATACGAATCTTGATTATTAATTATGAGTCTATGCAGTGTACATTTATGTACACTGCTTATTGTCCTAGTGATGCATCCTATCGCCGCCTGTGTGGGCTTTAGACAATAACATCCGTTTGACCGGGAATGGGCAGTGTAAGCATTTAAGTTCGCACGATGACGACGCGGCCTGGGGCAGGATGCGTAACTATATTTTCTAGGCAATACAATAATAAATAGAATAAATATTGTGTATTTCAGCGGCCTTATAGCCAAAGCCAGGCAACCTAAATTAAAGAAATTTGTTAGCTTATCTGACGATGTAGCTGGTGCTGCAAAAATGCAATAGGTACATAAATACTTAAACTAATTTAAGAATTAAATATACTAATACATAGGTACATATTCATATGTATACACATGTACAATAATCTAGTTCAAAATACATAAGTTGTGTTAAAATAATTGTATTACCATGATTATATTGGGTTAATCATAATATATTGCTATTTGTGGACAAATAGTGCTTTCTGAGGAAATTTCTGAATGCTTTTCTTTATTGCATGAGTTCAGCAGTCTAAAACAGTTTAACATATTAAAAGTCTCAAATTTAAAACCCGTTGAGGATTATATCATTCAAACAAAGACTACAAAGGTAACAATAAAAATGTCACGTATAAAATTAAAACGGTGATTCAAGACGTGAACTCATTATGTAAACACAAAATTACACAGGGCAACCCTTGTAGCCCCTAGTTTTTCAGGCCCTACACTGCGTTCATAAGCCGGATCCACACTATTTCAAGCGAATGTGAAAGTTCCCAAACATGAACATTAACGAATTATGTATTTGAATGATTCTTCTTATATTTTAGAAATCAAATTTGGAATTCTTTTATTGTTTAAGTAAAATAAAGGCAATAAAAGATAAGTATTAAGAATCACAACACTCAAAAAACACAATTCTAAAAAGCACTTAATTACATATTTCTACTGTTGTCCATAGACACCACAAGTAAAATGTTTTTGAAGTGAAACTTCTACATAGAAGGGGGGGAGGGGGGGTATTAGGATTTTTTGTCACGAAAAAGCATTACTGTCCGTAAAACTTCAAGTTAAAATTTTGTTGCATTTCGTTATGTCACTTGTTGTTGTTGTTGCTATTCGATTTTCCACTTGTCCGTTGCGATTCGTTTTTCCACTTATCCGTTGCCATTCGTTTTTCTATTTATCCGTTGCAATAAGTTTTTCCACTTGTCCATTGAAGTTTCACTTCTACTATGTGTCCCAGCACACATTTCGATTTTTTATATTTTTTAAATCAAATCAGATCTAAATTCAAAAATATTATATTTGTTCCAAACTATATTTAAACATTATTTTAGACTATCAGAACTCATTTTTTTTCACTTTACTTCGGAGGTAACATTACGATGAATCTGATAGTAAGTCAGAATGCTTATCAAACAAAATTGAACTATTCAGCATTAGAGTTCGGAAATTTTATTTTCTAGTTCAACTTCCTTGATAAAGGCATAGTAATGGCCATCTGCTGATGTGTATTCTTTTATTGATGAATGTCATGAGTTTTTTTATTCGCCTACAGAGCCCTAAAACTTAATACATAACACTACAATACTCAATGGTTAACAAAGTTCCTTCACAGATCTTATTTAAACTATTTTTTATTGACAGTATTTTTGACTAACTACCTTGCTTTTTCTTAAGAGTTAAGAAATTACAGGGCCTACATTTTTTTAAGATTTTAGATGCGAATAAATGTCATCTATTGATTTAAAAATGCATTAAATATTATGGTTATAATTTTTCGAAATCTGATTAACGATGTATGATTACATAGTATTTAAAAAAAATATAAGATGTATGTTCTAAAGGAAGAAAAGTGGCCGCTGCCACTGCTTAATTTTGGTATGATTTGATGTTTTTCAACATTATAGTATAAGTGTAAAAATAAATAAGGATACAAAGAATGTTACTTTTTACATTTATATTGTGGCGAGCGATGATGAAACGATCTAGTTAGTTAAAAAAGTTTCAGAAAAAAATTGAAGATTCCAGAAGAAAACGACAAGGACCAATATATTTTAGAAGGAATAGATGATGAACAAAAGAATAACGAAATAAAGATCAAAATTCTAGAATAGAAGATTCAGGAAGAAAAAGACAGAGATAGATAGATGTTTATGAATGTACAGACAGTAAATAAAAGAATAACGCAGAGAAGATCGAAATTATGGGTTCCAGAAGATTCTTTCGGGTATAAAGGCAGCGTAAAGCGCATCTACGGGAAAGTTCAGTTAAAGACAGTAAAGAGACAAGTGCGATACCACAGAGTTGAAAGATAAGTTAAATAGAAGATATTGACAAGTTAGAGAGTTGGA
This sequence comes from Dendrolimus kikuchii, assembly GCA_019925095.2. Lineage (NCBI taxonomy): Eukaryota > Metazoa > Arthropoda > Insecta > Lepidoptera > Lasiocampidae > Dendrolimus > Dendrolimus kikuchii. The sequence continues at coordinate 8,334,794 of CM034390.1, read as the reverse complement.
AGAAGAGTTTAGTAGAGGACAGTACGAGTTCAGTGGAAAGTTTAGTGGTGAGTTTAGTGGGCAGTTCAGGGAAGGAGGAGTTTAGCGTAATTTAAGAGGAGGTCCAGAAGCGAGCTACAAGCAGTAAATTCGGAGGTGAGCACCGCAGCAGCAGGAGGTGGTTTACGCAATATCAGCGACGGTATTGTGAGTGCGACATCTTATCGTCGGGACAGTGCGTCGTTAGTTGTGCGTATAGGGGCAACTCTACGGAGAAGAATCACGAACAGCTTTGAAGTTAATAAAAGCATTTATAATAAATAATAAAACTACGTTTTAACGGTTTTAAGCGCGGTAATTTTATTTGATTTTGACTAAAAGCATTTAGTTAAAAAAAACTGGTGTTTCCTTCCAATCCCAAGTGCGTACGCTCCATACCCGCTCGCACGTAACAATATTATAAGCAGGATAATGTTGCCATTTTATTATCTCAACTGATGTTTATGTATGTATGCATTGCTCTAGAATGGGGGCCCGATGCAAATAAAATACGAACATTTGACGATTGGTTCATTCATGTTCGCCATTACGCAAATGTGTCTTCGGCTTAAGACAGTACACCGAGTGCGCTGCGAAGGCGAAAAGGAAAAACGGGGCGTGCCCGAACAAAGCCGCGATCACAATGGGGCCGCGCGAACAATGCTAACTAGAGACTATGCTAGTGTAGTATACTTTTATTATATAACTAAATTAATCATAATATCATTTAGTATAGGTAATAAACGCATAATACTTTAAAAAGTGTTTGCTGGGTCATAAAGTGATCATAAAATGATCAAGGCTTCTGCGATACGGGGTTGTTTAAAAAAAGCGTCATAAACTACTTTGATGCTGGCAACGCACATGGTTTTGCGAATGTTCATAAGCGACGGTAACCACTTTCCATCAGGTGTGCCATAATTATAATCATGTGTCAGTTTGCTTGTTTAAGTCAGAAAACAAGTACTCTTTGTTCACTAGGTTTCAAAGGTCCGCGGTTAGATCTGGTTGAAGTAAATACCGATAGAATAGTTTTAATTAAAATAAAAAATCAATCGTTTTTTACAATTACCGACTGAAGAAGAAAAAATTTATCATTCTGAAGTAGGAGAATCTTTTTCGTAAAATACAAGATAATAATACCTATCCGGAACCCTATGAACAAGTAGAAGAAGTAAAGTTTTCTATCATAAAATGTACTTGCATTGCCCATATTTTATTAAAATATTAGATATAATTGTTCATCTATCACAGAAAATCCGTGATCATCGTGTTTGTTTTAAATTCAAAAGGAAGAAAGTGCCACCACGCGCTCTCTTTAGAAAGCGGTATTAAAATTCAAACGGCACTTTAGTAGGTAGGACATCCGCTAACTCAGCAGCTCAGCACTAACGACGGAGTCCACAACAATGTGCCCTGTGAAGAGCTCTGAACAATCGAATGAAGACAATAAGCAGCGATACTCCGAGACAAAAAGAGGCGAAATAAAGGCTCACTTGTTTCCTGGCCGCATTGTGAGGCACGGGAGAGGGCAGAGACAAAAGCGTAATGTGCCACGGGCCCAAACAATGGGGGCTCAGCCATTATTGTTACTGTAGCAGCGCTTTAGCGGGATATGTACGCGGCGGTTGCGAACTTGACTTGCTCTGATGGCCTTGCCGGTTGCGATGAGTGACTTTATGTCAACTGGGCCTCTGTTTCATGCTGAAACAATGACATACGCATATGGCCATTGAAGAAGAAAACTTGAAATGATAAACCCAGTGCTTTAAAGAGTTGCCTTAATGATCAGTTTCACCTTGTTCGCTAGATGCTCAAGGATCGAATATTCGTAATCTTGGGTTCTTACGTATGCGTGAACATTTGTAGAAATTTTGATTTAATTCTAATTATTATTAATAATAAAAGAGTTAGAAGCTTTTCATAATTAAATTTTCTTTCCTAGTTTACCTCCGTAAAATAATTTTATTTTTTTTAAATTTATATTTTATAGTTTAAAGGTTAGATAGAATGAGGTCATAATCTTTAAGCTTTGGTAGCGAATATCTCTGTAACTATTGACTTGAATGAAAAAATTATTCAATTATCATCATCATTATAAGTTTTTAAAACATGACTAACATTTCTCCACAGGCCTTTATACATTGGAAAAAATTACATGTGATAGAGAATACGATGCATTTTTTTTTCTTGTCTGTTTCTCGGTTAGTCTGTTTGTTCGGGATTCATGTGAAAACTACTGAACTAATCTCGATGCGGTTTCCGCTGATCTGCAAATTTTTAGACTTAAAATCTGTGCTACCTTTTATCCTGGGAATTCCGCGGAAAAATTTCTGGGAATAATTTAAAATGGCCAGATAAAAAGAATCGAAAACCAATTTGATTTTTTCACTGATTGATAGCAAATTTTATGTAATAAAATGTGTGATTTTTTTAACCCGAGAATACCGCGGGAATTTTTCATGGATCAGTTTGTAGCTTATCGGGTGCATAACAACACAGTTTTCACTAAAACAATAGCTTACATTCATTTTTAAATGCTGCGGTACTTTTTGTCTTGGGAATCCCACGGGAACTTCAAGTCAAGCGTGGACAAAGTCGTGGGCATATCCTAGTAATTTATATAAACCTAGTAAATACTTAGTTGCCGAAAAACTACTATACATACAAGGCAAGTACATGACAATTTCGGAAATATTTTAAATACCTATAATATCAGGATATTTTCTTTTTACCCGTGAACTTCAAGTACTGCGATTCCAAAGATGATATTCCTGTGAATATCCCGCTAATTTGTCGGCGAGGCCTCTCAGAAGTCCATCGTGCAAGGAAGAGTGTCATTTGTTATCGCGGTCAGAGACCAGCCAGCGAGCCTTTGATCTTTCGCCTCTATAATTTGTTCAGAACCACTCATACAACCGTCATTCTAAAATTATTATGGTGTTCTTTACCAATTTTTTTAGACATTGAGTGGGTTTTGGTAATGAATTCTGCGAATGTCTCTAAATTATTTTTTTAACGTTATAAATACATAAACGTCATATTACATTCAGCACAAACATCTTTTATTCATTTCAATCATGGATTGGACAATCAGTTCGTTAGAAAGGGATGAAAATATTGTTTAGTGTACACACAGGCGTGTAGGACTAAAAATGTTATGTATTTTAATCGCCGATAATGATTCTTAATATTGCTACCTCGAGCGTACTTATTTGGAGAATCTATAATCCTTTAACCCTTGTAGAATTCATATTTTATTACCTTTAGTGCTTAAGTTATCTGTAATTTGTTTAATGGTTGTCTTAATTGCTCACTGTCATAATTTATTTGCGCTTATTTTTAGTATTGAAATATAATTATCTATTGTTAGCATAATTATCTTTATAAACTGCACTATATACCGAAATTCATGGTTGACCTTGAAATACGCCATGATGGTAAAGCATAACGCATTCTTCGCGCTCTACCTCATAAACGGTTCTCAAATACGTGAAGAAATAAAATAGTTTGAATCAACCTTGTAGAGAATTTTATGCTCTATATTTTTTACAATACATACCAATATCATTTAATGCATAGGAAGCGAGATATTTCCACATACCGTTTTTCGGAATCATGAATATCTTATGATAAAGACATGTGATCTTATAAGACTTTTGAGATAACTTTTCAAATACCCTTTTAAAAAAGATTTTTGCTAGTTAATACCTTATTGATTTTCATTCCGAGATTTACCCCTTTTTACACATTAGGTATTTTACTGGACTATAGTAGCAAGTTTGCTAAGACCGTAAAGGTATAACAATTGACAATATTTATTCGTATATAAATGGTATAATAAAAGCTAATGCGCTTCGTTGCCATTTTTTAATGAGTATGCAAAAGTATTCTTCTATTACAAAATGCAACGTTATATAAAAATCTCAAGTCAATTCATTGACTATTTTTGAAGTTGTGACCGCAAACATACAGATCCTAATTTTTTATATACTACTAGCTGACCCGGCAAACTTCGTACCGCCTCAGAATTAATAAATAAAAAAGCTGAATGATAATTGCAGAATGTTTCACCTTTAGTAAAAAATGTGGTCAAAATTTAACCGGGACGAACATCAAACGTTTGACATTCAAAACCAAAAAATTTAAAAATCAACTTCACTTTTAAATTTAATTTGATTTCTGAACGACTTTTAAATTTAATTGATTTCTAACCGACGGGACGAGCATCAAATGTTTGACAGGTAGGAATAGTTTCTGAGGGAAAGCAAAATTGTTGTTTTTACTATAGTCCAAGCATTTTTTTCATATTTACTCACCTTTTAAACGTTCCCTGGACTTCCACAAATAATTCAAAACCAAAATTAGCCAAATCAGTCCAGCCGTTCTCGAGTTTTAGCGAGACTAACGAACAGCAATTGATTTATATATATATATATATAGATTTAAAGATAGAATATGTAAACGTTTATGTATAACTAAGGATTTTATCAATAGAACTCTAAATGACGTCAAATAGCATTAGGTCCGGCCCTGGGTGCGTTCGGCGCAGCGTGCATCACGCTCGGACGACCCCGAATGGCCGACAGGGGGCGAAATTCTGAGACTACCCGCACTCCCACCGCACATATCAAAATTCAATCTTTTACTCTCGTATTGCAATATTGAAATTTGATTTTTCACGTAGTAAAGTTTCTACTTTTAATAAAAATTTAAAATTCGCTTAAAAGCCTTATACTAGAACTAGCTGTGCTCGGTACTTTGTTCGCGTGTGATTACAAATACTTACTACCTATATCGTATTTATATCTTTTGGACACTGTAAGATATCAATATGGAATGAGAGGTAAATTTATATTATAATAAATCTATCAGGAGTGTGGATGTTGTACAATGAATTTACAAATAAAAGAGAAATCAGCGGGGCGGGCTATCCGTAGATGCCGAAAATACAACTTTATAATTTTTGTTTGTCTAAGATTGATTAATGTCTAAGGTTAAATTTAAGATATCGCGTGAAAAGTACTGAATAGATTAAAATTAAACTCGACATTGATATTCAATCACATTCTTTTTACACAGGTACACAAATCCATTGTGTGCTACATATAGTTTATGGACGCTTATAGCTAGCAATAGATAGTTATGCAATAGACTGTTTTCATACAAACTCCGGCATTTAGCTGTCTTTTGCAACTAGCCTAATCAGGCCATAAAGTTTAGCGCAGAACACATAATTACACTTACGTAATATTTTTGCTATATTATGCACAAAAAATAACCGAATATTGTGAATGAACACTTTTCGAAAACATTAAAAAAGTACCTCTTAGATGAGCAACGAAAGCTGTCAGTCTCTTATATAGATACTATAAATTAATTATATATCTCTAAAACATCTTTCTGCCTATATATAATATGTATTTTTATACATTTTATACGGGCTAGCAACAGCCGTATATTGCCGTGTCAGCCGGTTTACGCCGACACGTGCATTTTAACATATTCACATCAGTACTCATTTAGCACCGTACTCGGTCAGTCGGCAAAACAGCCATTGATCTTAGATCATAATCATAAGCACCATCATTTTCATTACTATAATTTAGCATTAAACAATTTATATCCTAAAACGTCTATCATAAACATCATATGTAGGAAAACCCCCTACATACATATATATCAAATATATTTTTATTTAACGTTATAATTGAAGTGATAACTTCATATGGGAGGGCAAACCGCTTCGTTACGTAACGCGTTACGGCACCAGTCTGTCTGGCTTACCTTTCTCTCACGCATACGGCAGCGGTGGGCAGGCTAAGTTGTCACTTCTGTGGGGGTCCCGAGATACACACTTTTTATTTATTTATTTGCGTCCTGTTATATATATATATATATATATATATATATATATATATATATATATATATATATATATATATATACATAAGTGTGTGTGTTTAAAAAAAATAAAAGTGCGACATTCGTCCGTCCTAGAGTTCAGTTGAAAACCAGCGTCAAACACTTGTGTCTGGCATTTGCTGAACGACACCCATTTGGGATCATCACGAGACTTAGGGTCAGCGCAGACAGAACGCAGCGCAGCGGAGAGGATTTTATTAACGCACTTGAAAATAAACTTTAAAATTATTACAATAAAGTGCATAAATGCTTAAACCTGACAAACGCGTCCTCGAAGATACGCGGGAATCCTCGCGCGGCGTCGAGTCGGCGTCCGCGTCGTACGCGTACTTTCATTGTCACCGAGTTTAAAAAGGGATGACGTCATTTTTTTTAGATTTTGATTTCGAAGTACCTACATAACGAATTATAAATATAACCATCATTATACATTTATGAAGTTGCTTTGTTTGTTAAAAATAATCTACATTTATACAGTAAATGCAACAGTAAACGACATAACAGCTACCTGCTTTCACTTCCTTCCAAAACCACTTTGTTTCAAAACAGTATATTCTGTATAGCGACTAAAATTTACAATAAATTACCACTGAAAATTAAGGAACTCAACATCAAAAGATTTAAATTAAAATTAAGACAATTATTAATAAATAAAGCATATTACACAATACATGAGTATCTTTCTGACCCAAATACTGATACAGGAGTCTGATTTTGTGACATGAGGAATTATAATTATTATTAAGCATTATTACTATAAATTCTATATTAATCCAGACATTATTAGCACAATTATAATCATATCCCAGTCCACCATCGTTGACGAACTTTCGCGACAAACTGGCATGTTTACTGTAGAGTGGTAACCCAGAACGGTTTACTCGCGCAGGCTCGCGAGGTCGCGCGCAAGCTCGAGCATACGCGATCCGTAAAGAAAATGCCCGAGACCGCGCGGAGATTATCCCTCTCTGTCTGCGCTGACCCTTATTGTTTGTTACGTATTTAGTTAGGTAACATTTTTCCTCTAATGTGTGATGTATCCAATATATTGCAATGTATCCAAATAAATGTTTTTTCTTTCTGTTTTCATAATGTAAGCAAACCGCAGTTAAGTTGGGCGACAGTCGCGTCGCTATTTCCCTATTGTTTTTGAAGTACAATGTAATACTCTCCGTCATAATAGTCGGTCCGAGTTAGCATATGAATAAAGTGGACAAAGGACCCCTTCTATCCGGTGAAATTTTATTAATTGTACATTGGTTGGATGTTGGCTGCTTTGAAATTGAGTATTAATTTGTATGATTTGATTGCATATTGCTTGTCTTGCATGCCACCCACAGAGTTTGTTTGAAAAATGTTGTATTCTTAATTCTCTGTATGATTCCGTAGATAAATAACAAAAACAATGAACGTTCGTCACATCTATGGAACCCGACACTGCGTAAGTCGATACACGCTTGACCAATTTTTCAGTTTAAAGTTTAACCGAAACTGAATATCTCGTTCTACGGCGAACATAACACTGTATACACCATAGTAAGTGTATAACAATTAAAAGTAAAGATTATGGTGTGAATATTCCTAACAAGTACGTTTAAAGGACGATTATATCAATATTATCGATTACAAATTTTCTAATAAACTATGTTATGCCCGCGACTTCACCCACGCGAGACTTGAAGGTCCCGCGGGATTCGCGGGAGTTAAAAAATAATTTATGCTATCGTTTTAGTGAAAACTGTCTCGGCAATAGCTAAATTTTATGCACCTAAACTACTACAAACCGCTGCCGGGAAAGTTCCCGCGGGATTCCCGGGATAAAAATTATTATAAATTTTATTACATAAAATTTGCTATTGGTCAGTGAAAACCGCATCGAAATCGGCTTAGTACTTTTACGTGAATCACAAACAAACAGACAAGAAATCTCCAGAAATTGCATCGTTTATATAGTCTATTATTGTTATTACGTCCAGTTGTTTCTTTTTTAATAGTTTCAGTGTACGGACCTTTAAATATGTCTATTAATTTCTTTACGTATGGGTGAAAGAGAAAAAAGTTTGAGAAGAGATTGTTTATTTTGTAGCAAATATCTACGTACGTGCTACGCGCTACGAATTTTCATTTACTATAATATTATGTAGTAGATCCCTTACTTATTACTGAGTTTGTTAAAACCATTTCTTGAAAATGTCTATGCCTAAGTCCAGCGGTGGGACGGGCAGATTTTTATTCTTGAATTCGGATCTTAATATAGCAGAGTCACTATCAGTATCAAACAATGGGATAGTATACTGAAATTCTGGTTCTATTGTAACGAATTAATTAATAAAATCAGATGGGGCATAGGGTGGCCATTGTCCAGTGAGGATGGATCTGATCTCATTAAGCAGTCATTGTGGCCGGCAAACAATGGCTGGTCAAGCGGACCCGCCTTGCCAATGTGCTCGCGTCATCGCAATAAAGTGCTTAACTTATCTATTTTGAATATTAGTTTTAATTAACACTACAATTATTAACACACATTAGGGACGAAAGGTGTGTTGTAGGTAAGTAATTTAAATTAGAAACATTTGAGTAGTGCTATTGTTTGATAATTCGACATTGTGTTTTAACTGCGCTCCTGTACAAAAATTCCGAACTATCAGAAAGAATGATGTGGAACGTGTTATAATATTTTTCTTGTGTTCTCGCGAGAATGTGGGGAGCCCATTATTATTTTATTTACGATTATGAATTCTAGGCCTTTGATGGAATGCTTTTTAAAATCTCGTATTGTTACAACATAAAACTTTCAAAATACCTACTGTATAAGTTGTGTTACGTGTTGTACTTGTTATAAGAATTACTAATATTTTGGTCATTACTCACCAATATTGAACCAGATTTAGCTAGATTGCTAGAAAGTCCCTAGGTTCATACATCGCACTGAATATTTTTTGTTATTTCAAAAAATAATTAGCTACTTAAGTATTTTTAGGTAATTTGAATTAATAATTATTAACTACACTTGATATTTACTCAATTTTATTTCTATTTATTTTGTTAATTAGAAAATGATGTCAAGTTTACTCACTTAAGCAACTGCAAAGTTTTTAAATTTGTAAATATTTCGTATCAATACGAAAAAAAATATAGATAGATAGTAATTTGTCTATGGGGGTTCAGAACTCTATACCAAAATTACTTTAAAAATCCTATCTCTATTTTTTTGAGGTGTCAGTTCATTTTGGAAATGTGGTCTCGTGCCCAAATAGTTTGAGAATCCTGGCTTTAAACATACGATATTTATACAATGTTGATGGATTAGTTAATAAGACTCATAAAGTGAGAATAGTTAAAATTCTAAAAAAGTAGAATCGTCTAGATTAGTGTTCCGCAAAGTATATACCGCGGCACACTGGTGTACCATGGTCATTAATTGGTGTGCCTCGGAAAAATAAGGTTATGCTGCAATTTGAACTTTAGGTTTGTCGATTAATAATAATAAATACCTTTTCTGCAATTTAAACTTTAGGTTTGTTGATTAATAATAAACATTGTTTCGATAATTAATATATAAATGTTAATTAATATTACTTAAAAAATGATTTATATTTGTGGTGTCCCTCCAAAAATGTTTGTTTTCCTAGATGTACCTTGAACACAAAAAGTTTGCGGAACACTGGTCTAGATCTTAAAAATAGGTCTAGCTCTCACTCACTAGTTTACAGATAAATATTAATTAATATTAAGATTAGACTTTCGTAGGCAAATGATAAATATAATAGGAACTTCATCACTACTACCACTATTCACCCCTTGAAGGGTTCTCAGTGTGCATGGACTGACAAGCGCTTGCCCAATTTTAGATTATTTTTGGTGTTGACAAAAACTGTGTAATCGACTACATTATTCAGAAGTGTCTACGGTAAACATCTTTACAATATAAAAATTCCAGTTCAATAAACCGTAACCAATATAACCGCCCAATCTTCAAACTTGTGAGAGTAAGAAAAGAACTTACACAAAAGTCTCAGTTGTCGGACAATAGATGGCGTTTGATCTAGATAACGATATGTTAACATTGTCACAATGGAGGCGGTAATGGTGCGATTGTACTGCTTGGCACAATGCTTTTAGATGTCACCTACAACAATGAGCTCGTTCGGTATCTGCTGCCGACGCCGGCGTGAGCTGCCGATGCCGAATCGAATAGAAAACGCTTTACAAGCTCGTGATAGACACTTAATTAGTCATGTTTGGGGAACTATCTTGTTTTGTTCTGTTATAGTATGTGATAGGGACGTCATGGAGGTTATCATCCCTGATATTTAATATCACAATTAAGTAATTTATCTTTCTTAAGTTTTGGTTACTATATCCACCACTACTTTCTATTAGGACTGTCTGCCATTTTGCTTCAGGTTTTATAAAAACAATATAAATAAACCAGGACCGTCACCGTGCTTTTCCTCGCATAAACTACGTACACGGGTTATGTATTTCGTAAAACTACTCTATTGATATTTTAGGGGTCTCAAAAGAACATACATTGTGCAGACTTGAAAGTAGGCACTGAAAATCAGTTCTATGTTGAATTCAATTTCAGAACAGCAACAACTGTGAACAGCAAATTACCGAGTGCTCATCTCATTTATCAAATTGAGGCATAAATACTTGAATTAATTTACTTGTATTCAGTGTTTCGCCTTTATTAAATATACTCTTTCCTTTTTTTTATACGTGAGTTCAGCAAACAGGCTGACAGCCCACCTGACGCAAAACGGTTACAATGGCCTATGGACATTAGTAGCATCAAAGGTGCTACAAATGTGATGCCGCTCTCTAAACGGAGACTGGAACCTGACCACTAATGCCGGAACATAACACAAGGTTGTTATGAAGGCATACTCTAGACCAGCGGTGGTAACCACCCAGACGGGCAAATGCCCTACCACCTGGCTGTGGGTTGTTTTGTCGCCTTTTACGACAGGCCTCCCAGCCGTAGGAACTTGTATTCTTTCTCCGTTCCTGTACGGATATTTTCTTTATTATTGTTCCCGCTATAATTTATGTTTATTCCCGTTTTTAAACTAATTATATTTTCACCACATGATTTTTGTTAACCGGTTCTTTCAGTTTCGTCCGCGTAAATATGCGTAAGGAGCGGAAAGCTTTAAGTCTTATTTTTTTAAGATTCCCATGGGATTTAAAGTTAGTAGTACATCAGTTATCAGTATCCGCTGTATGTGATTTCAAAGTGTACGCTATTTTTCTAGAAAAGCTTTAGTTAGATCAATAATATGCGATTGATAAAATCATCAGACTGCCTGTGACAATTCGCATTCGAAGCCAAAGTAACAACAATGGTAAGCAACCACCAGCACAACATGAGCTTCTTCGTACCCCGCAGACAAAACAATCTTTGATCAGGAAGGGGTGTGGAAAGTTGTTTTCAGGGATCAAATCAAACTGGCCGCGAGGCATAAGCCACCCGCCAACTATTCAATTTGATGTTATTCAATCTATGATGGATCACAATTTCAGACGCTGCATGAAAACAAATTAAGTAATCGAACTGCTGAATTGAAAACAAGATTCTGTTATCATTTTAATAGATTTTTTTCTCAATATGTTTAGTTTATAAATCAAAGCTACTTTTTATATCCGTTTATCTTCACGGCCTTGATTATAAAATTTGGGCAACTGAACGGGTGAATGCATGATAAACAGAATAATCTGGTTATTTTGAATTTTAATGTAATTATACATACTTTACAATAACGGAGTGATATATAGGGGTATATATAGGATACTTTTTATCCCGGAACATGGGATTATTAACTCTCGAAAAGATAAATCTTATTCAAGCGAAGTCATTTATGGAGTGACTAGTTTTTGTAATATTTGTTGACTCTGTGACACAAACAGTATAATTATGTATATGGGTGTTGTTAGCATGCAAGAAAACTGGTAATGACAATTCCAAAACGTTGTTTTGATGATTAATTCCACTGTGTCGTTAGCACGTATTAATTGTAACGATATGCACATTTTGATCGGAAAAACTGTTTAAAAGGTGCAAAATTTTTGTTTAAGGTCGAAACTTGACCTGGCGTCATTTGAATTTGGGTCTGGAGTGTGTTAACCACTAATCTACCCTGACTTTTTTCATGATGTGTAATTTTCAAGTAATATTCAATGATTAATTATTATCTCATTCAATCATCAAATTAATACACACTCTTCAATGTTCTAAATCAATATACCAACCACAACATAATCTATTGGATATCAAGCATCGGAAGTGGAAATTAATGTATTCCGGAAACAAATATGGGCTATGTATTACAAGGGTTTATGATTGACCTCGCAAAAGGGTTGTGTATAGAATTATTGGTCGGTTACGAATGATGATTTACTGTGCAATTAATCCATGGTATCTCATAATCGTTCACTTCGTTTACGCATTCTCGATGTTCGTTCAAGACGACCTCTGTGGAAGGTTAAACTTTTGCCAGCCTCACTTACTGGTCATGTCCGGGATTCAATTCCTGGCGAAGTAAATTTTGTAAACGAACTTCCATTATTTATTAAGGTCTGGGTGACTGAGATTGTCCCAGAATGGTTCTTTGTATACTTATTACAAATAACACAAGCACATCTTTTTTTCCTTGAGGGTATAAAATGTGTGTTATTATCTGCCACATATTTTATTCCCGCGGGTTCTTTCCAATTTTCGGAGATAAAAGTGTCGTATGTTCTTTCTCATTGTTTAAGGTACATAACGTACCTTTGTTTATTATATTCGTCTATCCTAGAAAAATTCCGTCATTTATAAGAAATATCCTCAAAGTTGACCCGAGATATAAGGTATCTCTGTCTCAAGTTTCATTACAATCCACTCAGTAGTTTTTACGTGAAACTAACAGACAGACTGATTGTAATTCTAAAAGATGTTTAAAATTGCCTCCCCCTTGTTTTTATCATTTTGAAATTCATTATACAAAGTCGACACACCCTAAAAATTTGTTATAGTATAGATAGGTAAATAATAGATCGATTGTTTTAGATTTTTTGATAATGAATGAATGAATGAAAACTCTTTATTGTTCACCATAAACTTAAATCTTGACAATTGATATGGATACATTTGCATTATAACGATGGGCGGCCTTATCGCTTATAGCGATCTCTTCCAGACAACCCATTTGTCTAAGGAAATTTTAAACGAAATTTCAATATAAGATTCTTGGTAGTGTATTATAAAAAATAAAATAAAACATAAATAAAGTACTATATACTTATATATACAGATATATATACACACACACACATATGTATATATATATACAGATATACCTATATAATTAGATATACGATGATATTATAAATATATATACATTCAAACAATAGATACATTAATTTAATGCAACAATTTTTATTTAATAGACCAATAATGGTCAGGGACCATACATTTAAATGTAGTAATTGATTTAGCTTGTCTTATTGCAAAGGACGGGGGGGGGGGTAGTTCCACAGTCGAACAGCCTGTACGGAAAAAGAATTTCCTACGAAGGAAGAAGTGTGTGCAGGTACCACGAAAAGTCATCTGTAAGATTCCATTTTGAAATAAATACATTCATTTTCATTTTAAGTATGGCACGCACAACATCTCAGCATCATAACTAAGCCTAGCTAGCAAAGCCATTGTTAAACCTACACAAGGCTACGCGAAAACGCGGTATATTTCAATAATTCGTGTATTACAAGTGGGCACATTGTTAACGTTGATAATAGGAAAATCTGTCAACACGGGAACAATGCAGGAAGTTACATAGATCAGGAATTAGCAGTCATTGTCGTCGGCACAATGGCCGCGGCGGGCGCTGAGCTCGCAATCTAATTAGATAACATTACTATTTCATATACATAACATGCCAGAAGATATAGCCGTGTGTGATAAGGAGGCAGTACTGAGAGTTTGTATGAGTTAATACGTGAAGTACGTGGATTATATCTGAAAGCCTTTTGATGGTAACTATTTATTTAAATTACAAGCTAAACTAAATTAGAAAATAAGTAATTGTAACCTCCATAAAAAATCCCTGCCAGAGGAAAACTTGTCCAGAAGGTTAGCTGGATTGAGACGCTGTATGACAATGCTGATTCGCTGGGTGAAGTTTAAGCCAGGATTCTGAACACCTAATGTTTCAACTCTAAACGGCACAAATTATGATCTTCCTAAGATCCTACAATCTTTTGCGCTCTTTGCGTGCCCATCTATTATATTTATTTCTTTGTCTTCTTCATTATCAACCGAGCGTAGAATACCGGTTTCATTCAAAGCGATCGCTTCGAAGCTTCGCATCAAAGTCAAAACAGCTTTTCTTGGGCTTAGCCCGCCGACAGATGCGCCATGGCTAAACATTGTTCCCCAATAAATAATCGGTCTCCGCAAAACGTGGCCGTTATTTTTTCTTCTTCACCACTAGGCAAAAGCCTGGTACTTAGAATTATAATTATACATACATACATAACTTCACGCCAGTTCCCTTGCGGGGTAGGCACGTACAACAGAGCGTCATTCAGGCTTATTCTTACACACCTCACTTGCTTCTTTGACATTCATAGCTCTTGCCATGCACGCTCGTCTGTTCTTAAGGCTCCTGACATCACCTTTTGCTAGTACGCGATCAATTTGATCATGGTGTGTGGTGGCCTTCCACGACTTCTGCATCCATCCACTTTTGCATTGTATAATTATAATATAGCAATAATCAACAATTTTGACATTATGACGTCATAACTCATAAGTATTCAAACAAAATCAAAGAGTACCATGTAGATTTTTTGTAATCTGAAATGGAGAGGTCCATTCCCAGAATCTGTATATTTATACGCTGACTAGCTGTACCCGCCAGACGTTGTCCTGCCCTTAAAAAATAAAATTTTAGAAACCGATTGCAGCGCCATTTAGCGGGACCAAATGTTAATCTAAACTATTCTCGAATACACTTGAGCAAACGAAAAATTTCATCAATATCGGTCCCACGGTTTAGGAGGAGTTTAGCGGCGCCACCTACCGGGTCTAATCATGAATCTTAACCATCCCGGGGCCCACTTGAACACTCACAAAAAAATTAATCAAAATCGGTTCAATTGTTTAGGAAGAGTTCAGTGACATACACACGAACAGAAGAATTTTATATATAAAGATTTTTGGGTCAGAAACCCTCGCGGGCGTCCTCAGAACACTCTATTAAAGTTTCATCTGAATCTGATCCATGCTGTAGGACTACTTTGAAGACGAACATACAAACAGTGATTTTTATTTTTATAGATTTTTTAAGTCAGTAATCTTTTTGGGCATCCTCAGAACACTATCAATTTTTAATCACAATCTGATCAATGGTTTAGGAACACATATAGAACAAACACACAATCATTGATTTTTATTTATAAGATACTAGCAGATGCAGCAAACTTCGTACCGCCTCAGAATCAATAAATAAAAAAGCTGAATGATAATTGCAGAATGTTTCAACTTTAGGAAAAAATGTGGTCAAAACTTAACTGGAACGAACATCAAACGTTTGACATTCAAAATCAAAAAAATGAAAAAAATACTTCACTTTTAAAATTAATTTGATTTCTGAACGACTTTTAAACTTAATTGATTTCTAAACGACGGGACGAACATGGAATGTTTGACAGGTAGGAATAGTTTCTATGGGAAAGCAAAACTGTTGTTTTTACTATATTCCAAGCATGTTATTCCTATTTACTCACCTTTTAAACCTTTCCTGGACTTCCACAAATAATTCAAAATCAAAATCAGCCAAATCAGTCCAGCCGTCCTTGAGTTTTAGCAAGACTAACGAACAGCTGAACAGCAAATAGTATTTATAAGATATATCCAAGTTGAAACAACAAATTTTAAAATAAATCACATATTATGGTCCATTCGTTGATCAATATTTACATACTAGGACAATTTTATGCACAACTATGAATTAATAAAGACAGAGTATATTTTTACATAACTTTACCATATTATTTATAGAGAAACGGATAGCAGTA
This sequence comes from Dendrolimus kikuchii, assembly GCA_019925095.2. Lineage (NCBI taxonomy): Eukaryota > Metazoa > Arthropoda > Insecta > Lepidoptera > Lasiocampidae > Dendrolimus > Dendrolimus kikuchii. The sequence goes on along the minus strand of CM034390.1, from coordinate 8,318,786 downwards.
TTTTACAAATATGTCACCCCCACAAGAATGTAGTGCGAGTGGAGTGTTTGCCATGCACTCCATTTTGAAAGCTTCCTTGCCTATCCCCACATGCACTTAGGAGTGCAATTTACTCATAACTATTATTTAACTAACCACGTACTCTTTTTGGTTGTAATAGGTACTCAACGCATTTAGTTTGTATGCTTGTAGGTTCTTTGCTTGCAGCCTTGGAAATAACCTGATTATTATACTAAATTCATGTGTACATTTGTTAATAGCAATGAACCTATGATTCTTTTTTTTTTCAGAAAATAAATAAGATCACTGTTACAAATTTAAATATAAAGGTTTTCATTCATGGTTTTGGCTTAAACCAACCTTTCCAGAACTAGAAAATAACACCATAGCTACTATTACAGATGACACAACCATCATGGCTAAAGGAGTTACTCACGAAAAAGCCGTGGAAAAAGTTCATAAAGCAGTTAACCATCTATAACTAGACAAAAAAATGGCGTATTAAGCTAAATGAAACCAAGTCGATCCACATTGACTTCACTAACAAAATGCCTAATTATCATCCGATATAGATAAACGACATCGTAGTTTCGTATGAAAATACCGCAAATGACACTAGACGCTAAACTGCGCAGAAAGACTCACGTCAAAAAGAAACGCGAAGAACTGGAAGCGCTTTACAGAAATAGGTACTGGCTCCTTAGAAAATATTCAAAGTTATCAGTATCCAACAAACTACACCTCTATAAACAAGTCCTGATGCCAGAAAGGACGTATGGCGTACAGTTGTCGAGCTGTACCAAACCAAGCAACATAGAAATATTACAACGCTTCCAAAACAAAGTGCTGAAAGGCATTGTAAATGCGCCATGGTACGTTAAATCGAGCGACCTCCATCGGGACCTGAAAGTAGAGTTTGTCACTAGCATTATTAGAAAGTACGCAGAAGCCCACGAGCATCGGCTTCATCATCATATGAATATCGAGGTGATCCAGCTCCTAGACAACACGGATATAATGAGAAGGCTCAAAGGCAAAACCGTTTGAACTAGTGGTATAAAGAAAATTAAAATATAGTGTGCTGTGTTAGCTTAATTAAGAACACATGAACAAAGTGTTTTCCCCTTAATAGAGACAATAAGAAAAGGCTAATAGACACTTTCTTAGAATACTTTTAGTTAATTTAGGTTATATTTAAATTACTTGATTAGTCTTTTTAGATTAGGCGATAATATTAATTAAAAAAAAACAACATTTACAAAATCGTAAGAAGACTAGACTATTAATTAGACGTCAGAATGACATTTTTATTTTTTCTAATTTGAATTTACACCAATGCGTTAGGAAACACCACAAGTTTATGCGAGTAAAGCAAAATATATATATATATATATATATATATATATATATTTCTCAGCGTTTGCAGATTACATGTGTAAACTACTGGCCGAATTTTTAAGTTAATATTTTTTCCTTTCCTCCTGCCTTTTCTTTGTACGACTTTGACCTTGGCAACATCAATGCCGTGTGCGTTGAAGCCAAAAAATCTGAATGTTTCAATTGTAATAAACATTTATAAACGTCCTGCTGCTGGGCTTAGGCCTCCCAATTTCTTAAGAGAACCGACAGTATAACCGCCAAGCTTGTTTAAGGCGGCTTGACGAGGTTACACACATCGATTGTCTCGATGTGCAGGTTTCAATCAATAACACAATATGCACATTAGGACAGGAAACTGCCTAAGTGGTGAAGAGTTTTCCGGTCAGGGTCAGGATTCGAACCCGCGTCATCTGAATTTGGGACGTGAGTGGATTAATCACTAAGCTACCACGGCTTATGACAGCTTGACAGATATAATTCATAGCTCAGAACGATACGAATAGAATTTATGAATATATGTACACATACATACTACATTCGATGCACAAGCCTCGCCACAAAGTTCTTTTGTCACGATTATCATGGAAAATCCGATCGGGGGAAGTGTGGCGGTTGCTTTCAACATCGGCAAACTGCATTATGAGTTATCTGGAAGCATTGTTGCGAACGGCGCAACTCTATAAGCTAGCCAGCCGTGTCTATGGGACGGCCCGCCGTAACTTGTTCCTGAGACTGGCTCGATTAATATTGTAGTTTATTGACATCGTTTATAGATACTGAATTACATATACTGAACTAGGATATGCTCGTAACTTCGTCCACTTTTGACTTGAAATCCCCGCGGTGTTTCCGGGACACAAAGTGCCGCAGCTAACGTTTTAGTAAAAGCTGTGTCGTAGTAAGCTAATTTTTACGCAACCGAACAACTACAAATCGCTCCCGGGAAAATTCTCGCGGGATTCCTGAGGTAAAAATATCACAGATTTTATTACATTAAGTTTGTTATCGATCAGCAAAAGAATCACATTGAAATTCGATTTATTTTTTAATCTGTCCATTTGAAATAATTCCCAGAAAAATTCCCGCAAGATTCCCAGGATAAAAAGCAACAAAGAGTAAATATAATAATTAGCTGTCGATCAGCGAAAACCGCATCGAAATCAGCCCAGTAGTTTTTACGTGAATCCCGAACAAACAGACAAACCGACAAACATACAAGATCTAAAAAAAATTGCGTCGTGTTCTCCATCATAAATACAGTCTATTCCAGTTCTTTTTTTAAATATCTTCAATATACAGGACACAGCATGTTTAGAATTTTATAATATTATAAATTACATTTAAGAACTAAACTATTTTTCTCATTTTTATATGAGAGCATTAAAGCTTTTTATTTGTTTAAATTTCCACATAATCAAATCACAAAAGAAAGTGCTTGAACGGAAAGCTAAATTAGATAAGATCCTGCGTTCTTCTGGTGTGGGTTTTTATGAATTGACATATCATACTATTCAGCACGAATTCGGTAAATACGCGCTGTATTGAGCCGGTTGCAACGATATCAATGACACCCTTATGTCGTAGATTTAAAGCTCTTTTTAGTATACTAGTAACACAGGTTAAAAGAGGTAACAGAAAAACCTACTTTCATATAAAATTTTAAATTTTCTATTATGAATTAAGCATTGACTTTTTTGCTCTCTTTTAAAGGGGGCAAAGTTTCAGAAAGTTTGGGAAATACTCCTTTACATGCTTACACGAAGGAGTCTGAGAAAGTCGTAATCTATAATGGGCAAGAGTTCTTAACTTCATCCTCCAGATTATAGGCGATCCATTGAAAATATCCATAAAAGTCGAACATTAGCCGAAACAATGGCGAGGAGGGCCCGGTATTAGGTGCTGGCGCTGCTATTGAACAACTTTTGTCCCATTGTGTTGTCCGGCTGAGGGAGGCTCGACACAAAGACACCACGCAGACATAGACCGAAATTCATCAGCAACACGATTGTTTGCTACATAAAGGCGGCCATTGTAGACAAATATGATATCGTAATACAATGTGGATGTAATAATTAGAGTACTAAGACGACGCTTCAGGCGTACAACTAGAGCTTTGAGTAGTTTGTAAACACCGAGAATGTATTAACTACCCTCTTTATTGCTTGTAATCCAACACAATAAATAAACCACAAACGTTGTTTTCGACATCTATTTTTTTATTATATTTAAGGAACAAAATAATAATATAAATCTTAGCTTGATATTGCCCTTCCTATACACCTGTAAGTATAGAGTAAGGTGCGCGTAAGCCTCTAAGGCTAAGCAAGCATTAGCATTTATCAATACCGGACTCGTCCAGGAAAGGATGTCCGGTATTGGTAAATAATTGTGCGCGTTTAGATTTAGACAGCATATAATTTTATATACTTTTTTGTGTCTTTATTTTTATTGTGTGTGTCGCATATGGACATAAAAATTATCTTTATTTCTATCTTTCTTAGGCGTAAGGCCGGACTTTAAACAAGTTTCAGGGTTTCAAATAATCTTACTTTGGAAATATCACAGCCATGTTAGCTTCGACGAAACTTTATTTTTTGTAACATAGCAGTCCATTGAATAATGTAAAGTTTGAAGTATTTTTCATTTGCCAATATCGTTTATCTCTAATTTTAAGAACTCGAAGTCGTAAGTAATTACCGGGACATTTTTAATTAAAATCGCACTATGATGTCATTTTTGACGCCTCAGAATTGCATCAGACATATTCGAATACATCTCCCCCAAGCTAGGTGCGGTGCGCATTATTTACATTGTAAGGCCCAGAATTACAGTCTCTAGATGAGCCCCTCTTTCGATTTCTGTTTTACTCAGACATTGGTAAAGAAAACGACTTAAGCAGATATTAGACGAATCATTTCTGTTTTCAATTTGGATAACTCAACTAGTGATTCATTTAAACATTAACTTGAATCATTCAATGTCTTTGAATACCGCCGTGTCATTTAGGTGCTGTGTCTTACAACCAGATGGATTCAATATGGTTGTGGTTGATCCGTCTAATATTATCCTTACAATATTTCTAAATTATCAACGCGAATAATCCATTACAGTTTAAGACAAAAATCACAAATCTCTTTACTAATAACATTTTTTTAATTTAGAGCGAAAATTTAGACCACATGGAGTCAGAACAACACCGTAATAAAATCTTATGCATTTGTAATGTACATATTTATTACTTTTAATTTAAAAGATTCCCAATTTGATATTATTGCTTTATTTAACGGCGGACTATCCTAAAAATATTACATCTTGTAATATTTTTATGTTATAGAAAATATTTTTCATAATTATAATCGTTTAATTTGCAAACTCCAAATTGATGTTCGGCTGTGGTTGAGGAAAATACAGTTATTACCTATTTATTATATTTACTTTGAGGACACTATATTACTGATAACAGCGCCGCCGCCGGCCTAGCGGAACGCGTACTAGATTACATACTCATATGACTAATACCTACCTACTTCATATATGCAGCACATAGCTCATGATTCGTATATTAACATGGGACAGTCCGTCGGCAAATATTAGATGCTCTCTTCCGTTTCATCATCGTACGCAAATGCTGGATTGATCTTACATTCGAAGTTAGGTAGATACGCCGCGAATCTGCGAATTATCAAGACCGAATTTAACACGGTCTCGCGTACTATACTAATTATAGGCTTTAACAGCGTCAGGAAATATGGTTTTAGTGATATGAAGATCAACGTATAAGTATACAATGTATTATTACGTATTTGCGGGATACGAATTAAAATGCCGTTGGAATTATCACAAAGTTTATTAGAAGTAATAAAACACCTATAAAGAATTATTATCGGTTCGCAACACCATATGGAAAATCCTTTTCAACACACTTGCTCATAAAGTGGCTCTATGGTCATCGCAATTAGGCACAGAATGACACCCATTATCAAACTGTGAGTAAAAAACATTATAACTCACTAGTGAGTTATAGATTTTTTTTTTAAATTTTATTGGTTGAGTTGCTTTGTTCTTAGAAAAGTTTTTATTAAAAAAAAAAGAGATCGTGTTCTATAGAACAAATAAATTAATGTTCCTATTGCTTGCTCATTTCATGCAACTTCTTATTTAAATAGATAATTTTAACTCGTACGTGTTTAATAAATAAAACTTTCACTCATATATAACTTTTTTTTATCTACTAAATAAAATGAGTTTTTGTTGTTATTTTATTCACAAGTGTGTTGAAAAACCTCGTATGATACACGTGTGTATTGATGATTACCGTCCTCGGCTCTCTTAAGACCCTCGCCTACGGCTCGAGTCTCAATGGCGCCTCGGCGGTAATCACCAATGTTACACACTAGTACCATAATGTACTATTATTCTATGTAGACACTTCTATAATCAGCTAGTCATTTCCAGTATTCCTATTACATCCGTAACCTTGGGTAGGCCATTCCAGCGTGTACCAAAGTGATTCCCGTTGACAATAGGCCACAACTTTCCCTTTTTTCCTATTTGAACTCACTTAAACCACCCACGATTTGCGCTATGCTACTTTTGTTTATTTTATTTGCTAACGGATTTCCTTACGTAGTTGCTCTTGTGGAACATTCTTGTATCGTTTTACTGGAATGTTAATGTTAATATAAGCTAAGCGTCTTGTATTTGTAAAGATAGAAACAAAATGTTTATTCTGGAAATTATGAGTTATTGTTTTTCAGGTATATTAGCACTTTAAGCCCTGGAATACTATCATAGCATATTTTGATTTTTATCATCATTCTCTCCTGCAAATTTATACCAATGCAGAAAAAGAAATATTTTCATAAATAAATCGGTTACGTTGTTACTGTTAGGCAAGTTAAATCACTAAAAATATTTAAGAACATGACAAAAAAGCACTACCTGCAACATAGTGATGTTTGATATTTTTACATATTATTTATGCATATGTATATATTTATATATATAATATTAATGGGTGTATTTATATATGTCTATTAAATATAATCCTTACTTATATAATATTTTACATGCTTATATGTTTATTATTGAATAAAATATAATGTAAGTACTGCATATCGTACAATATTTATTGTGTATATATAACACGTTTGACAAATTGAGTCTGTTTTATTCCTGCCACGGGTTGTCTGTAAGAGATCGCTTCTTAGCGATAAGACCGCCCATTGTTCACATTTAGAATATTTTTAGGCTATAAGTTTTTCTGTAATGGTGTACAATAAAGTGTTCTCTTTCTCTTTCCCTCAAACACCACATCTCTCTCTCTCTCTCTCTCTCTCTCTCTCTCTCTCTCTCTCTCGCGGCATAAAAATTCTATCTGTGTGTCACAATTAGGTACCTAAAAAAGTGATTATTTCCTCTAGCCATGGTTGGCAACAAGTATGAATTTAGGCATACCTATAGAAGTCGTTTGTGTCTTGAAATTGATAGTGCTAAAATAGATATTTGGTATTGAGAGGCTACGCGATATTTGAAATTTAAAACTCGAGTGGTATCAAAGGAAGAGTTTTTAGCACATTTCAATAATATATGTATCTGTTGTGTATGGGTTCTTTAAGAACGGCGTTATAAAATTTATTAGAACTCGACAAAGCGTTAGCGACACACATGGTTTTGCAAACGTCCATAGGCAACGGTGACAGCTTTCCATCAGGTGGGTTGTCTACTTGTTTGCCTGCTTCAGGCAATAAAAAGTGCGTGTTTGGCCACATACTAGACACTGAATAAGCGGGTAGTTTTTATCCAGAAAAATTAGATAGATTCCGCAGAAGCTAGATTATTATCAGGCATACAAATTCGATTACATAAATAAAGCTGAAAAAACAGATATGGTGGTAAATAAAGATATTTGATTCCTTATAGCATTTGAATGTCGGTATTACCTAACGATGATATAGATAACGCTATAATAAAATTATTAAAACAAAACAAAATATGTGAAACTTTACTGAATTGCAGTAATCTTATAAAATATATTATCAGCCTTTGTAATGTTGGAAAAGGGCCAAATGGTGTTTTTTATCGATTCCCTAAACAATAGGCCCGTCGATGTGACAGTATAGTTTTGAATGGCACGCGATGGTAGATTAGACATGGCACCCCTTGCACATTCTATACGGATTAAGAAAATACTGAGGCACCGATCTTATCACGTTAATAATAAAAAATGTCGAAGTTCAAGTAAACAATACTTTAACCCGCGACTTCGCACGCTATTATTTATATATTTCACTAGCGGTCTCGCCAGACGTTGTCTTGCCCTGAAAAACTAAAAACCTATGACCCGATTTTAGTGCCTCGTACCGGTTCCAATTGTAAATCAAAACCATCCGGGGACCAATTCAAACACAAGCATAAAATCATCAAAATCAGTCCAGGAGATTAGGAGGATCTTAAAACCCGATCCCAGCTCCACCTACCGGTTCCAATTCTGAATGTAAGTCATTCGGAGATCCACGCAAGCATACAAAAAATTTCATCAAAATCGGTAAAGCAGTTCTCAAGTTATCGGCGTACATACATTTCTCCAATTCATTTTTATTTATATAGATAAAAGATAAATGAAGTAAAAACGTAGTCAGCCTTCTGGGCACCTTAGCCATAGAGGACGGTGACATAGGCTCAGTATTCTACCTACAGTCTTGATAGACCTGTGCTAATTAATCCCTTTGAAAATGGTAAAAAAAGGAAAAAATTATAGTAGGATGAAACCCATTGGAAAAGGAAGAGAATATAACAAAAATGAAAGGAAAAATAATTTACGGGCGATCTGAGGTCGGGAAGTGGTAGGCGATGAATTTTTAAGGGTCAATGCGATTTATCTCGATTTCCGGCAAAACTATAAGCCCTATGGAAAAAAGTTAAATTGCAAAGTTTTAGGTAATAAAAAGATCTACAACTTTTGTATTTACACTTTTTTCACATAACCTCAAAATTGATGTCAAAAATTCAAATAACTAGATTTTTGGTTTTTTATTTTTATCTTTTACAAAAATATTTTTCTTTCTCACGAAATTTGGTGAAAACTTACCTTTTTATGTCCCAAACACACTGTAATTTTTTTGATTTAAAATATTTATTTTTTCACCTTATTTTGACTTAATATCGAAAACCACCCCAATTTTCAATCGAAAATTTTCGCGTCAAAATATTTTTTCAAAAAGTCGGTGGGCTTTTTGTTCGTTGAAATCTCTACTTTCTGATGGTGTAAAAAATATACATTACTACGGTAAATGTTCTCAGAAAATGCAAATAAATAACAGGTAGTAAGGTAGTACACCATCAGAAAGTAGAGATTTCAACGAACCAAAAGGCCACCGACTTTTAAAAAAAACTGATATTATGACGCGAGAATTTTCGATTGAAAATTAGGGTGGGTTTTTCGATATTAAGTCAAAATAAGGTGAAAAAAAATATATTTTATATAAAAAAAATACAGTGTTTTTGGGACATAAAAAGGCAAGTTTTCACCAAATTTCTTGAAATATAAAATATTTTTGTAAAAGATAAAAATAAAAAACCAAAACTTGGTTATTTGAATTTTTCACATCAATTTTGAGGTTATGTGAAAATAGTGTAAATATAAAAGTTGTAGATCTTTTTATTTTATTATTTATAACTTTGCTATTTAACTTTTTTCCATAGGACTTGTAGTTTTGCCGGAAATCGAGATAAACCGTTCTTCACCCTTAAAACTCACCCCCTTCCACTTGCCAACCTCAGATCGCCCGTAAATTATTTTTCCTATCATTTTTATTGTATTCTCTTCCTTTTCTAATGGGTTTCATCCTACTTTTTTTTGTTTCAAAAATGATCTACCCTGGTCTATGAGTGAATATGGGTAGAATACAATATAAATAACTTTTCTTTTATTGTGTTATTATATAAAGTCATGCTAAGTAGTTACAAAAAAATTATTAACGTCACGCTGCAATTCGTATGCACTTCTTTGTTATTAGCAAAAACCTAAATACTTTTCATATCCCTAATTTGTGACACATCTCTTTTATACTCTTCAAGGTTGTTTTTGAGACAATAGACAGTATGTAGGGTTTTTAGGGTACTTACATCTATTACTATAAACTGTAAGCAGTCGTACTTTATATTAAGTGTACCACCATCGCCATAATCAATCAAATTGATGCCTTGTTTTGTGTGGAAAAGACGGCTATTTCATGATAAGACCTCTTGGGACCCAATTCTGCTATTTCATTGTCATTGCGATAGTGTCAAAAATTAGTATTCTGCTAAATCGACATCTTCTCTATACCGTGGCGACAAAATAATAGTAGATAAAAATTGGTATTCCTATTAGCAGAAATGGCGTTAGACGACACGAATACTGAAAAGCTACCAAAATATTAACCATTTGTTTCGGGAGTTTTCGCTTATAAATATTTATATAAAAATTGAATTGAATCCACGCCATTGGGATTAACAGAATACCGAAATCAGGCAAACTGACGATTGAGACGATAGTGTCCATCGATTTTGACGAGATTATAGCAGAAGTGGGAATATATGTTTGCAGTTATTTACAATTACATATTATTATGTTATATAATTTTAGCTTATTTTGTATTGGTGTATGTTCAATACATACATACATACATACATAACTTCACGCCAGTTCCCTTGCGGGGTAGGCACGAACAGCATAGCGCCATTCAGGCTTATTCTTACACACCTCACTTGCTTCTTTGACAATCATAACTCTTGTCATGCACGCTCGTCTGTTCTTAAGGCTCCTGACATCACCTTCTGCTAGTACACGATCAATTTGATTATGGAAGGTGTGTCGTGGCCTTCCAAGACTTCTGCATCCATCCACTTTTGCATTGTATATCTGTTTAGTCATTCTTTTATCATGCATTCTTTCCACATGCCCGAACCAACGGAGCATTCCTTTCCTTAATTTCACCCCGACACTCTCTTTCAGACCAACTCTCTTTCTTACTTCTGTATTACGAACGCGGTCCGCGAGCGCGTATGTTCAATAAAGGACTATTTATCTCCTTGCCTTTAATTAAGATCCATTTACTCATAAAAACATATCAAACCGAGTTACTTTTGCATATATATATTTTAGTACAGTAAGATTAGCTAATGATGATATCAGCGCGTATGTTCAATAAAGGACTATTTATCTCCTTGCCTTTAATTAAGATCCATTTACTCATAAAAACATATCAAACCGAGTTACTTTTGCATATATATATTTTAGTACAGTAAGATTAGCTAATGATGATATCAGCGCGTATGTTCAATAAAGGACTATTTATCTCCTTGCCTTTAATTAAGATCCATTTACTCATAAAAACATATCAAACCGAGTTACTTTTGCATATATATATTTTAGTACAGTAAGATTAGCTAATGATGATATCAGATTGATGAACCAAATTGAATTGAAACTTTTTAGTTGGAATCCACAGAACTGAAAGGACACAAGGTATTCAATGACATTCAATGATTCAACCTTATATTTATATAGATCACTAAGGTTAATTCACCCAAATTGAAAGATGGAAATGAATCGTCTAATATTGGCTTTACTTACAATATATAAATCAGTCATAACTTCGCATCAATCTTACTGTTTCTTTGTTACTCTCAATACTGACGATATTATTAGCCAAACAATGCCTAGCCTAGACAGCACCAACGAAATACTCAACGTATTTCATTGTCGCTTGTCCATCGACTAGCACCCCTACGTTTTATCATGAATAGCAATATTGAATCGCATTAAGTTAATATGGCTATGAATAATAGGAACGCTTCATTACAATTGTTGTCAGCCCTATGGTGATTTAGCTTTTTGTGTGAGGGTTGTATTCATATTAAAAAAGATAGTCGCGAGGATAGATATCCCTCCATACATTATAATTCCATGGAATTTTTTTATGTGTTTTACTCATTACTCATTAAATGAAATTTTGATCATTAAGTGCATGTAAGACGCGCATAATTCAACTTAAATTTGTATAACAGCTTCTTTATTGTCAAGACTATTTAACTCTGGAATGCCGCTGGGTGTACACTATGACAAGCAATAACAGCAACATTATTTAATAAAATAAGCTAAGTGCGTATCAGATAATGCATATATGAGGCCCAATAATGCTGATTAGACGTTGCAAAGCGTCACAAGCAAGAGCTGCGTGTCACGGAGATGAATATGTTGCGATGGATGCGTGGATTCATGCATCAGGAACTCCCGCAGCAGCGGCAGTCTTCATGCCCGTAAGATAAACTAAATAAATAAACTGCACGAGGGTTGTTTACGATGGTGAGGCGACGTTTAACAGAGACAGGCTAATTATATGGAGAACAAATGTCTAGCCATGCCGCCTCCGCCAGTTCCCAGTGAGGGGAAAAGCTCGAGAAATGCTAGTTTTTCGTTGTGAAGGATGACATGCGTAACACTGATCTCAAAACGGGGGATGCCGAAGATCGCGCGAAGTGAAGAATAAAAAGTAGGAGAGTGGAACTGGATGTCGGAACTAATGCTCAGAACGTAACCGGCAAGTAACCCTCGGGTGACGATAAGACGTTGCAAGGCGTCATGTTCTAGCCAACAGCCTCCGAATAGGGTATACGTAAGGTCGTTTGAAGTGAAGAATAATAAATAGGAAATTCAACTCCGGTGTCCATAGTAACTAGGTGAATCAAAAAGTTCTTAAAAGCACATATACATGTAAAAAACCTTTTGGGGAGAAGTTCGATATTCAAATTAAAGTCTATCAATCACACAATATTTATGCGAACTATCACTTGTTTTTATCAGTTCAGAATTTTTTTCGGTCATTCAGTAGACATTAGGGGATGATGCTGTACCCTATATGTATATATGCTATGCTGTACGAATGTTAACCGACGAAAACAAAAAGCGATGTTTGAAAATTTCTAAGCGTAATCTCGAAATGTTCCAGCGTGATTCAAATAATTTTTGCCGTCGCCTTGTCACCGTCATATCTTGGAAACCACTATCCTCTCCATCCATTAAGAAATTTCGAGTTCCCCCTACCGCTGGCAAAGTTATGGCCTCAGGGTTTTGGGATAGTGAGGGAATCCTTTTTATTGCTTACATGCCAAAAGGCCAGACGATTACTGGACCCTATTATGCAAATTTAATTCCGAAAGTGCGTGAAAGAAAAACGTCGTGGAAGACTGTACTTGGGCGTGTTGTTTCTTCACGATAACGCTCCAGCTCTCGATCGGAAGTTGCGCTCAACGCAATCCGCTGTGCTGGCTTTAATCTCCTTGAACACGCATCACATTCTCCTGACTTATCCCCAAAAGAGTTTCATTTATTCCCAAAACTAAAAGAGAAACTTCGTGAAACTAAATTTCACGATAATGACGCGATTATAGCTGCCGTGGAGGAGTTTTTTAAGAGTCAAGAAAAAAAAATCGTTAGTTATAAGGACGTTAGAAACGCGTTATTCTAAATGCATTGAATTGAAGGGAGATTATGTAGAAAAATAAAATATATTTGTTTAAATTTTTGCATTTTTAATATTGATTCCAAGAACTTTTTGATTCACCGTCGTAGATGCTCCGAATTGTAAGCGAGAAATAAGGCTAAGATGGTGATGACAAACAGTAAATAACAAATTATTGAACTCATTATAATTATTACGTATAATACATAACATACTACATTCATAAAACCAAGATGGTTAAACAATGTTAATTACAATGTGTTAAACATATATAATAAAAAAATCTGAGTTGACTCCGAAAGCAACCGGCATTTAGCGTTGAGATGATAATTATTATTTGTATTCATCAGTAAAGCTATATAAACACCATAAATTGATCAAAATATAACCCATATTTTATACTGATACATTATATACAAACTTTGAATTGATACATAATTTGAGAATGTCTATAGCGATTCATTATACAAAATATCAAAGGAAATATCAATTGCCTTTAGCCCTTAAATTATAATTTACATTCAAAGCAGTTGAATAGCAAGTAATTTTGTTTCTTTCAGGATAGCGGCGGAAGGTGTACAAGTTAAAAACTGTGGCGGGTAAAGAGTCATGTAATAAGAGTCATATAATTGTATCAAATTACAGATTATGTTTTATTATTTTTGGATTTTATGTATTGTTTTATGTGGTGTAACTACTTATAATAAATATGTTTAAACTAAACAACAACAAAAAAGTTGTCACAAATAAAAAAAATGTTTAATTTAATTCAAATTACTATATCCAAGTCTCAAAAAATATACCTACTACATATATTATGTATACGTCGCGGATGAATGCTTGCTTAAATATTAATAATTATTTAAGCTCCTATTATATTAATGTTCTCTGTGAATTAAAGATACCAAATACAAATGATAATTTGCGTCATTAACACCGGAAAACTGTCTCTTTCAAAACCATCTTCTGTTTTCGATTTCATTAAATTAATGTCACTTAAAATGATCGGATTGTTAAGTGATGTTAAAATGCTCCACACGGGTTTGTGCGTCTTTCTAAATGTGATAGTATGTTATATTACAGCTTTAATTATAAAAGGGGACATGAAATAATCTGTATTACAGGTTGGCTTCGCACCTAGTGTTATAGGTACACGTTTATAAGAGGCTGTAATCACTTTCCAGCATGTGGGCCGTCTGAAGGTATATCAGCTTCGAACCAAAAACAAATTAACAAAAGTAAACCTTTGATAAACACATACAACTCTCCAAATATTTGTGACCAGATTGACAATGAAAACAATTTACGTTTTTGAGTAATGATTTTTCAAGATCTATTTAACGGTACTCGCTTATGTGTATTGAATTTATTTTCCCTCAAGTGTCAGTTATTATCCGTGCAGGAACGGAGAAAGAATACAATTTCCTGCGGCCGGGCGGCCTGTCGTAAGAGGCGACTTAAAAACCCTCAGCCAGGTGGTAGGGCATTTGCCCGACTGGATGGCTACCATCCCTGGTCTAAAGTATGTCGCCATAACAACCTTGAGTTGTGTTCCGGCATTGGTGACCAGCTTCCAGTCTCCCTTAAGAGAGCAGCAGCGCATTTGTAGCAACTTTGGTGTTGCAAATGTCCATAGGCGATGGTACCCGCTTTCCATCAAGTGGGCCGTCTGCCGGTCTGCTGAAATCCAGCAATAAAAAAAAAAAAATGAACCGCCACTATGAATTTTTTTCACAAAATCTGTACACCATTATATAACGGCGTACTAAAGGTGCCTTCCGTCCCTATTTGATCTAGCTAAATACAGAGTCAATAATCTTTGAGAAAAATAGTGTGTATTATAGCCACTATTAGACCGATTATTTCTGGCTCGCAATTTTTTTTATAATTAATCGATTCGTTCGCGTTTGACTGACATTGCGCCTGATGTCAGGCGGAAATGCAGTCTAAGGTAGAGCACGCTTACCTAGAAGATGCCTGTTCACGCGAGACTTCAAGACATCTAGATTGTATTCTTCAGGAAAAACACAACGGTAAAGAGAGAGAATTTGGATGAATCAATTAAAGTGATCCGTACAAAAGTAAACTTGAATCATTTAATGTCATTTAATAGCGTGTATCGTATCCTTTCATTTTCGTGCCTTTTTCGCCAATTCAATTTAGTTTAACGAGCTAATATCAGCATTAGACTGTCATCCACCATAAAGACAGAGCGACGGAAACGAAATCCTAAAGGTTTCGTTTATCATTTGGCTACGAAACTTAAAAAGTTTTATCTTCATCATCATATCTAATATTATTATGCTCATCATCATATTTAATAGTTTATTTCTTATTGGTGGAGTGTTCTCCAATCCTCTCTATTCTCGCCCAGCTTTTTTACTTGTTTATACGACACAACTTCTATTCTTTCTTTTATTTGGTCTTTTCTCTTTTACCTTCTACTTTGCCTTCTATTATCTTACAGAGAAGAGCGTCATATCGTAGTAAATGTCCAAACATTCTTTCTCTTCTTTCCTGTATAGTTTTTAAAATTGCACCTTACACCTTTCTTTTACTATGGTCAACACTTCTTCATTGGTCTTCTTCTCCTTCCAGCTTATTTTTTCCATACGCCTCCAACACCACATTTCGAATGCCTCTAGTCTTTTTCCAAATGTGCTGATGTTGCTCCTAATGTAAGTTTTTTTAATTAAAACTTAATTTTTTTTATAGCTTGTGATATTTTCGGTCGAAATAGGTAGTTTTTTGATATAAATATATTATATTAAATATAAATATATTATTATATATATAAATATATTTGATATAAATTTGTATCAAATAAATTAGAAATATGTCACAGTGTACACATCTCCCATAGTTTATCGCTGCAGCTACTATACTTGAAGCGTATCCCAAGGTCGAGGATAACTCATTGTGGTTGATACAAAGAGGGTGGCAGTCCTTCAGCGTTTAGTCCCTTACTTTATATCTTGATTTTCCATTTTGAAAAGTAAAAAGTACTCCTTAAAAAAAAGAATTTTAGTATTACTAGTGACAAAATATACCTGTAGTTGTATATTGGTTTCCTTTTATGTTATATTTTCACTACAATACGTAGCTTAAATAATATCTGTTCTTTTTGTCTACAATATATGATTATTACAATGGTTTATTCTCAATCTTCTTTCTTGTCTCCTATTTTAGACATTTGCAGATATTAATTGTGTATCTATAAAAACCTATTAATTTAGTTCTAATAATATAAAAATAATATTAAATTGAAATTTTAACTATTATTTTTTTTTTTTTTTTTTTCCGCAGCGCCATCTTTTCCGTTATTTTCGTATATCCCACGGAAGCCAGTTCATTTATCGGAATAAAAAGTATCGTAAGTTACGCCCCAGGATATAAGCTAGCTTTATATCGAGTTTCATTTAAATCCATTCAATAGTTTTCACGTGATGCTCTGACAGACAGACAAACAGACAGACAAAAATTCTCATAATTGCATTTTTGGAATCTCCTGATCCGAATTATCCCTGTTGATTTTTTTCATATTTTTAAACGAATTGTATAAACTCGAACCATGTACAGGTTTATTGTAGCATAGAATTTGTATTATCTTAATTTTCTATAATATATAGTGCAATTGGCCAAAATATAGTGCGACACTATATAGGTATAAACACCTCGACACTATGTCACGATGGTAGTAAATACACCAACCTTGCCGTCAAAACTGCATTTACAATAATAATTTAGATAATCATCATAACCAAATTTACAATAGTGTCGATTGTACATGTATTGAAATAATGACATACCGATAATATGGTGTCGCACAAAGAGATGGCCAACAATGGGCCACAGATAATCGCGGTATCGCCCACTCTCGCGATCACAACTCTAGGAGAGACAGCTTTTGTAAAACATTTACTATTGTTAGTTGGTAAAGAGTAAAACTTATATCTACTTTAATTCAATAATATAATAAAATTAACTTCGGACCAATGCTGGACTACTGTCTTTTTATTGCATCAGTTTAGCAGACAGGCAGACGGCCCACCTGATGGGAAGCGTTTACTATTGGATAAGTACATTTTTAAAACCAAATGTGTTACCACTTTCCTGGCACTCTCTAAAGAGAGACTGGAGACTGCCTACTAATGCCGGAGCACAACTCAAGGTTATTGTGGCGGCATACTGTAGACAAGGGGGGGTAGTAATCCAGACGGGCAAATACCTACCACCTGGGTGTAGGTTGCTTCATCGCCTATTATGACAGACCGCCTGGCCGCAGGAAATTGTATTCTTTCTCCGTTCCTGCACGGATATAGAAAGTTAAAACAAAAAAAACTGGGCTATTAAAATGATGTGCTAACTGCAACTATATAGAAGAGGCTCCAGGGACTGTCCGTCGCAGTGTGTGGATAAAATGGACTGGCACTCGCCACGCACTGTGTGAACGTACCAACATACCATAAAATAATAACGACAGGCGACTTGGATGCGTATGGCTGCCAGGTTACGAGCAGTGAGACATGTTCTGCTTTATTATTATTTCAATATTGGCAATTACATCAATACGACCTACCATTTATTACAACCTGTTGAGATTAAAAATCTCTTCACCTAAAACTTTACGTACGCGATATGTTAAAATATTAAGGAAATATCTGTCTTGTCCATTTCCTAGCTTTTGCCAGCGGCTTCACTCGCGTTAATGTACATTTTTACGGACAGAGTCATCCCACGGCAACTATTCCAGACTATAATCTATCTTTGTGCCAAATTTCACCCAGATTCGTTCAGCCGTTCTGGCGTGATTAAGCAACAAACATCCATCCAAACTTTCGCACTTATAATATGATAGTATAGATGTGATGCAAGTAATTGCTTCCTACAATAACAACATTTCTCCATTAAACATACAAACATTATACATTTGTATACGATCAGATCGATCATTATCAAATCTGTTGCATCTGAATAGGCATTGAATACATTGTTATAACAGCTTATGTACAGACGCCAATATTAGTACCTACATACCTAATAGTAGTTAGCAATAATCTATGATATTAGTAGTAGAATTATAATGACAGTGTTGCGAGGAACTGTTCCAAATGGTGCCTTCATTCCTCATCATTTCCTTGAGCCGTTCGCGAATGCAAAGGTTCTTAAAAACTGCGTGCGCGATGCGATGGCCGGAAGAAGGTAAGGGACGTGAAAGAAGAAGCAAAGGAAGAGTAACTTACCTGGCCACCAGTCCACGGCGACACTGCACTCGTCTCCTGGGGGTTCACACACTTCACTAGGATTTGACTAAGGCGAATAAAAGTTATTTTTATTAAATTTAAAGTGGTTTTCTTTAGTTCATGTTTCAACTATATATTGCAGTGACAGCACTGACACGATGCGAGTGTTTCTCTTGTTTGCGCATTCTTTATTTAAACTTTATAATTTTTCTTGATGGCGAGGATTGGGAGGGAGAATTTACAAGGAGGTGTTCCTCGGCGTAACCAAAAACATTTCTCCTGGGTAGATATTTTAATCCGGACTACATCTGTAAGTTTTGCTCGCGTTTTTAATGCGGAACGCGAACTACGACTTGTTATTACCAGACTCGTCTGTAAAATCATAAAAGAGATTAGAAGCTTATTGAGTAAGCAAAACTCGCAGGTGTATGCCGAGCTTAGAGATATGACATGTACGTGAATGAAAATGAAGAGCCGAAGTTTAACCGCAGCACTACAATACGGGGGGATTTTCAAAAAAGGTAGTAAATAATTTCTTCGAGACTGGCAACACGTTGTAACATATCTGGTACTAAATGGAATCATTAAACTAATTTTAAAGGGAATACCTAGTACCAAAAACCAAAACATATATAATAGGTATGACTGCCGTAACATCTCGATGCAAACTGACAAAGAGGGTGTCCTGGGACCAGAACACGGCACTGGATGTGGCTCGCCAGGAGAGACCCGCGACTCCACCAGTAGTCTAGAGTATACCGCTATAATAACTTTGAGTTGTGTTCCGGCATCAGTGGCCAGGGTCCAGTTTCTCCTTCAAGGCCGGCAGCGCATTGCCAGCACGTCTGGTATTGCTAATGTCCATAGGCGACGGTAACCACTTTCCATCACAGTGGGACTGTCAGCCTGTCTGCTGTGCTCCAGCAATAAAAAAAAACTAAGCAGTACATGTTGCTTTTACCAGGATTCGAATATTTGTTATTGGAATAAGACGCGATTCCATTAATCATTGAGCCTCAAAGACTGAAGTCTTTCTAGATATATTTATTAATAACACCATTAGCGTAGAGTTTAAATTATGCCACCCTGAACCAACGCGTTGTCATGACAACCAGTCATTACATTACTTCTGGAGTTATGCAATAACAGGTTGCTACATTATGACGTCTTTGTTAGCGAATTTTAACGGCGACGTAAAAACATACGCAAATAGAGCGCTACCTACTTCGCTTTATTTTCTATCCTTGCGATCTTCTGAATATTCAGTATTTCTTCTGAAAGAAGAGTGCAACAACTCTCGTAGATAGAAATAAAGATAAAAGAATGCTTCATTAACATATCTTTGTCTTACTTATCAGTATAGGCCAACTTGGGAGTAAATGAAACAACAATATCTTTGCAGATGCTATTATAGCACGGTTTATATGAGAGTGTTTGTTCTGAACGTGTCGCTATTGCTTCCCGACATAATTTAAAATTGAACCATGTGCTCCGATTTTTTTCTATTCACTGGTGAAAGTATACCTTTAATTATTCCATTTTGACCGCGCGCTTATTAGAGGGCGCTTATTGATTAAATAAAGGCGCTACATGAGCTAGAGTCGCCTCTAATTAAAAAGATAAAAACTATACTACTAAAGATGTCAAATATAAGCATAGAAAAGTCACAGTGAAAAAATTACATTGGAATCAGATTTATTTTTCACTCTGGCTACTTTAAGTCACTCCCAGGAAAATTCCCGCGGTAAAAAGTACCACAGAATTTATTTCTGTCAATTTTCTATCGAGCAACGAAAAACGCATGGACATCAACGCAGTAGTATTCATGTAAATCCCAAACAAACACAAAAAGTCTAGAAAACAAAAGACTACAATTTTATAATATTATAGATTTTAGATATTATTTCATTGTATTAAAGATCGAAATTGTATAATAATATACGGCGGTCAGCATTTTTCCGCTGTTACACTTTTTTCCTCTAGCTACCATCCACCGAATAACGTGCGATAAGGAACTTCGTTCCAGTAAACTCACATTTGCATTTATAATACATATTATAATAGGCTATCATAAAAGTCGACATGACTCTCATACAAGTGCGTTTATGTAATAAGATACCAATAAGCAGTTGAAGAGTTCATACCTCGTACATGACTAAATCCATCGCAAACACCATTAAGAAACGAACAATCGGTGTTCTGATGAATTTCGGTTTATGTTCCACGCCGTGGAGTCTTTGTGGCTGTACTTTCAGCAACACAATAGGGACAAAAGTTATTCAACGACAATGCGAGCACCAAATACCGATCGGCCCCTCCAAGCGCCCCCACCGTACCTACCTAACCATTGTTTACTCAGCTGAAAATTTCATGAAAAGTTTTTCTAAAGCTTCGGACACAATTCTCGGTTAATTACGCACGATCAATAAAAAATGCGTGCTTTTAAAAGTGTTTTATGTGTATTATTAAATTCACTGTGACGTCATCTGGCCACTAAACATGGCGGTTTTAGTGCTGCCCAGAAGATTTTAATGTTATTAGGTTTTATCGATAAACGTCCTTGGCTCATTTTATTTTCAATATTATTGAGTATTAATTATTTGTAGAATTTATACTTTAATAGGAAGTAAGTATATTGTTATGTGCAAAGATACTTTGATTTAGATGTCTGAAATCTAAGACAAGTTCGTGTTTCAAATTTATCAAGTAAACGATATGACGATTTTTAAAAGTTGCTACACTGATTTGATAAAGTTGTCGTTTGACAACACAGTGACCACAAAACATAAACATATGGCGTAGTACAGTGCCATCTGCCCATCTCTAGCATGCTAAATTTTATCGTCGTTTCGTATGTTGCCGTCTCGCTCGCACTTGCGTATATGCCGGAAAGGGATGGAAGCTTTATGTCGGCGATAAAACGTTAGCATGCTAGCTAGCTATGCTGTTTTGGATATCAAAATAAGAGTACGTGTTTTTCCTATGAAAAACACGTACTGTTATTTTGATATCCAAAACAGATTAATTAGATTGTAATAGAGAGGTAAGTAGTCTAAACTACTTACCTCTCTATTACAATCTATTTTAATTGTGTTGCTGTCTCTAAAGTCCGTAACACATTACCGCAACGCACCTCAAGATAGGTGCGCTGCACCATAAGTGAGAGTGATTCAAATTTTAAACTTATTAAGGGACGCGTGATAAAAAAAAAACAAAACACCTACAGAACATTTATTTAATTACAAACGTCATTCCTTATGACTTCCGCTCTAAAATCACTTCATTATTAAAAATTTAACGAATTTACAATAGTTTTTATTAAAGTAAAACTAATAAAGGCATAAGTTTATAATATGAGTTTTATTTGTACCTTAGATGTTTTACATGGAATACAAAATTCAAAGAAGTAACACCATCAGTTTTGGTTTATTCCTCTAAAGATGTCAAAGCATATTACTTTTATCTAAGTAGGTTCAATAGCTTCACTATAAAGAGTCTGTATATATAAAATCTAACATCTCTTGAAGCTAAAGAACAGCAGAGTCCTTAAATGTGCAGCTAATACCAAGGTAGAGGTGTCAGGACCGGCCAAAACAGGAATTGTTTCCAACTGGTTTTCTTTTAATATGCCAGTTTTATGTTGGCTGGCATGTCGCTGCAAAATATTGAAATATTAGTTTACAATAATTGTGTCCACAGTATTTTTTTCATAAAATTTGCTTAAATTATGACATTATCATTCAAATTGGGCAAATACATTTCTTGGATGGAATCACAGCCACAAAACCCATAAGTTTTTCTAAAATAGTTATATAGAATGAGAATGACATAGACTACAACTAGTAACTAGCATGTCAGTAATAAGGTAGCAGCAACAAGTATATCAAAGGCTAAAAGTGAAAGTACAAATTTCAATTATACGAGCAGTCTCCATGAGGGTGAGAGGCACGAGAAGACATATTTAGGCCTTCGACTGTGAAGACGGAGCAGGAATGATATAATAAGCCGACAGTCCAACGACTATCCTGCTGATCATCGTCCCACCATACAAAACTTGTATATTAATTTTGATCCTTTTATAGCACGTTTTGTTATAAAATAATATGTATGTATTAAAATATGTATATAATTAAAAAAAAGTATATCAATACTAACTATAAAAGTATATACAGTATTAACTTACTCTTACAAATTTGAAGGGCACGGCATCATCTCGTAGTCGAGTCACATCCAGAGTTTTGTTGAAACATTTATCATCAAAATGTAGCGAGCAAATATAAATATATTTTGCATTTGGCTTTATATTTTCCATTCCAATGGCTTCCAGCTACTTTTTCTTTATACGCTCATTTCTTGGGATCCTATAAAATATGTTTTAATTATTATTTTTGTATGTTTTAAGCGGGGTAGCATGATAAAATAAGAAATTTTATATAAGCAATCATTTTATATCGATATCAAAGTCGATAAATAATGTACAACCCCAGCTAATAAATTAACATTATTTAAGCGTAAAAATATAGTTAAATAAGTTAAATCCATTCATGACCTATAACTGCACATAAGAACCTTGCTAATTATAATGAAAATCTTCCTTTATTTTCCCGGAAACATTAACAATAAGTAATATTTTTAATGTTATTTACAGCGTACCTGTGTATGGTTAAAGATGACTGATTTGGTGTTTTTCTTATGCCGCACCCTATTACACTGCACACGGACATATCTGCGACGTAATTATTTATATTTGGCTTCAATTATTTTAAATCACAAGCAAAATATTGAAAGATAATTAGTTATTTTGATTTATACCACGACTTTTTGACAAGACAAGTACCGGGTGCACTGACTGATAATGACATTTGGTGCACTAAACATGGCGGATTTTCGGCCTCATTAGGTATTTACGTATATTCATGTTCCACTTTATGTACGCACTGAAATACTGTTATATTGTTTTCCTGCGAGTTACAGTGCTGAGTAAGAACGAGATAGATATATGTTTATGTGTGTGCCTTCAAAATGGATGCTATTTGTATAAGCAATTGTACGTATAGAACAATATGTCGCGTCCCTATTATTTCATTTACACAAATTTGAGCTAAATATATACTATCATCAATGACAAAAAATACTGGCTGGTAGAATGTCACAAAAAAATTAGCTTGACGTTTCAATATGACATATTTAATGAGTTCATAAGACTTAGATATGGATTTAACGTATGATATCATTAGAGAAGTAGTTGTTTGTTTAACTAATCACATTTTATTTACTTTTCTCGTATTCAAAATGAAAAGCAGAGTGTTAACCTCTGGTGAGACATATTTAGGCACTCGAACTATCAGCGCCCTCGCTACGCTCGTGCGACAAGTCATCTCGTGCCTAGATATGTCACTTTCGTATAACAATCTACTATTACTAAATCCACTTTATTACTAAAAGTCCCTCGAGATTGTAGATATTAAAGAACACTGAGACTAGATAAAAGTTCAATGAGTAGGGGTCCTAGCAGTTTGTCAATGTTATCTTGTTGTATTCGTGATATTGTACGCAATCTTATCTATAAGATCAAAGACATTATAGGAAATTACAATGTCCTTGTATGTGATGATATATGTAAATCAAATATATTTAACGTCTTTCAAGTTCATGAGGAATATCTTTATCAAATGTTAGGTATTAAGTAAGCTATTTATGATAATCTTAAGAAAGAAAAATAAAAGTAAAGCATTTTTGTACGATAGTTTATATTTTTCTTGCTTAGAAAATTTATCAATATCCTGTTTTGATGTGTATAAATCGCTTGAAAAATATTATCTTATACTTACCTTTTCCTGCCATAAACTGTATAAACTTTGCTATAGGTATATAGCAAAGTTAAGTAAGTGTACATAAATTACTAATTGTTTTTGGCTTTGTAAATAATATACAGAAAATTATACATTTATAATGTACGGGTGGTTTATTTCTCCTCTGCCCACGTCAGGTATCAGGTGGTTTAAACTAACTTTTTACTGTTTTCACATTATATGGAAGAAAAACAAACTCCCAGTAAAAAACGTAGAGGATAACTTGCAAGGTTCACAATACTATTAACATAAAGTTCCGCACAAACGAAATCGCGGACGCTGCTAGGTGGTAAAAATTAGGGCAATAGCGAATACAAAAGCTCCCGTCTCACTTATTAAAACAGCCAACTGTCTGAGAGATGTCATCATGCTTAACAATATTTCGACAGTTACTATTCACAACGGCGGTATTGTTACAAAAAGCCTGAGCGTTCCTACAAAAGCTGTAAAGAATGAATGGGAGTAGGCGAGGGGGGCTCGATTCAATAGAAGAACGGGGGGATGTGTAGTTACGTAAATAATATGTTTTGTGGTACGTGCTACAAGACGAAATATAAAAATGATTTTAAAAATCGAAGATCAAAGGCTTGAAACAAACTGTTCATAAAAGCAGTACATTTTCACTGTTGTTACATATTCAACATTCACTTGTTTTTACGAATCATTTCAATTATTCTTGCTTCGCTTATAAGCAACGGTTCTCAAGAACTTTCCTCTTGCATACCGGATTTGGAAGAACTCCCAGCTGCGGTTTTGCCTCAGCGCTACAATATGGTTTTTTTTTAAAGGTGGTATAATATTCTTTCGGAGTCTTCAGCGCGTTGATAACATCTCTGGTGTTACAACTGCCCATAAGCGACGGTAATCACTATCAGATGGGTCACCAGACTATTGGTCAGCTATCTCTTATTTATTTTTAAATTATAGTAACTATATTACATGTATGTACATTACACATTACCATTTAAAACGTCTCTAAAGACAATTTTGACTAATAAAAGTTACTATAGACTAAATTAATATATAATTGACAAATAAAAGACATGTATATATATAAAAATCAATTGTTGTTCGTTAGTCTCGCTAAAACTCGAGAACGGCTGGACTGATTTGGTTAATTTTGCTTTTGAATTATTTATGGAAGTCCAGGGAAGGTTTAAAATATGAAAAAAATGCTTGTAATATAGTAAAAACAACAATTTCGCTTTCCCTTAGAAACTATTCCTACCTGTCAAACATTTGATGTTCGTCCCGTCGTTTAGAAATCAATAAAATTTAAAAGTCGTTCACAAATCATATTAAATTTAAAAGTGAAGTTTTTTTGTTTCATTTTTTTGGTTTTGAATGTCAAACGTTTGATGTTCGCTCCGGTTAAGTTTTGACCATATTTTTTACTAAAGTTGAAACATTCTGCAATTATCATTCAGCTTTTTTTATTTATTGATTCTGAAGCGGTACGAAGTTTGCCGGGTCAGCTAGTATATTATAAAAATAAACAGAACATAAGTATAATATTGTATAAGTAGTATATAATATAACTATATATAAGTAGTTTTCATTATTGATTTTTATGATGATTATTATTGTATGATATTCACATTTCGATAATATATTTGTAATTTATTTTAACTCAATATTATAAAATTTTAATATTGCATGCCTAAAGAGGCAAAATGTATCGTATATGTATGTAACTTTATACTGTACATACATTTTTGGCAATAAATTATTCTATTCTATTCCATTCTATTCTATAGTTTTAAATACATGTACAATAGTATATATAAATGTAAGTCGAACCACGCGCTGGAAAGGTTCCACTGGAACTAGGAATCTTCCAACGTTTTTCCAAAAATATTATTATTATAATGGATGTAAGTACATGATATAATATGTATCATCATATTTCAAAAATACTTACTATTTTGAAAAATCTACAAGATTTTTCAAATTCCGATGACATTGTTTTTTTTTAAATCCGAACTATTATTAAATTACTAATAGACTATTGACTTAAATAAAAAGTAATATTCAGTGATTATTTCCCTTATTGTTGTAATCACTCACCATTGTATAGTTAAAGAAAACATTTTTCCTTTAAATTTCATCTATTTAAAGTGTCTCAGTCTCTCAGTAAAATTGCTATAACATAAACAGAGTCAAAAGAGAGAACGTCATGAAGAAACTTTAAACATGTTTTCCCATTGCCTTACGAACCTCTAAAATAGCCATTATTTTAATGTAATTTTAATTATTGGAGAAGTATTTAAATAACTTAAAATATTTATTTATATTTTACGGACTTCATGTGAATCATTGAAACCAATAAAACATAAAATAAATATTGATTGAGCTCAAGGAAAATGATTTATATTTTAAAAAGTGATATGAGAGTGACTTTATCATAGAGCTTAATCAAGTTACGCCTTAACACTATTATAACATTCAAATAAGTATGACTAATGATTTCTTAACAAGCAAAGAGCAGGTTCTTTTAGTAGCCCCCAGGCTCGACGCGGGCCAAACAAAAGTAGTAGCCTCGGCGGTTTCACGAACAACTTTAGTGTGACCCCACAAAGCTGGAACGTCATTTAAATGCACACGTTTCATTGGCTCTGAATGCTTCAGGGAAGTAGAAAAAGAACGGGCCAATTACGACGCTTTTGTGACGCGACCTCTTTGGGTCTCAAGTGTAACTTTATGTGTGGGGATCACAGATTATTGTACGGTTTCAACGGCTCCTCTGTCTCGCTGTCTGCTAAAGGGACCTTTATGTTCCTTTGCGAACCTAAATTTGACTGAACAAGTATTAGTAGTAGAGATTTTTGAAACGTCAACGTATTATATCAAATATGTTAGGTATATCCAGGTCTTTTTTGTGGGGGCACGCGGAGGCACGCAGTTTCCTTAAAGGAAATTTCTAAAATATCGAAAAATTGCCATAAAAACTGAAAAAATGAAACAACAACAACAAAATTATGGACTTACAATTTTCGAGAATTAGCGTGCCTCCAAAAAAAAGTGACAAATAAAGGCCTGGATATATCTAATATAAACATTCTTTTTCGTGTGTATGTCACTGAACTCCTTCTAAACTGTTGCAGATTTTGATGAAATATTTTGCGTGTCTTCAAGTGGGTCCCAGGATGGTTTACATTCAAAATTGAACAAGGGAGGTGACACTTTGACCGGTTTTTTTTTTAGGGCAAGACGAAGACTTCTGGGCCCACTAGTATATAGTAGTTACCAAGTCTTGCCATAAATATTGTAACAAAGAATTATTATTTTTTCTATTGTAAATAACATTTATAACTTTTACAGTATGTTAGTTTAATACATAAATATAAAACAATTTAAAATATAAAAAGCTTATTCGAAGTGGTCTCCATTGGCTGCAATACAGTCCTTTAAACGTTGAGGCCAGTTATCAATAGAAGCACGCACTCTTTCCATGGGAAAATTCTTCACTGACAATCGTATGGATTGTTTTAGGGACTCCAAATTATCATGGCGCTAAGAGCAAGCGGTACTCTCTAAAACTGACTATAAATCATAATCCAGCAGATTAAGATCGGGACTAGACGACGGCCAGTCTTTAGCTCTGATGAAGTTCGAAACGTTCATTTCTAACCAAGACTGCGTGGACCGAGCTTTACGACCCGGTGCCGAGTCTTGCTGGAAGGACCATTCTTCGTTATTGAACATGATGTTGTTAAGGGGCTTAACTACCTTCTCAAGAATGGTATCTTGATACACTTGTGCCGATGTTTTGATACCTGTTTCACAAAAATATGGCTCACTCACTCCTTCATAGCTAACACCCTATCAAACCTTCACTGAAGACGGATAATGCCCACGTTGCACTCTGTCGACTAATTGAGAAGCTTCCTTAGAGCTTTGAGCATAAATTCGATCATTTTCTTTGTTAAAATATTGCTCAATTGTAAAAAATTTCTCATCCGTAAACAAAATTTTTCTGTCATCTCCCTTTGCGTACCGCTTCAGTAGTTGTTCCGATTTTACCACCCTATTCTTTTTTAAATTATAAGTTAAGAAATGACCAGTGCATCTCTTATAGGCTGCAAGTCCTAAGTTATCTTTTAAAATACGTGACATGGTTCTACGTGTCGTCTCTCGAGATAAAATCTTTTGCTTTCGGACAGGATTTCTTCGAATTCTTTCCCTCACTACTTTGACCACCTTTTTCGTACGAACACTACGTGGACGGCCAGATCTTTTTCTGTCACAAACAGAGGAGGTCTCATTGTACCTATTAATAGCCCGGTACACAAACATTTGACTAATACCAAGCGTATGGAGAGTTTTAAAAATTGCATTTGGCTCCATACCTACTTTGTGTAATGCAATCACAGCGATTCGGTTCCCTTTATCGCCCCACTCCATTTTAATATCGCAAAATGTTGTACAATGTATTGGCGCCAAAATGAGAAAACATAATGAACAATCATATAAAAATGACAGATTCCAAATTCAAATGTAATATTTTGTTTCTTTTTAATTGTAACAGTATTTATGGCCAGACTAAATATATAGATATATAACTTTCTGAGTAAAAGTTATTCAACCAAGACTATAAGGTATTCGCTTACATCAGGCAAAACCATAGTCGAACGCGAAAGTACACAAACATTTAGACACCGAAAAAAAATAGAGAATTCTCCGTGTATTCACTCAAAATATAAAGTATTTTCCCGAATATAAGTTTTCTATTGTATTTGTATCAATATGATACATATCAAATTTCATGATAATTCGTTCATTTTCGAGGCCGTGAAGATAATAAACACGCAAACTTGTCGTGTTTGGTCAAAATAATCTATAAGCTTAAGAATAAATCTATACAGATAAATAAAATTGAAGTGTCTATTTGTAAAGTCAAATTAAAAATGTGAAAAAATCAGGGGGCGTAATTCGGACCAGGAGATTCCGAAGATGCATTTTTTTAAATTTTGAAATGAAACTTTAGAATTTTTATGTTTTGAAACTCGATGAAACGAAAAAGTGACACTGAAAAGAGATAAAAATATAAATCTTTAGGAATAAGCATGCGAGAGAATGAGATACAATACATTATATTTAATCATTTAAACACTATGCTCATACAGGTAGAGTTGGAAATATTTTGAAATTTTTCGTTCATAGTTCAAATTTAGTCTTTTAAAGATTACATATTTAGATTTAGAAATGTGACGTAATGAAATTAGGTCCTTGTCACAATGTCACACTTTGTCGACATCCTTCCTCAAAACGTGTGTCGTAATTTTTGGATGGCCCAAATGCAAAGAGATAAAATACTTAGAGCTATATTTGTGTATGGGCAGCGGAGAGTGCCCGCCCAGGGCGCACTGGCTGCGGGCGCCCGCGGCTATCTCGCCGCAAAGGCTTTGCAATCCAACGCGGCCAATCCTACGCTGCATCGCCATCAAGTTCTCTCTGTTTTTATTTCAAATGTCTTAAAAGATTCTTGGTTTTAGATGTAACCTGCTATTTTATAAGCATTACGATACTGCTCTGAATCTTTGAATCGTAATATTAATGCGGACACAACTTGCTATAAGTGCTAATATTTTTACATTAAATAGGAATAGGCATTAAAACAATATTATATTATCTAACTTTTAAAATGTCATAATTAATAAAAAAAACTTCAACGGACAAGTGGAAAACGAATGGCAACGGATAAGTGGCAAAACGAATCGCAACAAAATTTTAACTTGAAGTTTTACGGGCAGGTTTTTCAAATTGGACAAGTACATTAACAATCTGCCCGTAAAACTTCAAGTTAAAATTTTGTTGCGATTCGTTTTGCCACTTGTCCGTTGCCATTCGTTTTTCCACTTGTCTGTTGAAGTTTCACTTCTACTATGTGTCCCAGCACACATTTCGATTTTTCGCAGGTTTACTGCAAATTATGATTTAGTTAGGTCAAGTATATTTTAATGAATGCATTTTTTATTGAAACATATTTTATATTATCAACAATAAAACTGAATTCGATCCGGAACCAAAAAAAAAACATCCACTCTGCTCTAAAATTATGCCGCCTCTCACCACGTCTACTCTAAAATTATGCCGCCTTTCACCGCGGCCGTAACTCTTTTTCGTGATTGAAAAAATCCTAATACGGCGGGGTATTCTATATAGAAGTGTCACTTCAAAAAAAATTAATTACCTTCAAACAATAATTTAATTATTGCGGTATTTGACTCACTTTACTTGTCCCTACTTATGACGTCATGCTTGCACGAAATCTATGAGGCTACGACATTCTATTACTTTATAAAAAGTATCTCAATTGATTTGACAGGTCGTCTCCAGTCCGTTTTTTTATTAAAAACCTCAATTAAAACTTTCAATCGACCTTTTGTTATTTATACATATGTTTAATTTTAAATCAATTATGTATTGAAAGTTCTAATCAGTAATCCTCACCATTTTCATGAAATTTTAAAAAATCCAAAGGAGGAGAATTGTTATTCTTTAGTATTCTTCTCCCTTGCAAATTGTATATCATAACAGGTTGTATCAGTTAGGAACGTTGTGCATTAACAGATCTAATAACAAGAGTTGAAACAGGAATGTTAAGGTATTTTGGACATGCAGGGAGACTAGATGAAAGTTGAATTACAAAATAAGTGTATAACAGTGGTATAGTTGGTACTGGTAGATCGCGAGGTACACACTCCATGATCAAAATATAAGAAGTGTTAAAGAAAGGTCAGGTAAAAGGCACCTCAAATAAATGTGCATGTATTAAGAAATTAATAAAAGTAGATGAAGCCAAAGTTATTTGTCAGGATCGTCGCAAATGGACATACATCGTCTCTTCTCTGCCTACCCTCATGGAAAACAGGCATGATAATATGCATGTATAGTTGTACTAACAAGATTTTGTACACGTAATGCTGAGGCTTCATCTGCGTTTGTGCATTTAGGCTGTCGCCGAATGCATCCTATTTAAAGCCTTAAAAACGCATAGCCACATTAGTATATATACAAACGTTATCTGTCACTATTTAACGTCATTAACAATGTCGCATCTCAAATAACGCTTTAAACCCATTGCCATATCTGCATGAAGCGGCCTAAATCTTTTACACTATCCCAGATGAAGCCCCTCCCACTTAAAGTTAAAACTATGCAGAATAGTTGTCATGCAACGCATAAACACGAGCACGGGAGAACAATTCAGCTTGACAATAGGTCATCTCATACGCGGCAACACATTATTTTATCTGTGATGGGATCAAAATGCATTTATAGTGTTCGGCCGTTCGTTAGCCGGGCGTCAATACGGCTCTCCGTCCACCGGCTATAAATTTAGTATTGAACGGACGCAACAACAAAGCGCGTTTTGTCTTGCAAATGAAAACGCGCACATTTCGCGGTATTGTGCGCGGCTGTTTCGGTGCCCGCCATTATTAACGGCGAACATGAAAGACAAAAGGTTCGTCTGCAGCACTGAAGCTGGCCTAGATAGCGGATTATTGTACTAACACAATAGGAGCGTTAATTCCGCGGCTATACCATTATTTTGTTGTTCGCAACTTTATCTCTCTTTATCGATTGCGATTATATTGTGATCGGGCTTCATTTGTTATTTTGTATTCTTTAAATTAGGCTGGCCAAACACTAGCAATTTTTGCTCGCGTAAGCCTCTAAGGCTAGACGCGCACTACGATTTATCAATACCGGACTCAGATGTAAAAGAATGAGCCCGGTATTGACAATCGTACCTAGTGCTCACTTAAAGACTTACGCGAGTAAAACTTACTGCTGTTAGGCCGGCCTTAAATTATACAATAAAATAATTTGAGTAACTTTCTAAATAAATAATATAAATATGGCTTAACACGGTTTATATATTTAGGCAGTGTCTAAATTGTTTTCAATTTTCTGTAATTGAGTGAAAAAGTACGTTGCAATTCATACGTAAGTTAAAAAATGAACGTTTACGTCTGGCATCAGTTTTGTCTAAGAACCATTCCCTGAATATGGAAGAAAATACAATTAGGTTTAAATAACCTGTTAATATTTTCTTTATACTCAAATAATCCCTTAGTGCGGAAACGAATAAAACACAAAAATATGGTCGAATCTAAAATATTGCCTATAAAGAAACAATAATACATCACTTAAATTATCGCTAAAAATTTTAGCATGTAGTTGTGGTGTCCAATTGTGCAACACAGATTAAATAGGTACATAAAATCTAACTATTAGAATGTCACAACGTAAGATTTTAGCAAGCAACAAATGGTATTTATTTTATCAATAATAGAAAATTTTCAGCTGCTTTTAATATTTTTAGATGTGACATTAAAAAAGTTTACAAAAACTTACCAAAAATTCTAATGAGGCAGCTTTTAGGATTCCAATTTCCAAAATACAGGCACATAATAGCACAACACATCACAATATATCACCAAATCCACACAATTTCCTGAAATGGCACCTTAAATGAAAATCATGATTGATAACAGGCACACACAAATCACTAATTTGCTAAAAAAAAATAAACTTGGCGGGAAACTTATCGAAAAAGTTCGCCCAAGCAATGGCTTCACGGTCGTACAACAATGCGAACGTGTTTATAGGAAGGCGGGCACAGACTGTGAACCGGCCGGCATGGCGTGAATGCCTTTGCCCCTTGGTTGCCGCGCAGAATCTTTGCGCATACCAATCAGAAATTAACCCTTTTCTGTGGAACAAGATATGTTTATTTAATTCGTTTATTTACAATTACTACACCAAAATCTTATAAGAGACAAATTAAAAGTACAATACTTAAACTAGTGTGTAACCTACCTATTACAAATAAACAGAGCTTAGATTGATTCTTAGCAAGAGGGCAAAATTGGCCGCAAAGAAATTCAAAACCTAAAACATATTTTTAAAATGTATCTATGCCCCTTTATTGATTAATTTATTCTAATAAGTTTCCAGCTAGATTCTATGTTTCTTTTTATTTTTATTATTAAGATTCTACAGTATATCTTTGGCAAAAACTTAAACCTTCTAAAATCGTCGTGTCCGTCCGTCAGGTACGGCTGCTACACAATATTAAAATGAAGTTGCGAATAAAGTAAAAATTAGCATGTAACTTAGGATTTTAAAAAAATACATAATTAAGTACGTGGGTTGTCGTTCTATAGGTCTTATACAAATTATAACGATGTTGCTTAGTATTTATTTTATAATGAGATATTTATTTTCAAAATCTTTAAAAGTGAGATTGGGGACCTCGGTTTACAAGTAAGATAAGAATCGCTAAAGGAGAGTAAACGTGTAGGTTTCTCATTTTTATTTTTATAGTATTTTCGTAGTTAGTAAACCGTGCCTTGGGAGTCGTTGGTGGGAAGTCAAAGAGTGATGTTTTACTGCAATGTGTATTGTGTAGTTGCAGTATGCCTATTAGAGTTTTAAATTAAGAATTGTGGGTTTGTGTTAAAAGTCTCAAATGTTTAGTGAAATGCGTCTTTTCAAACTGTTACAAGAACTCTTCATTTAGCATCAATA